>OZ024818.1:56600793-57850793 GCA_964017055.1 Chloromyia formosa
ACACCACTACACCACTGAGAGGATCACTCCACACGAGCCGTTGTTGAATGTCGCTGGCGAACAACGACGCAAATTTTCGTGTCGTCATGTTGCCAACGCTGAAGTGGTGCAGTTTCATATCCGTGAAGGATGACAACTAATTGGAAAGTTTGTCGTTCCTTATAATACCAGGTCAGTCTATCTGGAAAGATAATATATTATAAGAAATTCCCAAATGTATAAATCAAAACAATAGGAAATCTATTAGGAAATACATGTGTTTCTTCAATTTTATTAATAATATTATTCCAATAAGACTTCCTTCAAGTTGGAATGATGCAAGGCCGCTTTAAAAAAGGGGAAACGAAATATCTCATGGCGAAAGTGTGCATTCGAATAAAAGCATTATGCATTGGCTACGTTCAGAAGGAACTGAGCAGCTTGCGCTCAAGTGAACATGTTGAAAACGAGCGGATTCAGAAGTGACCGAGCAACTTCTGCTCGGGTGAACATGATCAAATTAAATGTCATTTCACCGAGCAAGAAATATTTCTGATCATCGCTCAGTGCTCAGTGCTCAGGTTCTTCTTCTTCTTTTTCCTCCTCATGCTCATGCTGCCACATTCGAATTTTGGCGGTTGTCAAGTTGTGTTTGTTGTGTTGTCGTTCGCTTTTGATATTGTTTTGTTTAATCGTTTTTCATTATGCACTGCGTCCGAAAATCCGCCCGCGAATGTGAACGGGGTGGTTCATCGGCAGATTGTAGTCCGCAAAGTGGTAAGTTGTTCTTAGGCGGCTATTACACTATAAAAGTTCTTTTACAAATATATTTGACGAACGATATTTCAAAAGAACTATTATGAATGATATTAGCCGCTAAAGGGGGAAGGTGTGCAAGCATATAAGAAAAGTAGTTGAAACAAGCAACATCCATGCCGCAAATCTTTTCTTAGGCGGCTATTACACTATAAAAGTTCTTTGAAAATAGCTTTCATAAAAGATATTTGTAAAAGAACTTTTATAGTGTAATAGCCGCCTTAAAGATGAAGGTGGGTAGCTTTCTGCAGGGAACGTAAACAAAACCGGCTCCTTTTTAAAAGTTCTGCGGCGGACCATACATGTCGTCTAAAATTGTCATCGTCAGTAGTCAGCTGGTCGATTTGTCAAAAATTTGTCAGCTGGTGAGGTAGCGTTCAGCAGGTGAAGACTCCCTAAGGCGGCTATTACACTATAAAAGTTCTTTTACAAACATCTTTTACGAACGATATTTTAAAAGAACTTTTATGAATGATATTAGCCGCCTAAAGGGGAAGGGGTGCAAGCTTGTAAGAAAAGTACTTGAAACAAGCAACGTTCATGTCGCAGATCTTTTGTTAGGCGGCTATTACGCTAGAAAAGTTGTTTGAAAATGTCTTTTATAAAAGATATTTGTAACGGAGACGCTCGCGAGCGGTTTCTGATCTTTGCTACCTGCTGAACATACCCAAGACAGCATCTTAAATGGTAGCGCTACCGGAGCGCTGCAATTTGCGTTGTTGCGATACAGCTCAGAAATGGGACTGAAATGAGAGCGCTCTGGTAGCGTTACCAATTTATTAATGTAGGTATGTAGGTGCTACTAAAAGCGCGTTGACATGATCAAACTACGGTTTGACAAACCACCTACTTGAACGTGTGAACCCCTTGTCAAACTGGATGTCTTGTACTTCTGTCAAACCGTAGTTGGACGGTGCTCAACTTTTCATCAAATGCTAGTTTGTCAAATCGTAGTTTGATCATGTCAACGCGCTTTAACGCTCCAGTACTACTGGAGCACCACCATTTCTGTTCTGTATCGCAACAATAAAAATGAGAGGGGTCTGGTAGAGTGCTGCCATTCATGAATGCAGGCCTTGTCAATGGCCACGTTTATGCCGTGGAGCTAAAAGGCGATTTAACTAATTCGTTTTAGTGCTAATACTTATTCGTGATGTGTCTATACCGACCATACGGAGAAGTACTAAATATGGAAGATGTCAGTTGTTGGTTTGTTACTTTGATTTGGGAAATGTCCAGAGGCAATAGCCTCCCAATAAAAACGCGTTTATGCCGCTACAGTCAAAGGATGAAAGTAGTGCAGATCTTCAGGAAAGGATGAGGTATTTAAATAACATATTGTAATGTTTCCTCTGCTGAGCGAAACCAACCCATGTTCGTTAGATATTCTTGTGCTGAATAATGAAAACACTTCGATTGAAAAGCACACACACTTTACTTACAAAACGAACTACACACGCGTCAAAACTAGCAATAACAACAATAACGACTCTTCGACTTCCGAGCGGATACTTTACAACGACCCGACTGCCACTAAGTGTCGAGTTTTACTACTTCTCTCCCTGTCTGGCGACATCTGCCTTTATATAGCTGCTAGGCCCATGCATTCGTCAATTAGCGAAGACTCTAGATTTTTCGAGATGTTCCAGCATAGAGAATAGCTATGGAGGAGCAATCCGCATATACTCAACACTAAACTATTTGAAGCAATTCCAGTCGTAAAAAGTAAACAGAGAGACACACGCCCTCCACTGTGCAACACCCGCGCAGTCTATATAAAAGCACAGGAAGCACGTAGATGTCATCCCCTCTCCTACTTCTCCTATTGGAACAATAACATTCCAGTCTGTCTCTCTGCCGCGGAACACCCTCCCGGTCCATATAGAAGCACGAAAGATGTCAAATTTCCTTCCCCCTTCCTACTTCTTCACTTGTGCCGAATTACTTCGTTTCTCTCGCTCTTTTTCACTTCCTCTGATTCTCTCTCTTCAAAGTGTTCCAGTCTCGGGTTTCCAGCTACGGTTTGACAGGAGCACAAGACGTCAAACCAGTTTGACAAGGGGTTCACACGTTCAAGTAGGTTGCCAAACGTGGTGTGTCGAAGCGTAGTTTGATCATGCCAACGCGCCTTCATACCAATCATCATAAAGGGTGTTCCATTAAGACGTGTGTTACTTTGATTTTGAATAAAATGCAAACGGTTCGGAATTTTTCCAAATATTTTATTTCGTTTGAAAGGCCACACAATAGAATTATGTGTGGAAAATTATTTCGAGAATATGTTCACCGCGACTATTCCGTAGATATCTCACTCTTTCGGCCATATTTTCGATGACATTCCGCAGTATGGCCTCCGGAATGGCCCGAATCACCGATGTAATATTGCGTTTTAAGTCTGGAATTGTCTTCGGATCACATAGACTTTATCCTTCGTGTAACCCCACAGAAAAATATCTAACGGCTTCAAAACGTATGATTTGGGCGGCCAATTCACATCGTCGCGACGAGAAATTACACGGTTCGGGAATTTGCGACGCAAAAAGTCCAAAATGAGGCGAGTTGTGTGTGGTGTGGCGCCGTCCTGTTGAAATCACATATCGTCCAGACGCTGAGCTTCTCCGGCACAAAATAGTCCTTCAGCATAGTGTGGTACCGCTCAGAGTTGACATTATTGGTGTTTCAGTCCTCATCTTCGAAAAAATACGCCCCGATGATGCCTTCGACCTATAAACCGCACCAAACAGTGAATCGCGGTGGATGCATTGGCTTCTCCACGATCACTTGTGAATTTTCCGAGCCCCGGATACGGCAGTTTTGCGTGTAAACATAGTCGCCTAGGTTGAAATGAGCCTTGTCCGAAAAGATGATTTTTTGGAAATCATCATCTTCTAGTTCGGAGGGCCCAATCAGCGAATGTACGGCGTTGTAAAATACATGGTCACGAGATAACAGCTGCTGCATCAATTGGACTTTATATGGGTGTAACTTCAAGTCCAAGCGCAAAATTCGATGCATGGAGTTCGCGGGAATGGCCAATTGTTACTAACGATGGCGAATAGACATTTTGGGGGACTCGACGACACTTTCACTTACGGCAGCAATATTCTCAGCACTGCATGCACTTCGCATTCACACTTGGCTTCGGAACATCAAGTATGGACCCAGTTTGATAAAATTTATTCACAAATTATTACGTGTATGCACTATTAAGAAGACTCACTTTCGCCATGAACTATTTCGGTCCCACCTATTGCCTCTCCTGTTGTAAGTTTTATACTCAAAGGTCGATTGTGCCTCTCTTTCACTTGGATGCTTTCCCCTCCGGTAAAATTTGTACAAACTGTCAATTTTCGGGTCTGAAAATGGCTAAGTTCATCACACACAACGGTTGGCCTACTGCTGCAAATTTGTTTTATGAATTCTCTCCACTAAAATTCTGATGGACACAACATGCTGTGAAAAATGTAATTTTCTCCATCAAAAAAATTTCTCAGTTGGCTAGGATCAGCATATGACGACAATTCAGAAATGACACTCGCGCTGTCGTATTCATACAATTTTTCGTCAGTAGTCAGTTTTCAACTGGAAATTTGACAATTATTGCCAGATGCGAGTGCAAGTTCAGAACACAACCAGCAGCATGTTGCATTCCGCTGTGTGTTATGAACTAAGCCAATGTTCCCCTCCGGATCTGAACAGTATCTGATTCGGAGGGGAACACTTTCAGTTCCGAAAATTGACAGTTGTTTGTACAAATTTTACCGGAGGGGAAGGCATGTGGAGGAGATTTCAAGAAATGTCAAATCTTGATCCACTCCCAGGAACCCATCCAATTCTGTTTACGTTTGCCATCGCTCGGAATTTTTTTGCGAACTAGAATATTCGAGCTTATCTTTAAAGTGTTTTGTAATTCTTCATTTGATCAGGCTTACGTCGCTAAGCTGAGTGTAACAATACTTGACTGAATTGGTTTTAAGCCAGATTTGTTTGATTTTGAAGAGACTCGGAAGATGAGCGAAACTTCCAGGAAAAGGAGTCCAGCTGATGACGATAATGACGACTGGATTGGACCTATGCCATCAGAGGCAGCCAAGCCGAAAAAGAAAAAAGGTGCATATTTATTATAATTCGTTCTACCATTCAAAATGTTGAACATTATCTTTCGTTTTATCCCCATACGATTAACGTCTTTTTACGGATCCATATAAGTTGTGACTATTCATCTCGGTACTCACGCTACTGTTACCAGTTTCACTCTCCAAGCAACCTTTTGGCCCTCTCTCACAGGAAATTCACTATCCGCCGCAAATGTGAAGATTTAAACTTCTTGGGTGTCAGGACAATTTGTAGAGCGTTTTATAGATAGGAGGAGGGCCGTGGATCGTGTTAAAACCACAAGCACTGCGACTTTGGGCCTATTGTGTTCAGCACAATAGCACAGTAGAGCGTCTGATACTATTGTACATACATACACTACAGTGTCGGACTGTTTGTGTTCTGTGTGACGGAATCTTAGCGCAGGGTACATAAGGCCGCGTTTAGAGAGGCCTGATTTCACAAGCGGTTTGAGCAGCGGTGCAGCGCTGTGTATAAACGCGAAAACCGATAGCCGCGGTGGATTACAAATACATGGTTTTAAATGGAAACACGCCGCTCAACAGCTTCTCGTAACAGCCCATACAAGTTTCTATACGTACTGTCTACGACTCTTGTTGTTATTTGTCGATGGAAATAGTCCATTTTGCGTCACGGACACTCTGTCCTCTCTAAATGAATGTTGTGATTCTTGAAAGTAATAAATATGACTAGCTAGGAGGAACACCAGACAAGCGTACAAACTAGTAAATACAATTATCCACTCACGACTAGCCTTGGTAAGGACCAGGATGGAAATATAATCAGCGACACCGATAGCATTACCAAACGATGGGCCACTTATTTTGAAGAGCTTCTGCACCTATCATCTAACATCCCCACACAAGGAGCTCTCGACGATATTGTTGATCTAGGTCCACCCATACAACCCCCGACAGTAGAGGAAGTTGATCTCGCGGGGTGCGGCCACTAAAACGAAATAAAGCGCCCGGCGCTGACGAGATTCCAGCTGAACTGCTAGAATTCGGTGGAACGGGTCTAGTTGATGCCATGCATCAATTACTACTGCGAGTATGGGAGGACGAGGTGATCCCAGACGATCGTCGCAGAAGCATCATGTGTCCAACTCACAAAAAGGGATATAAACTGCGGTGTGAGAATTACAGGTGCATATCACCAGTCTGTACTTCCTATAAAATGTTAACGAAAATTCTGGAAAATAGAATAAAACCATATGCAGAACGAATCATTACTCAATTTGCCCTAACCCCTTGTGGGGCATAGCGCGTCAACTGTTCCTTGTGGTCCAGTTGACGGCATAGCGCGTCAACTGTTCCTTGTGGCCCAGTTGACGTTTCGTTGGCATAAACTGGTTTCGGAGAATGCAGTTGCCAGCATGCACCTCCTGCACATCCACACACACTGCGCTACCGGTCGAATCACTGACGAATATCAAAGCCGTTTCAGACCTGGTTGCTCCACAACCGATCAGCTCTTTACGGTGAAACTGATATTTCAGAAGTGCTGGAAATACAATGTAGACGAATATCAAATCTTTATGGACTTCAAGCAGGCATACGACAGTATCCATCGTGGTGTACTGTGCAACATCATACTGCATTTTGGTATACCGGCCAAATTAGTGCGACCGACAAAGATGACGATGACCAACTCCGTCTCACAGGTCCGGATCCATATCAGAATTATGTGCGTGTTTCAAATAAATCATATTTGAAACACGTATTGGTCTGAAACATGGCGATGGACTGCCACCGACGCTCTTCAACCTAGCACTGGAATACGATATTCGGGCTACGAATATGGACACCAGCAAGACGCTACTCATCAGGCCGACACAATTAGCAGCGTACGCCGACGACATCAACATCATGTCCCGAAGATTGGCCGACGCAGAAGAACTTCTGCATACGCTCGATACCGCTGCAAAAGAAGTTGGACTACGTATCAACGAGGTTAAAACTAAAATGATGATGCAATCGACGACAAGGACACCTGAACAATCGAGTATCAATGTGGGGGACCTCAACATCGAGTTCGTGAACGACTTCATATACCTGGGTTGCAACTTGTCAAGGGACGCCAACGAAACTGACGAAAGCAAGCGACGGATACAGCTAATAAGACTTTTCTCGGTTCACCCCATAATGAAATCGAGGTATGTGCAATGAGCCGTTGGGCGCCAAATATGTAATGGACGGTTAGTGGGCATCTGAAGATGCCCGTGGGGAAGACAACGCAAACATGGGAGGCAAAATTGGGAGTAATAGAGAAAATGGGGCGATAAGAATGGAATGGTTGGCAGACGGCTTAGATGCCCTCGCGATCGCGTCGGGTCCGGGTGTACTGATCACTACTCATCAGGTGCTGCCTTCGATCTACCGGTGGAAGCAGTATTACCAGGAGATGGTTCATTACCGGTGGTTCATGCGCTGTTACGGGGTGAGCAAATTCATATCTGGAAATAATGTGCGCACTAGCGCACCAGCTGACCATCGTGTACCTATTATCGATTAAACAGCCTCTCGGAGGTAATTTTCGATAAAGAAAAGATCAAATGGGCCCTGGAATCCTTAGAACCCTTTAAGGCACCTGGTGCCGATGGTATTTTTCCTGCACTTTTACAATACACCCTTGATTTTATTATCGCCTCCTTGACTGTTATTTTTAGGGGCAGTTACTCCTTGAGTTATATTCCACGTTTATGGAGGGCGGTGAACGTGGTATGCATTCCGAAAAACGGAAACAAGCTGGAGGAGTTACCGAAATCTTACAGACCGATAAGCCTTTTATTGTTTCTTTTGAAAACTATGGAGAGGCTACTGGATCTGCACATCAGACAGCAAATGGATTGCACGTCTCCCTTGCATCGTGCTGAATTCGCCTACGCCAAAGGTAAGTCGACCGTGGTTGCCTTACACAATCTCGTAGGATCGATTGAAAATCACTTATGGATAAGGAAATTGCTCTCTGCGCCTTCATTGACATCGAGGGAGCTTTTGACAATACTTGCTATAGCTCTTGAGCTCATAGATATACCTACTTCCACAATCATGTGGACCGACGCAATGCTTCGTGGGCGAGAAATTCACTCAACGTTGGGCGGCACCCAAGCTAAGAGTTGCCCTCAGGGTGGGGACCTGTCCCCACTTCTCTGGTCACTTATCATAGATGAGCTACTAGCTAGGTTGTTGCGATTATGGTTATGATATAGTGATGTGTAACACAGTAACGAGTCACTCTTTTTGAACGACTCAACAGGATGAGCGAAAGATTCGGCACAACGACATAGCCTTCGAGTCGTTCAATTTAAGAATGACTCACTGTAAAATTAATTCCCAAACTAGCCCATCGCATAAATATTACCCAACCATAACCAATCCACGCTCATTTCTCAATACATATAATGTACTACAATACATTCATTCACTCACATCCTATCCAACTATCTATCTAAAAGCAAAACCACCATCATTTATCTACCAAAGCAATCCCATCTAAATCCATTCATATTCATCTCTATGCAGTATGCAATGCATGCATTGTGTATACTTCTAAATATATACGCAACAACCCATGCTGACTGCAAATGCAAACATATCAAAAATCATTTACTTACGTCGAGTTGCACCGCACAGCCAAGTTTCTCCAAATACAGAAAACAATCCCAATATTCTAAAACAAAAGTATTCGTCTTACGTATCATCATCTCAAGCTCAACTTTAGATGAAACCAAACAAAAACCCATAGCTTCCACTTCCACTACAGCTACAGTCTAAAGCAGCGTTCTGACGGGGCAAATACATGACATCGTGGCACGCTTTCGATCTCATGCTTGTATCGAGCGTGGACTGGAAAGTGAACTGCCTTTGCCTTGGGTTGTGGACCGTTCACACGACCACGATTCAGTTTATCCCATAAATCGTTCTGTTTCAAGCAGTTACACCACTACAATACCCTAGTTTTAAATAAACTATTTTGTGGCCATAACTTCTAAAATATAAGGAATTTCGCATTTTGACACCATTTTGACCCCCCTTTAGATCCCCCATCCGGGCTGAGGAGCATCCATCCCCACTATTTGGATGCTCCTCAGCCCTCTCCCTCCCTATCCCCTTCTCTATGTAAAATTCGTTCAAAAAGAGCGATATAAAATCGTATCGCACAATAAGATTCGTTCAAAAAGAGCGACACGAAATCAACTCACACAAAAAGATTCGTTCAAAAAGAGCGATACAAAATCGTATCGCACAAAAAGATTCGTTCGAAAAGAGCGACACGAAATCAACTCGCACAAAAAGATTCGTTCAAAAAGAGCGATACAAAATCAATTCGCACAAAAAGATTCGTTCAAAAAGAGCGATACAAAATCGAACTGCTCAAAAAGATTTGTTCAAAAAGAGCGACGCAAAATCGACTCACACAAAAAGATTCGTTCAAAAAGAGTCAAAAGAGTCTGTTGAATCCTGATCGTGGGACTATTCAATCTCATCGTCCATCAGATTTTGAAGACGCTTACAACCAACTGGAGGACGACCTGAAAACAACAAGGAAGAAAACCCACAAAGATTCTTGCCAATTAATTCAAATAATATATATATGAAACTTGTTTGTTTACACTCGTTAGATGTTCTGAAATATTCCAACTATTACACTGAACTTGTTATTGGAAATATTCCAAGCTAGTCGCACACTGAACCTGTTATTGACAAATGTATGAATTGCAAACAAATCATTTTAGTCACTTGGATTTGGGCAGTCAAATAAACTGGTCGATTTTGATTTTAATTGCGAGTTGAGTTTAATTGAGTTTTTGGACTAAGTGAGATATTTGGATGCGAATACTTACTTGAAGGAATTTTGTAAAGTATACTCTGGATTGTGACGCTACAGAGTCAAAACAGCCCGCCCCAGATTGGCTGCCCCGTTTTCATGGGAAATAGTGGTCCGATCGGGCTGGCTCGAACTAAAGGGTATGGGGGGTCGCTAAGTCCGAATCTGGGGTCAAAAAAGAGAAAAAAAATTGGGGTCGCCCATCCTAGGCTGGCAGCCCCCTTTTCATGGGAAATAGTAGTCCGATCGGGCTAGCTTGAACTAAAGGGTATTGGGGGGTCGCCAACTCCGAATCTGGGGTTAAAAAAGAGAAAAAAAATTGGGGTCGCCCATCCTAGGCTGGCAGCCCCTTTTCATGGGAAATAGTGGTCCGATCGGGCTGACTCGAACTAAAGGGTATTGGGGGGTCGCTAAGTCCGAATCTGAGGTCAAAAAAGAGAAAAAAAATTGGGATCGCCCATCCTAGGCTGGCAGCCCCTTTTCATGGGAAATAGTGGTCCGATCGGGCTGGCTCGAACTAAAGGGCATCGCCAACTCCGAATCTGGGGTTAAAAAAAGTTGGGGTCGCCCATCTACGACTTTTATTGAATATGTTATTAACCAAGTTTCAGACTCTTTGCATTACTCTTTTTGAACGACTCATTGGAAAGAGTCAGAGCTTATGTGCTGGCACAGTGAAAAGAGTCATTATGCCCATCACTATATGATGCAATCGGTTATGCCGATGATATATAACTATCATAATCAGAGGAAAGTTTGAATCGACCGTCACTGAGGTGATGAACGCGGCACTCGATCTAGTACTTCGCTGGTGCACTGAAGTTGGCCTGTGCGTCAACCCTCAAAAAACCGTCTTAGTTCCCTTCACTCGAAGAAAGAATCTACGCTTAAGCTCTGTCAGCCTTGGCGGAACGGTACTTCAGTTCTCCACTGAAGTCAAATGCTTAGGCATTTTGTTGGACTCGCGGCTTAATTGGAGCAATCACGTCGTGGCTGTTATCAGTAAGGTCACTCGAATCATGTGGGGTTGCAGGTCTCTGTTTGTCAAAACTTGGGGACTCACCCCGAAAATGATCGAGTGGCTACATTTGATGGTCGTACGTCCAGTCGTGACTTAGTTTGGTGGCCCAAAACGAGTCAGCGTTGCACCATACAGCTTTGTAGTAAGCTACAGCGCCTTGCATGCCTTGGTATGGCAGGATCCATCCGTACTTGTCCGACATCGGCTATTGAGGCGATTGTTGGACTTACTCCGCTGCATATTTTCATACAAGAGTCTGCGGCTCTGAGCGCTCTTCGAATGCGTCTAACAAACGATGGCTATGTGGTCAATCAGGGACACATCAGCATTCTGGAGCGGATCTCCGGCTTGCAGATCTGGTCTAGATCTGATTATATGACTGGGGAAATATGTTTCGGTAGAAAATTCTCGGTCTCCATCCCCACTCGCGGGGAATGGGACAGTGGCATTCTTGGCTCTGTCTCTCGGTATACCATGTGGTTTACCGACGGATCTAAAATGGAGCAGGGAGTTGGTGCTGGAGTCTATGGACCGGACACCAGGATCTCCATTGCTATGGGCGTCTGGCCTAGCGTTTTCAAGGTGAAATCCATGCCATTGAGGCCTGCGCCATAGAAATTCTAGACAAGAAACTCAATGGCGCTAACATCGCTATCTGTACTGATAGTCAGGCAGCCATTAAGGCTCTTTCTTCACATAGTTTTTCATCGAAATTAGTGAAAGAGTGTTTTTATACTCTTCAGTGTCTCACAAACACCAATCGGGTTACTTTATGTTAGGTACCTGGACATCAGGACATCCCTAGTAACGAAGCTGCCGATGAACTTGCTAGACAAGGCTCTTCGGCTAAATTGTTCGGGCCTGATCCTTACTGTGAGTTGGGCTAAAACAAGATCACTAGTGAGGGAGTGGTCTGCCAATGAAAGACTGCGTCACTGGGATTGTCTTCCAGGACTGCGGCAGTCCAAAGATCTTATAAAACCCTACGGTCTCAAAGCGGACCTGAGAATAGTCGTCGGTTACCCCACGGGGCACCACTGGGTGAGATATCAACAAAATGGATCTATCCACTGATACGGAGTGCAGGCTTTGCCTGGAGGAGACAGAGTCCACTAAACATTTTCTCTGTGAATATCCGGCGGTAGCCCGTTCCAGGTTCTTGTTTCTTAGAGACTCCATCATAAGCTCAGCGGTCGTAAGGAGCACCCCTACAACGGATCTAGTAGCCTTCGTTACGGCTGGTTGAGGTTTTTTTTTTTGATTAATTAAAGCTATGGCACAATAGATCTCATGGTCGCAGTGCCCACCCTTGGGTATCTTAGCCTGTCCTTGTTATTATTATTAGTATTAAGGTGGTGAATCTTAGTTGAGTAGTCATAATATTCAATCCTACCATATAACTCAGGAAACAAGGAGATGCAAATGAATTAATCATATTAACTTGTCTTCCCCAGTTCTACCATTTGAGTCGCTGTATATTGAAAACCTTCCATGTGCGGAGAGCTACGAAAAGAGTTACATGCATCGGGATGTAATAACTCACATAGTTGCAACCAAAACAGATTTCATTGTAACTGCAAGCGTCGATGGCCATATCAAATTTTGGAAGAAAATGGAGGATGGTATTGAATTCGTGAAACATTTCCGTAGTCACTTAGGTACGTATGGGAGTAATGGGTAATATTGTCGACAAGTTTGTAAATTCAATTATATATTTATAGCACCAATTACGTGGCTTTCAACAAACTCGAATGGTACCCTACTATGCACTGCGTCCGCGGACAAAAGTGTTAAGATATTCGATGTGATTAATTTCGATATGATCAATATGATCAAATTGGACTATACACCAGGCTGTGCTGAGTGGATTCATTCTCCTGGTGATGCTATTTCCGCAATCGCTATGTAAGTTTGAGTGACATTACTTAAATTGTATGAGTACTACTACATTTATTTTCAGCGGTGATAAAGACTCAAGTAAAATTTATATATATGATGGACAAGGTACAAACGAACCACTTCATGTGTTAGAAAAGTTACACACAAAACCTGTAGTTGTCATGAAATATAATCTGGCGTACGATGTGGTCATTTCAATCGATCGGGCTGGCATTTTGGAATACTGGATGGGGACAAAAAATGACTACAAATTTCCTTCGAAAATTGTTAACTTTGAATCTAAGTTGGATACTAGTAAGTTCCTTTGAAGTACTCTGCGCTTTTTTGCCTTATTTGTATCAATTGAAATACGAGTATATGTTTTACATGGAATTTTTATAGGCTTATATGAGTTTGCCAAGCAAAAAACAATTGTCACGGGTCTTGCTATATCGAACGATGGTAAGAGATTTGCAACCTTATCAACAGACCGTAAGGTAAGTTATTTGAAACAAGTTGTTGTATTTTATAGCATACTTATACGGAAATTTCAGGTACGAGTGTTTACATTTCTAACGGGAAAAGTGATTCGGGTTTATGACGAATCACTAGCGAGATATTCAGAATTACAACAAACGTCTCAGGCGTTACCGAATATGGATTTCGGAAGGAGGTATATTTAGTTTCTTTTTCATTATAAATGCTTTTTAATTCATTGGGCATTGAACTGTTTATTTAATGTTCCGTATTTGGTAAATTTATATTATTTCGGGGCGGCCGGTAGCTCAGTGCATTGAGGCGTCAGTCTGATGTCTCGACGTACCAGTTAGTCACGGGCTCGAGTCCTGTCCACGTCATTGCTGCTTGGTCCAACTATTAAGTGGCAAAATCCACCATCCTTCCCGTAACGTTGAACGTTTCGTTACTTCTACACGGAAACATGCAAGACATTCATTTTTGATTTCTCCAATATTCGTGGGATAATGGCGAATCATACTGCGGTGCATGCTCTTCTGATGTTGCATAATCCAGCAGTTATGGCTTTAAGCGAAACGAAAGTTTCTAGCGAATCCGACATAAGCCAATATTAAATCCCTGGATATCGCTTCTTGCCTGTCTTCTCAACCCAAAGGGGAATTGCAATCTACATTAGAAATAATGTCGCTTATTCAACCATCAGCCCCCAGTTTACTTTATCTAATCCAGAATTCACCTACACCTGGATTAGATTCAATTTTAAAAAAGCACATTATATTCTTGTGTTTTCTACATCGGAGCCCTGGAACTTCTGATTCCGATACGGAACACTACTTCGATATACTTTCTAGCAATATCGATGAGTTGTTAGAGAGGTTCCCTTCATCAGAAATCGCCTTGGCAGGCGATTTCAATGTACACAATACTGAATGGCTTAAGTACTCTTCCTCCACAAGCCCAGCAGGAAAACTGGTTGAGTTATTTTGTGAATCAAACAACCTACACCAATTAGTAGATTCAGCAACCAGAATACCTGATATCGAAGGCCAAAACGCCAACCTATGGGACTTGTTTATCACCTCACACCCCGATAAATACTCAGTATTGGTTTCATCTCCTTTGGGAAGTTCCGACCACAAATTGATATCGACCTGATTCACTACTTGTGCCCTGAATGCCAAAGGCCTATCTCTCACCAAAAGACTATTATGGCATTATAATAAAGGGGATTGGGTCGCTTTCAATCAATACATCAGTGAATTGAACTGGGCCGACTGCTTCTCCACGAAGAACGTCGATTATATAAGCGAATCAATTATAAATATTATCTGGTACGGAATGTACTGCTTCGTCCCGCATAGCTTTAGTGAGTGATTGCAAAGAGGCTATTAGGAGAAAAGAAGCGGCTTACCGTACATACAAACAACGCCCCTGTGCCGAACTGAGAGAGGTCTACAACTCTGCGCGGAACACATGCACAACACAGCGAAAAGGTAGCAAAGGCTTCTGGTCACTTGTTAAAGTTGTGAAGAATAACTTCAGCTGTTCTTCCATTCCATCACTTGTACGAGTACATGATGGGAAAATATATAGTGAATCACTAGAAAAGATCAATTTGTTTGCTGAAATCTTCGGTGCAAACTCTTGGCTACTGCCCACTACGCAAAATCCACCAGATATACCCTTATGCGATTTACACCAGAGCCCTTTACATTTCCGCACTAGGGAAGTATTTAAAGTACTCTCGAAGCTCGATGTATCAAAATCGGCTGGACCTGATGGCATCTCCCCTTTAGTTCTCAGACATTGCGCTCCCTCGCTAGCGAGACCTCTTCGAAAACTATTCTATCTATCCTACTCGACAGGAGTATTTTATATCCATCAACATGGAAGCTGGCACATGTCCAACCAATCCCCAAAAAAGGTGAAGCATGTGATCGACCAATAGCATTGACTTTGGTCCTGTCAAAAGTCTTCGAAACCCTTGTCAGCCAACTTTTGAGCTATCTTGATTCACACCATCTCATCAGCGATCGACAATACGATTTCCGTTCTTCGCGCTCCACCGGAGATTTAATGATATATCTCACCGAAAGATGGAATCGATGTATTCATCAATTTGGTGAAGCTAAGATCATTGCCCTCGACATTTCGAAAGCTTTTGACAGAGTTTGGCATCCGGCTCTTTTAGCTAAACTCCAGGCTTTTGGTGTGGACCCAAAATTAGTTATATGGATTGAAAGTTTCCTCCACGGCCGTTCGCTTCAAGTCGTCCTTGATGGAGTAAAATCGAATTGCCATACCACCAACGCAGGGGTCCCTCAAGGTACCGTCCTATCACCAACGCTTTTTCTTCTGTTCATCAACGATCTTTTAAGTGTGACATCAAACCCAATTCACAGTTTTGCAGATGACAGCACTCTTGATTCTATTTATACTTTTAACTCTGCAGCTTACTCCTGCCAAAATGCTACATCTCTCAATCGAGACCACATGTCTGACTCACTAAATAGAGATATCTCAAAAATTATTGCATGGGGGAAAGCGAATCGGGTAGAGTTTAATGCCAACAAAACTCAATGTTGTCTTATCTCCAATAAACGACGTGCCCGATCTACCGCCCAACCCATTCTTGTCGATGGTGTCGGCATTACTGATTCACCCACATTGAACGTACTAGGTATAAACATATCTAGTAAACTAAATTGGTCTGACCACATCCTTAACATTGCAAAAAATGCAATGAAGTGTCTGGGTTTCATGAATCGCTGTAAAAGATACTTTACTCCATCTGATTTGGCGCAAATTTATAAGGCCCACATAAGACCGCGACTTGAATATAATTCGCACATATGGGCAGGCGCAGGTCGAATTGCCCTATCCGCATTAGACAAAGTTCAACGGAAAGCTTTCAAGGTTATTGGCGATGAATCCATAACTTCTCATATAGAGCCGCTTGAACACCGGCGTGCTTATCACTTTTTTATCGCTACTACAACCGCCGTTGTTCTGCCGAAATATCCAGTCTTATTTCTGAGCTTGCTCTTTCTTCGCGTAACACCCGGCTAGCCTGCCGTGCCCATTCTCATTTTCTTGAACTCAGTCGTAGTCGTACCGTTAAATTCTATGATTCATTTGTATCCAGAACAACACGAATTTGGAACAACCTACCATCTTTTGTTTTCCCCTGCAGTTATGATCTGCAAAAATTTAAACGAAATGTACATCGTTACCTCATTCAAACTCAACCCATCCCAGCCCCACTACCCTAATTTCCTTCCCGCCAAGGCTATGCTCTCGCATCAAAGGGTATCCCCTAAGCCTTAGCATAAACATAAAAAAAAAATGGTCATGGATGTTGTCTTCCCCCTGTGGTGTGGGGCGTAATAATAAGCCACAACCATTCCCGACTTGTCGCAGGTATGCGGCTATCAGCTTATGCTAACGAAATGTCAACCAACCGTTCCTGCAGCAGCCGGTTCTACGCGCCGGAGCGACCCGTTTTACAACGGCCAAGAGCTGCCACAAGCCCCTTCGACGCAAGAAGGAAGATATGTGTGTGTGTCACACACTCTGACTACTACTACTTTGCCTTAACCCCTAGCGGGGCATAGCGCGTCAACTACTCCTGCGCGCCATCGTACTCTCTTCTGGGCAATGGGACGCAACTCCCCAAAAGACTTACCCAGTGCCTGACACTCCTTTGCCACAGATCGACGCCATGTGATTCTCCTCTAGCGCGCCGGAATTGAGCTCAACCCAGGTCCCAGAACTTGGATCTGCTGCGTCTGCAAAAAACCGCTGAACCTTAATACCACAACAGTAAAATGTATATGCTGCGACGAATGGTGCCATCTGAGAAACTGCTCTGGGCTGAATCATTACAGGCAATGGAATTCCTCCTTTACTGCGAGTGTATGCAGAAACAGAGGACAACAATCATCAACATCAACACAAATGACTCGCTTACCACCATCAACTAGAACATAAACGAGTTCCCAGTGGTCCCCCTGACTCCAGTAAACAGCATCTCCAACAGGATTCCATTGCAAAAAACCTCACACCTGCACCACCCGTCGCCAATCTCAATACCATTTCATTTGTTCAACTTAATTGCAGTGAGTTGCAGCCAAAAATCGCACAATTATCGGCATTTATGGACAGACATTGCATCATGATCGGAGCCATTCAGGAGACGAAACTCAACAACAACTCGTCCCTCAACTCCTATGGCAACTAAAACATTATCAGGAAGGATAGAGTGTCCAATGCTGGTGGTGGAATTGCTTTTTTAATCCACTTCTCACTACCGTACGGAGAAATTGAGGTCCCAATGGCCGACAACATCATGGAGATACAGGCCAAAATCATTCAGTCGGGCAATACTGATATAGAAATCTACAAAATATACAAACCACCTGTATCCAGCTGTCCCTCGCGATACAATGTCAATATCAGCTTACTGCTCACTGGCCGATATAGTCTCCTACTTGGTGATTTCAATACTCATCACGAATTGTGGCACTCTAACCTTAACAACGATGCCAGAGGGGCTACTTTAGCTGAACAATTTGTCCAAATGACGACACGCCCACTCGTATTGTAAAGGAAGGGTGATCCCTATTCTAAAACGAGGGAAGAAACCAACGCAGGGCGAATCATACCGTCCCATTACATTATTGTCTCCTGTGGCCAAGACTCTTGAAGCGCACCTTATAATTCCGACCCACATACAATTAGCCGATCATCAAGATGGCCTCGATGGGTGATCCCTATTCTAAAACGAGGGAAGAAACCAACGCAAGGCGAATCATACCGTCCCATTACATTATTGCCTGCTGTGGCCAAGCGCTACTCCACCCTTTAATTCCGTCCCACATACAATTAGCCGATCATCAACAGGACCTCGTCGCGCTCGGTGGCCGTGGTCGTTCGGTCACCGCTTTTATGATACTAATCTAGAGCTCGGAGTTCAAATCTCGGCGTGATCAAAAACTGCCTCTGAGTACTAATAGAACTCCCACAGTGCTCCGAGCTTGTCAGTATAAAGACGGCGTGGATAGGAGGTGCATACTAGCAACTGCAATTCCGAAAAGTAGATATGTTAGCAAAACGTCAACAAAGCATTGAAATGCTAGATATGTTGACGCGCTCATGCCCCTGGAGGGGTCAAGGCAATTAACGGCTTTGGATGCCATCACATCAAGAATACTCAATGGCCTCAACCAAGCACGTCCATGTCAACGAACCATTCTAGTGGTTTTAGACCTGTCAAAGGCATTCCACACACTGTCAGCCACTCGTTTCTCCTGTCTGACATATGTGGTACATCTCTTCTGTCGGGAATAATCGAGTGGATCACAAATTACCTTGCCGGAGGACAGTCCTACACGGAGTTTAAAAATGGGAAATCTAAACTAAGGAAAATTAAACAGGGTGTCCTCTAAGGAGGAGTCTTATCTCCCATTCTGTTTAATCTATATATCTCAGGACTTTCGACGCCACTTGACGGATTTGAAATCGTCAGTTACGCTGATGACTGTTCGATTTTGACAACCGGCAGTGACACCACCCAACTTCTTCTTCAGCAAGAATCTTACTCTGTCAGCGCCGAAGTCTTCTTCTACTCTTTTTACCACCTGGACCGGGGAAGTGAGGCTACAACTGGATATTGCGGTAGATGGTCAAACTATTCCCACAATTAACCACTCAAAAATTCTCGGTGTCAGCCTTGGAAACATGGCCACCTCCTCGGCTCATGCGTCAACCATTTGTGACAGGATGAGAAGCAGCAACAAAGTCCTCAAAGCTTGAGCTAGCAGTTCCTGGGGGAAAGATAAGGAGACCCTACTCGCGACATACAAATCCATCGGGAGATCTGTGGCCAATTATGCGGCTCCCATATGGTCAGACAATTTATGCGACACTCAATGAAAAAACATAGAGACCTATCAGGACACTGCTCTTAGAACTGTCACAGGCTGCCTCCTGATGTCGTCACAGGACCATTTGCATCAAGAGACCAAAATGATGCCATCAAAAAGCCACAATACTCTTCTCACCAAGCAGTATCTAGTTGTTCTGTTGATCTGTTTTCGGAATGACCATCCTAACTCAAAACTGATGGACAAAACCCCACCGCCGCGTCACGTTAGACGCAACATGAGGGACCGCGAAAGGGAAGTCTAACGGTTTAAAAGAGTTTCCTTCGAAAACGCCAGCTATAAGTCGGCACACACTATGCTGCACAGTGAAGAAGTGGTTTCTTCGATCGAGGAACTAAAACCGAACAAGGTATTGAATGCGCAACCACCTGCCATATCTCCAGACGAAGCCCGGCTCCCAAGAGCAACCAAAACCACGTTAGCTCAACTCCGTTCTGGTTGGTGCTCGCGTCACCTATTCATTCATACCTATCCCTTTTCAATTTTGATTCTGTCTCTAGTTAGGAGACAATAAAAACGAAGGCTATATATGTCCATACGCGATTGCTGTCGAAGCAGAGGTGGTCGCCTTTATTGTTCTGCAAAATCCGGGGCGACCGGTAGCGCAGTGTGTTGAGGCATCAGTCTCATGTTTAACCACCGGCGTTTCGGGTTCGAATCCTGTCCACGACGACGTTAGTGGCCATGGATGTGCAGTAGGTGCTGGATGGATGCTGGCAACTGCATTCTCCGAAACCAGTTTATGCCGTCGAACCGTCAACTGGGCCACTATGGAACAGTTGATGCGCTATGCCCCACAAGGGGTTAGGGCAATTGAGAGAAAATCCTTATCGATAACTACGTAGTCCGTGGTATGTATTATTATATTCGATCTACCACTTTTTCGCCAAAATTTTTGAATCTACCACAGTAAATTGGAAATCTACCACAATTTAGAACTTACTACTTTGCCTTAATCCCTCGTGGGGTATAGCGCGTCAACTTTTTCTGCGGGACATTGTACTCTATTCTGGACAATCGAATGCAACTCCCCACATGTCTGACCCAGGGACTCACACTCTTTTGCCACAGAACGGCGCCATGAAATTTATGGCAGCCCTTGGTCGGCCTCGATTGGAAATGGTGTTCCATTTCATGGCGGGTTGTTGTTGTAGTAGCGACGCCTACTGGCGTTGAAAAGGTTTGGCAGCCCTTAGCCGTTACTAATGAACGGGTCGCTCCGGTGCGTAAAACCGACTGCCGTGGAAGCATGGCATGTAAATCAGTGCAGTTATCAACTTTTCGCAATGTGTAACCTATCCACTGCCATTTTCGGCTGCGTCTCAATTCGTTAATTGGTATCTGAACCGTACGCCGACTTAGCTCTTCATTTGATATTGTTTCGGACAAAAAATTGCAGCTTTCTGGCAACCTTTACGAAAAGTGTTGCTCCCATACAAAAGCACGGACAGTACCAGGGAGCGAAACAGGCCCAGCTTGGTCTTGATGCTGAGATAACTGCTCTGCCAGATTTTGGACAGCATGCCGTGTGCCCATTTAACCTGGTTGATACGACGAGCGATGTCCTGATCCGTACCACCATTTTCGGAAACAATGCTGCCCAGGTAGACGAAGTTGTCTACCTTCCCCACAGGCTGCCCATTAATATTAATGGCAATAGGTGTCGGATTTCTTTTTCGCAATGGAGGGCTAAGAACCTTGGTCTTGTTGGCATTAATCTTTAGCCCAACCTTGCTTGCCTCCCTCTCGAGATCTAACGCCATTGCGGACAGATCCATGATTTTGTGGGAGAGTAGGCATATGTCGTCAGCGTAGTCAAGATGTTGAAGATAAGATGTCAGAGTCCATTGAATTCCTCTGTCGAGTCCGGATAGGGCTGCATGCAACACGTCGCCTATCACTATGAGGAATAGGATCGGTGAGAGGATGCACCCCTGCCGGACTCCACTGCGAATCTCAAAGTCCCCCGACACCTTACCTTTATGCAGAACGTGACATTTCGCGCCGTCATAGGTTGCCTTAATAATAGCCACAAGCTTCTCAGGGATGCCTCTCCTGCGCAAGGCCGCCTATATACCTATAGAATCCCGGTTCACACTATCGAAAGCCTTTTCGAAATCGATGAAAAGCAAGTGAAGCGGAGAATCGTATTCAGCGCATTGCTCGATGATGATTCGCAAGGTGTTAATGTGATCGACACAGGAGAATCCGGATCGAAAACCAGCCTGCTCCTCATCAATTGTGCTTTCTAGGTGGGCCTTTAGTCTTTCCAGGACGATTTTAGCTATTATCTTGGCAACGGCAGGAAGCACACAAATGCCTCTCCAATTATTACAGTCTGTGAGGCTACCCTTCTTTGGAAGTCTGATGATCAAACCTTCCTTCCAATCAGTGGGAAAGGTCTGTGTATTCCAGCCTTTATTAACAAGTGGGTGCAGCAAATCGACAGTTGCGCTTGGCGCTGCTTGATAAAGTTCGGCAGGGATATCGTCGAGTCCGGCGGCCTTTCCTCGTTTTAGTGCAACAATTGCAGCGACTAATTCCTCTTTAGTCGGGGCAGTTTACAATATACGCACATTTTGATGGTTAGCTAAATTATCTATATGAGGGGGAACTTCACCTGCGATTACACGGTTCAAGACCGCGGCGAAGTGTTGTTTCCAACGCATCATTTGATTTTCTCCCAAGATAAGTAGCTTTCCATCACCATCCTTCACTGGATGTTGGCAGGAGTTACGACCACCTGTAAACTCCTTGATGACACCGTATACGGCGTTTAAGTTGTTACTTCTTGCAGTTTCTTCTGCTGAGGCTAAAAGAGAATTCGCATAAACTCTTTTATCGCACCGCACACTACGCTGAACTTCTCGAGCTTTCTGACGATAAAGGAGTTCGATGCTACTTCGATTGTCGTCTGATGCTGCAGCCAAACGAACCTCCAACAATCCGCTGCCATGAAGCGTCGGACATCCAGGGCTTATTCCGGTAATCCGTGTTTGTTCCAAGGATGGTATCTGCGCTATCAATGTACGCATTTTTTATGGCATCCCAGTTTTCATTTATGTCACTATCTGGGTGACTAGTTATCTCAGCTGCTTTTTGTGCACGGTGGTCATTATATTGTTGTAAGACAGCTGGATTTTTTAATCGAGCGGTGTTGAATTTGCGGCGCCTGGATCTTTCGTCGCTAGGGCGGCGCACGGCTGCAATACGCAATCGAACATTAGCGATCATAAGATAATGGTCTCTTCCCATCCCAATATCGGCACCTTTCTTGTTTCGCACGTCCAGGAGGCAACTCTTGAATCTTTTACTAATGGCAAAATGGTCGATCTGATCTTGTGTTCTGCGCCGATCGACAGAGGACCAACTGATTTTGTGGTTTTCCTTATGCTCAAACATAATACCACCGATGATGAGACTGAAAGTTGCAGAACTCTACAAATCTTTCACTGTTGTCATTACGATCACCAAGACCGTGTCTCCCCACCACATGTCTGAGCCCATAATTATCAGCGCCAACTTTAGCATTCAGATTACCCATCCATAACCATTATAATGTCACCTTTAGGTGTTCTGCTCTGAACGGCGTTTCTTCGTAGAAGGAGTCTTTTGCCAAGACATTGTTCAGTAGGGGCATAACATTGTATTATTGAGATGTTCCTCATTTTGGTCCGGAACTTGGCGGTCAAGATTCTGTCAGAGACCGGCTTCCAGGATAAGAGACAGTTTCGTGCGGCTCTGGTTAAAAGGAGCCCCACACCTGACTCACGGCCACTACCGGTATCTTTACCGGAGTGCAACATTACAGTGCTGCCCGTTGGAGAGATAAATTCTCCGCTGTTCCACCATCTTATCTCACTAACTCCTAAAATGTTTAATTTGTACCTCAGAAATTCACTTTCTAATTGAAGAAATCGTGCGTTCTGGAGACCTTCTGATCCATTGTCCAGGAGAGTACGCACATTCCAGAATCCAATCTTTGTCATTGTACGATAGCAAAAAGTCGTAACCCTTGAGTCAGTCCTTATCCGAGGCATAGTTGACGTTTCGTTAGCATATAAAGATTTCGGATAGTGCAAGTTGCTGGCATACACATCCTTTCCTTTGTTTGTCGGTTTTAACGACAGGCCCTCAAAGGGAATGGCCATGGTATTATTTTTACACCCCAAACCACAGGGGGGAGGTTTACCTCAACCAAATCATCGCACCGCCATCACTGGCGGCTTGACATTGGTTAGCAATGGTCTGACTGCCGTTCCAGGGGACGCCCACGCGGAGGACTATGGAAGAGCAATGTACGCACTCCGAGTGTCCCCCGTCCAAATTTCGGGGACACACACCGCAATCCAATCCATCGCTGCCAGACGGCATTTTGAAAGTCTTAAGTCTTAAATGACAAACTTAATTTTCATTTATCCGATTTAATTTCACGCATTATCAATGGCATTGCAAAAGTCTTGCATAAGCACCCTGGCGGCCGCCAACATGTAAAAACGTTTTATTTGTTGCTATATAACACTGACAATACAAAACATAAACAAAATTTGACTCCGTTAACTTCGGGTTTCGCGCACAAACGTCGCATCGCGGCAGTCGGGTGGATTTTGGGCAAGTTGAATATCCAACTTGGACGTTGGTGGATTCCAGAGCTCTCAACTTGAACCCCACACACTGCGAATTTTGGATTGGACGCGGGACAAACTGGATTTTTGGACGCTAGTGTGTGGCGACCTTAAGATGTTTAATTTATACCGCTGAAATTCGCTATCCAATTGAAGAAATAGTGCGTTCTTCTTCTGATCCATTGTCCGGGAGAGTACGCACATTTCAGAAATCAATCTTTGTCAATGTGTGTCAATTCTTATCCAAAGCATAGTTGACGTTTCGTTAGCATATCTAAGTTTTCAGATGATTTGAATTTTGAATGCAAGTTTCTGACATATACATCCTGTCCTTTTTAGTCAGTTGCTTTCTACGACAGGCCGACAAAGGGAAAGGCCGTGGCATTATTCTTACTCGTAGATGATATATTAAGTTTATTGGTCCATTTTTTTTATATGTCTACTCAAACTTTATATACAAACATATATACGTATTTTTCAGAATGGCTAACGAAAGGGATTTGGAGAAATCAGATTCCTTTAGTTATAACAACGTTTTCTTTGACTATAGTGGACATTTTCTATTATATCCAACAATGCTCGGCATTAAACTGGTCAATATAGAAACTAATAAGTGTATCAACATCCTTGGCAAGAGCGACAACCTCAGACCACTTAATATTGCATTATTTCAGGTAAGTTACACGCAGTGGTGTGGTGCGCGTTTGAAATGAGGGGAAGCAATACACATTGAAACTTCCGGGGTGAGGCTACAGTGAGACGCTATGGCGATATGCAACATTTCATATGTAAATAAAAATAAAAAATATTTTGCCACTCTCTATGACTGTACAAAACGGTCATATTGTAATTTTGCATAGCGTGTGACTGTAGCCTATACCTATGAATTTTATACTCAGAGAGAGAAATAGAGGCACTAGGCAATTCGTTTCGATACGTTTGTTTATCTAAAAAAGGTCAAAAACGGTTGCTGAAGAAACAGTAGTTCTACCTAACCTTCTTAATCACAAAGATAGTAAAAATATGTTCCGCATTGAAATAGCTTCCTTTTCATGGAAAAATATTTTCCTAAGCCTCTACAGGAGTTTGCGCAATTTTGGAAAGTATTTTTTTGCCGGTCAAAACGAATGTGATAAAATGAACTTCTTAAGCAATCTTTGATCAGAAGATTTTCCAAGTGAATCTGCATTATTTACAAAAGA
Source organism: Chloromyia formosa (assembly GCA_964017055.1). Lineage (NCBI taxonomy): Eukaryota > Metazoa > Arthropoda > Insecta > Diptera > Stratiomyidae > Chloromyia > Chloromyia formosa. The sequence goes on from OZ024818.1 coordinate 56,625,683, forward strand.
AACAATTCTTAAGCTTTATTAGTGTCTGGGGGGCATAGACCTCTTCCATAGTCCTCCGCGTGGGCGCCCCCTGGAACGGCTAACCAAGCCAACCGAGTTTTGCACTGCAAAACATTTGGTAGAGGCACAATAACGATGATCATCCTGATTGGCCAATAACATCAGTGCGTCTCAGGAAATAGGCGAACGGTGGAGTTGCAACATTGTTGTGAGAACACCAACACGTCACACCCAGCTGAAAGATCATTAAAAGAACGCGCAATTAAAAACACCATTGGAGAGCTACCTTTGCGCTATATAAAAAATAGCTCCCGGCGACTCTTAGGACACCTAAGGAAGCAACCCTTCCCCTAAGATTGGGTATGTGGGCTTATAACCTGCGTACCTGAAATAAATTTACACTCGAAACATTAAACGAGCCTCGGATACCACGGACTGATTCAACGACTTTTGGCTTCAAACAACGGACCACGATCGGTTTTTGGAATGTTCGAACGATGTGGGGCGAGTGCAATAGTGCGAGGCTCACTGAAGTCGAACGGGAAATGACCGCATATAACATCGATATACTAGGACTAAGCGAAACAAGATGGCCTGGATCGGGATCGACTTTTATCACCAAGCTCCCAAACAGTACTACTCTACTCTGGAAATGAAGACGATACGTCACCTCGAATGGCAGGCGTCGGAATCCTGTTGACTAGGGTGGCACGCCTATCTCTAATTGACTGGAAGCCAATCTCCAACCGTATCATTACAGCCAGATTTAAATCCAGGGTGAGAAACCTCACAATAATTCAGTGCTACGCTCCGACTGAACCAGCGGATCAATCAGCTAAAGACGCATTCTATCACCGACTCGGCGACACCTTCGACAAGGCTCCCAAAGGTGACATAAAGATTATTATGGGGGATCTCAATGCCAAAGTCGGGTCTGACAATCTTGGTTTGGAACACCTAATGGGCAAACATGGCCTAGGCAACAGGAACCATAATGGCGAGATGTTCGTGGAGTTTTGCAACTCTCGTCAGCTCATCATCGGCGGTACTTTGTTCAAGCACAAACGATGCCATTTAACAACCTGGGTTTCTCCGAATGGCAGAACAGAGAACCAGATTGACCATATAGCCATTTCCAAGACATGGAGGAACTGTCTCTTAGACGTCAGGTCGAAGCGGGGTGCTGATATTGGCAGCGATCACCAACTTGTTGTCGCAAAAGTAGGCTTACGAACGGCAGCGATCCATCGCCCTCAAAATGCAAGAATCTTGCCACGTTTTAATGTGCAAAAGCTTAAAGATCCATCTATAAGACGTGCTTATTCCAGCGCCTTGCACGAAAGAGCTAATGCACCACCATCTTATGAGACTCCTACAATTGATGATAGAGGGAACGTCGCTAAGGACTCATTTATTTCGTGCGGTGAAACTTTTGCGGGCAGATTGGAGCGCGGTAGAAGGCCATTCATTAGTGACTCTACATGGTCTCTAATTACGGCACGCAAGAGAATCAACAAATCAACTCAGCCACTGACGACGCAGTCAAAGACCAACTTAGATCTGAATACCGTTCTCTTCAGAAAGGCGTGCAAAGAAGCGTAAGACGGGACAAATGAAACAACATCAATGCATTAGCGGAGAAGGCAGAGGAAGCGGCTTACCGTGGTGACAGTGGAACCCTTTACAAACTTATCAAGCCATTAACTGGCAAATCTTTTACAGCTGAACATCCCGTGAAAGATAAAGACGGGTCTCTACTGGTCAATGATGAAGACCAACTGCGACGGTGGAGAGAGCACTTCACTGAAGTCCTCAACAACACCTTTGGACATTCGAACTCATCTTCACTAGAAGCAGAAAATATTCCGCAAATAGCCAGAGTTGATACCAATCCACCATCTAAACAGGAATTAACTGTGGCTATTAAATCGATGGAAGCGGGTAAAGCACCGGGGACAGATGGAATTCCGGTGGAGCTCTTTAAGGCGGATATCAACGCTACTGCGGATATTCTTCTACCCCTTATCCAAGAGTGTTGGGAAACCGAAACTCTCCCTAAAGAATGGAAGAAGTGCGTCATTATTAAGATCCCGAAAAAAGGTAACCTGAAGGATTGTAATAATTGGCGTGGAATTTGCTTCCTCCCCGCAGTCTCCAAACTGATGGCAAAAATAGTCTTAAACCGGATCAAGCAAACAGTTGACCGCACACTGAACGATGAACAGGCTGGTTTTCGCGAGGGCTTTTCATGTAGCGACCACATCAACACCCTCCGAATTATTATTGAACAATCCGCAGAGTGGAGATCCCCATTACATCTCATGTTCATCGATTTCGAGAAGGCGTTTGACAGCGTTGACCGGGAATACATCTGGAAGGCTTTACGTAGGAGAGGTATACCAGATAAAATCATATCCATCATCAAGGAGTCCTATAGCGGAGCCCAATGTCACGTCTTACACAAGGGTAAGCTTTCAGATCCCTTCGAGGTACATAGCGGAGTGAGACAAAGCTGCATTTTGTCACCTATATTGTTTTTGATTGCCATTAACGACGTACTCTGCCATGCGCTTCGTGAACACCAGAGCAAAGGTATCAGATGGAACCTGTTTGAATACCTTCAACACCTAGATTACGCTGACGATATTTGTCTTCTCTCAAATATATTGGATCATCTAGTTCAAATGACGGATGCCCTGCACCGCGAAAGTGGCAATGCGGGGATCAAAATAAATGCTGCCAAAACTAAATACTTGAGCTTGGATCCAGGAAGACAGAGCGAAATTTGTGTTTCGGGGCAGACGGTGGAAAAAGTGGACAATTTTTGCTACCTCGGAAGCGTAGTTACAGCAGATGGTGGGGCGGATGCTGATGTACAGTCTCGCATCAATTAGGCTCGGCCAGCCTTTTTCAGTTTAACTCCTTTCTGGCAAAACAACAACATCTCCAGACGTACCAAACTCAAGATCTTCGAAACCAATATAAAATCTGTGCTTCTTTATGGCTGTTCAACTTGGAAGGTGACCAGGAAGATAACAACTAGATTGCAAACTTTCGTGAACCAGTGTCTACGGCGCATCCTGCACATACGCTGGCCGGAGGTCATTTCTAACGACGATCTCCTGTACATTACTGGCCAGGACAGGATAGGCACCTCTATAAAAAGGCGAAAGTGGCAATGGATAGGTCACACACTTCGAAAGGGGCCGGAAAACATTGCAAAACAGGCCCTCGATTGGAACCCACAGGGAACCGATGCAAGTCGCCGCGTTGGACGACCTAGAAACACCTGGAGAAGATCAGTTGAGGACGAGGGTAAGTCATTAGGCAAATCGTGGGGAGAGTTGAAGGCGATGGCGGCAAACAGGACGAGGTGGAAAGTCGGCGTGGTTAATGCCCTATGCCCCACAAGGGGTTGACAGGATCCAGAGAGAGAATAGTGTCTGAGAAAATGGCACCGAAAAACCACACTCACGACACCGAACTCCACTAAATTAAATGTGTATACACATGTCCTTTTTCTCCATTTCACTCGATCCTTATCAACAGATGAGCCAGCAGGGAGCATAAATTAATCCATCTCCAATTAGAACCAACTCTTGCCCCGCTTTTATACAACATGTAGGTGCTGGATGAATTTTTGGGGCATCCGCAATGAATTTATTGTCACTCACTAAAGGCACTTTGGAGTTTGCTTCCTCGTCACTTTAGGGGGACTCGCGCTCCCTGTCGTAAATGTTGTAAGCGTCGTATTCATCGTAAACTTCGGTCATCTCCTCAGTAAAATGACAGAAATTTACAGCTTTACGTCAAATACGAATTTTACGACGTGAGAATGAAGTTGATACAGAGTTATTTCAAATTGAGATTGATGTTCATATAATTAACAAGGAGGGCAAAGTCGTCTGATGCTTTTCTGTACAGTAAATATGTATTAAGGTAATATTGTATATGCAGTAAGGTCTTCATAGTTAATGCAGCTATAGCCTGAATTATTATTGATAAATAGTTGTTTTGCTTGAAGAAAGAGAAGGGAAGCAATCCTTCCCTTGCTTCAAAGGGCACCATGCCACTGGTTATACGAATTTTTATGAATATATATGTATAAATTTAACATTATTTATAAAATAATTTTGGTTTAGGAGCGGGCCCGCAGATCAAAAGCCGCCGTTACTCTCGAACACGAAGCATCTGAGAATCCCACTTTACAATCTGTATCAAGTGATCCAACTGTTTTCTGCACAGCTTATAAGTAGGTGTCATATTTTTATTTTATATTCAATAAATATCTAAACGTTATTATTGTTACAAGAAAGCAACGATTTTACTTGTACAGTAGACGTCTTCCCTCTGACCTCCAGGATGTCGATCGTGATATATTCAACGAAAAGCCATCTAAAGAGGATATCATTGCGGTACCAGAAGGACAAGGTATGTTGTTAAGTATATTTCTAGTATGCATTTTGTATTTAATCAACAAAAATGCAATTTCAATTTCATGCTAACACAGATGAAGGTATTAATTCGTGTACCCTCTTTTCGCCTGAAGTAATTTTCGATGTAAATTTTTATGATAAACATCCGATATTTTCATATCACGAGAACATTTCTATTTCAGTATAAATATTGAAATTGAAATGTTCTCGCGTATGTTATGAGTCTACGATATGATGATAGAACGTAATTCGACCGCATAATCTCGTTACCATTATATAATTTTAAGCAAAAAAATATTCAGATTTTTTTCGATTGTATAGCTGCAACAGGCATTTAAAGCTGTTAAAAAATTGCCGACCACATCACTTTAAACGCAATAGCTCACAAAACTATAGCAGTTAGAACATTTCAATAAAGACTGAATCGCAGCTAATACTTTACCCTAAAATAGAAGATTTACTCCGTAAAAATAAAATTATTTATTACATAGAGAGTTCGCTCTCTCAATTGCCCTAACCCCTTGTGGGGCATAGCGCGTCAGCTGTTCCATGTGGCCCAGTTGACATTTCGGTTGGTTGGTTTCGGAGAATGCAGTTGCCAGCATGCATCTCCTGCGCATCCATGGCCACGGACGTCGTCGTGGACGGGATTTGAACCCGAAACGCCGGCAGTCAAACATGAGACTGATGCCTCAACACACTGCGCTACCGGTCGCCCCTACATAGAGAGTTATAGTCCTTTAATTGCAAAAAAAATCATACTTGAAAACAGTATCAAGTACCTACAAACAAAAAAAAAAAATAAAATAACAAAAACCTATCGACACAAGAAATTATTTTTAACGTGGGTTGAAGAGCCCAAAAATTTCTTCTCCTGCTGGCAAAGGCCGGCCAGTGACAGAGAAGGTGGAGAAGACTCTCCTCCTCATCTACATCTCCACAACTCCTGCAGAAGTCGTGATGAGGAATCTGGAGCCTCCAGGCGAGCTCCCCGATTGGGAAGTGCCCCGTGATAACCCTACTACCCTGCCAATGTGCTTTTTGTTCAGCGACAACAGAGCGACTGAGATCAAATATCGGCCAAATCATCCTCGTAAGACGCAGGACTTTGCATAAAGAGTTTATGCGAATGCGTGCAGTGACGAATTCTAAAGATTTGATTTGCCCAAAATCGTTATTGAAGCCAATCCCATAAATTTATTCGTTTTGCAATGTAATACCAAAGGAACTTTTCCCACCCTTGATAGGTGTTAATAACAAAATCGAAGTACTCGTAGTTTTATGTACTGACGACATTGTCAGCCCCTTTTTACACACCGTGTTGTAAAAATGGCGAAATTGAACATTAAAATTTCAAATACATAGTTTTCTTAAAGTGCTTAAAAAATTATTCAAAATGTAAAATATAATAATTGCTTACATTCAATCCACGTTAGGAATATTTTCTTTTTGTGCGAAAGATTGGAGTTGAGTTCGGACCGTCATGAGGAACAGACGTGCGCGTAATCTGTCCTCAAATTTTTAAAATCTAAAAATAGAAAACTTGCACGTCCAGCCTGACTGTAGCCACATGTGCGCGCCACACTTAAGTGTCGCGTTTCAATATCGTGTGTGCGTGTGTGTATGTGTTGTGTGAACCCAGCATACCAAGCGGACCGCCAGTGAATTACCAGCGAGTCACTTTGGCGAGCAAAACCTTCGCTAGCGAATTCACTAACGACTCGCCGGTAATACCTTTGTCGTTCGAAATTGACATTCGAGGCGAATGTTCTTTTTCGAATCACCAGCGAGTCACCCTGAGCGAATATATAACCAGTCTATATATTCGCTGAAGCGAAGGTTTCTCGACTCGTCAATGATCCGGGAAAAAAGGGTCGCAGCGAAAGTATTGTAAATTTCGAACGATAGAGTTATTACCTGCGAGTCTTTGGTGAAGGTTTTAGCGAAGGTTTTCTTCGCCAAAGTGACTCGCTGGATATTTACTGGAGATTCGGTTGGCATGCAGGGTAGCTATTACCGGCGAGTCGTTGGTGAAGTTTTTAGCGAAGGTTATCTTCGCTAAATTGATTCACTGGTAATTCACTATAATTAATATATGTATAATATTGTACTTATACCTCACTTCTGTTCGAGCACTCGTGCGAGACAGACGTGGGCTAGGATTGGTCTTTGGATTCTTGTCTCTGAGCCTTTGTCGCCTGTATTATTCAATCGTCATAAATTGTGGAGGAGCTGCCATACTCCGAAGCAGTTGCCAGTGCGAGCGAATATTAAATAATAATATTTTATAATATTATTATAATACGGTATTCGCGTTGCGGTGTAAATCCGGTACAATCTGTTTATAGTGAGACACGTGGTGTTAACTAGTGCGTTGGATAGTGAGCGAGATAGCGGTTCGCCGTCTATTGTGAACGAATTCTTTAAACACGTGGTGTTTATAGTGCATGTGCTGTGAATAACGGTCTTAGTACCGTAGTGCACAACCGTTTTGGTGTGTGCTGTCGCTAAGGCGAAGCACGTGGCTGGTGCAGTGCTGTTGCCAAGTGCAAAGCACGTGGTGTTTGTTAGTGTTGTTGCTATGCGCAAAACACGTGGATAATAGTGCTTGTTGTCAAGTGAATTTGGAAAATAATAACACGTGGTGGTGCGTGTTTGCACGAATAGAGTGCTGTTGCTAAGTGCAACCTGTGCTTGTTACCAAGTGAATTAGAAAATTAATAACACGTGGTGGTGCGTGTTTGCACTAATAGAGTGCTGTTGCCAAGTGCAACCTGTGCTTGTTACCAAGTGAATTGGAAAATAATAACACGTGGTGGTGCGTGTTTGCACTTTTAGAGTGCTGTTGCTAAGTGCAACTTGTGCATGTAGAGAGATAGTGGTAGTGGCATTTTTTGTGTTATTGCATGCTGATATTCCTAAAGGAAATATTTATTAAGTGATAGTGACACTTACTCTGAGTGCTGTTCCCTGTAATCTTGGCGGGTCGTAAAGATGCCGCCCAAGAAATATAGAGCAAGCAAGGCCCCAGGGGATGAGTCCACTGCGCTGGAGAGCAATTCCGACTCGGAACTTGGGCAACGTACCCCAACGGGGTCGCCTAAACATAAAGGCTCGTTACCTGTGGATTGGCAGGTAAGTGAACGTAGAAATAAGGCTTTGGTTGGATCGGATACGGGTCACGTCACTGACAAGACCGTGACTTCGGATGCTGGTGAAGGAAATCGTCTGAAAGGCAAGAAAGTGGGTAAACCATGCCCACTTACGAAAGTGAAGGAACTCAAGAGCTCTCTGCTTACAGTGCTTAGGGACGTTGATGAAAGGACGAGCATGGGGACTCTAACCCTGTTCGCGGAACTGGAGGAGCTCATCTCTCGGCAATTGGCTGAGAATGAGAAGCTCCGAGGAAAACTCGAGGTATTTGGAATGTGGAGGAACGCTTCTCTACAGGGTAGGGTGGCACAGGCTCCGGCTCCGGCTCAGGCTCCGGCTCCTGTTTCCTGTACTTCATTGGCGGCTATGCCTCCTCCGGCCCCGGTTCCGGTTAAGGCATTGCCAAAGGCGGTGGATACCTGGTCCGTGGTGATCAGGTCGAAGAACAAGAAAGCTACCTCCAAGGAAGTGGCTGGAGTAGTCATGAAGGAAGTTGGTCCTTCCCTCGGTGTCAGGGTCCATGGGGTTAACCCCATGAAAAGTGGTGAGGTAGCCATTAGGGTTCCCTCAAAGACTGAGAGGCAGAAGCTGGTCGAGAACGCAAAGTTCGACGAGTGTGGGCTTCAGGTTCGGGTTCAGGACAAACTGGGCCCGAAAATCAACATCTCTGGGGTGTATTGTTCAATTCCCACTGAGGAATTGATGGAACAGATATATGAGAATAACCTCAAAGGCAAGGTTTCTGAAGAAAGCTTCAGAAAAGGGCTGAGGGTCGTGAATCGCCCTATGTCCACGGAGGAATATGCGACATCCACCGTGATCATGGAGGGTACCCCGAAGATCATTGGTGAGCTCATCAATGGTGAGCGCGCCTATGTGAGGTGGTACAGCTTCAGGGTGCGGGAACAAGAACTTATACCATCGTGCTATCGATGCCATGGTTTCGATCACATGGTGCAGAGGTGCAAGGCCAGGTTTGCGATATGCGCGAAATGCTCGGGCATTGGGCATGGCATAAGGAACTGTCCGAACCTACCTAGGTGTCGGAACTGCGAGTCCAATGGATGTCCTGCTGGACATATGATGAAGTCGGACAGCTGTCCGTTTTACAGGGCGATGGTTGCCAGGGCCAATGCAAGACACTAATCCTGTGTCTTCGCTGATCTGTCAGCTGAATTGTAGACGAGCTGCGGCGGTGATGTATGAGCTTGGCGACAGGCTCATGCTGACTCGTGCCTCGATTGCCCTTTTACAGGAACCTTACACGGTTGGTGGCCATGTAAGGGGACTGCCTGCTGGCATGAGGACTTTCCTCTCTAAAGGTGACAGATTGAAACTGTCTGCTATCGTTATCTGTGAGCCCTCCTATCAGTGTGTCTGTGTGGATGAGCTGACGGACGAGTGTGGTGTGTGCGTGAATGTGCGTGGTCCGTTTGGCGAAATTTATGTCTGCAGTGTCTACTGTCCTCCTAGTGTTGACATTGGACCGTATCTATGCTATTTGGATAGGGTGCTGCTACAAGTGAGCAGTTTACCTATTATCCTGGGCATAGATGTCAATGGCACGTCGCCGCTTTGGTTCAGCAAAGTACGCAGATACAGATCTGCGTACCCGCGGAACCAGCGCGGAAGTGCAATGGCGGAGTGCCTTCTGGCTAATCGTTTGTCTGTCCTTAATGTGCCGTCTGAGTGGTTTACCTTCCACGGTCCAATGGGTGCTAGTGATGTTGATGTCACTTGTGTGAATGAGGCGGCAATGGCATTCGAGTATGAATGGCGTGTTGTCCCTGAATGGGGTATGAGTGACCACAACCTCATCGAGATCAAATTGATCTTCGGTGAGGCCGTGGTAGCAGGTGTGAATGATGCGCCCAGCGTTCTACGCTGGCGCATAAGAAATTGTGACTGGCCTGTCTACGAGGCCCGGATAAGAGAGGTGTTTGAGCGCCTCCCCCTGTCCGAGTTCTCTAGACTTAGCGTGAATGAACAGTGCGATTTCATTATGGAATCCACTGTTGCTGTGAACAATGATGTGCTTGGGGTTCAACGCACGTCGGATCGCAGGCACGTCAAGTGGTGGACTAGGAGTCTAAGTGCCAAGAAGCGCGATGTTAATCGGCTTCGGAAGCGCTTTCAGCGTGCAAGGGCGCGCCAGTATGTTGAGGCGGCTGCACTTGGTCTTGCCTATAGGCGAGCCAGGTGTGAGTACCGGGACATGATGGCTAAGTGCAAGAATGATGACTGGAGACGCTTTGTGAGTAGATCTTCTGACGACCCATGGGGTAACGCCTATAGGGTATGTAGGGGCAAAAATACTCGTTGCGAAGTGACTTCCATCAATGTGAATGGAAGCACTACCCATTCATGGAGGGAAAGTGTAGCAGCACTTCTTGATAGCTTCATCCCTGCTGCTGAGCCTGTTAATGCTCCTCGTGACCTGGAGTATATGGAGGAAGAAATTCCTCCATTGGCTTCAGGAGAGATCGAGGCTTGCATTGGCAAACTCAGGAGCAGGAAGTCGCCTGGCTTGGATGGAATGACTGGCGGAATGTGTAAACACATCTGGCGAGTCATTCCTGAATATTTGATGTGTCTGTTTACAGAATGTTTCCGAGCGGGAGTATTCCCTAAGTGTTGGAAAACTGCTCGGATGGTCATCCTACTGAAGGGCCCTGATAAGGACCGGACGGATCCTCGATCCTCGGGCAGATCTACTGATGATGCGTGGCACTACATCAGACGGACGGTGTCTGACAGCGGTTTCGGATATGTCGCTGGAATCTTCATAGATTTCAGGGGGGCATTCGATAATCTGCTGTGGGACGCTGTCCTGCGTAAGCTTACTGCCGTTGGATGTCCAGAAATAGCCCTCTGGAGGAGCTACTTCTCGGACAGAGAATCCATAGTCGTGGGTGAATGGGAGAGTGTTTGCAAAACTGTGTTGCGTGGATGTCCGCAGGGCTCCATCGTAGGTCCATTCATTTGGAACCTTATGATGGATGACCTGCTGAAAAATTTAGATGTGGTATGCAAGTGTGCAGCATATGCCGATGATCTTCTCATCCTTGTGGAAGGGGGATCTCGGGCTGAGCTTGAAAGGCTGGGATCCTCATTCATGGACATTGTCCATGAATGGGGCTCCCAAGTGGGTGTTGAAGTTTCGTCTTCGAAAACTGTGACGATGATGCTCAAGGGGGCATTTCATCGCAGTCACCTCCCGGTTATTAAGATGGGTAATGTTAGGCTTAAGTGTGTGACGGAAGTCAAGCACTTGGGCATAACTATGGGTGAGCGGATGAACTTCAACATCCACTTTTTAAAATTGAGAGAAAGATTGACCAGTGTTGTAGAGTGCATTCGTCGTATTCTTCGTGTGGAATGGGGCTTAAGTAGGCGCGCAGTTCGTGCGATCTACGAGTCTCTATTTGTTGCGTGCGCAACTTATGGATCGGTGGCTCTCATGGACTGCGTTCGTACTGAGCGTGGTGCCAGTCTATTGGAATCTTGTCAACGTGTTGTATTGTACGCGTGCATGCCTGTATGTAGGACGGTGTCCACGGATGCCTTACAAGTCCTGATGGGTGCGCCCCCACTTGACTTGGAATTGCTCCGTCGTGGGACGGCTTTCTATGTCAGGAGGGGGCTGCCATTGCCGCCTGGGTCTTTGTTATCCTCTGTTAGTGTCTCTGGGAGGTCTCAGCGAGAAATCGCTGGCCTCCTGGAAGACTGCGTCCTATCTAGATGGCAGTCTAGATGGGACGAGTCTACCAAAGGGAGAGTGACGTACGAATACATTAGAGATGTTCGTGCTGCTAGGGGAAATCTAGACTTGGATTTTAATCTAAGCCTAGGATTCCTCATAACAGGTCATGGATCGCTTAACGCGAAGCTGTTTGAAAGAACGCTAGCCGAAGTTTCCTCTTGCCCCATGTGTGGGGATCCACAAGAGGACTGGGTGCACGTTCTAAGCTTATGTCCGATGTATGCGGACGTACGTGATCTTGATAGCCTCGGCATCAAGATCATCAATGGCTCCCTAGACGTTTCTAACTGTCTTTTTAGTGAGGAAAGTATACGGGCCCTGAATGCCTTCGCTAAGGAGGTATTCAGTCGCCGTCGTCGACAAGTCTCGATTGCTGCTGAACAGCAGTTGAACGGATGAGTGTCTTGGATTGGTCCTGGTAAGAGCAGGGAGGTGGTACTTGTACCATCACCGGCTGAAAGACTACGGTCGATTCCGATGAAGCCTTCGGGAAACGACTATCCCGCTCCCCCGAATAGTCAGGCCACCAGTCCGGAGTGTGCAGAAGCACTCAACTGGTAGTAGCCTTTTGGCTACGAATCCTGACCAGAGGTTCTATATCTGGTAGCACGGGAGCCGGGGAGCCCTGGAGTGGCACTGCTTCGGCAGTAATACTTCACCCCGGCTGTTGAGGTTGGCCCCCTTGTGGGAGCATCGTGCTGGCTGTGGTTTACCGCCCAAATCGCGGGTAGGGTGTACAGATTCATATGTGCATTCGGCGTGGAGTTGCGTTTATCAACCGGGTGCCGGGACCCATAGAACGGCAGAGGTTTAGATAGGCCTCTCATCTAGCAGTATGATCGTCAGCCCCTGCAGACTGATGTAAACTGTTACCCCCATGCTTGCATGGGGGGGCGCTGATTGTCGTCCCAAAATCAATCCGTGGTCCTACCGAGGACCGTCTGGTAAACCCCCGAGGTAGGCACAGACGTTAAACACTCCCGGATAGACTTCCTGTACTTATACCTACGATAAACTGAATCAATAATTTGATTATGAATTCTTCCACACTTAATCACTTCACTGCTTTTTATTTCACCGTTTAATTTAAACTCTTTGAATGCAGAATTGCAAGTGTTTCCTTAGCTAGCGCGAAACCGAAACATTTCCCGCTATGAGCGAATAAAACATTCACTTTCAGCGAAGGTTTTCGATACATAGTGTCGTTTGTTTTGCTGTTTCAAAAAATCCTCGCGTAACTTCGCTCTTAGTGAGATCCAAGCGAAGAATTTTTATTAAAAGGAACATAAAACATACGCATATTGGAAACCTTCGCTTATATTCACTTTGATGGCCCTATAGCGAGTCGCATACCCTCGCTTTAATGAAAATCCTGCGTTGGTTCGCTTTTCTTCGCAATAAGTGAATAAAAAGATTCGCTATTATTCGCTTTTTGGTGAAGGTTCGCTTGGTGGTATGCTGGGAAGTGGCGAAGGACTCCTTTGGTGTCAACATAGCATGGCCTCGGTGAGTCTGTTCCTTTTAGACACTTAACAACCTGTCTATTTTCTGAATTTAATGCAAATGCAATAAATTCAGAATAATCACTGTAATAATTGCGAATATAGGCAGCCGCCGATCCAATCATAACTAACAAGTAGGCATAACACTACTCTTAGCTGCGATCGGATCATTGCTGCTTGGTCCAACTATTAAGTGACAAAATCCACCATCCTTCCCGTAACGTTGTGTACGTTTCGTTACTCCTACACGGAAACATTCAAGAACTCATTTTTGATTCCTGCAATATTCGTGGAATAAGGGCGAATCATACTGCGGTGCATGCTCATCTGATGTTGCATAATCCAGCAATTATGGCTTTAAGCGAAACGAAAGTTTCTAGCGATTCCGACATAAGCCAATATTACATCCCTGGATATCGCTTCTTGCCTGTCTTCTCACCTCAAAGGGGAATTGCAATCTACATTAGAAATAATGTCGCCTATTCAACCATCAGCCCCCAGTTCACTTTATCTAATCCAGAATTCACTTACACCTGGATTAGATTCAATTTTGAAAAACACATTATATTCTTGTGTTTTCTATATCGGAGCCCTGGGACTTCTGATTCCGATACGGAACACTACATCGATATACTTTCCAGCAATATCGATGAGTTGTTAGAGAAGTTCCCTTCATCAGAATTCGGCGATTTCAATGTTCACAATACTGAATGGCTTAAGTACTCTTCGTCCACAAGCCCAGCAGGAAGACTGGTTGAGTTATTTTGTGAATCAAACAACCTACACCAATTAGTAGATTCCGCAACCAGAATATCTGATATCGAAGGCCAAAACGCCAACCTATTGGACTTGTTTATCACCTCACATCCCGATAAATACTCAGTATTGGTTTCATCTCCTTTGGGAAGTTCCGATCACAAATTGATATCGACCCGATTCAATACTTACTCCTGAATGTCAAAGGCCTATCTCCCACCAAAAGACTATTATGGCATTATAATAAAGGGGATTGGGTCGCTTTCAATCAATACATCAGTGAATTGAACTGGGCCGACTGCTTCTCCACGAAGAACGTCGACTACTAAGCGAATCAATCATAAATACCATCTGGTGCGGAATGTACTGCTTCGTCCCGCATAGCTTTAAGAACATCAAACCAACTACCACCTCTTGGTTTGACAGTGATTGCAAAGAGGCTATTAGGAGAAAAGAAGCGGCATACCGTACATACAAACGACGCCCCTGTGTCGAACTGAGAGAGGTCTACAACTCTGCGCGGAACACATGCAAATCTGTTGTCAATAAAGCTAAATTTCTGTTCGATAGTAAAATCAGATAAAAAGTTTTCGTTGAGCGAAAAAGTAGCAAAGGCTTCTGGTCACTTGTTAAAGCTGTGAAGAATAACTTCAGCTGTTCTTCCATTCCACATGATGGGAAAATATATAGTGAATCACTCGAAAAGACCAATTTGTTTGCTGAAATCTTCGGTGCAAACTCTTGGCTACTGCCCACTACGCAAAATCCACCAGCTACACCCTTATGCGATTCACACCAGAGCCCTTTACATTTCCGCACTAGGGAAGTATTTAAAGTACTCTCAAAGCTCGATGTATCAAAATCGGCTGGACCTGATGACATCTCCCCTTTAGTTCTTAGACATTGCGCTTCCTCATTAGCGAGACCTCTTCGAAAACTATTCTATCTATCCTACTCGACAGGAGTATTTCCATCAACATAGAAGCTGGCTCATGTCCAACCAATCCCCAAAAAAGGTGAAGCATGTGATCCCTCTAACTATCGACCAATAGCATTGATTTCGGTCCTGTCAAAGTCTTTGACACCCTTGTCAACAACCAACTTTTGAGCTATCTTGATTCACACCATCTCATCAGCGATCGACAATACGATTTCCGTTCTTCGCGCTCCGCCGGAGATTTAATGACATATCTCACCGAAAGATGGAATCGATGTATTCATAAATTTGGTGAAGCTAAAATCATTGCCCTCGACATTTCGAAAGCTTTTGACAGAGTTTGGCATCTGGCTCTTTTAGCTAAACTCCAGGCTTTTGATGTGGACTCAAAATTAGTTATATGGATTGAAAGTTTCCTCCACGGCCGTTCGCTTCGAGTCGTCCTTGATGGAGTTAAATCAAATTGTCATAAAACCAACGCAGGGGTCCCTCAAGGTACCTATCACCAACGCTTTTTCTTCTGTTCATCAACGATCTTTTAAGTGTGACATCAAACCCAATTCACAGTTTTGCAGACCTAGATCACATGTCTGACTCACAATACAGATATCTCAGAAATTATTGCATAGGGGAAAGCGAATCGAGTAGAGTTTAATGCCAACATCGCTATTACAACTATTAAAAAATAAAAGAAAAACTGTTTAGTTTTTGTTTGGCGGCGTATTTAATACTGATTTCAAGTATTGATTTTTGGCCCATCCGATATATTCGTATGGGGGCAAAAGTCCTCTTCCATAGTCCTCCCCGGGGGCACCCCCTGGAATGGCTAACCAAGCCAACCAAGTTTTGCAATGCAATACATTCGGTTGAGGCAATTAGATAGCTGTAGCCTGATCGGCTGAGTAAAACCTAAGCGTCTCAGGTCATTAGGGTGGAATAATTACGTGGTCAGACCTGGAACATAGTTGTGTGAACTCTGGCACGTTATGAACCACCTGATGCAGCTATCAGCGAGGCCACCCCTGGATAGGGTTTATCGATGGGCCGACAACCCATCCTTGTAAAAAATACTCCATGTCAAGAAACCTGGATCAAAAGCTTGGGATTGGACGGATCATCAACGACGACCATGCAAATGTTTAACGGATTATTCTTTCGGATCCTTGGAATGTACGCTGCCTGAAACAAACCGGGGACCGTGAAGCCCCTCCTTCAACAGGTCGAGAATTACAAACTGAGCATCACTGCAGTCCAGAAAGCAAATTAGATTGGCAGCGAGATAGACGACAAGAACTCGAACACAATTTTCAAAAGCGGCAGACCATGACTCCAAGGAGTTTGGAGTTAGTGAGCAAGCAGCTCAAGTCGCACGTTATTGACTTCGAACCTATTAATGAAAGGCTGTGTGCAAATCGCATTAAGACTCGTTTTTTCAACCTCAGGCTCATCAATGTCGACGCCTCGACTGAAGTTAAGAAAGATACAGTGAAAGACGAATTTTATGCCTGCCTAGAGACATTGTTCGACTCACTTCTAACAAACGACGTCCAAATAGTGCTGGGAGATTTTAATGCGAAAGTTGGAAACGAAAGTTGGCACCGGCGAACCACTGGAGGACATAGCCTCCGTGGGGAATGTAATGATAACGGTCACATGCAGTAGGAATCTTATCGTAAGCTCCACATTCTTTCCGCATCGGCGCATTCACAAACAGACCTGGAAATCTCCAGACGCACGTACCGTCAACGAAATTGACCACGTCCTCATTTGTAAAAGGTGGGCGTATAGTACATTGGATGTCCGATCCTATCGAGGAGCAAACTGCGATCTGACCCGTACGCCGACTTAGCTCTTCATTTGATATTGTTTCGGGCCAGAAAATTCTTAAAATTCGACGAAGACATGAGTTGACGAAAACTTGCAGCTTTCTGGTAACTCCTACGGAAACTTTCCATGTACTGCTCCCATACAAAAGCACTGATAGTACCAGGGAGCGAAACAGGCCCAGCTTGGTCTTGATGCTGAGATAACTGCTCTGCCAGATTTTGGACAGCATGCCGTATGCGCGTTTAGCCTGGTTGATACGACGAGCGATGTCTTGCTCCGTACCACCGTTTTCGGCAACAATGCTACCTAGGTAGACGAAGTTGTACACCTTCTCCACAGGCTGCCCATTAATATTGATAGCAATAGGTGTCGGATTTCTTTTTCGCAACGGTGGGCTAAGAACCTTGGTCTTGTTGGTATTAATCTTTAGCCCAACCTTGCTTGCCTCCCTCTCGAGATCTAACGCCATTGCGGACAGATCCATGATTTTGTGGGAGAGTAGGCATATGTCGTCAGCGTAGTCAAGATGTTGAAGATAAGATGTCAGAGTCCATTGAATTCCTCTGTCGAGTCCGGATAGGGCTGCATGCAACACGTCGCCGATCACTATGAGGAATAGGATCGGTGAGAGGATGCACCCCTGCCGAACTCCACTGCGAATCTCAAAGTCCCCCGACACCTTACCTTTTATGCAGAACGCGACATTTCGCGCCGTCATAGGTTGCCTTAATAATAGCCACAAGCTTCTCAGGGATGGCTCTCCTGCGCAAGGCCGCCCATATAGAATCCCGGTTCACACTATCGAAAGCCTTTTCGAAATCGATGAAAAGCAAGTGAAGCGGAGAATCGTATTCAGCGCATTGCTCGATGATGATTCGCAAGGTGTTAATGTGATCGACACAGGAGAATCCGGATCGAAAACCAGCCTGCTCTTCATCAATTGTGCTTTCTAGGTGGGCCTTTAGTCTTTCCAGGACGATTTTAGCTATTATCTTGGCAACGGCAGGAAGCACACAAATGCCTCTCCAATTATTACAGTCTGTGAGGCTACCCTTCTTTGGAAGTTTGATGATCAAACCTTCCTTCCACTCAGTGGGAAAGGTCTCTGTATTCCACGCTTTATCAACAAGCGGGTGCAGTAACTCGGCAGTTACGCTTGGCGCTGCTTGATAAAGCTCGGCAGGGTTACCATCAAGTCCGGCGGCCTTTCCTCGTTTTAGTGTAATAATTGCAGTGACTATTTCCTCTTTAGTCGGGGCAGTGGACCGTATACGCACATTTTGATGGTTAGCTAAATTATCTATATGAGGGGGAACTTCACCAGAGGTTACACGGTGACCGCGGCGAAGTGTTCTTTTCACCGCCTCATTTGATCTTCTTCCAAGATCATCGCTATCATCACTACCCTTCACCGGATGTTGGCAGGAGTAAACTCCTTGATGACACCGTATACGGCGTTTAAGTTGTTACTTCTTGCGGCTTCTTCTGCTGAGGTTAAAAGAGAATTGGCATAAACTCTTTTATCGCGTCGCACACTACGCTGAACTTCTCGAGCTTTCTGACGGTAAAGGAGTTCGATGCTACTTCGATTGTCGTCTGATGCTGCAGCCAATCGAACCTTCAACAATCCGCTGCCATGAAGCGTCGGACATCCAGGGCTTATTCCGGTAATCCGTGTTTGTTCCAAGGATGGTATCTGCGCTATCAATGTACGCATTTTTTATGGCATCTCAGTTTCCATTTATGTCACTATCTGGGTGACTAGTTATCTCAGCTGCTTTTTGCGCAAGGTGGTCATTATATTGTTGTAAGACAGCTGGATTTTTTAATCGAGCGGTGTTGAATTTGCGGCGCCTGGATCTTTCATCGCTAGGGCGGCGCACGCAATATGCAATCGAACATTAGCGATCATAAGATAATGGTCTCTTCCCATCCCAATATCGGCACCTTTCTTGTTTCGCACGTCCAGGAGGCAACTCTTGAATCTTTTACTAATGGCAAAATGGTCGATCTGATTTTGTGTTCTGCGCCGATCGACAGAGGACCAACTGATTTTGTGGTTTTCCTTATGCTCAAACATAATACCACCGATGATGAGACTGAGAGTTGCAGAACTCTACAAATCTTTCACCTTTGTCATTACGATCACCAAGACCGTGTCTCCCCATCACATGTCTGAGCCCATAGTTATCAGCGCCAACTTTAGCATTCAGATTACCCATCCATGTCACCTTTAGGTGTTCTGCTCTGAACGGCGTTTAGTTCTTCGTAGAAGGAGTCTTTTGCCAAGACATTGTCGGGTTCAGTAGGGGCATAACATTGTATAATTGAGATGTTCCTCATTTTGGTTCGGAACCTGGCGGTCAAGACTCTGTCAGAGACCGGCTCCCAGGATAAGAAACAGTTTCGTGCGGCTCTGGTTAAAAGGAGCCCCACACTTGACTCACGACCACTACCGGTAGCTTTACCGGAGTACAACATTACAGTGCTGCCCGTTGGAGAGATATGTAAATTCTCCGCTGTTCCACCATCTTATCTCACTAACTCCTAAGATATTTAATTTGTACCTCAGAAATTCACTCTCTAATTGAAGAAATCGTGCGTTCTGAGGACCTTCTGATCCATTGTCCAGGAGAGTACGCACATTCCAGAATCCAATCTTTGTCATTGTACGATAACCAAAAGTCGTAACCGTTGAGTCAGTCCTTATCCGAGGCATAGTTGACGTTTCGTTAGCATATAAAGATTTCGGATAGTGCAAGTTGCTGGCATACACATCCTGTCGTTTGATTGTCGGTTTTAACGACAGGCCCTCAAAGGGAAAGGCCGTGGTATTATTATTGATAACTACCCAACCTCCGACAGTTGACGAAGTTAATCTCGCCCTGCGGTTACTCGAACCAATTAAAGCACCAGGCGCTAACGAGATTCCAGTTGAGCTGCTAAAATCCGGTGGAACGGGTCTATTAAATGCAACACCAACTACTTCTGCGAATGGTGATCCCAGATGACTGGCGCAGGAGCATCATCTGTTCCATCCACAAAAAGGGGTTTAAATTGCGGTGTGAGAATCACAGAAGCATTTCACTAGTCTGTACATCCTACAAAATATTGACCAACATTCTGGAGAATAGAATAAAATCATACGCCGAACGGCGAGTTTCAGGGCGGATTCAGACCTGGTCGCTTCATAACCGATCAGCTTTTTACGGTTAAGCTAATCCTGCAAAAGTGCTGGGAATACAACCTTAACGTGTACCAAATCTTTGTCGATTTTAAGCAGGCATACAACAGTATCGATCGTGGTATAGTATACTGTACAACATTATGCTGCAATTTGGTATACCAGCAAAACTAGTACGACCAACAAAGACGACGATGACCAACTCCGTCTCATAGGTCAGGATCCAGAACAGGTTGATTGATCCTTTTGAAACATGTATTGGTTTAAAGCAGGGCGATGGATTGCCACCGACGCTCTTCAACCTAGCCCTTGAAAACGCCATTCGGGTAATGGATACAGACACCTGCGGAACGCTACTCATCAGGTTTACACAATAGATCGTGTATGCAGACGACATCAACATCATGTCCCGAAAACTGACCGACGCAGAAAAACTTCTGCATACTCTTCACCAGGGATTCGGAGCGGAGTGGGCATGAAAAGCCGGAGCGAAGGAGCGAGCGTGGAGCAGTTTTAACAAAGAGGAGCGGAGCGGAGCGATTTTTTTTGTGAAATCGCTCCGCTCCGATTTTTTTTTCATTTTCGTTTGTATGGCAGAGCCCTAGAATTTAAGCACTCTAAATTTTGTTTGTACGACATTATATAAAGAAATTTAATGTGCATTAGAAGAAATTGAAAATTGAAAACTGATGGGTAGTACAGGACCGTTTCCATATAGTGCGGTTTTCATCACACTTCGTTCGTTCGTCTTATCAAGTAACGTATAGTAAATCGGAGATTAAATTAAAGATTGGGTGCAAAATTTTATACGAGCGGACTAAATTTCCGAAAATTGATTCGATGTGATCCAGAATGTAAATTAACTTCAACTGTAGCTGCTACAGTGGAAGTTAATGCGTCTCTCGCATAATGCATTTGTTTGTTTGCCAACACACGACACGCGAGAATGCTGCATGACCACCAAAACAAACATTTTCCAAAATTTGAACTATGAAATCCAAAAGACGCGATTTTCAATAATTGAATTAACGTTTTTCCTTTTTTATATTTATATTTCTTTTGTTACATCAAATTACTTCTATATATTTTACTTATTAACTGAATTATGATAAATGAATTGCAAAACAAAGTGTCAATTTTCATTTGTCCGGAGCGGAGCGAAACTATTTACCCGGAGCGGTTTCCTGTATTGTGGAGCGGGAGCGGAGCGGAGCGGGAAAATCGCATCGCTCCGAATCCCTGCTCTTGACACCGCTGCAAAAAACACCGAGGACAAAACAAAAGTAATGGTGCAATCAAGAACCAGGACTCCAGCACAGTTGAACGTCTACGTAGGGGACCCTAGCATCGAATTCGTAGACGACTTTACATACCTGGGTAATAACCTGTCAAAGAACGCCAACGTAACTGACGAAATCAAGCGACGGATACAGCTAGCAAATCAGACTTTCTTCTCGGTTCTCCCCATAATGAAATCGAAGCATGTGCACAGAAACACCAATCTCCGCGTATACAAAATCATCATACGACTAGTGCTATGCTATGGCTGCGAAATCTGGACCCTAACCCAAGCCTTCAAAAACATGTTGTTAATTGCCTTGACCCCTCTAGGGGCATGAGCGCGTCAACATCTCTCTATGTCTTATTGACGTTTCGATAGCATATCTACTTTTTCGGAAGTGCAATTGCTAGCATGCACCTCCTATCCGCGCCGTCTTTATACTGACAAGCTCGGAGCACTGTGTGAGTTCTATTAGTACCCACAGGTAGTTTTTGATCGCGCCGAGATTTGAACTCCGAGCTCTAGGATTAGTATCGTAGAGTAGTGATCGAACGACCATGGCCACCGAGCGCGATAAAAAAAACATTCGAACGGAAAGTCTTCAATGGACAGGGCATGTACGATGAATGATATTCGCATGCCTAAACAAGTAATGAACGAACGACGAGTTGACAGACTTAGACTGCGAGGAAGACCAAGAGCTCGTTGGGAGAGTTCAGTATACGCAGACGCCGGGCAACTACTGGGCTTCCAAGATTGGAGGACGTGGTTACCTGACCGAGATAATTGGAGGACAACGATCCTGGTGGCCAAAGCCCGATTTCGGGCTGTTGCGCCGCGATGATGATGATGATATAGTATATTCTTATTGGACCGGACATATAGTCCGATGCATGTTGTGCGTTTGTCCATTTGTTCCCGTAGTCCGAAATGAATCGAATTCGGTATGTAGGTTCCGTTTGTAACCTTGATAACAGGTCTGTGAAGTTGGCACCTCGAGATGATTTTTTTTTCATATAAACTAGCTAAATCGTTTGCCCATCGTTAGCCCACGTATGCCCAGGAAAAATTTTCGTTTGCCCACCTTTAGAAAAAAAGTTATTAACAAATGTATTTTTTCAAAGGTTGGGAGCCACTGAAAATCAAAATTTCGATTTTTTGCGATTTTATACGCTATATCGTTTGCCCATCGTTAGCCCAGGTTTGCCCAACCTTTACTTTCGTTTGCCCAACTCTCAATATTTTTTTATTCGCACATCAAAATTCCTGTAAAAAATAAAAAACGCAAATTTATAATTTTAATATCGCAATTTGTGCAGTTCGTTTGCCCATCGTTAAAACAGCATTGACCAACCTTTACTTTCGTTTGCCTACCTTTCGATTTTTTTTTACCCGCACATCAAAATGCTAGTAAAAAATAAAAAACCCAAATTTAAAAATTTATTCGCGCAATTTGTGCAATTCGTTTGCCCATCGTAGGCCCATGTTTGCCCAAGAAAAAGTTTCGTTTGCCCACCCTTAGAACAAAAGTTATTAACAAAACAATTTTTCTGGGGCGAGTCGCAAAGAAACAAATTTTAATATTTTCCATATTTATGCGCTATTTCACGCCGTCTCGTCTGTCCATCGTTAACACAGAAATGCTCAAACTTTACTTTCGTTGCGCACCTCTCAATTTTTTTATTCGCTCATCAAAATGCTTGTATTGTAAAAAATAAAAGACGCAAATCTGAAATTTTATTCGCGGAATTTGTCCAAGTCGATTGCCAGTCAAAGGCCCATGTTTGCCCAAGAAAAAGTTTAGTTTGCCCACCTATACAAAAACAGCTTTGAACAAAACAATTCTTTCGGGGCAAGTCGCTAACAACAAATTTTCAAATTTTCCACATTTATCCGCCATTTTACGTAATTTCGTGTGCCCATCGTCAACACAAGATTGCCCAACCTTTAGTTTCGTTTGGCCACCCCCCAATTTAAATTTAAATTTTATTCCTGCAATTTGTGCAATTCGTTTGCCCATCGTAGGCCCATGTTTGGCCAAGAAAAAGTTTCGTTTGCCCACCCTTAGAACAAAAGTTATTAGCAAAACAAATTTTCTGCGCCGAGTCGCTAACAACAAATTTTCAAATTTTCCATATTTATGTGCCATTTCACGCTATTTCGTTTGCCCATTTTTAACACAAGATTGCCCAACCCTTAGTTTCGTTTGCCCACCCCCCAGTTTTTTTTATTCGCTCATCAAAATGCTAGTAAAAAATAAAAAACGCAAATTTAAAAATTTATTCGCGCAATTGGTGCAATTCGTTTGCCCATCGTAGGCCCATGTTTGCCCAAGAAAAAGTTTCGTTTGCCCACCCTTAGAACAAAAGTTATTAACAAAACAAATTTTCTGCGCCCAGTCGCTAACAACAAATTTTCAAATTTTCCATATTTATGTGCCATTTCACGCTATTTCGTTTGCCCATTTTTAACACAAGATTGCCCAACCCTTAGTTTCGTTTGCCCACCCCCCAGTTTTTTTTTATTCGCTCATCAAAATGCTAGTAAAAAATAAAAAACGCAAATTTAAAAATTTATTCGCGCAATTTGTGCAATTCGTTTGCCCATCGTAGGCCCATGTTTGCCCAAGAAAAAGTTTCGTTTGCCCACCCTTAGAACAAAAGTTATTAACAAAACAAATTTTCTGCGCCGAGTCGCAAACAACAAATTTTCAAATTTTCCATATTTATGTGCCATTTCACGCTATTTCGTTTGCCCATTTTTAACACAAGATTGCCCAACCCTTAGTTTCGTTTGCCCACCCCCCAGTTTTTTTTTATTCGCTCATCAAAATGCTAGTAAAAAATAAAAAACGCAAATTTAAAAATTTATTCGCGCAATTTGTGCAATTCGTTTGCCCATCGTAGGCCCATGTTTGGCCAAGAAAAAGTTTCGTTTGCCCACCCTTAGAACAAAAGTTATTAGCAAAACAAATTTTCTGCGCCGAGTCGCTAACAACAAATTTTCAAATTTTCCATATTTATGTGCCATTTCACGCTATTTCGTTTGCCCATTTTTAACACAAGATTGCCCAACCCTTAGTTTCGTTTGCCCACCCCCCAGTTTTTTTTTATTCGCTCATCAAAATGCTAGTAAAAAATAAAAAACGCAAATTTAAAAATTTATTCGCGCAATTTGTGCAATTCGTTTGCCCATCGTAGGCCCATGTTTGCCCAAGAAAAAGTTTCGTTTGCCCACCCTTAGAACAAAAGTTATTAACAAAACAAATTTTCTGCGCCCAGTCGCTAACAACAAATTTTCAAATTTTCCATATTTATGTGCCATTTCACGCTATTTCGTTTGCCCATTTTTAACACAAGATTGCCCAACCCTTAGTTTCGTTTGCCCACCCCCCAGTTTTTTTTTATTCGCTCATCAAAATGCTAGTAAAAAATAAAAAACGCTAATTTAAAAATTTATTCGCGCAATTTGTGCAATTCGTTTGCCCATCGTAGGCCCATGTTTGGCCAAGAAAAAGTTTCGTTTGCCCACCCTTAGAACAAAAGTTATTAGCAAAACAAATTTTCTGCGCCGAGTCGCTAACAACAAATTTTCAAATTTTCCATATTTATGTGCCATTTCACGCTATTTCGTTTGCCCATTTTTAACACAAGATTGCCCAACCCTTAGTTTCGTTTGCCCACCCCCCAGTTTTTTTTTATTCGCTCATCAAAATGCTAGTAAAAAATAAAAAACGCAAATTTAAAAATTTATTCGCGCAATTTGTGCAATTCGTTTGCCCATCGTAGGCCCATGTTTGCCCAAGAAAAAGTTTCGTTTGCCCACCCTTAGAACAAAAGTTATTAACAAAACAAATTTTCTGCGCCCAGTCGCTAACAACAAATTTTCAAATTTTCCATATTTATGTGCCATTTCACGCTATTTCGTTTGCCCATTTTTAACACAAGATTGCCCAACCCTTAGTTTCGTTTGCCCACCCCCCAGTTTTTTTTTATTCGCTCATCAAAATGCTAGTAAAAAATAAAAACGCAAATTTAAAAATTTATTCGCGCAATTTGTGCAATTCGTTTGCCCATCGTAGGCCCATGTTTGCCCAAGAAAAAGTTTCGTTTGCCCACCCTTAGAACAAAAGTTATTAACAAAACAAATTTTCTGCGCCGAGTCGCTAACAACAAATTTTCAAATTTTCCATATTTATGTGCCATTTCACGCTATTTCGTTTGCCCATTTTTAACACAAGATTGCCCAACCCTTAGTTTCGTTTGCCCACCCCCCAGTTTTTTTTATTCGCTCATCAAAATGCTAGTAAAAAATAAAAAACGCAAATTTAAAAATTTATTCGCGCAATTGGTGCAATTCGTTTGCCCATCGTAGGCCCATGTTTGCCCAAGAAAAAGTTTCGTTTGCCCACCCTTAGAACAAAAGTTATTAACAAAACAAATTTTCTGCGCCGAGTCGCAAACAACAAATTTTCAAATTTTCCATATTTATGTGCCATTTCACGCTATTTCGTTTGCCCATTTTTAACACAAGATTGCCCAACCCTTAGTTTCGTTTGCCCACCCCCCAGTTTTTTTTATTCGCTCATCAAAATGCTAGTAAAAAATAAAAAACGCAAATTTAAAAATTTATTCACGCAATTTGTGCAATTCGTTTGCCCATCGTAGGCCCATGTTTGGCCAAGAAAAAGTTTCGTTTGCCCACCCTTAGAACAAAAGTTATTAGCAAAACAAATTTTCTGCGCCGAGTCGCTAACAACAAATTTTCAAATTTTCCATATTTATGTGCCATTTCACGCTATTTCGTTTGCCCATTTTTAACACAAGATTGCCCAACCCTTAGTTTCGTTTGCCCACCCCCCAGTTTTTTTTTATTCGCTCATCAAAATGCTAGTAAAAAATAAAAAACGCAAATTTAAAAATTTATTCGCGCAATTTGTGCAATTCGTTTGCCCATCGTAGGCCCATGTTTGGCCAAGAAAAAGTTTCGTTTGCCCACCCTTAGAACAAAAGTTATTAACAAAACAAATTTTCTGCGCCGAGTCGCTAACAACAAATTTTCAAATTTTCCATATTTATGTGCCATTTCACGCTATTTCGTTTGCCCATTTTTAACACAAGATTGCCCAACCCTTAGTTTCGTTTGCCCACCCCCCAGTTTTTTTTTATTCGCTCATCAAAATGCTAGTAAAAAATAAAAAACGCAAATTTAAAAATTTATTCGCGCAATTTGTGCAATTCGTTTGCCCATCGTAGGCCCATGTTTGGCCAAGAAAAAGTTTCGTTTGCCCACCCTTAGAACAAAAGTTATTAGCAAAACAAATTTTCTGCGCCGAGTCGCTAACAACAAATTTTCAAATTTTCCATATTTATGTGCCATTTCACGCTATTTCGTTTGCCCATTTTTAACACAAGATTGCCCAACCCTTAGTTTCGTTTGCCCACCCCCCAGTTTTTTTTTATTCGCTCATCAAAATGCTAGTAAAAAATAAAAAACGCAAATTTAAAAATTTATTCGCGCAATTTGTGCAATTCGTTTGCCCATCGTAGGCCCATGTTTGCCCAAGAAAAAGTTTCGTTTGCCCACCCTTAGAACAAAAGTTATTAACAAAACAAATTTTCTGCGCCCAGTCGCTAACAACAAATTTTCAAATTTTCCGTATTTATGTGCCATTTCACGCTATTTCGTTTGCCCATTTTTAACACAAGATTGCCCAACCCTTAGTTTCGTTTGCCCACCCCCCAGTTTTTTTTTATTCGCTCATCAAAATGCTAGTAAAAAATAAAAAACGCAAATTTAAAAATTTATTCGCGCAATTTGTGCAATTCGTTTGCCCATCGTAGGCCCATGTTTGGCCAAGAAAAAGTTTCGTTTGCCCACCCTTAGAACAAAAGTTATTAGCAAAACAAATTTTCTGCGCCGAGTCGCTAACAACAAATTTTCAAATTTTCCATATTTATGTGCCATTTCACGCTATTTCGTTTGCCCATTTTTAACACAAGATTGCCCAACCCTTAGTTTCGTTTGCCCACCCCCCAGTTTTTTTTTATTCGCTCATCAAAATGCTAGTAAAAAATAAAAAACGCATATTTAAAAATTTATTCGCGCAATTTGTGCAATTCGTTTGCTCATCGTAGGCCCATGTTTCGGTTTCGGTTTCTTAATTTCCTGGTCCAGTTTAAAATTTCGCGATTCGGCCATATTTGTGCTAACACCAATTATTAAGAAGTGTACGTAGGCGAACTACATATTATAAATTTATAATGTAATTATCTAAAATATTGTTGTTTGTTCATGTTATATTAACGGTACTAGTGGAAGTTTTTACTAAGTACACACATAGTGAGCAATGTTTACGCTATTTTCCCCGATTTTCATTTTTGATTTTTTTTTTGATTTGTCATTATATCAAATTAAAGGTTAATAAAATATACTGCGCGTCATCAGGTTAGCACACCCCCTCGCGTAAGTGGTTTCGGCTCAATTCCAGACAAACTAAAAGAGCTAAAATTATAAAATTATTGTTGGTTATGGCCGATTCAATTCTCAGTTAAATAAAACAAAAAGTATTGTTTCTCCATTTTTAAATATTTTTTTATATTTTTTTTTTTTCGAAAAGTAATACAAAAAATAAGAATCAAATTTTGGTCATCAGGTTGGCACACACCACTTTTTTCATTTTTGTTAAGCTTTTAAGCAATGAACTTATTTCTGAACTTATGCATTATAGTAATTTAAACATTTTTCAGTAAATTTAATAATGTGTGAATCCTCCCTTGTTGTGATTGACATCATATATTCAATTGGGAAGCGACTCGTACAATTTCGTACAATTATCCCATATAATTGAGAGAAATGGCTGACGAAGCACGCTTGATGGCCTTCAATTAGCTCCGCTTTGTTGGAATATTGTTTTCCAGACTCGTAAACTTTGCAACGGACGGTTTGGTGGGCATCCGAAGATGCCCGTGGGGACGGAGCCTAAGGTAGCATATTACCGTGAAGGTCGGGCCGTGCCATCTGGCGAAGAAAAAGGCCCCTCAACGAGCTAAGCAACGGCCTATGCTTGCTGTAGCTCAGTTCGGGAAATGTGGGCGGGGTTTTCGCCACTCGTTGCTCCTGTTCTTTACGTATTAACAAAAATTCATAGGCTTGGGGAAGACAACACAAACAGGGGAGGTAAAAATGGGGAATAAAAAAAAATAGTCGATAAGGATGGAATGGTTGGCGGACGGATCAGACGCCCACACGGTCGCACCTGGGTCCGGGAGTAATGGGACCCTCGGCCTCTGGTTTCGTACCACCAGCAGATCACTACTCATCAGGTGCTGCTTCGATCTGCTGGTGGGAGCAGCACTACCAGACCATAATATGGTTCGTTACAGGTGGTTCATTACAACTTTACGAACCAGGCATCCCCACACGTCTATTATATTGATGTCAGATGAGTAAGGCGGCCACTGCATTAAACTGACATTTTGGTCCTCAATCCACGACTTAACCACCCGGGCAGTGTGGATCGGAGCATTATCGTGTTGAAAATGCAATGACTTGGTAGCTTGCCATTGCATTTTCACAAATTTTTAAAAAGGGAAAAGCAGTTTGAAGTACGTTTTTGTAAGTGTTTGCATTCTTATTTGCTGTCAAAAACTGTAACTCGCACGTACCATAGTAACAGATGGCTCCACATACCATCACACCCCACCCGACTATGAAGGCGATTCAACTGGTGTTCCTTCTTGCGATCATGGGAGTATTTAATTTGAAAGGTCCAGACAGATACAACTCTGTCTCGACCTTCCAAATTAAATTTCTTTTCATTTGAAAAGACAACGCAGCGCCAATCAGAATTCCATGTCATGTGCGCTCGTGCAAAATTCAAGCCCATTTCCTTTCGAGCCAGGTTAAGTGGGTGTTTTTTTCTTCAATTTTAGTCTCATTAAATGTGGAGCATTCCTTATCACTCTTTGAATAGTAGATAAGCTCGCTATAACGTCAACATTTCCCCTGATCTTTGCGGTCCAGTCATGAGAGTTCGATGCTTCTCTCAAAATTGCTCTCTTATCAGCATTGGAAATGACTCTATTATTACCACCTTTATTGTTTTTGCCACATCTCGACTTATTGCGCTGGAATCAAAAATCAAAAGGTCTGCAAAACTTTCCATCTCGGCCGTTTAGCAATCTTAGGCTAATATACGAGTTTATCGGTTTTTTTTTTACTTCTAAAATTTTTTACAATACTCCGTCAATATTAAATTATTTATTAGACAACCTTTTTCGACTTCAGATCTTATTCGTGACACCGAGGTACATGATACGATATACTCAAGTCGAATCTGGATCAACATCAACACAAACGTGATCTTTTTCTGCATTATTTACGTATAATTTTCTACATTAATTTATCTAAATTTTGCCCAACATTTATACTATTTTATCGAACCTTAAGTACTTAGTACCTTAGCGAAATTAAAACTTATTCTTCATTGTATTGCGGGGAGGGTATTTACTTAGGGTATTTAACTTATCATAAAAATAGAAAAGCGGTATATTTTGCCATACACTTTAATATTGTTTGCGTCTTCAAAATGCCTCGAGAAGCAAAAATCAACCCAGAGGTTTTGCTCGATGCACTCAAATTACACCAAATATTTGATGACAACAATGATTTGAAAAAACGTTCAAACATTGTATGGAAAAACGTTTGTTTATCGATTGGAAAATCAATTTCATACGAAACCCTTAATTCGTATGTTAGATGTAATCGCTGGGATTTGCTAATCGATCTAAAAAAAAATTTTGGCATTCCCGTAGCCGAAATAGAAACCGATACTTGTCTTGACACAACAACTAATTCAGATATTACCTTTGATTCAAAATCGAATTCAGAATATCTCCCAAGTGGTAGCTTAAAAGGGTTGAATTTCAAATGCCCTACTCTATTCACTAACCTAGTTCTTTCGGAAGACAAATGGAAAAGCATTTCTCCAGTTTCAAGGGTATACAGCAACAAAAATGGTTACGACGAAGCTCATCGAGTTTTGAAAACTGGGTGGACAAATTTGGTGGCAAAAGAATTTTTCCTAAAAACGAAAATACCTTGCGCATACATTTTTCAGTACGGTAAAGTGCATGAATCTCCAGAAGCGGAATCCTTTTTAAAGATTCGTGGAAGTTGCAAAGAATGCGGAGCTACATTCGATGCTCGCTGTATTCACGAACCAGCTTCTGGCGATGGTATTATTCTTAATATCGTGACATTTGATACGAGGGGAGTCCCTCACAATGCAAGGCGTCCTGTAAAAAGTTATGCACGTCAATTGATAGGCAAAGAACTATTGTATAAAAAGCCTCGATTTTGGCTCAACGAAGAAATAAAAGACATTTCGTTCGGTGATCCCGAGCCACCTTACTTACCACGCAGAGCTACGACTCGAAAAATTAAGCAAGAGGCTATAAATAGGCAACTAGGCATTAGCCCAAACCTAGATGCTGTCGACTCTTTATGTAAAATGAAGTATGAGGGAAAGTATTCAGGATACATAAAAGAAGTTTGTAGAGATAAGTTTTACTGTTTTTATTGGTCGAAAATGCAAGTGCATTTGTATAAAGAATCGATTAAAAAATACGGTAAAGTAGAGTTAGATGCTACTGGAGGGCTTGTAAAATCACTTACTCCTATAAATGGAGAAAAAAGATTAACGTTGCTGTATCAAATTGTAATACCGACAGAAAATGGGGTTCAACCACTTTTTTCGATGCTTTCACAGAAGCATGATACAAATATTATAACTTACTGGCTTCGAGAAATTTTGAGAGATGGAGTTTCTTGTCCCCCAGAAGTTGTATGTGATTACTCCATGGCACTTTTGAATGCAACTTGCTTAGCTTTCAATGAAAAGAGTTTAGTTACATACATTCTTGATTGTTATCGTTGGTTACGTCATAATATGGCGCAGAATTTAAGGTGTTTCATAAGGATTGACATTGCTCATTTGATCAAGATAGCTTGCCGAAAGAAAGTCTTCGATGGAAGACCTTACAAAGTTAAAGACTTTTATGTTCGATGCCTGGGAATAATGTCAACTTGCGAAAGTATCAAAGATTTCGAAGAAATTTTGCTAGCTCTCCTTATCGTAGCTGGAAGTGAGTATGAAGGGACAAATGTTACTGGGGAAAACGTCATAAGCTCCCGAAAAATGAGTTTTTTGATTGATAAAATCAAATCGTTTTCCTATTCTCAGGGAAGCAACGAAAATAATTCAGATGAACGAGAGTATGATCATCTGTATGACATCGAGAATGATGATATTTCTCTATTTGTTGATGCTATTCACGAAAAAGCTCAAACAGAAATTAATGAAATGGGAGAAACAGAAAGTATTAATGCTTTCTATTGTCCAGGGATAGTGAAACATTATATGAGGTTTGCAAAGCATTTCCCTCTATGGACAAACGTGATGACAGCATACTTTACGCAGGCTTCTTCTGTTGCAACATCAGCTCACTGTGAGGCATACTTTAACCTTTTAAAAAATAGCGATTTAGGCCCTGATTATCAGCCTTTGCGTGCCGATAAGTTTGTAATAAAGCATATCAATTCGATAGAAAGTCTTTCAAAATTAAATCGCGCACGGCAATTACAATCAGGCGACAATACTATCAAACCACGTCTGGCAAAATTAAAGTCTCAGAATGAAAAGGAGACAGTGAATTTGCGGGATAAACCAAAAAATCAAGGTTTTGACCATTTAAAATCGCAGGAAAATTGGTTTGGGTTAAATCGGGAAGCTCTGGAAAAAGAACAAGAAATTGACGAAACTGTCGTTGAAATTTCTCCAATTTCAAATTGGTCAAATGCTGGAAATAATGATCCAACTAGCGAGTTTAGTCAGTTTGAACAGAGTAACTCTGGCCTGGTTTCAACTTTTCCGTCTGCTGTAGATAGCAGAGAAAACCTGGAAACAGTTAATAATCGCAGAAAAAGTAAATACTTGAAAGCATTTCCGGAAATTGATCTTGCTTATGAGAGACCGTTACGAACACGAAAAGGCGAGATCCTCCAAAACGGCAACAAGTGTAAACCCGCATCTATAAAGGGACAACTGTTTATGTACAAAATACATGCGGGTTTGACTCGCTGATTGAAGTGTTGTCCAATTGCTATGGCAACTACTCACTTTTTAAAGATCACGTCGATTTGCATTCAGATATGTTTATTTTTTCATTTTTAGCTAAATATTCGACTGAAGGAATTAGTTCTTCATTATACAATACTAGAGCAGAAATTTTATCTATGGTCTTCAAAATCGATAATGGGTTCCTAGACTGTTTCGGTAGCTGCTCTAAAATGATTTCTGAACTATTTGTCGATATACCAAGCTATGAAGTAGTTACTACATGTGAAAACTGCAAAACAAAAGTGGGAAAACAGCCGATTTTAATTCTGGATGGATACGACAAGGGATTCAACTTTGGGGTGTATTTAAAGGAATTCCTTTCTCAGTTCTTAATGGAAAAGAAAACAGAATGCAAACAGTGTTTGGCTCAGAAAACAATCTCAATAAGGGAAGGTCCTTATCTCTTGATTGATACCCAAATTTTCCTGTCAGTTAACTATTCAAAATACAATCAACGTGTTCCATTAGCAAATGTTCCCGAGAAAATTAGAGCGGGAGATAGTGAATTCGTTTTAGGAGGTGTTATTTGCCACAAACCAGGCCACTACACGGCCTATAGTAGGAACGTTGTAGGGGCGTGGGCTGAGAAAGATGATCTTCTGAGAACATCAAAGCCCATTCGAGGAACAAGGCTTCCTGAAATTAACCTTGCTATTCGTGAAAACGGGGAATATTTAATTTGTGGACTACAGGCGACTACTAGGTTAGTGCGTTAAAGCTTCAACCTAATGTCTCGCACAAAGGGTAAGTCACGGGTTCAAACCCTGCCCACGTCGTGGTCATGGGAGTTTGTGTTGTCTTCCACAAACGAAACTTTTTCTTGGGCAAACATGGGCCTACCATGGGCAAACGAATTGCACCAATTGCGCGAATAAATTTTTAAATTTGCGTTTTTTATTTTTTACTAGCATTTTGATGAGCGAATAAAAAAAAACTGGGGGGTGGGCAAACGAAACTAAGGGTTGGGCAATCTTGTGTTAAAAATGGGCAAACGAAATAGCGTGAAATGGCACATAAATATGGAAAATTTGAAAATTTGTTGTTAGCGACTCGGCGCAGAAAATTTATTTTGTTAATAACTTTTGTTCTAAGGGTGGGCAAACGAAACTTTTTCTTGGGCAAACATGGGCCTACGATGGGCAAACGAATTGCACCAATTGCGCGAATAAATTTTTAAATTTGCGTTTTTTATTTTTTACTAGCATTTTGATGAGCGAATAAAAAAAACTGGGGGGTGGGCAAACGAAACTAAAGGTTGGGCAATCGTGTGTTAAAAATGGGCAAACGAAATAGCGTGAAATGGCACATAAATATGGAAAATTTGAAAATTTGTTGTTAGCGACTCGGCGCAGAAAATTTGTTTTGTTAATAACTTTTGTTCTAAGGGTGGGCAAACGAAACTTTTTCTTGGGCAAACATGGGCCTACGATGGGCAAACGAATTGCACAAATTGCGCGAATAAATTTTTAAATTTGCGTTTTTTATTTTTTACTAGCATTTTGATGAGCGAATAAAAAAAAACTGGGGGGTGGGCAAACGAAACTAAGGGTTGGGCAATCTTGTGTTAAAAATGGGCAAACGAAATAGCGTGAAATGGCACATAAATATGGAAAATTTGAAAATTTGTTGTTAGCGACTCGGCGCAGAAAATTTGTTTTGTTAATAACTTTTGTTCTAAGGGTGGGCAAACGAAACTTTTTCTTGGCCAAACATGGGCCTACGATGGGCAAACGAATTGCACAAATTGCAGGAATAAAATTTAAATTTAAATTGGGGGGTGGCCAAACGAAACTAAAGGTTAGGCAATCTTGTGTTGACGATGGGCACACGAAATTACGTAAAATGTCGGATAAATGTGGAAAATTTGAAAATTTGTTGTTAGCGACTTGCCCCGAAAAAATTGTTTTGTTCAAAGCTGTTTTTGTATAGGTGGGCAAACGAAACTTTTTCTTGGGCAAACATGGGCCTATGACTGGCAATCGACTTGGACAAATTCCGCGAATAAAATTTCAGATTTGCGTCTTTTATTTTTTACAATACAAGCATTTTGATGAGCGAATAAAAAAATTGAGGGGTGCGCAACGAAAGTAAAGTTTGAGCATTTCTGTGTTAACGATGGACAGACGAGACGGCGTGAAATAGCGCATAAATATGGAAAATATTAAAATTTGTTTCTTTGCGACTCGCCCCAGAAAAATTGTTTTGTTAATAACTTTTGTTCTAAGGGTGGGCAAACGAAACTTTTTCTTGGGCAAACATGGGCCTACGATGGGCAAACGAATTGCACAAATTGCGCGAATAAATTTTTAAATTTGCGTTTTTTATTTTTTACTAGCATTTTGATGTGCGAATAAAAAAAAACTGGGGGGGTGGGCAAACGAAACTAAGGGTTGGGCAATCTTGTGTTAAAAATGGGCAAACGAACTGCACAAATTGCGATGTTAAAATTATAAATTTGCGTTTTTTATTTTTTACGGGAATTTTGATGTGCGAATAAAAAAATATTGAGAGTTGGGCAAACGAAAGTAAAGGTTGGGCAAACCTGGGCTAACGATGGGCAAACGATACAGCGTATAAAATCGCAAAAAATCGAAATTTTGATTTTCAGTGGCTCCCAACCTTTGAAAAAATACATTCGTTAATAACTTTTTTTCTAAAGGTGGGCAAACGAAAATTTTTCCTGGGCATACGTGGGCTAACGATGGGCAAACGATTTACCTAGTTTGTATGAAAAAAAAATCAACTCGAGGTGCCAACTTCACAGACCTCTTGATAACGGCCCGGTGGCAGCAATTTTGGCCATCGACTGGACTAACGGTATATTCTGTTGTTCCAAATCGGAGTGACTCGCCTAAGGGCGACCACAGAGTGAAAGCTGAAGCTGATGCTTATGCTGGTGTTTTGATTGTGAACACTCAATGAAGAGAAACATTGACGTGAAACGTGCTCATGAAGCTTCCCCTCCCCATGTTGCAGAAGATTACATTTGTAATTGTCCGGTGTATTCGTAAATTTTTGTGTCTTATGAATGGATTTTATATATGAAATCACTGGACAATTACGAATGCGATCTTGAGCTTTAGCGATAGCATGGGCAGGGAAAGCTCCATGAGCACGTTTCACGTAAACGTTTCTCTTCACTGAGTGTTCGCAATCAAAAACCATCATAAGCATCAGCTTCAGCTTTCACTCTGTGGTCGCCCTAAGTCTTTTCCAAGAGGCCCAGGCCTTTCCCGTGGTCTGATTTGATCAAAATTTGGTATGTATTTTAGCTTCCTTGGGTCATTACAAGGACCACGCGGTAATATTTTCGCTCTGCGGCAGCTGTGCGTTAGGACAAAAGGACTCTGTTGGTCATCAAATGAAACTGAAACCAAACCTGGTAGGTATGGGTATCTCCTTATTCGCGATGATGAGACCAATGCACTGGAGTACTATGGAAAGCATTTTGAGTGCGTTGGCCAGGACTGATCCCATTTTGAGTCTTTTGGTGATGAAAAAAGGACATTTTTAGCAATGAAGTGGTATCTAGGCAAGATGGGAATCATATGACGGGGGGTATTGAGCGCGAATGCACTAGACTACTGTTGAAGGCATCATAGTCCTTTGGTGAGGAAAAAGGACATTCTTGGCAATAAAGTGAATATATTTGCAAAATGGGTATCATGATTCGAGTTCATTAGGTGAATATACTAGTCTACTGTTGAAGGTATTTCCTCTGGTCAGGAAAAAGACCATTCTTGCATTTCGCAAAGAAAATCATAGACAACAGAAATGCAAATGGATCAAAATTAAAATGTATTTGCATGGGACGGGTCGATGAAAATCATCGGTCTTTTTGTATCATTAACTCAAATGACCTTAACTGCCCGAAACTTAGGATAAATTATGTTAACAAAAATTGTTCACAATAAACCGGATTTTTTGTTTCTTATGAAATTATTATGATAGTGTGGAAGAAAACCAGTAAAATCAGATAAAAAAGCCAAATTTCAATAGTGCAATTTTTTTTTAATTTCACAGATCTACGAGTATATCTAGTAAACGATTTATTATATTTTACGGGCTAAATTTTTCATTGTAAAAGGATTGATATTCTACAAGAGCGATCACTCCATGTAACTTTCCCCTCTGCCAGTAGATTTGTATGTATTGACAAATAGTATAGACTACACAGTATACTAGATACACAAGAGAATCAATACATATATGTAAATCTACCGGCGGGGGTTAAAGTTGTATGGAGTGAGCTTTCTTGTGTAGTCTATATAATTTTTCAATAGATACATACAAATCTTCTGGCAGAGGCGAAAGTTCTATGGAGTGATCTCTCTTATAGAATATCAATCGGCAATTTTTTAAGGCTTAAAATTCCAGAAGCAGTCAACGGGGTAAAAAAATCGAAATTTTTTTTTAGTATTTTGTTGAATGCTACGAGCAATCGCGTTGTAAAGAGAATATGCGGTCGAATTGGGACATCCTGTATTTTCGAGTAGCGGATTATGTAAGGTCCACACTGCGGCTAGATCATTTGATCTGGAACTGTCAGATAGATACAAATATGAGTTTTAGATCTAGTGATCTGATCTCAAGTGTTTTGGCCGATGCGTGAACTTCGTATTGTATTTCTTTTTATGTACATATCGTTTTCAGGTGTTCAAAGGATTTATGAGAAGACAATTATTCACACAACTATGGGTGACATTCACATAAAGCTTTTTGCAAAAGAGTGTCCGAAAACAGTGGAGAACTTTTGTGTGCATAGTAAAAATGGGTAACAATTTGAGGTTCAAAGTGAGTTTCTATGCTAACATGTTTTTTTAATCAGGTATTATAATGGCCACATATTTCATCGGGTAATCAAAGGATTTATGATACAAACAGGAGACCCAACTGGTATAATAAATATTCATAGTATGATATTAATAGCTGATTTTCTCAATTAAAATATTGTTTTAACTTGTAGGCACTGGTACCGGAGGTCAGTCGATCTGGGGACATGATTTTAAAGATGAATTCGTGTCTTCTTTGAAACATGATAGACCTTACACAGTGAGCATGGCGAACGCGGGACATAATACAAATGGAAGTCAATTCTTCATAACGGTCTTACCAACGGTAAACAAAATATACTCAAATATGTAATTTTTTCTAATTTGTTGTTGTTTTTTTTTGTAATTTCAGCCTTGGTTGGACAACAAGCATACAATTTTCGGAAGGGTTTTCAAAGGAATGGAAGTTGTTCAAAATATATGCAATGCTAAGACAAATCCTAAAACAGATAAACCATACGATGACATTAAAATTATTTCAATTTATTTAAGTAATTAAAAGGCACTTAAATAAACTTTCAATTGCTTTGGAACATTTCTATTTCGTCGGACAACGACATGGGCAGTCCATGTAAGAAACTATTCCGCGCTATAATTATTAACAATGAACCTGCCAAGTATTCAGTGGTGGGATGTAATTTCAAACTGAAATTGCGTTAATTGACATTATTTCACGTTTGAAAATTTATTTGCTATTGCTATTAAATAATTAAAACGCGTTGGGGTTTTCCTTTCTACTACGGACTTTTATTGCTTTTTATACCCTAAACTTATAGTATAGGGTATATTGTTTTTGTCACGACGAAAATATGTAACACCTTAAAGGAGGCTCCGGAGGTATAGCAATGTATATATATATATAAATTATCAGAGTCACCTCCTGATTTGATTTAGCCATGTCTGTCTGTCCGTCTGTCCGTCTGTCTGCCCGTTCGCACGATAACTTTCGATAGAATGAAGCTAGAGCCTTGGAATTTTGGTCAAATGTTGGCAGTATAATCTAGTTGGTTGGTATTGAAAATAGGCATGAACAGGCCAAGAGAACGCCTGCCTCCCCTACATTTAATAAATAATCAGGGTGACCTCCTGATTCGATTTAGCCATGTCTGTCCGTTGGCACGATAACTTTTGGTAGAATGAAGCTAGAGACTTAAAATTTTGGTCAAATGTTGGTAGTATATAGTTGGTTGGTATTGAAAATCGGCATGGTCAAACCTCCCCTACATATGTAAAATAAATGTATCTATAACTCCCGATTCAATTTAACACGAAAAGTTCTAGCTTTGGTAGATTGCTCGTGAGGGTAATCTGTCGAACTCGAGCACGAACCTGGTACAAATGTCTTCTGAATAGCTCAACACACACACACACTTCACCTAAACATGAAGAAAAAGTGCCACCAAAGATCAGGGCCGTCGAGAGGGGGGGCGTGTTTTTAAGGGGGCCCGGAAATTCAAAAAATTTAAAATAAAAAAATAATTTTTATCATAACACATTTTATATATGGGCCGTATGCATAAAAAATAGTAAATGCTAGTTTAGTAGCAATCACTATTTTATTTTCGTTTCGTATGCATAAAAAGCTTTTACTAGCTAGTAAATACTAGAAGTCTGTGCTACTTTAATTTCGAAATACTAGTATGCCAAAAATTGTATGCATAAAACTAGCATTCAATAGAAAACTAATAGCATTTACTATTAAAATTTCTAGTGAGCTAAATAGGTTGCTAGTTTGTATGCCGACGATTTTTTTTTTGTTATTTTAAACAAAATTAAGTTCAAATTGCTCTATTTATGGTCGCCAGTCCAAGAAAAACTAAAGTATACAAAGAACGGAGGCTATAATTATCGTAATTTGTATCGCTTTTCTCGCGAAAACGTTGAATGGCTGGTGTCACATTTTTTGCCACCAAATACGGAATTTCGGGGAAGCGCGTTAAGCAACATACAAAAAAAGCAACAATTTTGAAGATATATTGCTGATCCTGGATTTAAAGTAAATTTTTGTATGTTGAAAATTATTTACTTATTTTATAAACTAACAATTTGTAACCTTTTTAGAGTGGTATTGATGAAGATGTCGGCATTTATCAATATACTGTTAGCCGAACAGTCTGGGAATTTTGCCAATTAATTTTAACGAAAGCAAACGAATGGATTTATTTTCCGTCTACTTTTGAGGAAATGGAAGCTGCGAAAGGTGTCTGGATGTGCAACTATAATTTTCCAAGCGTCATAGGAGTAATCGATTGCACTTATGTAATGATTATGAAACCCAGCTCACATGGTGACGAATACATAAATCGAAAAGGGGTTTGCTCTTTTAATGTGCAAGTTACATATGATGATAATGAACGGGTGGCCAGTGTTGATTGCGAATAGCCAGGTGGCGTACACGATTCAAGAATATACCGGAATTCTTTTGTGTGCAATACGATTAGTGAAAATCCTGCTGGCGCAATTTGGTTAGCTGATGAGGGATATGGAGTTGCTCCATATGTAATGTAATCCAAGTACACCGATCGCAAGTAATTTTAATAAATTACACTCCATAGAACGTGTGCTAATTGAACGTGTTTTTGGTCAAGTAAAGAAAAGATTTCCTATTCTTCAATCAAAAATCCGTTTGTCTACAGCCAGAATTCCATCGATTATCGCGTGTTGCTTTATATTACACGACACAGCCAAACATTTTAATGAACCCGAATTCGATGAAGATCAAGTTACTGTAGCTGCACTTGACATTCCTGATTCAACGGAAACCACCAATTCAACCGTTAAAGCCAGAGGTGATGCAAGACGAAATCAAATTGCTGAATACATTCATTCAGCAGGTAATTTGTAGTTGAAGAAAAGAAAAAGTTTCCACAATAAAACTGCCTATCAAAACATTTTTTTCTTAAAAATAACAAAACGTTTTTTTTTCTTAAAAAAAATCTTATTTTTAATTTCACTAAAAATCCTTTTTCCCGATTGAATTCGCGAATTTCGTCATCATTTGGCTGATATTCAACAGTATCAGTAGCACCGAATGGATCTTTTTCTATTATTTCTTCAAATAAATCGGCACTTAATGACCTGGTAGATGATTTCGCCATTTTTTAACTTTTGAAAAACCAAAAACACGTTATGACTGTTCGCGCGGTGAATGCAAATGCATTGGCCATACAAACGTCAAAGACTAGCAAATACTATTTTCGAACGACTCGAAAATAGTATAATAAAAAATTTTTATGCATACCAAAGCTAGTATTTGCTAGCACCTTTTGCTAATGGCTAGCAAATACTAGTTTCAAGCATTTACTTGTTTTTATGCATACGGCCCATTAACTACAATATGGTATTTATGAAATGAAAATTATTATTAGTTAATACGTATTATAGATTTTTCTTAGAATAGTAAGCTCGACAATTGACAGTGCTAGCCTCACAAACCAAACACAATGGAAGCCGGTCCTAACACTATATTCAGACCACTTACCAATCGCGACAAGGCTTGACAACCGCACGTTTGTCAACCACAATAAGGCTGCGCGCACCTTGGCAAGCGTTCGCGTGTCGCGTTCACGTGTTTTATGTCAAACGGTTTGGTTTTATGGTTTGCAACCAAAGACGCGAATATGTCAATATGACAAATGCTCGGCTATTGTCGTATCAACAAATTGAGTTCATTATTGCGGTTTAAAATGGATAATTAGGTAAGAATTGAGTGGCAAAACAAACGACTGGGGAGTAGTAGGATGTGCATAAACACACATTTCATACTAAATTATTGGCTGTAACACACAATACTCAACTTAATTTGGTGATACAACAGCCGAGCATTTGTCAATTTGATAGATTCGCACCTTTGGTTGCAAACCATCGACTCAAACCATTTGACATAAAACACGTGAACGCGACACGCGAACGTGTCCCACCGTGCGCGCAGCCGAAGGCTAATTGGAACGGTTTCACCTCCTATACCAATGCTAAATTCCTCGCTCTGCCAACGCCAACCGACGTTCGTACAGCCGAATCCAACACAAGGAAAGTCCTGAACAAAGCGGCTGCGAAGTTCATTCCTGCTGGACGGATTCCGAAAATTCGGCCCAACTTTCCAACCACTGCCGCCAGACTGGCAGACGAGAGAGACTGCATCAGGAGCGTAAATCCGGACGACCCCAGAATTCACGAGATAAACTGCGAGATCCATAGGCAAGTAGCCGAACACAGGAAGTCAAAATGGTCGACTGTCCGTGCCCTTTCCGATCCACCAAAACAGAAAGGGAACGTCGCCATTCAGTTCGGTGAAAATTCAACAAGTGACCCTATCTACTGCGCAAGTCGTTTCAATAAACAATTTATTGAACACCCCGCACCAGACTTAAGCGCAAAATTCGTAGGAAGATTCACAGCCAAACCACAGACAGCATACCTGTTTTCACCACGGACGAAGTAGTTGCAGCTATAAGGAAGGCGAACAACTTGAAAGCATTGGGACCAGCTGGCATTTCAATGACTATGATCAAACACCTCGATCTGCTAGCCATCAACTATCTCACGGCTACTTTTAATCTATTCATCTCCTCGCTGATCGTTCCGAAAATCTGGAAAAAAAGGAGAGTCATCCCAATATTGAAACCTGGGATGACACTCGGCGAATCCTATCGTCCAATAACTCTACTGTCACCAGTTGCCAAGACGCTTGAAGCATTAATCCACCCTGTTCTTGCGGCCCACATCTAGCTTGCAGATCACCAGCATGGCTTCCGAAGCATGCACAGTACGACCACGGCCTTGGATGCCATTACATCCCGCATCCATAATGGTCTCAACCAGGCTCGTCCATGTCAAAGAACAATATTGGTGGCGCTTGACCTGTCGAAGGCCTTCGACACTGTCAGCCATTCAACGCTTCTGTCTAACATCAACTGTTCATCGCTTCCGACGCAAGTAGTGAAATGGATTGCCAATTATCTCGCTTGCAGGCAATCTTATACAGAATTCAGGAGCAGCAAATCAAAGCTTAGGAAGATTAAACAAGGTGTACCTCAAGGAGGAGTCCTATCTCCTACCTTGTTTAATTTATACTTATCAGGACTCCCAACACCACCTGAACGGATCGACATCCTCTCCTATTCTGACGACTGTTACATTCTGACAACAGAAAACAACATAGCGGATGTGTGCGAACACATCCACGGTTATCTTCAAGAACTTAACTCGTTCTTCATAAGCAAGAACCTTACCGTCTCAGCGTCTAAATCTTCGGCAACCCTATTTACCACCTGGACGAAAGAGGTCAAGATGCAGCTTGAAATCTCGATGGGGAATCATCCAATTCCTACTATAAACCATCCTAAAATCCCAGGAGTCACGTTGGACAGCATGGCCACATCATCACCCCATGCCTCAACCGTGTGCGACAGGATGTGTAGTAGGAATAAGATCCTCAAAGCTTGGCCGGTAGTACCTGGGGCAAGGATAAGGCAACTCTACTGGTCACGTATAAAGCAGTCGGAAGATCAGTGGCCAACTATGCGGCTCCTGTGTGGTCGCAGAATCTCTGTGACACAGTGGAAAAAGATTCAGTCGTGCCAAAATGCCGATCTCCGTACTGTTACTGTCTCCTGATGTCACTCCAGGACCATCTACATCAGGAAACCAGGATGATGCCTTTAAGGGACAACAACCAGCTTCTTGCCAAGGAATACCTAGTGGCTTGCTACCGAAGTGATCACCCATGGACAAGACGCCGTCGCCCAGACATGTCAGGTGCGACTTGAGGGACCTAGAAAGGGATGTCCAGAGCTACAAAAGGGTACCCTTTGATAGTGACGCACAAAGGTCAGCCATCGCAGCGATACACCGGGAAGAAGTTCATCAGTCAATCGCAGGTTTGTGTCCGAATCCAGTTATCTCGTCCATACCACCAATATCTCCGGAATTTTGGAAGACTTCCGAGAGCGACGAGAACGACACTCGCCCAACTTCGGTCAGGCTGGTGTTCACGACTAACCTCCTACCTATCCCCATCGACCAGAACGTCTCAAACATCTGTCCTGCATGCAATGGAGCCCCTCACGACGTAGACCAAATCTTTCACTGCCCAGCTGCATCCACGCACATCCAGATCGCTGTGTGTTGGTAGTAAGACCCAGTTAGGTAGTATTGAAAATGGGCAAGATCCGACCCAATGAACCCCTCCCTACCTCCCCCACAAATGAAACTTCAAATAAGGGATAGCTTTTGATAGAATGAAGCTAGTGGCTTGAAATTTTGGTCAAATGTTTGTACTAGGACCTAGTTGGTTGTTATTCTAAATGCGCAAGCAAGTGAAACTTCGGTCTGGTTCACACCTCATGTAGTGATATTCCCCTCATGTGGTGAAATTCCCCTCTTGTGGTGATATTCCAGGTCCAGTCCTCAAAATTCATGAAAATTGGAATAAAACCTATAGCTCGCCACACATGAACGAGCACAACCACGACCAAACTTCCATCGAACCATCAAATATCATAGAACGGTGGAAATAGGGGCAATTTTTTTTTCCACACGTTCTATGAAATTGGTGGTTCGATGGAAGTTCGGTCGTGGTTGTGCTCGTTCATGTGTGGCTAGCTTAAGGTATAAGGCCCCAACCAGATTGAACGCAGAGTGCAGCAGCAGCGGCAGAAGCAACAACAACCACAGGTAGATTTATCGCGATGACACAGCGGCGATGACAGATCTACCTGTTGCTGTTGTTGCTTCTGCTGCTGCTGCATTTTGCGTTCAATCTGGTTTGGACCTTATGCCCGATTCACATTATTCCAGCAGCCAATCCAGTCCAGTAATCCAGTCCAGCGCTGGATTGCTACTGGAATAATGTGAACCGGCACTGGACAGCAATCCAATCCAGCAATCCAGTCCAGTAATCCAGTCCAGTGACTGGATTGTCGGTCTACTTTTTCATTCCAGCTCGTACAGAAATCATTGTCACTATAGTTACCGAATCAACAACACACTCGCCGGACTACTGGACTGGAATCATGTAGACGATATGATCCAGTCCAGCTATCCAGTCGAGTGCTGGACTGGATCATATCGTCTACATGATTCCAGTCCAATAGTCTGGCGAGTGTGTTGTTGATTCGGTAACTATAGTAACAATGATTTCTGGGCGAGCTGGAATCAAAAAGTAGACCGACAATCCAGTCACTGAACTGGATTGCTGGATTGAATTGCTGTCCAGTGCCGGTTCACATTATTCCAGTGGCAATCCAGCGCTGGACTGGATTACTGGACTGGATTGGTTACTGGAATAATGCCCGGTTCACATTATTCCAGTCCAGTAATCCAGTCCAGCGATTCAGTCCAGTGCTGGACTGGATCATATCGTCTACATGATTCCAGTCCAGTAGTCTGGTGAGTGTGTTGTTGATTCGGTAACTATAGTAACAATGATTTTTGGGCGAGCTGGAATCAAAAAGTAGACTGACAATCCAGTCACTGGACTGGATCGCTGGACTGGATTGCTGGATTGAATTGCTGTCCAGTGCCGGTTCACATTATTCCAGTAGCAGTCCAGCGCTGGACTGGATTACTGGACTGGATTGGTTACTGGAATAATG
The DNA here is from genome assembly GCA_964017055.1 of Chloromyia formosa. NCBI lineage: Eukaryota > Metazoa > Arthropoda > Insecta > Diptera > Stratiomyidae > Chloromyia > Chloromyia formosa. The sequence continues at coordinate 56,670,132 of OZ024818.1, forward strand.
TGAACCGGGCATAATGTGAACCGGGCATAAAAGATTTTTTTAGGGGTATGGGATGGTTTTTTAGAATTTTTTGTGGATAGCAACATTCCCCCTACTCTGGAGGTCCAGTATCAAAAAATTTCATTACAATGTCAATAAAACTGTAGATTTGAATGCAACTTTTCTTTAAAAAACCATGCAATTTCATACAAAATGCGACGCACGCATATGAAAATTTAAACAGTAGCTAAATAAATAAACATTGCGTAAATTCCCATTCTTGAGTCATGGTAGGCAACGAAGGCAGAATCCCTGTGTCCAGGTGAGTTATTTTCTATAGTTTGGCCTGTATATTAAGGTGGCAGTGGCTTTAGCCTTTTGTTTGATCAATATGTCTACGTTTACTGTGACAACGACGGTGCTATAACAATTTTATTGACAACGTTAACAACCAAATGTAAACATAAGTAAATTTATCACTTTTGCACATAATGGACAAATTCATCAGAGGAGTTGATTCTAAAGAAGATTTGAGTGCTTTGAGAGCCCATGAGTTTGTTAAGCAGACAGATGAAAAAGCTTTACGTCATAAAATTCATGATTTGGTATTTTTTATTCCTTCTTATGTAGGCTGTATTGTTTCCAAAAGTGACATAAAAATTTTCAGGTTGACTTGGCGCAAAAAGTACGCAAGGAGGAATTAGAAAAGAAACGACATAGGTAATTCTATTTTACTTTTTTTCTCCATGAAATTTGTAATTATTAAATAAGGTGTTTGTGTTGTTTGTTTTTGGTTAGGCTGAGCCTCCTCCTGACAACAGAAGATTTCGAATATGAAAAAGAATATGCAGAAAATATACAAGCTCAAGCTAAAGAAGAATTTGATGCGAAGCAGAGTCGTTTAAAGGAAATCGATAGGCAACATCGACGAGAAAATGAAAATATAGTCCAACTCAAAAAAATACAGCAACACATGTAAGTATTGCAAAATATTAATTACAATGTATTCGTAATTGATACTATTGGTTTTGGTTAATAAAACTATACAAGTAAACGTTTTTTCCCGTGGTATGGGACGTTAGAGTAATTCCACTGCCTTTCCCGACTTGTCGTAGATTAAACCTCCGAATACTAAGTGGGGTATAACCAAAACAATTTAAATGACAAGCCGGAAACCAGGCGGAGTAAATAAATTAAGTAGGTCTCTATTTACTTTATCCCTGTCCCTTAAGCCCGCCATAGGCGATCCGGAATTCTTCTTCAGAAAAACTGATCAGTCCCGGCCTTCCGGATAATCTGACTATAGCATTCACAAAAGACGATCCGGAATTCAACTCCGGAAAACTAATCAGGCCTGGTCTTGAGAAATTCCGGATCTTGTTTGCAAAAATTGGCCGATTCACGTGACCTTCAAGCGGCCTTTTCAGTCGGCCGGATGCCAAATCAAAAGTCGACCCGGAAAAACTGATGAGGCTTCGCCTTTACCACAGTAGTGATGGGCATAATGACTCTTTTCACTGTGCCAGCACATAAGCTCTGACTCTTTCCAATGAGTCGTTCAAAAAGAGTCGTTCAAAAAGAGTCATGCAAAGAGTTTGAAACTTGGTTAATAACATATTCAATAAAAGTCGTTGATGGGCGACCCCAACTTTTTTTCTCTTTTTTGACCCCAGATTCGGAGTTGGCGACCCCATAATGCCCTTTAATTCGATCCAACCACTATTTCCCATGAAAGCGGGGCTGCCTGTCTGGAATGGGCGACTCCAATTTTTTTTCTCTTTTTGACCCCAGATTCGGAGTTAGCGGCCCCCCAATACCCTTTAGTTCAAGCCAGTCCGATCGGACCACTATTTCCCCATGAAAGCGGGGTTGCCAGTCTGGAATGGGCGACCCCCATGTTTTTTTCTCTTTTTTGACCCCAGATTCGGAGTTAGCAGCCCCCAATACCCTTTAGTTCGAGCGAGGCTACCAGCCTGGGATGGGCGACCCCAATTTTTTTTCTCTTTTTTGACCCCAGATTCGGAGTTAGCGACCCCAGATTCGGAGTTAGCAGCCCCCAATACCCTTTAGTTCGAGCGAGGCTACCAGCCTGGGATGGGCGACCCCAATTTTTTTTCTCTTTTTTGACCCCAGATTCGGAGTTAGCGACCCCCCAATACCCTTTAGTTCGGGCCAGCCCGATCGGACCACTATTTCCCATGAAAGCGGGGCTGCCAGTCTGGGATGGGCGACCCCAATTTTTTTTTCTCTTTTTTGACCCCAGATTCGGAGTTAGCGATTCCCTAATACCCTTTAGTTCGAGCCAGCCCGATCGGACCACCATTTCCCATGAAAACGGGGCTGCCAATCTGGGGCGGGCTCTTTTGACTCTTTTTGAACGAATCTTTTTGTGGGAGTAAATTTTGTGTCGCTCTTTTTGAACGAATCTTTTTGTGCGATACGATTTTGCATCGCTCTTTTTGAACGAATCTTAGATAGAGAGGGGAGGAGGGGATAGGGAGGGAGAGGGCCGAGGAGCATCCAAATAGTGGGGATGAAAGCTCCATGTTTTGTGGCCATAACTTCTAAAATATAAGGAATTTCGCATTTTTGCCACCATTTTGACCCCCCTTAAGAACCCCCATGCGGGCTCCTCAGCCCGGCTGGGGCTGTCCACGAGTCCACGCTCGATACAAGTATTACGAGTGTGAGATCGAAAGCGTGCCACGCTGTCGTGTATTTGCCCCGTCAGAACGCTGCTTTACACTGTAGCTGTAGTGGAAGTGGAAGCTATGGGTTTTTGTTTGGTTTCATCTAAAGTTGAGCTTGAGATGATGACGTAAGACGAATACTTTTGTTTTAGAATGTTGGGATTGTTTTCTGTATTTGGAGAAACTTGGCTGTGCGGTGCGACGCGACGTAAGTAAATGATTTTTGATATGTTTGCAGTCAGCATGGGTTGTTGCGTATATATATTATTTAGAAGTACACACAATGCGTGCATTGCATACTGCATAGAGATGAATATGAATGGATTTAGATGGGATTGCTTTGGTAGATAAATGATGGTGGTTTTAGTTTTAGATAGATAATGGGATGGGATGTGAGTGAATGAATGTACTGTAGTACATTATATGTAATGAGAAATGAGCGTGGATTGGTTATGGTTGGGTAATATTTATGCGATGGGCTAGTTTGGGAATTAATTTTACAGTGTGTCATTCTCAAATTGAACGACTCGGAAGGCTATGTCGTAGTGCCGAATCTTTCGCTCATCCTGTTGAGTCGTTCAAAAAGAGCGACTCGTTACTGTGTTACACATCACTACCACAGATGTTCCGGAATTCCTCTCGGAAAAAATTAATCAGGCCTGGCCTTGAGGAATTCAGTTTCATTTTTATCCTATTTTCGAAGCTTCAAGATACCGCTGCATGTTGCGGAACAGACTGTGTTCATGCAGACTTGCAGCCAGAGACATACAGGACAAGCTCATTCTATGCCTCTATGTTCTAAGATAAACACATACAAAAATTGGCGACCTGGCTAATTCTGAATATAAACTTTTATATGTATGCTTTTATAGTTTAGCAGTTGTAGCTTGACAACGCGTCATTTATTTTGTATTATTCAAAGCCGCTTAAAGAGCACACCTCAGAGCGGGACAAATTTTGTTAATTGTAAAATGAATTTGATAATAAAGACGGGGGTTAACATTTTTGTCTTTGAGTTTTGAAGGCTCCATTTGTCTTTGATTTGGTTAAATAGTATCCATCATTAGGTGTAATTTTCCGTCATTAACGCCAACGAACATCGCCGAATAAGCTTTCAGGTGAAGATTGCGCATTGATGTAACTTAATTAATGTCTGTCTGTCCGTTCGCACGATCAGTTTTGATAGAATGAAGCTAGAGACTTGAAATTTGGATAACTCGAATATAGTACAATTGGACCGGTGTTCTTCAGATTTCTGTGAAGTGTGTGTGTTAAGCTATTCGCAGGACACTTGTAATTCGTGTTCGATTTCGACAGTGTGTGACCGTCCTTAGGAAAACACTTATGGAATTGGCAATATGAGAGCATGAGAAGAAGAAAAGCAACACTCCGAAAAATACTCAGTGTGGAGCAAAAATATGCAACAGCAGGTTACACACATTTTGCCGTAATCACCAGTCGGTCGGTTGACTGGATAGCTAAGATTTTCGTATTTTAGAGTTTAAAGTAACGAAAGCGTTTTATCTTTATGCAATTTCGGCTCGTTTCGCGCCTCCATATAATAGCGTGTAAATCCACAGTATGTTCATATTGTAGAGCCGGGTCTGACCCTACACACTACGGATTTTGGCTCCGACCGTGATCAATTTGGTCAATTTGTTCAGCGCGCTCCAATTTGGGTATTCGACTCGCCCAAAATACACGTACCAGAACCAGAATGGCTATGCGACGCTTGTGCGCGGAATCCGAACGGACTCAAATTTTGTTTATGGTGGCTACATACAATGGCCCATCGCGACGGTGACTTTGACGGCCGCCATCACACACCAAATGTCAATTCAAATATTGTCCGTCCACACAATGGTCTTCGATGGGCCATCAGAAAATTTCGCATAGTGGGCTATTGAAATTGAAAGCTGTTGCTCTGTGCGTTACGGCATTTTTAATCAAGCGTTTTACATGTTGGTTTTTATGCAAATCTTTTGCAATCCAATTGTCGAAACGTGAAATTAAATCGGATAAGTGAAAATTGAGTTTGTCATCGAACTTCACTTTTAAAAGCACGCTCGGTTCGCGATGGTTCGCGATGGTTCGGCTCCGGAGTGTGTGACCCCGACTTGGGTCGCTATCATTCGGATAGGATTCTTTTTGATCCACGTCTAAATTGACGCATGTGTGTGCTCACCTTTAAGGTGATCGGATCCTTTTTGATTCGCGTCCAAATGGACACACGACTACGACGAAATCAATTTTCATTTTGACAAGGATATGTCTTATGGCTGGGGGTGATCCTAAAAATTTGTCCGTCACGCCAGATGTCATGATTTTCACTCGACTAGCAGAAGTGGAAGCAAGCCGAAAGTTTCCAGGTACCATGAATGTGGTGGCTGAGTGGTGTACAGTTCCAAATCTATTCATAACACACAGAAAAATGAAACGAACACACCGGAGAATTACGAATGTGATCTTGAGCAGCATGGGCAGGGAAAGCTCCACGAGCACGTTTCACGTGAACGCTTCTCTTCGCTGAGTGTTCACAATGAAAACACCAGCAGTAGCAGCAGCACCAGCTTTGACTCTGTGGTCGCCCTTACCAAAGATTAAACATTAGAAAGATACCGCACTTCATACAAATTAACGCAAGAGCCTAGTAGTTGCGTATGTGTTGGTTCCCATATGCGTACATAAAGGAGTAGCCCTGTTCCTAATACCGGGATCCCGGTTTGGTACCGGCTTTTTTTCAGTACCGGTACCAAAAACTAAGAGTACCGGTATCCCGGTTTTGTAAGTACCGGTATTGAGTACCGTGATCCCGGGATTTGAGTACCGGTATTTTCAACCATGAGCCGGTTTTTTCAGTACCGGTACTGAGTACCGGGATCCCGGTACTGAAAAGAACAGGTACTGAAAAGACTCGGTACTGAATGTATTGAGTACCGGGATCCCAGGATCCCGGTACTCAGTACCGGTACTGAAAAAAACCGGCTCATGGTTTGAAATACCGGTACTGAAAAAAAAACCGGTACTAGTACCGGTACTGAACGAATACCTGTGAGTACCGGGATACCGCTTGGCTTGAAAATATCAAGTACCGGTACTGAAATTTCAGTACCGAACAGGCCTAAAAGGGGTAATGCCGACTAACAAGCATGATACTCACCCTATAAAACGTCATAGGCACTTGTCATTACTGAAGTGTTGCCGTCCCTATCTCTCTCAAGGCGATTTACCTTTGAATTATTGGCATCACCAGATCTATTTGTGTGCGTTAATTTGTATGAAGTGCAGTATCTCTTTTATGCCTAATCTTTCCCTTTCTATCGGCAACGAAGTTACTCATACGATGCATGCAAAGTTTGCACTGGATATGATCGACGACGATCTTCAAAGATTTATTTGCCCACCACATAAGCGATAGTAAATATCTCACAGTCATCAACGCAACGTCCCGTATATATAAACGTAATGAACTTTTGAAAAATGTTGTTTGGTGAATGATCAAAAGGGACAAAATTGATTGCCGTTGAATGAAATTGAAAGGTGCAGCTTTAGGATGAAAGTAAGTCTACAGCTTAGTCCTCGTCTCCTTCGTCTTATCTAGTAGTTCATGATCAGCGAACTGATGACGATTATCTGCACTTCGTGCATATACATCGGTATATGCAGGAGACAGAGTGCGTGGAACATATTTTGTCGAATGATTTCATCCAGTATAATTAACGATACTGGCATCTTGATAAAACCTACGTCGATATCTTCGACAAAACACGTTCCACCTATTTGACCGCCATAAGACATATCCATGTACCGATGTATCTGTATACAGTGTTGATACTCGTTATTTTTTTCAATTTAATTTCACGCACCGCCGATTGGATTTCAAATGTTTTGCATAAACACTTTAGCGGCCGCCAACATGCGAAACGATCCCTTCTTTGCAATTGTAATGTTTCCCCTGACCGAGCGAAACCAGGTTCGTTAGATATTCTTGTCTCTAATTGCCTTGACCCGTCCAGGGGCATGGGCGCGTCAACATCTCTAGCATTTCTATGCCTTGTTGACGTTTCAATAGCATATCTAGAATACATTTCGGAAGTGCAGTTGCTAGCATGCACCTCCTATCCGCGCCGTCTTTATACTGACAAGCTCGGAGCACTGTGAGAGTTCTATTAGTACTCACAGACAGTTTTTATTATCGCGTCGAGATTTGACCTCCGAGCTCTAGATTAGTATCGTAGAGCGGTGACCGAACGATCACGGCCACCTAGCGCGATATTCTTGTGCTGAATGATGAAAACACTTCGATTGAAAAACACACACACTTTATTTACAAAACCAACTACACACGCGTAACTAACAACCAACGTCAAACTAGCTCGAACTATCTGTTAACGGCAGATAACGATTATCTCCTTTCCGCTTTATAGCGATTCGACTGCGACTGAGTGTCGATTATTATTACTTCTTCTTACTTTCTCTTGTTCTTGGTGACGTCTGCCTTTATATAGCTGCTCACCCATGTATCCACCAGTTAGCGTAGATTCTAGATGGTTCGAGATGTTCTAGACTCGGATTTCCACTACTCAACGAAGGTTCGAGAATCCGCTAGTGCCTATTCAGTTGGTACTTGTCATCGTTCATTCAAGATTATGATGGAGCTTAGTACAGTGTGTGTCGTAAGAGAGACGTACTCCGTACATTCAACACTATTTCACAAACACAAAATATAATCCCAAAATTTGATTCCGCTCAGTTCGGATTTCGCGCACAAACGTCGTGGCAGTCGGGTTCTGGCTCGTCGATTTTTGACGAGTTGAATATCCAACTTGGATCGCGGAATCGTCAAGTTGAACCACACACACTACGGTTTTTGGCTCGGACCTGGATCATTTTGGCTCCGTGTATGTGTCCACCTTTAGGCTCAATTTACATTTCCACATGAATCGGATGAGTCGCAACATGCCATACACAAACCGATCAATCGGCCGATCCGTCGCCCGATATCAATATCTGCCAATTGATCGGCCTATCTATGCGCTTATCGTTGACGATTTTTTTGACTGTTCCATATAATTTTGATCAGCTGATATTTTGTGGCGATCCATCGGCCGATCGATTGGGCAACGCATCGCATAATGTATGGCGGGGCGGCTATAAGCATGTCACATTGGATGGTTGTAGCGCGAGAGCATGCGGCTCATACGGTCAATGTAAATTAAGCCTTAGACGGATACCATTCTCATTTGATATAGGGAGCAAAGTTACATTTCATCATTCGCCACCCCTTCACACAAAGCCAATAACCATGGTCCATGATGGCGCAGGGGGCTTATTTTGCATAATTAAAAATACATATAACAAAATCAAATGAATTACCTAAGAAAAATAACTTAAGTATTATTTGTTTTTAAGGAATAATTGTGAGACTATCCGCCAAAAACTACGAAATGACACACTGAAAGATACGAAACAATGTCAGTTGCTTCAAATTGAAGAAAAGAAACAGAAAGTCTTACAAGTGATGGAATTTAATCGAAACTGGGACGAGATGAACAGAAATCGGAGCCAGGAAGAAGTTTGTTGTTGCTTTTGGTTTTAGTTAAACTGAGATTTAAATTAAATGTTACTTTAGGCGAAGATTGTAGAATGTAAAGAACTTGAAAAAAGACAACAAATACATTGCTACAGCGAAATGCTGAGGCAACAGATGGAGAACAAAAAGCTTTTCCTAAAAGAACTACGTACTGAAGAGCGAAATGACCTACTAAAGTTACTCAAAATCAATTTCATTTTTAAATACGAATTCTAAACCCTCTTCTTATTATCAGAGCCGAGGAAGAACTTAAAGCTGCCATAAAATTGGATACACAAAAAGAGATTGAAGATGCTGCCAGGAAGCTTTACTACGCTAAACAACTTCAAGTCCATATATTTTAAAGTTAGATAATACTGTACATTTTTAAATTATATCTACTTATTATTTACAGGCACAACACAATGAAGCCATGGTATTGAAAATAGATCGCATTGAAGCCGAAAAAAAGTCGGACAGAATGTTTCAAGAATCTATTGATAACCTGTACCAGCAAGATCAAAAGGAAATTGAAGCGAAAGTTGTGAGAATTTTTAATTATTATACATTCAATAATCTTGTTTTTGCCACCCATCCGCGTCCAAACAGCCTCCTGCGCTTTTCAAAATATCTGCTTGTAAATTATTTATTCCACCTGTGGTGTGGAGCGTCTGCAGAATGTTGTAGAAGGCGAGTCAAAATGGACACGATGTGTATAGGTATGCCAGCAACTGCATCATTCGAAATATTTTATATACTAACCAAACGTCAACTGTCTCGAATACGGACTGACTCAATGGTTACGACTTTTGGCTACCGTTCAATGGGCAATATTAGTTTCTGGAATAGGCTTTTATAACCTAGGAATTCTGCAAAGTGAACACTCCTGTATCGCTCCAACGGCAGCCGGTTCTACGCACATTAGCAATGGCAAGGGCTGGCAAATCCCTTGAAAACTGCTACAGCAACAACAACACTCCAATATTGATGACTTGAGAGAAGGATTGCTGGTTAATTTCTGGCGCAGATTGAAATTGGTGTTAAAATCCAAGGAGCAAAATAAGTCCGATCAATCTATATGCTATTCCTTCACTGATATATTCATTCGGAATAGTCTCGTGGTCCGTCACGTCGTTGGCGGATATTGAACGGGGGTACGTGTTTTAATGTCAAAATTCCGAGTGCTACATCCAAAATTCTCAGTGGGGCGAATGTGACACCTCTTGACATCGGAGGTAGAGGTTTGGTTAACATTTCCAATTTACACCACCAGCAAGTGGACTCACTGCACTTATTCCAAAGGCAAAGCAACATCGAGTCCTCTGCATGATTCTGGCTACAAGGCAGATGATGGTTTGACTCCGCTCAATTTAAAGGATCAATCATTTGCTCCTTTGAGTCTGGTGAAGTCGGATCAAGAGAAGATCGACAAATGGAAGGCATAGGCAATACATGGTAAACACGTGAGTTGCCTTTGGCAGCCATTTGCCGATTTTCACCTGTCGAACAAGTGGCTTCGTGCCAACCTCTTTGCCGAAACAGAAGGATCTATGGTTGCTAATCAGGTTGGCGTGGTCCCACCCATGCATATCTTAAACATATATATAAGCAGCAGGTGGATGAATGATGCAGAATGTGTGGGTCAGTGTTGGAAACGCTTCACTATGTCATTTCTGGCTGTTCTGTAATGGCACCGTTAGAGTACACGGATAGACACAATGCTATATGCAAGGTAATCCACCAACATCTCGCAAGCACGGGCTGATCGGGGAAACCCTTCCGATCTACCATTACACTCCACAAGCAGTGTTTGCTAGCACTCGCTTCACAATGTACTGGTATCGCCAGGTGAACACTGATCACCCGGTCACCCATAATAAACCCGATGGGTACATTATGGATTTGGCATTAATTGGAGAATTCTTTCTATTTCATTAGAGAGAATTTTCACAAAACTAAGGAAATTTCCGCTTTAGGACCTACACATTTCCCTGTGTGGGTTCTAGGCTCTTACCACCTAAAGCGGAAATGGACTACCTAAAGCGGAAATGCCGCAATTAAGGATTCTCTCTAAATTTGTGAAAATTCTCTCTAATGAAATAGAAAGAATTCTCCAATTAATGCCAAATCCATAATGTACCACCCGATGTACTCCTAGTCGACAAGAAAAATTAAACAGGTTTAAACCTTGTTACCTTTCTTGTTCAAAAGATTCTTGCAACATTGGTCAACAAGAATCCTATAGTAATGATATCACTAAATCTTTTGGCTTCTCAAAAAAGCGTGCCAGTTGACTTAAAACGAGATTCTGTCCATGTTAATCCTTCGGGTTCAACTACAACTCGTTCCGAAAGAGTTACCACTGGTTCATTTTCATATCGTGAAACTTAGCCATCGCTGAGGTCGAGTATTGTGGCGTCGTCTCTTGTTTTTCTACTCCGGGAACTACTGCGGAAAAGAGATTTTCGATGTATTGTATTTGCATTTTCAAGCGTATGAGATTTTTTGAGATTTCAGGTCATTTAATTCTTTCCTCATCAAAGAAATCTCATTATCGACACTGAACACAAAAGGTCGCATAAATATATACATATATAAATATTTCTTTCACTTTATCTGCACTGGCTAAAAAGTTTTGAATTGAACTGGAAGGATTACAAGCAATAATAGCATAATAATGCATATTGTCAAGAAGGCGTTGAAGCCATAGATTCTTCAGAAGGTATGCGCTGAATTATTCACCAGCCAATTGACGCATCTCTCTGAAAAATTATGAAGGCAATTTATCACTTAATGCCTGCATTCAGGTTCCGCAACGTTGTAATAGCGGTAAGGATTTCCCCTCCACCTAACCATCAATTCTTCACCCGGACGACTTGTATCGCAGTTGTCATGTATTAACGAGCTGGCAGCCAATTCGCTATTGAATTTTAAACAAAACTTCAATTAAATTCGCGACGGTTTCAGGAAAAATGAAAAACACTGCAAAATCGCCACAAATTTGTGTTGCTTCGGTGTAAATAAGCACATAAGACGCCATGTAAAAGTCAAGAAACCGAAAACGAAAATCCACACCATCTAACAGTCACATGCAATACGTCAACCAAGAACTGTCAAATACGCTAATACCCCTTACCAAACAGTTGAACCAGGAAAAATTTCTGGTTAATTTCCCCGATGACTGGCTGATCAAACGCAAACTGAAACGGAGCGTCCGCGAGCAAAATCAGTCGAATTGTTTGTAACCGCAATTACAAAGTTGCGGGACCTGAACCCACTCAATGCAATGAACCACCTGTAATGAACCATATTCTGGTCTGGTAGTGCTGCTTCCACTGGTAGATCGGCAGCACCTGATGATTAAAGATCTGTCGGTGGTACGAAACCAGTGGCCGAAGGTCCCATTACACCTGAACCCCGATGCTAGGGCTAGTGAGCCGCCCGCCAACCATTCCATCCTTATCGCCTCATTTTTTTAAATCCCCATTTTTACCTCCTCTGTTTGTGTTGTCTTCCCCACGCCTATGCATTTTTATTAATACGTAAAGAACAGGGGCAACGAGTGGCAAAAACCCCGCCCACGTCGCGTTGCTTTTTCGCTGTAGCGTATAGCATGAGCGAAGCGAGCGTTCTAGGGCGGTATACTGAGGGTTGCAAGCTCTTAAGCCGTGCAGCTAGCGTAGCGAACGGAGCCCACGCAAGGGAGCGTGAAATCATCCCAATGTAAAACCCACTATTAGTCAAAGACGCGAACCACTATGCGTCGTCCGGTGAATTAGGAATGATCCCAATAAATAATTAAATTTGGTGGTCTTCGAAATCACCCCTATAATACGAAATTGAGCCTCCGATCGTTTAAACCACAGGCCCGGCAAATCACTCTGAAAAGGTGGAAGTTTTGCTAACACCGGACCTAAAGTTGGAGGAGATGAGGAGAAAGCGGCATCTTCCTGAGTTGACATTATGTTTTTAGACCCACAAAGAATAATTAATTGATTTTAATTAATTCTATCACGATTACAACAAGAAAATTATTTTTTTAAAATTGGGTACCTAAAATATACAATAATATATAAATGTTGCAACCAAAATTCTTCTAACGAGTCCAATTTCTTGCGATGTAGAATAGTAGACGTCTGTAGACATTTCATCTTCTTAGGAAGCACGGTGATGAATTGTTCCAATGGAAGTCCAAAGAAAGTACAAAACTTCAAAATTTGTTTCATATTGCTGGATCCTCGTTGAATCCATTGTTTCTAAAGGCCTCGTTTTTCGCGTCAAGTGAATTTTTGTATTCTTCGTCGAACCAGTCATTTCGCGCTCGCCGGGCTTTATATCCTACGACCTTCCATGCGACCTCTTTGATGGTGCCCTTGAGTTCTTCCCAGAACCCATGGACGCCTGTGCTTCTGCTGATGTTGTGTAGCATAGGTGATAGTCTTTCCTCAAGGGCGGCAGTATACGACACCGCCGCGCCGTAGTATCGCTGAGAAGTTTATCAACCGCAAATATTTTAAGACGGTTGATTCTCGATTGGTGCACTGAGGAAATTATACACCTGTAGGTCGTATTCATCAAGTGATGACCTGAGTCGCAGTTTGCTCTTCGATAGGAACGGACATCTATCACACTAGACGCCCATCTCCTGCAAATGAGGACGTGATGAATTTGGCTGATGGTATGTGTGTCTCGAGATTTCCAGGTTTGCTTGTGAATTCGTCGTTGAGAGCTTACGACTAGATTCCTACTGCAGGCGAAGTTGATAAGTCGCTGGCCGTTGTCGTTACATTTTTCATGGAGACTGTGGCTTCCAGTGGTCCACCCGTGCAAACTTTCATTTCCGACTTTCGCGTGAAAGTCTCCCAGCAGCAGCTTGACGTCGTTTGTTGGAAGTGAGTCGAAGAGAGTCTCAAGGCGAGCGTATTTTTTTACTGCGTCTTCATTAACTTCAGTGGGGGCCTGCACATTGATGAGCCAGAGATTGAAGAATCGAGTCTTAATGCGAATCGCACACAGCCGTTTATTTATGGGTTTGAAGTCAATAATGTGCGGCTTGAAGTGATTGTTCACTAAAAATTCTACTTCAAACTCCTTGTGGCCCGATGGTTTGCCACTTCTAAAAATTGTGTGCGATTTCATGTCATTGAACTCGCTGCCAAACCAATTTGTTTCCTGGACTGCAGTAATGCTCAGCTTGTACATTTCGACCTGTTGAAGGAGGGCGTTCCCGGCCCCCGGCTTGTTCAGTTAGCGTACATTCCAGGATCCGAAAGAATAATCCTTTAGTAGTTTGCGTGATCGTCGTTGTTGATCCGTTCAATATGAGGTTTTTGTTCCAGGTTTCTTGACGTGTAGTGGTTTTTACAAGGACGAGTTGTCAGCGCATCGCTAAACCCCATTCAGGGGATGGCTTTGGAGATAGCTGCTTCAGATGGTTTAATAAACGTACTGGAGTTCACACAACTATGTTGCAGGTCCAACTACGCAAGCCATTCCATCCTACTAAACCTGAGAGGTTGGTTTTTGATCAGCCATTCACGCTATAGCTGTCTTCCCTTTTTCCAAACTGTCTCATTGCTAAGGTTTAGCCGTCAGCAATTTGACCCACTGCCGTTACCAGGGGGCGCCCTAGGTGGAGGACTATGGAAAAGGTCTTTTTGTCATTATAATGATTTTTAGTAAAATTATTTTATAATATGGTTTAATTAATTTTTTTTTCACAATATAATTTTTTTAGTATTATTTATCAATCCAGGAGAATTATGAACAGAATTGTGTGAAAACAGATAGAACAATTAGTTTATTTGATTTTTTAATTCGATGATAGAATTGTTGTTTTTTTTTGTAAATCCAATTTTGGCAAGTGTGTTTTTGGGTTGATTTCGATTCGAAAATAAAATATATCATCTCAAGAGACGACGCCACAACGTCTTTTTTTGTGGACCTGTACGAAAACGTGCAACATCTCCCGATATAAATCCACTTGATTGTTTTCTGTAGGATCATTTGATTATAAGGAGTCCCCAGGCAGTATAGACGAACCACAACCAAGTCAGGGGCGTAATAGACGAGACGTATTGTCAGCACATCGCCTCAGCTTCCCCCATTTCGCAAAATGAAAATCTAAAAGTAGGTATATTAGGATGTACAAGACGAAGGGGACATTGCATTGGTCTAGAATTAGAGCAGAGCTTTCATTTGTCCATTACAACGCGTATTGCTTAAGTTTTATAACATTATTCGTTCAAGCATGCTTTCATTTTCGACTGTTTGTATGTAAATGAAATTTCTGATTTCAGAATAGATTGCGTGAAGCAACATTGACATATTTAAATTATCTGCAAAACTTGAAAGCTGAGAAAGCGCGAGAGAATCGTGAATTAGAGTTGGTAAATAAACTATAGCTATTTAATAAGTACGGAAATAAAATATGAATTTCAATGGCACTGATGTATCACAGATGACACGAGAACTCCAAGACAGAACAATCGAGGAAAAGGAGAGAAAATTGAGAGAATTAAAAGAGAAAAAGGCCCTAGCTGCTAAGGTACTATTACAGTTAGATGAAAAAACATATCAGAAACTAAATAAAATAATGATTGTTAGGAAGCCCATGATGAATTGTTAAAACAAATTTACGCGAATCAAATGCGTCATATCAAGGAAAAAGAACGAGAATATATTGAAGCACAAGAAGAACAGGAAAAATTCGAGTTTGAAGCTTGTCAAGATATAAAGAAGCAAAGACAACGCCAAGAACAGGCCCTGGATTATGGAAAAGAGCTCCAACAACAGATATCAGCAATCAAATGGCAACAGGTAAATACCTTAAAAGCAACTAGCACCCTTCAAATGAATCTGCGCTGGTATTATTTCAGGCGAAACAGCGAGCGGATTTTGAAAAGGATCTGGTGAAGTCTTATGAGGATGATGAGTTTTGTAAAAGTTTAGTGTCAAAACTCATGAGCTCAAGTACACATTATCTAAGATCTCACCCCAATTGGAGTCTCATCAATTGTTCATGCACCAATAATAATTAATTTAACAGACAAAAATTACATAAATATGAACATTTCTTTTTATTTTTGCATGTAATAGATTGCTTCTATATTTCTGTCGAATTTTCACTAGCTTCATTTACGATTTATTTGATGGCGATGTTTTTTGTTTCTTTTTCCAATTCTGGTTGCGAGTGTTGTTTCAGCAAACAGTGAACAATTCTGAAAATAAAACAAATATTATTTACACACGTACGTATATACGTTTTATTATTTTGTAATCTTACCCAAACAATATCGTCGATGGTATCAGGAAGACTTCTGACATTAAAAAAATTGCACCCGGAAATGTTTCTAAAGTTCTGTTGTATACAATCGAGTATAATAAAG
The DNA here is from genome assembly GCA_964017055.1 of Chloromyia formosa. NCBI lineage: Eukaryota > Metazoa > Arthropoda > Insecta > Diptera > Stratiomyidae > Chloromyia > Chloromyia formosa. The sequence goes on from OZ024818.1 coordinate 56,685,761, forward strand.
GAAACACACTTCTGGATAGTGCTGTAACGATTCCAAGAATAGAAAATACTTTCCCAATTTCTTCCTTGTCGATAAAAGTTGAAACAATCGCGTTTATAATAATTCCTTTGCAATGAGAGAATAAATTAATTGTCGCTGCAGTGTAAAATAAAAGCGATGTATTCGAGAATGCCTGAAATTGGACCATATTTTTGTTAACTATATTATTTTTTTAATTATAGGCCAGTCAAATTAAATATTATTAATAATAATTAGGGAAAGATCTGGAAATCATTTTAATCCCTTCCATAGATACTGAGTACTTAAAAACTGAGTTTGCACGGTCGTAGAAGGTGAGCTTAACTTTTGGTGGGCGAAAATCCGAGACATTTGAGCCCTTTTTTTAATATTATCGTTATAAATCCTAAACGGTGCCTCGGGTCGAAAAACCTTGCAGGAGTAAATTAAAGACCGTTGAATTCTGCGTTCAATGCACTGCTCAAAGTTGAAATTCGGTTCAGTAGCGTAGTCAAAATCGATAGTCAAAAAATGACAATTTTCGAGGCTCTCGACAAAAATCACACTTTTTCACTTTTCAAGCTCACAGATCATTGCAACGGAAGCTCCAATTGGAAAAGCTTGTCTATAAAAGTTGGGGACAATTTGATTGTGAGCCTAACGTGGCCAATATTTTTCAATTCGGGCCGTTTTTAGAGTAGCTATGAGCAAAAATTCAAAAATGAATGCTCATCGATTTATGCCTTAAAAGCTCTATCTCGGTAAGTATAACAGCTAGAAGTTTTATTTTAGTCTCAAATTGTAGATAAATTACTCCAGTTAAATAAAGTTTTACAAGATTTCTTGTGATTTCTTTAGGAGATACCAAAAAGAAACAGGACAAGCTAAACAATTAGGCACATTTTCAACATGGTGGCGGGGTCCGTGGTGTTAGGGGGGAAATAGAAAACTCGAATTTTTAAGCAATGTACCAACTCAAACAATATATCAAAAATCGAAACTACCCTAATTAAAGCAACCAGTGTTATAACATTTTGACTGACCAAAGTATTTTAACCTTTGCAAAATCACCGACTTTTTTTAAAAATAAAAACGCAATTGCTCAGGAACTATACCCGCTAGCCTATTTAGTAAAGAGTGAATCGCAGGTATTATCTTACCCTAAAAATAGAAAATAGTCTATAGAAATCAGATAAACTGTTTAAACGGTCTTTAATTTACTCACGCAAGTTTTTTCGACCCGAGGCACCGTTTAGGAGTTATAATGATAATATTAAAAAAAGGCTCAAATTTCTCGGATTTTCGCCCTCCAAAAGTTAAGCTCACCTTCAACGACCGTGCAAACTCCGTTTCCATGTATTCAGTATCTATAGAAGGGATTAAAATTATTTCCAGATCTTTCCCTCAATATTATTAAAAAGCCCCAAAATTGGCTTAATTTGACTGGCCTATTAGGAAGATATACTTTTATAAAATTTGATATAACTGATAAAAGCGAAATCAGAAATCCAGCCATTGCATTACTCATTCCAAATATTTTGATAAATATCGCTGTCATTATGAATGTACCTGAAAATGTGGAATTGTAGAAGTGAATGATTTAAACGTAAAGCCAGTTTATGACTTCATGAAAATCTTTTCGTATTCATCACGCATAAGCGCAATAACTAACTTTTAAAGAATGAAGTGGAATGGATCATTGGGTGCGTTTTCAAAACTAAACAGTGTCGACACTGTTACGTGTATGACAGAGATGTAAAATGTTGTGCACCCGTGAGTGAGTGAGAGAGTCGCGCAACAGTGTCGACACTGTTTCGTTTTGAGAACGCATTGTGACTTGTATTGACAATCTCGTTTCTCGGCATAAACTGGTTTCGGAGAATGCAGTTGCCAGCATGCACCTCCTGTAAGGTTCTAAAAAGGAGAGTACGCTCGGCAGCCATTTTGTTGCCATCGAATGGAGATTTGTGCCCATCGAATGGACATATGAGAGAGAGAGAGACAGCACATTCATCGGATGTCAGTGCGTTGCTACTACAACAACAACAACAGGTGGGGGCTGTCATGTGTACATGCATGCCACTCTCCATTGGTTGGCAACAAAACGGCGTCGAGTGTACCTTCCTTTTTAGTGCTCTACCTCCTGCACATCCATGGCCACGAACGTCGTCGTGGACGGGATTCGAACCGAAACGCCGGTAGTCAAACATGAGACTGATGTCTCAACACACTGCGCTACCGGTCGCCCCGAATTGTATTGTATTGACAATGACCAGTCCTAATTATTTCAGCGTCTTGTTCGACTGGTACGAAACCGTCCTTACCATTTTCATATTGTCCTTGTACCCAAGCAGCACAAATGTTATTGTCATATAAAAAGTTATACCTATAATAGCGTTGCCTAAACTTTTGTCAAATGGCAAAGTTACCGTTTTTTCCTGGTTTATAACCATATAGTTAAAAACCAGGTAGGTTTCTGCCTCTAGCGCTGATTGGTGAAAAATGGTCTCTATTAAAACATGGATAAATTACATTTTATAAAAAGATTCTTTTCCTTATGCTATACTATTTGCCCTAACTCTTCAGTGCTCATCTCATCTCTTCTCAGTGAAGTGAAGTATCATAGTTCTGGATTTCGTTTCAAATTTACCGGCTTTTTTTAATTTCCGGCTTTCGAACTCTCCAAATAAGATTTCATAACTTCATTTGTCGCGCTTGGTGGCCGTGCTCGTTCGGTCATCGCTCTACGATACTAATCTAGAGCTCGGAGATCAAATCTCGGCGCGATCAAAAACTGCCTGTGAGTACTAATAGAACTCTCACAGTGCTCCGAGCTTGTCGGTATAAAGACGGCGCGGATAGGAGGTGCATGGTAGCAACTGCACCTCCGAAAAGTAGATATGCAATTAAAACGTCAACAAGGCATAAAAATGCTAGAGATGTTGACGCGCCCATGCCCCTGAAGGGGTCAAGGCAATGAGAGAGACACACTTTATTTCTGACGAGCGGACAAATATCATCATCATCGTGGCGCGACAGCCCGACGTCAGACCTTGGCCGCCGGGATCGTTGTCCGCCAATTATCTCGGTCTTGTGACCGCGTCCTCCAATTTTGGAAGCCCAGTAGCTGCGCGGCTTTCGCACCTACTGAGCTCTTCCAACAAGATCTCGGTCGTCTAGGCAGTCTCGCTCCGTCGACTCGTTCTGCACTCATTACTCTCTTTGACATGCGATCATTGTCCATTCTTTGTACATGCCCTGCCTATTGAAGTCGTTGTAGTTTGACAACTTTCGAGACTTCCAGCTCATCGTACAGTTCATACAACTCATGGCTGTATGCGCCATCCATCTCGATCGTAGACAGCCCCGGAAATGCGCCGAAGAACCTTACGTTCAAATGTGTCTAGCATGTTTCCGGAGGCTTGAGTTAGGGTCTTTGAAGAGAGAGTATATGAGGAAGTGAAAAAGAGCGAGAGAAACGAAGCAATTCGGCACAAGTGAGGAAGGGGGATGGAAATTTGACATCTCTTTTGCTCTATATGGACCGGGTGGGTGTTCCGCGGCAGAGAGACAGACTGGAATGTTATTGTTCCAATTGGAAAAGTAGGAGAGGGGATGACATCTTGCGTGCTTCCTGTGCGTTTATATAGACTGCGCGGGTGTTGCGCAGTGGAGGGCGTGTGTCTCTCTGTTTACTTTTTACGACTGGAATTGCTTCAAATAGTTTAGTGTTGAGTATATGCGGATTGCTCCTCCATAGTTATTCTCTATGCGCCCCACCAATATTTCAGGCGCAAAAATCGTCTCGCAAAAAAAAAGAAAACGATATTTACTCGACTTCTTCGTTCAAACAATCAAACACTTATTTAGCTATGACACATAGGGAAGGAAGGAAGGATCTTCTACAGACATGGCCTATGAGGATTGTACCATTGAATATTGTGCTTTAATAAGGCTTGACAGCCGTCAACCCCCCGGATCCCGCATCATGAGAACATTAAGAACATTATTAAAACTCGCCTGTAGTCCGGATGGCGCAACGGTTAGCACGTTCGCCTTCAACGCACTGGGCCCTGGTTCGATTCCGGGGATTTACGTGTCGGACTATGAGCCCACTCAGCTGTTAAATGAGTACCCATTATGGGGTAAATAACTCGGTTGAGCGTGTTGCTGATCACATACCTCTGCACAATAAACGTCACGATATAGAAAATGAGATGATGCTAACTCATCTCGAGGCCGTGGTTCAAATTGGACTGTTGCGCCAGTTATTTATTTTATTTTATTTATTAAAACTCGCCGTTCATGGTTATGATTCCTCAAGATGCTGTGAAAACATAATGGATCTTTTGTGCTAATTGTAATGATTTTAAGATGTAGACGGTAAAAATATTTGGATCTAATCGCTGACTCTACTTTCTATAATTATTCAAACAATTAATTTTTAATATTTTTTACACACGCTTGCAATTTGCAATGTCGTCTTAGTATGAATGCTTAAGCATTTCCACGAGTACGACCCGCCATAGACGGTGCGATCCGTTGTCAGATCCTTCTGCCGATGGATCGCCACAATATATCTGACGATCTCCGCTGCACATATACTGTGCGATTTTCGTTCGATGCGAAAACGAATGACTATTCTAAAAATATAGGTTATGATTCACTGCCAATACAGCCTAGATTAATTTTTGTTAACTATTTGGATTTGTGACGCATTTTCGTATATTATGTAATTTATATTTGCATTACAGATTCACTGAATTCATCAGAATCCGTCAAATTTCATAATTGAATGATTTGATAATTTGAAATTCACTTACGATAATCACATACACTGTCCAATCGATCGTTAGACCGACGGATTACAGTAAAATCGCATCAAAAAATCGGCAGATAAAATTTGATCGTCAGAAATCGTCAACGATAGTCACATACACTGTGCGATCGATCTGACGATCAAAATATCGTCAGATCGATCTGACGACGGGGGCTATAAGACAGTTCATCTCTTATTGGCATGGGAAACTACAAACCCCTCGGATTGCGGGCGTAGCCCCCTATTTTCTGCTTTCATTTTAAGTGCAAGAGATAAGTACATTAATTGTTATTTCAAGAATGGATCAGTTTATTGTGCGGATGCCAACACAAAAAGTTCACACAACAAGGCAATCCGACAATCAATCAAAAACACACGAAAAGTTTTTGCGAACGAACTTCCCACCAATAAACAAGTCTACGCTAGTGATGGGCATAATGACTCTCTTCACTGTGCCAGCACATAAGCTCTGACTCTTTCCAATGAGTCGTTCAAAAAGAGTCATGCAAAGAGTATGAAATTTGGTTAATAACATATTCAATAAAAGTCGCAGTTTTTAAAAATTCAGCTTTTATACCCTTCACGAATGTGGTAGGGTATATTAACTTTGTCTTAAAGTTTGCAACGCACAAAAGGAAGCATCTCCGACCACATAAACTATATATATTCTTGGTCAGTATGATGAGACGAGTCGATTAAGCTTTGTCCGTCTGTCCGTCTGTTTCTATGCAAACTAGTCCCTCAGTTTTAAAGCTATCGAGCTGAAATTTTGTACAAAGCCTTCTTTCTACTGCACGCTGTATATATGTCGGAACCAACGGAATCGGAGCACTACGTCATATAGCTGTCATAGGAACGACCGGTCCAAAAATTCGTCTTTGTGAGAAATTTTTTTTATACCCTTCACGGATGTGATAGGGTATATTAAATTTGTCATGAAGTTTGCAACGCACAGAAGGAAGCATCTCCGACCATATAAACTATATATATTCTTGGTCAGTATGATGAGTCGAGTCGATTAAGCTTTGTCCGTCTGTCCGTCGGTTTCTATGCAAACTAGTCCCTCAGTTTTAAAGCTATCAAGCTGAAATTTTGTAGAGATCCTTTTTTCTATTGCAGGCAGTATATATGTCGGAACCAATGGAATCGGACCACTACGTCAAATAGCTGCCATAGGAACGACCGGTCCAAAGATTCGTCTTTGTGAGAAAAACTTTTTTATTTCTGAAGATATCGTTTTTAGATTTCACACTAATGAATAGTATTTTTAGCTAAATCACATTCCTGAATCTGGTTGAAATCGGACTACTATGTCATATAACTGCCATAGGAACGACCGGTCCAAAATTCGTCTTTGTGAGAAAAACTTTTTTATTTCTAATGCCCGGTTCACATTATTCCAGTAACCAATCCAGTCCAGTAATCCAGTCCAGCGCTGGACTGCTACTGGAATAATGTGAACTGGCACTGGACAGCAATTCAATCCAGCAATCCAGTCCAGCAATCCAGTCCAGTGACTGGATTGTCCGTCTACTTTTTGATTCCAGCTCGCCCAGAAATCATTGTTACTATAGTTACCGAATCAACAACACACTCGCCAGACTACTGGACTGGAATCATGTAGACGATATGATCCAGTCCAGCACTGGACTGGATCGCTGGACTGGATTACTGGACTGGAATAATGTGAACCGGGCATACAGGTATTGTTTTCAAAATTCACATTAATCAATAGTATCTTAAGCGAAATCATATTTCCGAATTTGGCTGAAAGCGGACTACTCGATCATATACATAGCTGTCATAGGACCGACCGTCCCAAAAGCAAGTTTTTGTCAAAAAAACCTTTTTTATTTCTGAAGGCATAAATTGCATATTATTCAATCGTATTGACTGCTAAGCCACGTTCCTAAACTTGGTTAAAATTGGCCCACTATTTCATATACCTCTTAAAGGTATAGTGAAATCGGAACAAGTTTTACTACTAATTTCAAAAGGGCAAATGAACCACAGAACACAACGAAGGTATGATACCCTTCATGCGAAGGTATGATACCCTTCATGCGAAGGGTATTATTTTTTACCGCCGATTCAAAGTCGGTGACCCGCAATGCCATTTAGTTCGAGCCAGCCAGATCGGACCACTATTTCTCATGAAAACGGGGTTGCCAATCAGAGATGGACGACCCCAATTTTTTTGCCTTTTTTAACCCCGGGTTCTGAGTCACCGACCCCCCAATGCCCTTTAGTTCGAGCCAGCCAGATGGGACCACTATTTCCCATGAAAATGAGGTTGCCAATCTGGGATTGACGACCCCAATTTTTTTGTTGCCTTTTTTGACCCCACATTCTGAGTCACCGACCCCCCAATGCCCTTTAGTTCGAAACAGCCAGATCGGATCACAATTTCCCATGAAAATGGGGTGGCTAATTTGGGATGGACGACCCCAATTCTTTTTTGCATTTTTGAGAACAGATTCTGAGTCAGCGACCCCCCAATGCCCTTCAATTCGAGCCAGCCAGATGGGACCACTATTTCCCTTGAAAACGGGGCTGCCAATCAAAGATGGATGACCCCAATTTTTTTTTGCCTTTTTTAACCCCGGGTTCCGAGTCAACGACCCCCCAATGCCCTTTAGTTCGAGCCAGCCAGATGGGACCACTATTACCCATGAAAATGGGGCTGCCAATCTGGGATGGACGACCCCAATTTTTTGTTGCCTTTTTTGACTCCAGATTCTGAGTCAGCGACCCCCCAATGCCCTTTAGTTCGCACCAGCCAGCCAGATGGGAGCACTATTCCCAATGAAAAAGGGGCTGCCAATCTGGGATGGACGACCCCAATTTTTTGTTGCCTTTTTTGACCCCAGATTCTGAGTCAGCGACCCCCCAATGCCCTTTAGTTCGCACCAGCCAGATGGGAGCACTATTCCCAATGAAAATGGGGTTGCCATTCTGGGATGGACGACCCTAATTTTTTTTTGCCTTTTTGAGACCAGATTCTGAGTCAGCGACCCCCCAATGCCGTTTAGTTCAAGCCAGCCAGTTCGGACAACTATTTCCCATGAAAACGGGGTTGCCAATCTGGGATGGACGACCCCAATTTTGTGTGTGTATATTTAGAAGTGTACACAATGCGCGCATTGCATACTGCATAGAGATGATTATGAATGGATTTAGATGGGATTGGTTTGGTAGATAGCTAATGGTGGTTTTAGTTTCAGATAGATATTAGGATGGGATTTAAATGAATGTAATACATATATGTAATTAGAAATTTTGAATGAGCGTTGCGTAGTACTTATGCGCGGTTTAATTTGAGTATTCATTTTACAGTGCATCATTCCTAAATTGAACGACTCGGAGGCTATGTCGTTGTGCCGAATCTTTCGCTTATTCTGTTGGGTCGTTCAAAAAGAACGACTCGTTACTGTGTTACACATCACTAATGTAAAGCAACTTAAAGATCGCCACACATGAATGAGCACAACCACGACCGAACTTCCATCGAATCATCAATTTCATAGAACGTGCGGAAAAAGAATCCCCCTTATTTCCACAGTTTGTAGCGATGGAGACCGGAGGGCGAGGGTTGAGATGGCCGTAAAGGCCAGAAACCTCAAGAGGGGCAAAAGACCCTCTCCGATGACCACCCGTGACGTGCGCTGGCAGACCAGCTCAGCTGTCGGGAGTGGCGGGGTGGTTCAACACGGCAGTCATCGGCCTCCTCCATCAACGTACAAGGAGGTATTGCACGTCTGCCCGAACAAAAAAACTCAAAAATATAAAAATCGAAAAACTACTACAACCCGCAATCAAATATACTCAAAACAGAAAAACTACTGGTGGTGCCTTTGCACCAAACTCCCAAAGACTCAAAAAAAATCCGCAAAGTCCCGTGCAGGGACATGGGGCTGCATCAGCCAAACTAACAAGGCACGAAGGCCAAAAAAAGATATTCATAACGGGGAAAACCGTCCAATCAGGACAGATCCTTTTCCCTCTCAGGTCATCTGAGCCTCAAGATGGAAAATGGCTCCTTATGGGCCCCAGTTGTAATGGGCCCTGCGCGACCTAGCCCTCCCGACCGTGGGATTTCGGGCGCATATTTTGGAAATCCCCCAAATAAAATTCACAATGCTAGCGAGAGAAAGGAGGGAGAGGGAGGAAGTTAGAGGCTACTTAGCCCAACATTCTGCAAAAAAAATATATATGTAAGAAATTCATCAGAATTTCATTATATTCTATTTATATTGTATATATATATATATATAGTTTTTTTTAATTTAAATTCATTTATTTATTTATTTTTTTTTTTTGTACGTACTAATTAAATCTTCTCTTGTTTCCCTTCTGATGCAAATGAAAGAATCCAAGGTGCATCGCGAATAAAAACAAATGTCTTACTGTTATCCAATAATAAAATAATTACATCGAAAAAGGATAATAAAAATTATAGAACCCAACTACCTTAGAAAATAATATTCAATATCCGGTATAAAACTTCAATTTTAATCATACCGATAACTATGAATTTAGAAAAATGAACTCCTCATAAATAAAGAGATCAGCTAGAAAACTTCGAATTTCGATATGATCGCTTTTGCCAGTGTCTTATTTCAATGCATGACATGAGTGGCTCCAAAATCTCAAGAAAGTAGAAAAAAAACCCATGTACTTGTATGAAGGATACATCAATGCTAGTCACATAATATGTATCTCGTAGATAGCGGCAAAAAAATCTCAAAAAAAAATAATTAGAGAAGACCAAAATATATCGGCGACAATTCTCTGCGAAATTAAAATTAATATGGCGCTAATTGTGTTTGGCTATCAGCGGAGCGGGGATCGATGTAAGAGATCTTTTTGATCATACAGGCCGGTGTTTGCGGATGTACAGGACAGTCGCCTGAATATACTGACCATTCACCTCCGTTCCATATTCCGCATATTTGATAGGCTCAAGGTTTTTTTGCAATTTCTTCCTGCGTCTTGGAGAAATTGGACTGCTAATGACACAATTACCTGGGGTGCTCCCCTGTTGGCGGAGCACCTGTGCTACTCCACCGTTGTGACTCCTTTGCTAGCGCTGCTGAGGGCTGACTGTGGCGCCAAGACTCCCATTTGACACTTTCCGTCCACGCGGATAATCGAAGGAAACCGCAGGGCGGATCAACCGATCGAAAGAGCAACCCGGAAATGGGATTGGGAACGAAAACTTATTTCTTTCCTTTGCGGGGGATTATGAAACTTTTCGCTCGTAACAATTTCGTTATTTTGCCTAGGTCGTTTACGTATTACTTGGACTATGCACGTGAAACTCAATGTGGAGTTCCAACTCTTTGGAAATTTCCGAAAAGTTAGAGTCAATAATTGTATGGTGTATATGTTTTGTTTCAGATTCACTATATGTGGCTGAATTAGGTGATGTTTTAATTTAGATTTTATTATAATTATATAAGGTATATTTTTTTTTTGTTATTATAATTATACACTATTCTGCCACTGAGCCACTATTATTCAGCACATATTCCCACGATTTGTTCTCAATTATCGGCTGAAATGCATCTACAACACAATCCATCCCGGATAGATCCCACCGAAACTGACAATTTGTACACTTGTGGAATCGCGCCGCACTCTATAACCCAATTTCGTGTGCAATTATAATCAGACGCACGATAATGCGTTGCGTCTTTCTCTCGAGCCAGGACGCAGTGCGACTCCTTGGAACGGCTTCCATTCGATCCCATCTGAATACGTGCCTGTTAACTCATTACAAAATTAAGACTTGTATTTGAGATGATACAAAATCCATCGCGAAATTTTAAATTCAGCCCCCTCGTTTTGCATCGATCTTGTGATAGAGACTGTCGCGCGGAATAATGGCGCGGCACGTGGATTCGTCCTATATTGGGTCGTGCTTTCCTGCGCCGAAACTTCACCGTCCCATTTCTACTTGATAACAAAAAACAACGCGTTTCGTCGCGATTACATAACTGCAAATTCCCGCCTTTGTTAGGTAGTTTCTACACCCAAATTCGTTCGGAAAAATCGCGCCAAGTCACCACTTTTGCCCGCTACTCTCACTTTTTGTTGTGCTCGCACCGGCGGTTTAATCAGAACTCCCTAAAAAAATGGACAATGAAATGGCACAATGCATTTGCACAACGGATTTCTTTCTAAACAGGTTTCATTAGACTACCTGCATTGTGCACAGTATCGTTCACATAGCTTGTTATCATAATTTCCTGCATCCTGACCATTTCTTATCAGTTATCGCTGACCCGCTGCAGTCGGGTACAGTGACTCGCGAAAGTAAATGGACAGGCGCAGAAAATTATGACACCAATCTGATGCGCGCGAATACTTTCTCGGTACCAACGTAGAGGCATAGGTGGACACATATATGCATAGATATGTCGATATGTCGATATGTCACTGGTATATATCGATATTAAATGCATGCATAAGTATACGAAAATATGCATATAGATATACATGCATCTAATGACGCATGCCACGCATATGAACAAATGTATGCATGCATGTATCCATGCATGCATCTACGCCTGTAACGGTGCACATCACAAGTTCTATGAAATTGTTGGTTCAGTGGAAGTTCGGTCGTGGTTGTGCGCGTTCACGTATTGCGACCTTAAGGCTTTAGTAGCTGACGTAGCGAGTTACTCCCTTCCGAAATATATATTTACGAAGTAATAAATAAATTTTTAGTTAGGAATAAGCTACGTGTTTTTATTACACATAACTGAGTTTAAAATGAATATATACATGTCACAATAAAGCTGGATGTGCCTGGAAAAAAAATAATATTTTTTTTTAATGACGGTACACAAACACAAATAAAAACCAGTCCGAAGCGTATATACCCTAGACTTGTACAAACCTAGTGGTGATGGCAAAAGTACCAATTGGGAACGACCATTTGCATTAAAAGTGAGTTTCCTATATGAACAGTTTATAGGGGAGGTTGGCACTCATTCAGGAGGATGTAGGCCATAATCAAATCAATTAACTAACGCATTCTACAAAGTTTTTTAAGTCGTTAGCTTCATTCCATCAAAAGTTATCGCTTATTGAATTTTCATTTGTAGGGGAGGTAGGGGTTCCTTCGGTCAGATCTTACCCATTTTCAATACCAACTAGATCAACGTTCTACCAACCCGCTAGTGTCATTCTATCAAAAGTTATCGTGATTAAAGGAATATTTAATTTTTTTGAAATTTGTAGGGTAGGTAGGCGTTCCATTGATCTGATTATGCCCAACTTACTAGAACTCAAGCAGCTTCTCACCTAAGGGTTACATGCCAAAAATCAGGTGTCTACGTCAATTGGTTAAAGAGTTATAGATAAAAAACCTGAAAAGTAGGGTAGTACGGGGCTCTTTGTAAGAAAATTACCGTTAGTTTTCAATTGATCCATTTTATTTTTCCAAGAGAGTTTAAGATTACCCTAACGAGCAATCTGCCAAAGCTAGAACTGTTCATGTTTATTTAATCGGGAGTTATGGATACATTTAATTATTTTACATATGTAGGGGAGGTAGGTGTTCTAATGGCCTGATCATGACCATTTTCAATACCAACCAATTAGATCATACTTCCAACATTTCACGAAAATTTCAAGGCTCTAGCTTCATTCTACCGAAAGTTATCGTACGAACGGACGGACAGACAGACGGACAGACAGACAGACGGACAGACAGATAGACAGACAGACAGACATTGCTATATCGAATCAGGAGGTGACCCTGATCATTTATATATACATTGCTATACCTCCGGAGCCTCCTTTAAGGTGTTACATATTTTCGTCGTGACAAAAACAATATACCCTATACTATAACTCTAGGGTATAATCATCACAAAGTTGGTGTGCCAAAAACCGTGTTTACCAGTGTAATCGGAGAGGCATTTGTGTGCTTCCTGACGTTGCCAAGATACTAGCTAAAATCATCCTGGAAATACTAATGGCTCATTTAGAAAGTACAATAACTCCTTGCGAACATCGAGCAATGTGCTGAGTACGATTCTCCGCTTCACTTGCATTCGATTTCGAGAAGGCTTTCGATAGTGTGAACCGGGATTCTATATGGGCTGCCTTGCGCAGGGGAGGCATCCCTGAGAAGCTTGTGGCTATTATTAAGGCAACCTATGACGGCGCGAAATGTCGCGTCCTGTATAAAGGTAATGTGGGGGGGGGGGGGGGGGGGGGGACTTTGAGATTTGCAGTGGAGTTAACATCTTCTCACCGATCCTATTCCTCTTGTGGTCGGCGATGTGTTGCATCCAGCCCTATCCAGACTAGAGAGGGGAATTCAATGAACTTTGACATCTTATCTTCAACATCTTGACTACGCTGACGACATCTGCCTACTCTCCCATGGATCTGTCCGCAATGGCGTTTAGATCTCGAGAGGGAGGCAAGCAAGATTGGGCAAAAGATTAATGCCAACAAGACCAAGGTTCTTAGCCCACCATTACGAAAAAGAAATCCTTCATCTGTTGACATCAGTATTAATGGGCAGCCTATGGAGAAGGTGGACAACTTCATCTGGCTGGGTAGCATTGTCGCCGAAAACGGTGGTGCGGAGCAGGACATCACTCATCGTATCACCCAGACTAAATACGCATACGGCAAGCTGTCCAAAATCTGGTAGAGCAGTTATTTCAGCATCAAAACCAAGCTGGGCCCGTTTTGCTCCCTGGTACTGTCTGTGCTTTTGCATGGGAGCAGCACATGGGAAGTTAACAGAAAGCTGCAAGTTTTCGTCAACTCATATCTTCGTCGAATTCTAAGAATTTCCTGGCCCGAAACAATATCAACTGAAGACCTAAGTCGGCGTACGGGTTAGATGTCAATCGACGAATTGATAACCAGGCGAAAATGGCAGTGGGTAGGTAACACATTGCGGAAGAATGATAACTGCATTGCTTTATTTGTCATGAAATGGAACCCCATTTCTAACTAAGGCCGACCAAGAGGGGGTCCTAAAATCACATGGAGTCGATGTGTTGCAAAAAAATCGTAAGGCGCTGGGAAAGTCGTTTGGTGAGTTGCGCCCTATTGCCCAGAACAGAGTATGATGGCGCGAGTTATGGCAACACCCACAACAGCAACTATATTATTATTAGATATGTCTAATAGCTTCATTTTGTAATTAAATGTAATCTTATAATGCAATTATTTTTATTTAAGCAAATCATTTAATTCATTGGATTTACGGCAACTATATAATTGTAAAAACTATAGTGTAACAACATTGAATTCGATTATGTATATATCAACTTTTGTATGTATGCAAATTACTTTCTTTTTGATCTGAGTAGAATCACTCTCATTCTTGTATTCATCGTCATAGAGGCAAGACAATAAACTCTTATTTTTGAAAGAACCAGTTTTCATATTCGGATCCATAACTTAGGGGTAATTGACGCGCTATGACCCATTTGGGGTTAAGGCAAAGTAGTAGTATAACCTGAGAATTTTTGATCCCAATGGGTTTTTGAGAACTAACCTGCTTTGGTTAAAGTGCGTATCGTTAGGTCGCAACCTCTAAATTTAATTTTTTTTTATATTTTTTTTTTTCCAAAACCAGTCAGGAACTCTGGAATTCTTTATTGTCCATCGGAATTAGAACTATTTTTGCATGATAAAAGCGTGCGCGTTAGCGCTTTTAATGGCTTTTTTTGGCACCTAAACATTTAATTATTAAAAAAAGCCATTAAAAGCGCTAACGCGCACGCTTTTATCATGCAAAAATAGTTCTAATTCCGATGGACAATAAAGAATTCCAGAGTTCCTGACTGGTTTTGGAAAAAAAAAAATATAAAAAAAATAAATTAATATCGTCAGATCGATCTGACGACGGGGGCTATAAGACAGTTTATCTCTTATTGGTATGGGAAACTACAAAACCCTCGGATTGCGGGCGTAGCCCCCTATTTTCTGCTTTCATTTTAAGTGCAAGAGATAAGTACATTAATTGTTATTTCAAGAATGGATCAGTTTATTGTGAGGATGCCAACACAAAAAGTTCACACAACAAGGCAATCCGACAATCAATCAAAAACACACGAAAAGTTTTTGCGAACGAACTTCCCACCAATAAACAAGTCTACGCTAGTGATGGGCATAATGACTCTCTTCACTGTGCCAGCACGTAAGCTCTGACTCTTTCCAATGAGTCGTTCAAAAAGAGTCATGCAAAGAGTATGAAATTTGGTTAATAACATATTCAATAAAAGTCGCAGTTTTTAAAAATTCAGCTTTTATACCCTTCACGAATGTGGTAGGGTATATTAACTTTGTCATAAAGTTTGCAACGCACAAAAGGAAGCATCTCCGACCACATAAACTATATATATTCTTGGTCAGTATGATGAGACAAGTCGATTAAGCTTTGTCCGTCTGTCCGTCGGTTTCTATGCAAACTAGTCCCTCAGTTTTAAAGCTATCGAGCTGAAATTTTGTACAAAGCCTTCTTTCTACTGCACGCTGTATATATGTCGGAACCAACGGAATCGGAGCACTACGTCATATAGCTGTCATAGGAACGACCGGTCCAAAAATTCGTCTTTGTGAGAAAATTTTTTTATACCCTTCACGGATGTGATAGGGTATATTAAATTTGTCATGAAGTTTGCAACGCACAGAAGGAAGCATCTCCGACCATATAAGCTATATATATTCTTGGTCAGTATGATGAGTCGAGTCGATTAAGCTTTGTCCGTCTGTTTCTATGCAAACTAGTCCCTCCGTTTTAAAGCTATCAAGCTGAAATTTTGTAGAGAACCTTTTTTCTACTGCAGGCAGTATATATGTCGGAACCAATGGAATCGGACCACTACGTCATATAGCTGCCATAGGAACGACCGGTCCAAAGATTCGTCTTTGTGAGAAAAACTTTTTTATTTCTGAAGATATCGTTTTTAGATTTCACACTAATTTATAGTATTTTTAGCTAAATCACATTCCTGAATCTGGTTGAAATCGGACTACTATGTCATATAACTGCCATAGGAACGACCGGTCCAAGATTCGTCTTTGTGAGAAAAACTTTTTTATTTCTAAAGGTATTGTTTTCAAAATTCACATTAATCGATAGTATCTTAAGCGAAATCATATTTCCGAATTTGGCTGAAAGCGGACTACTCGATCATATACATAGCTGTCATAGGACCGACCGTCCCAAAAGCAAGTTTTTGTCAAAAAAACTTGACCTAAACATTTAATTATTAAAAAAAAGCCTAGAGCTGTCGCCGCACTCCTTCGAGAACTCTAGAACTATTGCTAATATTCAGGTAACTCTTGAAAAACCCCAACTTTTTTAAACTTTGGGTGCCAATTTTGTGGGGGTTATCTTACCCCCAGGTCGCTCCCTGAAAACCCCATAGAGACAGCCCGCAGGTTTTTGGCCTCACCACCGGGAAAAACAAAACATAAACATATAACACACACACAACGACAACAGAGTTTTCATTTTTCGATTATTATATTTTTATTGGTAATATCAAACATAAAAGCTAAAACACAGTCTAATCCTCAGTGAATCCATATTATGGCTCAAAGCGGATCTCGACGAACTTCTGCTGCTCGGGATATTCCTTTTGCAGCGAGATCTCTTCCTTCATAAAATGAGGATATGACGTTTGGCGCAGCACCAATGTCAGTGGTTTGCGTGCTTGCAGGCTTCGTCTAATATCAACCACTTCCCGATATACACCGAGTGTGAGCATATAGACATCCAAGGGAACGGCAATGTACGTTAAACTCTTTGCACGGTTTAGGAAATCCAACAGTTGCTCTTTAGTAAAGGCGTTCCTGTACATTCCGTCAGTTTCGCGGCGCCAAATCGGGGCAACATCCGGTTTCAATCGGAACCACTCCAATCGATTGCATGACTGATAAACCCAGGTGAGCATCTTGGCCGAAGAGCCGGCTGTCTCGAGAAAAACTTTAGTTAAACGCGGAAACGTAATATTCGCCGGGAAAATCAGCCCCAGCTCGCCAAAGCCGACTGCTTTGCAATGCAACTCTTCCAGCGATTCTGCATGATGAGTAGCAAGTTTATGCATGGCAAGCTTGCCAATATTCCTACAGTATTTTCCCGTCACATCTACACGCTTCAGAGGTGGCAGTTCGGCTAAAAAGTCGCAGGAAGTTAAAGCTCTATCGTCAAATACCAGATATTCCAGATTCTTCTGTATCGCGGCCATACTCTGAAAAGCGTCGTGTCCCAGAGTTTTGCATTCCATGATGATCAACCTTTTCAGGTTCCTATTTGATGTCATGAGTTTGACGAAACTCTCCGTCGTTATTTTAGAACAATACGACAAGCACAATTCGGTGAGTGTGGTCAAATCGAGCAAACATTCGATGTCTGTGTGTGCTCTTTCTATGTGCAACACTTCAAGCTTTCGCAATTGTGCTATTTTCTGCAGGACCTCGTCGGTTAATCGGGTGCCGTCGTTGATTTTTAGGAAGCGCAGATTCTGTAATTTAGCGAAATCTAAATTCCATTCGTATATTGCCTCATAATTGCACTGTAGATATTCCAAATTGTGGCAGCATCCCGGTAGAAATACCAGCGGATCGGTTTTTGGCCATCCGATAATGATTTGTCGTATTTCTGGACCGAAGATGGTAAAGAACTGCTGTAGAGGTAGTCGTTTTGCAATAATATCCATGTCTGGGGAAGATATTACCCGTTGCGATACCTCAGTACGAAATACGTGATAGAACCGATTGCAAGTTGTTCCAAGGACGAGGCGATCGTAGTAACTCAAAAATCGACAAATGTGTTGAAGGCAATCATCGTTTATCGTGCTAATATTTACATTGGACTGACTGCGAGCCATTTCAACGGCTTGACGCGACGAATATGCCTCTTGACGACTTAGTGGATAATTCTTCAGGAGAACAGTAAGTGTATCCTTCCACTTTGCCCAAGGAAATTGTACTGGTCGATGCGTCGTACTGTACGCCCTATATTATGTGCACAAAATTCATACCTTAAAGCGGTTCATCATCATGGCTCGACAATCCGACGTTGGACCCTTGCTCATCGATCTATTTACAATTAGTTTCAGATCCTTGCAGAGGCGCTATAAACAAAAATGATATTACATTGAGTCACAGGCGTATACTCTTCCGAGAATACTTAGATTCGCCTGTGGCCAAGCTACCAAGGTGAAAGAAATAACGTGTAATTAAAAATCGATTAACAAAATCAGTCCTCAGAGAAATGTCGTTTTCCGCTTTCAGGAAATGTTGTATTTCGGGGTACTTTACGGAACATCATTTTTAGCATTCTAGGTAGAAATTAAGACATTGACGAATTTCCAGATTTGCGAGGCTTGGTTCGACAAATAACAAATGCAGAGCTTCCGTAAAACTGATTGTTTACAAATTGTTTCTACCACGTTTAGTTTCCGAGTTATTGCTATTTGAGTGCAACGTGTTTCTGCCAATAAGGCTGAGCGGGTAGGCACATTGCCCTTTAGTTCGAGCCAACCAGATCGGACCACAATTTTCCATGAAAACGGGGTTGTCCGCCTGGGGTGGACGACCCCATTTTTATACCCATCACGGATGTGATAGGGCATATTAACTTTGTCATGATGTTTGCAACGCAAAGGAAGGAAGCATCTCCGACCATATTAACTATTGGGTGTACAACAACTCTGCCGTTTTCTCCTGGAATTAAAACCTGAATTGTCAAAAAGTACTTACAGATGTATTATTGAAAGTACAACAACTTTCGCCCATCTCTCCATGGAACGAAACAGATGGTAGTCGGAAGGAGCGATATCTGGGGACTACGGCGGGTGGGGCAAGATTTCCCATTTCAGGGTTTCCAAGTATGTCTTGACCACTTTTGCGACGTATGGCCGAGCATTGTCATGCTGGACGATGACTTTGTCGTGTCTCTCTGACCACAGTACCGGTCGTTTTTCCGTTAATGCTCGACTTAAACACATCAATTGCGTTCGGTACCGATCTCCTGTGATAATAATAATAATAATAAGGACATGCTAAGATACCCAAGGGTGGACACTGCCACCATGAGATCTATTGTGCCATAGCCTTAATTAATCCAAAAGACCCTCAACCAGCCTAATCAATGCTAGCAGATCCTTTGTAGGGGCGCTCCTTACGACCGTTGAGCTCATGATGGAGTCTCCAAGAAACAAGAACTTTGAACGGGCTACCGCCGGACATTCGCAGAGAAGATGTTTAGTGGACTCTGTGTCCTCCAGGCAAAGTCTGCACTCTGTATTAGTGGCAATGGTGCGCCGTGAGGTAACCCACGATTAGTCTCAGGTCCGCTCTACCCAGGCAACTGGTTTCTTTGAGACCGTAGGGTTTGATAAGATCTTTGGACTGCCGCAGTCCTGGAGGACAATCCCAGTCTTTCATTGGCAGACCACTCCCTCACTAGTGATTTTGTTTTAGCTCAACTCAGACCACAGTAAGGATCAGGCCCGAACAATTTATCCGAAGAGCCTTGTCTAATGCCTAAGCATTTTTCATCGGCAGCTTCGTTACCAGCGATGCCCTGATGGCCAGGTACCCAACATAAAGTAACCCGATTAGTGTTTGTGAGACACTGAAGGGTGTAAAAACACTCTTTCACTAATTTCGATGAGAAACTATGTGAAGAAAGAGCCTTAATGGCTGCCTGACTATCACAGCAGATAGCGATGTTAGCGCCTTTGAGTTTCTTGTCCAGAATGCCTCTTGCGCAGGCCCCAATGGCATTGATTTCAGCTTGAAAAACGCTAGGCCAGACGCCCATAGCAATGGAGATCCAATTAAGCCGCCAGTCCAACAAAATGCCGAAGCATTTGACTGCAGTCTAGAACTGAAGGCTGACAGGGTTTAAGCTTAGATTCTTTTTCGAGTCAAGGGAACTACGACGGTTTTTTGAGGGTTGACGCACAGGCGAACTTCAGTGCACCAGCAAAGTACTAGATCGAGTGTCGCGTTCATCCCTTAGTGACGGCCGATTCTCCTGTGATATTTTCACTCGGTTTCAGTAGCTCGTAGTAGGTATATCACACCGAGCTGGTCCCACCAAATGCAAAGCATAACTTTGGCGCCGTCAATATTCGGTTTTGCCGTCGACGTTGAGGCATTTGAGGTTGCAAAACCAACAGTACTGACTGCGCTTAACACCCCCCATCTGGCTGTTCTATATCTGTTAAGTCACTTTACTTCCAGATGCAGAAATAACTTTTTTGAAATATATTCTTTAAAAAAAAACTAACTGGAGACAGTATCGAAATATACTGTAATGAACCACATGTACCATATTCTGGTCTGGTAGTGCTACTCCCACCTGTTGGTGATACGAAACCAGAGGCCGAGGGTCCCATTACACCCGGACCCAGATTCGACCGCGTGGGCGTCTGATCCGTCCGCCAACCATTCCATCCTTACCGACTATTTTTTTTTTCATTTACCATTTTTACCTCCCCTGCTTGTGTTGTCTTCCCCAGGCCTATGAATTTTTGTTAATACGTAAAGGACAGGGGCAACGAGCGGCGAAAACCCCGCCCACATCTCCCGAACTAAGCTACAGCAAGCATAGGCCGCTGCTTAGCTCGTTGAGGGGCCGTTTTCTTCGCCAGATGGCACGGCCCGACCTTCACGGTCACTATGATAACTTAGGCTCCGTCCCCACGGGTATTTTCACCAAACCGTCCGTTACAGTTGGGAAACCAAAACTGCCCCTAAAGAATGGAAGAAGGGCGTCATTATTAAGATCCCGAAGAAAGGTAACCTGAAGGATTGTAATAATTGGCGTGGAATTTGCCTTCTCCCCGCAGTCTCCAAACTGATGGCAAAGATATTCTTAAACCGGATCAAGCAAACAGTTGACCGCATACTGAACGATGAACAGGCTGGTTTTCGTGAGGGCTTTTCATGTAGCGACCACATCAACACCCTCTGAATTATTATTGAACAATCCGCAGAGTGGAGATCCCTATTACATCTGATGCTCATCGATTCCGAGAAGGCGTTTGACAGCGTTGACCAGGAATACATCTGGAAGGCTTCACATAGGAGAGGTATACCAGATAAAATCATATCCATCATCAAGGAGTCCTATAGCGGAACCCAATGTCACGTATTACACAAGGGTAAGCTTTCAGATCCCTTCGCGGTACATAGCGGAGTGAGACAGGGCTGCATTTGTCACCTATATTGTTTTTGATTGCAATTAACGACGTAATCTGCAGTGTGCTTTATGAACACCAAAGCAAAGGTATCAGATGGAACCTGTTTGAATGCCTTCAACACCTGGATTACGCTGACCATATTTGCCTTCTTTCAAATAAATCGGATCATCTAGTTGAAATGACGGATACCCTGCACCGCACCGTCTCGTTCATATCTGCTTACATCATATGATGCGTTTTTTTATAGGAATTCTGATAATACCATAGCTTCTGTTACATTTTTTATCAAGCGAAATGATGGTCCCCGAACAAGTTGCAGCTAGTTTTTTCAATCATTTGAAATATTTATATTGACATTGACACCTTTTTGGAAAGCTGACAATACGAGTATGTTTTTTCAGTGGTCTGCAGACTCCGTGCCATATAATTTTTTTAGTAATACTACATTAAAAATCAACTTAAAAAAAATTTAAGACAAATTTTTTTTATTTAAAATTAAAAATTTCGAATTGTGATGGGTTTTTAAAATTTTAAATGATTAAGAAATGTCAGCTATAGTGTTGGCTGAAATTCAAAAATAAGTTTTAACCCATTACCTTAGTAGTTTTTTTTTATCTTTACTTTAAATGGCAAAATTCTAGGTTATTTAAAAAAAATCTAAAAATTCAAAAATCTCAGTGACCATTGAAAATCGGTCTAACATTTATGGCCTCATTTTGTTGCATTTTGACCCTATTATAACGTGTTACAAGGAATAGGTTGACTTAACCAATAACCCTGTATATTATGTCTTGAAAGAAGCTCAGGTATATCGAGTCTTCTCCCATATGAAATATATTCAGATGATTTTAGAACTTATTGTAGGCGCCTCTTACCGCTGTTGGTATTTTTGGTCCCTAATTTCTTGATTTCTCGGACATCAAGTGCATTAATGAGCAACGGGCGACATAAACGCGGTACTCTTCCAAAGTTTTCGGGATCTATTAAGAAGCTGAATATAGTATTCTTATTTCGGAAAAGCCTTTCCGCAATTTATCTTATGGCCAAGCCCATTTGTTAAAGTTCCAAATTTATTAACAGAACGTGTTCGATAGCGCGGAATAGCTACGAAAACTAATTTGTCCCAGTAAGTTATGATGAGAAATCACCTTACTGTTAATCTAACATAACGGACTTTAAAATTCTCTAAAACTCTGTAGCCGTGTGCTGTTGTTATTCAAGAGGATTATTTACTATGAATTGGTTGGGAGGGGAAATTTCCAAAGTGCATCAGAGCTGCGACAACAGGAAACGTGTTTGTCCCAGTTAGCGTGACATTACACTTTGCGTTTTTCTGCAGGAAGAGCAATTCCGCAAAAAAACGCATTGTCGTCCAAGAAGAGGAACGTGTACATTTAAATGGAACACCTTACACTTATGCGTAACGACAATGCTGCAGTTTGCAGGAATCGTTTTGCAGCAGCAAGTCCAACGACAGCAGGAAGACTGCTCCCGCAAAAAAAAAGCATTGAGAAGATGAACACACGGTGATATATGAAAAGCATTACACCTTCCGTTTTTTGGTTCAACGATAAACTAGAAACTCATGCACCCAGTAGAAATTCATGCAGTGCATCCATTGAGGACTGGCTGAAATTGTATCGGCCTCCCGATTTTTACCTTTTATTTTATGTTGTCACAAAAATAAACCGTCAATATCCTCACTGGGATATATTTATTTCTTTCACAAGCTTTTCCCGCAAAAAAACGCAATGGGTAATTATAGGGTTCTCTTCTCGAATGACTTTGGGTTTTTTTTGCGGGATTGCTCTTCCTGCAGAAAAACGCAAAGTGTAATGTCACGCTTTACTTATTTCGCAGACTGTATTTTAGACTATGGATGAATGCAATTTAACTCTGAGATTTGGAGAGCATGAAATTGTCCGCTCAGAAAGTACCTAATCTTTATAAATTTGATCAAAGAAAATTCAGAAATTCGAAATAACTAAAAGCACGTTTTGGAACGAGTGTTCCCTTATAACATATTTTCGTTCTTTTTTTAGTAGGTGCTGGTAATTCTTCAACAATTTGAATATTGAAGGTTGTATTCACTTGTATGTATTATAAGAAGTTGAATAATAAATACACTACAGGTTTACAGCCTTTTTTTTTTGGAAGGACCGGTTTGTGGGAATGGTGGTCTGGGTTCCGGTGGATGGGGTTCGTCGGCTGACTCTTGCAACATCTCTTCGAGGTCCTCATCGTCGTCCATAGCTCCAGAGAGGTCCACATTCTCACACTTGCCCTCAAAGTTGGCACAAAGCGGGAGCAATGTATACCTGCCTTTTTGCAGCCACTGTGTCGTACACATGCCTTCTTGCGTTTTCAAGAAATTATGCGCAGTAGGGCATCTGGTGCGGCATTCGTCGTGATTGTTACAGGCAGGGGTCCACTTTTTGGTGATTTTCCACCCCCATTCTTCGGGTCTTTTTTCAAGACAAAGCCACTTTTACACTTTGTGGTATACCCTCATTGAATGCTGCTGAGCTGCATCCTCAGTTGATGGAAGTGAGGCGATGTTGAATCGTGCCACATAGCTTTTGTTTCTCGGCAGATGCAATGAGGTGGCATCTTTTTGGACGTACAGTGCCTTTAAGAAGGCCTCTCCTGGCGTAGCTATACTTGAATGAGCTTCCTGGGGATCTTAGAAAACTTTAATGACGGCTGGCAAATGTGAATTTCTCCGGATGACGTTAAGAAATTTCTTCTTCTCCTTGTTGAACAGTGCACTGGTGGAGTCGCATGTAAAAACAGCATGTTTTGAGATATTACTTTCTCAATTGCGAGATGAGGAGCATACTAGGTTTGCGGCACATTTCCTTTTGATGGTTTGAGAATAAAAAGTTTTGTATGTTTTGCGCACAAAGAGCAATCAGGAGGACCAAAAGATCAACGTCTTTCCCCACCACTGTGACGGATTAATTTGTCGGGGCCAAGGACAGAGCTGTCGTGATTTTGAGGGTATCTGCGTCTTCCCTGACTTGCTCGCATTTCATCTAGAACTCTGTGTGTTAGAAGAGTTGGTCAAGAAAGTGTGTTAGGCACCTGTGGGCACCATCAGTTCAGTCAACTTCAACAGATTGCTTCTTGGTTGATATTCTCACAAATAAGTTTCACAGATCGAGGGTAGGGAGACAGTTCGTATGTCAGGAACTCTGTCAACTCAATATCTGATGGTTTTGCAATGGTGATTCGATGGAATAGCGTGTCAGGATTTACATTTTTTTTTGTGTTTGATATTATGTTAAGAATATTTAAAGTGGAGTGGATCATTGCCAAACTAATCCATGATGATTTAGTTCGGCTAACCACAACCACCAAAAAATTTTCAGCACTAGGCCAATCACACCACTGTCCACTGGTGTCGTCCACACGATGGATTTACTGCGCATTATACGACACAGGTGCGAATCACTCCAATGAAAAATCTTTATGTTTTTCACGCATATGCGCGAAATCACTCCACTTTAACTATTCTCAACATAATATCAAACACAAAAAAAAAAAACAAAAAAAAAAAATTGTGTTGAACATATGCGTGAAAAACATGAATTTTAAGAAAAATGGAAATGAAAATTGAAGATATATTTAATTTAATTATGTTATAATTTGTGTAATAAGTGAATGACTTTTGTGTCTATTTTAAAATTAGATTTTAGTAATGTTTGGGTGAGAGTTAGTTAATTTTGTTGATAACGCATATTATAAGGGAATCGTATTTATAGTTTGGCTATTTAATAAATATAGTTTCAAGTGTTTCTTAAAATGATGTACATTTGCAGACATGTTTTTTAGGTATCTTGGAAGATCATTATAAAGTCTAGGTGCTTGGTACGTAAAGTGTCGTTGTTCAATGGCTGTAGTCACTAAGTTAATTGTCATGTTAGTCCTATTTGCTCTTGTGTTAATATTATGATTTACTACGTTTAGTCTATTGTTTTTCGTCATGTATATCAGTACTTTTAAAGAATATAAGTTAAGTAAAATATATTCAGTGTATTTGTCAGTGTATAGATTTGCACAGTTGGATAAGTCGGGGGGACTCCTGCGATAATTTTTAATACTTGTTTTTGTGTTATTTCAATACATTTTCTATGAGTGTCGAATGTTCCTCCCCACACTATTAGTCCATATGTTAGTACTGGGAGAAATAATGTATCATACATTTGCTTCAATTCCTCAAAAGGCAGTATGCGTTTTAAATTGTAGAATATGTAGATTAGGCTGTTTAATTTATTTTTTAGGTTGGCAATGTGTTGTTTCCATCTTAATTGGTTGTCAATTGTTAGCCCAAATATTTTGTATCAGTATCGTTTTTGAGTTCAATATTATTTGAAGTATGGCCTTGTTTTGTTCTGATTGTAATTTTGTGGGTGTCGTCAGGCAGTCCGTCTTGTCTTATTGAAAATGGTACAATTTTGGTTTTTAATGCGTTTAGTTTAAGTGAGTGATTATTCGTCCAGTTGATTATTTTATTCAGCACTTTATTGGCTTTCTGATAACAATCTTTCCAATTTATTCCTGATACTAATATGGTAGTATCGTCTGCGAAGCCTATAATGTTTGCATGGTCATTTGATAATTTAAAAAGAGAAGCTACGTAAATGGTGTACAGAATAGGTGATAGGACAGTCCCTTGTGGTAATCCATATTCCGTATTATATAGTGGATCGCTACTGAATTCTTTTATTCTGACAAACTGTTTTCTATTTTGTAAGTAATTTGCAAGAAGTTGCAATGGTTTGCCTTTAATTCCTATATCTTTTAAAATGTTTATTAGTTTCTTATGGCTGACAGTGTCGAATGCTTTTGAGAAATCTAGAAACATACCCAATTTTTTGTTTTTAGTTTGAAAGTTATTCATAATAGTGGACGTCAATTCCGCAAAAGCATCATCTACACTTTTACCTTTCTGAAATCCGAATTGTTTAGCCGGAATTATTTCATTATTTTCAAGATATTTTGTTAGGCGAGTTTTTAAGCACCTTTCAAAATTTTTTGCAAAAGTATTTACTAGAGCTATAGGTCGATAGTTCGTCAGTACTGAATTGTCTCCAGTTTTGTATACCGGTATTGTTATTGTTGCTTTTAGTTTTTCTGGAAATATGCCTGAATTTAGGCATGCATTGATCAGCGTTTTGAGTGGTTTTTTGATGAATGTTTTGATTAATTTGATTATTTCTACTGTCAAACCATCTTCACCTGGGGCTGTTTTACCTTTTAGATTTTCAATGATAGTGTCAATTTAATTTTCCGTTGTTTTATAGAAATGAAGCTCGGAGTTTGTATTAAGTACTCTCGGTAGTGTGTCTGTTGAACCCTCGTCATCCATATTAATTTCGCATGTCGTATTCTTACCAACATTTACGAAGTATTCATTTAGGTGGTTCACAACTGCTTTCGGGTTGGTCAATAAATCTACCAACGAACCGTTTATATTTAGTTTTTTGCATGTTTCTTTATCTTTTATCCTATAAGTTACCTCGTTTATTATGTCCCAGTATTTTTTTATATTTGACCCAGCAGCCAATATTTTATTCTTGTAGTATTTCACTTTTGCTAGACGTATAGTGTTCGTCAAAATATTTCTAAATTTCTTATATTTTTCTCTAAGTGTATTGTTACATGGTTGTCGTTTTAATTTCTGCCCTAATTTATCTCTTATCCTAATTGACTTTATTATTGCCTGAGTTATCCATGGTTTCAATATCTTCTTATTCATTTTAAGATGCACTGTTTGTGAGGCTTGCCTAATTTTTTCTGTGATATCATCTATTAATTTGGTGGTAAAGTCATTTATGTTATTACATGTTTTGAATTTTATTTTCCATTCTGAATCTTCTTCGAATGATTTTATTAATTTCTGATTGTCTATTTTTGTTTTTAATTTATGGTTAGAATTCATTTCACTGAAGTTATTTGGTTTTGTGTTTATGCTTAAGATTAATCCGTAATGGTCGGTTATATGCGTTTCATAGATTAGAGCAGTGGCAGAGAAGTTATTACTGTTAGTAGAGGTTTTAACGTAAATATGGTCAATGCAACTGCCTTTGTCGTTTTGTATCCGGGTCGGTTTGTTTACATAAGGAAGGAAACCTTTTCCCATTAGTTTTGTAGTATATCTACTTACATTTTCGTCTGAAGTGTTTAAAGTGTCAATGTTTATGTCTCCTATAATAATTTCGGTATCATAATTTGGTGAATTTTCAATATAGTTAATTAAGTCCTGAATAAAAGAACGTTCATTCTTATTGGGTGATCTATATATTCCTAATATCCCTAGTTGTTTCCCTTGCATATCCACAACTGCATGCAATGCGTTAAACTCTCCGGAATATTCTACTTCTTTTATTACATACTTCAGACTATTTCTTACGTAAAAAAATACTCCTTCGCATTTGTTTCCTTTTTTTGTGGTAAAGTGTAAATTATAATTTTCTAGTCTAAATGCAACTTCAAATCTATCATGAGGCAAAAGGTAGCTATTGTGCTGTGTTTCGGACAAAGCTATTACATCTAGCATTACCTGATTTTTATTAAAATTGTTTACCAAGTTCCTAAGTTCATAGATGTGTTTTTTAATACTTCTTATATTTAAGTGTATAATAGTTAATGGATTGTTAGGTAGTAGGTTCTTAATTTCTATAGAGTCTGTAACGTATTTGTCAGTCGAGATATATTCTTGGCTTAAGTAGTCGTAAATAAAGTTTGTATCTGTCATGTTTATGTAGTTGAATTTGTATGTGAAATATTGATGTTGTACCTAGACCTTATTTAATGTCGGTAACATTATTAATTCTTACTGCTCTAGAATCATCATTTTTTCTAATATATACTATACCTTCTCTCACCTATACATACTTGTACTTTTTCTCTTTTGCAATTTTTTTTGTGTCTCTTAACAGTTGAGCCGTTGCTGTTGTCAAATGATCTCCTACAAAGATGCGTTCTTCTCCCAGTTTGTTACTTGCTTCGTTCGCTTTTAAACCTGGTCCATCGTTCTGTTGTCTAACTTTCGATTTATACTGCTTTACAAACGTTTCTCTTGCTAGAGTTCTCGTGAAGCTGACTATTAGAGGTGGCGTACTGGTGCTCTCTTTCCGTAGTCGATATGCATTGCTGATATCAACGTTATCTAAATCACAATTTATATGAGAAGCTATCTCTTTAACAACATCGATGATATTTTCATTTGGTGTTGCTTTTACACCGTTTATTAGGATATTATCCCGCCTCGGGTTGATGGATCTCAGCTGATGTACAAGGTCTTTGTTGTCACTCTTAAGTTTCTTAATGTCACTTTTCAAGGTGGTGTTTTCGGCTTTTAAATCAGATACTTCTTTTATCAGTTCAGTGATTTTGTTGATATAAGTATCGAACTTTTCTGACATAAATTCAATAGACTTTTTCACTTCATTCAATTCCTTATTATGTCCGCTATATTTTTGTTCAAATTCTGTTTGGAAATTGTTCATTACTTTTTGCATAATTTGTTCGGTATCAGATGATTTTTCCTGTAATTTTGGCTGCTTACACTGATCGCACTTCCAACTCTCGCGTTTTTGGCCGAGTTTACGGATATTCTCTACAGTTTTTAAGCTCGTACAACGCGAATGGTAAAATTTTTTGCAGACGGTGCACATTATTACGTCCTTTGGGTCGCCGAAGCTACCTTCGCACAAATCACACATCATATTACCTATATTACCACTGTTCGAAGCCATAGTTTTTAATGAGTCAAATTAAATTGTATTTAGCAATTTTTTGAAAAAAATTGGGAGAGAACAATTCAGTGTGTCTTTACACTTCAACTGTCACAACTCAAACTCGATAACCCTTTGGTGTGGCGAAAAGGGCCCTTTTGTACATAAAGCGAAATATGGGCATGGATTAAGGTAGCTCCTGACGAGTAAAATCCATCGTGTGGACGAAACCAGTGGACAGTGGTGTGATTGGCCTAGTGCTGAAAAAATTTTGGTGGTTGTGGATAGCCGAACTAAGTCATCATGGCTTAGTTTAGCAATGACCCACTCCACTTTAATTATTCTTAACATATTAGATTTAGTTCTAATTCGTGGAGTCTTTACACCGACCGCTACTATTGTACTAAATCTACTCAATTCGATAAGGCAATTGAGTAGATTTAGTTCTAATTCGTGGAGTCTTTATACCGACCGCTACTATTGTACATATGGCAAATGTCAGATGTTCGCTTATCACTTGGGTTTAACGAAAATCTTAGAAATGTAAAGACTCCAGTACCTTCTTGTGGAAAGCGCTTTTATACCCCCGACTACAATAAAACGTAAACATCGACATCGACCGTCAACAACGGAAACATAAACCTAATCCAATTTTTTTGGTTCAGCACCGCATCGTAAGTGGAGCTAAGAGCTAGTCCAATCAACTAATCCGATATGTTTACATTGTGGTGAGTTTGCTGGGAGTAGTTAATACTGAAACATAGTTCCACGGCATACAAGTTGCCAATGCAAGAAGCTTCACTCGATAAGCTCTTTTGAATTTCACTGCACGAAAATCGTCCCCAACTATGCAGTTTATTCCTTGCACGCTCACCTCTTTAGCCTAGTGGCAGTCTATCCTTTCATCTCCGAAAATGTCAGTACTTATTAATGTGGGGTCTGATGTTTTTGGGGAAGGGGGATGTTCATGAAACCAATCCATATGCTTTCCTTGATTGCCTCGCTTGAGTCTCAGAAATAAAAGTTGTTCACATGCCAGAACTTAGAACCGAACTGATCTGACCTTCAGCAGGTAGGGAGCAGGTGGCTGGGTTCTGTGTTAGAAGGATGGAGATGGAAGGGAGGGGGCCCGAACAAAACAATATATGGGTAGAAATTCGGGGAAACTGTAGAAGCTCTTTACCTGACCACAAATTGCACTTACAAAACCTTTTCCGAGTTGTTACTCGTGGAACTGCTACCGATAACGTTCCAGGGAACTTCTGAATGGAACTGTGACTGCGGTAACTGGAAACGCGATGTATCTGGTGGTTAGAACGGTGACTATATACATAGAACGGTGACCTATTAAAAAATGCCCGAAAATGTGTTGAATGGGAACACTCGCTCGAAAAGTGATTTTAGCTGTCTCGAGTTTCTGAGTTTTCTTTTGACCGAATCAAAATTTGTTGTTTAGGTAGCTCATTCCACGAAAAAATTTAAGCTCTTCAATTTACATCAAAACGTTTTCTAGCTAGGATCAACGGTTTTCAAGTTATGATCGAAAATCCAAAAAAAAAGTACCGAAATTTTGAAATTTTTTGAGATTTTGACCACGTTCCTCAAAAAAATTTTGGTGGGAAGCTCCGGATTCGCATTCAGCACCACAAAAAACATAAAAAATGATAGAAAAAAATTCTCCGCCAGAATATGTTTCCCCGAAGTCCTTCTGAGCTCGTATTGACTAGATTATTTGTCATTTCATCTTTATGCTGTGTTGAAAAGGCCTTATGTACATGAAATGAAATTGTTCGGCTCATTTCGCACCCCACATATCGGTGCCCTGTGTAAATGCACAGTATGCTCATATAGTAGAGTCGGACATGGCAATGACCCACTTCACTTCATTCTTAAAAAATGTTATGACTTTATATCGAAATTCACATAGACTTGTCGACAAAATCAATACAATCAAAATACGAACTAAAACTTACCAATCATCATAATAATCATTGAATATGCCATAAAAGCACTGTACATATCACCATTCCACTTAAGACCTTTCATGGCAAATAAATAAATAAAATCTTGGTCATCTGCAAATGAAGGCCAATATTAGCAAAATCATAGTATATATTATCATTAGTACATTACCTGGTGCTGTAATGAGTACTGTTAACAGAATTGATAAGTTTAAAAAGAGTTTTCCTTTATTATCTCTTTTTTTCCGGAAAACTTGCGTACATTCGTAAATTGATGTAGGGTCAAAGAAATCAGCCATGAAATTTTTCCTTATTTCGGGACTCGTCAAGCTGTAAAAGCTTTTGCCAGTCTCTCCCGGCATAAATCCCGCATCATAGGAATTTATTGTGAAAATCTCTTTATTATAAGCTACTTGATTTAAATTTTCTTTTCCTCTTGTTTCCGGTATGAAAAATATTACGTAGATTATGCCAGTCGAGAAAAGAATGTCACACAATGCAAATACCTCTGAAAGTGTTTTTTTTAAGTAAATTTCATGTTTTTGCAAACTGAATGAATAAGTTTAAGCATGGTTATTGGCGGATATACAGAGTCCGTTCTTTAAAGAGTGTGATAGAGGATTCTGATCTTCTGATAATACAATAACAAAATTTGGTGGAAAATACTTACTAATATACCCGAGAGAGTTGTAAGCAAGCCCGCTTAGCGCAATACCAATAACCAACATTATATGTAAAAATACTGTGAAGATTCCGAATCTGTTGATTTGATATTATAATACTAGATTAAAACAATTATAACTTAAATTTTGTTATCTATTACAGTACCGAAATGATCGATCTTTCTCGGAAGTGGTTTCAGTTAAATAACTATAGATTCCAACGTGGAATAACATGTGTCCACCAAACATAGATGGTATAACTTTCTCCATTATAGAATCGAACTCCATGGGTATTTGATCCATAAATACTGCCGAAATAATATGTGCTGTATGATAAATTAAAAAAAAGGAATTTAATAACTGGTTATTCTTTGATCATAAAAGTATAAATTGAATGTTCACACTGAACAAAATCGTATAATTTAGATGAAATCAATTTAATGCTAGGTTAGGTTAGATAGGCTGCCGTGCAGAGCACAGCACACATAGACCACCCTGGGTCTGTTGTGATACCTCATAAGTTCAAAAACCGTGAGAGCTTAGTCGTCAAACAATCCGGAGCTGTCAATAAAGCGAAGTAGATGACCATTATTTACGTTTTTCAAGTTATCGAAGTCAAAAAAAGTAGAAAGACCCTAGAGTTTCTCTTTCTGCTTCTGCAATAGTCATTGAAGGAAGCCGCAGACTTCTAGCATGCTCACCCATCAGGCAATGCCCCGTGATGATCCCAACGACCTTTCTGAGATGGTTTCTCTTCAGCATCAGCAGGAACGATGGGGATTGAAGGTCGACCAAATCTGTCTAGTAGTACTGCGGTGCAGGTATTGCCGTTTTGCCATCCAACGTTAGCACGGCTTAGTGCGCTCGTCTTGACTAGATTCTTGCATACTTCTATAGGCATTCCGATAGTACGAAGACACGCCATGTCCACACAGGTCGTACCCGCCCGAGCCAGCTCGTCCGGCTTACAGTTACCGCTGAACCCACTATGCCCCGGAATTCAGCACAGAGTGATGTTGAAAAAGTTAGTGAGGTCTTTCAAAGCAGAGCGACTTTCACTACGATTTTCGAATTGAAGAAAGTAGCATCCAAAGCTTTAGTCGCCGCCTGACTATCGGTGTAGATCGTAATATCTTTCGCGGCTACGATATTTTGACCCAGCCATTCTAACACTTCGCCAATCGCCGTGATCTCCGCCTGAAAGACGCTACAAAAAGCTGAATTTACAGCTTTACCAAAATCCACTTGATGCTTTTGTAAAAAATCAAATATTCATTGTCTTTTCTTACATGAAAATAATTAATTAAAATTAGAACTGAGAGCAGTTCAGTTGTAAATATATATTTTTAAGTATCAATTTAATATAAATGTAATGTAGTAAATAATATCAAATAATGTAATGTATTGTATTAAAATAAAATAGCGTTTAAAAATTTGCTATAAATTGGTGACCCCGACGTGGAACAATTCCACAAGAAGCCCAACGCCGTCGTTCTAATATTCGCCCAATGTGGTCGACGAGTCCATCTCAGCAATTGGTGCTGCGGACCTGTGCCACTGAGCCAAAAGCATCCTGGTTAAAAATATTTTTGTTTCAGTGACGGGGGCCCGACAGAGCCGTGGTTCGCAACGATGTGTATGCCAACAACTCGGATCATCCGAAATTTTCTATATGCTAACGAAACGGATAAGGACTGACTCACCGGTTACGACTTCTAGTAACCGGTGAGTCAGTCCTTATCCGAGGCATACTCGACGTTTCGTTGGCATATAGAAGATTTCGGATGATCCAAGTTGCTTGCAAACACTTTCTGTCTTTTCTTAGTCGGTTTCTACGCCATGCCGGCAATGGGAAAAGCTGTGGCATTATTCTTATACCCCATATCACAGGGGCAAATGCTTGCCTCAGCCGAATTATCACACTGCCATAACTGGCGCCATGACTTAGGTAACCCCGTTCCAGGGCGCCCACGAGGAGAACTGTGGAAGAGGATTTTCCCCCCTATACTATACACATAAATATATTTTAATAATGAAAGTGAACGGAATTGTCTAATGTTTGTGATTCTAAATTTCATTCAAATACGAGTAATAATATTAAATAAATTTTACTATTCCCTAAAAAAGCCGTTCAGCTATTATAATTATTTTGCGTATTGTATTAGAAGTAAGTGTCAATCTTTTTATCTATATTAGTTATTGAAGTCAACTTCCCAAAGTATAATGTTTCTCTTTAGGTAATCTCGCTATTTTTAAGTCTGAAGACTATGCAGGCCACTAAAATGAAGGAAGGTTATTGTCAGTAAAAAAAAAGATTAAAGTCATTGAGTAGTTTGTGATTATTTAACATTATTTAAAATTTACACATAAACAAAATATTTTCTTCAGTGTGAATCCTCTTTAAATTAATATATCTGAGTGCATTAAAAAATAGATACAATACCTGTTAACGAAAAAACTGCTCCAACCAACGGTAAGGCCATACACGGTTTTCTAAGGCCATGTCTATCACTCCATCCTCCAGCAAATAAAATAACGATTATCGGGAAAATGGAAGCTACAATTGTAATAAAAAAGAAATTACTGGCATTGCAAAGTTTAACATATAATCATCATACGTGAGTTGTAAGGAAAATTTTGTTTTGTTTTTAGTTAACTTTGAAACATTTTACCTTCGTTTTACATTAATAGGCTAGTTAAATTGGGGTGGTAAGAATTCTAACCCGCATAAATGCTACAAAAAAGCAACGATTTTCATCGGCACTTAGGCCCATCCCATGCAGATTTCAAGTTGTCAATGATTTGCTTTGATAAAAATTGTCCCCAAAAAACTAATTCTTTAGGTGTGCATCTTTGTGCAAATGTGCCTTTGATATGACTTTGAGTTAGCTTCGAGAACATTATGTGTTTTATGTCCATTAAATCGTTTATATCCCGTATGTCCTTTGTGTTCGTTTGCTCATCGTAGGTCCATGTCTACCCACCCTTGCTAAAAAGTTATTAACAAAATAAATTTTTTTTAAGCTGAAATACGAAACGGAAACTAAATTTGAATTTTTTACGCTATTTGTTTACCCAACCTTAGTCCAGGATTGCCCACTCAAAATTTTCCTTTGCCAACCCCTCCAATTTGTTTTATTCAAAGAATAAAAATGTTGTTCCCAGATTGGGCACCACATTATATACCCTCACAACGATATTTTTAATTTAAATTGCGTAGTCCGCTTGCCCATCGTAAGCCGTCTCTTGCTCAGGAGAGATTTTAGTTTGCTCACCCTTGCAAAAAAAAGTTATTAACAGTACAAATATTTTTTCTTAAATGATTCCTCTTGGGCGCCATATTTTACATCTCCACTTTGACTCCGTAAGGGACAATTTGTGGACGTAACCTGGGCAGTCCGTTTGCTTATTGAGGACTATCGCTTGCCCAGCAGAAATATTCGTTTGCCAATCCTTGCTAAAAAAGTTATAAGCAGAATATTTTTTTTAGGTTGGGAATAGTTCAATCCTTAATACGGCTCCTTAAAGAATAATTTTGTAGTACAAACTGGGAAGAACGTTTGCCCGTCGTGGATTGTCGTTTGCCCAGGAAAAAGTTTCGTTTGCTCACTCTTGCAAAAAAGTTATAAGCGAAATATTTTTTTTTTAAGTTAAAAATAAAAGAACGGGTGCAACAGTCCAATTTTGAACTATGGCCTCGAGATGAGTTAGCATCATCTCATTTTCTAGATCGTGGCGGTATATCTTGTGCAGAGGTGTGTGATCAGCAACACGCTCAACCGAGCTATCTACCCCAGAAATGGGTACTCGTTTAACAGCTGCGTGGGCTCATAGTACGACACGTATATCCCCTTTTTTGTCGAAAACTACCGCATTTAGTAGGAATCGAACCGGGGCCCAGTGCGTAGAAGGCGAACGTGCTAGCCGTTGCGCCATGCAGACTTTTTTTTTAAGTTGGGAATCTTTAAATCTAACTTGAACTTTTTTTCATACAAACCGGGTATTTCGTTTCAACATCGTAGTCCTTGTTGCCCAAGAAAAAGTTTCGATTGCTCACCACTTATCTTAACAATACACTTAGTCTTCGTTTAATCTAAGCCTAAGGCTAAGCCACGTTCGGTTGCCGTTAGGTCTTAGTCGCCACTATACTCGGCTCGGATAGGAGGTGCATGTGAGTAACTGGACCATTTATGCTATCGATGTGTGATGTGATGTGTGATGTGTGGCAGTACATGTGTCTAACGGTTTATTTTAACTTGTGTATATTTCGTACCAAATCTTCACAAGACGTGGACCGCCCTTGCCATTGTTCTCAACATTATCAAATGCTTATTACATAGCTAAACATGTCTAAATTCTATTTATAAACATATTGCTATCGTTAGAATACGTAATGGCTATGATAAAAATTTACACAAACAGCTGTCACTAAAAAAAAGTAGATGAACCACATATCCGTGAATATTGTGCTAATTCGGATTATTTCTTCTATTGGACATAAGTAAACATACACTTTCAAATATAGACATCAAAAATCGTATATTACAAAGCTCAGGGTGAAATATACAATTATTAACCTATTTTCAATTCAATTATAAAATTTGAAGAAAATGTCAAAAATGGAATATACTCTGTAATGGACGGGTTAGTCGGCGTCCGAAGATGCCCGTGGGGACGGAGCCTGCCCTTTACGTCGTATTAATAAAATTTCATATGCCTGGGGAAGACAGCACAAACATGGGAGGCAAAAATTGGGAATAACGGAAAATGGGGCGATAAGGATGAAATGGTTGGCGGACGGCGCAGATACCCTCACACTCGCATCGGGTCCGGGTGTAATGGGACACTTGGCCTCTGGTTTCGTACCACCGACAGATCACTACTCATCAGGTGCTGCCATCGATATGCCGGTGGAAGCAGCACTACCAGACCAGAATATGGTTCAATACAGGGCAGCTTCTACTTCGAGGCCTGCACAGAAGTAGATGCTGAGAACAGAGTGTGTCGCAAAAAAGGGAAAAAAACGAACTGGGCTCCTGAGCTTGCCGGCAATCATTGCAGAGTAGAAAAATAGCAAAGAGAACAGAAAAAATACTGCATCTCCCACCATCCAGATGATGAACAGGTTACAGAGAGTCCTGAGGCCAGCATAGGCGCAACACTGCATTCCTTCCCATAATTCACTCATAAACTC
This sequence comes from Chloromyia formosa, assembly GCA_964017055.1. NCBI lineage: Eukaryota > Metazoa > Arthropoda > Insecta > Diptera > Stratiomyidae > Chloromyia > Chloromyia formosa. Next base: position 56,722,344 of record OZ024818.1, read on the forward strand.
TGTAAGCTGCTGAGTATATGAATAATTGAAAAATGCAATCTTATGCAAAGTTTTAAACTGACACGAAAGGGCAATTCTGGCGCTCCTCCGCGTCTTGTCTGGACACCGAAGAAGCTCCAAATGATGGTAGTTCAAAGCAGTTATGAACTCCCTTGGGTACATGGCTAAACCACAAAAGACAAACACAGCTCCAGGATTGCCTTGTTGAACTGACTCTAAAAGGATAATCTACTCTATAGGAAGGATGGGGGTGCTACAGAGGAAAGCACAGCTACTTGAAGGGAAAATACACTAAGTAAAAATGGCTAAGTCTTAAGACTTAGAGCAAGTAGCCTTAATCTGCTTGTGGGGATGCATAACGGTGGAAGAACCAAAAAGGAATTCGATGAGGTCGTTTTTAGTACAGTTCTTGATCCGAAATGGGCCCCACGTTGGGCGCCAAATATGTAACGGGCAGTTTGGTGGGCATCCGAAGATGTCCGTGGGGACGGAGCCTAAGGCAGCATAATGACCGTGAAGGTCGTGCCGCGTCATCTAGTAAAGGGCCCCTCAACGAGCTAAGCAGCGGCGTATATTTGGACGGAATTTTTGCCGCTCGTTGCCCCTGTCCTTTACGTGTTCATAAAAATTCTTAGGCCTGGAGGAGACAACACAAACATGGGGGGGGGGGGGGGGGTAATAAAACAAGGGGGCGGCTTCACTGTCAACTAAAAAAAATGCTAGCATGATGATTTTAGTCCAGTTCATTAGTTTATAGCTGCCGCGCCGTTAACACTAGCTACTGTACAGTTTAGTAAACTGAACTGCAAACGATTTTTGGTGAGTTTCTACTTACGAATTGCCACTCGTCTAAACTACTAAACAAATGTGAACAAGGCTTTAGATCAAGGGATTATCAGAAAATTTATGGTTAGTAACTTGCAGCATAGTACATTATATGTTTTGCAAAGAAGATTATACCTACTTTTTGTGTTTTCTATTTTCATACGCAGGTTTACTATCGGCAGCAGATTATTCAAAAGCAGATATTAGCGGCAGAAAAGCAAGTAGACTTAAAATATTTTTATAAATCACTGACCCTTTTGGATGCCTTACAAATGGTTAAAGGAGCATGGTGGTTAGTTTCAAATTGTTTTCGAAAGGCCAAATTTTCAAAACAACGGAATGAGGCTCAAGCTCAACAAGAGGACGTTTCGATGTCATACCCTCTGACATTGAGATACCAACCAATACCAAACTGTACTGAAATAAGTGAAGATGATGATATTTTGCCGAATCAAGACCCCGTCAGTAGGTTAACCACTTTAAGTGCATTGGACACTCTACGTTTATATTTGCAACAAAATCACCAACCAGTCGACTCTGTGGATGACATCAAAAAAGTGCTATTTACCATGCAGCAAAATTTTGTACAAGCTTCAATAAAAGACTTCTTTAAATAACAAACTCATATTGCATGTATGTTCAAAATTAGGAATACCTTCTTTGTATGAAAACGGATAAATACAACTTTCAGGGGGATTGCACTTATCCGTTCTCGCCTTTCCAACGGATAAGTGGCAAAACGGGTAAGTGCAATCAATTTCGTCGCCTGAGGAGGTTGCACTTATCCGTTCTCGACTGTACCTATAAACAAAATGTTGCGTGACAAACTATTTACGTCTATACAAATAATACTATTTTTGATTTCTAAGAATGATATCATTGATGATTATGCAATATACTTACAAAGTGGACCTCGTATTGCATTCATGAAGGAAACAAGCTTTTGGCTCTCTACTTCTGCTTTACAAACTGTCTCGTTGGCATTAGTCGCAGTTATATTTTCAAGAAATGCATTATTTTTTATTCCGATTTCATCGAAAATAAATGTGGAACAGTCAATATTATTTTTCTTTTTATTGAGAAGCATATGACAAACGTCAGGAGGGTAGCCTAAATTCACCCGACATGCCTATAAGTTTTAAGAAGGTGTTATTAAATAGTTCCATACAATGCGGAGTTCCACTCACTTTCTCCAAGTTAAAATTTAGAACAGTAACACTTAACAGTCCAAACGGCAGTAACACACATATTAGTAAAGGTTCGATAACCAAAAACTTTCGATAACGCCATATCTTTTGCAGAGTACCAACCGTCTTTTCATTTTCCATTTTCCTCAGATTTTTAACTTTGAACTTAGCAACAATTCATGATCACGAGAGACAAACTAATGGTCAAAGAACAAATCTGATCGCCGCGTCGCCGACGAGTTTATAGATTTATCTACGTGTTTACCTGGGATTACGAGTGTTGCTATAGCTGGATAAAAAACGCGACGTTACATTATCGGCGATAGCGAGGCAATTCACGGCAATATTGTGTAGCAGCAGAGCATAAAGATTTAATAAATGAAACAGGTACTTGTATGAAAAGTAGCATGACAAGCCATTTTTTCCCCGAAACACATTAGGAAAAATCTCAACAATTTAACATAGGCACAGCGTTGCCGATTCATTTTAACATAAAAATGTTTATTGGGAGGCTGTTTATATAAAAAGCGACAGAAAAAAAAGCGATGGTTCAAAAAAGCGATAGGCAAGTGGTTCTAAAGGTGATTCGCGAGCATGTACGAGAATGAGACATTGGATTTGTAAGTAGGATGGAGTAGTGGAGGTGTGTTTGGGGTATGTAATTGATGTGGTGAAGTCCAGTGGCGGCTCGTGCCATTGGATTATGAATGTAGGTGAGGCGACAAAGGTAAGTCAGGGTATATGTACAACCAAATTGACTTCTTTTTATACATTCCTTCATTTTAACAGTGATATGTAATAGCTTAAAATATTTACACAATACACACTAGAAAAGGAACAACAATGTAGATTGAATTTCCTAGATGTTACCATAAAAAGAATGAATAATGTTATCAAAACTGAATGGTATAAAAAACCATCAGCATCAGATAATATTTTAAATTACCGGTCATATCACCCAAATTACAATACATGAAAAAGAATGTGGTGTCTAATTAAAATATATATTTAGAAGACTTAGATTGACAGAGCCCACTGAATGGAGTGATCAAATAACATCTATTAAACGAATACACTCTAATAACATGTACCCCAACTACCTTATTAATAAGTTAATAAAAACTAATACAGTAGAGTCCGCATATAACGAACCTCAAGGGACCGGCTGATTTGGTTCGTTATATCCGGAGTTCGCTATAAACGGAACATATAAGGGAAATACATATAGCATTCGTATTTGATATTTAAATGTTGTATTTCATCAAAAGATACAAAAGTAAAAGAACTATTACGAAATTATTTTTATTTTAAACATAGTCATATCAATATTCATACGCATGTATTGTACATAATGGAAGTATTTTAAGAAAAAAAGTTCAAAATTTTCGATTGCTTATTTCTGGAAGTTGAATATTCATTTATGTGTGACTCAACTCGCGCAAAATTATTAAGTATGTCGATTGGTGCATTCAGATTCGCATTCATCATCGAATCTGACCCATCTTGTGAATTACATCGATAATCGGCGGAGCTGAATGTATCGTGTGGTGATATTCTACGGGATCTTCATCGTCGTCGTCACTTTCTGCCGATGAAACACTTGACAAAATTTGCTCATCGGTTAGATGTTCGGTGCTAATAAGATCCTCGTCAACTCGGATGTACTCACTGAACTCTACGTCTATACCAGGCATGATCGTTTCGCTACTTTGTCTCAGCAACTCAGCAAGTGGAATGTCGTCTTCTGCATCAAATCCGTCAGAATTGTATTCCTCCAAAAATCCGGCATGAGCGTAACAGTTCGCGATTGTTCGTGTCGAAACTTTTTCCCATGCCATGTGAAGAAAATTTATTGCATCTAAAAGGGTAACAGCAAACTTGTCTTTGCCGTCGTCAATAGCATGAATCCACTTCGCTAGAAAAATGCGCCTGTAATTGCTTTACAAGCTATGAATCACCCACTGATCCATTGGTTGTAACTTCGCACTAGTGTTAGGTGGCATGAAAACCAATTTAATGCACCTTAAATCTTTCAGATCGGGGTGAGCAGGGCAATTATCCAGTAATAATATAATTTTCCGATTTATTCTGGATAACTCTTTATCCCACTGCCGCAAATGATTCGCAAAAATATCAGCCGTCATCCAGGCTCTAGAATTGGCTTCATAGTGGAAGGGTAGATTCCTATTTTTGAACCATCTGGGATTTTTAGATTTGCCAATGACAAGCAATTTTATTTTTTCAGTTCCCAATAGATTTGCTGCAACAAGAACCATTATTCGCTCTTTTGAAAGCTTTCCACCGGAGCAGGATTCTCCTTTAAATTTTAGTGTCTTGTTTGGCGTGAGCTTATAAAATAAGCCAGTTTCATCTGCGTTGAAAATATCACAGCTTCTATAATTTTCTTTAAGCGCGGGCCATTTGTTTTGTAGCCATTCATCAACCACATCCTCATCTACCGCCGCAGATTCTCCGATTAATATTCCGGAAACGATACCATGGCGCTTTTTAAATCGTTCAATCCAGCTCTTGCTACAAGAAAATTCGTCATTATCTTCAAGTTTTTCTCCAAACTCGTTCGCTTTCGATTGTAAGGCAGCGCCTGTTATAGGGACATTCGAATTTCGCCGTTGCGAAAACCATTTTATAAGTCCTTGATCCAGCTGATCATGTTTGGACTTTTTTAATTTCTTCGTATCCGAATTTCTGTTCTCGAAACTACGTATGATGGTTTCACGATTTTTCCATATTGTAGCTATTGTTGACTTACTCAATTGCATTTTCTTGCATAAATAGCTTTGTTTAATACCACTTTCAATTTGCATCACAATATCAAACTTCTCTTTTAATGATATACTACTTTGCCTTAACCCCTAGCGGGGCATAGCGCGTCAACTACTCCTGCGCGCCATCGTACTCTGTTCTGGGCAATGGGGCGCAACTCCCCAAAAGACTTACCCAGTACCTGACACTCCTTTGCCACAGATCGACGCCATGTGATTCGAGGACCCCCTCTTGGTCGGCCTTGGTTGGAAATGGGGTTCCATTTCATGGCATGCAAAGCAATGCAGTTATCACTCTTCCGCAATGTGTGACCTATCCACTGCCATTTTCGCCTGCGTATCAATTCGTCGATTGGCATCTGACCTGTACGCCGACTTAGCTCTTCATTTGATATTGTTTCGGGCCAGAAAATTCTTAAAATTCGACGAAGACATGAGTTGACGAAAACTTGCAGCTTTCTGGTAACTCCTACGGAAACTTTCCATGTACTGCTCCCATACAAAAGTACTGATAGTACCAGGGAGCGAAACAGGCCCAGCTTGGTCTTGATGCTGAGATAACTGCCCTGCCAGATTTTGGACAGCATGCCGTATGCACGTTTAGCCTGGTTGATACGACGAGCGATGTCCTGCTCCGTACCACCATTTTCGGCAACAATGCTACCCAGGTAGACGAAGTTGTCCACCTTCTCCACAGGCTGCCCATTAATATTGATGGCAATAAGTGTCGGATTTCTTTTTCGCAACGGCGGGCTAAGAACCTTGGTCTTGTTGGTATTAATCTTTAGCCCAACGTTGCTTGCCTCCCTCTCGAGATCTAACGCTATTGTGGACAGATCCATGATTTTGTGGGAGAGTAGGCATATGTCGTCAGCGTAGTCAAGATGTTGTAGATAAGATGTCAAAGTCCATTGAATTCCTCTGTCGAGTCCGGATAGGGCTGCATGCAACACATCGCCGATCACTATGAGGAATAGGATCGGTGAGAGGATGCACCCCTGCCGAACTCCAATGAATGATGATGATATGCCTTTGCGCGTTTGTTTTACACCACCAGCAGATGACATCTTGCCAATAACAATCACAATAAATGACTGAAGAAAAACATATACAAAACGCACCCCTGGGAATACCCCAATTATACGTATAAAAATTCGTTATAAGCGGAACGCTGGACCTTTTTTTTGTAGGATTTGGTTCGCTATATCCGGATAGTTCGTTAAAAGCGGGTTCGTTATATCCGGTAGGAAATGTACTGAATTTATATATTTTTCGTTCGATCATTTGAAATTGGATCGTTATAACCGGGTTCGTTATAAGCGAACTCTACTGTATATACAAAATAAACAACAGAAGAATGGATAATAACATACAAATAACAAACACAAGATTTAATACCTTAACGTATATTCCTATAATATCTGAAAATATAGCTAAAATATTCCCTAATAAAACTAGGAATGTTAGAAATGAGGAAATTCAAGTTAAAACTACATTTAAACCGGACAATAAATTAAGAAATATAATATACACTGACACAAAAAATAAAATTGAAAAATTAAAACAGAAAAATGTAGTATATAAAATACCATGCAAAACTTGCCTTGAAAATAATATTGACAAAGCATATATAGGTTCAACTACGAGACACTTAACAACACGAATTAACGAACATAAAAGTAAAAACAAAATGCTAGCTAATACACACACCTCCCTAGTCAGACACCAAATTGAAGATCGTCACGTAATGGATTTTGAAAATACATCCATAATCCACAAAGACAATAATAAAAATAAATTATTAATAAAAGAAGCTATTTTCATTAATAAAAACTATAATAACTCACTTAATGTTAAAAGTGAAATAGAAGAAAAATTAAACCACTACACCAGCACTCTCCGCTCATTTGACGACAACTTCAGACAGTAAAATAATGATTAGGAACTTCAATCTGACATAACCAATTGACAACATTGACACGTTGATATGTACAATATAAATTGTATAATCATTTTAAACATCATAACTAAAACTAAAGTTAAAATATTAATTTAAATTGTAAGTAAAGACAAATTCTCTATTATTGCTGTACAAAAACATCACACTAATTAATTATTGTTAAAATTGTAGCCCTGAAGATGCCTCAATAGGCGAAACGTCGGACAATTAATAAATTGAATTTACATACGAATGCTGGAAATTTGATTAATTTGCATTACAATATAAAATATATACAATAAATGAAATTATTCACTATCCAGCTTTGTATGTAAAATATTTATTCGACGACGTTTCGCTTTTATAGCATTATCAAGTCTATTATATAAAAATAATATTTATAAATATATTTGATTAAGAATATTTATAAATATTATTTTTATATAATAGACTTGAAGGGCTTCGGGAAGACAAATTCTGGTGGAGAACGCTTTTCTTTAATTTTTAATGTTTTTTGGGGTGCTGAACGCGAATCCGGAGCTTTCCATCAATTTTTTGTTTGCGGGACATGGTCAAAATCTCAAAAAACCTCGAAATTTTGGTACTATTTTTTTTGTTTTTTTTTTTTTTTTTTTGATTATAACTTGAAAACCTTGGGTCCTAGCTATAAACAGCTCAGGGACAAATTAAAGAGCATAAAATTCTTTGTCGAATGAGCTAAACATCAAATTCGGCCCATTGGTGTAGCCGCAATCGACAGTCGAAAAACGACGATTTTTCTCAATTTTGCGAAAAACCCTGTTATGGTCACATTTGAACGTCTGTAACTTGAAAATGGATACTAATACGTAAAAATGCAAGAAGTAAAAGTTGTAGGACATGAAATCTTGTTCAGAAATTACTTAATCTTTTTAATTCGATCAAAATAAAATTCAAAACCACGAAATAGCTAAAATCACTTTTTGAGCGAGTGTTCCCATTCCACACATTTTCGGGCATTTTTTTAGTAGGTCACCGTTCTATTATAGTCACCGTTCTAACCACCAGAAACATTGTATTTCCAGTTACAGCAGTCGCAGTTCCATTCAGAAGTTTTTTGTAATGTTCCAGTTCCACGAGTATCAATTCAGAAAAAATTTTGTAATTACAATTTGTGGTCAGGTAGCTTCTACAGTTTCCCCCGATTTCTGCCCATTTATTGTTTTGTTTGGGCCTCCTCCATCTTCATCCTTCTAACACAGAACCCAGCCATCTGCTCCCTACCTGCTGGTGGTCAGATCACCAGCATTTCGGTTCTAAATTCTGGCATGTCAGCAACTTTTATTTCTGAGACTCAATCGAGACAATCAAGGAAAGCTTATGGATTCGTTACATGAACATCCCCCTTCTCCACAAACATCAGACCTCACATTAATAAGTACTGGCATTTTCAGAGGGGGGCAAAAACTCCTCTTCCATAGTCCTCCGCGTGGGCGCCCCCTGGAACGGCAGTGGTCACAGACCATTGCCAACCAACGTCAAGCCGCCAGTGATGGCGGTGCGATGATTTGGTTGAGGTTCCCCTGTGGTGTGGGGTGTGAAAAAAAAATACCACGGCCTTTCCCTTTGAGGGCCTGTCGTTAAAACCGACAATCAAAGGACAGGATGTGTATGCCAGCAACTTGCACTATCCGAAATCTTTATATGCTAACGAAACGTCAACTATGCCTCGGATAAGGACTGACTCAACGGTTACGACTTTTGGCTATCGTACAATGACAAAGATTGGATTCTGGAATGTGCGTACTCTCCTGGACAATGGATCAGAAGGTCCCCAGAACGCACGATTTCTTCAATTAGAGAGTGAATTTCTGAGGTACAAATTAAATATCTTAGGAGTTAGTGAGATAAGATGGTGGAACAGCGGAGAATTCATCTCTCCAACGGGCAGCACTGTAATGTTGTACTCCGGTAAAGCTACCGGTAGTCGTCGTGAGTCAGGTGTGGGGCTCCTTTTAACCAGAGCCGCGCGAAACTGTCTCTTATCCTGGAAGCCGGTCTCTGACAGAATCTTGACTGCCAGGTTCCGGACCAAAATGAGGAACATTTCAATAGTACAATGTTACGCCCCTACTGAACCCGACAATGTCTTCGCAAAAGACTCCTTCTACGAAGAACTAAACACCGCGCCGTTCAGAGCAGAACACCTAAAGGTGACATTATAATGGTTATGGGTGATTTGAATGCGAAAGTTGGCGCTGATAACAATGGGCTCAGACATGTGATGGGGAAACACGGTCTTGGTGATCGTAATGACGACGGTGAAAGATTTGTAGAGTTCTGCAACTTTCACAGTCTCTTCATCGGTGATACTATGTTTGAGCATAAGGACTACCACAAAATCAGCTGGTCCTCTGTTGATCGGCGCAGAACACAAAATCAGATCGACCATTTTGCCATTAGTAAAAGATTCAAGAGTTGCCTCCTGGACGTGCGAAACAAGAAGGGTGCCGATATTGGGATGGGAAGAGACCATTATCATATGATCGCTAATGTTCGATTACGTGTTGCAGCCGTGCGCCGCCCCAGCGACGAAAAATCCAGGCGCCGCAAATTCAACACCGCTCGATTAAAAAATCCAGCCGTCCTAGAACAATATAATGACCATCTTGCGCAAAAACCAGCTGAGATAACTAGTCACCCAGATAGTGACATAAACGAAAACTGGGATGCCATAAAAAATGCGTACATCGATAGCGCAAATACCATCCTTGGCCCAAACCCGGATTGCCGGAATAAGCCCTGGATGTCCGACGCTTCATGGCAGCGGATTGTTGAAAGAAAGGACTTGAAAGTTCGTTTGGCTGCAGCATCAGACGACAATCGAAGCAGCATCGAACTCCTTTACCGTCAGAAAGCTCGAGAAGTTCAGCGTAGTGTGCGACGCGATAAAAGAGTTTACGCCAATTCTCTTTTAGCGTCAGCAGAAGAAGCCGCTAGAAGTAACAACTTAAACGCCGTATACGCTGTCATCAAGGAGTTTACAGGTGGTCGTAACTCCTGCCAACATCCGGTGAAAGATAGTGATGGAAAGCTACTTATCTTGGAAGAAGATCAAATGAGGCGATGGAAAGAACACTTCGCCGCGGTCTTGAACCGTGTAACCTCTGGTGAAGTTCCCCCTCATATAGATAATTTAGCTAACCATCAAAATGTGCGTATACGGTCCACTGCCCCGACTAAAGAGGAAATAGTCACTGCAATTATTGCACTAAAACGAGGAAAGGCCGCCGGACTTGACGGCATCCCTGCCGAACTTTATCAAGCAGCGCCAAGCGTAACTGCCGATTTGCTGCACCCACTTGTTGATAAAGCGTGGAATACAGAGACCTTTCCCACTGAGTGGAAGGAAGGTTTGATCATCAAACTTCCAAAGAAGGGTAGCCTCACAGACTGTAATAATTGGAGAGGCATTTGTGTGCTTCCTGCCGTTGCCAAGATAATAGCTAAAATCGTCCTGGAAAGACTAAAGGCCCACTTAGAAAGCACAATTGATGAAGAGCAGGCTGGCTTTCGATCCGGATTCTCCTGTGTCGATCACATTAACACCTTGCGAATCATCATCGAGCAATGCGCTGAATACGATTCTCCGCTTCACTTGCTTTTCATCGATTTCGAAAAGGCTTTCGATAGTGTGAACCGGGATTCTATATGGGCGGCCTTGCGCAGGAGAGGCATCCCTGAGAAGCTTGTGGCTATTATTAAGGCAACCTATGACGGCGCGAAATGTCGCGTTCTGCATAAAGGTAAGGTGTCGGGGGACTTTGAGATTCGCAGTGGAGTTCGGCAGGGGTGCATCCTCTCACCGATCCTATTCCTCATTGTGATCGGCGATGTGTTGCATGCAGCCCTATCCGGACTCGACAGAGGAATTCAATGGACTTTGACATCTTATCTACAACATCTTGACTACGCTGACGACATATGCCTACTCTCCCACAAAATCATGGATCTGTCCGCAATGGCGTTAGATCTCGAGAGGGAGGCAAGCAAGGTTGGGCTAAAGATTAATACCAACAAGACCAAGGTTCTTAGCCCGCCGTTGCGAAAAAGAAATCCGACACCTGTTGCCATCAATATTAATGGGCAGCCTGTGGAGAAGGTGGACAACTTCGTCTACCTGGGTAGCATTGTTGCCGAAAATGGTGGTACGGAGCAGGACATCGCTCGTCGTATCAACCAGGCTAAACGCGCATACGGCATGCTGTCCAAAATCTGGCAGAGCAGTTATCTCAGCATTAAAACCAAGCTGGGCCTGTTTCGCTCCCTGGTACTATCAGTGCTTTTGTATGGGAGCAGTACATGGAAAGATTCTGTAGGAGTTACCAGAAAGCTGCAAGTTTTCGTCAACTCATGTCTTCGTCGAATTTTAAGAATTTTCTGGCCCGAAACAATATCAAATGAAGAGCTAAGTCGGCGTACGGGTCAGATGCCAATCGACGAATTGATACGCAGGCGAAAATGGCAGTGGATAGGTCACACATTGCGGAAGAGTGATAACTGCATTGCTATGCATGCCATGAAATGGAACCACATTTCCAACCAAGGCCGACCAAAAGGGGGTCCTTGAATCACATGGCGTCGATCTGTGGCAAAGGAGTGTTGCCCAGAACAGAGTACGATGGCGCGCAGGAGTAGTTGACGCACTATGCCCCGCTAGGGGTTAAGGCAAAGTAGTAGTAGTATTTTCAGAGATGAAAGGATAGACTGCCACTGGGCTAAAGAGGTGGGTGTGCAAGGAATAAACCGCATAGTTGGGGACGATTTTCGGGTAGTTAAATTCAAAAGAGCTTATCGGGTGAAGCCTCTTGCATACTTGCATTGGCCACTTTTATGCCGTGGAACTATGTTTCAGTATTAACTAATCCCAGTAAATTCACCACGATGTAAACATATCGGATTAATTGATTGGACTAGCTCTTAAAGTCGCCACCCATGAGCGAGCACAACCATGACCAAACTTCCAAACTTCAACCATCAAATATCATAGAACGGTGGAAATAGGGGGAAACCTTTAGCTCCACTTAGATACGGTACTGAACCAAAAAATTGGATTAGGTCTATGTTTTGTTGTTGAAGGTTCTTTTTGTCGATGTTTATGTTTTGTTGTAGTCGGGGGTACAAAAGCGCTTTCCACAAGAACGTACTGGGGTCTTTACATTACATCATATATTTGCTATATTTAGTTCCAGTCGGTATAAACACTCTACGAATTACAAATAAATCTAATATGATCTAATGAATAAAAGATTAGAATTTGTTTCTTATACTGCGATTGTATTTTTTACTACTGCAAACAATTGTTTCAGCAGCCACGTGCTGCTTTCTTCAGTGCTAGCTCTAATTTTAATTAGGCTGACGAAACAATTGTTTGCAGTAGTAAACCAGGCGTTCGAAGCGTATAAGTTAACACCACCGGTGGGAAACAACCAACATGCGCCGCATCGTCAGCAATTTTCCTCGTGGGAAACAACTTGCACGAGCTAACAACACATTTACCTGGAATTCCAGAAAGTGCAACACAGACAGAAATTATGTATATAAATTAAGCCAACGAATCCGTAAAGACAGTTGTAATCATATCATCAAATGAATTGTAATAAATTTATATTTTTTTCAACAACTCCGTGTTAATTCGTTAGCTGGCGCTCAACGTCGGGCTGTTCAAGTCGTGAAAATTGTGCCATTCGACAACCACGCGATTGGTCAAGTCAAGTACCGCGAATCGAACCGAAAGTGGTGATTTACGCTGCATCATCAATCAACACGATCAGGCTAATCAAGGTCCCAAGTAGCCCAGGACAACCAGGCCAGGACAAAAAGGAGAAACCGAGGTTGCCAACCGAAACAGCCCCAGCTCGAACCCACAACCACAGGATACATGGAAGCCGTTAAATTGTTATGCAAAATAATTGCCATCCAACTGTAAGTCTTCCACTGTTTTCATAAGTGTGTGAGTTCTTCTTCATAAGTAAGAAGTTCCATAAAACATAAAACAGAAAAATATCTTTCTGAAATTAGAATTAGGATCAGAACTTAATCTGAAAGTGTAATAAGACATAAAATATCTTTTTGTGAATCATAATTAGAATTCGCTTTGCGACAAAATCTTTTTACGCCTTCCAATTTTAAAGTGTCGTTGCTTAATACATCATAGCGCGTTAAAAACGGAAAATAATCGTTGTAATTGTGGTACCTATCCTGTTTCTTTTTCATACCGCGTTAGTTGTTGCAATTGTAGCAAATATCATCCGCCATGACTAACCCAAATAACTTGGTGAGACCTGCCCGTTTGGAGGTACCTCCACCTGCAGCTCCTGAAAACGCTCCTTCTGCACCACAGCAATCCTTCAATGAAGAAATGAGGCAAATAATTGCACAAATTGTTGCAACTACATTGCAAACACAGGGCAGACAAATTTTCAGTGCTCTAATGAATCCCGCATCGGACATTAACAAAGATGTCGATGTACCAATAAACATTGGGCTTGGTAGTAACCTATCGGATATGGACAGGATACCGGAGGTAGTAAAGAGCCTTCGCGATTTTTCTGGGAACCCTGGGGAATTCACTTCATGGGAAAAATCAGTAGACCGAATACTGAAAACATACGACCATTTGAAGAGAAGCCCAAAATATTATGGCATCTTATCCGTAATCCGCAATAAGATCATTGGGCATGCCGACATTGCCCTTGAATCTTATAACATCCCGCTTAACAGGAACAAAATCGCTAAGTGCCTAACGCTACACTACGTGGATAAGCGCGACTTGGGAACTCTAGAGTACCAGATGACAACGCTGGTACAAGGAGCCAATACTATTCCTGAATTTTACCAGGTGGTCTATCAACATCTGTCTCTGATATTAAGTAAACTCGGTTCAATGGATTTAAGCCAAGAATCACTTAATATCATGACGCAAGCATATAGGGACAAGGTACTCGACACATTTGTGCGCGGCCTCAGAGGTGATCTTCCCAGACTGCTTAGTATTCGGGAACCAGCGGACCTACCGCAGGCCCTACATTTATGCCTTAAATTGCAGAACATCGGCTATCGGGCACAGCATGCCAACAGTTCTCAAGTACGAGCAGATAAATCCTACATGCAGCGACCTCTCCCAGTACCTCACCGGTTACCGAGTACGAAACCACATCTACCGGCTCCAATACCGGCCCCAGACATAAATTCAATGCCCAATTAATGAACAATCCACAAGCTCCTCAACCTCCTCGCTTTTTCTACCAAACACCACCTCCATTTCCTCAGAAAGCTAAACCATTCCCTCCTAGAGCGAGCAGAGATAATGGACGTGGACCAATCGATGCGGACAGACAACTACATAAACAGACCACGTATTGACAGGACTTATGGACAGAAACGACTGACCTCCTTCCAAGGGCATAATCCCAACAAACAGCGACGCACTCAACCCACTCAGAACTTTAATATTCAACCTGAAATACGCAGCGAGATTCTTAACCATAACAGTTTGAACGACGACGAAGACTTACGCGAATATTTGATGGCAGAAGACACTGTGCCATTCCCACCACACGATGACCAGACAAACTACAGCGACGAATCAAATGTGGTTTCTGAACCACAACAACTCGACGAAAATCCAGACGAGAACGAATACTTAGATGACATATATTTTGTAGGTTAAAACGCCCTATTTTCAATATAAAACAAGAAGGGGAGAGCTACTAAAATTTCTGATCGATGCAGGATCAAATCATAATTACATCCAACCTCGACACATAAGACGACCTCTTCCAAATACCGTAGACTACGCAAACTCTGTAGCGGGAAACATCAAAATTACTCACCATTCCTTTATTCAACCTTTTGGTCCCTCTGTGCAGCCTCTGAATTTTTTTATATTGCCTAGTCTCATATCATTTGATGGCATAATTGGAAATGATACGTTACAGAAATTAAACGCTGTGATTCACGCAAAAGCCAATTATATGAAAATCGATCCTTGCATACACATTCCCTTAAAACAACATGTATCAGAAACAGTCAATAACCTCAATATTAGGACATCCCATTTGGATTTAGAGTCCCCCCAAAAACTTATTAAACTTATGAACGAATTCCCAAACCTCCTTACCGAGCCAGACGAAAGTCTGACATTTACAACAAGGGTAAAGGAAGAGATTCGCACAAAATCAGACGACCCGGTATATTCAAAATCGTACTCTTACCCAATGGCCCTAAAGGACGAAATTGAAAAACAAATAGCTAAATTACTCGCTGATGGAATAATAAGACCCTCCAAATCACCATACAATTCACCGGTATGGATCGTCCCGAAGAAAGAAGACGCATCCGGCGAAAAAATATAGAATGGTAGTTGACTACCGCAAATTGAATTCCATCACTATCCCCGATAGGTATCCTATACCTGACGTTAACGAAGTTGTCGCCAATTTAGGCAAAAATGGGGTTTTCTCCATACTCGATCTTATGCCCGGTTCCCATTATTCCAGTAACCAATCCAGTCCAGTAATCCAGTCCAGCGCTGGACTGCTACTGGAATAATGTGAACCGGCACTTGATAGCAATTCAATCCAGCAATCCAGTCCAGCAATCCAGTCCAGTGACTGGATTGTCGGTCTACTTTTTGATTCCAGCTCGCCCAAAAATCATTGTTACTATAGTTACCGAATCAACAACACATACTCGCCAGACTACTGGACTGGAATCATGTAGACGATATGATCCAGTCCAGCACTGGACTGGATTGCTGGACTGGATTACTGGACTGGAATAATGTGAACCGGGCATGAAGAGCGGATTTCACCAGATCCCTCTTAAAGCGTCGGATATAGAAAAAACTGCATTTTCCATCAATAACGGGAAATTTGAATACACCCGATTACCATTGGGGCTGAGAAATGCCCCTTCTATATTCCAACGGGCCCTAGACGACATCCTGCGGGATGAAATAGGGAAAAGCTGCTATATCTATATAGATGATGTAATCATCTTTGTAAAAGACAATACGGAACATCTGAAAAACCTCAGAAGGATCTTCGGCATTTTAGAAGCCGCTAATCTAAAAATCCAACTCGATAAGTGCGAGTTCCTGCACGAAAAAATAGAGTTTTTAGGGTATATTGTTGGTAAAAGTGGCATCAAAACCAACCCTAAGAAAGTGAAGGCAATTAGTGACTTTCCGCCTCCCAAGACACTAAAGGACTTCTTGCGATCGTTCTTGGGTATGTCAGGATTCTATCGGCGGTTTATTCGCGATTATTCCAAAATTGCAAAACCGTTGACATCCCTTTTGAAAGGGGAGGATGGACACGTGTCCAAACATCTTTCAAAAAACAAAATCATACACTTAGACAAGGAAACAATGAATGCCTTCAATAGAATAAAAAACTCTCTGATCTCAAACGAGGTAGTTTTAGCCCATCCAGACTTTAATAAGCCGTTCGAGCTCACAACTGATGCTTCGAATTACGCTATCGGAGCCGTGCTCTCGCAAAATAACAAGCCCATCACCTTCTTATCAAGAACCCTCTCGAAGACCGAGGAAGACTATGCCGCAAACGAAAAAGAAATGCTGGCGATAATATGGTCTCTGAACTCCTTAAGAAGTTATCTCTACGGATCACGTCAGGTTGTGATTTACACGGACCACCAACCCTTAACATACGCGTTATGTAACAAAAACACGAACAGCAAAATGAAACGGTGGAAGGCCACTCTTGAAGAGTACAATTACCAACTAAAGTACAAACCGGGTAAAGCAAACGTCGTTGCCGATTCCCTATCAAGACCGCCACTAATAAACTCATTGACTCCTACCGAACACAGTGACGACAGTTCGTCCCATAACCTTATACCTACTGTTGAAATTCCTGTAAACGTTTTCCGTAACCAACTTTTACTTAAAATCGGAGAAGAAGACAGTTATCAAATAACCCATCCATTTGATAAATACACTAGACACATTATAACTAGACCATGTTATTCAAGACCTTCTATCATATCAATATTTAATCCAGATATAATAAACGGACTCTTAACTGACGAAGTGACGATGGGAACAATTCAAGAAATTTACCCACTATATTTTCGTGACTACAGGATAAGATACACCCAGAAGCTAGTTGCAGATGTCACAAGCGAGGTGGAACAGGAAGAAAAAATCCTGACAATACACCGACGGGCTCACCGCAATGCGGAAGAAAACCGTCTTCAACTTCTTGAACATTTTTATTTTCTTCGTATGTCTTCTAAAATCAAAAACTTACTAAAAAGGTGCACAACTTGCAAATTCAGTAAATACGAAAGACATCCTAACAAACCTCTCTTACATCCGACCCCAATACCAACATACCCGGGACATACAATCCATATAGATATCTTCAACACTGAAAGGAAGCTTGTACTTACTGCGGTGGATAAATTCACCAAATTTGCAAAAGCTACAATTATACCGTCAAGAGACATTAAAGAACCCTTGTTAGACATTCTCTACTTCTTTTGCGTTTCTGATGTCGTCGTTGTTGACAACGAAGGAGCCTTAACATCTGTATCGCTCACCGCAATGAAGGAAAATGACCTTCAGATAAAAACTTATAGAACCCCGGCTTATAAAAGCGAAGCCAACGGACAGGTCGAGTGTTTCCACTCTACATTAGTAGAGATAATGATGTGTCTAAATAAAAACGGTCCAGCCCGTTCCTTTCAGGAACTTCTAGATAGAGCAGTGAATGAGTACAATCATACCATACACTCTACCACTGGTCGAAAACCGGTCGAGTCCTACTTCGGAAGGATACCTAATATCAGTGCCGAAGAATTGGAAAAAGTTCGTCTGAGCAATATCGAAAAAATTAAAAATAAACAGGAGAAGGATCTGAAATATCATAACAAAAATAGACAACCGGTTAAAAATTACGACATAGGGGAAGTAGTATACGTTCGGCAAAATAAACGATTAGGCTCGAAATTGTCACCTCGATATCGTCAGAAAATTGTTAGAGAAAATAAAAATACAACAATAGTAACCGAATCTGGAAAGGTGATCCACAAAGTTAGAATAAAAAATTAAGTTTCCTTTTCTAGATGTCTTCCCCACCTTATGCACGCAAACATACAAATCTTGGACTTCTCGAATTCCCACATAGCTACCTTTAACATCGGACAGGCAAAACTCCGCGACGGCAACTTCAAACTGATACACACTATTGACCTAGAACAATACGCAAGACTAACTGACGACATGAATTCGCTACTTAACCTTTCCACAACCCAACACCATCCTCTTTCAAGGTATCTAAACCATGAATTGCAACAGATCAAGGATATGCTCAATAACCTACAACCGCGTCGAGTGAAAAGATCTATCGATTCCATCGGTACTGCATGGAAATGGTTGACAGGCACCCCAGACCATGAAGATTTTGTCACAATAAAACAAAAGATTTCAAACGTTTTGGAAAACAATAATAAGCAGGTTATTATTAACAAGCTATATAACGAAAGAATAAATAACATTACAAAAATAACGAATACTATTCAAGAACTGCTAAAAGCAAACAACGATGTAAAAAATAGCCTAGTTTTAGATCTTCAGTATAGATTGAAATTTGTAAAAGAAGAACTCACCAACATTATATTGTATATGCAATTCATTGGGCCAAGGCCGGCATTGTAAATTCGATTATTCTTTCCAAAAATGAAGTAAAATTTGCTACGCAGTTATTAGATAAAGAATCATTACCATATACAACAGTGGAAGAAACATTAGATTTCTCAGAAGTTAAAATAATTTCAAACAATTCATGTATTTTGTATATAATCAACATTCCAATAACAACGAAGGAATTGTATCAAACCTTGCTTATTCGATCAATTAAAAAACAAAAAATTATGCACGACATACCCTTTGAAAAAATCCTAATATATAAAAATAAAATGTGTGCACTAACAAGCGAATGTAATAAGATAAATAATCTTCTGGTCTGCAATCAAAAGAACGTATTAGATATCAGCGAAACGCAATGTATCCCACATCTCTTAAAAAGTCTAAATGCCACGTGTCAAATTACCAGCGGACGACACTCATTACCAATTGAAGAAATATCGCCAGGAATACTATTCTTGAACCAGTACTTAGGCATCTTGGAGGTCGAAGGCTCGGTACACCACTTGAACGGCACTTACGTCATCAAGTTCCACAATACCACAGTAACGATCGATGGCAAACCATTCATCTCGAAGGAAGTCTCGACTCTTGAAGTATTACCCGCTATCCTTCAACCAACATTGGCAATCAAACATCAGCAGAACCTTCTAACCGAACCTGCTATGGACGAAATCTCCATCAACAACACATGGAAGATAGAAGAGCTGGAAGCGGAAAACAACATCCATCGAGTTGCATCCTATGGGTCACTTACCGCAATTTTCGTCTTGGGCACCGTCTACATCCTTTGGAAATTCTACAACAAAAACGGTAATAAGAAAATCATAACAATGAATTCATACATTACAGACTTGACGCCAAAAGAGCAAACTCTATCGGTTCCCGATCATCTCACGAGAACGCCCGGCGAGAACACTTACATCCAGTACTCCCACACAACGGTTCAACGACCTTCCATACTTCTAGTTGATTGAGGACAATCGAATTTAAGAAGTGGCGAGTTAACACCCCCGGTGGGAAACAACCAACATGCGCCGCATCGTCAGCAATTTTCCCCGTGGGAAACAACTTGCACGAGCTAACAACACATTTACCTGGAATTCCAGAAAGTGCAACACAGACAGAAATTATGTATTATATAAATTAAGCCAACGAATTTGTAAAGACAGTTGTAATCATATCATCAAATGAATTGTAATAAATTTATATTTTTTTCAACAACTCCGTGTTAATTCGTTAACTTATATACCCTAGACTTGTACAAACCTAGTGATAATACCAAAAGTACCAATTGGCAACGACCATTTGCATTAAAAGTGAGTTTCCTATATATGACTAGTTTATAGGCGAGGTTGGCACACAGTCAGGAGGACGTTGACCATTCTCAAAATCAATTAACTAAACCATTCTACAAATATTTGTCGAGTTTTTCAAGTCATTAGCTTCATTTTATCGAAAGTTATCGTTTAGTTGAAGTTTCATTTGTAGGGGAGGTAGGAGTTCCTTGGGTCAGATGATGCCCATCATTACAACCAACCAATTAGATCATGCTATGAACATTTAAGCAAAATCTCAAATCTCTAACTTCATCCTATCGAAAGTTATAGCTTATTTGAAGTTTCATTTGTAGTGGAAGTAGGGGTTTGGTTGGTCGGATTTGACGTATTTTCAATATCAGTAAGCTGAATGCTACTACAAACATGTAACCAAAATTTAAGGTCGCTAGCTTTATTTTATCGTAAGTTATCGCTTATTTAAAGTTCCATTTGTAGTGGAGGTAGGGGTCCCTTGGGTCCGATCGGGCCCATTTTCAATACCAACCAAGTCGAATCTTACCTTAAACATTTGACCAAAATTTCAAGTTGCTGTCTTTATTCTATCAAAAGTTATCGCTTATTTGAAGTTTCGTTTGTAAGGGAGGTAGGAGTTCCTTGGTTCGGATCTTGCTCATTTCCAATATCAACAAACATTTTATAAAGTTTTCAACTTGCTAGTGTCATTCTATCGAAAGTTATCGTATTTAAGGGAATATTTAATTTTTTGAAATTTGTAGGAGAGGTAGGCTTTCCTTTGATCTGATTATGCCCAACTTACTAAAACTCAAGCAGCTTCTCATCTCGGGGTTACTTGCCAAAAATCAGGCGTCTACGTCAATTGGTTCAAGAGTTATAGACAGAAACCCTGAAAAGTAGGGTAGTACGGGGCTCTTTGTAAGAAAATTACCGTTAGTTTTCAACTGATCAATTTTATTTTTTCATGAGAGTATAACATTACCTTCACGAGCAATCTGCCGAAGCTAGAGCTTTTCATGTTTATTTAGTCGTGAGTTATTGATACATTTAAATATTTTACATATGTATTGGAGGTAGGCGTCCTCTTGGCCTGATCATATTCATTTTCAATATCAACCAACTAGATCATACCGCCAAGATTTGACCAAAATTTCAAGGCTCTCGCTTCATTCTATCGAAAGTTATCGTGTAAACGGGCAGACAGACAGACAGACGGACAGACAGACATGGCTAAATCGAATCAGGAGGTGACCCTGATCATTTATATACATATATACATTGCTATACCTCCAGAGCCTCCTTTAAGGTGTTACATATTTTCGTCGTGACAAAAACAATATACCCAATACTATAAGTCTAGGGTATAAAAATATACTCGCTGTATAAGGAACAAATTCTAATCTTTTATTCATTTGATAAACTGTGAGAAATATGGACAATAAATTCAATTTAATATGATCTATTTAATACTCCTTTTAGCTCCATGTACAATAGCTATTGATGAACAGTGCTATCCAAATCCACGAAAAGATTGTTGTTGTATATCCTGACACACTAAACCATCGAATCGCCATTGCAAAACAATCAGATATTGAGTTGGCAGAGTTCCTGACATACGAACTGTTTGTCTACCCTCAATCTGTGAAACTTACTTGTGAGAAGTTCAACCAAAAAGCAATCTATAGCATATTGCCTAACACACTTTCCTGACCAACTCTTCTAACAAAAGGAGCCTGATCCCAATGCTAATAGAGAAATACACAGAGATCTAGATGAAGTGCGAGCAAGCCAGGGAAGGCGTAGATACCCTCATAATCACGACAGCTCTCTCCTTAGCCCCAGCAAATGAATTCGTCACAGTGGTGGGGAAAGACATTGATCTTTTGGTCATTCTGATTGATCTTTGTTCACCATGCATACAAAGCCTTCTATTCTCAAACAATCAAAAGCGAATGTGCCGCAAACCCTATATGCTCCTCATCTAGCAATTGAGAAAATAAAATCTAAAATCATACTATTTTTACATGCGACACTTCCATCAACTGAGGATGCAGCTCATCAGCATTCAATGACGGTATACCACCAAGTGCAGAAGTGGCTTTGCTTTGACAAAGGGCCCGCAGAATGGGGGTGGAAAATCACCAAAAGTGTATTCCTGCCTGTAACAATCACGAGCAATCCCGCACCAGATGCCCTACTACACATCATTTCTTGAAAGCCCACGAAGACATGTCCTACACACACTGTGGCTGCAGAAAGGCAGGTATACATTGCTCCCGCTTTGTGCCAACTGTGAGGGCAACTGTAAGTATGTCGACTTCTCTGCATCCATGGACGATGGAACCCAGACCACCATTCCCACAAACCGGTCCTTTCAAAAAAACTAAGGCTGTAAACCTGTTGTGTATTTTTTATTCAGTTTCTTGTAACATGTAAATGCAACCTTCAAAACATATTCAAATTGTTGAAGAATTACCGGCACCGAACATTCGTTTAAAAACGTAAAATAATTTGAGTTATTTGAAATTTCTGAATTTTCTTTTGATCAAATTAACAAGATAAGGTACTTTCTGAAAGGAGAATTTCATGCTCTTCAACTATCACTTGTAGCATTTTTACGTATTTCGAGATAAGGGCGTTCAAATGTAACCATAACAGGGTTTTTCGCAAAATTGAGAAAAATCGACGTTTTCGCTTGTCGATTGCGGCTACACAACTAGACCGAATTTGACTTTTAGATAGCTAGTTCGACGCAGAATTTTATGTTCTTCAATTCATCCGTGAACTTTTCCTAGCTAGGATCCACGGTTTTTAAGTTATAATCGAAAAACCCAAAAAAGTACCGAAATTTCGAGGTTTTTTGAGATTTTAACCATGTTCCGCAAACATTTTTTTTTTGGGAAGGTCCGGATTCGTGTTCAGCCCCCCCAAAAAATACAATATAAAAAATTTAAGAAAAAAATTCTCCACCAGAATTTGTTGCCCCAAGTCACGCACTATTTGCCCTGAAAAGGAAAACGAAAAAATCGAAAAAAAAAACAGTCTGGAGTCCGAAGCGTATATACCCTACTTGTGCAGACCTGTCACCAAGTTCAAACTTCAAATATGCAACAGCCATATGTATTGAGTTGAAATTGTATGATCGGTTTGAGCAGAAGTAAGCCGCTGAAGCTACGATGAAAGAATAATTGTAGGGAAGGTGGGCGCCATTTGAGACGAGTGAGTCCGTTTTACCACAATTTTATGGGGGAGATAGGGTCTTGCCCATTCCCAAAATCAACTAACTAACCCAAACCCCAAATATTTGACCAAATTTTCAAATCGCAAGCTCCATTGCTATGGGAAGTTACCATATATTTGGGATATTATTTGTAGGAGAAGCAGGCGTCCTTTTGGCCCGATCATGACCATTTTCAAAACCTGTCAACTGGATTCTTTTACAAACATTTGGCCAAAATATCAACTTGCTAGATCTAATTCTATCGAAAGTTATCGCCTCTTCCAAGTATCATTTGTTGGGGAGGTAGGGGTTGCTTTTCTTGGATCTTGCCCATTTTCAATACCAACTAACTGGATGTTACTACCAATATTCTACCAAATTTTCAAATCGCTAGTTTCATTCTATCGAAAGTTATCGTAGTTAAAGGAATATTTCAATTTTTGAAATTTGAAGAGGAGGTACATATGTAGGTGCTCCTTCGGTATGATTATGCCCATCTTACTAAATCTGAGGCAGCTTTTCATATGAAGATTAGATGCCAAAAATCAGGTGTCTACGTCAATTGGTTCAAAAGTTATAGACAAAAAACGTGAAAAGCAGGGTAGTTCGGGGCTCTTCGTACGAAAGTACCGAAAGTTTCCATCTGATCGATTTAATTTTTCCAGGAGAGTGTAAAATTACCCTCTCGAGCCTGTTGCGAACCACTGGTCGGTCGGCCGTATTATGAAGTGGCATTCTCGTTGCATACGTACTATTTATACGAGTATGTAGTATGCTGCACGTAGTTTCGGCCGAACTGACCTACATCAATCTGTAGTTGTTGCCAACAACGCACAGCTCAGCTTGCCGGTTACATACCATGCATAGATGAAACGGTGGTGCAGTTGTGAAGCCGGCACAACGCATCTATGGTGTTGTTGGCAACTATGCTGACGAGGAGTGGGCGGCATGCTTCTCGAGCGATGACCCGGTCAAGGGCGTTTCGTATGAGAGATTGGGAAATTTTAATTGCTGGTGTGGGGAGGAAGAGCGTTAAGGGCGGTAAATCTGAGAGTATTGACCGATTCTGGGTTTTAGGTTGGATACGGGAGTTTTGTTCGGGGGGATGGGTTTGGATTGCCAAGGAAGACGGGAAGATTTTGATTGAAGTTGAAGGAGTTTGTGTTTCGTATGAGGATTGCGAGATTGACGGTGATGGACGGTTGAGTGAATTAAGTGTGGACGGGAAAAATTCAAGAGCTGAATAGATAAAGGAATTGTGATAAGAAATGAAAAAGAATGTCCAAAATATTACTAGTCTAAAATAATAGGTGCCTGTTTTAAAGTTTAATCGGCGGATAAATTGATGTGTTTTGGTTGGCCTTGGTGCTGTATTCACAAGTGCAATAATTCTTGGATACAGACTGAGAAAAAAAACCACTGAATGAAAAGTTGATTGAAAGAGACACGTTAAAATAGTGTTACCCGAATATCAAAATATAACAGAAATAATTATTCGTTCGAGAATAGTTAACTCCAACTCTCCAACAAATATAATGAGTGAAGCAATTTGGAAAATTTTGAATTCGAGTCATTTGGAGTTCGGTGTTGGTCACAAACCAAATTAGTTTGAAACGAAGGAGAGTACACAGTCGAGCTGGACACGGATGGATCACTTCGTTTTTTTTTCTGTATCTTTTCATATTTTTATACCCTAGACTTTTAGTATAGGGTATATTGTTTTTGTCACGACGAAAATATGTAACATCTTAAAGGAGGCTCCGGAGGTATAGCAATGTATATATGTATATATAAATGATCAGCGTCACCTCCTGATTCGATTTAGCCATGCCTGTCTGTCTATCTGTCCGTCTGTCTGTCTGTCTGTCTGTCTGTCCGTTCGCACGATAACTTTCGATAGAATGAAGCTAGAGCTTTGAAATTTTGGTTAAATGTTAAAAGTATGATCTAGTTGGTTGGTATTGAAAATGGGGATGATCAGGCTAAGAGAACGCCTACCTCCCCTACATATGTAAAATAATTAAATGTGTCCATAACTCTCGATTAAATAAACCTGAAAGGCTCTAGCTTCGGTAGATTTTTCGTGAGGGTAATCTCATATTCTCCTAGAAGAACAAAATCGATAAGTTGAAAACTAACATTACTTTTCTTAAAAAGAGCCCCGTACTACCCTACTTTTCAGGTTTTTTGTCTATAACTCTTGAACCGATTTAATCCCGAGGCAAGAAGCAGCTTGAGTGTAAATAAGATGGGCTTAATTAGATCAAAGGAACGCCTACCTCCCCTACAAATTTCAAAAAATTAATTATTCTTTTAATTACGATAACTTTCGACAGAATGATGCTAGAGAGTTGGTAGTTAGTTGGTATTGAAAATAGGTAAGATCCGATCCGAGGAACCTCTACCTCCCCTACAAA
Organism: Chloromyia formosa; assembly: GCA_964017055.1. NCBI lineage: Eukaryota > Metazoa > Arthropoda > Insecta > Diptera > Stratiomyidae > Chloromyia > Chloromyia formosa. Next base: position 56,747,723 of record OZ024818.1, read on the forward strand.
TGACACTTCAAATATGCGATAGCTTTTGATAGAATGAAGCCAGCAAGTTGACATTTTGGTCAAATGTTTGAAGTGAAATTCGGTTGGTTGGTATTAAGGACAAGGCAGATCCGACCCTACCTCCCCTAAAAATGAACCTTAAAATAAGAGGTATCTTTCGACAAAATTGAGCAAATGACTTGGAATTTTGGTCAAATGTGTGTGGTAGGATCTAGTTGGCTAATATTGAAAATACGCGTAAAATCCGACAAATGAAACCCCTACTTTCCCTTCAAATGGAACTTCAAATAAGCGATAACTTTAGATAAAATGAAGCTAGAGATTTGAAATTTTGCTTAAATGTTCATAGCATGATCTAATTGGTTGGTGGCAATGATGGGCTAGATCTGACTCAAGGTACTCCTACCTCCCCTACAAATGAAACTTCAACTAAGCGATAACTTTCGATACAATGAAGCTAATGACTTGTAAAACTCAACAAATATTTGTAGAATGGGTTAGTTAATTAATTTTGAGAATGGTCAACATCCTCCTGAATGAGTGCCAACCTCCCCTATAAGCTCGTCATATAGGAAACTCACTTTTCATGCAACTGGTCGTTGCTAATTGTTACTTTTGGTATCACCACTAGGTTTGTACAAGTCTAGGGTATATACGCTTCGGACTGGTTTTTTATAAGTGGGATCCAACAGTGAGTTTACTTTTTAGTTTCTGATTTTTATTCCACTAATTACTTTCGATCATTCAATATTTCATTCTTTTTGTTTTATCTTTCATAATTAATTTTGTTAGCTTGGCCTGAATTTCGTAATTTTCCTTTGTTTTTTGTTCTCTATTAGTTTTTGTTATCGCATTTTTGTTGATTTTATTTTCGTGAGTGTACCTATATACGTTATAATGTTTAATTGACTTTTTATACCCTAGACTTTTAGTATAGGGTATATTGTTTTTGTCACGACGGAAATATGTAACACCTTAAAGGAGGCTCCGGAGGTATAGCAATGTATATATATATAAATGATCAGGGTCACCTCCTGATTCGATTTAGCCATGTCTGTCTGTCTGTCTGTCCGTCTGTCTGTCTGTCTGTCAGTCTGTCTGTCCGTCTGTCTGTCCGTTCGCACGATAACTTCCGATAAAATGAAGCTAGGGCCTTGAAATTTTTGTGAAATGTTGGAAGTATGATCTAGTTGGTTGGTATTGAAAATGGGCGTGATCAGGCCAAGAGAACGCCTGCCTCCCCTACGTATGTAAAATAGTTAAATGTATTTATAACTCCCGATTTAATAAACATGAAAAGCTCTAGCTTTTGTAGATTACTCGCGAGGATAATCTTATACTCTCCTGGAAAAATAAAATCGATCAGTTGAAAACTAACGGTAATTTTCTCACAAAGAACCCCGTACTACCCTACTTTTCAGGTTTTTTGTTTATAACTCTTGAACCAATTGACGTAGACACCTGATTTTTTGCACGTAGCCCTGAAGTAAGAAGCTGCTTGAGTTTTAGTAAGTTGGGCATAATCAGATCAAAGCAACGCCTATCTCCCCTACAACATTCAAAAAATTAAATATTACTTTAATTACGATAACTTTAGATAGAATGGTACTAGCGAGGTGAAAATTTGCTTGAATGTTGGTAGTAAGATCTGGTTGGTTGTTATTGAAAATGGGTAAGATCCGACCATAGGAACTCCTACCTCCCCTACAAATGAAACTTCAAATATGCGATAACTTTTGAAAGAATGAACCTAGCGACTTGTAATTTTAGTAAAATATTTGAAGCGAGATTGGATTAGTTGGCATTGAAGATGGGTTAGATCCGACCTAAGGAACCCCTACCTCCCCTAGAAAAGAAACTTAAAATAAGCGATAACTTCCGACAAAATAAAGATAAATTTTGGTCAAATGTTTGTAGTAGGATCCAGTTGCCTAATGTTGAAAATACGTAAAATCCGACCAACGAAACCCCTACTTCCCCCACAAATGAAACTTCAAATAAGCGATAACTTTCGATAGAGTGAAGCTAGAGACTTGAATTTTTTTTTTAAATGTTTGTAGCATGATCTAATTGGCTGGTGGCAATGATTGACAAGATCCGAACCAAGGAACCCCCCCCTTACAAGTGGAACTTCAAATAAGCAATAACTTTCGATAGAATGAAGCTAGCGACTTGAAAAATTCGACAAATATTTGTAGAGTGGTTTAGTTAATTGATTTTGAGAATGGTAAAGATTCTCCTGAATGAGAGTCAACCTCCTCCATAAACTGGCCGTTTAGGAAACTCACTTTTAATGCATATGGTCGCTGCCAATTGGTGCTTTTGGTATTACCACTAGGTCTGTACAAGTCTAGGGTATATACGCTTCGGACTTTGGGCCGAAGCGAAGCTTCGGCCTGGTTTTTTCTTCATTTGGGTTCTTCCGTGTCCCGAAGGATGGACACATTCCCTTCCTACTCCATTTCCCGCCCTCGAGTTTCCTTTATGTTTCATTAAAGGTGGGTTTGCAAGGACAAGGATGCCCTAACTCAAAGCCCACGCCATTTCCCTGACCTAGCCGGGTCGTATGCCATGCAAGAGATAATACTGTGGATGAAGAATATTAATGGTGTATGAAAAGTTGTCTGGGTTGATTGTTTGGGAATTGTGGGTGTACGTAAGGAATTAAGGGTTGGAAATGTGCGTGCATTACACAGAGTTGCTATTTTGGAGTCGGCACCATTCCTCATATACATACAAAAATAATATTGCGATACACAGCTATAAATCGAAGACAACGTACTCAATCGCTACATTGGTAATTGCCTGGACCCTCTAGGGGCATGGGCGCGTCAATATCTCTAGCATTTCTAAGCCTTGTTGACGTTTCGACAGCATATCTACTCTTCGGAAGTGCATTTGCTATCATGCACCTCCTATTCGCGCCGTTTTTATACTGACGAGCTCGGAACACTGTGAGAGTTCTATTTGTACCCGCAGTTTTCCATCGCGCCGAGATTTCAACTCCGAGCTCTAGTTTAATATCGTAGAGCGGTAACTGAACGACCACGGGCACCGAGCGCGATACACACAAATAGTGCTGGTCGCTTGATCGCTAGTCGCGAACGCTTGTCACGACAGAGACCGTAAGAACGAAATTGTTATCAAGCAGTAAGCTTCTGAAGGAAACCTTATTTTCTAAATCTTCGCGCGCACCCGTCGCTTGGCTTCAACTTAATGTCGATTGAGTGATGGGTGACGTGCGTTGACAGGCGTCAAATAGAGAGTGCCGAGTGACCCACCAGCGTCATCAGCGTTGTTTTTGGGGGACTGAATTTTCGGGTTAAAAAAAAAACACTTTCGATCGCGAGAGAGAGGCTGGGAATGTCGGTTGTTTGAGATTGCCGTCAGGCACCGCGAAACGGAAAAAGTTGATAAAACACCCAGCAACTACACCGGTGGGGTTTGTTTGCTTCTCGAAATGGCGACACGAAAATGAAAAACCTCTGACGCGATTGGGATCGAATGATTGAAGATCGCCATCGACATTTCGACGGTTTTTGGTTTTTGTCGCGATAGCATGGGGTGGGAGAATTCGTTGCTTTTGTGTCGAATGGGAGCTTAAGCGGAATCCTTGTGACACCTTTGGCCAGAAAATTGCTTTCGTTTTGTTATATGATGGTATTCAAACTTACATAAACTAATACTATGTAATATGATAGTATTGTAATACATACTAATATTACTAACCTCTACCATACTACTTTGCCTTAACCCCTAGCGGGGCATAGCGCATCAACTACTCCTGCGCGCCATCTTACACTGTTTTGGGCAATAGGGCGCAACTCCCCAAAAGACTTACCCAGTGCCTGACACTCCTTTGCCACAGATCGACGCCATGTGATTCGAGGACCCCCTCTTGGTCGGCCTTGGTTGGAAATGGGGTTCCATTTCATGGCATGCAAAGCAATGCAGTTATCACTCTTCCGCAATGTGTGACCTATCCACTGCCATTTTCGCCTGCGTATCAATTCGTCGATTGGCATCTGACCCGTACGCCGACTTAGTTCTTCATTTGATATTGTTTCGGGCCAGAAAATTTTTAAAATTCGACGAAGACATGAATTGACGAAAACTTGCAGCTTTCTGGTAACTCCTAAGGAAACTTTCCATGTACTGCTCCCATACAAAAGCACTGATAGTACCAGGGAGCGAAACAGGCCCAGCTTGGTTTTGATGCTGAGATAACTGCTTTGTCAGATTTTGGACAGCATGCCGTATGCGCGTTAAGCCTGGATGATACGATGAGCGATGTCCTGCTCCGTACCACCATTTTCGGCAACAATGCTACCCAGGTAGACGAAGTTGTCCACCTTCTCCACAGGCTGCCCATTAATATGGATGGCAATAGGTGTCGGATTTCTTTATCGCAACGGAGGGCTAAGAACCTTGGTCTTGTTGGTATTAATCTTTAGCCCAACTTTGCTTGCCTCCCTCTCGAGATCTAACGCCATTGCGGCCAGATCCATGATTTTGTGGGAGAGTAGGCATATGTCGTCAGCGTAGTCAAGATGTTGTAGATAAGATGTCAAAGTCTATTGAATTCCTCTGTCGAGTCCGGATAGGGCTGCATGCAACACATCGCCGATCACAATGAGGAATAGGATCGGTGAGCGGATGCACCCCTGCCGAACTCCACTGCAAATCTCAGATTCCCCCGACACCTTACCTTTATGCAGAACGCGACATTTCGCACCGTCATAGGTTGCCTTAATAATAGCCACAAGCTTCTCAGGGATGCCTCTCCTGCGCAAGGCCGCCCATATAGAATCCCGGTTCACACTATCGAAAGCCTTTTCGAAATCGATGAAAAGCAAGTGAAGCGGAGAATCGTACTCAGCGCATTGCTCGATGATGATTCGCAAGGTGTTAATATGATCGACACAGGAGAATCCGGATCGAAAACCAGCCTGCTCGTCATCAATTGTGCTTTCTAAGTGGGCCTTTAGTCTTTCCAGGACGATTTTAGCTTTTATCTTGGCAACGGCAGGAAGCACACAAATGCCTCTCCTATTATTACAATCTATGAGCCTACAATTTTTAGGAAGTTTGATGACCAAACCTTCTTTCCACTCATTCCACTCAGTGGGAAAGGTCTCTGTATTCCACGCTTTACCAACAAGTGGGTGCAGCAAATCGGCAGTTATGCTTGGCGCTGCTTGATAAAGTTCGGCAGGAATACCGTCGAGTCCGGCGGCCTTTCCTCGTTTTAGTGCAATAATTGCAGTGACTATTTCCTCTTTAGTCGGGGCAGTGGACCGCATACGCACATTTTGATGGTTAGCTAAATTATCTATATGAGGGAGAACTTCACCAGAGGTTACACGGTTCAAGACCGCGGCGAAGTGTTCTTTTCACCGCCTCATTTGATCTTCTTCCAAGATCATCACTATCATCACTATCCTTCACCGGATGTTGGCAGGATTTACGACCACCTGTAAACTCCTTGATGACACCGTATACGGCGTTTAAGTTGCCACTTCTTGCGGCTTCTTCTGCTGAGGCTAAAAGAGAATTCGCATAAACTCTTTTATCGCGTCGCACACTACGCTGAACTTCTCGAGTTTTCTGACGGTAAAGGAGTTCGATGCTGCTTCGATTGTTGTCTGATGCTGCAGCCAAACGAACTTTCAGCTCATTTCTTTCAACAATCCGCTGCCATGAAGCGTCGGATATCCAGGGCTTATTCCGGCAATCCGGGTTTGTGCCAAGGATGGTATCTGCGCTATCAATGTTCGCATTTTTTATGGCATCCCAGTTTTCGTTTATGTCACTATCTGGGTGACTAGTTATCTCAGCTGCTTTTTGCGCAAGGTGGTCATTATATTGTTGTAAGGCAGCTGGATTTTTAATCGAGCGGTGTTGAATTTGCGGCGCCTGAATTTTTCGTCGCTGGGGCGGCGCACGGCTGCAATACGCAATCGAATATTAGCGATCATAAGATAATGGTCTCTTCCCATCCCGATATCGGTACCCTTCTTTTTTTGCACGTCCAGGAGGCAACTCTTGAATCTTTTACTAATGGCAAAATGGTCGATCTGATTTTGTGTTCTGCGCCGATCAACAGAGGACCAGCTGAGTTTGTGGTGGTCCTTATGCTCAAACATAATACCACCAATGAAGAGACTGTGAAAGTTGCAGAGCTCTACAAATCTTTCACCGTTGTCATTACGATCACCAAGACCGTGTCTCCCCATCACATGTCTGAGCCCATAGTTATCAGCGCCAAGTTTCGCATTCAAATCACCCATAACCATTATAATGTCACTTTTTGGTGTTCTGCTCTGAACGGCGTTTAGTTCTTCGTAGAAGGAGTCTTTTGCCGAGACATTATCGGGTTCAGTAGGGGCATAACATTGTATTATTGAGATGTTCCTCATTTTGGTCCGAAACCTGGCGGTCAAGATTCTGTCAGAGACCGGTTCCCAGGATAAGAGACAGTTTCGCGCGGCTCTGGTTAAAAGGAGCCCCACACCTGACTCACTACGACTACCGGTAGCTTTACCGGAGTACAACATTACAGTGCTGCCCATTGGAGAGATAAATTCTCCGCTGTGCCACCATCTTATCTCACTAACTCCTAAGATATTTAATTTGTACCTCAGAAATTCACTCTCTAATTGAAGAAATCGTGCGTTCTGGGAACCTTCTGATCCATTGTCCAGGAGAGTACGCACATTCCAGAATCCAATCTTTGTCATTGTACGATAGCCAAAAGTCGTAACCCTTGAGCCAGTCCTAATCCGAGGCATAGTTGACGTTTCGTGAGCATATAAAGATTTCGGATAGTTCAAGCTGCTGGCATACACATCATGTCCTTTGATTGTCGGTTTTAACGACAGGCCCTCAAAGGGAAAGGCCGTGGTATTTTTTTTTTACACCCCACACCACAGGAGTACCTCAACGAAATCAACGCACTGCCATCACTGGCGGCTTGACGTTGGTTGGCAATGGTCAGTGACCATTGCCGTTCCAGGGGGCGCCCACGCGGAGGACTATGGAAGAGGAGTTTTTGCCCTCCAATAATAAAGACGTACATTTATATTCAACAGTCAAGTCAGTCTTTTAATTATTAAACCAAGGACCACAACATTACACGTTTGTTGTGCAAAATTTCGGATAGTGGACTGTCATTCGTGCGGCTGAAAAAAACCAAATTAACGTGTTACATCGGCGACTTGCGAGCCGTGCTGTGTTGCCCTATCATCACTAGACAATATGGCCAGCTTAGACCATTTAGCAATGGACCGTGCTTCGACCATTTAAAAGTGCTCCAACATTTGGGGAATAAGTCGACAGCCAGCCTACTCAGTTGGTTCGATATTGACGTATATGTTGACTGTAATGTCTAATTGTTTTGTTTTGATAACAACATTATTAGACAAGTTCCCACAAAGCTTGTTTCGTACCGCAATCAATAGTTAATTTTAAATAAACTTAAGCATATCGTAGCACTACCATTTTATTTCACATTAATTTAGAAAAAAAAAATTTATTTTAGAAAAAATTTACATTCTAAAACACTTTTCAGTTTAAATTAAAACAGTTAAACCACACATTCAGCTAATTCCTTTCTTTTGGGTACCTTTTTGCCTCAAAATTTATACTTTTCACTCAGACAATTATGTCGTTTCAGCAATTATTAAGTTAATCTAATCAATACACCAACATTTTTTCTGTTTATTTTTTGTGTACATCCCGTCCTGTCAAAATTTAAATGTCATTCATAAGTACTAAAATGGTCTACTGAGTCGACCACCTGTCGACTTAGTACCCAGATATTGGAGCCACTGTTTCTATGGAAACCGACAGAACAAGCTCATTCCATGGCTGTATATTCAAAGATGGCCAGCTACGATTTGGCATTTTTAAAAAATCGGGACAGTTTTTTCGTAAAACCCGTGACTGTGAGGAATATTATTGCGGAATGGAGTGTTGAAGCCGTGTAATGAGGCCAAAAATTGTGCATAGCGCAAGCGAGAGTGGAAAACAATTTTTTCGCGTGTGACAAAGATACAAACGCCATTTGTTTTGTTGACCATCCGTCTGATAAGCTGGGCGCCCGGTAGTGTTACCGCCTGCTTTGTTGCCGCCACATACTTTTCGGATTTAATTATTGTTGTTGTTATTATGACTTAGTTTGTATGTCTCATAGATACCAATTTTCCTCTTCCTTTACTTTGATTCAAATGTGTTTCAGCTACTCCGGCATCAACGGTGACCATCGTCGATTCCAGAGGTAAGTGTTTTTACATTAAATTTAATATGAACTTTTTTTTGCTATTTTTCACATAATTTTGTTCCATCGTTAAATATTTACACTTTTTTGGCAGTTACTTGTTTATATTATTTTTATTTTTAAGTTCCCCGTACATTTTGGTTATTTTGTTGGGATCTGTTTTTTCCGATGAAAAATATCGAATAAAATTATGTTTTGAATTTTTAAAATATCGGCTGTTCCTTTGAGGAAACCTCCCCAGACCCAGGTTGGTGGAGAGATGGGGTGAAAACATCATCTTTATTGTTCCGTTTTGAGAGGTCCGGACATTTTTGCCGGCCATGGGACCTCAATGGTTAGGTTATCTGTTCCAATGGATTATGAGGCCAAGGGTCCAAACCATCTGGGCCCGAAGCGTGTTGCACGGGCCAGTCGACGGCCATTGCCAGCATTTTTCTTTTTTTTTCTGGGTCTGTGGGACCCATCTTTATCCTTTGTTGTGATTGTCTATCCCCAAGGCACATGATTTATGTTATCTTGTAATGTCTACGGCAACAAGCGGGCAGAAACCCCGCCCACAGCTCCCAAACTAAGCTGGAACAAGCATGTGCCACCGCTCAGGTCATTGTGGAGCATTCACTTCGTGCGCCGACAGACCCTCACAGCCAATTTCGGCAAACTGTCGGCTCCGTTCCCAAAACACCATATGGTGACCACCACGCACATCAGACAGATTGACGCCCAACGTGGGGCCCTTTTCTGGTCCGGTCACCGGACCCAATGCGGTCCTTTTTAGTCCTTCCATCGATTTGCATTCCCACAAGAACATTAAGGTTACTTGCTCTAAGTCATTGAACTTAGCCACTTTACTTCACGTATTTTCTCTTCAAGTATCTATGCTTTCCTCTGTAGCACTTCCATCCTTCCTATAGAGTAGATTATCCTTTTAGAGTCAGTTCAACAAGGCAATTCTGGTGTTGTGTTTATCTTCTGTGGTTTAGCCACGTACCTAAGGCCCCCGTAAATGCTTTGAACTAGTGGCATTTGGAGCTTTTTCGGTGTCCGGACAAAGTGTGGAGGAACCCTGGGTACCTGTTTGCTATGATTGTCCTTTCACGTCAGTTATAATTTTTGATTGCCTAGTTTTGCATTTTTATATTATTCATGTGCTCAGCAACTTACAGAGTTTATGAGTGAATTACGGCAAGGAATGCAGTGTTGGTCCTCTGCTGGCCTCAGAATTCTCTGTAACCTGTTGATCATCTGGATGATGGGAGATGCAGTATTTTTGTTCTTTTATCTTTGGTATTTTTCTCCTCTACAATGATTGCTGGCTAGCTCAGAAGCCCAGTTCTTTATTTTTTTTTCTTTTTGCAGCACACTCTGTTCCCAGTTTCTACTACTTTCCAGGCCTCGAAGTAGAAGCTGCCCTGTAATGAACTGGTCGTGCTGCTTCCACCGGCAGATCGAAGGCAGCATCTGATGATTAGTGATCTGCCGGTGGTACGAAACCAGAGGCCGAGGGTCCCATTACAACCGGACCCTAATGTGAGCGCAAGGGTATCTCGGCCGTCCGCTAACCCTTCCATCCTTATCGTCCCATTTTTTTATTCTCCATTTTTGCCTCCCATGTTTGTGTTGTCTTACCAGGTCTATGAATTTTTATTCATACGTAAAGGACAGGGGTAACTAGCGGCGAATACCACGCCCACGTCTCCCGAACTGAGCGCAGTACAGCAAGCATAAGCCGCTGTTTAGCTCGTTGAGGGACCTTTTCCTTGGCCAGATGGCACGGCCTGACCTTTTCGATCATTAAGTTACCTTAGGATCCGTGCCCAACCAAACCGTCCAGGTTTTAATATGAGATAAGCGAGATGTAATTGTGTATTAACAATAAAATTAATGCATTTTCAATGTAGTCCATCAGTGCTCACTAGTGAAATCTTAAAAAAAAAAATTAGGAAAATATGTTCAAAAATGGATGTTATGTCTTGGGTACATATGTACCTCATTTTGGGTTTATAAAGGTTAATGATAATGTTTTGTTACAATATGATTAAATGATTCATTTTCCAGCTTTTTTCTCATTTTGAGAAGTTTGTTTATTTGAGACATTTTGCTTTATGCATTTTCATTCTATTTTGATTTAATATATAAAAATATAAATTTTTTTCTTTGAGGTTACGCCTAGAACAGTTTTTTTTAATTAATATTTATAATTATTGTTGCATTATAATTAAAAGCTACACATCAAAATCTTGTTATTTCAATTTGGGGATCATCTTCGGTAATCCCACTGTCGTTGGTTGCGCGTTGTGTTTTTTTAATCAGTCGATTTTGACGCTTGACTAAGATGTATACCACACTTTGCAAAAGGAAAGGAGATATGTTAAATGAAATGAATGAATGGAAAAGAAAGAGCCACTAAATCTCACCTATAAAGTATTGTAGCCGGGACAATGAAAACTTCTGACAATAAAAAAATTGAACCGGGTGCGTTTTCCATAGTGCGAGAATAAATCACAGCGTAAAGTAACGGGAGCAGAAAACCACACAACGCTTTTATGATTCCCTGTACTGAGTAGACGCGTCCGATTTCCTCTTTGGGTATACACGAAGAAATTATTGCATTTATCATGATTTCTTTACAAAATGAGAATAAATTTATAATTTGCCCAACGTAGAACATGGTCGTGGTTGTTGAATATCCCTAAAATATAAAAATATTTATGTAAATATTTTAATGTAAAATATAATAATTACAATTATACCGTGACTATATTTGATATGACTGACAACAGTGATGCAAAAAAACCAGCCAAAGCGGTACTCATTTTCAGAATTTTGATGAACAACGCTGTCATTATAAATGTTCCTGTAAATGTAAACAAATATAATTATAATAGCATTTATTAAGCTGAAAAAAAAACATTATAGTTCCAAATTAGCTGCTAATGTCTAACAATTTTTAATAGTCAAATCAAATGAGAATCCAACCTCATAATGAAAGATATTATAATAAGCTCAATTTTTGCATATACCTTTTGACTTTCTAAATATTGGGTAAAAAGTCACGTCAAGGCAGTTTTGAAAAAAAAACAGAAGAAGCCAGCAGAGTGAAACTTGTCAAAACATTGGTCGTTGGTGAGGACTAGGCTCATATTAAATTTCAGTAAAACCCAACAATTGGTTGAAAAGTCACATCTATGTCACGGCACAATTTTATTGGAAAAATACCTCTTCAACTGAATAAGCTACCTACATAGGTGAAACTTTTCTAATAGGTGGCCGTTAGTGAGGACTAGGCTCCTATTTAGTTTCAACGAAATTCATCAACTCGGGACCAATCGATTCATTATTCAATGATGATCGCGTGAACCCTTTGAGCTTGGCGTTTGCGATTATGGCTGAGCAATGTAGTGTATTGGCGCCATGGTGATTGCGACTCTATAGCTGTGAAATGTTCTGTATTTGCACGAGGTTGGTTGGGCGACCGGTAGCGCATTGTGTTGAGGCATCAGCCTCATGTTTGACTACCGGCGTTTCGGGCTTGAATCCCGTCCACGACGACGTTCGTGGCCATGGAGGTGCATGCTAGCAACTGCATTCTCTGAAACCAATTTATGCCAACGAAACGTCAACTGGGCCACATGGAACAGTTGACGCGCTATGCCCCACAAGGGGTTAGGGCAATTGAGTATATTGTCTCCGGTGTTGCAAATTTGATTTCGATTCGAGGAAAAACACCCGAGATTTGACAGTTTGAAAATCGCAATTTTTAAAAATTTTCTTGTTCTTTGACAAGGCTACAGCTTCGTAGGGAGCGTATCGAGGTCTGCTTTATTTTCTCACGGATTGACTCTGTCCCAAGGGCGTGCATAGGCTATTTTTGGCTCTGATCCGCACACTAGATAGAAAGATATGTACATCCAAAAATGTGAAAATTTAAATGTTTCTCGATTAAGCCTTTTTAATGATTTCCAAGAAAAAATATCTTTCAGGCATTACCCGTGGTCCGTGGTTCAACTAAATTTGGTACATACTCGTAGCTTCCTTCGATTATTAAGAATAAAACGATTATATTGTATTTTGGTATATATGTGTGTCAGAACAAAAGGACGGTCCTAATCATGACATGAAACAAAAACCAAAGCTGGTAGGTAAGGGTGTATTCTAAGTCGTGGTAATGAGACCAATGCACTGGAGCTCTGTTAATGGCATTCTGCGTCCTTTGAGAAGGAAAAGGACATTCTTTGAAAAGAAGTGATATCAACGGATGATGGGTATCATATGACTGGGGGAGATGAGGCGAATGCCGTAGACTACTATTGCATACATTTTGAGTCCTTTAGAAAGAAAAAAGGATGTTTTTCGCAAGGGAGCGATGTCTAGGCAAGATGGGTATCACATGACTTTAGGTGATGAGGCGAATGCAGTAGAAGGTTAAAGCTATTTTGAGTCCTTTGGGCGGGAAAAAGGATGTTCTTGGCAAGGAAGCGATATCTGGGCAAGATCACTATCATATGATGGGGGGGTGATGAGGCGAATGCAGTAGACTACTGTTGAAAGCACTTTGAGTCCTTTGAACTAGAAAAATGATATTCTTAGCAAGGAAGCGTTCTACCAACTGCTTTGAATTCATTCGGATCTTTAGAAGACTTAACACACCGATAGTGGGAATGGTAATAATGCGTACATACTTCAAGTATTTCGAGGAGTTGGGTTGTTTAATGCATGATATTATTAAAGACAGAGCTTATTGAGACGTTAATACAGGCATTTTTAATGATTGCATATAAATGGTTGAAAGATAATCGAAAAATTAGGGGTCATGTCAAGGCGGAAAAGGGAATTTAAAAGAATTGTGTGCTAATTGTTTGAAACGACAATTTTAAGCCATCTGAATATTTTATGATGTATGATGATTTATATGAGAAAATGAAATGTAAAGCAAATAAAACGCGATTCTTACAACTGTTGCATAGCAAATCTAATCGAATCCTATAAGTACCCACAGGCAGTTTTTTTTATCGCGCTGAAATTTGAACTCCGAGTTCTAGATTAGTATAGTAGGGCGGTGAACGAACGACCACGGCCACCGAGCGGGATACTCCCTACATATTATACAACAATATGAATGTTTGCTTCTTCATACAGAAGTATCGCGTCCTGCAATTCAACTATGAATTACAACTTATTTTTCGGAACAGAACCACGTGGAAACTTTAAAGGATATCTCGAAAATGACAACATGGGTCAATAGTTTGGCGTATTTAGCTGACATTTTTGCTTACTTTAATTCTGTAAATACCAGCATGAAAACGCGAGAGCCTTTAAAATTTGAAAAAGGAAATGCGAGTGGCTTTATCCTTCATTCGTCCCAATATTTTCGAAATGTTCAAAGATCACCAAGCTCATGTTTCGTATTATAATAAATTGCATTTATAGTTTTTTTTTTGGAATCTTAAAACAAAATACTAATAATCGATGTAAATTTTATTCTTCCTTGACTTGAGTTTGTTTAGTATTTTCTCTCGTGTTATTGTTCAAATAAAAATGTACAAAAATCAGTGTCGATATTTCATTCAAAACAAAACTTCTAAAACTTAATAATGGGGCGATCGGTAGCGCAGTGTGTTAAGGCATCAGTCTCATGTTTGACCACCGTCGTTTTGGGTTCGAATTCCGTCCACGACGACGTTCGTGGCCATGGATGCGCATGCTGGCTACGCCCCACGATGGGTTAGGGCAATTGAGTAGTAAAACTCAATAAGGTTGATCTCTTTTATAACCTATGTATTTGTTTGTTTGTTTGACTGAGGTATAGCAATGTATATATGTATATAAATGATCAGGGTCACCTCGTGATTCGATTTAGCCATGCCTGTCTGTCTGTCCGTCTTTCTGTCCGTTCGCACGATAATTTTCAATAGAATGAAGCTAGAGACTTAAAATTTTGGTTAAATGTTTGTAGTAATATCTAGTTGGTTGGTATACAAATGAAACTTCAAATAGGCGATAACTTTTGATAGAATGAAGCTCGCAACTTGGTCAATTGTTTGAACTAGGATCCCAACTAACAATTTGCTCTTGAGGTGAGAACCAAAACTTTTATAATATCGGTATTAAACCTTTCGGAACGAAATATTACGTTAAAGATATTTATAAGGCATTCTGCTAAAAAGTAAAACTATTACCTGAATCTGTTGTAACTTTTAAAAGAAAAGACGTGTAAAAAGTCTTTAGTGCAGATTGGAAGCTCGATGAAAACTTTAAAGGCTTTTTGTTCAGATTATAGGCTTAAAAGTAATTTTTGCAAGTGTGTTATTAAAAAAGATCCTCTTAAAGTTTTTGCTTTAGACCATTCTAAGTGTTAATGCAGTGTAGGTCTAACTAAACCATTATAGGAAATAATTGCCGTTTGTCAACTCTCGTACTGCTTGTATAATAAGCTTGATCAAGAATATATTCCTGCTTCCGGGTTGTAATATTTTAGCTTAAATAGAGATGAGTAGAACGGCTTTAAATGAGAAAGCTATACACTCTGATACTTAAAGAAGTCAGGCGAAGGTTGTAGGGAAAGATATAGTTTAATTGCAATTTTGAAGAAAAGTTTAATAGGAAGAAGTTATTATAATTTACTTATGGGAGCAACAAACTTAACTAAACACTTATAAGTTCTTTAAAATAGAGCTTGAGAGAACTGCCATCTTTTTCGACTGTTTGGTTATAGCAATTATTGCGACAGAAATGAATTTCTTCAATGCTTTGGTAACTTTGGATATTTTCATTTTAAATGTATTTCTTAGGGTCTGAAAAGAAAATAAGAACGTGTTTAATACATTTTAGGCCACTATTAGCTACTATGCAAAAAGTACATTTAATTCATGATGAACATTAAATGTACATGTATGCTAAATTTCGAGAGGGATTCGTTTTTTTTTGGGAGTTTTGTACAGCATTTGATCAGAAAAATTTCTTTCGCAGAGAAAATTTGACTATCAAATCGACAAAATCCACTGCGAAGTAGTGCATCAGACCAATAATACAAGTATGAATTTCAACTACATTCGTATTTTTATAGAGAACTTCCAGAAGTATCATGGATTCCACTTAATGCTACAATAAGCACAAAATTTACTTACTGAAAACCAATAGAAATCTTTGTCTCTTAGTTAAGATTCTAAAAGGTGATCTTATGTATAGCAGATTACTGTAAATCACTTATACGTATTTTTACTGATATCTTTCTGATAAGTTCTCTAGTTAGAGTTGTCAAGACGACTTGAAGAATTCTTAAAATACTTTATACTCATAATTTCATATGCCACTTTTTGGCTAGAAACGTTCTTTAAGATTTCTATCAGAACAATTTGCAAGTCAATAAGTCTTAGCTGAAACTAAATGTAGTTCTTATAAAATCCTTGAAGATCTCTATAAGAACAAAATTGTTAGTTGGGATTGAGTTAGTTGGTATTAAAGATGGGCCAGATCCGATCCAAGGAATCCCTATTTCTCCTACAAATGAAAACCGTTCACACGATAACTTTCGATAAAATGAGGCTAGTGACTTGAAATTTTGGTCAAATATTTGTACTAGGATCTAGTTGGTTGTTACTGAAAATCCGACAAGATCCGACAGAGGAAACCTCTACCTCCCCTACATGTGAGACTTCAAATAAATGATAGAAGCTAGAGACTTGAAAAATTCGAAAATTATTTGTAGTGTGTGCGAGTTAATTGATTTTGAGAATGGTCGAGATCCTTCTGAATAAACGCCTACCTCACTTATAAACTGGCCCTATTAGAAACTCACTTTTAATACATATGATCGTTGCCAATTGGTAGTTTCGGTCTGGTTTTCCTTTCGATGTTTCTGTTTCCATAGCGCTCTTGTTTTTTAACAGTTTTTCAACCTCTGCTTTAAGGTGTTCCGCGACATTAAAAAGATTGAGAACCATTAGTCTAGGAGGGTATAAAAACTGTGAAACGATGCGAGTAGACTATGTCCTCATTAGGCTAACATTTCAGAGCTTTGTGTTTACATTTACCACCTAGAAGATGATGACTGTTGAGAAAGTCACTGTCGTTCACGGGGAAATAGATCTTCGGAGATCGTCATCGAACATATCCATTGCAAACTATGCATTGCATACATCGTGTACGTAACTTCGTCGCCGAGAGTTATGCAATTTGAAAGTTTTTGCTCGCACGCATTAGCCGGCTCCTTTCGACAAATGGTTACAAGGGAGGTGTTTATATGGCATTTGTTTACACAGTTTGAGAAAAAGCTGCGAATGAGAATAATTTATTCATTACACTCGTTTAAATTCAACTTTTTTTTCAATTTTGATTACCTAATGAAAATCGTAACATCCAGCGTGACGTACAAATTTTCAGCTTGAACCCCAGCCATAAAACATATCCATGTCAAAAATTAAACATAAAAATATCGATGTGTTCAATATAGAATTTAAAAATGCGATCGCATTGCGTGGAATCAGGCTAATTCTTGATGAAATTGAAATTTGCCTTTTGTAAATGTCGAACGGTACATATTAACACCATGGGTTCGTATAGAAGCAACGGATAATTATTTATATCTTCCAACAAAGGCTTAAGCTGACTTCCTAATCCAACTGAGTACTGGCTTTCCTCTAGATCGGAGGAATCGAGACAAAAACACCTATTTCCCTTCTTCATTATGATAATATCATATCATTACATTTTCGCCAATATTTTATCCAGGAACCACTTATCCTCACCATATGACCGAATTGCGGAGAACAAGTGTTTAATCAATGAAAGTTGTAGCACACTAAGTTTCCCAGTCCCTGATCATGATTAAACTAGAGGTACAACTTCAACGCCGCTATAAAATTTTCAAGTCGTGCAAGTTGGATTTGTAGCAATCCTACTGAACTCCAAGTAAAAATTATTTAAAACACGTTTAGGCTACGTTTTTTTTAGAAAATATAATATTTACATAAGAGCTATACGCAACAAGTGAAAGCATCCTACCGAGGAAGAAAGCCTGTCTGTACGAGAAGACCTCCACATCATGTGGCATATTCTGACACTAAAAGTAGATGCGTCAGAGATATGAGATTCAATTATTCACGACGCGCTCAGCGGCCGTGTTTTTTGCTCGGTCACCGCTTCACAAACTAGAGAATAGAAGATCGTTCCTTGGCGCGAACAGAAAAAAAAAATGCCTGTGAGTACTAAGTAGAACTCCCACTGTGCTTCGAGCTTGTTAGCAGACAGGAGGTGCATGCCAGCAACTGCACGTCCGAAAAGTATTCTATCAAAACGTCAACGTGTAATAGGCCCGTTTTCTCAATGCCCTCGATAAACTGCCAGTTAGCTATCCGGGACACTAAATTTAACCTTAGCGTATGTAATGTTTAAAATATGATAATGCAGTCCGAAGCTCAGCTAACGCAGTAGAAAATCAGCTGATTTTTTTTTGGCGGAATTCTGCCTCCTGTTCTATTATATTCTACGCCTGTGCCATCTCTCAGCATTATTTCGCGGCTGAGTTGGTTTTTTGTGACCAGTTCAATTGTCTTATTTGAATATGCTGATGTAACAGTTCTAGCTGTCAAAATCTCAGCAGCCTGTTTCAGCTGTTTGGAATTATTATCCGCTAAATACTTAACTGGAATATGAGTGCCATTTAGCGTTTATTTATAGGATAAACTTTAACTAGACATTGTGAAATCGGCCCATAGAAATGGAAAAGATGTTTATGCACCCATGCCCTATAGTGGTCAAGGTAATTAACAAATATTAACGATTAGGACTTCTATTCCCGTATCCTCGTAGTGTCAAGCATGCTTCACATGTCTAAGTCTATACCTTAGTCAGTTAGTCACGGTTTGTAACAACGGAGTCTGAGGAAATCAACTGCACATGCCGTCCAACAAAGTGATTATAATACCACTACTTCTGAATGGAATCTTTGAAAAGAAAGAAATTTTCGGCGTTTCGATCACGTACATGTATAAGATCGCTAATATATGAGTCCAGTAATTAAATTTCTGAACTCGAGGTCTATGTGTAAACATCTCATCGCGTTATGAATCGACACAAAATTGAAAATACTGCGCGTGAATATTACTATTTTGATTAAACTCCCATGGGACGTAAACTGCGTCGCCGTGGTGTCGTTTTCCGTATCCGGTCAAATTATGTATCTGACCCCAGAGACCTTCTGATCTATAGTCTTGGAAAGTACGCATATTCCAGAATCAAATTTTTGTCATTATAGCCAAAAGTCATAACCGGGCGACCGGTAGCGCAGTGTGTTGGGGCATCAGTCTCATGTTTGACTACCGGCGTTTCGGGTTCGAGTCCCGTCCACGACGACGTTCGTGGCCATGGATGTGCAGGAGGTGCATGCTGGCAACTGCATTCTCTGAAACCAATGTATGCCAACGAAACGTCAACTGGGTCACATGGAACAGTTGGTATGCCTTATGGTGCATTTGCCACTTTGAAATAGTAGTAAAACTTGTTTCGATTTCACTGTTCCTATGAGAGGTATATGAAATAGTAAGCCGATTTGAACAAAATTTAAAAACGTGGTTTGGCATTTAATATAATTGAATAATATGATTTTGGGTAAAGATATCTTCAGAAATAAAAAAGTTTTTCTAACAAAAACTTTCTTTTGGAACGGTCGTTCCTATGACAGCTATATGATAGACTAGTCCAATTTCAACCAAATTCAGGAATGTGATTTGACTAAAGATACTATTGATTAATGTGGAATTTGAAAAAGATATCTTTAGAAATAAAAAAGTTTTTCTCACAAAAACTAATTTTTGGACCGGTCGTTCCTATGGCAGCTATATGACGTAGTGGTCCGATTTCATTGGTTCCAACAAATTTACAGCGTGCAGTAGAAAGGATTTTTGCGAAATTTCAGCTCGATAGCTTTAAAACTGAGGAACTAGTTTACATAGAACCAGACGGACAAAGCTTAATCGACTCGCCTCATCATACTGACCAAGAATATATGTATATAGTTTATATGGTCGGAGATGCTTCCTTCTGTGCGTTGCAAGCTTCAAGACAAAGTTAATACATATACCATATCACATCCGTGAAGGGTATAACAAGCTAGCCTTCGCGTGAAGGGTATCATATCTTCGTTGTGACATATGGTTCATTTGCCACTTTGAAATTAGTAGTAAGACTTGTTCCGATTTTCCGATTTCACTGTTCCTATGAGAGGTATATCAAATAGAGCGCCGGTTTCAACTAAATTAAGCAACGTGGTCTGGCAGTCAATATAATTGAATAATATAAAATTTCGTAAAGATAACTTCAGAAATAAAAAAAGTTTTTCTTACAAAAACTTGCTTTTGAAACGGTCGTCCTCATGACAGCTATGTGATAGGATAGTCCGATTTCGACCAAATTCGGGAATGTGATTTGGCTAAAAATATTACTGATTAATGTGAAATTCGAAAAAGATATCTTTAGATGTAAAAAAGTTTTTCTCACAAAGATGAATTTTTGGAACCGTCGTTTCTATGGCAGCTATATGACGTACTAATCTGATTCGGTTGGTTCCAACATATTTTAAGCGTGCAGTAAAAAGAAGGCTTTGTGTAAAATTTGAGAAAGATATCTTCAAAACTAAAAAAAAATATCTCACAAAGACGATATTTTGGACTGGTCGTTCTTATGGCAGCTATATGACGTAGTGGCCCGATTCCGTTCGTTCCGACATATTTATAGCGTGCAGTAGAAGGAATGCTTTGTACAAAATTGCAGCTTGATAGCTTTAAAACTGAGGGACTAGTTTACATATTTTAGAACCAGACGGACAGAAGGACAATGCTTAATCGACTCGCCTCATCATACTGACCAAGAATATACATACATATATAGTTTATATGGTCGGAAATGCTTCCTTCTGTGCGTTTGCAAACTTCATGACAAAGTTAATACGTATACCCTATCACATCCGTGAAGGGTATAAAGATAAGACATAATTTAAGTGCTGAAGGGGGGGGGGGGGCAAGTGCTCCCTGTGAACACGCCACTACATATGTGGTGGATACCCTAGACCTAGTGGTCTCCACGTATCCATGCTTCGGATTTGGAACTCGAATAGAAAATTACTTACCAACCAAATTGATAACCATGTTGAATGTCAAATACATGCTGTACATATCACCATTCCACATCAAATTTTTCATTGTAAACATGTAAACGTAGTCTTTGTCATCTGCATTACAAAAACAGTAAACAATAAGTAGTAAATTTCTTGTTTTATGTGTTAATAGTTATATAAAGTTCTACTTACTTGGAGCCGATATAAGAAGGGACAGTATGACAAACAGAATAAGCAGTAGACGTCCATTAAATTCTCGTTTCCTTACGAATACTTTAAAACAGTCATACGCAGACGTAGGATCAAAAAATTCGATGCATATATTTCTAGTTGGTTTCCTTTCTTCAAGATTGTAGTAATTTTTTGCAGTCTCTAGAGGCATATCCGACCATTCATCGGAGACATAATATGAGGAAACTTCATTTATCATTTCCTTTTGTTTGGTCTCGGGTATGAAGAACAACAGATAAGCCATGCCAGTTAGGAAAATGGAACTGGCAAGGATGTAAATATCTAGAGTAAAAATATAAATAAATTTACAGATAATATTGTATCTATTAATTATTATTAACGAACTACGAGGGTAAGGTGAAAAGTTCTCGGACTGATACAGAAATACCGTTACAATCAGCAAAAATTCATGTTTCCTGTCTAGGTGCACGTATAATTAGTTCGTATGAAAAGTTCCAACTTAATCTCGCAAGTAGTTTGTTTACACGAATTTTTGCAGTAGACTTCTAACGTGTTTTTCGTTAAAATGAAGAAACTTGAATATCGTGCGGTCATAAAGTTCTTCCTTTTAGATGGATTGACCCCTAAGGAAATTCATCCGAAGCTAAAAAAGTTAACGGGGAGGGGACTGTGAGGCTGTGAGGATATCGGAAGAAATGGTGCGAAACATCTTGCACAATGAATTATTGCATTTGCTGAATGCCGATCAAATGCAAATGCGCAAACGATTTTCGCAGCAATCTTTACACCGATTCAATCGGAATCCGACCGATTTTGTGCGGCCATTTGTTACCATGAATGAGACCTGGGTCCACCACTACCATAGATTTAAATAGAACAGATCGGTGATAGTACTATCCCCACTCTGTGCTTCAGGTTATTTTCGAACCAAGCCGCGTATGCACACTGCTACCCATTTGCACGCGGTCGCCATACGTTCGGTAAATGTCGTTACGCCATCGGCCACTCAGCCACAATTTTGACATTTGCGAAGCATATGGCCCCTCGCTCCTCAGGCCCCTGGGCCTAATATTAATACGTGTTGTTCGCGTTTCACTGCGCAGACGCGGATATGTTAGCCATATTCAAATTTTTACCTCCACTCTGTGCCTATTTCATATCTGTTTAATATATATCTATGACCACTGCACGCCAGAAACGAAACAGCACTCGAAGCAGTGGGTAGAAGCCGGTGGTTCAGCGCCAAAGAAAGTGGAGTCGATGGCATCTGCCGGAAAGGTCATGGCCAGCGTGTTTTGGGATGCGAAAGGATCCTGTTAATTGATTACCTTGAAAAAGGCAGAACAATAATAGGCGAATATTACTCCAAACTTCTCGACCAGTTCGATGCCAAAATTTGCGAGAAGAGGACCGGCTGGAAGAAGAAAAAAATCATCTTTCACCAAGACAACGCACCTGTACACAAGTATGCGTTGGCGATGGGTAAACTGCGGAATTTGGGGTACGATTTGCTCGATCGTCCTCCTATTCTCTTAATTTGTCCCCCTCAGATTTCCATCCGTTCCAAAACTTGAAGAAACTTGTTTCTGGGAAGCGCTTCGCATCCAGTGAAGAAGTTGAGAGGGTCGTAGGTGAATATTTTCACAGCCTTCCTGACTCTCACTTCCGGGAAGGAATACTGATGTTGCAGAAACGCTGGACCAAGTGTGTTGAAGTCAAAATAAAATCATTTTTCAACTGAAAATCGCAGCCTTTCATTGTCAGGCCAGGAAGTTTTCACCATACCCTCGTATATGCACTAAATGAATTATGAATGAACAAAAGATGACATGTATTTTTGTATTTTTGTATTCATAAGCAGGAACAATGATGTTCGCACAATTATGGGTGTACAATTTTTCATTTATTTATTAGTATCCGTGACAACAATAGAAACAATTTATTTATGTTAAACCACGCATTAGACCACCGATCAGACTAGCAATTAGACAACGCATTAGATCAACTACTGCTTTGATATGTCTAATGGTTGGTGTAATGCGTGGTTTAGTGGCTATTCTGATAGATGGCCTAATAAACGACATATTGGAGCACCTTTTAGACCAGCTCCGACTTCGATACGAAACTATAGCATATTCCAATTCACTCACACGTACTATATACGGTAATTTGCCCCGACTAAAGAGGAAATAGTCTCTGCAACTATTGCTGTGAAACGAGGTAATTGCGAATATTGATAATGCAGATACCATCCTTGGCACAAACCCGGATTGCCGGAATAAGCCCTGGATGTCCGAGGCTTCATGGCAGCAGATTATTCAAAGAAGAGAACTGAAGGTTCGTTTTGCTGGAGCATCAGACGACAATCGAAGCAGCATCGAACTCCTTTACCATCAGAATGCTCGAGAAGTGCAGCGTAGTGTGCGACGCGATAACCGATAAAAGAATTTATGCGAATCCTCTCTGAGTGCCACCATACACTGTCGAACTCGAACTCGATCTCGAACCTGGTACAAATGTCCTCTGACACACACATACACTTCACATAGGTGTGAAGAAAACCGGTCCACTTGTACTAGGTTCGTGTTCGAGTTCGAGATCGAGTTCGACAGTGTATGGTGACACTTAGGCGGCTATTACACTATAAAAGTTCTTTTACAAATATCTTTGACGAACGATATTTTAAAAGAACATTTATGAATGATATTAGCCGCCTAAGGGGGAAGGTGTGCGCGCTTGTAAGAAAAGTACTTGAAACAAGCAATGTTCATGTGGCAAATCTTTTCTTAGGCGGCTATTACACTATAAAAGTTCTTTGAAAATATCTTTTATGAAAGATATTTGTAAAAGTTCTTTGAAAATATCTTTTATGAAA
Organism: Chloromyia formosa; assembly: GCA_964017055.1. Classification (NCBI taxonomy): domain Eukaryota; kingdom Metazoa; phylum Arthropoda; class Insecta; order Diptera; family Stratiomyidae; genus Chloromyia; species Chloromyia formosa. Next base: position 56,771,177 of record OZ024818.1, read on the forward strand.
GATATTTGTAAAAGAACTTTTATAGTGTAATAGCCGCCTTAGCCTCAGCAGGAGAAGCCGCAAGAAGTAACAACTTAAACGCCGAATACGGTGTCATCAAGGAGTTTACAGGTGGTCGGTGAAGGATAGTGATGGAAAGCTACTTGGAAGAAGATCAAATGAGGCGGTGAAAAGAACACTTCGTTGCGGTCTTGAACCGTGTAACTCTAGTGAAGTTCCCCTTTATATAGATTATTTAGCTAACCATCAAAATGTGCGTATACGGCCCACTGCCCCGACTACAGAGGAAATAGTCACTCTAGTTATTGCACTAAAACGAGGAAAGGCCGCCGGACTCGACGGTATCCCTGCCGAACTTTATCAAGCAGCGCCAAGCGTAACCGCCGATTTGCTGCACCCATTTGTTAATAAAGCGTGGAATACAGAGACCTTTCCCACTGAGTGGAAGAAAGGTTTGATCATCAAACTTCCGAAGAAGGGTAGCCTCACAGCCTGTAATAATTGGAAAGGCATTTGTGTGATTCCTGCCGTTGCCAAGATAATAGCTAAAATCGTCTTGGAAAGACTAAAGGCCCATATAGAAAGCACAATTGATGAAAAAAAGGCATGCTTCCATCGGGATTCTCATGTGTAGATCACAATAACACCTTGCGAATTATTATCGAGCAATGCGCTGAGTACGATTCTCCGCTTCACTTGCTTTTCATTGATTTCGAGCAGGCTTTCGATAGTGTGAACTCACATTTTATATGGGCGGCCTTGTACAGGAGAGGCATCCCTGAGAAGCTTGCGGCTATCATTGGAACAACCTTTTACGGCGCGAAATATCGCGTTCTGCATTAAGGTAAAGTATCGGGGGACTTTGAGATTCGCAGTGGAGTTCGGCAGGTGTGCATCCTCTCACCGATCCTATTCCTCATTGTGATCGCCCTATCTGGACTTAACAGAGGAATTTAATGGGCTTTAACATTTTATCAACAACATCTTGACTATGCTGACGACATATGCCTACTCTCCCATAAAATCATCAATCGACGAATTGATTCGCAGGCGAAGTTGCGGAATAGTGATAATTGCATTGCTTTGCATGCCATGAAATGGAACCCCATTTCCAACCAGGCCGGGCCCCGAAATTACATGGTGTCGGTCTGTGACGCGATGTCTGTGGGTACTATTTGAACTATCACAGCGCTCCAAGCTCGTCAGTAAAAGTCGGCTCGGATATGAGTTGCATGCTAGCAACTACACTATCCGATATACATATGTATATATGCTGTCGAAACGTCAACAAGGCACACAAATGCAAACGATATTGACGCGTCCATGCCCCTAGAGGGGTCAAGGCAATTAAAACAAACACAGACACACAAAATTTACAGGTCTATTATATGTATAAATAGATTACCTAAATTAAACCAGTAAATTTATGTATATCTAAACTTGACAGTTGATATAAATTTGATAAATAAAGTGGCCATTGCACAGTCAAACAATTCGATGCGTTTGACATCATTTTTATTTTATATTAAATTGGTTGCTATGATTCAATACGAATTAAAGTGATTATTGTAAAAAAAAATAATTACTATTACACAGTTAGTCAAAAATTTTACATAATAAGTCATCAAATATTTATACTGTACTATATAATGGCCGCTTAAGCAATGACGAATTAATATTCGCGATTGTTTTTCACACCAGTAATATACTTACTTAGATAACCAAGCAAATTCAACGCAATCCCACTAAGTGAGACCCCTAGTAACAGGGTTATATTCACCAGAACTGTAAGTAAACCAAATCTGTCGATTGATTAAATTTCTCTATGATATCCATATTTTCTTCTTTGTTTTTATTTACCGGAATGCTCGATTCTCTTCTGTTGTCACTTCAGTTATATAGCTAAGGAATCCTATCGTGAGTAAGGTCTGTCCTCCAAACATGGATGGTACAACTTTTTCGATAATAGCACAAACTTCCATGGGTATTGAGTTCATCCAAATTGCAGAAATTATATGGGCTGTGTTAAATAAATTTTATTTTTACATAAAAATACTCATTGGACGATTTACTACGAGTATAGTTGAAAAGTGCAATGAAAAGGGAGAAGAGATGAAATACAAATACAGTGAAATGGGAAGTCGTGGAGGGGGTAAAAACGAAAGGGGAAGGAAAGTAAAGTTAAATAAAGTGGAAAGAAAAACAAAACTTAAAATGCAAAAAAAATTGGTATGGTAGTGGTGAAGTTTATCTTAAGGAGGAGGTGCGTTCCGGTTCCCCTCCCCCTAACACAAATTACTATACTAAAACGACTACTGCAGAGTTATGTGCTAGTTCGGTCACTTAGTGGTTAGGTGCCGCATTTAAACATTTTGTGCTCGTCAGTTAGCAAAAATATTGTATTGTAATATGCATGGGGTACATCATTCTTATGACACAGATCGGAGTCTCGAACCTTCTAAAACCTTTGTAAACAAGTCACAATAGAGCAAGTTCTTTCGGAGTCTCGAACCATTTAAATTATTCTGGAATCAGAGATAAGCTATACAAAGCCAGATGTCATCAAGAGCGGGAAGTAGTAGTAGTCGAAAGCTCATTCGTTACATATTCGGAAAAGAATCGCGGTTAGTTGTCAGCAGTGTTGCCAACTCATATATTAGTTAAGTAAGCAGATTTTGATTGAAAAAGTAAGTAGAACAGCAAAAAAGTAAGTAAATTGAATATAAAACATTATTTTAATTCAGTTTGTATTTGTACTCACAAACAAATGCCAGAAAAATGAAAGTTGTCCATTGTTTTAAATATTAACACAAAATAATTTTATTAAGTTAAAGTAAATAAACATTTTGAACATGTAAAATTGCACAGAATTGCAAAGTCGGTCAACATAATGTCGACTTTATAAGTTGCATTATGAAAAAACAAAACGATCAATTTAAAAAAATCAAAGTATTTCATACAATACAAAGTTACACAAAGTCTGTTAAGAAGGTGTAAACCATTTTTACTGGGTGGTCCTCGAAAAATTATTATTAATAAATTCGTTTGCTTGGAATCACGTCAGATATTGCTGATTCAGTCAAAGTGGCACACCCCGTATAACAATCCATGGCCCGTTTTCTGAATCTCACGATAACGCTAACGGGGAGTTTAAATTATCGAATCGATAAACTAAATCGGCTGATACGAATTCATTAAGTAGAATTTTTTAACGTTTGTACATTGAAATGAGCTAATAATTGATTAATTAACCCATTTGAATTTATAAACGTAAAAACTCTAGCTGACTAATTCATTTCAGCCGTTTTAGTTTATCAATTTGATAAATTAAACTCTCGGTTAGCGTAATCGTGAGATTCAGAAAACGGACCTATGTATGTTAAACCTTAAACGACACAAAATTCGAATTAATCGGTTGTTTTGAAATTATACAAATATTGATTGAATTTTCTCATTTCGGATGATATTTTATAATTAAAAAATTAGATTCTGATATTTTAAGAAGTGCTTTGGCTTGTAAGCATCCTTTGATTGACGTAATTCCAATTAAGTTTCTGGCTTTGGTTTTGATAAGGTTAAATTGTGAAAAAAAAACACGTTCAACATTTGCAGACGAGTGTGGAAAAGACAAGATATTAAATACAAAATTGCATAACGCTACAAAAGCTCTCTGACCGCCTATCTGAATAGTGGAAACATCCTGCCAAAACTCTACTATATCTTCTTTAACATCGGATTTTTTTTTGTAAATAATTGTTTAATAGTCTGAATTCATCATCGATTTTTTGGTAATTGTGGTCCTCAATTAAATATTTCACCGTATCTACTAGTTCAATAACAGAAATGAATTTGTTCTGAAGAAGATTCTTTGGGTTAATTATGTCAATACATTTCAAAAATTTAGAATTAAAATCGAATCTTTGGAAAATTTGTTTGGCGTTTTCGACTTAAAATTTTTGGCAATTTAATTTAAATAGTTTTAAGCAAATAGGATCTAATTCACGGCCCAAAATAAACTGATGTACATATACACCACAATATATATTATCAAGCTCCTCGAATTCGCTTGTCTTGTCCACTTCAATTTTTGCAATGTCTACCGATCTTAAATATTCCTTTTTCATATAGTTTTCTAAGTATGTTAAAACTAAAGACTTAACAGACCCAAAAAGATTATGTAATTGTGGATTCTCCGATTGGAATAATTTATTCAAATTGTTGAAAAATGGCAAAATATAATTTAAGAATAATAAATAAAGTTTGTTTATTGGGTCACACAGCATTTTATATATTCTTACGGCGGTGGGGAGATTTGTATCCTTCGCTTCAATTGAAAAGAAAGCAGTTAATATTTTAAATTGGTTGAGTAACCTCGATATAACCATTTGCAGAGACAACCAACGGGTTAGTGAAGGCAAAAGAATTTTAAGGGTTTAATTTCAAAAAAAGTTTGTAACGAGTTAAAATCATTTAAACGCCTTGAACTTCGTAAGTAATTATATATATCTCTAGCTAGACTTTCTGTTTCACCCGGCAGTTGTTCACATGCGTAAGACGCACAAAGATGAAATGAGTGGCATACACATTTTAGAATAAATATATTCGGAATGTCATTTTGTAGCAAAGTTGCTACTGAGTGATTTTTTCCACTCATTACATTTGCACCATCTGCTGCAAAACCTATCAGGTTCTTCTTATAATTAATGCCGTTATCTGTGAATGAGGTCTTAATAGAGGAATATAAACTTAATGCGTCAGCCTTTGCAACAGACAATATATCATAAAATAAATCTTGAACTTTATTTTTCCAATATACTCTGACAACTAAACAAAGAACTTTTTTGAATGAAATGTCGGATAAATCATCTACAATTAGGTAAAATTTAGTTTCATTCAAAACACTACTTATCATTTCCATATAAGTTGCCCCAATAACATTCGTTAAAATCGAAACCGATTTTGTGCGTCCACATTTAACTTGTTTAGCAATTTCTGAATTGATACACATTGCTTGGATCATTCGTCGAAAATGTTCCATTAAATTAAACGCAAGTTTATGTTCAGCTAAGAAAAGAACAGATCGGAGTTCTGCTTCCGAAATTTTGGTTGCCGTTGATTTAGACTTAGAAAGGCTTTCAAGTATGTGAACTATGTTGCTGGGTTTTTTCTTGCTTTCGTAAAGCTGCCTGACCCATTTTTGCAACAAAAAGGTCGGCAAAGCAAATTTTACAATAAGCATATGATCCTCCTTTTGTACTTGGGGTGACAGAGGCAGTGGTTTAGTGGACGACAAAAATGACACAGCACGGCATAAGTATAGCAGTATGACCTGCGGCACGGCGTATACAAGCCAGTTCTGTTATGTTTACAGTGTCTTATTTTGGAATCGGTTCTGTTTGAATTTGTGTACAGTAGGTTCCGTTTAAAAAGGAAACAATTATCCAAATGCGATTATCAGATTTTTTATAAATAGTAAGTAGAATCGGGTGACTAGTAAGTAGGTAAGTAGAAAAACGCAAAAATGCGGAAAAGTAAGTAGATCTACTTACTTTTGGCTAGGGTTGGCAAGCCTGGTTGTCAGTAACATGTGTATATAAAATAGTTCGTTGATTAAATAAAGTGTGTATGTGTGTGTTTTTCAATCGAAGTGCTTTCATTATTCAGCATAAGAATATCTGACGAACCCGACTTTGGCCGAAACATTACAAATGGTGACGGAAGTGTGATATTCGCGTGCGTGTAGTGAATCATTTCGTTTGAAAAGTGAAAGTTGTGCCGCACGGATCTGCGACGAGCAAACAAGTTGACGTTCAACTAATTCAACTTTCAACTCTGTTTCGATGAGATCCCATATGAGACCTGGATCAAAGCCGGTCTGTCGTCTATTTCTATAAATAGACCGAAATCCGGTGATACGAACGCAGCTTATGTTGATTAACTAGAGATAAGTGAGAAAACGGAGATAAGTGAAAATTATCTCTGTCCTATGTCTTCAGTATTAGAGCGGATGTGAGGATAGAGCGGTAATGGAAGTGAGTTAGAGCTAAAATCTCCTAAAGCCCACCATAGACGATCCGAAATTCCACTCCGGCCTTCCGGATTGCTTGAATATGGCCTTCACCACAGATGTTCCAGAATTCCTCTCCGGAAAAAACCGATCCGTCCTGGCCTTCCGGATTTTCGGATCGTATATGGAGAAATTGAACTAATCAGTCGGATTGTTTAGTCGGCCGGATCCACAATAAAAAATTGGAGAGGAATTCCGGAACGTCTGTGGTTAAGACCAGGACGGATCAGTTTTCAACTGATCAATTTTTTTCGGAGAAAGATTTCGGATTGTCTATGACGGGCTTAGGGAAAGGCTAAGTGAATGAGGTGGTTGAGCTAAAAAAAGATGACGTACAACATATATAAAAAAAAAAAAAACAAAAAACAAAAAAACAAATATTAATGACAAACATTGCGGGTTACACTAGAAATTTTGTTGAAGATTAGGATGTATGTAGTAGCAATTCATCAGTTTCCATACCTGATAATGATATGATCTCTCCAGTTAGGGGAAAAACCATGCATGGCTTTCTAAGTCCAGTGCGATCGCTCCAACCACCAGCGAATAATATTACAATAATAGGAAATACTGAAGCTGAAATACGAAAATAGAGTTAAATGATGAATTGCTGAAAATTAAAAACCTTAATTTCACTCATTTGATATATGCTACACAAAATCAAAATTTACCACACCCCCAATAACCGAACCTGTGATTTAACATCACTTTCTAAAATTTCAGAAAATTCCATATCAAATAACTTTTTTCCGATTGCGAAAATCACCGTTACTTCAAAAAAGCAACTATCTAAACTTCGAGGGAATTTCGAAATTTGTTCTTCGTTGAAAATTCAAATGAAATTTTTGTAACGGTACTTTGAAGTGGCATATCTGCAAATTTGACAAAACTTGCTCTAATGTGTTAGGTTTCCAACGGTATTATTTTTCTGATACATTTGGATTTTAAAATTTTAAAATAATTGGCATTGAAGGTAAATAAAAACATGATCTTCAAATGAAAGAAATTTGTTTCAACCTTAGCTTAACAGGCAAGAAAACACAAAGAATTCGCCATTTTGATTCGGGAAATAAGCTTGGAAAATCGTTTTTTGCTTGAGCAATAAAATGCTTGGTACTAGGCCACATGGAACAGTTGACGCGCTATGCCCCACAAGGGGTTAGGGCAATTGAGTAGTAGTAATAAAATGCTTGAGCTAGTTTGATAAAGTTTATTTACTCGTACATGTGATAGCAATCTTAACCGTTAAAATTTGATATCTTCGATTTGTTTGCGAACAACAATAGCAACTAGTTACAGGTAGTTACTTCAAAATCAATTGATGTGTTAAGTCGTCTTTGCCAATAAGATTAGTTAACATTTTTAAAAACATCATCATCATCATCGTGGCGCGACAGCCCGACGTCGGGCCTTGGCCGCCTGGATCATTGTCCTCCAATTATCTCGGTCACGTGACCGCGTCCTCCAATTTTGGGAGCCCAGCAGCTGCGCGGCGTCCACACCTACTGAGCTCTCCCAACGAGATCTCGGTCGACCTCGCAGTCTCGCTCCGTCGACTCGTTCTGCATTCATTACTCTCTTAGGCATGCGATCATCGGCCATTCTTTGTACATGCCCTGCCCATTGAAGTCGATGTAGTTTGACGATTTTCGAGACTTGCAGCTCATCGTACATTTCATACAACTCATGGTTGTACCGGATGCGCCATCCATCTCGATCGCCAACAGCCCCGAAAATTCGCCGTAGAACCTTACGTTCGAAAGTGTCTAGCATGTTTTCGGAGGCTTGAGCTAGGGTCCATGCTTCGCAGCCATAGCATAGCACTGGTCGTATAATGGTTTTGTACACGCGGAGCTTCGTGTTTCTGTGCACATGTTTCGATTTCATTATGGGGAGAACCGAGAAAAAAGTCTAATTAGCTAACTGTATCCGTCGCTTGATTTCGTCAGTTTCGTTGGCGTCCCTTGACAGGTTGCAACCCAGGTAAATGAAGTTGTTCACGAACTCGATGTTGAGGTCCCCCACATTGATGCTCGGTTGTGCAGGTGTCCTTGTCACCGATTGCATCATTATTTTAGTTTTACCCTCGTTAATACGTAATCCAACTTCCTTTGCAGCGGTATCGAGCGTATGCAGAAGTTCTTCTGCGTCAGCCAATCTTCGGGACATGATGTTGATGTCGTCGGCGTACGCTGCTAATTGTGTCGACTTGATGAGTAGCGTCTTGCTGTTGTCCAAATTCATGGCCCGAATAACGTGTTCCAGTGCTAGGTTGAAGAGCGTCGGTGCCAGTCCATCGCCCTGTTTCAAACCAGTGCGTGTTTCAAATAGATCAGTAAGTCTATTCTGGATCCTGACTTGTGAGACGGAGTTGGTCATCGTCATCTTTGTCAGTCGCACTAATTTTGCTGGTATACCAAATTGCAGCATGATGTTGTACAGTACTCCACGATCGATACTGTCGTATGCCTGCTTGAAGTCGACAAAGATTTGGTATACGTTTACGTTGTATTCCCAGCACCTCCGGAGTATCAGTTTGACTGAGAAGAGCTGATCGGTTGTGGAGCGACCAGGTCTGAAACCGCTTTGATATTCGCCAATGACTCGTTCTGCGTACGGTTTTATTCTATTTTCCAGAATTTTCGTCAAAATTTTATAGGACGTACAAACTAGTGAGATGCCCCTGTAATTCTCACACCGCAGTTTATCTCCCTTTTTATGAATTGGACAGATGATGCTTCTGCGCCAATCGTCTGGGATCTCCTCGTTCTCCCATACTCGCAGGAGTAATTGATGTATGGCATCAACTATACTCGTTCCACCGAATCTTAGCAGTTCAGCTGGAATCTCGTCAGCGCCCGGCGCTTTATTTCGTTTTAGTGACCGCAACGCGAGATCAACTTCCTCTACTGTCGGGGGTTGAATGGGTGGGCCTAGATCAACAATATCGTCGAGAGCTTCCTGTGTGGGGATGTTAGATGGTCGGTTTAGAAGCTCTTCAAAATAAGAGGCCCATCGTTTGTTAATACCATCGGTGTCGCTGATGGTGTTTCCATCCTTGTCCTTACAAAGGCTAGTCCTGGGTTGGTAGCCGTTCTTAATTGTATTTACTAGTTTGTACGCTTGTCTGGTGTTCCTATCAGCTAAGTTTTCGTTTATGTTCAGCAACTGCTCGTCAAGGTATTTACGTTTCTTACGTCTAATTATTCTATTCGATATTCGCCGTAGCTCGTCATATTTTTCTCTTCTGGCTCTGGTTCCTCGTTGAATCCATTGTCTGTAGGCCTCGTTTTTCGCGTCAAGTGAATTTTTGCATTCTTCGTCGAACCAGTCATTTCGCGCTCGCCGGGCTTTATATCCCACGACCTTCTCTGCGACATCCTTGATGGTACCCTTGAGTTCTTCCCAGAACCCATGGACGCCTGTGTTGCTGATGTTGTGTAGCATAGGTGATAGTTTTTCCTCAAGGGCGGTAGTATACGCCACCGCTGTAGCATCACTCAAGAGCTTATCAACCGCAAAGATTTTGGGAGGGCTGATTCTTGACTGGTGCACTGAGGAAATTCTACATCTGTAGGTCGTCTTCACCAAGTGATGATCTGAGTCGCAGTTTGCTCCTCGATAGGAGCGGACATCCATGACACTAGACGCCCATCTCCTGCAAATGAGGACGTGGTCAATTTGGTTGACGGTATGTGCGTCTGGAGACTTCCAGGTCTGCTTGTGAATGCGTCGATGCGGGAAACACGTAGAGCTTACGACTAGATTCCTGCTGCAGGCGAAGTCGATAAGTCGCTGGCCGTTATCGTTACATTCTTCATGGAGGCTGTGGCCTCCAGTGGTCCCCCGATGCCAACTTTCATTCCCGACTTTCGCGTTAAAGTCTCCCAGCAGCAATTTGACGTCGTTTGTTGGAAGTGAGTCGAAGAGAGTTTCAAGGCGGGCGTAGAACTCGTCTTTTACTGCGTCTTCTTAAACTTCAGTGGGGGCATGCACATTGATGCGCCAGAGATTGAAGAATCGAGTCTTGATGCGAATCGCACACAGCCGTTCATTTATGGGTTTGAAGTCAGTAATATGCGGTTTGAGGTGATTGTTCACTATAAATGCTACTCCAAACTCCTTGCGGCCCGATGGTTTGCCACTTGTAAAAATTGTGTGCGATTTCTTGTCATTAATCTCGCTGCCAAGCCAATTTGTTTCCTGGACTGCAGTAATGCTCAGTTTGTACTTTTCGACCTGTTGAAGGAGGGCCTTCTCGGCGCCCGGTTTGTTCAGGGAGCGTACATTCCAGGATCCGAAAGAATAATCCTTTATTCGTTTGCGTGGTCGTCGTTGTTGATCCGTCCAATCCGAGGCTTTTGTTCCAGGTTTCTTGACATGGAGTGGTTTTTACAAGGACGAGTTGTCAGCACGTCGCTTAACCCCATTCAGGGGATGGCCTCGGAGATAGCTGCTTCAGATGGTTTAATAAACGTGCTGGAGTTCACACAACTATGTAGCAGGTCCAACTACGCAAATCAATCCATCCTACTAGACCTGAGACGCTTAGGTGTTCGTCAGCCATTCAGGCTACAGCTATCTGCCTTTTCCAAACTGTCTTATCGCTAAGACATTGGCCGTCAGCGATTTGATACACTGCCGTTACCAGGGGGCGCCCACGCGGAGGACTATGGAAAAGGTCTTTGCCCCCCCATAAACATAAAAAACCAATATTCTGGTAGTTATAACCCTAATTTTTAGTACACTTATTTACGAAAACACTATCATCATCATCATCGTAGCGCGACAGCCCGACGTCGGGCCTTGGCCGCCTGGATCGCTGTCCTCCAATTATCTCGGTCACGTGACCGCGTCCTCCACTTTTGGAAGCCCAGTAGCTACGCGGCGTCCACACCTACTGAGCTCTCCCAACGAGATCTCGGTCGTCCTCGCAGTCTCGCTCCATCGACTTGTTCTGCATTCATTACTCTCTTTGGCATGCGATCATCGTCCATTCTTTGTACATGCCCTGCCCATTGAAGTCGTTGTAGTTTGACGATTTTCGAAACTTCCAAGTCATCGTACATTTCATACAACTCGTGGTTGTACCAAATGCGCTATCCATCTTGATCGCAAACAGCCCCGAAAATTCGTCGTAGAACCTTGCGTTCAAATGTGTCTAGCATGTTTCCGGAGGCTTGAGTTAGGGTCCATGCTTCGCAGCATAGCATAGCACTGGTCGTATAATGGTTTTGTACACGCGGAGCTTCGTGTTTCTGTGCACATGCTTCGACTTCATTATCGGGAGAACCGAGAAGAAAGTCTTATTACCTAACTGTATCCGTCGCTTGATTTCGTCAGTTTCTTTGGCGTCCCTTGACAGGTTGCAACCCAGGTAAATGAAGTTGTTCACGAACTCGATGTTGAGGTCCCCCACATTGATGCTTGGTTGTGCAGGTGTCCTTGTCACCGATTGCATCATTATTTTAGTTTTACCCTCGTTAATACGTAATCCAACTTCCTTTGCAGCGGTATCAAGCGTATGCAGAAGTTCTTCTGCGTCAGCCAATCTTCGGGACATGATGTTGATGTCGTCGGCGTACGCTGCTGATTGTGTCGACTTGATGAGTAGCGTCTTGCTGTTGTCCAAATTCATGGCCCGAATAACGTATTCCAGTGCTAGGTTGAAGAGCGTCGGTGCCAGTCCATCGCCCTGTTTCAAACCAGTGCGTGTTTCAAATAGATCAGTAAGTCTATTCTGGATCCTGACTTGTGAGACGGAGTTGGTCATCGTCATCTTTGTCAGTCGCACTAATTTTGCTGGTATACCAAATTGCAGCATGATGTTGTACAGTACTCCACGATCGATACTGTCGTACGCCTGCTTGAAGTCGACAAAGATTTGGTATACGTTTACGTTGTATTCCCAGCACCTTTGGAGTATCAGTTTGACTGAGAAGAGCTGATCGGTTGTGGAGCGACCAGGTCTGAAACCGCTTTGATATTCGCCAATGATTCGTTCTGCGCACGGTATTATTGTATTTTCCAGAATTTTCGTCAATATTCTGTAGGATGTACAGACTAGTGATATGCCCCTGTAATTCTCACACCGCAGTTTATCTTTGTTTTTGTGAATTGGATAGATGATGCTTTTGCGCCAATCGTCTGGTATCACCTCGTCGTCCCACACTCACCGGAGTAATTGATGTATGGCATTAATTAGACCCGTTCCACTGAATCTCAGCAGGTTATCTGGAATCTCAGCGACGGGCGCTTTATTTCTTTTAAGTGACCGCAACGCGAGATCAACTTCCTCCACTGTCGGGGGTTGAATCAACAACATTGTCAAGACCTTCTTGTGTGGTGATATTAGATGGTAGATTTCGAAGCTCTTGAAAATAAGAGGTCCATCATTGGTTAATGTTATCGGCGTCGCTGATGATGTTTCCATCCTTGTCCTTACAGAGGCTGGTCCTGGGTTGATAGCTGTTGTATTTACTAGTTTGTACGCTTGTCTGGTGTTCCTATTAACTAAGTTTTTGGTAATATTCATCAACAGCCCATCAAAGTTTTAACGTTTCTTACGTCTAATTACTCTATTCTTTATTCGCAGTAGCTCGTAATGTTTTTCTCTTTTGGCTCTGGTTGCTCGTTGAATCCATTAGGCCTCTTTTTTGGAGTCAAGTGAATCTTTGCACTCTTCGTCGAACCAGTCATTTCGCGATCGCCGGGCTTTATATCCCACGACTTTCTCTGCGACCTCTTTAATGGTACTCTTCAGTTCTTCCCAGAACGCATGGACGCCTGTGTCGCTGATGTTGTTTATGTGTAGCATAGCCTTTCCTCAAGGGCGGCAGTATACGCCAGCGCTGTAGCATCGCTCAGAAGCTTATCAACTGCAAAGTTTTTGAGAGGGCTGATTCTCGATTGGTGCACTGAAGAAATTCTATATGTGTAGGTTGTCTTCACAAAGTGATGATCTGAGTCACAGTTTGCTCCTCAACAGGAGTGGACATCCATTACACTAAACGCCCATCTCTTGCAAATGAGTACTTGATCAATTTGGTTGACGGATGGCGCAACGGTTAGCATGTTCGCCTTCTACGCACTGGGCCCCGGTTCGATTCCCACTGAGTCCGGTAATTTTCGATAAAAAAAGGGGATTTAGCTGTTAAATGAGTACCCATTTATGGGGTAAATAGCTCGGTTGAGCGTGTTGCTGATCACACACCTCTGCACAAGACCGTCAGGATCTAGAAAATGAGATAATGCTAACTCATCTCGAGGCCATGGTTCAAATTGGACTGTTGCGCCAGTTATTTACATTTACCCAAGCTTGCTGACAATGTAATTGCGAATTTCTAATTCGCTGGTGCCGTAAGCAAGTCGGGATAAAAACAATTGCTTAGGCGGAGAACATACACGAAGAGTTCCACCTAGCCATGAAGAAATCAGAGGAGCACCATCAGGTGCAATGTGGATCGCTATAAGTTACGAGAGGCAGATGGAGGTAGGATGCAATAGAGTATTAGTATAACTCGCAGAACTGCAAGGAGGAAAGTTGTTCCTGTTGTTTGCATTTTTGTTGTGGAATTTGTTGTTTTAATTGATGTTGAGTTTGCAGATTTTGTTGATTTTGTTGATGCTGAGTTGGTGCAGGGGACGAATGCGGAGGCGATTGTTGAGTTTGATTAATTTTGAGTTGTAAACGAGTGGATCCACTAAACTCAAGATATACGATTGACGGCAATCCCCCGTAGTTAGTAGCTGAGTAGGATCTGAAAGAGCTGAGCCAAATGCAATACCTCTACGAAGCCTTCTTTAAAGTGCTACATATTTTCGCCGTGACAAAAACAATATACCTTAGAGCCGGCGCACATGGAAGCAGATGCCGCTTCACTTCCAATCGGATAGGAAGAAATATATTGCGCGCAATGGAGCGATGAACAAGGGACGCTGATAGCTATTCGATAACTATCTGCGTCACTTGGCCACCTTGATAGCTATCTGGGGCGACGCTGGTTTTTGCTCCTATCTGTGGCAGCTCACTCGTCCGTGAATTAGTTTTTATTAAGTCGGGCCACATACTCATACACTGGAACTCGGAACACGAACACGGTCACAATGTGTGATTTGTGTGAAGTTTCTTAACCCATTCGCTTGAGGATCACTTTTACTCAAGCGATGCTTTGAAGTTTCCTCCGAATGCTTCAAGATACTTCACATAAATTACAAATTCGTGTTCGACATTGTGCGGCCCGGCTTATATAATACAGAGTGACGCTGCGTCGTATCACATCATGTGAATTGAAACGTAGATATGTATCAGAGCGGGGAGGAGCTTAAATGACGTGGCGTCCAGCCACATTTGGACGCGCATGAGCACTGGGTCTTATACTTTATAAGGGAAAAGCAAAACAAAAACTTATAGGGTATTAATACTTGCCTATAGGCTCTCTAATTGCATTAATTCGCGTAACAGCTTTTTGACTTTCCGATTCGGCTCGACAGACAGTGTGGTTAAAATGCAAATCATCCAAATCATGCTCGTTAAAAATAAACAGGTTTGAATTATTGGACATTTCGTCAAGCATTAAACCAGAACAGTCAATTCCGTTTACTTTTTTATTAAGAACATTTTTACATATAACTTCTTCGTATCCTAGGTTCACGCGACACGCCTAAATTGAAGATTGCATTATTCGTACATTGCGTATTTTTTTTTTTGCCTATGATCACTCACTTTATCGATATTAAAATTTAAATTAGTTACACTAAGCATTCCAAGGGGAAATATGGCGCACACTATTAGCGGTTCAAGGAGAATGTGTTTTCGGAATTGCCATACCCTTTTTAGCAAGGTTTTTTTTGAATTAGTATCGACTATTTCGACCATATTGACAAAATTGTTTAATATTTCAAGAAATTCTTCAAAAGTTGATTATTACTTTGTTTTCAAAAACTGTAGTAATAATAATAATAAATTCAGTCGTTAAAAATAAAAGCGTGAATCTGTGTCGACTTGTTCACCACGGAAGATTGCACTTTAAAACTAACTTTTCCTCTTGATGGTATACTTGGAGATTTCTAATAAGTAGATAAGCTATCATCATTTGTATACAAATAATAAATATTTGTTGATCTTGTTATAGATATAGTGAAGACGCTAGCTGTAAAACAATTCACGCCCCATCCCTCGGAGACAAGGCTGACAAATAAGATGAATAAATAAATTAAAAGCTCATAGATAGTAGAATCCGAAATGTTTTTCACTTAATCAAATTTATTAGTATCTACATGATTTTTAAAAGAAATAAATATATAAACTTAACGAAATAAATTAAGTTCATACTCGGATGTTGTAGACTGTATATATTTTCAAATCAATGCAATCGATTGAAAACTTCAGTGATTTGATTGATACTATTGTATTTTATTTAAATAAAAAGAAATGAAGCGAACCACTTTTGCTAATGAAATCTGCGCCTGATTCAGTGGCGGATCTAGAAATCTAGTTCGGAGGCGGCCCGACTTTGTTGCTTGGAAAGTTAAGAGTACATCCACATTTACTCATCTTTCGTTCCACAAGAGACATTCGCCTATTGAAGGCGCCGACGCATTTCTTATTGGAAAGAAGCTTGTAACATTGAACCTAGCAAACCATGAACCAAGTTAGAGTACAAAGACTGCTGTGCCTTCCATAACACAAAGCAGCCGGTTTTCTCAATGTCCTGTTAAAATTTATAGTAGGAATAAAGTGCCTGCTCTCTCTCGCTCTCTAGATTCTGTCAACCCCTTGTGAGGCATAGGGCATTAACCATGCCGACTTTCCACCTCGTCCTGTTCGCCGCCATCGCCTTCAACTGACACCACGATTTGCCTAATGACTTACCCTCGACCTCAACTGATCTTCTCCAAGTGTTTCTAGGTCGTCCAACGGGGCGGCTTGGTTCAATGTGGGTTTCAATCGAGGGCCTGTTTGGCAATGTTTTCCGGCCCTTTTCGAAGTGTGTGACCTATCCATTGGCACTTTCGCCTTTTTATGGAGGTGTCTATCCTGTCCTGGCCAGTATTGAACAGGAGGTTGTCGTTAGAAATAACCTCCGGCCAGCGTATGTGTAGGATGCGCCGTAGACACTGGTTCACGAAAATTTGCAATTTATTTGTTATCGCCCTGATCACCTTCCAAGTTGAACAGCTATAAAGAAGCACAGATTTTACATTAGTTTCGAAGATCCTGAGTTTGATACTTCTGGAGATGTGGTTGTTTTCCCAGAAAGGAGTCAAACTGAAAAAAGCTGCCAGAGCTTTATAGATCCGAGACAGTACATCGGCATCCGCTCCACCAACTGGTGTAACTACGCTTCCGAGGTAGCAAAGATTGTTCATTTTTTCTGCCGTCTGCTCCGAAACACAAAATTTCGCTCTGTCTTACTTAGTTTTGGCAGCATTGATTTTAAGCCCCGAATTACCACTTTCGCGGTGCAGGGCATCCGTCATTTGAACTAGATGATCCGATATATTTGAAAGAAGACAAATATCGTCAGCGTAATCCAGGTGTTGAAGGTATTGAAACAGGTTCCATCTGATAACGTTGCTCTCTTGTTCATGAACCGCACTGCAGAGTACGTTGTTAATGGCAATCAAAAACAATATATGTAGGTGACAAAATTCAGCATTGTCTCGCTCCGCTATGTACCTCGGCGTGGGTCTGAAAGCTTACCCTTGTGTTAGACGTGACATCGGGCTTTGCTACAGGACTCCTTGATGATGGATATGATATTATCTGGTATACCTCTCCTTTGTAAAGCCTTCCAGATGTATTCCCGATCAACGCTGTCAAACGCCTTCTGAAAATCGATGAACATGATATGTAATGGGGATCTCCACCCTGCGGATTGTTCAATAATAATTCGGAGGGTGTTGATGTGGTCGCTACATGAAAAGCACTCGCGAAACCAGCCTGTTCATCGTTCAGTGTGCGGTCAACTGTATGCTTGATCCGGTTTAAGACTATCTTTGCCATCAGTTTGGAGACTGCTTGGGGGAGGCAAATTCCACGCCAATTATTACAATCCTTCAAGTTACCTTTCTTCGGGATCTTAATAATGATGCTCTTCTTGAATTAGGGTGAGTTTCGGTTTCCTAACACTCTTGGATAAGGGGGAGAAGAATATCCGCAGTAGCGTTGATATCCGCCTTAAAGAGTTCCACCGGAATTCCATCTATCCCCGGGGCTTTACCGGCATCCATCGATTTAATGGCCACAGTTACTTCCAGCTTAGATGGTGGGCTGGTATCAACTCTGGCTAGGGTCGAATCCTTCTAAGCAGAACGAGCTCTACTTTATTCGGAATAATTTTTCCTCATAGTTATCAGCCCAAATGAATGTTGAGAGAGGGCATTGTACAACACCTTATTTCGGATGCCCACCAAAACGACCATTACATATTTTAAATATGTAATAGTAGGTTTGGTGGGCAGCACAAGATGCCCATGGGGACGGAGCCTTAGCGTGCGTTTACACGTGAACATCTCGCCGAATTTGAACATTACCGCGGTAATGTTCTTGAACATTAGGACTAATATACCAACAACTACCAAGTAAATTTCATTGCCGACACACACAGAAGGCATGAAGAATGATGGGTTGCTAGAAAGATACATATTTGCCCATGGACCCGTAAACAGAAAATTACCTTTCGTCTGTTTGTTGTCATTTGGTAATAATATGCGTATTGTTGATTCGTAGTGTTGTTGTTTTAGTTATGAGACCTTTTTTTTGAAAGCATTGTCTTTATTGAAGAGATCAGTAGATATCGGGTATGCATTCTTCTACCGCAAGTACGTATTACTGGGTTATGGTTTTTGACTTGTTATTGTTTTGCATTGGGAAATCAACTTGATGATGAAATTTATGGATGAAAGCAATGATCACACGAAAGCGAAGTTTAATTTAGATTATTTGGAACTCTATCTAAATGCTGTAAATCAATTAATTTGTACGTATGTCACGTACATTGTATGGATTTTTTTTATTTTAGTTTAAGTGAATAAAGTACAAGTAATATGCAAATATGTACCAACATGGAATTGTGGTTTTGTGAAGGAATACATTACATGCAGCCTAGAATTATAGGTACGTACATACATCCACATTTTTGTGTAGTGGGGAAAATTTCTTGTTTATGGCCCGTCGCATATAAAATTAGATTAGACGGGAATAAAGTGCGATGCATGTTGTTTATTCAGTGTAAAGACAAATGAAATAGACTACTGCCGAAGGCTTTTTGAGTCTCTGTATCTACCTGTTTCTCAGTAGATACTTTATCTGTTGCTCAATAGGGGCTGTATCTTTTGGTCAATAGATAATGAGTCTGTTGCTCAGCATATACTGTGTCTGTTAGCCAACATATATAGCATCTGTCGCTCAGTAGATACTGTATCTGTTGGTCAGTTGGTACTGTATCTGTTCTTTGTAGATACTGTATCTGTTAATCAGTAGATAGAAAATGAGAGACATCACATCTGGAACAGAGTTGAAAATGAATTAGCTGAAATAAACTTCTTTCTCCGCCATCCGCCTCTAAACCTTTCTATACTGAGCCCGTAATTCGGCCCCATGCGGCGAAGTGTCTGTATGAAGGCTGTTTAAGTTCGCTCGTCGCAGATCCGTGTCGTTTTTTTTTCATCTGACACCGAAAATTAAATGACTCCAAAATGAATAATTACACCAATTGTACGTTTCGGGTACATGCCATACATTGCCTAGGTTCAGGATTCTCAACGTTGCAATTACATTTCAAGTATTTAGCAAATGCATGTCAAACGATAAAAAAGGAAATCAACCAGAACAATTTTCTGACACATTTCACTAGTTTGTATTTTACATGCCATCTCCACCTGAATTTAGACTGAGTTCAAAGCAACTTGGAACGTTTACGGTTTTCACGGAACGCACCCATTGAAAATATTGATCATACGGCAGAGATTAATAAGATCTTTTTTTGTAGTAAAATTTTACATTTTAGAATCAATTGCCTACCTAAATGTATACATCGATAAGCAAATTATACGAAAATATGGGTTAAATAATATACCTACATCTTTATACTAATACATATATCTATCTTATATACCTACATAGCTCAAACAGTTACATTTTAATCAATCAGACTTACATCTGATTGTATTTCGATCTAACACCACACAAAAAAATATCCATTTGTCCTTATTTCATTATTTTCTGACCTGGTGTCATAAAATCGAAAACAAACCAAAAAAACTCAAACAAACAACAACTCAACTCAAATTACCCATCGTCTACCTGCTGGCAATTTGTGTGAAACGCAAGACGATTGAAATAGATTCGTAGCATATACATTTTCTCTCAATGGTTGACCCTCGTTTGAAAACATACCTCCATATGAAAAGGTACATTTCCATTAAATTCGGCGAACATTTTCGCCCGTTCCCATTCCTCATGGGAACAGCTCTGAACATATTCGCCGAATGCACCTTCTGTCTTCTTAATGCCTTTTCCATAAGACGCGCAGCACATATTCGGCGAAAAAGTTCTCGGGAAATGGATAGATGCGAACATTGCCTGTTCCGTTCGGCGAATATAATGCTATTGTTATTGTATTCACATTCAAATTCGGCGAGATGTTCACGTGTAAACGCAGCATTAGGTAGCATAATGACCGTGAAGGTCGGGCCGTGCCATCTGGCGAAGGAAAATACCCTTCAATGAGCTAGGCTGTAGATCAGTTCGGTAGACGTGAGCAAGGTTTTCGACGCTCGCCGCCCCTGTCCTTTACGTATTAATAAAAATTCATAGGAATGGGGAAGACAACACAAACAGGGCAGGTAAAATTGAGGAATGATAAAAAAAATGAGGCGGTAAGGATGGAATGGTTGGCGGACGGCGCAGATTCCCTCGCG
The DNA here is from genome assembly GCA_964017055.1 of Chloromyia formosa. Classification (NCBI taxonomy): domain Eukaryota; kingdom Metazoa; phylum Arthropoda; class Insecta; order Diptera; family Stratiomyidae; genus Chloromyia; species Chloromyia formosa. Next base: position 56,791,170 of record OZ024818.1, read on the forward strand.
TTCGCATCAGGGTCTAGGCGTAATGAGACTCTCGGCCTCTGGTTTCGTACCACCGACAGATCATTATTCATCAGGTGCTGCCATCGATCTGCTTTCTAGGTAGTCTACCACTACTAAATGTGGTTCATTACACATGCGCGTTGCAGAATAGACGGCTTTCTAGGTAGTCTATCCCGCAAGACGAAGCGGTATCCTGCAGCCTGGAAAACAAGGCTGAAAGTAGTTTATTCCGCAAGACGCGGCGGAATTCCTTAGCTTGGAAAATAGGACTTTAGAAGTTAATGGACAAGTATCAACAATCAACTGATAACTGATTTTCGAAATAGGGTAGAGTATCTCACTGGAACAAATATTCTAATAAATACTACTATTTGGCAAAATGGTGCAAATTTAAGCTTTATTGACATAATGACACACATACTTAGTATTACGCAAAGTCTATACTCTAGTTGATTCGATCTCCGAAGCCACGTTATCTATGCCATTTTTATCCGAATCGCTAGTCTTCTCTCGATTTTGCTTTTTCACATAAAAGTATACGGCTCTAAAATAGTTACGCATATGGTTTTTATATGACTTTGATCACTGACTATTTGTTGATATGTACTTACAGAAACATGAACAACGTTGGAAACAATAATATGTCGGACAATAGGAAAACAGCTCCTGGAAATGATTCTACCGTTGCAGAATAAACTAGGCTGTAAAGAGGAGGAAAAATAAACCCCGAGATTGCTTCAGTTATTCCCAAAATTGAAAACAGTCGACCTGGAATACACACTGATTAGAACATTCAAATATATTATAGATATAGCAACATTACCCAATTCATCTGTTTCAACGAAATTCGGTATTACGGATTTGACCGCTATCGCTTTGCAACTAATGAATAAGTCAACGGTTGCTCCAACATAAAATAATATAGATTCCTTGGAGAAAGCCTGAAAACCAAATTAACAAGATTGTATATAGTTATCGTTTCTGATGCTTGTAGTTTGTATCTAATAATAGAATACGTAGCTTCTCCTACTACAAAATTATTTTATTTAAGTATATACGTATTTCGGGAGCGATTTACTCCCTTCTTCAGTACTAGCTACTAAATCATTGGCAAGGTTACATGTGCTTAAATCGGTAAAAAATTTAAAGATACAGATACAGGTAAAAAATATAAAAGTTAGATGCTACAGTTATACAATTAAATCGTAAAGGATATGAAAATATGTAACAAAGGTAAAGGTAATTAACGAAACATTAAACAGTGATTAGTGTAAAACACGGTTCTTCCGTTTTTTGGCGAGTAGTTTTATTAATTTGGATGAACAGTTTCCTTCGTCTGTGTTCATCAACTTTTTTGAATCGTTCCGCAATATTTCTAAACTCTTCCAGGCGTCCAAAGTGTAGGGTTTATTTACATGTCGTAACAATTTTAGATTTTCTTTTGTCACAGAATGTCCCTCTTCGACAATATGTATTGCCACTGTTGATCGAACCGAGTTAATTCCTCGTTTTTCTCCGCTTACCACTTCCCTCATGTGCTCCTGGAACCTCGTCGTGATGAGCCGCTTCGTCTGGCCAATGTAATGTCTATCGCAATCGCCGCAACTTATTTGATATATGCCGCTTTTTTCTCTTTCCGTTAGTGGGTCTTTCTCGCTTCCTAATCGTCTTTTCAGCGTAGCGTCTCTGCTGGATCCGACAACTTTGATGTTAAACTTTTTCATAAAAGATTTTATTTTATAAAAATTACTGGACACGGGTATACTAATCCATTTTGTTTCTTCTCTGGTGCTGGCTTGTTCGAATAATGTTGTATGTTGGTTTTTCCATATTTGGTCGTCTTTTTTCCTCATTAGTTTTTTTATTGCTTCGATGCAGTACCCGTTCTTTGCTGCTATATCGAAGATGTATGTCCTTTCTTTTTGAAAACCTGCCTTCGTTAAGGGATACGTGAATAACCGATGCACCATTGAGTTGTATGCCGCCATTTTTTGTGTTGTGGTATGCGATGAAGTTTTAACTATCGTCCTCTGAGTCGCGGTTGGTTTTCGGTATATCTCATATTCGAGCTTCCCGCTGTTGTTTTTTATTCGCAGATCTAGGAATGGTAGTGATCGCTCTTTTTCCATTTCCATTGTAAATTCGATGTTCGGGTGAATGTCATTAATCTCGTTCAGGATGTTCTCGACCCTATCCTTTTGAACTATGGCGAAAACATCGTCGACATATCTAAGATTGTATATGTACATATATGTTGCAGGGATTTAGTGCATAACATCAAATAGCGATATTGCCCGACAAAGTGCACTATAATTTCTATTATGCTGGCACCGCCATCACCAAGTATCGATATGAGATCTATTACATAATTAGAGTCTACTTAGTTGCTTATTAGTTGCTCTAGTCCGAAATTTATTGCTCCCGCCGATTAGCCACAATCGATGCTTTTATGTGGGGGTGCAAGAGTAAAGTTACGCTATCACCCCCACTTCTTTATACGGCACATATCAAACTCCAATTTTATGTAAAATGAAAGTCTAAATTAATTGCAAATAATATACTCTATTCCGCAACTAATTGCTCCTGCCGATTTGCCAGGTTAACTTTTTTTGTATGGTAGTGTTAGCGTAACGTTCTGCTAGCACCTTTTACGAGTATATAGCATATATCAAACTCCAAATTGATGTAAACGAAAGTCGGAAATAATTGCAAATTTGTTGTTCTAATCCGGAAATTATTACTTCTGGCAATTTGCCAGGATTTTAAACTATATATAGGAAGGACACCACATTTGGACACCACTGTATTATGATATCCCTACTTACCAATATCTAACTCAAATTCAAAGGATATTGAAAGTGATGATTACATTCTAATTTGTTGCTCTATTCCGGAATTAATTGCTTCTGCCAAATTTCCAGGATACCTTTTTGCATAGTTGTGCTAGCGTAACGTAACGCTAGCACTACCACACAAATAATTTTATCCTGGCAAATTGACAGCAGCGATTTATTCTGGAATAAAGTAACAAATTAGCAATTAATTGTGACTTTCATTTAACATAAAATTAGGGTTTGATATATGCCATATATAAAAGTGAGGGTTTTAATTTTGGAATAGAGTAACAAATGTAATGAACCAAATTTTGGGGGGTAACCGGTACGTTTGCTTCGAAATATTTTTCGCAAAAATATTTGTTTTGGTTTTCCCAAAATAAATGTATTTGTGAAAAATTGTTTTAAGTTCTAAATTTAGCGGTCGCACACACCTTAAGTTGCGGTCTCCACAATACTCTGTTTCACACACGTTTCGTGATCGTTTCGCGTGTTACATAGGTGTTCAGTGTTTTTATCCGACCATCTTGGCAAACCGCTACCCATCCTGCAATTCTACGATTCACGATGAAACCCATGTTTCGATGAAAAAAAAGAAAACATGGGGCAATTGCTACCACCGCCATCTTTACTCTCAGGCCGGATTGTCAAAGCAATGACGTCATGACAAGCAGTGAACCATATGTAAACAAAGTGAAGAACGCGTGCAGTCGACCTCTTGAAATTTGGCGATTTTCGTGCGTAAAAGTGATTTTAGTGTCGCAATTTTAAATGCAATTGAAAGTAGTGCTTGTCACTGATATTCGAAAGTGAAAAAATGCAAGGTGCCGCGAACTTCCTACCAAAATGAACTGCTCGAAAGTGCGCGAGACATGAGTGTGGTTATGAAAGTGCGACACGGGAAATTTGGCATTTTTCGTAAATTTTCCGGCAATTTAACTAGTGTGGATGGTGCAGCACTACTCTGGCACGAATCTTTGGGCCGGTGAATTCAGCGGAAACTCCCGGAAGTGCCCCAAAAAGTGAATTCAAAGTGGTTGTCAAATGACAACATTACAGGTGATTTCCGGCCTTTTCATCGGAATTCATAGGGTGAAGCCGCTTCTAAACGATGCTACGAACACCTTCTAACGTTGGACGCTTAATGGTTCGTGGCATCGTGTGGCCGGATGTCGATCTACGAGCTTCCAATGTCAAGCGTCGAACGTTCGCGTTGGAAGACGCTCGCTCTGTTGGCGAATTTCGTACCCGAATCAAATGAATTCGAACGTTCCAACGTTTGAACGAAACAATTGCCGAACCGTTGAGCAGATACATTTGAAGCAAGCTCAGTTGCAAGGCACGACGAATTTGGTAAACCGGATTCTTTTTTTTTTAATTAAAAAGTAGCAACACAACAATACCACCATGGCGGCAGCAACAGATGCTATCTCTTCTTCCTTCCGCCATCACCGTGATAAGTAATTTCAATTTAATTCATTAATTGACAACTCGGCCAAACCGTCAAACGTTTCAATCGAACAATTGCCGTTGCCGTTGAGAAGATACTTTTGTCGCTTCAATTGCCAAATCGTTTGATTCAAACGTTGGATCCAACGTTGGATCGAACGTTAGACGCATCGTTTAGAAGCGGCTTAAGTATACGTTTTTTGTTGTGCTAAATTTTTGAGGATTGATGCGCCCCAAAATACGGGTCTTGAACGCATTGTTGATGAGCCAGACGAAAGTTTCACTCCAGCTGACAGGACTAGATGCCAGGCGGTGAAACTTTCGTCCGGTTCGTCAACATCGTGGTCAAAATCCGCATTTTGGGGCACATCAATCTAGTAAAATTTTAGCACAACAAAAAACGTATACTTACCCTATGAATTGGAATGAAAAGGCCGGAAATCACCTGTAATGTTGTCATTTGACAACCACTTTGAATTCACTTTTTGGGGCACTTCCGGGAGTTTCCGCTGAACTCACCGGCCCGAGGATTCGTCCCAGGGTAGTGCTGCACCATTCACACTAGCCGAATTGCCGCAAAATTAACGAAAAATGCGAAATTTCCGGTGTCGCACTTTCCTAACCTCGCACATTTCAATATACGAGGAGTTTTCCGAAAAGAGCTATGTAAGTGGTTGTGGTTATTATCAATTTTGTGTGAACGTGGTATGATTATGTGAGATGAGCGAGTTTTAAGAGATGATTGACTGCTGCCTTGGAAGGTATGGATGGATTCTCTGTCCATACCACCTTCATTCCTTTTTAACATTACATGTCCTTACGTAGCAGTAAAAACTTTCGTTAAGAGCTTAAGTAGATTCCTCATAGATTTCCAAGAAGCAATCTAATAGACATCACATTGAATGATTCTAGAATGAATCCAATTGATAGTAGACATCATATGGAATGATCCCGGATTGAATCAAATTGATGGCAGTAGCAGTGGCTTCTTCTTGATCCAGAATCAATGAAAAGAAGCACAAAAGGCAGCTATCACGATCACGAAGTACGCTTCTTTGGTGCTCACCTAGGAAGCTACTTGGAAGAAATGTATAAGCTCTGAAGGCAAAGCTGACTCGGAACAGCTTCCAGAATTAATCAAAAGAAGCTAAAAGGCAGCGATCACGATGTGCGCTTCCTTGATGCTCACCTAGGAAGCTACTTGGAAGTAATGTATAAGCTCTGAAGGCAAAGCTGCCTCGGAACAGCTTCCAAAATGAATCAAATATTGCTAAAAGGCAGCTATCACAATATGCGCTTCCTTGATGCTCGCCTGGAAAGCTACCTAGAAGCAATGTGTAACTTCGGAGCTTACACATTGCTTCCGCGTAGCTTATCAGGCGAGCATTGAGGAAGTGCACATCGTGACAGCTGCCTTTTGTGCTTTTTTTGAGTGATTCTGGATGCATTACCGAGGCAGCTCTGCCTTTGCTTCCCCTAAGTAGTTACTTTTGTGAATGTGTTGATGAATGATGTTTATTAACCCAGATATGCCTACTGTCCTATATATAGGACAGTCAATAAAATGCGCACCAAATAATCATTTATGCAATGAACCCAAGATGAACAGTAACAAACGGTTCAGTACGCATGCGGCTATCATTGGATAACATCACAAACAGCTTTGCTCGTGTTTTTGTAATAATTTTGTGAGTTTGAATATTGGCAATTTTGGAAAATGGAAAATTTTGGGGTACGGTTTGAAAGGTAAGCATATATTCTGTATCATTTACTACGTAATATACTGAAACGTAGTATATTCTATAGAAAAAAGTTCAATGCATCGTAAGAAAGTACGCTGCGCATTTTCTTTTGGTGTTTTGTGTACTTTATGGCATTGGATTTTATGGTGTCCTATATATAGGACAGTAGGCAGATAGGTAGCTATGATGGTCTTTTCTATTTTAGTGGATTTTCTCTTGAGGAAGCGCTTGCGATGCTAGAAGATGACCAAAATATCGCTCAGAATGTAGACGAGATAACCATTTTCCCTCCATATAATGCGAATCATGAAATTACTGATGAAGATTCAGGGGATGAAAATATTGTGTCAATGGACAATCTTCCAGGTGCACAATTACGGGCACCTGCTGAGATTATTTTTCAAAATAACGATGCCGCTGAGTTTTCGTCAGATGACGATATTCCTTCAGCCGATAAAAGGGAAAAGAATAAGAAGAAACAAAAAAAGAAACTGAAAGAGTATCAATGGATCAAGGAGGATTTGCCTCAACTTTCTTCGGAATTCGATTCTCATTCCGATGCTGAGAACTTGGAATCGCCATTTGAACTTTTTTCTAAGTTTTTTGATGATGAAGTATTTGCTCTCTTTTTGAATGAGTCCAATAATTATGCTCAGCAAAAAAACAAAAAACCAAATATCGAAATCCACGAGTTAAAGGCCTTTATTGGAGTACTCTTAATCAGCGGCTACGTTCAAGTACCAAGAAGGAGGATCTTTTGGGAACGGGAAAAGGATGGCCATAACGATTTGGTTTCGGATGCTTTATCACGAGACCGCTTCGAATATATATTTTCAAATATACACGTATCAAATAATGAACATCTAGAGGCCTCCGACAAATTTGCCAAAGTACGGCCATTATTTACTCTCTTGAACAAAAAGTTCCTTCAAAACGCGCCAATCAACGAAATGCACTCCATCGACGAATCAATGGTCCCGTATTATGGCCGTCATGGATGCAAACAATTCATCCATAGCAAGCCAATAAGATATGGATATAAATTATGGGTTGGCTGCACCAAGGATGGGTACTTGAATTGGTTTGAGCCTTACCAAGGCTCTTCCACAAACATTAGCGTAAAGTATGCTGAGTTCGGAGTTGGGCCTGGCGTAGTCCTAGAATATGCAGAAACTCTACGAAAGAAGTGGCCAAATATAAAATTCCATCTATTCTTCGACAACTTTTTCACGTCGATAAGCCTTATGGAGGAGCTGACGAAACAAAACTTGTTTGCAACGGGCACAATTCGAGAAAATCGACAGAGAGGAAACATCATGAAGGACAAAAAATCCATGAAAAAGGAAGTTCGAGGAGCTTACGACTTCCAAAAAATTTTCGATCAGAACATCATTGCGGTTAAGTGGCACGATAATAGTATCGTGAACATATGTTCAAATTTTGCTGGGATTGAGCCTGTTCATAATATCCGTCGTTATTCTCAGCAAAAAAAGAAAAATATTCAGGTGTGTACAATTTTTATAAATATTAGTAGATAACTAACTAACTAAAGAATATGATTATTTCAGGTTGAACAACCGCATATTATCAACATGTATAATAACAGCATGGGTGGAGTTGATCGTTCAGACCAGAGCATCAGCCTGTACCGCATATCAATCAGGGGCAAAAAGTGGTACATGCCCTTGATCAGCAATTGCATTGATATGTGCGTTCAAAACGCATGACAGCTTCACCGCAAAGCAGGTGGAGATTTAGATCAACTTAGTTTCAGAAGGCGAATTACAACGACCTTGCTAATGCAAAACCGGAAGCAGGTCGTTTATAATAAAGGGCATGGAAGCAAAGACCCAAATGATGACCTCCGGTATGACAGATTGGATCATCTTGTAGTCCCGCAGGAAAAACAAACAAGATGCGGTTGGTGCCATGCTAAATCCTTAACACGATGCTCGAAATGCAACGTTGGGCTTCACGTAAAGTGCTTCGTTGCATATCATGCACACGAATAATTTGAATTTGATAGCTACCCATGTGCCTACTGTCCTATATATAGGACGGCTCCAAAAACATACTTCTCGAATAAATTTTTTTTTGTTATGTATAAATATTGTTTTATTATTCCTATCTAAGCTAAATAGCTAATTTACCTTTGGATTACAGCACACGGCTCCATAGGCATATCTGGGTTAATAAAGAATTATATTCACTATCCAGCAATATTTAATTATTTATTTTACGATGAAGACAACGTTTCGCATTATATATGCATTTTCAAGTCTTTACATTTATTGTCTATATAATTTCAACTATTACCATTATAATAATTATTTTAATTTTTATGGACAGTTTTTTATTATATATTTTCTCTATAAATGTAAAGACTTGAAAATGCATATATAATGCTAAACGTTGTCTTCATCGTAAAATAAATAATTAAATATTGCTGGATAGTGAATATAATTCTTTATTAATTGTATATATACCAGTGATCATCAATCAACTTATGAATGATGTTTATGTTCATCACAGTAAAGCAGCATCAGGGATGATGACGAGATTTTTTGAGGAAGAAAAATTGGACATAGCTTCGATACAGGAACCCTGGATTTTACATAACAAAATGAGGGATTTGTCTTAACAAATCGCAAATCTGTACGATGTACAGGGGGACGGTAAAATAAGGAAGTGCATCCTGGTGCGTCATAGAATAATGTGCAGTGCAAATGATGCATTTCTGCTCGCCTGATCTTACGGAAGTAATGGTCGGCAGTGGTGCAGGATCACTCCTAAATGCACCAGCATATCTCCCGTATTATGCACCAAGAACACCTTCATCAGAGGAAGTGGAAAATCTAGTAAAATATTGTAAGGATCTCTTTCCTTCAGCTGTCAGCTGCCTAACATTAAAGAAACTCTGGAACACCTCGTGTGGATGCCCATGTAGTGTACACACAAAATATATATTTTTCTATGCGCATTCCAATATACGTGTGTACACGCAAGCGAGTCTATTTTTAGAATTCTTCCACAGCTGATTGCAATAAAGATACCGACCGAAGTAAACCCAAGCATTCGTATGATATTGATCCTTGACCTGTATGCGGTCATATTGGTGTTAATGCATAGCCTACGTACGCACACACATATTAGTTCAAGGATGGGTCAACTCTATATATGTTCGGTTTGCGGATGGGCGGATCTTTGTTGCAACAGCCAATAGGACACTCTACATGTATAGACTTATATTATACAGGAACGGAGTAATAATTCCCTCTTCCTTTTTAACTTGTAGTCATCGTTTAGTACTTAATTTACAACATAAGATTATTGGATAAATAGAGTAGAGTTAAGCTTATAAAATCAGTTTTATAACGAGACTCATTCCGGCAGCAATTGCCTATTTCAATTATATATGCAGATTACCACTGCTTTCCTCTGGATAAAAATGGTAAGTCTTGCGGAGATTAATTTTGCATAATAAAATTCTGGCAGTGATGCCTACTAAAGAGCAGGGACGACTGCTCTACAAAACCCACGTTCAATTTCTAACAAATCCTTTTCTCTCTTCTTACGTGGCAAATCGGCGAACGTTGGCGAACGTTTAACATTACACCCAGCACTCGCAAGAACAAGACAAAGATGTCTTGGTGCCTTCCGCAACTTGAAGGCGGTCGCGGACCTCAGTAAATAGTTTTTTTGGAATTCGAAAACGCGACGAAAACCTTCGAACTCAACAATATTAACTAATTAAAATACGTCAATTCGTGGCATCGCTATGGACCCAAGCGGTCTATGAGGGGCTGTAAGGCCGCCACCCAACCTAACCCAACTAACAATTTGCTCTTGAGGTAAGAACCAAAACTGTTATAATATCGGAATTAAACCTTTCGGAACGAAATATTACGTTAAAGGTATTTATTAGGCATTCTGCTAAAAAGTAAAACTAATACCTGAATCTGTTTTAACTTTTAAAAGAAAAGACGTGTAAAAAGTCTTTAGTGCAGATTGGAAGCTCGATGAAAACTTTAAAGGCATTTTGTTCAGATTATAGCCTTAAAAGTAATTTTTGCGAGTGTGTTATTAGAAAAGATCCTCTTAAAGTTTTTGCTTTAGACCATTCTAAGTGTTAATGCAGTGTAGGTCTAACTAAACCATTATAGGAATAATTGCCGTTTGTCAACTCTCGTACTGCTTGTATAATAAGCTTGATCAAGAACATATTCCTGTTTCAGGGTTGTAATATTTTAGCTTAAATAGAGATGAGTAGAACGGCTTTAAATGAGAAAGCTATACACTCTTATACTTAAAGAAGTCAGGCGAAGGTTGTAGGGAAAGATATAGTTTAATTGCAATTTTGAAGAACAGTTTAATACGAAGAAGTTATTATAATTTACTTATGGGAGCAACAAACTTAACTAAACACTTATAAGTTCTTTAAAATAGAGCTTGAGAGAACCGCCATCTTTTTCGACTGTTTGGTTATAGCAATTATTGCGCCAGAAATTAATTTCTTCAATACTTTGGTGACTTTGGATATTTTCATTTTAAATGTATTTCTTAGGGTCTGACAAGAAAATAAGAACGTGTTTAATACAATACATTTTAGGCCACTATTAGCTACTATGTAAAAAGTACATTTAATTCATGATGAACATTAAATGAACATGTATGCTAAATTTCGAGAGGGATTCGTTTTTTTTTTGGGAGTTTTGTACATCATTTGATCAGAAAAATTTCTTTCGCAGAGAAAATTTGACTATCAAATCGACAAAATCCACTGCGAAAAAGTGCATCAGACCAATAATACAAATATGAATTTCAACTCCATTCGTATTTTTATAGAGAACTTCCAAAAGTATCATGAATTCCACTTAATGCTACAATAAGCACAAAATTTACTTACTGAAAACCAATAGAAATCTTTGTCTCTTAGTTAAGATTCTAAAACGCGATCTATGTATGTATAGCAGATTACTGTAAATCACTTATACGTACTTTTACTGATATCTTTCTGATAAGTTATCTTGTTAGAGCTGTCAAGAAGACTTGAAGAATTCTTAAAATACTTTATACTCATAATTTCATACGCTACTTTTTGGCTAGAAACGTTCTTTAAGATTTCTATCAGAACAATTTCCAAGTCAATAAGTCTTAGCTGAAACTAAATGTAGTTCTTATAAAATCCTTGAAGATCTCTATAAGAACAAAATTGTTAGTTGGGAACCTAACTAGATTTCAAGTCACTAGCTTCATTTTATCGAAAGTTATCGCTTATTTGAAGTTTCAATTTTAGGGGAGGTCGGAATTCCTTGGGTCGGATCTTGCCCATTTTCAATACCAACTAACTAGTTCTTACTACCAACATACTGCCAAATTTTTAACTCGCTGGTGTCATTCTATCGAAAGTTATCGTAATTAAAGGAATATTTTTTTTTATAAATTTGTAGGAGAGGTAGGCGTTTCTTTGATCTGATTATGCCCAACTTACTAAAACTCAAGGAGCCTCTCACCTCAGGGTTACATGCCAAAAAATCAGGTGTCTACGTCAATTGGTTCAAGAGCTATGGACAAAAAACTTGAAAAGTAGGATAGGGGTCTTCGTAAGAAAAATACCGTTAGTTTTCAACTGATCGATTTTGAGAAGAAGAAGCTGAGAGGATCATAACTCAAAGTAGTGTCAAAAGTGCAATAAACTCCTTTGCACTATTTAAATCGGCTGGAATGGACGGACTATTCCCGGCACTACTACTGTGGGGCATGAACGTTCTACTAGATAAGATCCGGAACGTATTCGTCGCCTGTCGTTCAACAGGCTACATCCCGAAGGCATGGAGGGAGGCTAAGGTGGTTTTCCCGCCCAAACCGGGGAAAAGGGACTATACAGAGGCAAAGTCCTTCAGGCCGGTTAGCCTTACACCATCCCTATTGAAAAGAATGGTGGACTACCTGGAGAATACCATTCTAGTGTATAGTCCTCTGCGTAGGTGGCAACATGCTTATAGGGTAGGCAGATCTACGGAAACCGCTTCACACGGACTCGATAGAGTTGCAAAGAAAGAGAGAGTTTAATAACGGCGGGATCGCCGTCTACTTTTATGAACATATTTTAGAAGGTGCTTTGATGAAATCTCCTTTACCAATGCTTATGCTTAAGTAGAGGGAAACAAATCTTAGCAGTGGATGTGCCAAAATACCGGGTAAGGTAGTCCAAGGATGCCTACAAGGAGGTGTTCTTTCGCCTCTGCTGTGGAACATCACCGTAGACAGTTTTCTCTGGAAGCTGGACTCGATGAGCGTACACACTGTAGGATACGCTGATGAATTGGCTCTTACGGTTAGGCACAATTCTAGGTTGCATGGTACAGGGACATGCTCTCAAAGTAACCCAAGAGTGGTGTATAGTAATGAGCAAGAGCTAACCATAAACACTAGTAAATCAAACACTATAATTTTTACTAGTAAAAGCAAAGACAAAGAGATAACTCCCTTACGGGTTATTGGTTCGAAAATTAAGGTGTCCAAGGAAATGAAGCATCTAGGAGTTACCTTAGATGCCAAACTAACTTAGAATGTTCACGTTGATGAGAAGATCCAAAAGCGAAAAGGATTTTGATTCACGGTTTTCAAGTTATAATCAAAAAACCAAAAAAGTACCGAAATTTCGAGGTTTTTTTTATTGTACATTTTGACCATGTTTCGCAATCATCTTTTGGTGGGAAGCTCCGGATTCGTATTCAGCGCCAGAAAAAAAAATTTATAAAAAAATTCTCCATCACAATTTGTTTCTTTTTATCACCCAATGGGTGAACTATTATAAAATACTAGGTATTATCGTATGCGAATTATTCGTCAAATATTTCGACAATTGCGAAAACACGATCTTAACTCGAAAAATTGGAGGGAAAATTCATTTGGGACATTACGAGTACAATTTAGTATTAAATTCTAGACAAATCAAGAATATTATTTATACACATTATATGCTTACCAAAAACGGTTTGGATATCACTGTACCCAAGGAAGCTATGAATCCACCCATTGAATCACTTATTTTAAAGATTTTAATCAACACGCCCGTCATAAGGAATGTTCCTAAAATATACTCACAATATTTTATTTATATGTATCCAAAAAATTACTCATCATGTATCTTACCAAAAATTGTTAATGCTGCGGAATATGTATTGAAGTAACTTATCATTTCGCCATTCCATTTTAATTTGAGCAATTGAAAATTGTAGAAGTATTCCGCTTCACCTAAAAACAAGTAAAAATAATTTTATTTTATTTCATGAGCATATTATTCTCTGTTGTTTTTCCCAAATACAGATTTATTTACAATAATTAAAAGTGCTTACCAATGGCGGGTGCGATAAACAAGAAATTCAGAATAACCAGTAAAAGCATCCAAAAACGACCATTACTAGGTCGCTTTTTCAGGCAAATAGCAATACATTCAAATATCGATGTTGGATCGAAAAAGTCTAAAAACCAATTTTTCGGTGCTTTTGATTCTTCATTTTCGGTGACAGGTTTTTTACTATCGTCAATTTCGAGCGTAGCCGTTTTACTATCAGTCTCGAAAGCCAAATTTTCATGACCATTTTCATTTTCTGATTTCGGCTTTTTCTTTGTTTCGGGTATAAAGAATATCCCATAAATAATACCCAAAAGTAAAATACAGATTCCCATTATAAATTGTTCTACGTGGAAAAAAATATTCGTTCCGTTTGGTTACATTTCACATCAAATTAAATAATATTTTCACTACTTACTTATGTAACCAAGTTGGATATGGAGGATTCCACTAAATGGTAATCCAACCAGCTGGATGATATTGGCACACACTCCGACAATTCCAAATCTAAAAATGGGATAATATTAATTTCAAATAAAATGTAAGACAAGGCGCGTTCTTTTGTACTCCAGTACAGGTTAATTCGGGTTAACAACACGCAGTTACAACAATGCGTTAACCTGAATTAACCTGGCTCTACGGGTTAATAAACCCGCACTCGATAGATATTTCCAGAGATGGCGTTTACATCGCTAAATGGCGAATTTATTATGGAAAATTAAAAAAATTTGTAGTTTAATTAATCATTCAGTAAACATATCGTAGATATTTTTTCCGGATATGATTTATTTTTTTAATCATGCGAGCACGCTCAAAAATGTTGCAAAACTATATTGACGCCAGAGGTCCATTGCACTTTGGCACTTAACCGAGTAGTTAACCGGAACCGCTTTTTTTGAACGCCGCTTAACCTTCACCCGAATCAACCTGGACTGGAGTGCAAAAGAACGCGCCTTTTGTTCCGAACTTTCTAATCTCACTACCGAAACGCTCGATCATTTTCCTCTGTAATTTCAGTCAGGTAGCTGAATATGCCCATGAACATCAAAGTGTAGCCGCCTAGCATCGACGGGACAACCCTCTCAATAAATGCTCCAAATTCCATAGGAATCACGTCCATAAATATTGTAGTTATAAGAAGTCCTAATAATAAATGAAATATGTATGTATGATTAGGTTGGTGTTCAGATTTCATAGATTCAAGGTCAGCGCTATAGTCGTCTAACACGTGTGGTTGCACGGGGTCTTGTGCAGTGAAACGGCCTCACGCAGTAAAGGACATTCATTTTAATTCTTAGAAGCTCTTGTCTTATAACTAGGGCAACCGATATTAGCAAAAAAGCGCCTAAAATAGAATATAAAATACGTCCTTAAAAATTTAAAAATAGAAGTATGCTCTTAAACATTTTAAATTCTCGTTCTCAGACCACACCTCAAATGGGGATTTGCGATGATGTATTTGGGGATTATGTATTTCGGGATTATGTTAATGGGGATTTTGGTTTGGGGATTTCGTACCCAACCCCAATAGAGAAGTCGAAAACAATGATCTTCAAAAAGCGTTAGAGACTAATTAAGGATGAGAAAACGAACAAGAAATTGAAGTGGTGAAAGAGTATAAAAATCTTGATATTTTATTACTAGCAACCTATCAATGGAACCACATCTAAAAAAGGTTAAAGAAGCAAAATGGGCAATGAAATTTGCGAAAAACTGTTTCAAAAATCTTGTGTGTGAACTTCATCACCCAGCTCTCTCGTAATCCTGAAATGCTACAATAATCGATGCCTTGCGCTAATAGATCCGAAACCATAAAAGAAAAAGTCTAAACTTAAACCGTAATCGATCCATTTAATATTGATATTAAAAAGAAAAGAAAATATATGTAAACATAAAAAACAATCAACATAAATAAAGAACAGAAAACACGCATTAAGGCAATAATTGTAAATGTAATTAAATCAAATAAATGCAATTTAATATGCAGTGGGAAGTCAATCAAATCGGCCAGACGGCTAAGCCACGTCGTATCCCTGTTTTCGTTAAACTAAATTGTATTTATTTATAATGCCGGGTTTCCACCAAAGAGACAGTTTTGAAAAACACAGACAAAAACTGTTTTTCTGAACAAAAACACAAATGTTCTGTAAAAACAGAACAGTTTTGGAAACATTTGTGTCTCTAAAAACTGTTTTAGGAAACAAAACACGCTCCCATCGCGAATGGGAAAATGTTCTTGTTTTCTAAAACAGATCAAAGGAAAACACATTTGTTCTTGTTTTTTGTCTGGTTGGTTGAAACACGCACTTTGATTTTCTGCGACAGCATCCAAGTACACATCAGTTGTCATTTTAAAGGTTCAAGTTATATAACTTTTAGTTTTTTTTTTAATTGAGAATTGACCCAATATCTCCGTTTTTTCTGTTTTAGATGTCATTTATTAAAAAAAAGCCACAGCTTATTATGAAATTCTCGTCGTCTGACATTTTTTAGGACGCACGTTGAACAAGATAAACAGAAATAGAGACAAAACCAGTCTGTTTAATTGGAACAGTCTGTTTACATAAAACAGAACTGTTTTTAAAAAACAAAACTTGTTTCTGTTTTTGTTTTTGAAAACAAAACTGTTTTTTAAAACTGTCTCTTTGGTGGAAACCCGGCATAATAATAAAATAGTAATAAAACACATATCTACCTATCTATCTTATGCCGGGTTTCCACCAAAGAGACAGTTTTAAAAAACAGTTTTGTTTTCAAAAACAAAAACAGAAACAAGTTTTGTTTTTTGAAAACAGTTCTGTTTTATGTAAACAGACTGTTCCAATTAAACAGACTGGTTTTGTGTCTAGTTCCGTTTATCTTGTTCAACATGTGTCCCTAAAAATGTCAGACGACGAGAATTTCATAAGCTGTGGCTTTTTTTTAAGTGACATCCAAAACAAAAAAACGGAGATATTAGGTCAATTATCAATTAAAAAAATACAAAGTTATATAACTTGAACCTAAATGACAACTGATTGTGTACTTGGATGCTGCCGCAGAAAACCAAAGTGCGTGAAACACGCACCAACCAAACAAAAAACAAGAACAAATGTGTTTTCCTTGGATCTATTTTAGAAAACAAGAACATTTTCCCATTCGCGATGGGAACGTGTTTTGTTTCATAAAACAGTTTTTAGAGACACAAATGTTTTCAAAACTGTTCAGTTTTTACAGAACATTTGTGTTTTTGTTCGGAAAAACAGTTTTTGTCCGTGTTTTTAAAAACTGTCTCTTTGGTGGAAACCCGGCATTACATTTCTTTTTTATTATAATTGTATGAAGGAATCTCGTGGTCGAGATTGTGTCCGATAATTTTGGGATCAAACATCGTTTTGTGGTTTGTGAATCTTTCTAATGTCTCAATCAACCCCTCAAAAGTACCAATTGAAAGCGATGACAGAAATTTTTTTATAGGGGTTAAAAGGGGGTGAAATGGGGTCATATGACGTTTCTCGCGATTTTCTCGAAAAATATCAATTGTTCAACGAAAAGAAAGGAAACACTCTCTGTAACAAAAGCTTCAGATCCTATATTGCCACTTGATCCTTATCATCTAGCTATTAACAGAAAAGACGGATCAACAACGACGACCACGCAAACGGCTAAAGGATTATTTTTTCGGATCCTGGAATGTACGCTCCCTGAACAAACCGGGGGCCGAAAAGGCCCTCCTTCAGTAGGTCGAAAAGTACAAACTGAGCATAACTGCAGTCCAGGAAACAAATTGGCTTGGCAACGAGATCAATGACAAAAAATCGCACACAATTTTTACAAGTGGCAAACCATCGGGCCGCAAGGAATTTGGAGTAGCATTTTGGAGTAGCATATTTGAAGCGTACAAACTAGTAAATACAATTAAGAACGGCTACCAACCCAGGACTAGCCTTTGTAAGGACAAGGATGGAAACACCATCAGCGACACCGATGGTATTAACAAACGATGGGCCTCTTATTTTGAAGAGCTTCTAAACCGACCATCTAACATCCCCACACAGGAAGCTCTCGACGATATTGTTGATCTAGGCCCACTCATTCAACCCCCGACAGTAGAGGAAGTTGATCTCGCGTTGCGGTCACTAAAACGAAATAAAGCGCCGGGCGCTGACGAGATTCCAGCTGAACTGCTAAAATTCGGTGGAACGAGTATAGTTGATGCCATACATCAATTACTCCTGCGAGTATGGGATCCAATCCCAGACGATTGGCGCAGAAGCATCATCTGTCCAATTCATAAAAAGGGAGATAAACTGCGGTGTGAGAATTACAGGGGCATCTCACTAGTTTGTACGTCCTATAAAATTTTGACGAAAATTCTGGAAAATAGAATAAAACCGTACGCAGAACGAGTCATTGGCGGATATCAAAGCGGTTTCAGACCTGGTCGCTCCACAACCGATCAGCTCTTCTCAGTCAAACTGATACTCCAGAGGTGCTGGGAATACAACGTAAACATATACCAAATCTTTGTCGACTTCAAGCAGGCATACGACAGTATCGATCGTGGAGTACTGTACAACATCATGCTGCAATTTGGTGTACCGGCAAAATTAGTGCGACTGACAAAGATGACGATGACCAACTCCGTCTCACAAGTCAGGACCCAGAATAGACTTACTGATCTATTTGAAACACGCATTGGTTTGAAACAGGGCGATGGACTGGCACCGACGCTCTTCAACCAGCACTGGAATACGTTGTTCGGGCCATGAATATGGGCAACAGCAAGACGCTATTCCTCAAGTCGACACAATTAGCAGCGTACGCCGACGACAACAACATCATGTCCCGAAGATTGGCCGACGCAGAAGAACTTCTGCATACGCTCGATACCGCTGCAAAGAAAGTTGGACTACGTATTAACGAGGGTAAAACTAAAATAATGATGCAATCGGTGACAAGGACACCTGCACAACCGAGCATCAATGTGGGGGACCTCAACATCGAGTTCGTGAACAACTTCATTTACCTGGGTTGCAACCTGTCAAGGGACGCCAACGAAACTGACGAAATCAAGTGACGGATACAGTTAGCTAATAAGACTTTTTTCTCGGTTCTCCCCATAATGAAATCGAAGCATGTGCACAGAAACACGAAGCTCCGCGTGTACAAAACCATTATACGACCAGTGATATGCTATGGCTGCGAAGCATGGACCCTAACTCAAGCCTCCGAAAACATGCTAGACACTTTTGAACGTAAGGTTCTACGGCGAATTTTCGGGGCTGTTTGCGATCGAGATGGATGGCGCATCCGGTACAACCATGAGTTGTATGAAATGTACGATGAGCTGCAAGTCTCGAAAATCGTCAAACTACAACGACTTCAATGTGCAGGGCATGTACAAAGAATGGACGATGATCGCATGCCTAAGAGAGTAATGAATGCAGAACGAGTCGACGGAGCGAGACTGCGAGGACGACCGAGATCTCGTTGGGAGAGCTCAGTAGGTGTGGACGCCGCGCAGCTGCTGGGCTCCCAAAATTGGAGGACGCGGTCACGTGACCGAGATAATTGAAGGACAATGATCCAGGCGGCCAAGGCCCGACGTCGGGCTGTCGCGCCACGATGATGATGATTAACAGAAAATTCGTTACTTGCCCTTATGATGATGCACCAACATCACAGCATTCATTTTCGCGCTCATTTGACATTGATAATTGTGACGTTAGATTATTAATGGACGCCCTGAGTGCTCATGATTGGGAGGTCATTTTTAATAGTCTTTCAGTCAATGACTGCTTTGATACATTTATTAAAATATTCTACAACAAAATAACTGAATTCACTCCTGTACAAGAGGTCCTTTCTAGTATGGTTTAGTCTCGATTTAAAAAAGGCTACTATTGAGAAAAAGAGTTTTCATTTGCGTTATAAGGAAACTGGCTTGCATAAGGATTATTTGCAATTTCCGGGTACCAAGAGACTATGTAAGCAGCATTCTATGGTTGATTATCGTGAGTGCACCCAATTACTTTCGGAATTTTGTAAATGCTACGAAAAAAGACAACAATTTACCTTCTGAATTACATTTGAATAATACGAAAGCTTTGAATCCAAAAGCAATTGCTGACCTCTTCGCTGCTCATTTTGCGTCGGTCTACAATGGTGCAACTGTTAACGAACCTGATTATGAAAATAGCGAAGCATATGTTGGCTTAGGTTCAATTAGTTTCACAGAGGATGACACTTAAATCTAAGAAAGGACCTGGTCCGGATGGTATTCCACCGTTTAAGCTGAAATCTTGCGCTGTTGTCGTCGTAAAGCTCTTTCTCTTCAATAACTCATTAAGATTTGGTAAATTTCCGGAAGTACTAAAAATTAGCCATGTTGTTCCAGTGTATAAATCCGGCGGAGATATCTAGAGCAATGAGTTTGGCCTCACCGTATGGATGCAGCGATTTCAACGCTCGGTGAGAAATGTCAATAAGTCCCCAGTAGAGCGAGCAGATCGAAATCCATACTGTCGATTGCTTATAAAATGGTGTGAATCTAGATAATTCATTAATTGTGAATTAACAAGTGTTTCAAAAACTTTTGACAAGATCAAAAGTGCAACTGGCACTCA
Organism: Chloromyia formosa; assembly: GCA_964017055.1. Taxonomy (NCBI): domain Eukaryota; kingdom Metazoa; phylum Arthropoda; class Insecta; order Diptera; family Stratiomyidae; genus Chloromyia; species Chloromyia formosa. The sequence goes on from OZ024818.1 coordinate 56,811,163, forward strand.
GGTCCCGCGGATTTTTTTCAATTCAATTTCAATTCAATAAATTTTTATTCCTCCTCAAGAAAAACAATATTCCAATACATTAAATGTAAAATAGTTAAAGGAAAATATTTCAAAAAATTCAAAAATTATTAACATAAAGGCGAAGAAAACTGCGAATTATTTTACTGTTTTACATTATAATCAAAATTGAGAAATAAACAAAATACATTCTGTAATTAGAAAATTAGTTTCGAATGTATTGTAAAAAGAAAATAGCACAATTAATATTAATGTTATAGGAAAGGGAAACAAAAAGACTCAGTGATAAAAAGTTCAAAAGAGAAAAGCAAAAAGAGAAAAGCAGTAAGGAAGCAAAGGAAAGCTAATTTGGAGATATCGAGTCTTGAAAGAATTTTAAATACCGCCTTGAGTCACACCCCGGAATATATGGTGGATTTTGAGTTGTTGATGGGAGGCACGAGTTTGCGGCAAAGATCTCCGCAAAGAGATTGGCCTTATCCTGAGACTCACTGTACACTTGGTCATCATACAAAAGAGGTGGAACGGATGAGAACGTGAAGTTAGTTTTCACTGCTTTTACGAGCGACCAAAAGCCCTTGTCACCCTTCCTTTGGATAAACACTTTTTGCCTGACGCTTATATGAAAATTGTATTTGGCCATGTTGATAGTAGATTTACAGGCGTCACGCGCGGATTTATAAATATATATAAATGAGTTCAGGAGAGCCACATAGTTGATAGGCACGAAAAGCAGCTTCTTTATTCCTAATTGCTTCTTCGCAATGGCTGTTAAACCAGTGGGGGTAGTAGTCGGTTTAGGGTTTTTGAAACAATGGCCACGTTTATACCGTGGAACTAAAAGGCGATTTAACTAAATCGTTTTAGTGTTAGTACTTGTTGGTGGAGTGTTTATACCGATCATACGGAGAGGTACTTCTTTCTCTTCTTTCTCCGTTGACAGCATAGATACATTTGACAGATATAAATTTTACGACAGAAAAAGACTTTTTCTTGCCCGTGATCAGTGATCACGCACTGCTTTCCTGAAATTGCAAGCAAAACAAACGCCGAACAAAAAAAACGACAACAACAGAAACGTCAACAGTAGCGATGACAGCGACATAGTCCCAATTTCTTTAGTTCAGTTCTGCATCGCAAGTAGAGATAAGCCAAAACCAACTAAACCGATACGTTTATATCGTCGAGAGTTAGATCGATTTGTTTAGAGCTCGAAGATAGTCCCGCGATATAAACGTAGTGTATGAGGGATAAATGAACACATTCCGAACCATATAATATTTATGTACAATGCTCTCGCTTATAAAATGGATGTTTTTTGTTGAAAATCAGTCAGACCAGTCAAGTTCCTTAATGTACATATTTATTTAAGGAGGTCCAATCGGCTTTGCCATAATGCCATAAAAGTCTTTTTGCCGATGGTGTATGTTTTTACTTGACATAAAGTTTTTGGGAAATCTGGCCGATACTAAAGAATGATCCGAACTGCCTAACGAACTTTTAACTAAAACCGAGTATTTTTCAGGATGAGATGTTAAGAATAGATCTAATAGATTGGTTCTTTCGCCGAATCTATCAGGTATACGAGTTGGAAGATCCACTACTTGATGTAAGTTAAACGAATCGCAAAAAAGCTCAACCATTTTTCCAGCCGGGGTTGTACCAGACGAATGTCTAAGCCACTGGACGTTATGAACATTGAAATCGCCTTCAAGAACGATTTCTGATGAAGGGAATTTCACTAATAGATCATCAATATTAGACGACAGTGCATCGAGGGAATGTTCAGTTTCGGCATCCGACAATTGGGGGCTGCGATATAAGAAACACAGGAGTATGTGATTTTTCAAATTTAATCTAATCCAGATATAGTTCAGTTCCGGATTAGATGATGATGCAGGCAAGGTGGAGAATGGCATATTACACCGAATGTAAAGTGCAACCCCTCTTTGAGCAGAAAAGAAAGGAATCAGAGATGTTAAACAGGCTAGTGTCCACATCAGGCGTGACCTTGGTTTCACTTAGTGCAAGGATGGCTGGTTTCCTTGAACTCAAGTGGCTGACGACCGAACAAAAATTTGTTCTTAACATACGAATATTGCAGAATTCAATAGCAAAATCCTGCATAATTAAATTAAATCTTAAGTATTAAGTGGACTAAGCAGACTGTAATGTGCAAGGAGTACCGGTTGAAACAGGACCGACAGTAGTGTTATGCCTACTTTGCCGGCTATGAACAAAACGAGTACAACCTGGAGGCACTGCTATAAGCTACGCAGTCAACAAAATAATATGAAACGGTCTCACCGAGGCTAAGCAATCGATCGATCCATAAATCCCTTTAAGAGCAGACACGGCGACACTTCCAGTCAGGTAGGTGGTCACAACACAATCAAGCAATCAATCAATTGGGTTACTATCGTTGTACACGTCGTTGTCGTAATATTAGACCAAGCTAAAAGCGAAACTGGGTGTGTGTTATCTTTTTCTTCAAATGTTTGGGAGTTGTTACCACCAAAGGAGTGAACTACTTTCAAAACTTTTCATTATTTCTAAACAGGATACACATAATTTGTTATAACCTGAGCCAATAAAAACCGTAGCTCTAACTACTTCGAAGAATTTTGCGACAAAGGGAATAAAATAGTTTGAGTAACTTTTTTTTTTCCAGCACTGTATGTATAGTATGTCAACAGTGTTAGAATGTCGCATAAACCGATACGGGGATAGTAGCTGTTGGATGCAATCTTATAATAAGAAGAATAAAATGAATAAAATCTCACAAAAAAACGTGATAACTGAAAAATTACGCAAGGTAGAACAATGAAAAAACTTGGGAGCTGCGATGATACTTTACCCTAAAATATTAAATTTAGCCCGTAAAAATAAGGTAAATAGTTTACTAGATATAGCCCTGTAAAATGGTAAAAATATGTTCATGTTTTTCATGATCGATAACATTGTTAGCGACCCGAATGCTAATACTATTAGAGTTTTAGGGTTAACTCGAGTAAAACAAACTTTAATTCAGTTATTAATGGGTTTTCTAAAAAAAAAAATGAAAAGCTGATCTCACTATGTAAAACTAAATATAGAATTAAAAGATGTTGGATAAATGCGCATTTGATAATGACTTAAGATAATAACTCGAAAAAATTATAGGCCTGGTACAAACCGAATGCACCGAATGAATCACACCAGCTAACATAAAATATATACAATAATTTAACATACCAATCATTGAAAGAAGTTCCCCAACCACTGGAAGGAGCATGCATGGTTTTCGTAATCCTTTCCGGTCACTCCATCCACCAGCAAACAAAATAAAAATTAACGGAAATACGGACGCTGTAAAGAAAGAAATTTTGAGTTGAGTAACACTCAGGAGCGGTCAAGTTTCGATCAACATGGGAAGGTGGACAACTTAAAGATGATAGAGGTTAAAGTTTTAAATTTTAGATATAAATTAAATCTCATTCTTCATACTCGCACATGCAGACAAACAATTCCAGACTGCTTGACTTATCAAAAATGAAATTTCTCAATTTCCTTCTTTTTTATAAGTACATTATTTCCTCCTTAATTCTGTACTGATCCGTACCATTTTTTCATTAAATGAGTTAGATAAGACATTCACGGATGGTCCAAAGCCAAATTTTCCCCGGTCGAAAGAAAAATTTCTCCGGTCGATGTATGGATTTAACAGAGTGACAGGAAGGTACAAAGTCAAATTTTCCCTGGTCGAAACCAGAATTTCTACAGTCGATGTATGGATTTGACAGGGAAATTTTAGATTAGACCAAAGAAAAATTGCCTTTGGACCATCCGTTAATATCCAGCTTTAGACAGCCCCTAAACTCAAACCTACCACATTCTACTACCAACGGATGCGTTCCTGAGATTTTGGATTTAATCTTGTTAATGACAGTGAGTAAGGCCCAGCGTACACCATCCGGAATTCCTGTCCGGAAAACTGATCAGACCGGGCCTTGAAGAACTGCGGATACTTACTATATGACCGTTTCAGGCCGCCTTCAAGCGGCCAGATTGGTCTTTCAGGCGGCCGGAAGGAAAATCGTTCCCGCTAGGTCTCCACCACACACGTTCCGGAATATCTCTCCGGAAAAATTGTTCAGGCCTGGCCTGGAATTCCGGATCGTCAGCAGCCGGTTTCGGTTTAAGGGTAAGTCTACATTTATCGAAATTTCGGTCAAGAGGCATGCATCTATAGAAAGCGCGGACGGATTTTCCCATGGAAGAGAAGTGTGTAATGGTGAACGTCAGGGTCGGTAAAAGGCTAAGTCGAAACCGACGGTCTTCTGGAGCACCGACTCTGAAAGAGCGCCGAAGGAGGCGCTATGTTTGAGAGTGAATTTTGTGAGTTTAGAACTGAATGTAATATAATTCCATTTTATATAGGTATATAAATGTAAAGTAAAAGCAATTCTCACAGTTCAAATTTACGCGCACGAATGAGCCAATTTAGAATGTTGGCCTTCGTTCATCAGTGAGAGTGATTTAAACTAGACACACAAAACGCACGTCCTATAAAGTTGACATGATTGTGTTGTGGTCGCAAACCGCCATAAATACTTTCAAGCGAAACCGCTTGGTCAAAAGAGGCGCTTGAAAAAACAATGATTCCAAATGCATGAAAAATACTTGCAGCCAAATTTCCTTGTTAGACTTTGACCGGGCTTAATGAACGTATAAAACTATGAAGGGCTGATGGGCTCACCACAGCACACATGAACCGCAAAAGGGTTCACTCAGCTACAAGGAACTCAATGCTCGACAATTTTAATCACTAAACTAGACAGACAATAAAACGAAGGAGTTTCCCCACAACATAAGTTTAGTTGTTGTTGTAGTAGCAACGCCTTCTGACGATGAGGGGTTTTGACAGTTGTTGTTGATGAACGGGTGGCTTCGGTGCATATAACCGGCTGTCGTAGGAGCTAACATAAGCTTAGTTTCATCTTCTTGCCAGCGGAGGACAGGTACAGAGAATACAAAAAATCCGCCTTTTTGTTCCCGCCACCGCAACTTCTACACCAATAATTACTGGAGTTCCAAAGCCTCATAGCGTGCTTTCCAACTATGTTGTGACCAGTGATGACTCCCAGCTCCGATGTGTAGCTTTTTTAGCGAAAATAATTTAGCGGTGCGATTAGAATCCAATCAGGGCCTCGGTTTTGTTGAAACGAATGTTTTACTATTTCTCCATCTAGAGTTAATCCTGACAATCGTTTTAAACTTTAAATCTAGCTTGGAAGTAGCGTCATCTATGTGAGTATTAAGCGACATTTCGTAACGGTCTTTAACGTAGTCAGACCTGTTTTGAAGGATTTAATTACAATGTCTCTAGCTCATAGCTCTAGCCAGGTCAGAGCTTGCGTAAACGTCGTATCCTTGGCCTAAAAATATTAAGTATTCAAGGAGACTGAAAGAGAAGATTAAGTTAAGTCCACCACAAAAAACTCCAACCTTTAATCCTGATCCCATGAATTAAGCCGGCGACGCACGTTGTTCTTCCCACTGACTGCGTAGTTTTATTAGAATCTCAAAATGCTAGCCAAGCGCATTCATATTTGGTAGAGGTATAATTAGTCGTTGCTGGAATATCTGGGTAGTTCAGAACAGCAGCGTGTCCAGGGCTTTAACTTAACCACTGAGTGTCATGGGGTCGATTGAACGTATTTGCGGACATCTTTTCACCAAAATGTCAAAAATAGCAGCTTGAACAGCATGTTCAAAGCAGCAGAAGTAGTTGTCGTAAGAATACCACAAAACGCAAGGCAGACCAATCTATAAATTTTCCCCAGCAAGCTACGGTTAGGCTCTGTAGCAATCTACCAAAAAACTACCCCTACACATGAGTAAAACAGCTATATAGAAATTTCGGCTTATCAGGAAAAACTAGGCTCGTCCCATGCAGGTCAAGAGGCTTGACTAGAAGTACACTATTCTATAAAATCTAAGAGGAACGCGCAGCGCAAAGAAATCCATAATTGTCTGGTATCTTTTGTATTCGCTGTCATATTTATAAACAATTTTCGAGTATTTCCTCGAATAATTGAAGGGCAAGCTCTATATGCTAAACATTTTGGAGGGAGCCCGGGCCCCCATGGCACTCTCTGGATCCGCCACTGCGATTATTGCGAAGAAGATGGGTAAGGTGTGATGGCCGGGAGATAAGTGCTAGCTAACACATGTATGAACCCTGAGCCACTATTGGCCAGTAAAATTAAATTTTAATACTAGAAACTAGGGAAAGATCTAGAAATAATGTTAGGCCCTTGTGGATGCTGAATACATGGAAACTGATTTTGCATTACCGCAGAAGCTTAGCTTAACTTTTGGTGGACGAAATGTCGAGAAATTTGAACCCCCTTTTTCTAAATTATCATGATAACTTCTAAACGGTAACTCGGATCGAAAAAATTATATAAGTAAAATAAATTAAAAAGCGACGAATTCTGCATCCAATGCTCAAAGTTAAATTTTGGTTCAGTAGTACAACCAAAATCAACAGTCAATGAAACCGGAAAATAGAGTGCTACGCCCGCAATCCGAGGGTTTTGTAGTGTCCCACGCCAATAGGAGATGAACTGTCCTACTCTTGGAGATGCTTAACCATTCATGTTAAGACAATATTGCAAATTGTAAGTTTGCATTAAAAATATTGAAAATAAATTGTTTGAATAATTAAAGCGAATAGAGTCAGCGACAAGCATACACCCCCCCCCTCCATTCCCCTCACCCACCTCTCCTACCAATCATTACCCTTTTGAAAATGGTTAACTCCAATTCGCTCTACGGAAAAAAAATATGCAAGTATGTTGTACTCGTAGTACTAGTATGTATGTAGTGCAAGAGACCTGTTATGTGCATTTTTTGTATGGATGATATCAAAATGACCAAATCTAAATAAATGTACTACTATTAAATGTTACGTGATTATTACGAAATTTGGAGATATTATTGCACATGGTGTTGATTATCGTCGGCCATCAATATTTTCGACCTCGGATGAGTTTGAGAAATGCAGGGGTGTGCTAACTGTAACTATAGAAATATACTATTATTAACCTATTTTGAGAAGATATCGAAATTCCATATTTTTTTTGTTTGCTGTGCTAGTTGAAAGCCATCTTCCTGTATGTTTTCATATTTGTAAGTGTAACGGTCTCGAAATGGTAAGGGGGGTGGGACAAATTACAATATGATCTCATATTTTCCCCTCTGCCTCTTCTCCCCTTTCTTCGAATTTTATTAAGTCGCCAAAAATGGAATGTACTCTGTAGTGCCTTTCTCATGATACCTCACTTGCCCATATCAGATGAAAAAAAATGTTGACATTAATTTCCCCTCTATGGGAACCTCTCCTTAAAGCAGCAACCTACCTACCTCCCCCCTTAAGCTTCTCTCCCTTACCACTCCTATACCACCAATCTCCACCGTTTCAGAAATGGTTAACTCCAATTCACTTCACGAAAAACAATAAACAATATTCAAGTATGCAGTACTAGTATGTAGCCGGTTATGAGCATTTTTTGTTTGAATGGCATCAAAATCTCAAAATTTAAATGAATGTACTATTATTAAATATTAAGTGATTATTATGAAACTTGAAGGCATTATTGCTTATGATGTTGGTTATCATTGGCCATCAATATTTTTGACCTCGGGTGCGCGTAAGGGGTGCAGGGGTGTGCTAACTGCAACTATAGAAATGTACTATTATTAACCTTTTCTGATAAAATTTCAAAATTCTAGAAATCTAGGTTTTCTACGCTAGTAAAATGGCGCTCTTCTGTAAATTTTCATGTTTCTAAGTATAACGGTCTCGAAATGCAAGGGGGGGGGGGACAAACTCGGATGACATATTTTCCCCTCTCCCTCTTTTCCCGTTTCTTCAAATTTAAAAAAAAAAAAACTACAAAAATGGAATGTACTCAACGGTACCTTTCTTATGATACCCCACTTGCCTGTACCAAACGAAAAAAAAATTTCGACCTTCATTTCCCCTCTATGGGGACCTCCCCTTAAAGTTGACCTATTACGACGATTCGCTTTCTCTGGCACATTATAGTAATTCTTCACATTCCTACAAAATTTCATGTATGTAGCTTTAGCCGTTCGTGAGATATTCCATGGACAGACGGACAGACGGACGGACATTTGACCGATTTCATAAGGGTTTTGTTTTTACTACAAAACCCTAAAAACTGACTATTCTCGTGGCTTCGGAGAAAAATCACACTTTATCACTTTTCAAGCTCATAAATCTTTGAAACGGATGCTCCAAATGGAAAAACTCCAAGTGAAAGTTAAAGGTGATTTGATTTCAAGTCAGGCATCTCGTCCACTGCTACCGGAAAGCTGCGAAAAGTTGCGAAATCGATTCGTCCGAATTCGGCCGAAAACGCATGAACGATCCAAACACGTGACTCGGTGGGGGACCGCGTCCACTGGGCCCGTATCGTTCGTCAGTTTTCGTACGAACAGGCGCGAATTGCGAACCGATCCCATCTTGCTGGGATTTAGTTGCGAACGAGTGCGAAAATAGAAAGAAACAATGGACTGTGAAAGGTTAATTTTGCTCTTCTACTACGAATCCGGATGAATACTGAAGCAATGGACGATAGTCATTCGCACGATTTCGGACAAACGGCGTTCGCACGAATTCGTTGCTTCGTAGTTCGCAGCTTTCCGGTTCCACGGGACGACTAGCCTAAGGCATCTCGTCCACTGCTACCGAAAGGCTGCGAAAAGTTGCGAAATCGATTCGTCCGAATTCGGCGAAAACGCATGAACGATCCAAACACGTGACTCGGTGGGGGACCGCGTCCACTGGGCCCGTATCGTTCGTCAGTTTTCGTCCGAACAGGCGCGAATTGCGAACCGATCCCATCTTGCTGGGATTTAGTTGCGAACGAGTGCGAAAATAGAAAATAACAATGGACTGTGAAAGGTTAATTTTGCTCTTCTACTACGAATCCGGATGAATACTGAAGCAATGGACGATAGTCATTCGCACGATTTCGGACAAACGGCGTTCGCACGAATTCGTTGCTTCGCAGTTCGCAGCTTTCCGGTTCCCTGGACGACTAGCCTAACGTGGCTAATATCTTTCCATTCAACCAATTTTTACAGTAGTTATGAGCAAACACTAAAAAATGCCTGCTTAGCGATTTATAGGTAAATGACTCTAGTTTAAAAAAAGCTTTGCAAGGTTTCTTGTCAGATTAATTAAGGAGATATTAAAAAGAGACCAGTCAGGCCAAACAATTAAGCGCATCTTCAGTATGAAAGCGGGGTCCGCGGTGGTGGGGGAAATAGAAAACTCGAATTTTTAGACAACGTACCAACTCAAATAACACATCAAAAATCGAAACTGCCCTAATTAAAGAAAGTTAAAGAAACTAGATTGCAAACTTTTGTGAACCAGTGTCTACGGCGCATCCTACCGACCGGAGGTCATTTCTAACGACGACCTCCTTACTATTGGTTGTACAACTTTGCTTCCGCCGTTTTTTCCTGGAATTAAAAGCTTAATTGTCAAAAAGTACTTACAGATGTATTATTCACAGTACTGTCCATCGCTAGCGACACCTTTCGCCCATCTCTCCGGCAATTTTCGGATTCCATCTCGGAAAAAGGAGGCGCTTTCGACGCGATCCATGATTGGATCCATTTTTCGACTTCCTCGTACGAATGAAAATTCTGATCAGCCAGGCCGTGCGCCATGGAACGAAACAGATGGAAGTCGGAAGGGGCGATATCTTGGAAGTACGGCGGGTGAGGCGATATTTCCCATTTCAGGGTTTCCAAATATGTGTTGACCACTTTTGCGACTAGTGACCGAGCATTGTCATTCTCTGTGGTCGTTTTTCCTTTAATGCTCGACTTAAACGCATAAATTGCGTTCGGTACTGATCTCCCGTGCTAGTTTCATTTGGTTTCACTAGCTCGTAGTATATCGCACCAAGCTGGTCCCACCAAATGCAAAGCATATCCTTGGTGCCGTGAATATTCGGTTTTGCCGTCGACGTTGAGGCATGTCCGGGCATTCCCCATGACTTTCTGCGTTTGGAATTATCGTAACGGACCCATTTTTCGTCGCGATGCGATATAGAAATCCCTTCTGATTCTGCATTTGAATCAGTTGTTCGCATGCAAATAATCGCCGTTCAATATCTCTCGGTTTTAACTCGTACGGAACCCAATTTCCTTGTTTCTGAATCACGCCCATGGCCTTGAGGCGTTTCGAGATGGCTTGCTGAGTCACTCCCAATGATTCAGCCAACTCTTCTTGCATTTGGCACGAATCTTCATCGAGCACTGCTTCCAACTCGTTTTTGAAAATTTTTTCTCTCCCAACACCATGCTTGTCCTCGACACTGAAATCGTCACTTTTAACACATTGAAACCACTCACGACATGTTCTGTCACTCAGAGCAACCTCACCGTGAGTATCTGAGAGCATTCGATGAGCTTCAGCTGCAGTTTTTTGCAAATGGAAGCAGAAGATCAAAACTTCCCGCAAATGACGAGAACTTGGCTCGAAAACAGACATTTTGAATCGCGAATCTTGTTAAAAATGCGAACAACTTTCACTAATACGGGGATGTCGATACGTTCACAGACGTCCAAACTCACTTTGTGACACTTTTGAACAACGTATTTTGACCATCCCTCACCGATGCAGCTGTCTGTCGGAAAACGGCGGAAGCAAAGCTGTACTTTGAATCTCTAGCGATCTTTTTTCAATTGTGCATCTGAGCAGGCCATTCACGACCCGGAATGCCTCAAGGCCAGGCCTGATCACTTTTTCTGGAAGAAAATTCCGGAACGTGTGTTGGGGAGGCCTGGCGGGCACGATTTTCGTTCCAGCCGCCTGAAAGGAAAATCCGGCCGCCTGAAGGCGACTTGAAACGGCCATACACGATCCGGAATTCCTCAAGGCCGGGCGGTGTATGTTCGGCTAAAGTTGTGTGAGCTTGAAAAGTGATAAAGTGTGATTTTTCTCCAAAGTCTCGAAAACTGTCGTTTTCTGATTATCAGTTTTGACTAGCGTACTGAACCGAACCAACCACCAACTTGGATGCAAAATTCAACGTTCTTTAATTTACTCATACAAGTTTTTTCGATCCCAGGCACCGTTTAGGAGCTATGAGGATGGTATTATGAAAACGGCTCCAATTTCTCGGATTATCGCCAACCAAAACTTAAGCTCACCTTCTGCGACAGACAGGGTCGTCGAGTGGGGGGAAGGGCGAAACGCTCCGGGCCCATGATTTTAAAGAGCCCCGGAAATTTTAAACATGAAAAGAAAAAAAAACGGTCAGTTTTGTTAAAAAACCAGGAGTCCGAAGCGTATATACCCTAGACTTGTACAGACCTAGTGGTGATACCAAAAGTACCAATTGTTAACGACCATCTGCATTAGAAGTGAGTTTCCTATATGGCCAGTTTATAGGGGAGGTTGGCAATCATTCAGGAGGATCTTGACCATTATCAAAATCAATTAACTAACCCATTCTACAAATATTTGTTGAATTTTTCAAGTCGCTAGCTTCATTCTATCGAAAGTTTTTGCTTATTTGAAGTTTCACTTGTAGGGGAGGTAGGGGCTCCTTGGGTCAGATCTTGCTCATTATTGCCACCAACAAATAAGATCATGCTACAAATATTTAAACAAAATTTTTCAAGTCTCTAGCTTCACCCTATCGAAAGTTATCGCTTATTTGAAGTTTCACTTGTAGGGGAGGTGGGGTTTCTTGGGTCGGATCTTGCTCATCATTGCCACCAACAAATAAGATCATGCTACAAACATTTAAACAAAATTTCAAGCCTCTCGCTTCACTCTATCGAAAGTTATCGCTTATTTGAAGTTTCATTTGTAGGGGAAGTAGGGGTTTCGCAGGTCAGATTTTACGTTTTTTCAATATTAGCCAACTGGATCCTATTACAAACAATTTTAAGCCGCTAGCATTATTTTGTCATAAGTTATCGCTTATTTTAAGTTTCATTTCTAGGGGAGGTAGGGGTTCCTTAGGTCAGATCTAGCCCATCTTGAATACCAACTAACTCAATCTCACTTTAAACATTTGACCAAAACTTCAAGTCGCTGGTTTGATTCTGTCAAAAGTTATCGCTTATTTGAAGTTGCATTTGTAGGGGAGGTAGGGGTTGCTTGGGTCGGATCTTGCCCATTTTCAATACTAACTTAGTAGATCTTTTTAGCTACATTCCACCAAATTTTCAACTTGCTAATGTCATTCTATCGAAAGTTATCGTAATTAAAAGAATATTTATTTTTTTGAAATTTTGTAGGGGAGGTAGGCGTTCCTCTGATCTGATTAAGCCCAACTTACTAGGACTCAAGCAGCTTCCCACCCCAGGGTTACATGCCAAAAATCAGGTGTCTACGTCAATTGGTTCAAGAGTTATAGACAAAAAACCCAAAAAGTAGGGTAGTACGGGGCTCTTTGTAAGAAAATTACCGTTAGTTTTCAACTGATCGATTTTATTTTTTCAGGAGAGTAAAAGATTATCCTCGCGAGCAATCTCCCAAGGCTAGAGCTTTTTATGTTTGTTTAATCGGGAGTTATAAATACATTTAACTATTGTACATATGTAGGGGAGGTAGGCGTTCTCTTGGCCTGATCATGCCCAAAAGCAACCAACTAAATCATACTTCCTACATCTGACCAAAATTTCAAGGCTCTAGCTTCATTCTATCGAAAGTTATCGTGCGAACGGACAGACAGACGGACAGACGGACAGACAGACAGACAAACAATATACCCTATACTAAAAGTCTAGGGTATAAAAAGTTAGAATCAAACGTTCCTCAGGAATAGAAGAATTCTTCTGAACACATTCAAAAACCGACAATTTCGAGAGGGACGCGTAACATTGAGCATAGATATACTCAATTGCCTTAACCCCTTGTGGGGCATAGCGCGTCAACTGTTCCATGTGGCTCAGTTGACGTTCCGTTGGCATAAATTGGTTTCGGCGAATGCAGCTGCCAGCATGCACCTCCTGCACATCCATGGCCACGAACGTTGTTGTGGACGGGATTCAAACCCGAAACGCCAGTAGTCAAACATGAGACTGATGCCTCAACATACTGCGATACCGGTCGCCCCAAATCGCCCCAAGCATAAATATGTCGATACTACAACGTGTACAATAATTTTTATACCCTAGACTTTTAGTATAGGGTATATTGTTTTTGTCACGACGGAAATACAATATGTAACACCTTAAAGAAATCTCCGGAGGTATAGCACTGTATATATAGAAATGATCAGGGTCACCTCCTGATTCGATTTAGCCATGTCTGTCTGTCTGTCTGTCTATCCGTCTGACTGTCTGTCTGTCCGTTCGCACGATAACTTTCGATGGAATGAAGCTAGAGCCTTGAAATTTTGGTGAAATGTGGAAAGTATGATCTAGTTGGTTGGTATTGAAAATGGGCATGATCAGGCCAAGAGAACGCCTACCTCCCCTACATATGTAAAATAATTAAATGTTTCTATAACTCCCGATTAAATAAACATGGAAAGCTCTAGCTTTGGTAGATTGCTCGTGATGGTAATCTTATACTCTCCTGGAAAAATAAAATCGATCAGTTGAAAACTAACGGTAATTTTCTTACAAAGAGCCCCGTGCTACCCTACTTTTCAGGTTTTTTGTCCATAACTCTTGAGCCAATTGACGTAGACATCTGATTTTTGGCATGTAACCCTGAAGTGAGAAGCTGCTTAGGTTTTGGTAAGTTGGGCATAATCAGATTAAAGGAACGCCTACCTCCCCTACAAAATTCAAAAAATTAAATTTTAATTACGATAACTTTCGATAGAATGACACTAGCGAATTGAAAATTTGACAGAATGTTGGTAGTAAGGTCTTATTATGGTATTGAAAATGGGCAAGATCCGACCCAAGGAACCCCTACCTCCCCTACAATTGAAACTTCAAATAAGCGATTACTTTTGATGGAATGAAGCTAATGACTTGAAAAACTCGACAAATATTTGTAGAATGGGTTAGTTAATTGATTTTGAGAATGGTCAAGATCTCCCTGAATGAGTGCCAACCTTCCTTATAAACTGGTCATATAGGAAACTCACTTTTAATGCATATGGTCGTTGCCAATTATTACTTTTAGTGTCACCACTAGATCTGTACAAGTCTAGGGTATATACGCTTCGGCCTGGTTTATTTCTGTTATGGGTCAGTAATATTATGCGCTGAATGCAATGCAAGTATTGAATATTGCAAATGTTACACAGGTACTGTGTGTTCTACATTTGCTAAATGTGCAATATTGCATTGTGTTCATGAACGTATTACTTATTGACCTCATCACTGAATTGTAGCCTGAATTCCATGCAAAGTGACCCAGTTAGCTGGGTTAACAGAATTGGGTTTATGGGTACGATTCGATGATGACAAAGAAAATACGAGGTTACTTGGGAAGCGAAGCGACCAACTAAAGGGAAGTTGGACTTAAGAATTACTCGTGTAAGTACGCACCGTCAAGCGCACGAGTAAAGTTAAGTTCTTTAAATTAAGTACGTAAAAAACGGTGTGCATTATATAAATAAAAGGAGTAATAAACACGACATTGGAGTGTTTATTTAATTGAAGTGAACCACTCTCCCATAACATTTCTTACTTTCCGTTTTCAATTTTTCCTGGTGCAACACTCGGCCCCTACTCATACCAGGCTCGATCAGTAAAGATATAAGGGTTAGGTCTCGGGGCGTCCTAGTGTAGACTGGGAAATTATGCAAATTGCTCACGCTATGACGTATAATTAAGAACATTTTGCTCGTGGCAGAACGTCAACCCGCCACCACTACCACAGCTGTTTTCTTCAGAAGATAATTAAGCAAATATCAAAGATCTCGTTGAGTACTTCGGTGAAAATTTCTAAAAAGTGTGCATGTGTATGTCTACATACATACATCTTCGCATAATTATGCTTCCTCATCCTGATATGCAATGATTGGCAGGGTGTCTTTCACAGAATCAAGCCACCCTTATTTAACCAATGTCATAGCGCACATACTACAAAACTTCCTGTGGTAGATTAGATGTGGTTAAAAAAGATGAAGCTACTGCAGATATTACTGGGACCAATTATAAGTCTTATTAGTATTAAATCGTCGGGAAGTATGGGAGTAGTTGGGGAGCCCCGGGCCCGGATTTTCTCTCGAAGGCCCTGATCGTGCAAACTCAGTTTCCATATATTCAGTATCTAGAGAAGGGATTGAAATTATTTACAGATCGTTCCCTAATTTTTAGTATTAAAATGTTATTTTACTGACCGGTAGCGCAGTGCGTTGAGGCATCAGTCTCATGTTTGACTACCGGCGTTTCGGGTTCGAGTCCAGTCCACGACGACGTTCGTGGCCATGGATGTGCAGGAGGTGCATGCTGGCAACTGCATTCTTTGAAACCAATTTATGCCAACGAAACGTCAACTGGGCCACATGGAACAGTTGACGCGTTATGCCCCACAAGGGGTTAGGGCAATTGAGTAATAATCTTGAACATCGTAACATATTAGAAATATCATTGATACGTCTCTGTTAGCAGCCATTATGAATCAGGCAAATCGGTACAGACATTCGAGCATGAATTCAGAAGCAGTATCATCCCTTATACCAACATCCTGCCTGACAGTTACGAGTACTTCAGAAATCTGCTATGGAGAAAAATATTCAAGATACACATTAGCCGTCTTAGATGCAATCGAACAAAAATCCAGAGTGAATGGAACGAATCAGATAATTCACCGCGTGTGCGCGAATTGCGGGCTAACTACACAAATATTAAGGGCGAATTGCTGAGAAACAAGTTGACGTTCAACCAATCTACTTTCAGCTCTGATCCAGACGTGATGCCATACAAGACCTGGATCAAAGACCGGTCATTGGTTTTGTATAAAAATGGATTTTTGTTCGAGTCAATCGAACGGGGCTAGTGAAAAAGATTTCATCGGTCTTCAATCTATGTAAATAATATGTACAACTAAACAAATGTCATACTTACACATTGGTATACGAAAGGCATTAATCCTTGTTACTTGCTTTTGCACTTCAATTTCCGCTTTACATACTGTGAAATTTAAATCCGTTGCAAATACATTGGTACTGTTTTCAGCTTCAGCAAATGTTTCGTTCGACATTGTCGAATCGCTGATTTCGTTGGCATTAAAAGCGTCGCAATCGATTCCGTAGAGTGTTTTGTCGAATATACTGGTGCAAATTTTTGCGTCATATCTTAAGTTTACACGACATGCCTGTATTTAAAAACAATTAAAATAATAATTTAATGATAATTTTTGGATGACTGGCTTTTGTTACAACCTTTTCCAATGACAGGTTCTGAACCGAGATATACAGCAAAAATGATGGCAATAGATAACATACCAAAAGTGGTTCCACAATTAGAAGCTTACGATACTGCCAGATGTTTCTTAGTAGACCCAGGGCGCTAGTCTTCTCGTTTCTTTTGGGGGTTTCCATGGTGGTTTGGAATTGCTTGATTTTTTATGATCGTTTATCGTTGTTGTTTTCAAAAATTGCTGGCAATCAATCAATTTTACTAATTTTAAATGTTTATTAGGTATGATTAACTGCCTTTAGGGGGTGTCATCCGGAAATGATAAGTTTGGAATGTTATTTGTTAAGCCATCTTCATTAAAAATCGACTAATGATGATTTTTTTTTCCATCAAAAATTAAACATTTTGTATTTAGAGTTTTTTTAAGGTTATACAATTTTTATACAATTCCGGATACAGGGTTATCAAATAAGAACAATATTCCTTTAAATTTAAACGGTAAAAGATAGCGATGCCACTTTTTAGGGTTTTGTAATATACGAAATCGGTCAAATGTCTGTCTGTCGTCTGTCCATAGAATATTTCATGCACGGCTGAAGCTACATACTTGAAATTTTGTAGGAATGTGTAGAATTATTACAATTCGCCGGAGAAAGCGATGCGTTGTAATAGGCCAACTTTAAGGGGAGGGAAAAGGGAGGTCAAATTTTTTTTTCATCTGGTATAGGCAAGTAGGGTATCATGAGAAAGAAAACACCCAGTATTTTCCATTTTTGGCATTTTTATCAAATTTTAAAAAAGGGGAAAAGAGGCAGAGTGGAAAATATGAGATCATAATCGGCCCCACCCCCTTGCATTTCGAGACCGTTACACTTAGAAATATGAAAACTTACGGGAAGGTGCAACTAGCATAGAAAACCAAAACTAACCGAATTTTGACATCTTTTTAAAGAAAAGGTTAATAATAGTATATTTCTATAGTTACAGTTAGCACACCCCTGCATCCCTCAAACACACAGAGGTAAAAAAAATATTGATGGCCAACGATGATCAACACCATGGGCAATAATATCTCCAAGTTTGGTAACAATCACGTACTATTTAATAATAGGACATTCATTTAAAGTTGGACATTTTGATATCATCCATACAAAAAATGCGCATAACAGGCGTCTTCTACTACATACAAGTACTACGAGTACTACATACTTACATATTGTTTTTCGTAGAGCGAATTGGTGCCAACCATTTTTAAAGAGTAAAGATTATTGGGAGAATGGGAGCGAGAGGTGGGGGGGGGGGGGGGAGGTAGGCTGGTCGCTGACTCTACTCTATATAATTATTCAAACAATTTATTTTTAATATTTTTTACGCAAGCTTGCAATTTGCAATGTCGTCTTAACATGAATGATTAAGCATCTCCAAGAGTTGTTGTTGTTGTTTTTGTAGCAATGGTTAGAATTTCGTTGTTTGAGTGTGTTACATATGTTGTGTTGTTCTTCGTCTTCCTCGGTGTTAAGTGATAGGAAAGTAGCTACCTCTACGGGGTTCTCCCACAGCGATCTGGGGGTCAGGTGTGTGGGTGCAGCTGGCCATTTGAAAATGTTGTCCACATCGTGAGGTGTACCATTGCAGGTGGGGCATGTGTTCGTGACATCCCGATCAATGCGAGACAGGCTAGGACGCGAACACCAACCCGACCTAACTTGGGCAAGTGTCGTCCTCGCTGCTATCGGAAGCGTTCTCTCATCAGGAGAAATGGCTTGTGGTTGTGTCGAGAGAACTTTATTTGGACCTAGTCCCGCAATTGATGTTTGTCGTGGTGTATTGCTGCGATGGCTGTTCTGTATGCGTTGTTGTCAAGGGGACCCTTTTGCACCTCTGGACGTCTCTTTCGAGGTCCCTCGAATCACGCCTGACATGCCTTGGTGGCGGCGTCCATGAGGTCGGAGTTGGGGTGCTCTCTACGGTAACAACTCACCAGGTATTGTTTCGCAAGAAGTTTGTTGTGGTCCTTAAAAGGCATCGTCCTCGTTTCCTGATGTAGATGGTCCTGGGATGACATCAGGAGGCAGCCAGTTTTAATACGGAGGGTGGCATTTTGGCAGGCCTGGATGTTATTCCATTGTGTGTCACAGAGATTTTCTGACCACACTGGAACCGCATAGTTGACTACAGACCTTCCGAACGCTTTGTATGTGACCAGTAGGGTCTCTTTATCCTTGCCCCAGGTGCTACCGGCCAAGGCTTTTATTCTTATTCCTTCCACGCATCCTGTTACACACTGTTGAAGCATGAGGGATGACGTGGCCATGCTGTCCAGAGTTACTCCTAATTTTAGGATGGTCCACGGTTGGAATGAGTTGGTTGCCAATTGAGATCCCAGCTTGCATCTTGACATCCTTCGTCCAGATGGTGAATAAGAACGCTTCACGGCGTTTAGTTCTTCGTAGAACTAGAAGGAGTCTTTTGCCAAGACATTGTCGGGTTCAGTAGGGGCAAAACATTGTATTATTGAGATGTACCTCGTTTTGGTCCGGAACCTGGCGGTCAAGATTCTGTCAGAGACCGGCTCCCAGGATAAGAGACAGTTTCGTGCGGCTCTGGTAAAAAGGAGCCCCACACCTGACTCGCGACGACTTTAGCTTTACCGTAGTACAACATTACAGTGCTGCCCGTTGGAGAGATAAATTCTCCGCTGTTCCACCATCTTATCTCACTAACTCCCAAGATGTTTAATTTGTACCTCAGAAATTCACTTTCTAATTGAAGAAATCGTGCGTTCTGGGGACCTTCTGATCCATTGTCCAGGAGGGTACGCACATTCTAGAATCCAATCTTTGTCATTTTACGATAGCCAAAAGTCGCGACCGTTGAGTCAGTCCTTATCCGAGGCATAGTTGACGTTTCGTTAGCATATAAAGTTTTCGGATAGTGCAAGTTGCTGGCATACACATCCTGTCCTTTGATTGTCGGTTTTAACGACAGGCCCTCAAAGGGAAAGGCCGTGATATTATTTTTACACTCCACACCACAGGGGGAAGATTTACCTCAACCAAATTATCGCACCACCATCACTGGCGGCTTGACGTTGGTTGGCAATGGTCAGTGACCACTGCCGTTCCAGGGGGCGCCCACACGGAAGACTATGGAAGAGGAATTTTTGTGTTGTTGCCAAGAATATCCTTTTTTCCACACCAATGGACTCAAAATGGTATCAGCACTGACCACAGGACTCATTATGCCTTCAACTGTGGTTGTTGTTGTTAATGGCTTTGACCCCTCCAGGGGCATGGGTGCGTCAACATCTCCATCATTTCTATGCCTTGTTGACGTTTCGATAGCACACTTTTCGGAAGTGCAGTTGCTAGCATGCACAGGCCTTCAACAGTACTCGACTGCATCACCCGAATCAGGAGATATCCATTTCAACCAGGTTTGGTTTCCGTATATTAATCTTACCCATTCATGATAAAGAGAGGCCTTCTTTTCTGAGGCACACATGCAGAAGGACCAAAATATCACCGTATTGTACTTATAATAAAAAATATCACAGTATTGTACTTATAATAACCTAAAAGAAGCGAAGTTCCAAGTTTGGTTGAAATCTGACCACGGGTAATGCCAGGAGGAAATTTTTTTTTAAAGGCTTAGGCGAGTAGCGAGTAATTCTATTTTAAACAAAACAGAATCTACCGTTAGTCCAGTCGCTGATCAAAATTGCGGTCCCCGATGTGTACTCTGGGGGACACAAGGAACCTACGTACCAAATTTGGTTAAGATCAGAATATGGAAAGTGGCCGGTCAAACGAACAAACGACCGGTATGCATCGGACTATTTGCCCGTCCATATCCATATATATTATTTTTTATATGGGACAGGCCAAAAAAACCGTTACGTATCAGTCGTTACTTTTTTGCATGAAAATATCATTTAACTTTTATTCAATAAATACCACGGTTCGGGTTGGCCTAGCTGAAGAAAATTTGAATTGCATCCTGGAATGACGCAGAAGATGTTCTGCATACGTTCGATACCGCTGCAAAGGAAGTTGGTTTACGTATTAACGAGGGTAAAACTAAAATAATGATGCAATCGGTGACAAGGACACCTGCACAACCAAGCATCAATGTGGGGGACCTCAACATCGAGTTCGTGAACAACTTCATTTACCTGGGTGGCAACTTGTCAAGGGACGCCAACGAAACTGACGAAATCAAGCGACGGATACAGTTAGCTAATAAGACTTTTTTCTCGGTTCTCCCCATAATGAAATCGAAGCATGTGCACAGAAACACGAAGCTCCGCGTGTACAAAACCATTATACGACCAGTGCTATGCTCTATGGCTGCGGAGCATGGACCCTAACTCAAGCCTTCGGAAACATGCTAGACATTTTTGAACGTAAGGTTCTACGGCGAATTTTCGGGGCTGTTTGCGATCGAGATGGATGGCGCATCCGGTACAACCATGAGTTGTATGAAATGTACGATGAGCTGCAAGTCTCGAAAATCGTCAAACTACAACGACTTCAATGGGCAGGGCATGTGCAAAGAATGGACGATGATCGCATGCCTAAGAGAGTAATGAATGCAGAACGAGTCGACGGAGCGAGACTGCAAGGACGACCGAGATCTCGTTGGGAGAGCTCAGTATGTGTGGACGCCGCGCAGCTGCTGGGCTCCCAAAATTGGAGGACGCGGTCACGTGACCGAGATAATTGGAGGACAATGATCCAGGCGGCCAAGGCCCGACGTCGGGCTGTCGCGCCACGATGATGATGATGAAATAAGCCAATTGGAAATAAGGCATTATTGGATAATTTCGGTTGAAACCGAAAGTAGCCATGCATAGATTCTTTCGGTCTCACACTCAATGCTTCATTTTGTTTAAAACAAAGGTGAGTATGTACATTGGCTATTTTTACTTTCCTTCGCATACATTATTTCGGTTTGAAATTGCGCATAGCCCGAAAAAAAACAAGCTAGCCTTCGGCAACAAAATTCAGAAATGTTATTTGACTAAATATTTTATTGATAAGTGTGAAATTTGAAAAAGATATCTTCAGAAATAAAAAAGTTTTGCTCACAAAGACGAATTTTTCGACCGGTCGTTCCTATGGCAGTTATATGATGTAGTGGTCCGATTTCGTTGGTTCCGCCATATTTACGGCATGTAATGTAAAAGAAAGCTTTTTGCAAAATTTAAGAAAGATACCTTTACAAATAAAAAAGTTTTTTTCACAAAGACGAATTTTTGAACCAGTCGTTCCTATGGCAGCTATATGACGTAGTGCTCCGATTCCGTTGGTTCCGACATATTTACAGCGTTTAATAGAAAGAAGGCCTTGTTCAAAATTTCAGCTCGATAGCTTTAAAGCTGAGGGACTAGTTTGCATAGAACCAAATGGACAGACGGACAAAGCTTAATCGACTCGTCTCATCATACTGACCAAGAATATATATAGTGTATATGTTCGGAGATGCTTCTTTCTATGCATTGCAAACTTCATGACAAAGTTAATATACCCTATCACATCCGTGAAGGGTATAAAAATGCTGGATGCAGATATGCTAGAACGAAACGGATGCTATTACATGTGCAAAACGCCCTAGGACCGGAGCTAGCCCAGCTCGTTCCAAACCGAAATTATCCATGCACACTTGTGCGATACTGCGGGTTGTGAAGTCCCAGTCGCTTGTGTGGGCTTCGCTCGCTCCGCGCTGAAGGGATCACAACCCTCAGTATCACACATTAATGGACGCTCGTTTCGCTCGCTCTGGGTACAACAGTCCCATCTGTGGGCTCCGCTCGCTCCGCACTTAAGGGATCACAACCCTCAGTATCGAACAAACATGAATGCTCGCTTCGCTCGCTCTGGACACTGCATGGCTATTTTCTTTTATATCACATGCCTTATTTCGATTTGAAACCGATATTGTTCGTGCATAGCTTATTTCGTTTATTTTCCGATGAATTCTTTCGTTTCCAAACGAAAGTATCTATTTGGATTATTTCGTGCTTATTTCGCTATGGCTTAGTTCGGTGCCCCAATTTGAATGGGATATTATCTAAAGACTACAAAACACAAGAAATCTTTAGTTTCACTAGATTCGTCATATACACATATCAAAAAGTGGTCTAACATAATCACTCACAAGAAGAGTAAATAACCCAAACTATTCAAAGAGTTTTTGGGGAACCAACGCAAGTCGCCGTGTTGGACGACCTAGTAACACCTGGAGAAGATCAGTTAAGAGAGATGGTGCCTCATTAGGCAAGTCGTGGAGTGAACTGAAAGCGATGGCGAGGAACAGGACGAGGTGGAAAGTAGCCGTGGTTAATGCCCTATGCCCCACAAGGGGTTAACAGGAACCAGAGAGATTCAAAGCCTTTTTCTCACAATCGCGTTTATTGACATTGGTTGTTCTTGCATTGAGGCACAATGTTTTTTGAGAGTGCACCTAATCCAGGCGTAAATGAAAGGCAGGGTCGAATACGGGACATCATCCCGGATGTACAACGTAATTCTTCTCTGTGGGGAAAAGAAAGTTGATAAGCGATACTCTTGGACGTAATATTTATGTTTAAGTGGCAGACTATCGATTAATAGTTCGATTTTAGTTCAGGAACATTGCGAAAATTCACAACAAATTCTTGGATTGTACGTGCAACAAGAACGAAACGTGGCTCTTATCAACCGTAGCAAATAATGCATACAAAACAACACACATTATAGACACCGGTTTAGAAATATTTTTTTGTTTTGTAAATTATAGATCTTGCTGAGTGTAAGCTTAACCCTCCGTATACAAGGTGGGGTATGACAGAGCCTAGCCATCGAAAATATGCTACTATGTATTACTAAACTATACACGCCTGGTAGCTTTTTTACTCAGTAGGTGGAAATACAACGCTTCCCTTCGAAACAATCTATTTAATCCGTTTGATAACGGATACTAGGTTAATTACACACCTTTAAACTACAATAGGTATGACAATCTCCATACAAATCGCAAGAAAAAAATTTTCAATATAAAAGTGGTAAGATGAAAAAAAGTACATACTTTTATTCAGTGTCAAATAAAAGCTATAGAAACGAGTAATCATCCCCATTTTTTAATGAATTCCATTTGTTATGAATTGATTTACGAGTCGGACTATGAGCCCACTCAGCTGTTAAATGAGTACCCATTATGGGGTAAATAACTCAGTTGAGCTTGTTGCTGATCACATACCTCTGCACAAAAAACCGTCACGATCTAGAAAATGAGATGATGCTAACTCATCTCGAGGCCATGGTTCAAATTGGCCTGTTGCGCCAGTTATTTATATTTATTTATTTGTTATGAATGCAAGAATGTTGGTTTCATGTCAAATTCAGAAAAAGCAAAGATATCCGATAAAATATTTTTCGGGTATGTCACACCCCACCTTATACGGGGTTGGTCTTTTAATCACTTTGTACACATAGGGTTAAACACATTTATATGTTAATTACGATGACAGTCATCACTTCAACTCTGTAAAAATACAGGAAAGGTCAAAAATTGATAAAAATGACTACACTATATTGCGCAGTTATCGTCACAAAGTTGATATGGTAGAACATATCTAAAAACCGGACAAACCTGCGTAGTTTACACTGTAGAACGCTCGCAAACGACTGACATATTGCTTCGTTTACACGTGAACAGTGAGCGAAGCACTGAACATTGAAAAATTGCATTGAAAAGCACTAACAACAAAAATATACATTTCTGTTCTCACATGGCCAACACGAATTCACGAGCATTTGAGTCGTTCTTATCTCTTGTGGGAACAGCTCAACTGCTGGTGAATTCATGTTGGCCATATAAGAACAGAAAGGAATCTTTTTATTGTTAGTGCTTTTCAATGCAATTTTTCAATGTTCAGTTAGGGCAGTGCGAAGGGAGTGGCGAAAGTTGCGACCACCCCGGGCGCCATTAGCAGGGGTCACCGAAAACGGGTTTGATATTTGGGATGAAAATTTCAGTAGCGCATTTCAAAGAGGACATTTGTAAAAATTTATGCAACGACCATGAGAGTGACAACTGGCGTCATAAAACCCTTTTTGAAATCGACCTCTTCTTCCTGTTTTTAATAAGCATAACGTAACATATGGATATTATGTAAATAATAAAAGGTAACTTCCCATTTTTTTAGAAAGGACAAAGGAGGGACATTTTATGAGTGTGCATACGAGTACAGGTGTGTTTCATCGAATATACTATACATGTAATCATTGTTAATAATTTTGTAGAAGTTTTAAACGCAAATTTTGTTCAAAAATTTGTACAGAGTTTTGCACGACCGTGGGTTCCCACAGTACTGAAAATTTGTGTCAAAATTATATGAACGAAAAATTGTCTAAACATTTTATGGCTTTTAAAAAAATAATAACTGACGCAACATTCGAATTTTGAATCAAGGCCTCGAAATGAGTTAGCAAACATCTCATTTACTAGATCGTGATGGTGTGTTTTGTTTTCGTGTAGAGGTGTATGATCAGTATCACGCTCAACCGAGTCATTTACCTCCTGGGTACTCAACAGCTTAGTGGGCTCATAATTAGATACGTAAATACCCTTTTATCGAAAAAAAAACTTTCTGCTGCATTAAGATTCGAACCGGGGTTCAGTGCATTGAAGGCGAACTTTAACCGTTGCGCTATCCGAATAACATGGCTCCTTGCAGTGGAAAATATTTCATGCACTGTACTGATCATACATGCGCACTTTTGAGGCGGAGTTCCACTGAGGCAACATTACCGCATGCTACGTAACGTACAATGTCGCCGCTATCCAATAGACAACGGATCGGTGCGGCTTGTAGCATGCGACACTGCCTGCGTTCACGTTTGCAACGTTGTAATTGCGGTAAGGATTTTCCCTCCACTCAACCATAAACTCTTTACCCGAACGACTTGTTTTGTAGTTGTCATGTATTAAACAGCTGACAGCCGATTCGCTATTGAGTTTCAAACAAAACTTCAATTAAATTCGCGACGGTTTCAGAAAAAATGAAAAGCACTGCAAAATCGCCACAAATTTGTGTTGCTTCGGTGTAAATAAGCACATAAGACGCCATGTACAAATCAAGAACCCGAAATCGAAAATCCACAAGCAATACGTCAACTAAGAACTGTCAAATACGCTAATACCCCTTACCCCCCATTGAACGGAAATCAACCAGGAAAAATTTCTGGTTAATTTCCCCGATGTGTGGTAGATTAAACGCAAACTGGAACGGACCGTCCACGAGCAAAATCAGTCGAACTGTTTGCATTTGCGTTTAAAACGTTGCGCGACCTGAACCCACCCATTGTGAAAATGTGTGAAAAAGACTGAAAACAGGCGACACTAGGCAACATGTAGCATGCCTCTTGTCGGTCAGTGTTGCCTCGGTGGAATTCCGCCTTTATAAATAGTTTTTCGCCGCGTCTGTAGTTTGGGTTTCATATACGAGTACACGGTGTCTGGAAATTGGCGCATAAACGCCCCGTGACATGATTTCCCCTGTAATTTCTAGCAAAACAATGCGAAACATTTTCTCGAATTCTTAGCCCTTTAGCTGATATAGGCATTTAAATTTTTTATGAAAATTGCTAATATCATAATACACAGCGGTTGGCATACTATTGCCAATTTGTTCTATGAATTCTCGCCACTGAGTTTCTGATGGACATAACATGCTGCGCCAAATGTCATTTTCTCCATCACAAAAATTTCTTCGCTGGCTGGGACTAGCATATTCCGGTGAGTATTATGAACTTAGCCGGTATCCGGCAAACTACATTAGCTAGAATGCCTAAGTAACACATCAATCGTAGCTAATACATTGCTCTAAAATACAAAATTTATTTGGTGAAAATCAGACAAGCGGTTTAATTGTTATGAATTTGTTAAATAGAATTTGTTTGTTTTATTTGCCGAAAATAACATTTTCTTCCCCTACTATTTTTTTTCTTTTACTTTTCGCACTTGTCTTGTTTCAAAAATTAGTTCTCTATTTTATTGTGGTCACATCGTGTTCACATCACTTCATCCTATGTTTTTAACTTCTGGCAGTTATAGCTCTTTGAATGTCGGAAAACAGATTTTTTGAGCGTAGAACATCGTGCACTACTCTGACTTTACATTACTAAAAACGCAATAACTGGAAAACTACGCAACCTAGATTAGATTAGATTATAGGGTGGTGCGTTGTACCCCTAAGGGTTCAGAGCACAGAGGCCGAGTGGCCCATTGTGCTAAAGCCTTGTGTCTGGTAACCAGCCTAAACCTGTCGATCAAGTTTGATCGAGCTAATAAATTTGCTCAAGAGGAATGATGAAGCCGAGGCGATACCATCAGCTTCCGGGTAGGCCGCTCCGAAGCAGTCTCTACGTCGCCGGGCTAAGGCGTCGCAATCGCATAAAACATGGGTCGAAATCTCGTCTTCTTCACCGCAAAAGCAACTGCTCGAGTTAGGAACAATCCCCATAGTTCTCAAGTGGTCTCTCAGGCCTGAGTGTCCAGTCAGGAGACCACAGATGGTTCTAACCTGGTTCCGGTTTAACTTTAGCAATTCAGTCGATCTGCTACGCGTGTAGCCCAAAATGAAAAGCTTTGCTTGTCTCAACCCTTGTTGATTATCATAATGCCCGGTTCACATTATTCCAGTCCAGTAATCCAGTCCAGCGATCCAGTCCAGTGCTGGACTGGATCATATCGTCCACATGATTCCAGTCCAGTAGTCTGGCGAGTGTGTTGTTGATTCGGTAACTATAGTAACAATGATTTTTGGGCGAGCTGGAATCAAAAAGTAGACCGACAATCCAGTCACTGGACTGGATTGCTGGACTGGATTGCTGGATTGAATTGCTGTCCAGTGCCGGTTCACGTTATTCCAGTAGCAGTCCAGCGCTGGACTGGATTACTGGACTGGATTGGTTACTGGAATAATGTGAACCGGGCATAATATGTGGTAGCCTCATTGCGATCCCAGTCTCTGATGAGATTCATAATTGTACAGGTTGGAATACCGCAACATGTTCCGGTCCGCAGAAGGGAGTGACCGAAGCTGTTCTGGCCATTTCGTCGGGATGTTCATTGCCACTGATACCAGCATGGCCAGGGACCCAGAATAGAGTTACTCTATTCCAAGAGCCAACTTTGTGTAGTGCTTTTGACAACTATATACGATCCTAGATGTAACTGTACTTTTTTACAGAGCTTTTATGGCCGCCTGGCTGTCAGAGAATACAGCCACGATCGTGTTGTCGTAGACGGTCTTCAGGCATAACTCGGCACATGTCTCGATGACATGTTCCTCCGCCTGGAAGACAGTGGCAAACCTGCCAATGGGTATGAAAGTCTGATGGTTGGGATCCACAATGGACGCCCCGGTACCTCCTTTGGTTTTCGAGCCGGTTCACGGACGGCTCGATACATGATAGTGTGAGGGGGAAGATTGGCATATTTCTCCTACTAGTGTTCACTGTCCCATATAACGGCGGTGAACCGTTTCTTGCGTGACCTTTCCCGAACAAGATGATCAGATAGCATACTTGTGACAATACTTTCATTAAGCCAGCTAATTTGTGCTGGGTTTAGCTTTACATTCGCGTCGCATGCTACAAGTCTCGTGATTGTTATTTTGGCGTGTGCTTTTATGTGAATGTGCAAGCTAGAACTCTCAAGCAAACACCCAATTTCAACTATTATTTTAAACTTATTTTAAAAATTTATCCCATAAAAATGGGGGGCAAAAATTCCTCTTCCAATGTCCTCGCATGGGCGTCCACTGGAACGGCAATGATCACTGACCATTGCTAATCAATGTCAAGCCGCCAGCGATGGCGGTGCGATAATTTGGTTGAGGTAAACCTTCCCCCTTGTTGTGTGGGGCGTAAAAATAATACCCTTTGACGGCCTGTCGGTAAAACCGGCAAACAAAGGACAGGATGTGCATGCCAGAACTAATGGAAATTCGAACGCAACGTCAACTATGCCTCGGATAAGGACTGACTCAAAGGTTACGACTTTTGGCTGTCGTATAATGACAAAGATTTGATTCTGGAATATGCGTACTCTCCTGGACAATGGATCAGAAGGTCCCCATATTGCGGGAGAGTGATAAATAACATTACTTTGCATGCCATGAAATGGAACCCCATTTCCAATCAAGGCCGACCAAGAGGGGGTCTAGAGACGCATGGCGATAATCTGTGGCAAAGGAGCGTAGCGCGCTGGGTAAGTCTCTAGGGGAGTTGCGCCCCATTGCCCAGAACAGAATACGATGGCGAGCAGGAGTAGTTGACGCGGTATGCACTAGGGATTAAGGCAAAGTAGTCGTATGGTACTAGTTGATAGCTACTCGTATAAATCGGTAGGCTATAGTAACTCGTGGGAAGGGTGTACTATTCCACGTTATTACACTCGTAAATAACAAATTATTTTCCAGTAAAGAATTCATTATTTTATCCGGTATTGTACCAGCTGTATTCCGGTATCAATACGGGTATTATACCTGTAATATTTCTGGTAATTTATGAGGTAAACTATCGGGTTGTCATCCGGAATTTTACTAGTAAAATTGGGTATTGTACCAGAATTTTATCTGATTGAACCCACGTTTTTTCACCAGTATATTTATGAAATGTTGCATACTTCTGCTCCAGTAGGACATTTTTCTAAGATGAGTGCAAATGTAAATGGAGTGTCGCGTAGAGTGTCAAGTTCAAAATGGAACTAAATGACCATTGTTTGAAAATTGGTATACAAATACAGAATGCTAGTAGACAATTTGACAGTTGTCAACGCTGAGAGATTATTACTCATAACAAATACTTTAGAGGGAAAACGACTGTGCTCTGCTCGTCAGCTAATAAAGAACAGAGATAAATGAAACCGGAATATAGAGGGCTACGCCCGCAATTCGAGGGTTTTGTAGCACGCGCTTATTTTGGTATCTAAAGATTGGCTCCCTGCTGTTCTTGGTACCACTCAGCTGAATAAAAACACCATAATTAAATGTCTTACCCATGATATAGTATCTTACATGCCAATTCATAAAAAGACTACATCAGTCACCTCTCATAGTAACAGTTTTAATACGAGAAGCTGTTCTGTAGATAGATATGTATGTATACGAGATAAACTGCCCTACTCTTCGAGATGCTTAACCATTCGTGTTAAGACGACATTGCAAATTGCAAACTTGTGTAATGGCTTCGAAATTCAGGGCGGCTGGGACAAATTACGGTCTAATATTTTTTCCTCCTCCACTGTTCCCCTTTCTACAAATCTCAAGAAAATGCCAAAAATGGAATGTACTCAACATTACCTTTCTCACAACACCCCACTTGGCTCTACTAGTGGATAAAAAAAATTGACCTTAATTTCGCCTCTATGCGGACCCCCCCTTAAAGTTGGCCAATTACAACACAACGCTTTCTCCAGCGAGTTATAGCATTTCTACACATTCTCCCCGAATTCTGTGTGTAGCTTCAGCCGTTCGTAACATATTCTATGAACAGACGGACAGACAGACATTTGACCGATTTTGTAAGATTTAAGACACAATACCCTAAAAAAATAAATTGTGTGAATAATTACTGTTAGAGTCACCGCCCCAACCAATCCTCACCCTTCCAAAGTTGGTTCATTAAATAACTGCAACTCGCACTACGAAAAACAACATACAAGTAGTACTCGCATCTATGAATGAGGCCGGTAGGTGTATTTTTTGTATGGATAGTGGTAAAATGCATAACTTGAAGTCAATGTACTACTATTAAATACCATGTCATTGTAATGAAACTTAAAGATAGTATTGACTATGATGTTGGTTAGTATTAGTCATCAATATTTTTGACCTAGGGTGTGCTTGAGGGGTGCTAACTGAAACTATAGAAATGTACTATTATTAACCTTTTTGGAAGAGATTTAAAAACTATTATTTTTAGTTTTCTGTGCTAGTGAAATGCCGCTTTTCTGTAAATTTTCATATTTCTAGCTATACTCGTAACGGTCTCGAAATGCAAGGGGGGGGAACAAACTCGGACCTCATATTTTCCCCTCTCGCTCTTTTCCCCATTCTTCAAATTTGAAAAAAATGGAATGTACTCGATGGTACCTTCCTTACGATACCCCACTTGCCTATACCAGATGAAAAAAAATTTTCGACCTTCATTTCCTCTCTATGGGGACCCCCCCCCCCCTTAAAGTTGACCTATTACGACGCATTGGTTTCTCCAGAGAATTATAGTATTTCTACATATTTCCATCAAATTTCATGCATGTAGCTTCGGCGGTTCGTGAGATATTTTATGGACAGACAGACAAACAGACAGACAGACGGACAGACAGACAGACAGACGGACAGACAGACAGACGGGCAGACAGACAGACGGACGCATGACCGATTTCATAAGGGTTTTGTTTTTAAACAAAACCCTAAAAATCACACACATGGGGCACGGTGAAAAGCAAATAAGTTAATTTTTTCCCGATGTCCTATACCTTCTAACTGAAATATTACCGGTTAATTGACCGAGAGTGGTTTTGCAGGAATGCTGTGTATTATATTCTTCAATTTAAATATAAAGGCGCCATATTGAACCTTGAACGGTCACGTAACCGAGATAATTGGAGGACAATGATCCAGGCGGCAAAGGCCCGACGTCGGGCTGTCGCGCCACGATGATGATGATATTGAACTTTCGCCCCGGGTGTCAAATTTTCTTCGCATCACTCTGTGTTCAATGCTTCGCTCATTGTTCACGTGTAAACGAAGCATAAGAAACTAAACAGGATACGCGAACTGCAGTCTTTGTTCTACTACAAGTGATCTTAAGATCTCTAAAAGTGTGAGTTCCAAGGCCGCGACTGAGCGACTTGCGTTTGCGACTGTGAAAAAACTTTTTTCGTGTGTATTTTATGTGAAAGTACAGTCGTATAACTACAGCCTGCATTCGACGATCCTCTAAACTTTAAAATACACAGGAATACTGCTCCGTTATGATAGTTTCTTTCACAGTCGCAAACGCAAGTCGTGGCCTTGGAACTTACAGCTTAAAGTATGACATACAACGCCATCATTTGAATGAAATTAAATTTGGTACAGCTGCAATAATGCTGCCCAAAACACCGAAACATTAAATTTCTTATTTACAAGTCACGAAAGCGGCAATGGCATTAAATGTTGACAGACAAAAATCGATTGATAAACAAAAAAAATCGGACCTGGAATACATTCAGTCAATTTGAAGCCCATTATTATTGTAATTAACGTTCCAAATTAAGTATTTTGGCATGGTGTTGGTGCAATTTAAGATGTGTTAAAAATATGATTAGTCCAGTTATTAATTATGTCACCGTTCACATCAATTCGCACATACTATGTATACCGTATTTTATGTCATCATTATGAATTTTCGTTTACGAGGTAATACGAGTACATGTCACAACAATTCACACCATAACTTTCGCATTGTAAATTCTCCTTTGCACTTGTACTTTTAATTTCTGTTAATCTTTTGGTTATTACAGCCGATCAATAACTTTTCCGTATGCACGATGAAAGTTATTGTATTTTTTCACTATGCGCATTCTTACAACCAACACGACATTCGGGAATATTATTATATTAATAGCATATCACACTTTGACCATTAGCTTTATTATGGCAATCTTCCAACTGATCACTAGTCGACTATCACCGGAGCTTTTTTAATTCTAACTAACTTTGATATGGGATTTTCAAAAATGTTACTGAAGATGAGAGTGGTAGTCAAAGATGAGATCAAGAAGCCGGTTTTTATTTTTATTGATGCGGAACTAAAAACCAGTCAGAGTGGTCAGGCAATTTATAGTAAATCTTTAGTTTAGGAATCGTCATGAATTAATTGTCCGAATGTGTCAAATTATGGAAATGATGATTTTTTTTTGGGAATGACTCGGCTCCCTTGTATCTATTAATTTTAATGTTAGAATTTCCAGTGGGCCAGTGGGCAAAGACAATAATATATAATTACAACACATTCGTCAACAAATTCGTGAATTTTGCGCATGATATGTTTTAGGGTTTTGTAGCATAAAATCGGTAATATGAAATGTCTAAATGTCTATCCGTCTGCATGGCCGGAGATTGTAGTTCGGACAAGGGAGATGTGGATAAAAAATAGTTTGGGTTCAAGGATGTGGATGAGGACGAAGATATTTGATAATGAAAAGATGTGGATATGGATGAGGGTGAGGATGGGGATATATTTGTTAATTTGTTTCTATATGTGAAATATTAGTTGCGAACATAAGAAGCACATCACTATACAAATCTACTACTAGTACGATAACACGTGACGTATTAGGCCAGTAAAATTAAATTTTATTAATAAAAATTAGGGAAAGATCTGAAAATAGTTCTAATCCCTTCTTTAGATACTGAATATATGGAAACTGAGTTTACATGGTCGTAGAAGGTGAGCTTAACTTTTGATGGGCAAAAATCCGAAAAATTTTAGCCCCTAGAATCAAAAAAAAAACTTGCTTGAGTAAATTAAAGAGCGTTAAATTCTACGTCCAATGCACTGCTCAAAGTTGAAATTCGGTTCATTAGTATAGTCAAAATCGATAGTCAAAAAATGACAATTTTCGAGGCTTCGGAAAAAAATCACACTTTATCACTTTTCAAGCTGACAGATCTTTGCCACGGATACTCTAAATGGAAAAGATTGTTTGTAAAGTTGAGGATAATTTGATTGCAAGCCTAACGTGGCCAATCTTTTTCATCATCATCATCATCGTGGCGCGACAGCCCGACGTCGGGCCTTGGCCGCCTGGATCATTGTCCTCCAATTAGCTCGGTCACGTGACCGCGTCCTTCAATTTTATAAGCCCAGCAGCTGCGCGGCGTCCACACCTACTGAGCTTTCCCAACGAGATCTCGGTCGTCCTCGCAGTCTCGCTCCGTCGACTCGTTCTGCATTCATTACTCTCATAGGCATGCGATCATCATCCATTCTATGTACATGCCCTGCCCATTGAAGCCGTTGTAGTTTGACGATTTTCGAGACTTGCAGCTCATCGTACATTTCATACAACTCATGGTCGTACCGGATGCGACATCCATCTCGATCGCAAACAGCCCCGAAAATTCGCCGTAGAACCTTACGTTCAAAAGTGTCTAGCATGTTCTCGGAGGCTTGAGTTAAAGCGCGTTGACAAGATCAAACTACGGTTTGACAAACCACTTACTTGAACGTGTGAACCCCTTGTCAAACTGGTTTGATGGCTTGTGCTTCTGTCAAACCGTAATGCTAGTTTGTCAAAACGTAGTTTGATCATGTCAACGCGCTTTTAGGGTCCATGCTTCGCAGCCATAGCATGGCGCTGGTCGTATAATGGTTTTGTACACGCGGAGCTTCGTGTTTCTGTGCACTGCACATGCTTCGATTCCATTATGGGGAGAACCGAGAAAAAAGTCTTATTAGCTAACTGTATCCGTCGCTTGATTTCGTCAATTTCGTTGGCGTCCCTTGACAAGTTGCAACCCAGGTAAATGGAGTTGTTCACGAACTCGATTTTGAGGTCCCCCACATTGATGCTCGGTTGTGCAGGTCTCCTTGTCGTCGATTGCATCATTATTTTAGTTTTACCCTCGTAAATACGTAGTCCAACTTCCTTTGCAGCGGTATCGAGCGTATGCAGAAGTTCTTCTGCGTCGGCCAATCTTCGGGACATGATGTTGTTGTCGTCGGCGTACGCTGTTAATTGTGTCGACTTGACGAGTAGCGTCTCGCTGTTGTCCATATTCATAGCCCGAATGCCAGTCCATCGCCCTGTTTCAAACCAGTGCGTGTTTCAAATAGATCAGTAAGTTTATTATGTATCTTGACTTGTGAGGCGGAGTTGGTCATCGTCATCTTAGTCAGTCGCACTAATTTGGCCGGTATACCAAATTGCAGCATGATGTTGTACAGTACTCTACGATCGATACTGTCCTATGCCTGCTTGAAATCGACAAAGATTTGGTATACGTTTACGTTGTATTCCCAGCACTTCTGGAGTATCAGTTTGACTGAGAAGAGCTGATCAGTTGTGGAGCGACCAGGTCTGAAATCGCTTTGATATTCGTCAACGATTCGTTCTGCGTACGGTTTTATTCTATTTTCCGGAACTTTCGTCAAAATTTTATAGGACGTACAAACTATTGAGATGCCCCTGTAATTCTCACACCGCAGTTTATCTCCCTTTTTATGAATTGGACAGATGATGTTTCTGCGCCAATTGTCTGGGTTCTCCTCGTCCTCCCATGCTCGCAGGAGTAATTGAAGTATAGCAACAACTAGACTCGTTCCGCCGAGTTTTAGCAGTTCAGCTGGAATCTCGTCAGCGCACGGCGCTTTATTCCGTTTTAGTGACCGCAACGAGAGATCAGCTTCCTCTACTGTCGGGGGTTGAATGGGTGGGCCTAGACAACAATATCGTCGAGAGCTTCTTGTGTGGAGATGTTAGATGGTCGGCTTAGAAGCTCTTCAAAATAAGAGGCCCATCGTTTGTTAATGCCAGCCATCGGTGTCGCTAACGATGTTTCCATCCTTGTCCTTACAAAGGCTAGTCCTGGGTTGGTAGCCGTTCTTAATTGTATTTACTAGTTTGTGCGCTTGTCTGGTGTTCCTATTATCTAAGTTTTCGTTTATGTTCAGCAACTGCTCGTCAAAGTATTTACGTTTCTTATGTCTAATTATTCTATTCGATATTCGCCGTAGCTCGTCATATTTTTCTGTTCTGGCTCTCGTTCCTCGTTGAATCCATTGACTGTAGGCCTCGTTTTTCGCGTCAAGTGAATTTTTGCATTCTTCGTCGAACCAGTCATTTCGCGCTCGCCGGGCTTTATACCCCACAACTTTCTCTGCAACATCCTTGATTGTACCCTTGAGTTCTTCCCAGAAACCATGGACGCCTGTGTTGCTGATGTTGTGTATGTAGCATAGGTGATAGTCTTTCCTCAAGGGCGGTAGTATACGCCACCGCTGTAGCATCACTCAGAGAAGCTTATCAACGGCAAAGATTTTAGGAGGGCTGATTCTCGATTGGTGCACTGAGGAAATTCTACATCTGTAGGTCGTCTTCACCAAGTGATGATCTGAGTCGCAGTTTGCTCCTCGATAGGAGCGGACATCTATCATACTAGACGCCCATCTCCTGCAAATGAGGACGTGGTCAATTTGGTTGACGGGATGTGCGTCTGGAGACTTCCAGGTCTGCTTGTGAATGCGTCGATGCGGGAAACACGTAGAGCTTACGACTAGATTCCTGCTGCAGGCGCAGGTTTCTTGACATGGAGTGGTTTTTGCAAGGACGGGTTGTCAGCACGTCGCTTAACCCCATTCAGTGGATGGCCTTGGGCGATAGCTGCTTCAGATGGTTTAATAAACGTGCTGGAGTTCACACAACTATGTTGCAGGTCCAACTACGCAAGTCATTCCATCCTACTAAACCTGTGACGCTTAGGTGTTGGTCAGCCATTCAGGCTATAGCTATCTGCCTTTTTTCCAAATGTCTTACCGCTAAGACTTGGCCGTCAGCGGTTTGAAACACTGCCTTTACCAGGGGGGCGCCTACGCGGAGGACTATGGAAGGGTCCTTTGCCCCCCCCCTAAACGAAACGAAAACATTATATCCGTAGCAATGCAAACCCAATACATGGAGTACGCCGATATGGTGTTGGTCTATGGAATTGCTCGAGGAAGCGGGCTTGAAGAGTCGGTGATTTCCAGAACGAAAACTTCTCAATAGACGCACCTTTGAACGAACGTTTCATATTTTTAGAGAGACAGGTAGAACTCTGAACCATAATTTTAGAGAAGGCATTCCTCGTATAGGAGTTAGAAGCGAGGAAGTGATTCTTAATCTATTCGACGATGAGCCGCATTTCAGCCGGATACCGCCCCCCCAATAATGATACAACAATACTATATGTTTATTGGGCAATCAACTAATTGGGCCTTCTATCTTTCCGCAACGGTTAAATTCGAGTGGATTTCTTGAATTATAGTATGTACTTCAAAACGAAGTACCTATACTGGAGTATATGCCAATACTCCAAAGAAACGACATTTGGTGGCAGATGGATGGGTGTCCATAGAAAAGTGTCATAATTAATTTAGATATTGAATTTCCCGGAATGTGGATTCGTCGATTTGGGTTGGGCCAGTCCCATGGCCCCCGCGAAGTCTCGATTTCACCACCTTAGATTTTTATCTATGGGGTGAATTGAAGAATGATTTCAAAAGCGTACCTATTGCCTCTCGTAAACAGTTGTTACAAAAAATGCATCCATCAGGCACGGAAATGAGGAACAACCAGGAAGAAATTCGTCGGGCAGATTCGTCTGTTGTAAGAAGATATCGGATGTGCCCTTACCGTAGAAGTGGCCAACTTCAACAACCCGAAAATTAGAACATCATCGCGGCGCGACAGCCCGACGTCGAACCTTGACCGTCTGGATCGTTGTCCTCCAATTATCTCGGTCACGTGACCTCGTCCTCCAGTCTTGGAAGTCCAGTAGTTGCTCGGCGTCCATTGAGCTCTTCAAATGAGCTCTCGGTCGTTCTCGCAGTCTCGCTCCATTGACTCGTCCTCCGTTCATTACTCTGTTTGGCATGCGATCATCGTCCATTCGTTGTACATACCCTGCCCATTGAAGTCATTGTAGTTTGACGATTTCCGAAACTGCCAGCCCATCGTACAGTTCATACAACTCATGGTTGTATTGGATGCGCCATCCATCTCGATCGCAAACAGCCCCAAAATCTTTCGGCAGAACTTTGCGTTCAAATGTGTCTAACTTGTTTCCGAAAACTTGAGTTAGGGCCCATGTTTCGCATCTCTTGCATAGCACTAGCTGATAGCGGCGCAGCAAAGGTCATACTTTACCTTGGCCATCAAAATGATGGGCTAATAACTGAGGAATGGAGGGTCATCCGGGGAGCTATTGAAAGAGAGGAGCTATCAAAAATCCTGTCGATAGACACCAGATCGTTCGCCGCGATTGAGCAAGACAACTTTAGTCTAAACTATCGTTTTAGCAGAGTGACTCTGTACCCGAAGACTTGGCGGTCGGGC
Source organism: Chloromyia formosa (assembly GCA_964017055.1). Taxonomy (NCBI): domain Eukaryota; kingdom Metazoa; phylum Arthropoda; class Insecta; order Diptera; family Stratiomyidae; genus Chloromyia; species Chloromyia formosa. The sequence goes on from OZ024818.1 coordinate 56,848,690, forward strand.
GTGAGACCCTCACAGCAGACCCAACCGAATACGGCAAGCACCCACTCAACCGGGAATAAGGGACCAACAACAACCGCATCCCATCCGGTCGTCACGACTCCGATGGAAGTGGAGCATAGTGCTCCATGCAAACCTAGAGTGGATGGGTTAAATCGCGTCAGTGGCCCTGAAGAAAATGAATAAGCATGCTTACCCTCCAGTATTGTTACCCCAAGGAAGACTGCGCCTAAACCGACATTCTCTGATTTGGGCAATACAACACAAAAGGATAACAATGACACAATAAACATCTAGTCCTTGTATTGGCGTGGTCCAAGCAAACGTGCACCACGCCAAAACTGCCTTGGATGTTATGGTAGCCAGGTTCGCCAGGCAAAACTTTGGTTTTGCGCTTAAATTGTACAAGAGCCCTGGCAAGTAAATTGAACTATAAAAGGACTAAAGGTAAATGCTTCACTTATGTCAGTGGTTTAGTGCAATAACAACAAACTCAGTTTTTATCACTTTTGAGGTATCCACATGAATAATCTTTACAAGGTTCATATTTTCATTTATCGGGCCAACGAATATAATTCTGCCTGAATGAAATTGATAAACCTGTTGGATATCAGTCGTTACTTTTTTGCATGAAAATATCATACAAATTTCTCGGTCACGTGACCGCGTCTTCCAATTTTGGAAGCCCAGCAGCTGCGCGGCGTCCACACATACTGAGCTCTCCCAACGAGATCTCAGTCGTCTAGGCAGTCTCGCTCCGTCGACTAATTCTGCATTCATTACTCTCTTTGGCATGCGATCATCGGCCATTCTTTATACAAGCCCTGCCCATTGAAGTCGTTGTAGTTTGACGATTTTCGAAACTTCCAGCTCATCGTACAGTTCATACAACTCATGTGCCGGATGCGCCATCCATCTCGATCGCAAACAGACCCGAAAATTCGCCGTAGAACCTTACGTTCAAATGTGTCTAGCTAAAATTATTCTTAACAAAATCTGAAGTGTGTGGTCCCACTTTGGCCAGGTAAGGGCGGCGGCATACTAAGTGTCATACACGTTGCATGGTGTCGATGGCTGTCGCCCGGCAAAAAAAAAGAAACTTGTTTTGCAATCTACCCAATGGCGCTAAGCCAGAACAGTTGCTTGAAATTCTATATCGGCAAGTAGTAACGTTGCTATTTGCATTAGAAGAGAATTCGCGCCCATGTCGTGTTGGCTGGCCTATATAAGGCTATCCAACATCTGACTTGGTTGTTCCCGGTCACGCCTCTCCCACTGGTGCAATGCGCGAAGCAGAAGCGTCTGATGAAACGCGCTTCCCACCAGCGGCCGAAGCCAGCGAACACGATTTGTAGACAGTCGTTGTCGAAATATTTGGGTTCTCCAAAATAACAGCGTATCCTGAGGTAAACCACTGATCAGTGTCATGAAGTCGAATGATCACAGGCTCGTCTCATGCAGCGCGGGAGGCTCGAATTCTTCTAAACAGCACTAGCTCTACTTTATTCGGAATAACTTTTTCCTGATAGTTATAAGCCCGAATGAATGTTGAGAGAGGGCATTGTACAAGACCTTACTTCGGATGCCTACCAAAACGACCATTATTTTTAAATAGGTAATAGTAGGTTTGGTGGGCATCACCATCCCATGGGGACGGAGCCTAAGGTAGCATAATGACCGTGAAGGTCGGGCCGTGTCATCTGGCGAAGGAAAAGACCCTTCCATGAGCTAAGCTGTAGTTCGGGAGACGTGAGCAAAGTTTTCACCGCTCGACGCCCCTGTCCTTCACGTATTAATAAACATTCATAGGAATGGGGAAGACAACACAAACAGGGCAGGTAAAATTGAGGAATGATAAAAAAAAATGAGGCGATAAGGATGGAATGGTTGGCGGACGGCGCAGATTCCCTCGTGTTCGCATCAGGGTCTAAGCCTAATGGGATTCTCGATCTCTGGTTTCGTACCACCGACAGATTATTACTCATCAGGTGCTGCCATCGATCTGCCGGTAAATAAAATAAATAAATAACTGGCGCAACAGTCCAATTTGAACCACGGCCTCGAGATGAGTTAACATCATCTCATTTTTCTAGATCGTGACGGTTTTTTGTGCAGAGGTATGTGATCAGCAACACACTCAACCGAGTTATTTACCCCATAATGGGTACTCATTTAACAGCTGAGTGGGCTCATAGTCCGACACGTAAATCCCCGGAATCGAACCGGGGCCCAGTGCGTTGAAGGCGAACGTGCTAACCGTTGCGCCATCCGGAACTATCGATCTGCCGGTGGAAGCAACAACTAAAATGTGGTCCATTGCAGGTGGTTCATTGCACATGCGCGTTGCGGAAGACTGCTTTCTAGGTAATCTATCCCGCAAGACGTAGCGGTGTCCTGCAGCCTGGAAAACAAGGCTGAAAGTAGTTTATTCCGCAAGACGCGGCGGAATTCCTTAGCTTGGAAAATAGGACTTTAGAAGTTAATGGACAAGTATCAACAGTCAACTGATAACTGATTTTCGAAATAGGGTAGAGTATCTCACTGGAACAAATATTCTAATAAATACTACTATTTGGCAAAATGGTGCAAATTTAAGCTTTATTGACATAATGATACACATACTTAGTATTACGCAAAGTCTATACTCTAGTTGATTCGACCTCCGAAGCCACGTTATCTATGCCATTTTTATGCGAATCGCTAGTCTTCTCTCGGTTTTGCTTTTTCACATAAAAGTATACGGCTCTAAAATAGTTACGCATATGGTTTTTATATGACTTTGACAACTGACTATTTGTTGATATGTACTTACAGGAACATGAACAACGTTGGAAACAATAATATGTCGGACAATAGGAAAACAGCTCCCGGAAATGATTCTACTGTTGCAGAATAAAGTAGGCTGTAAAGAGGAGGGGAAATAACCCCCGAGATTGCTTGCGTTATACCCAAAATTGAAAACAGTCGACCTGGAATACACACTGATTAGAGCATTCAAATATATTATTAGATATAGCAACATTACCCAATTCATCCGTTTCAACGAAATTCGGTATTACGGATTGGACCGCTATCACTTTGCAACTAATGAATAAGTCAACGGTTGTTCCAAAATAAAATAATATAGATTCCTTGGAGAAAGCCTGAAAACCAAATTAACAAGATTTTTTTTTAGTTTATAATATATGTATATGTTGCAGGTATTTAGTGCACAACATCAAATAGGCAGATTGCCCGACAAACAGTGCACTATAATTTCCATTATGCTGGCACCGCCATCACCAAGTATCGATATGAGACCTATTGCATAATTAGGGTCTACTTAGTTGCTAATTAGTTGCTCTAGTCCGAAATTCATTGCTCCTGCCGATTAGCCACAATCGATGCTTTTATGTGGGGGTGCAAGAGTAAAGTTACGCTATCACCCCCACTTCTTTAAACGGCACATATCAAACTCCAATTTTATGTAAAATGAAAGTCTAAATTAATTGCAAATAATATACTCTATTCCGCAACTAATTGCGCCTGCCGATTTGCCAGGTTAACTTTTTTTGTATGGTAGTGTTAGCGTAACGTTCTGCTAGCACCTTTTACGAGTATATAGCATATATCAAACTCCAAATTGATGTAAACGAAAGTTGGAAATAATTGCAAATTTGTTGCTCTAATCCGGAAGTTATTGCTTCTGACAATTTGCCAGGATTCTAGACTATATATAGGAAGGACACCACATTTGGACACCACTGTATTATTTATATCCCTACTTACCAACATCTAACTCAAATTCAAAGGATATTGAAAGTGATGATTACATTCTAATTTGTTGCTCTATTCCGGAATTAATTGCTTCTGCCGAATTTCCAGGATAACTTTTTGCATAGTTGTGCTAGCGTAACGTAACGCTAGCACTACCACACAAATAATTTTATCCTGACATATTGACAGCAGCAATTAATTCCGGAATAAAGTAACAAATTATCAATTATGTAATTATGACCTTCATTTAACATAAAATTAAGGTTTGATATATGCCATATATAAAAGTGAGGGTTTTAGCGTGACAGTACGCCACCACTACCATTCAACAACTTTGGCATGGCAAATCGGCAGGAGCAATTATTTTGGAATAGAGTAACAAATGTCATGAACCAAATTTTGTGGCGTGACCGGTACGTTTGCTTCGTTTGGTCTACAACTTAATAATGAGACTTTTTTTTGGAATTTTGGGCATTTATTCATAGATTTATTCATATAACTAAATTGCTAACTCTTTTTGAGTTTGGCACGAATCTTCTTTGAGTAATTTCGTCAATTCTTCGTCTTCAAACTTTGTTGGCTGGCCAGGTCGCTCTTCGTCGGTAATGTCGAAATTATCATTTTTGAACCGATGAAACCACCGAAAACACTGTGCACGCGAAAAAGCATCGTCACCGTAAACTTCCACGAGCAATTTATGACTCTGAGCTGCAATCTTCTTAGCAAAATAATGTCCAAGTAAAACTTCCCGCAAATGTTGTTTTTTTCGTGAATTTTCGAAACTTTCCATGGTCCGGTAAAATACGTTGTCAACAATCAACACGAAATGTTTATACTGACATTGACAGCTTATGAATACAAACTTCAAATGGTATGTATGTCAAAGATGGACTACCATTGGTTTATCGGTGTTGCCATCTCTAAAAAAAGTCTCATTATTAAGTTGTAGACCAATATTTTTCGCAAAAATATTTGTTTTGGTTTTTCCAAAATAAATGTATTTGTGAAAAATTGTTTTAAATTCTAAATTTAGCGGTCGCGCACACCTTAAGTTGCGGTCTCCACAACACTCTGTTTCACACACGTTTCGTGATCGTTTCGCGTGTTATGCAAGCCATAGACGCACGTTCTAATCCGTCGGATTGGTCAGACGTCAACCACTCATACGCGAACCGTATTCATACAATTTTACTCGAGAAAAGTAGTCAAACAAGTCATTCTCTACCACCGCGACGCGCTCCGCATAAGTGTACAGCGACAGAACGCGCGACTACCTTTTCTGATCCTATATTGTAGTTGTTGTTTGGGTTGGCTGTGAGTTGGTGTCGAGCTCGATGCTCAAGACAACGAACCCGACTCCGAGCCCAGACCCGACCCAACAACAATTTCAATGTAGAGTCCGACCGGTATTTGAATAGGCGAATTGTTGTGAATGAACGATTACGGTGGGTGTCGAAATACAATATGGTCTGCTTATTGACGAATTTTTCAATGCAGAATTTATATGCACGATATTATACTTATACATACATGTATGTTCATTTGTGAGTATTGTAGAAGTCTCGTTGTTAGTGAGATTGGGTACATCTTCACCGTCACCTTAATCAAAGTTGCACAGGTGCAAGAACAATTAGAACCTGCAGGTATGTAAATGGGAATTGTGCGATTATACTGAAAATCGTGGGGAATATAATTTGTTGGTTGGTTGGAAACTTGTATTGTACATACATACTTTGAATTGTGCTACAATATAAATGGTAAGTGTGGGCTGTATAGCATATCCTATATGGTGTGGTATATATGTATACTGTATTATTACTTATAAAGTAGCTTCTTTATACCCTAGACTTATAGTATAGGGTATATTGTTTTTGTCACGATGGAAATATGTAACACCTTAAAGGAGGCTCCGGAGGTATAGCAATGTATATATATAAATGATCAGGATCACCTCCTGATTCGATTAAGCCATGTCTGTCTGTCACTCTGTCTGTCCGTTCGCACGATAACTTTCGATAGAATAAAGCTAGAGACTTGAAATTTTGGTCAAATGTTGAAAGTATAATCTACTTGGTTGGTATTGAAAATGGGCATGATCAGGCCAAGAGAACGCCTACCTCTCCTATATATGTAAAATAATCAAATGTATCTATAACTCCCGATTAAATAAAGATGAAAAGCTCTAGCTTTGGTAGATTGCTCGCGAGGATAATATTTTACTCCCCTGGAAAAATAAAATCGATCGGTTGAAAACGAACGGTAATTTTCTTACAAAGAGCCCCGTACTACCCTACTTTTCGGGTTTTTTGTCTATAACTCTTGAACCAATTGACGTAGACACCTGATTTTGGGCATGTTACCCTGGGGTAAGAACATGCTTGAGTTCTAGTAAGTTGGGCATAATCGGATCAAAGGAACGCCTACCTCCCCTACAAATTTCAAAAATTTAAATATTGGTTTAATTACGATAACTTTCGATAAAATGACACTAGCGAGTTGAAAATTTGACAAAATGTTGTTAGTAAGATCGACTTGGCTGCTATTGAAAATGGGTAAGATCCGACCCAAGCAACCCCTACCTCCCCTACAAATGCAACTTCAAATAAGCGATAACTTTTGACAGAATCAAGCCAGCGATTTGAAGTTTTGGTCAAGTATTTGGAGTGAGATCGGGTTAGTTGGTATTCAAGATGGGTTAGATCCGACCTAAGGAACCCCTACCTCCCCTAGAAATGAAACTTAAAATAAGCGATAACTTACGACAAAATAATGCTAGCGACTTAAAATTTTGGTCAAATGTTTGTAATAGGATCCAATTGGCTAATATTGAAAATACGTAAATTCCGGCCAACGAAACCCCTACTTCCCCTACAAATGAAACTTCAAATAAGCAATAACTTTCGAAGGCGTGAAGCTAGAGACTTGAAAAATTCGACAAATATTTGTAGATTGGGTTAGTTGATTGATTTTGATAATGATCAAGATCCTCCTGAATGATTGCCAACCTCCCCTATAAACTGGCTATATAGGAAACTCACTTTTAATGCATATGGTCGTTACCAATTGGTACTTTTGGTATCACCACTAGGTCTGTACAAATCTAGGGTATATACGCTTCGGCCTGATTTTTTTCTAACTGGCCACTTTCTTCATTCATAATTTAGAATGTGTCTCGTTGTGGTTGTTAAAACCCTGTGAATAGATATTGGCAGTGGTATCAGAGATAATAATGATACTATCAAATCGAATTATTGTAATCAAGATACATATTAGCTGGTTGTTAGTGTAATATGTGCAATTTTTTTTCTGCACTTAATTTGCTACAAAAACGCAGCTATTATGTACAAAAATTCGATGTTTTGTCTAATTTCTATGGTAGTTTTACCGTTATCCGTGCTACCACTGTCTCATACAATTAATATGTAACCGTGGTAGCTCCATAGGTCGAGGGTTGGTATGTCAAGCGAGAGGTCCTCTCCATGCTGACAGCAAATTCGAATTCTCGCTTTTCTCGCCGATTACCAGTCGACTCAGTTGAAAATGAGTTCATTGATTTCATAAGAACTATTGGAGTAGATGGGGGCCGAGCGTGGTTCTGACCATTCAGGTCTCCATTACCATCATCCCGTACAACGGTCTCGAAAATGAGCTCCTCTACTACATTTCGCATATATTCGCTACTTTATGAGTAACATAATTTATAATAGGTAATATACCATATAGGATCCGCTATAAACCCCACACCTACCATTTACAGCAAAACTCAAAATTTGTGCAAGTTTCCAACCCACATTATTTCAATCATTTCGCAAATTATATCCCACGATTATCAATATACTAATTGCATAATTCACATTTACCTGTAGGTTGTAATTTTCCTTGCACCTGTGCAACTTTGATTTAGGAGACGGTGAAGATGTACCCGATCTCACTAACAACGAGACTTCTATAATACTCAAATATGTGCGTGCATGTATACGTATACGAGTGTAATATCGTGCCTATAAATTCTGCATTGAAAAATTCATCAATAAGCAGACCATACTGTATTTCGACACACACCGTAATCGTTCATTCACAACAATTCGCCTATTCAAATACCGGTCGGACTCTACATTGAAATTGTTGTTGGGTCGGGTCTGGGCTCGGAGTCGGGTTCGTTGTCTTGAGCATCGAGCTCGACACCAACTCACAGCCAACCCAAACAACAACTACAATATAGGATCAGAAAAGGTAGTCGCGCGTTCTGTCGCTGTACACGTATGCGGAGCGCGTCGCGGTGGTAGAGAATGACTTGTTTGACTACTTTTCTCGAGTAAAATTGTATGAATACGGTTCGCGCATGAGTGGTTGACGTCCGACCAATCCGACGGATTAGTACGTGCGTCTATGGCTTGCATTACATAGCTGTTCAGTGTTTTTATCCGACCACCTTGGCAAACCGCTACCCATCCTGCAATTCTACGATTCACGATGAAACCCATGTTTCGATGAAAAAAAAGAAAACATGGGGCATCTGCTACTTAATTTTTGCGGAACGGAACTGTCATTGGGTGCTCCAATAGACGGGAACGGTTCAGCCAACGAGCGAAGTTTTCCGAAAAGAGCTACATAAGTGGTTGTTTTTACTATCAATTTTGTGTGAACGTGGTATGATTATGTGAATGTGTGAGATGAGCGAGTTTTAAGAGATGATTGATTGCTGCCTTGGAAGGTATGGATGCATTCTCTGTCCATACCACTTTCATTTCTTTTTAACATTATATGTCCTTACGTAGCAGTAAAAACTTTCGTTAAGAGCTTAAGTAGATTCCTTATAGATTTCCAAGAAGCAATCTAACAGACATCACATTGAATGATTCTATAATGAATCCAATTGATAGTAGACATCATATGGAATGATCCGGGAATGAATCAAATTGATGGCAGTAGCAGTGACTTCTTTTTTTATCCAGAATCAATGAAAAGAAGCACAAAAGGCAGCTATCACGATCACGAAGTGCGCTTCTTTGGTGCTCACCTAGGAAGCTACTTGGAAGAAATGTATAAGCTCTGAAGGCAAAGCTGCCTCGGAACAGCTTCCAGAATTAATCAAAAGAAGCTAAAAGGCAGCGATCACGATGTGCGCTTCCTTGATGCTCGCCTGGGAAGCTACATAGAAGCAATGTATAAGCTCCGAAGGCAAAGCTGCCTCGGTACAGCTTCCAAAATGAATCAAATGTTGCTAAAAGGCAGCTATCACAATGTGCGCTTCCTTGATGCTCGCCTGGGAAGCTACCTAGAAGCAATGTGTAACTTCGGAGCTTACACATTGCTTCCGCGTAGCTTATCAGGCGAGCATTGAGGAAGCGCACATCGTGACAGCTGCCTTTTGTGCTTTTTTTGAGTGATTCTGGATGCATTACCGAGGCAGCTCTGCCTTTGCTTCCCCTGAGTAATTACTTTTGTGAATGCGTTGATGAATGATGCTTATGTTCATCACAGTAAAGCAGCATCAAGGATGATGACGAGATGCTTTGAGGAAGAAAAACTGGACATAGCTTGGATACAGGAACCCTGGATTTTACATAACAAAATGAGGGGTTTGTATTAACAAATCGCAAATCTGTAACATGTACAGGGGGACGGTAAAATAAGGAAGTGCATCCTGGTGCGTCATAGAATACGTGCAGTGCAAATGATGAATTTCTGCTCGCCTGATCTTAAGGTAGTAATGATCGACAGTGGTGCAGGATCACTCCTAATTGCACCAGCATATCTCCCTTTTGATGCACCAAGAACACCTTCATCAGAGGAAGTGGAAAATCTGGTAAGATGGTAAGATATTGTAAGGATCTCTTTCTTTCAGCTGTCAGCTGGCTAACATTAAAGAGACTCTGGAACACCTCTTGTGTGAATGCCAAGCACTCGCAAGAACAAGACAAAAATGTCTTGGTGCTTACTTCTTCCGCAACTTGTAGGCGGTCGCGGACCTCAGTATATAGAGTCTTTTGGAATTGGCAAACGCGACGAAAACCTTCGAACTCAACAATGACCCAACAATATTAACTAATTAAAATACGTCAATTCGTGGCATCGCTATGGACCCGAGCGGTCTATGCGGGGCTGTAAGGCCGCCACCCAACGTAACCTAACTAGATTTCAAGTCACTAGCTTCATTTTATCGAAAGTTATCGCTTATTTGAAGTTTCAATTGTAGGGGAGGTAGGAGTTCCTTGGGACGGATCTTGCCCATTTTCAATACCAACTAACTAGGTCTTACTACCAACATCCTGCCTGAAATTTTTAACTCGCTGGTGTCATTCTATCGAAAGTTTTCGTAATTAAAGGAATATTTAATTTGTTTTATAAATTTGTAGGGGAAGTAGGCGTTTCTCTGATCTGATTATGCCCAACTTACTAAAACTCAAGGAGCCTCTCACCTCAGGGTTACATGCCAAAAAATCAAGTGTCTACGTCAATTGGTTCAAGAGTTATGGACAAAAAATTTGAAAAGTTAGGATAGTACGGGGGTCTTCGTAAGAAAAATACCGTTAGTTTTCAACTGATCGATTTTGATTTTTCCAGGAGAGTATAAGATTACCCTCACGAGAAATCTACCAAAGCTAGAACTTTACATGTTTATTTAATCGGGAGTTATAAATACATTTGATTATTTTACATATGTAGGGAAGGCAAGCGTTTCAATACCAACCAACTAGATCTTACTGCCAACATTTCAAGGCTCTAACTTCATTCTATCGAAAGTGATAGAGCAAACGGACAGACAGACGAACAGAAAGACAGACAGACATGGCTAAATCGAATCGGGAGGCGACCCTGATCATTTACAATATATATACACATTGCTAGCCTCCTTTAAGGTGTTACATATTTTCGTCGTGGCAAAAACAATATACCCTTTACTATAAGTCCAGGGTATAAAGAGAGAGCTGGAAAGAACCTTACGTCTCCGGAAACGAAATACGTGGAAGTATGCAGATTACAAAAGATGATATCGAAAGACACTGCTTCGAAAATGGGGCTGATACGCAAAGGTGATGGTACCATGACAGAAACAGTGGAAGAAACGTTGCAGTCGCTGATGGAGGTATATTTTAATCGAAGTTTCGAGTCAAGCCAACTATGGGCCCAAACTAACAAACGGTCTGGAGGGAGGGGGGGGGGGGGGGGGGGGACAAGAAGCTGAGATGATAATAACTCAAAATGGTGTCAAAAGTGCTATAAACTCCTTTGCACCATTTAAATCGGCTGGAATGGACGGACTATTCCCGGCACTAGTACAGTGGGACATGAACGCTCTACTAGATAAGATCCGGAACGTATTCGTCGCCTTTCTTTCAACAGGCTACATCCCGAAGGCATGGAGGGAGGCTAAGGTGGTTTTCCCGCCCAAACCGGGGAAAAAAACTATATAGAGGCAAAGTCCTTCAGGCCGGTTAGCCTTACACGATTCCTATTGAAAAGAATGGTCACTAGAATGGTATTCTCCAGGTAGTCCGGAGAATACCATTCTAGTGTATAGTCCTCTGCGTAGGTGGCAACATGCTTATAGAGCAGGCAGATCTACGGAAACCGCTTCACACGGACTCGTTAGAGTTGCAAAGAAAGAGAGAGATTAATAACGGCGGGATCGGCGTCTACTTTTATGGACATAGAAGGTGCTTTGATGAAATCTCCTTTACCAATGCTTATGCTTAAGCAGAGAAAAACATCAGTGGATGTGCCAAAATACGGGGTAAGGTAGTCCCAGGATGCCTACAAGAAGGTGTTCTTTCACCTCTACTGTGGAACATCACCGTAGACAGTTTTCTCTGGAAGCTGGACTCGATGGGCGTACACACTGTAGGATACGCCGATGAATTGGCTCTTACGGTTAGACAATTCTAGGTTGCATGGGACAGGCTCTCAAAGTAACCCAAGAGTGGTGTATAGTAATGAGCAAGTGCTAACCATAAACACTAGTAAATCAAACACTATAATTTTACCAGTAAAAGCAAAGACAAAGAGATAACTCCCTTACGGCTTTTTGGTTAAATTAAGGTGTCCAGGGAAGTGAAGCATCTAGAAGTTACCTTAAATGCGAAACTAACTTGGAATGTTCATGTTGATGAGAAGATCCAAAAGTCGAAAAGGATTCTGATCCACGGTTTTCAACTTATAATCGAAAAACCAAAAAAGTACCGAAATTTCCAAGTTTTTTGAGATTTTGACCATGTTTCGCAAAAAAAAATTTGGTGGGAAGCTCCGGAATCGTGTTCAGCACCAGAAAAAAAAGAACCATAATTTGTTTCTCTACATCACCCAACGGCTGAACTATTATAAAATACTAGGTATTTGTAACGGACGGTTTGGTGGACATCCGAAGATGCCCGTGGGGACGGAGCCTAAGGTAGCATATTACCGTGAAGGTCGGGCCGTGCCATCTGGCGAAGAAAAAGGCCCCTCAACGAGCTAAGCAACGGCCTATGCTTGCTGTAGTTCAGTTCGGGAGATGTGAGCGGAGTTTTCGCCGCTCGTTGCCCCTGTCTTTTACGTATTAACAAAAATTCATAGGCCTGGGGAAGACAACACAAACAGGGGAGATAAAAATGGGGAATAAAAAAAATAGTCGATAAGGATGGAATGGTTGACGGACGGATCAGACGCCCACACGGTCGCACCTGGGTCCGGGTGTAATGGGACTCTCGGCCTCTGGTTTCGTACCACCAACAGATCACTACTCATTAGGTGCTGCTTCGATCTGCTGGTGGGAGCAGCACTACCAGACCATAATATGGTTCGTTACAGGTGGTTCATTACATATTATCGTATGCGAATTATTCGTCGAATATTTCGACAATTGCGAAAACACGATCTTAACTCGAAAAATTGGAGGGAAAATTTATTTGGGACATTACGAGTACAATTTAGTATTAAGTTCGAGACAAATCAAGAATATTATTTATACACATTATATGCTTACCAAAAACGGTTTGGATATCACTGTACCCAAGGAAGCTATGAATCCACCCATTGAATCACTTATTTTAAAGATTTTAATCAACACGCCCGTCATAAGGAATGTTCCTAAAATATACTCAGAATATTTCATTTACCTACATATATATACAAAAAAAAACTCATCGTGTATCTTACCAAAAATTGTTAATGCTGCGGAATATGTATCGAAGTAACTTATCATTTCGCCATTCCATTTTAATTTGAGCAATTGAAAATTGTAGAAGTATTCCGCTTCACCTAAAAACAAGTTTAAATTAATTTAATTTTATTTCATGAGCATATTCTCTGTTGCTTTTCCCAAATACAAACAGATCTATTTTATTAAAAGTGCTTACCAATGGCGGGTGCGATAAACAAGAAATTCAGAATAACCAGTAAAAGCATCCAAAAACGACCATTACTAGGTCGCTTTTTTAGGCAAATAGCAATACATTCATATATCGATGTTGGATCGAAAAAGTCTAAAAACCAATTTTTCGGTGCTTTTGATTCTTCATTTTTGGTGACAGGTTTTTTACTATCGTCAATTTCGAGCGTAGCCGTTTTACTATCAGTTTCGAAAGCCAAATTTTCATGACCATTTTCATTTTCTGATTTCGGCTTTTTCTTTGTTTCGGGTATAAAGAATATCCCATAAATAATACCCAAAAGTAAAATACAGATTCCCATTATAAATTGTTCTACGTGGAAAAAAATATTCGTTCCGTTTGGTTAAATATCACATTAAATTAAATAATATTTCCACTACTTACTTATGTAACCAAGTTGGATATGGAGGATTCCACTAAATGGTAATCCAACCAGCTGGGTGATATTAGCACATACACCGAAAATTCCAAATCTAAAAAAGGATAATATGCATTTCAAATAAGATGTATGACAAGCCGCGTTCTTTTGCACTCCAGTCCAGGTTAATTAACAACGCGCAATTACAACAACGCGTTAACCTGAATTAACCTCGATAGCTCTATGGGTTAATAAACCTGCACTCGATAGATACGTCGAGAGATGGCGCATTAACCGGGTAGTTAACCCAAACCGCTTTTTCTGAACGCCGCTTAACCTTCACCCAAATCAACCTGGACTGGAGTGCAAAAGAACGCGCCTTTTGTTCCGAACTTTCTAATCTCACTACCGAAACGCTCGATCATTTTCCTCTGTAATTTCAGTCAGGTAGCTTAATATGCCCATGAACATCAAAGTGTAGCCGCCTAGCATCGACGGGACAACTTTCTCAATAAATGCTCCAAATTCCATAGGGATCACGTCCATAAATATTGTAGTTATAAGAAGTCCTAATAATAAATGAAATATGTATGTATGATTCGCTTGGTGTTCAGATTTCATAGATTCAAGGTTGACACTATAGTCGGCAAACACGTGTGGTTGCACGTGGTCTTGTGCAGTGAAACGGCCTCACGCAGTAAAGGGCATTCATTTTAATTCTTAGAAGCTCTTGTCTTAAAACTAGGGCAACCGATATTAGCAATATTAGCAAAAGAGTGCCTAAAATATATTATAAAATACGTCCTTAAAAATTTAAAAATAGAAGTATGCTCTTAAACATTTTAAATTCTCGTTCTCAGACCACACCTCAAATGGGGATTTGCGATTATGTATTTGGGGATTATATATTGTATTTGGGGATTAAGTTTTTGGGGATTATGTTTATGGGGATTTTGGTTTGGGGATTTCGTATCCAACCCCAATAGAGAAGTCGAAAACAATGATCTTCCAAAAGCGTTACAGACTAATTCAGAATGCGAAAACGAACAAGAAATTGAAGTCGTCAAAGAGTATAAAAATCTTGGTATTTTATTACTAGCAACCTATCAATGGAATCATATCTAAAAAGAACCAGACCGAAGCGTATATACCCTAGACTTGTACAGACCTAGTGGTGATACCAAAAGTACCAATTGGCAACGACCAAATGCATTAAAAGTGAGTTTCCTATATGGCCAGTTTATAGGGGAGGTTGGTACACATTCAGGAGGATCTTGACCATTCTAAAAATCAATTAACTAACGCATTCTACAAATATTTGTCAGAATTTTTCAAGTCGCTAGCTTCATTCTATCTATACGTAAAGTTATTGCTTATTTGCTTTTAGGGGAGGTGGAGATTTGTTTTGTCGAATCTTGCGCATTTTTAATAACTACCAACTAGATCCCAGTACAAACATTCGACCAAAATTCCAAGTCACTAGCTTCATTTTATCGAAAGTTATCGCTTATTTGAAGTTTCATTTGCAGGGGAGGTAGGGGCTCCTTAGTTTTTACCTTGCCAATCATTGCCACCAACCAAATAGATCATACAAACATTTAAACAAAATTTCAAGTCTCTAGGTTCATTCTATCGCTAATTTGAAGTTTCATTTCAGGAGCTTGAAGTAGAAAGGGCGTATCCCAAAACTGAGGTGTTGGGAAATCAAGCTCAGAGCTTTCAAAGTACTTCAAAATATCAAGGGCGAATGAATGACTAACATACCTAGCGAAACAAACACTTTTCACAGAAGAGCAAGGGCGAATACAAATGATTTATGGCTTTTCATAGTGCTTGGATGGGGTTTCAGATCCGGGGTTCGCCCTTGCTCCACTAAGTGATACGAATAGTGAGACTTTGACAGAAAATGATATTACTCACTTTAGATTGAAACTATGAGAAAACTGAGGGCTTGCCGGGGCAAAGCGGAGTATCTACGCATTGTTTATATGTATCTGATACCAAGGAGAGAATAAAAAAAAATAGATTTTTTGAGTTCGCCCTTTCTACTCCAAGCTCCTGATTTGTAGGGGAAATAATATATGCATCTTTTACATAAGTAGGGACGGCGCGACGCGACGGCGCGAATGCAATTTTTTTTTTTATGGGGGTGATCATTATGATAAGGCTGGTTAGGGATCATAATGGCTTGCTGTTGCTGTTGATCAATGAATCATGAAAAGGACATTCTTCGCAGTGAACTGGAAAATAGGCAATATGGGTGTCATACGAATCGGGCTTATGAGGCGAATGCTCTGGAGCACTAATGAGGGCGTTTCGAGTGACCAGTTCCCAGTTCATGACGAAGAATTTCCTTTTCTCCTGACCAAAAGACTCGAAACGCCCTCATTAGTGCTCCAGAGCATCCGCCTCATCACCACGATTCAAATGACACCCATATTGCCTATATCCCAGTTCATTGCGGAGAATGTCCTTTTTTCATGACCAAAGGGTTAAAAACGTCTTTGTCATACTTCAATCTGTGCCCAGAATTATTTACGCCCGTTTCTATATACGAAGTGAAACCGAAATTGGTCATGCTGCACACTAGTCGTTCAAAAAGAGCACACTCATCAGGATGAGCGAAAGATTCCGCACAACGACATAGCCTTCGAGTCGTTCAATTTAAGAATGCCTCACTGTAAAATTAATTCCCAAACTAGCCCATCGCATAAATATTGCCCAACGCATAACCAATCCACGCTCATTTCTCAATACATATAATGTACTACAATACATTCATTCACTCACATCTCATCCCATTATCTATCTAAAAGCAAAACCACCATCATTTATCTACCAAAGCAATCCCATCTAAATCCATTCATATTCATCTCTATGCAGTATGCAATGCACGCATTGTGTATACTTCTAAATATATACGCAACAACCCATGCTGATTGCAAATGCAAACATATCACATACCACCGCACAGCCAAGTTTCTCCAAATACAGAAAACAATCCCAACATTCTAAAACAAAAGTATTCGTCTTACGTATCATCATCTCATGCTTAACTTTAGATGAAACCAAACAAAAACCCATAGCTTCCACTTGCACTACAGCTACAGTGTAAAGCAGCGTTCTGACGGGGCCAATACATGACATCGTGGCACGCTTTCGATCTCATGCTTGTATCGAGCGTGGACTGGAAAGTGAACTGCTTTTGCCTTGGGTTGTGGACCGTTCACACGACCACTATTTAGTTTATCCCATAAATCATTCTGTTTCAAGCAATTACACCACTACTATACCCTAGTTTTAAATAAACTGTTTTGTGGTCATAACTTCTAAAATATAAGGAATTTCGCATTTTTGACACCATTTTGACCCCCCTTTAGATCCCCAATCCGGGCTGAGGAGCATCCATCCCCACTATTTGGATGCTCCTCAGCCCTCTCCCTCCCTATCCCTATCCCTCTCCCTTCTCTATGTAAAATTCGTTCAAAAAGAGCGATACAAAATCGTATCGCACAATAAGATTCGTTCAAAAAGAGCGACACGTTCAAAAAGAGTCAAAAGAGTCAATTAACTCTTTTCGAACGAATCTTTTTGTGCGGTTCGATTTTGTATCGCTCTTTTCGAACGAATCTTTTTGTGCGGTTCGATTTTGT
The DNA here is from genome assembly GCA_964017055.1 of Chloromyia formosa. Classification (NCBI taxonomy): domain Eukaryota; kingdom Metazoa; phylum Arthropoda; class Insecta; order Diptera; family Stratiomyidae; genus Chloromyia; species Chloromyia formosa. The sequence goes on from OZ024818.1 coordinate 56,865,825, forward strand.
ATCGCTCTTTTCGAACGAATCTTTTTGTGCGGTTCGATTTTGAATCGCTCTTTTTGAACGAACCTTTTTGTGCGGTTCGATTTTGTATCGCTCTTTTTGAACGAATCTTTTTGTGCGAGTTGATTTTGTATGCCCGCCCCAGATTGGCTGCCCCGTTTTCATGGGAAATAGCTGTCCTATCGGGCTTGCTCGAACTAAAGCGTATTGGGGGGTCGTTAAGTCCGAATCTGGGGTCAAAAAAGAGAAAAGAAAAATTGGGGTCGCCCATCCCAGGCTGGCAGCCCCCTTTTCATGGGAAATAGTGGTCCAATCGGGTTGGCTCGAACTAAAGGGTATTGGGGGGTCGCTAAGTCCGAATCTGGGGTCAAAAAAGAGAAAAAAAAATTGGGTTCGCCCATCCCAGGCTGGCAACCCCCTTTTCATGGGAAATAGTGGTCCGATCGGGTTGGCTCGAACTAAAGGGTATCGGGGGTCGCTAAGTCCGAATCTGGGGTCAAAAAAGAGAAAAAAAAGTTGGGGTCGCCCATCCTAGGCTGGCAGCCCCCTTTTCATGGGAAATAGTGGTCCGATCGGGTTGGATCGAACTAAAGGGTATTGGGGGGTCGCTAAGTCCGAATCTGGGGTCAAAAAAGAGAAAAGAACAATTGGGGTCGCCCATCCCAGGCTGGCAGCCCCCTTTTCATGGGAAGTAGTGATCCGGCCGGGCTGGCTCGAACTAAAGGGTATTGGGGGGTCGCTAAGTCCGAATCTGGGGTCAAAAAAGAGAAAAAAAAATTGGGGTCGCCCATCCCAGGCTGGCAACCCCCTTTTCATGGGAAATAGTGGTCCGATCGGGTTGGCTCGAACTAAAGAGTATCGGGGGTCGCTAAGTCCGAATCTGGGGTCAAAAAAGAGAAAAAAAAGTTGGGGTCGCCCATCCTAGGCTGGCAGCCCCCTTTTCATGGGAAATAGTGGTCCGATCGGGTTGGCTCGAACTAAAGGGTATTGGGGGGTCGCTAAGTCCGAATCTGGGGTCAAAAAAGAGAAAAAAAAATTGGGGTCGCCCATCCCAGGCTGGCAGCCCCCTTTTCATGGGAAATAGTGGTCTGACCGGGCTGGCTCGAACTAAAGGGCATTGGGGGGTCGCCAACTTCGAATATGGGGTCAAAAAAGAGAAAAAAAAAATGGGGTCGCCCATCCCTGACTGGCAGCCCCCTTTCATGGGAAATAGTGGTCCGATCGGGCTGGCTCGAACTAAAGGGCATTGGGGGGTCGCCAACTCTGAATATAGGGTCAAAAAAGAGAAAAAAAAAATTGGGGTCACCCATCCCAGACTGGCAGCCCCCTTTCATGGGAAATAGTGGTCCAATCGGGCTGGCTCGAACTAAAGGGCATTGGGGGGTCGCCAACTCCGAATATAGGGTCAAAAAAGAGAAAAAAAAAATTGGGGCTTATGTGCTGGCACAGTGAAAAGAGTCATTATGCCCATCACTACTGCACACCTTCGTTTTCAACCGAAGGTATTCATCGGAAAATTAACGAAATAATCCATGCACGGATAACTTTGGTTTCAAATCGAGGTAAAGTATGCGCACGAAAGCGAAAATAGCCACATACTCACTTTCGTTTCTAAACAAAATTAAGCATTGAGTGTGCAACCGAAAGAATCCATGCATAGATATTTTCGGTTTCAACCGAAACTATCCATTAATGCCTTATTTCCAAATGGCTTATTTCATGATGCCAATATTAAAGGATGTCAGGAGATCATGTTTCGGAAAAGACGCAATGAATGACATGGAAGTGGTTGCGATTTTAAATGGATTGAACTGTGAAAAATTATATTGTATGAACTTTGTAATACACCTATAAACTACAGACAAAAGATAATTAATGAAAGCATATAAAAAAAATCCATTGTAAATATTGAGTGATAGGAGGGAGTTCTGGGTAGATAAAGACGCAGGAGCTGTGTGAACTTCATCACCCAGCTCTCTCGTAATCTTGAAATGCAACAATAATCGATGACTTGCGCTAATTGATCAGAAAAAATAAAAGAAAAAGTATAAACATAAACCTTAATCGTTCCATTAAATATTGATATTAAAACGAAAATAAAATAAATGTAAACATAAAAGACAATCAACATAAATAAAGAATAGAAAACGCGAATTAAAGCGATAATATCAATATGTAATGAAATCAAATAAATGCAATTTAATATGTAGTAGGAAGTAAATCAAATCGGGTAGACAGCTAAGTCACGTCATATCCCTGTTTTAGTTAAACAACATTGTATTTATTTACAATAATGAAATATTAATAAAACACATATCTACCTATCTATCTAATATGTTTTTTTACTATAATTGTACGAGGAATTTCGTGGTCGAGATCGTGTCCGATAATTTTGGGACCAAACACTGTTTTTTTTTTTAATTTCCCTGTATAGCCCAGGAATTTTATACATAACGCTAGGGAAAAATTGCAAACAAGCTGTATTTTTCTGTTAAACTTTCTAATGTCCCAATCAACCTGTAATGAATTGTGGACGTGTGGATACTGCACTGTGTCCACATTCCACGTTAGCGCATCTCACAACCCGGTATTCTGTCAACAGCCCGTGTAAACTCACCGAAAGCGGGTTATTGACAGAATAGCGGTTCGCAATGAGTTGCAAAAATGCAATTTGTCGGCGGCCCGCTATCATACGGCAATCGCGAAAGCGGCTACATGCAGAAAAGGAATATTTCGGCAGGTGAGTGAAATGGTGTTAATAATCATTTTTAGGGTAGTTAGGTCAATGGATATTCATATTGTTTTTTTTTCATACACACTCGTCTAGGCATTAATAAGGATCCATAGAAATATTGGTTGATTTGGCCCGTACCGTGTTGTGCCCTGTATTACCAGAGAATATGTATATCTGAAAAAAAGGAATAAAAAACTCAGGTAATTACACCTATTTGTGTATAGCATTTTAAGTCTAAAGTGGGTAAGCTGCAGCCGTATAGCAACCTTCGCAGTGTGCGATTTTCGCGGTGTAGTTAAAATCGAAACGGCGGAAATTTTATTCGATTTGAGTCTTTGTTGGGTTTTTATACGCGATCGTATAGTGTGGAAAGTGCCAGGTTCGATTTCAATTCGAAGAAAGTTACGCCGCTTCGATTCTATCTGTTCCGACCGAGGATGTACAGTGCGAAGGCGGCTTTAAATAGGCAATAAGTGCGCGATCGTGTGACTCCAACACGTATAGCCAGGGCTAGCTGACCAGCCGGATCTGTTCCTAGCATCCTAACCGCTCAATGATGAGCCCATAAAGTGGCTTAAGTGGTTGGTCGAGTGGCCTGACCAATAATAATATTCTTCGGGCATTTCGTTAGTGGTGATATCCTTGTGGCGAAAATGGATGACAGCCACTATGAACAATTGCTGACAACCATCATTCCCCAGCCCGAACTCCCGATGGCAACGAACAGAGATGGACCATTGGTTGTAGTTATTCCTATGGCCGCCATAGTATGACGATTCTTTGAATTCTCGCTGTACTGATGCCGGTAATTCAAGTCACTCTGGATTTGATAGCAGGTGATTCCAACCCGAGTGTTGATATCGAGCACGGTACAAACCAGCTGATTTGGACCGTTTGCTTCGCAATTCCGACTGTCGCCGTAGTCCGACAGCAGATATAGGCATGAGTTGGAAATTTGTTACGTGCATACAAAGGGTCACATTTCGTCGTAATCGTAACAAATTTTCAATCAATACAATGTGTCTGTATGTTTACTAGGTGGCTGCTAGCTAGTCGTTGCATGTGACTGTTGTTGTTTCTGCGAATTTTGTGCAAGATACAATAGCCATTGCACTGTTCCAAAACAAACAGCTAGTGTCGAATTGTCGGAGCCTGGATTTTTTTTTTGATCAATGTTAGCGCAGTGCAGTAGGAACTATCATATCTATTGTTAGGTATGTCATATGGAGAATTTCTGTCTTAAAAAAAAAAACTTTGCCTTATACATATCACCTATTTTGACGTTAATATTCTTGACAAGGTCATATGCGTGGGAACGAACTCAAGCATATGTACTGCTGCACGTCCGGGCTTAAGATTGCCATTTGAAGAGCAGATCTTAATCCTAAATATTTCTTTCCAGGAGAAAATAAAAATAAATAAAGAAAACTTAAAATAAAACTCCAACCACCACTAGGACCCGAGGTGCAGACGCAACTCAGCTCTCTGTGCCGCTACACGTGCGAGTAGGGCGTTTTTTTAAAGAGGCGTTTATCTGGTCTGGCATATCGGGTTCCTGAGAACGACCTGGAGGTTACAACCTGAATATAAGTTGGAGGCTGAAAAAAAAAATACATATGTATATATAGATATATACATATATACAGATACATATATATGTAATATATATATCTTGGAATCGCAACGCTAAATCAACTTCAAAAAAAAACAAAAAGGAAATCGAAAACAGTAGAATTAGATTACGTTAACATTGTTATTTTTCTTATAATTTGCAAATTGTAATTAATTAATTGAGTATCTGTAAACCGTAGGGTCACTTGACGTTAACGCTCTAACGTAAATGCGTGCGTATTTATTACCCACGAAAGTAGGCATTCCCTTGCGCAAGAGGTTCCCCTTCTTTCCCCTGGTATTTGTTTGGTCTTTCTTACGTCCCCGGCAATGAAACTGGAGACAATAAACATCGTTAACTGACCCTATTTTTATGAATTCAGGAAAAAAAAACATAGTCAATGTGCTCGATCTAATTTTCCGTTCTTTTCTCGTATTAATTGGAATCGTTGGTTTAAAATAAAAATAAAACGCATCCTGAAGATGCAGGTACAGTAAAAAACCTGAGTATCAGTTATCGTTCTCTTCCTCACAGGTGGAAGGTAGTCACTCCGCTTAGCATGAGATGAAGTGACAGAACGTAAGGTATGTAAGTGTGAAAGAGCTTATTAGGGGATTAGAAAAAAATAGTGATGCGCACCCTCTAATCCAGGGTCGGATGGGAAGCTAGTGCGCTGGGATCTCTTCTACATCTGAGGCCCCCTTGGTATTGCATTCATTAGGTCAAATTTGAATTTTTAATTAAAAAAAGTATTGGTGGTGTTTTAACTAACCTAGTCGGTTAAGGGTTATGACGCATGAAAAAAAATATTTAAATGTAATCCGGAAGAGCTTCAGGTGACCAAACATCCACCCCGCATCATCCGTCACTGAGCTGGTCAGCCAACATGCGTCAGCCGGTCATACCTGAAGTTGAGGTTTTTGTCTGGTCTGAAAGATCGAGCATGACCTCAAATCCTTAAAGTTGAGTAAGGTTACAAACCCCTCAAAAATATCAATTGAAAGCGATGACAGGATTTTTTTATACGGGTTAAAAGAGGGTGAAATGGGGTTATATTACGTTTTTCGTGATTTTCTCGAAAAATATCCATTTTTCAACAAAAATTAGAACGACCAAATATGCAGCTTGTAAAATTTACTACAAAAATGGCATACAATTTGTATTCCAAATATCAACCGTTATTGCGATACAAACCGTACAAGCAATAAGTGCACTCCACTAAATGGTGTTTATGTACATACAGCCGTGGAAAAAAAATTTGCTCAGACTATTTTATTAACTTTATCGCAAAAATTCATCTGGCCTTAGGAACGATCTAGTTTTAGCAACGGGTATGCAAAACTCAAAAAGTTGATGAGAAAAAGGCTTGCGAAAGCTGGCTTACGTACGCGGAAGCCAGTCGGTAAGCGAGACTTTCCGTTAAAACATTAAGGACCGTTTTCTCAATATCTGGTTAAATCATATCCTGTAGATAAATGCTAACCGGCGCTCATCTTCCGGTTAAGAATTTATCGGCCAATAATTCCAAACAGCTGATACGTACTGCTGGAATTTTGACAGCTAGAACTGCTTACGTTTACACATTCACATGAGACAATTAAACTAGTCACAAGGAATAGAGTTCTAGATATTCATTCGAAGGAAATGGATCTGAAACCAACCCAGCTGCTGAGAGGTGGCACAAACGTAGAATAGAATTGAACAGGTGGCAGAATTCCGCCAAGAAAATCAGCTGACTTTCTACTGCATTAGCTGCGCTGTGGACTGCATTATCATATTTTGAGCGTTGCATGCGCTAAGGTTAAATTTAGTGTCCCGGATAGCTAACTGGCAGTTTAACCGGACATTGAGAAAACGGGCCTGAGAATGTTGCATAAACCGATACTTTAAACATTATTTAGTGGAGTCCACATACTGCTTGTACGACCTGTATCTCGATAACGGTTGATCTTAGGAATACAAATTGTATGCAATTTTATGTAGTAATATATAGTAAATCTTACAAGCTGCAAATTTGGTCGTGTTTATTTTTGTTGAAAACTGGATATTTTTCGAGAAAATCGCAAAAAACGTCATACAGCCCCATTTCAACCACTTTTAACGCCTATACCAAATTTCCTGGCTTTCAATTGGTACTTTAAGGGGCGACCGGTAGCGCAATGTGTTGAGGCATCAGTCTTATGTTTGACTACCGGCGTTTCGGGTTCGAATCCCGTCCACGACGACGTTCGTGGCCATGGATGTGCAGGAGGTGCATGCTGGCAACTGCATTCTCCGAAACCAATTTATGCCAACGAAACGTCAACTGGGCATGGAACAGTTGGCGCGCTATGCCCCACAAGGGGTTAGGGCAATTGAGTAATTGGTACTTTTGAGGGGCTGCTTGGGACGCTATTACAAAGCTTCACAAGAAAAATTCAGCTAGTTTGCAATTTTTACCTAGTTCCTTTGGGTGAAAGTTTCAATATTGCTCGAATAGTAGCTGTTCGACGCATTATTATTATTATTATACTAGCTGTGAGAGCTCGCTTCGCTCGCTCTCTCAACTAGTGCTCGCTGCACTCGCGTTGTTTGCTTCGCTCACAACTTGACACTAACCTTGAATATTTTTTTTCATACATAATTAATTTTTTCTCCGCTTGCTCAACACCACGACGATAAGGCTAAACTTCAGCTAAATTAAAAGTAACTTTACTTTCAGTCGGGTACCTTTACATAGTTTCGGCGGTTCAAATTTCTAAGCAGAATTACAGGGACCCCGCCTAGGTGCGCTTAGGGAATCTAAAAGCCGGATAATGGGTAGCATCTTCTTGATCCATTACTCGGCTGATTGAGCTGTATTCAACACATTCCCCAAGAACGCATTTTAATATTTCGGCGTTTATCGCAACACACACAATATACACAACATCAATTATTTAGGAGAATAACCTTCCCTTCTTCGTCCGGATACGTACCGTCACCAATTTTCAGTAATAAATCTGAAAACTCTTAGGCATTTTGATTACTCCCAATTCGCGCCCGCATATTGGTTGACAAATGCATGGGTATGACAATGCGCCATAGATGTGAGCTTATTAGACATGCCTTAATTTCATCAGCCCTCATCCCTCCGGGTTTTACTGGTAAAGTTTGCCTAAAGTCGCCACAGAGAAGTAATATAATACTGCCCATAGGCCGGTCGTTTTATATGATGTCACGTAAGGTTCTATCTATTGATTCAACCACTTTCCGATGCGCCTTAGTGCACTCCTCCCATATCATTAAGAAACAATTGCGCAAAACCCTGGCTTTGTTACTGTTTATTGGCTGTGGTTTTTCTGCTATACCAGTGCAAATATTCATACAAAATTGCACTGGATAAGTTCTAGTGTAAGTTGAGTGAAAAAATTTTGATTGAAAAAGCAATTATAATATTGCCACATTTGCAAAAAAAAAACACAGTCAATAATAGAACAATTTCATAGCAACGAACTTTTGCTCGTAGCAACTACAGTGAATTTCATTTGTTTTTCTAATTTTTTTTTCTTTTTTTTTTTTTGTACTCAGTGACCTTCTTTGGTTCATGCACAACAACTTTGCTAAAGATCATCACATGATCAAATGCATAGTTTACGATTCTATAAAGGACATACAAACAAACATTCATTTTTATATATAGAGATAATAAGAAGATGAATAAAATGATCCCACAAAAAAGACGTGATAACTGAAAAATTACGCAAGGTAGAACAATGAAAGAATTCGGGAGCTGCGATGATACTTTACACTAAAGTATTAAATTTAGCCTTTAACCAGGCCGAAGCTTCGCTTCGGCCCGGAGTCCGAAGCGTATATACCCTAGACATCTACAGACCTAGTGGAGATACCAAAAGTACCAATTGGCAACGACCATATGCATTAAGAATGGGTCTCCTATATGGCCAGTTCAAAGGAGAGGATGGCACTCATTCATTAGGATCTTGACCATTCTCAAAATCAATTAACTAACTAGCCCATTCCACAATATTTGTCGAATTTTTCAAGTCGCTAGCTTCATTCTATCGGAAGGTATTGCTTATTTGAAGTTTCACTTGTAGAGGAGGTAAGGGTTCCTTAGGTTGGATCTTGCTCATCATTGCCACCAACCAATTAGATCACCCTACAACCATTTAAATACAATTTCAAGTCTCTAACTTCACTCTATCGAAAGTTATCGCTTATTTAAAGTTTCGTTTGTAGGGGAAGTAGGGGTTTCGTTGATCGGATGTTACCCAGCTTTAGTGCCAACTAACTCAATCTCACTTCGAACATTTGACCAAAATTTCAAGTCACTGGCTTCATTCCATCTAAAGTTATCGCTTATTTGAAGTTTCATATGTAGGGGAGGTGGGGATTCCTTGGGTTGGATCTTGCCCATATTCAACACCAACTACGTAGGTCTTACTAGCAACATTCCACCAAATTTTTAACTCGGTAGTATCATTGTATCAAAAGTTATCGCTTATTTGAAGTTTCATTTGTAGGGGAGGTAGGGGTTGCTTGAGTCGGATCTTACCCATTTTCAATACCAACCAAGTAGATCCTACTAACAACATTTTGTCAAATTTTCAACTCGCTAGTGTTATTCTATCGAAAGTTATCGTAATTAAAGAAATATTGAATTTTTTTAAATTTGTAGGGGAGGTAGGCGTTCCTTTGATCCGATTATGCCCAACTTACCCCAGGGATACACGCCAAAAATCAGGCGTCTACGTCAATTGGTTCAAGAGTTATAGACAAAAAACCCGAAAAGTAGGGTAGTACGGGGCTCTTTGTAAGAAAATTACCGTTAGTTTTCAACTGATCGATTTTATTTTCCCAGGAGTTTATAAGATTACCCTCACGAGTAATCTACCAAAGCTAGAGCTTTTCATATTTATTTAGTCGGAAGTTACAGATACATTTAAGTATTTTACATATGTAGGGGAGGTAGGCGTTCTCTTGGCCTGATTATGCCCATTTTCAATACCATCCAACTAGATTACACTACCAACATTTGACCAAAATTTCAAGGCTCTAGCTTCATTCTATCGAAAGTTATCGCGCGAACGGACAGACAGACAGACAGACAGACAGACAGACAGATAGACAGGGCTTAATCGAATCAGGAAGTGACCCTGATCATTTATATATATACATTGCTATACCTCCGGAGCCTCCTTTAAGGTGTTACATATTTCCGTCGTGACAAAAACAATACACCCTATACTAAAAGTCTAGGGTATAAAAATAAGATAAATAGTTTACTAGACATAGCCCCGTAAAATGATGAAAAATATGTTCATGTTTTTCAGTCACCCAGATAGTGATATACAGTAAATGAAAACTGGGATGCCATAAAAAATGCTCATATTGATAGCGCAGATACCATCCTTGTTTGTGCCAAGGATTGCCGGAATAAGCCCTGGATGTCCGACGCTTCATGGCAGCGGATTGTTGAAAGGAAAGAAATGAAGGTTGGTTTGGCTGCAGCGTCAGATGACAATCGAAGCAGCATCGAACCCCTTTACCGTCCGAAAGCTCGAGAAATTCAGCGTAAATAAAAGAGTTTATGCGAATTCTCTTTTAGCCTCAGCAGAAGAAGCCGCAAGAAGTAACAACTTAAACGCCGTATACGGTGTCATCAAGGAGTTTACAGGTGGCTGAAACTCCTGCCAACATCCGGTGAAAGATAGTGATGGAAAGCTACTTATCTTAGAGAAAGATCAAATGAGACGGCGGAAAGAATACTTCGCCGCGGTCTTGAACCATGTAACTTCTGGTGAATTTCCCCCTCATATAGATAATTTAGCTAACTAACAAAAGGTGCCTATACGTTCCACTGCCCCGACTAAAGAGGAAATAGTCACTGCAATTATTGCACTAAAACGAAGGAAGGCCGCCGAACCCGACGGTATCCCTGCCGAACTTTATCAAGCAGCGCCAAGTTTAACCGCCGACTTGCTGCACCCACTTGTTGATAAAGCGTGGAATACAGAGACTTTCCCACTGAGTGAAAGGAAGGTTTGATCATCAGACTTCCGAAGAAGGGTAGCCTCACAGACTGTAATAATTGGAGAGGCATTTGTGTGCTTCCTGCCGTTGCCAAGATAATAGCTAAAATCGTCCTGGAAAGACTAAAGGCCCACTTAGAAAGCACAATTGATGAAGAGCAGGTTGGTTTTCGATCCGGATTCTTCTGTGTCGATCACATTAACACCTTGCGAAACATCATCAAGCAATGCGCTGAGTACGATTCTCCGCTTCATTTGCTTTTCATCAATTTCGAGAAGGCTTTCGATAGTTTGAGCCGGGATTCTATACGGGCGTCCTTGCGCAGGAGAGACATCCCTGAGAAGCTTTATTAAGGCAGCCTATGACGGCTCGAAATGTTGCGTTCTGCATAAAGGTAAGGTGTCGGGAGACTTTGAGATTCGCAGTGGAGTTTCACGGAAGTGCATCCTCTCACCTATCCTATTCCTCATAGTGATCGGCGATGTGTTGCATGCAGCCCTATCCGGACTAGACAGAGGAACTCAATGAACTTTGACATCTTATCTACAACATCTTGACTACGCTGACGACATATGCTTACTCTCCCACAAAATCATGGATCTGTCAGTAATGGCCTTAGATCTCGAAAGGGAGGCAAGCAAGATTGGGCTAAAGATTAATACCAACAAGACCAAGGTTCTTAGCCCGCCATTGCGAGAAAGAAATCCGACACCCATTGCCATCAATATTAATGTGGAGAAGGTGGAAAACTTCGTCTACCTAGGTAGCATTGTTGCCGAAAATGGTGGTACGGAGCAGGACATCGCTCGTCGTATCAACCAGGCTAAATGTGCATACGGCAAGCTGCCCAAAATCTGGCAAAACTGTTATCTCAGCATCCAGACCAAGCTGGGCCTATTTCGCTCTCTGATACTGTCTGTGCTTTTGTATGGGAGCAGTACATGGAAAGTCTTCGTAAGAGTTACCAGAAAGCTGCAAGTTTTCAACTCAACTCATGTCTTCGCCGAATTATAAGAATTTTCTGGCCCAAAACAATATCAATTGAAGAGCTAAGTCGGCGTACGGGTCAGATGCCAATTGACGAATTGATACGCAGGCGAAAATGGCAGATAGGTCACACATTGCGGAAGAGTTATAAATGCATTGCTTTGCATGCCATGAAATGGAATTTCCAACCAAGGCCGACCAAGAGGGGGTCCTAGAATCACATGGCGTCGATCTGTGGCAAAAGAATTTGGGGCGCTGGGTAAGTATTTTGGGGAGCTGCGCCCCATTGCCCAGAACAGAGTACGATGGTGCGCAGGAGTAGTTGACGCGCTATGCCCCACTAGGGGTTAAGGCAAAGTAGTATATGTTTTTCATGGTCGATAACATTGTTAGCGACCCGAATGCTAATACTATTAGAGTTTTAGGGTTAACTTCATAAAAGTTTAATTTCTTGTATTTTAAAAATTAATTGATAATATTTAATTTAAAATCTGGTATATTTTAAAAGAAGAAAGTCGAGTAAAACAAACTTTAATTCAGTTATTAGTGTGTTTTCTAAAAAAAACATGAAAAGTTAATTTCACTATGTAAAACTAAATATAGAATTAGATGATATGTTGGATAAATGCGCATTTAATAATAACTTAAGATAATAACTCGAAAAAATTATAGGCCTGGTCAAACCGAATGCACCGAATGAATCACACGAGCTTACATAAAACATATACAATAATTTAACATACCAATCATTGAAAGAAGTTCCCCAACCATTGGAAGGAGCATGCATGGTTTTCGTAATCCTTTCCGGTCACTCCATCCACCAGCAAACAAAATAAAAATTAACGGAAATACGGACGCTGTAAAGAAAGAAATTTTGAGTTGAGTAAATAGATTAATGTAACAATACTTATACTGTATTACAATAATATGAGTGGTCACAGGAGCGGACAAGTTTCGATCAACATGGGAAGGTGGCCAACTTAAAGATGTTAGAGGTTAAAGTTTTAAATTTTAGATATAAATTAAATTTCATTCTTCATACTCGCACATGCAGACAAGCAATTCCCGACTGCTTGACTTATCAAAAAGGAAATTTCTCGATTTCCTTCTTTCTTACAAGTACATTATTTCCTCCTTAATTCTGTACAGATCCGTGTCATTTTTTCGTTAAATGATTGAATTTAAGCTGGAAATTCACGGATGGTCCAAAGTCAAATTTTCCCTGGTTGAAAGAAACATTTCTCCGGTCAATGTATAGATTTGACAGAGTGACAGGAAGGTACAAAACCAAATTTTCCCAGGTCGAAACCAGAATTTCCCCGGTCGATGTATGGATTTTACAGGGAAATTTTAGATTCGATCAAAGAAAATTTGCCTTTGGACCATCCGTTAATGTCCAGCTTTAGGCAGCCCCTAAACTCAAACCCCCCACATTCTTCTACCAACGGGTGCGTTCCTGAGATTTTGGATTTAATCTTGTTAATGACAGTGAGTAAGGCCCAGCGAACACCATCCGGAATTCCTGCCCGGAAAAACTGATCAGACCCGGCCTTGACGAACTGCGGATCCTATATGACCGTTTCAGGCCGCCTTCAAGCGGCCAGATTGGTCTTTCAGGCGGCCGGAAGGAAAATCGTTCCCGCTAGGTCTCCACCACACACGTTTCGGAATTTCTCTCCGGAAAAATTGTTCAGGCCTGGCCTGGAATTCCGGAACACCACAAAACGCAAGGCACACCAATCTATGAATTTTCCCCAGCAAGCTACGCTTAGGCTCCGTAGCAATCTACCAAAAAACTACCCCTACACATGAGTAAAACAGCTATATAGAAATTTCGCTTTATCAGGAAAAACTAGGCTCGTCCCATGCAGATCAAGAGATCAACTAGAAGTACACTATTCTATAAAATCTAAGAGGAACGCGCAGCGCAAAGAAATCCATAATTGTCGGGTATCTTTTGTATTCGCTGTCATATTTATAAACCATTTTCGAGTATTTCCTCGAATAATTGGAGGGGCAAGCTCTATTTGCTAAATATTTTGGAGGGGGCCCGGGCCCCAATGGTACTCTCTGGATCCGCCACTGCGATTATTGCGATGAAGATGGGTAAGTTGTGATGGCTGGGAGTTAAGTGCTAGCTAACACATATATGAACTGTGAGCCACTATAGACCAGTAAAATTAAATTTTAATACTAAAAATTAGGGAAAGATCAGGAAATTATTTTAGGCCCTTCTATAGATTTTGCGCGGTCGCAGAAGTTTAGCTAAACTTTTGGTGGGCCAAAATTCGAGAAATTTCAGCCCTCTTTTTTTTTAAATTATCCTGATAATTTAAAATTCGGCTCAGTACTACAGTCAAAAGCGACAGTCAAAAAACGACTATTCTCGAGGCTTCGGAGAAAAATCACACTTTATCACTTTTCAAGCTCACAAATCTTTGAAACGGGTGCTCCAAATGGAAAAACTCGTAAGTGAAAGTTAAAGATATTTGATTTCAAGTCTAACGTGGCTAATATCTTTCCATTCAACTAATTTTTAGAGTAGTTATGAGCAAAAACTCTAAAATGCCTGCTTAGCGATTTCTGCCTTAATAGCTTTATCTCTTTAAGTGTAAGTGCTAGAAGTTTAATTTTAGTCTCTAATTGTAGATAAATTACTCTAGTTTAAAAGGCTTTGCAAGGTTTCTTGTCAGATTAATTAAGGAGATATTAAAAAGACACTGGTGAAGCCAAACAATTAAGCGCATCTTCAGTATAGGGGTGGCGTACACAAAAATCGAAGCTGTCCTAATTAAAGGAAGGTGACCAATAAGATAACAACTAGATTGCAAACTTTTGTGAACCAGTGGCGCATCCTACACATACGGTGGCCGGAGGTGCATTATAACGACGACCTCCTTACTATTACTGGATAAACACTTCCATTGAAAGGCGAAATGGCAATGGATAGGTCACACTCTCCGTAAAGGGCCGACCAACATTGCTCAGCAGGCCCTCGATTGAAACCCGCAGGGAACGAACGCAAATCGCCGTATTGGATGGCCTAGTAAAACCTGGAGTAGAGCAGTTAAGAGAGAGGGTGCCTCAATAGGCAAATAGTGGAGTGAGCTGAAAGCGATGGCGATGAACAGGACGAAGTAGAAAGTAGGCGTTGTTAATGCCATATTCCCCACAAGGGGTTAACAGGAACCAGAGAGAGAGAGAGTCTTATAACAATTTGATTGACCAAAGTAATTTAACCTTTGCAAAATCAACGACTTTTCTTTAATAAAAACGCAATAACTCAAAACTACACCCGATTATATATTCTAGTAAAGACTGAATCACAGCTAATACCCTACCCTAAAAATAGAAAATAACCCGTAGAAATCAGATGCATTGTTTAGTAGATAAAGCTCCAAAAAATTAAAAGCAAAATGGCGCGATCAATCAACATTTTGCTGTATTATTTTTTTTTTTTCGAATTTTCACCTATTTACAATTTTAAATTAATTTATTGTAATAAGAAATAAAAAATCCCTGATTTGCTGTATGCAATTAGTGTTAAAAATTAATAATACTAGTTTTTAAATTTCGGTAAGTTAAAGCCCTTTAATTAAAAAAAAATACACTTGTGCACACTAATAAACAGTGTATCCAATTTCTACGAACTATTTGCAATTTTTAGGGTAGGGTATTACCTGCGATTCAGTCTTTACTAGAATATTATAATACCTGGTATAGTTTTTTAGTTATTTAAAAATTTTGGCTACGTTAGGCTTGCAATTAATTTATCTTCAACTTTTACAGATAAACTTTTCCATTTGGAGCATTCGTTTCAAAAGCCGACCATACACCATCCGAATTCCTCCTGGAAAAACTGATCAGGCCCAGCCTTAAGGAATTCCGGATCATGTATGGCTGATTCAGGTCGCCTTGAGGGGGCCGGACAGACCATCCGGAATTCCTCAAGGCCGGGCCTGATAAGTTTTTCCGGAGGAAAATTCCGGAACGTGTGTGGTGGAGGCCTGGCGGGCACGGTTTTCCTTCCGGTCGTCTGACAGGCCAATCCGGCCGCCTGAAGGCGGCCTGAAACGGCCATACACGATCCGGAGTTCCTCAAAGCCAAGCCTGATCAGTTTTTCCGGACAGGAATTCCGGATGATGTATGTCCGGGTAAAGATCTTTAAGCTTGAAAAGTGATAAAGTGCGATTTTTGCATTGGGTGCAGAATCTAACCTTCTTTAATTTACTCATACAAGTTTTATCGGGCCGAGGCACCGTTTAGGATTTATAAGGATAGAATTATGAAAATGGCTCAAATTTCTCGGAATATCGCCCACCAAAACTTAAGCTCACCTTCTGCGACAGACAGGACCGTCGAGAAGGAGGAAGGGCGAATCGACCCGGCTCGTGATTTTAAAGAGACCCGGAAATTTGAAACATGAAAAGATAGAAAAATGGTCGGCTTTGTGAAAAAAAAAATAAAGAATCAAACGTTCATCAGGAATAGAAGAATTCTTCTGAACACATTCAAAACCGACAATTTCGAGAGGGACGCATAACACTGAGCATAAATATACTCAATTGCCCTAACCCCTTGGGGGGCGAAAACTCCTCTTCCATAGTCCTCCGCGTGGGCGCCCCCTGGAACGGCAGTGGTCACTGACCATTGCCAACCAACGTCAAGCCGCCAGTGATGGCAGTGCGATGATTTGGTTGAGGTACCCCCGTGGTGTGGGGTGTAAAAAAAATACCACGGCCTTCCCTTTTGAGGGCCTGTCGTTAAAACCGACAATCAAAGGACAGGATGTGTATGCCAGCAACTTGCACTATCCGAAATCTTTATATGCTAACGAAACGTCAACTATGCCTGGGATAAGGACTGACTCAACGGTTACGACTTTTGGCTATCGTACAATGACAAAGATTGGATTCTGGAATGTGCGTCCTCTCCTGGACAATGGATCAGAAGGTCCCCAGAACGCACGATTTCTTCAATTAGAGAGTGAATTTCTGAGGTACAAATTAAATATCTTAGGAGTTAGTGAGAGAAGATGGTGGCACAGCGGAGAATGTATCTCTCCACCGGGCAGCACTGTAATGTTGTACTCCGGTAAAGCTACCGGTAGTCGCCGTGAGTCAGGTGTGGGGCTCCTTTTAACCAGAGCCGCGCGAAAATGTCTCTTATCCTGGAAGCCGGTCTCTGACAGAATCTTGACCGCCAGGTTCCGGACCAAAATGAGGAACATTTCAATAGTACAATGTTATGCCCCTACTGAACCCGACAATGTCTTGGCAAAAGACTCCTTCTACGAAGAACTAAACGCCGTTCAGAGCAGAACACCTAAAGGTGACATTATAATGGTTATGGGTGATTTGAATGCGAAAGTTGGCGCTGATAACAATGGGCTCAGACATGTGATGGGGAGACACGGTCTTGGTGATCGTAATGACAACGGTAAAAGATTTGTAGAGTTCTGCAACTTTCACAGTCTCTTCATCGGTAGTACTATGTTTGAACATAAGGACCACTACAAAATCAGCTGGTCCTCTGTTGATCAGCGCAGAACACAAAATCAGATCGACCATTTTGCCATTAGTAAAAGATTCAAGAGTTGCCTCCTGGACGTGCGAAACAAGAAGGGTGCCGATATTGGGATGGGAAGAGACAATTATCTTATGATCGCTAATGTTCGATTACGTATTGCAGCCGTGCGCCGCCCCAGCGACGAAAGACCCAGGTGCCGCAAATTCAACACCGCTCGATTAAAAAATCCAGCCGTCTTAGAACAATATAATGACCATCTTGCGCAAAAAGCAGCTGAGATAACTAGTCACCCAGATAGTGACATAAATGAAAACTGGGATGCCATAAAAAATGCGCACATTGATAGCGCAGATACCATCCTTGGCACAAACCCGGATTGCCGGAATAAGCCCTGGATGTCCGACGCTTCATGGCAGCGGATTGTTGAAAGAAGGGACTTGAAAGTTCGTTTGGCTGCAGCATCAGACGACAATCGAAGCAGCATCGAACCTCTTTACCGTCAGAAAGCTCGAGAAGTCCAGCGTAGTGTGCGACGCGATAAAAGAGTTTATGCGAATTCTCTTTTAGCCTCAGCAGAAGAAGCCGCAAGAAGTAACAACTTAAACGCCGTATACGGTGTCATCAAGGAGTTTACAGTTTACGTAACTCCTGCCAACATCCGGTGAAAGATAGTGATGGAAAGCTACTTATCTTGGAAGAAGATCAAATGAGACGGTGGAAAGAACACTTCGCCGCGGTCTTGAACCGTGTAACCTCTGGTGAAGTTCCCCCTCATATAGATAATTTAGCTAACCATCAAAATGTGCGTATACGGTCCACTGCCCCGACTAAAGAGGAAATAGTCACTGCAATTATTGCACTAAAACGAGGAAAGGCCGCCGGACTCGACGGTATCCCTGCCGAACTTTATCAAGCAGCGCCAAGCATAACTGCCGATTTGCTGCACCCACTTGTTGGTAAAGCGTGGAATACAGAGACCTTTCCCACTGAGTGAAAGGAAGGTTTGATCATCAAACTTCCAAAGAAGGGTAGCCTCGCAGACTGTAATAATTGGAGAGGCATTTGTGTGCTTCCTGCCGTTGCCAAGATAATAGCTAAAATCGTCCTGGAAAGACTAAAGGCCTACTTAGAAAGCAGAATTGATGAAGAGCAGGTTTACTCTGAAGAGGTAAATCTAGCATGTGCGCTTAGTCTATTAGAGTATGTGTCCGTATACCAGGCAGAGATGCCTGGCTTGTTGCATGCGTTGGACCACCTGCTTGAAGGTCAGGTGCGGGGGAAGAAAATCCTTATTGCACTGGACAACCAATCGGTGATCAGACGCATGCAGCAGACGAACATAAACTCTAAACTGGTACTAGAGTGTGTCCGGAAGCTCAACACGTGTGCCTCAGAAAATGAGGTTACGCTGATGTGGGCAAAAGGACACATAGGTACAACAGGAAATGAGGCGGCGGATGCCCTAGCAAAACAGGGATCTGCGGCCACTTTCATTGGCCCAGAACCCAGAGTTGCTCTGGGGACCGGCATGATTGGAGCAAAGGTTGGGGAGTAGATGGACTCCATGCATCGACAAAGATGGCAGGAGCTAGTCAATTGCAAACAAGCTCGGAATGCAATGACCAGCCCTTTAGGCAGGGAAGCGAGAAAGCTACTCAGTTATAAACGGAGTACCCTAAGCTGGATAACTGCCTTGGTCACAGGGCATGGTAATTTTAAGGCTCATCTGGCCAAAATGAAAATCGGGGAAGATGACGTTTGCAGGCTATGCCTGGAGGAGGCCGAGACGGCAGCACACATTGTGTGCGAATGTCCAGCACTGGCTAGCACGAGGTTGAGGGTCACAGGCAAGCACACGATAAGTGTGGAAGCCATGAGTGAACTCAGCCTTAAACAAATGCTAGCAATAACACGGGACTCAGTGATGAAGAAAGATGTCGACAACTATCAGTCGACATCTAGAAGCTTCTGATGACCGGGAGGGGGCGAAAAGGGACCCAAACGTTAGTGGTCTGCTTCGGCTATCCCCCAGAATATAATAATAATAATAGTAAGAGCAGGCTGGTTTTCGATCCGGATTCTCCTGTGTCGATCATATTAACACCTTACGAATCATCATCGAGCAATGCACTGAATACGATTCTCCGCTTCACTTGCTTTTCATCGATTTCGAAAAGGCTTTCGATAGTGTGAACCGGGATTCTATACGGGCGGCCTTGCGCAGGAGAGGCATCCCTGAGAAGCTTGTGGCTATTATTAAGGCAACCTATGACGGCGCGAAATGTCGCGTTCTGCATAAAGGTGACTTTGAGATTTGCAGTGGAGTTCGGCAGGGGTGCGTCCGCTCACCGATCCTATTCTTCATTGTGATTGGCGAAGTGTTGCATGCAGCCCTATCCGGACTCAACAGAGGAATTCAATGGACTTTGACATCTTATCTACAACATCTTGACTACGCTGACGACATATGCCTACTCTCTCACAAAATCATGGATCTGTCCACAATGGCTTTAGATCTCGAGAGGGAGGCAAGCAAGGTTGGGCTAAAGATTAATACCAACAAGACCAAGGTTCTTAGCCCTCCGTTGCGATAAAGAAATCCGACACCTATTGCCATCCATATTAATGGGCAGCCTGTGGAGAAGGTGGACAACTTCGTCTACCTGGGTAGCATTGTTGCCGAAAATGGTGGTACGGAGCAGGACATCGCTCGTCGTATCATCCAGGCTTAACGCGCATACGGCGTGCTGTCCAAAATCTGGCAGAGCAGTTATCTCAGCATCAAGACCAAGCTGGGCCTGTTTCGCTCCCTGGTACTGTCAGTGCTTTTGTATGGGAGCAGTACATGGAAAGTTTCCGTAGGAGTTACCAGAAAGCTGCAAGTTTTCGTCGATTCATGTCTTCGTCGAATTTTAAAAATTTTCTGGCCCGAAACAATATCAAATGAAGAGCTAAGTCGGCGTATGGGTCAGATGCCAATTGACGAATTGATACGCAGTCGAAAATGGCAGTAGATTAGTCACACATTGCGGAAGAGTTATAAATGCATTGCTTTGCATGCCATGAAATGGAACCCCATTTCCAACCAAGACCGACCAAGAGGGGGTCCTCGAATCACATGGCGTCGATCTGTGGCAAAGGAGTGTCAGGCACTGGGTAAGTCTTTTGGGGAGTTGCGCCCTATTGCCCAGAACAGAGTACGATGGCGCGCAGGAGTAGTTGACGCGCTATGCCCCGCTAGGGGTTAAGGCAAAGTAGTAGTAGTTGACGTTTCGTTGACATAAACTGGTTTCGAAAAATGCAGTTGCCAGCATGCACCTCCTGCACATCCATGGCCACGAACGTCCTCGTGGACGAGATTCGAACCCGAAACGCCGGTAGTCAAACATGAGACTGATGCTTCAACACACTGCGCTAACGGTCGCCCCAAATCGCAACAAGCATAAATATGTCGATACTACAACATGTACAATAATTTTTCATTTCTTATCATACTTTCCGTTTTCAATTTTCCATTTTTCCCGGTGCAATGCTCGGCCCCTACTCGTACCAGGCTCGATCAGTGAAGATGTAAAGGTCAGGTTTCGGGGCGTCAGTGTAGACTGGGAAATTATGCAAATTGCTCACCCTATGATGTATAATTAAAAACATTTTGCTCGTGGCAGAACTTTAACCCGCCACCACTACCACAGTTGTTTTCTTCAGAAGAAATTAATTTATTAAGCAAATATCAAAGATATCGTTGAGTACTTCGGTAAATTTTTTTTAAAAGTCATCAAGCAGATGATGTCCACATGAGTTTAACAATTACTTTCATTACATATTTCGTCAACTACAGCCTGATGGCATGTGTATGTCTAGATACATCTTGGAATAATTATGCTTCCTCATCCAAGTGTGCAATGGTATGGTATGGGAGTAGTTGGGGAGCCCCGGGCCCGGATTTTCTCTCGAAGGCGCTGATCGTGCAAACTCAGTTTCCATATATTCAGTATCTAGAGAAGGGATTGAAATTATTTCCAGATCGTTCCCTAATTTTTAGTAATAAAACGATATTTTACTGGCCTAATAATCTTGAACATCGTAACATATTAGAAATATCATTCATACGTCTGTGTTAACAGCCATTATGAATCAGGCAAATCGGTGCAGACATTCGAGCATGAATTCAGAAGCCGTATCATCCCTTCCCTTATACCAACATCCTGCCTGACAGTTACGAATATTTCAGAAATCTGCTACGGAAAAAAATATTCAAGATACACATTAGCCGTGTTAGATACAATCGAACAAAAATCCAGAGTGAATGGAACGAATCAGATAATTCGCCGCGTGTGTGCGAATTGCGGGCTAACTAGACAAATATTAAGGGCGAATTGCTGAGAAACAAGTTGACGTTAAACCAATCTACTTTCAACTCTGATCCAGACGTGATGCCATACAAGACCTGGATCAAAGGTTGGTCATTAGTTTTGTATGAATATGGATTTTTGTTCGAAGCAATCAAACGGGGCTAGTGGAAAAGATTTCCTCGGTCTCCAATCTTTGTAAATAATATGTAGTATAACTAAATAAAAGTCATACTTACACATTGGTATACGAAAGGCGTTAATCCTTGTCACTTGCTTTTGCACTTCGATTTCCGCTTTACATACTGTGAAATTTAAATCCGTTTCAAATACATTGATACTGTTTTCAGCTTCTGCAAATGTTTCGTTCGACATTGGCGAATCGGTGATTTCATTGGCATTAAAAGCATCGCAATCGATTCCGTGGAGTGTTTTGTCGAAAATACTGCTGCAAATTTTTGCGTCATATCTTAAGTTTACACGACATGCCTATTTAAAAACAATTGAAATAATAATAAATTAAATGATAATTTTTGGATGACTGGCTTTTGATACAACCTTTTCCAACGACAGGTTCTGAACCGAGATTGACAGCAAAGATAATGGCAATATATAACACACCAAAAGTGGTTCCACAATTAGAAGCTTACGATACTGCCAGACGTTTCTTAGTAGACCCAGGGCGTTAGTCTTCTCGTTTCTTTTGGGGGTTTCTGTTAGAAGAAAAGGTCCACAGTAATTCGTCGGAGAATATATATATCAAAATACACTCTTCTGATCTTTACACGTTTTTATTTCAGGAAACTTATTTGACAACTGACAGAAAGAAATGCGCGCGAAAGTTAAGTTGGTAGAGTTCTAAAAATTATTCTCCACAAAATCATGACGTTTAAATATTATTATTAATTGGTGCTTACACACCCCCGCAATTAAAATAATAATTGTAAAAATATATTAAATGATCAATTATTAAATAAATATGTACAGTGTTTTTTGTGTTTACTGCTATTCAAAGGTTTAGTTAGTAAATCTGCAACATTTTCATTTGTATTAATGTAATGTAAAATTAAAAATCCATTTTCTATTAATTCTCTAATATAATGATATTTGATATCTCTGTGCTTGCTTCTAGGTGAATATCCGTTATTATTTGACAAAGATATGGCTCCCTGGTTATCAACAAAAATGTTCATACTTCTACCTATATTATCGTCCAAATTTAATTCATTTATGTAATATGTTAATAAGAAATTTAGCTTCCTTAGCCGCCTGACATATAGCCATATATTCCGACTCTGTGCTGCTTAATGCTACAGTGGGCTGTTTTTTCGACTCCCGAGAAATTGGTCCATTTCCCATTACGAATACATAGCCAGTATATGATTTTCTGTCTATTTCACTGCTTGCCCAATCGACATCGCTTTTAAATATTTAATTACTCTGTTCGCTGCAATCCAATGTTCCAAATGAGGGTTCTGGTTGAACTGCGATAATAAGCTAACTGCATGTGTCAGGTCCGGTCTCGTTGAAACAGCTAAATAGTTCAGGTTTCCAATTAGTCGTCTGTATTCTGTTGCATCTATTAATTTGCAATTTTTGCAATCTTCCAATGTACATTTCGATAATTTTAATCCTGGCTCCATTGGATTTGCCACCGGATAGCACTGTTCCATATTATATTTGTGTATTATTTCGCGTGTTATGTGTTTTTGATCTAATTCCATTGTTCCATTTTCTATATCATTCTTTATATTAATGCCAATTACTCGTTTTACGGTTCCAATATTATCAATTTCAAATTTTTGATTCAACTCACACTTGAATTTATTTATTTCACGTTTTGAACTTCCAATTATTATAATATCGTCTACATAAATTGCCAAAATTAAAATATTGTTGTTATCTTCGTTTTTATACACACAAGAATCCGATTTTAGTATTTCAAATTTTAAACTTTTCAATACATCGTTCAGGCATTTATTCCACTCATTTCTACTTTGTTTTAGGCCATATAAACTTTTATGTAATTGACACACACAATCCTCTTTGCCTTTAATTTCAAAACCTTTTGGCTGTTGCATATATGTACACTTCGTCTTTTAACTCACTATTTACGTATGCATTTCGGATATCTATTTGTTCCTCAATATATTTCTTCATCACTGCACATGCCAATAGTAACCTGATCGTTGAACACTTGACAACTGGTGCATACGTTTCCCAATAATTCACTACATATTCTTGAGTAAAACCTCTGGCCACTAAACACGATTTTAATTTAATTTCATCCGGGTTTTGTTTAATTTTATATACCCACTTACAGTCAACAATATTTACATATTAAGTCTAAATCATTCAAAAATGTTGACCATCACAAATTATAAACCGACGGCTGAGTTGTGGCATAAAAGACTGGGACATTTAAATTACGGATCAATAAAAAAGATGATTGTCGATACTCTAAATTTTGAGAACATAAGTGGATGTGAAACCTGTGCAAAATGCAAAATCACATCGCAAACGTATCCAAAGAAAACAGAAAATAGAGCGACCGAAATTTTGGGCAGAGTCCATACAGATATTTGTGGGCCATTCAAAGTCAGTTCCTACGGAGGCGCAAAATATTTTGTCACTTTCACAGATGATGCGACGCGATACACGAAGGTGTATATGCTTAAACGTCGCGACGAAGTAGGAAAAGTTTTCGACCAATACAAAAAAGACATGGAGTGTGCAACAAAATCGAAAATTCACATTATAAGATCGGATAACGCAACAGAATACAAAGGTGGCGAGTTTCAACAAATCATAAAACAATGTGGTATCAAACACGAAACTTCAGTCGCTTATTGCCCGCAACAAAACGGAGTGAGCGATCGCATGAATAGAACATTAGTTGAAATGGCTAGATGTATGATAAACCAGAGCGATTTAGGAGAAGGTATTTGGGCAGAAGCGATAAATACAGCCTGCTTCATACGAAATAGACGTGAAACTCAATCACTAGATGGGAAAACGCCCTATGAACAAATTTTTGGTAGAAAACCACCGATTGGATATTTTAAAGTTTTCGATTGTAAAGCGATTGTTTTAAACACTTCGTCTTCATCAAAGTTTTAACCAAGGGGTACCGAAATGAAATTAGTTGGTTATAGTGAACAACAAAAAGGCTACAGATTAATGGACATGGCGACTAAATCTATTTACATTCGTAGAGACGTAAAATTCTTCGAAGACGATACTAATAACAACCAGGCCGAAGCGTATATACCCTAGACTTGTACAGACCTAGTGGTGATACCAAAAGTACAAATTGGCAACGACCATATGCATTAAAAGTGAGTTTCCTATATGGCCAGTTTATAGGGGAGGTTGGCATACATTCATGAGGATCTTGGCCATTCTAAAAATCAATTAACTAACCCATTCTACAAGTATTTGTCGAATTTTTCAAGTCGCTAGCTTCATTCTATCGAAAGTTATTGCTTATTTGAAGTCTCACTTGTAGGGATCTTGCCCATCATAGCCACCAACCAATTAGATCACCCTACAAACATTAAAAAAAGGATGTCAGGTGTCTAGCTTTACTCGATCGAAAGTTATCGCTTATTTGAAGTTTCATTTGTAGGGGAAGCAGGGGCTTCATTGGTCGGATTTTATGTATTTTCAGTATTAGCCAACTGGATCCTACTACAAATATTTGACCAAAATTTCAAGTCGCTAGCTTTATTTTGTCGTAAGCTATTGCTTATTTAAAATTTCATTTCTAGGGGAGGTAGGGGTTCCTTAGGTCGGATCTAACCCATCCTTAATGCCAACTAACCCAATCTCACTTCAAACATTGGGCCAAAATTTCAAGTCGCTGGCTTCATTCCATCAAAAGTTATCGCTTATTTGAAGTCTCATTTGTAGGGGAGGTAGGGGCTGCTTGGGTCGGATCTTGCCCATTTTAACCCATTAATACCAACTAACAGGATGTTACTACCAACGTCCTGCCAAATTTTCAACTAGCTAGTGTCATTCTATCGAAAGTTATCGTAATTAAAGGAATATTTAATTTTTTAAATTTTGTAGGGGAGGTAGGCATTCCTTTGATCTGATCATGCCCAGCTTACTATATATACCAAAAATCAGATGTCTACGTCAATTTGTTCAAGAGTTATGGACAAAAAACCTGAAAAGTTGGGTAGTACGGGGCTCTTTGTAAGAAAATTGCCGTTAGTTTTCAACTGATCGATTTTATTTTTCAAAGAGAGTATAAGATTACCCTCACGAGCAATCTACCAAAGCTAGAGTTTTTCATGTTTATTTAATCGGGAGTTATGGATACATTTAAGTATTTTATATATTGTATATAGGGGAGGTAGGCGTTCTCTTGGCCTGATCATGCCCATTTTCAATACCAACCAACTAGATCATACTTCCAACATCTGACCAAAATTTCAAGGCTCTAGCTTCATTCTATCGAAAGTTATCGTGCGAACGGACAGACAGACAGACATGGCTAAATCGAATCAGGAGGTGACCCTGATCATTTATATATATACATTGCTATACCTCCGGAGCCTCCTTTAAGGTGTTACATATTTCCGTCGTGACAAAAACAATATACCCTATACTAAAAGTCTAGGGTATAAAAATAGTCCGGGTTTTATCGATGAATTCAAAATAAATAACGATAATAGTGAAATAGTGAATTCTAATAAATCGCAAGAACCGGTAAATGTTTGTGATTACAAAGCCGAAGACATAGGCTGCGTTCCTGCGAGCGGATCAGGGTTTGACATTTCTCAATTTCTCCTCCATTTGCTTTCCCCTCCGGTAAATTTAGTACAGACAACTGTCACTATTGGATCTGACAATTTCCTCTCTGGATCTGAATATTTTTCCGGTCAATTTCTAAAATCAGCAATTTTGACAGTTCTCAGATGTCACCGGCGCCTCTTTCACCAAAGCAACATAGCCAGTCATCCTTTAACCAGCGTGCAGGACGTGTTGCGCAGTGTTTAGTTGTAGTTTGCTGCGCCTTTAGCCTACAAACCTATTTGAACAAACTAGTTAACAATTCCCTGAGAAATTTATTAGTAAATTGCGTTATAGTGGAGTGATTGTGCTGCGAATTAGTGGATTTTGGTAGATGGCTCACGTGGTTCAGAATCGTGTAGAAGGGCAGGAGTAGGCGGTCAAAAACGATTTACATACAAACCCTGGCAATACAATCCCTTTTGTGAATTAGCTAGCCGACTGTGTTTGGAGCCTCATTCGTGGATTTCTGATTTTATCAGCGGTGACATCGAGAATAAAGCCCGCATAGTCACAGGAGAAGAGAAAAAAAAAGTAACATCTTTTTTTTGACAAGACGGTCGTGTATGCCGTCTGTGGGAATATTTCTCAGATCCAAAAATTGACAGTTGTCTGTACTAAATTTACCGGAGGGGAAAGCACATAGAGGAGAAAACAGAAAAGTCAGATCCATATCAGAAGGCTTCCAGGACCGCGCCCATAGACAATAATACCAGAGAGACCGAGGAAAAACATAGTGCTTCTGATGTTGATGAACAAGACACACCTGCGGTAGTGATTCGTCGGAATCCCGACAGGAAAGCTAAAGCAAAGGAGCAACTATCGGAACCAGAACATTTTGAAGACGCAATGTGTAGTGCAATGTCGCGTCAGTGGTGACAATCAATGAAACTGGAAATTGATGGACTAATGAAAAGAGGAACGTGTAGTCTAGTGAAAAAACCAGGTAATGTAAAAATTGTTGACTGTAAGTGGGTATATAAAATTAAACAAAACCCGGATGAAATTAAATTAAAATCGCGTTTAGTGGCCAGAGGTTTTACTCAAGAATATGGAGTGGATTATTGGGAAACGTATGCACCAGTTGTCAAGTGTTCAACGATCAGGTTACTATTGGCATGTGTAGTGATGAATAAATATATTGTGGAACAAATAGATATCCGAAACGCATACGTAAATAGTGAGTTAAAAGACGAAGTGTATATGCAACAGCCAAAAGGTTTTGAAATTAAAGGCAAAGAGGATTGTGTGTGTCAATTACATAAAAGTTTATATGGCCTAAAACAAAGTGGAAAGTTTAAAATTTGAAATACTAAAATCGGATTCTTGTGTGTATAAAAAGGAAGATAACAACAATATTTTAATTTTGGCAATTTATGTAGACGATATTATAATAATTGGAAGTTCAAAAAGTGAAATAAATAAATTCAAGTGTGAGTTGAATCAAAAATTTGAAATTGATAATATTGGAACCGTAAAACGAGTAATTGGCATTAATATAAAGAATGATATAGAAAATGGAACAATGGAATTAGATCAAAAACACATAATACGCATAATAATACACAAATATAATATGGAACAGTGCTCTTCGGTGGCAAATCCAATGGAGCCAGAATTAAATTTATCGAAATGTATATTGGAAGATTGCAAAAATTGCAAATTAATAGATGCAACAGAATACAGACGACTAATTGGAAACCTGAACTATTAAGCTGTTTCAACGAGACTGGACCTGACACATGCAGTTAGCTTATTATCGCAGTTCAACCAGAACCCTCATTTGGAACATTGGATTGCAGCGAACAGAGTAATTAAATATTTAAAAGCGATTTCGAATGGGCAAGCAGTGAAATAGACAGAAAATCATATACTGGCTATGTATTCGTAATGGGAAATGGACCAATTTCTCGGGAGTCGAAAAAACAGCCCACTGTAGCATTAAGCAGCACAGAGTCGGAATATATGGCTATATGTCAGGCGGCTAAGGAAGCTAAATTTCTTATTAACATATTACATAAATGAATTAAATTTGGACGATAATATAGGTAGAAGTATGAATATTTTTGTTGATAACCAGGGAGCCATATCTTTGTCAAATAATAACGGATATTCACCTAGAAGCAAGCACATAGATATCAAATATCATTATATTAGAGAATTAATAGAAAATGGATTTTTAATTTTACATTACATTAATACAAATGAAAATGTTGCAGATTTACTAACTAAACCTTTAAATAGCAGTAAACGCAAAAAACACTATATATTTATTTAATAATTGATCATTTAATATATTTTTACAATTATTAATTGCGGGGGTGTGTAAGCACCAATTAATAATAATATTTAAACGTAACTGTAAAGAAATGTAAGACGGCAAAAGAAGCATGGACATCATTGGAGACTAAATTCGCGCGGAACAGTTTCCAAGGTGGTTTGGAATTGCTTGATTTTTTATGATCGTTTGTCGTTGTTTTTTTTTTTTTTTTTTTTTTTTTTCAAAAATCGCTGGCAATCAATCAATTCTACTAATTTTAAATGTTTATTAGGTATGATTAACTGCCTTTAGAGGGTGTCATCCGGAAATGATAAGTTTGGAATGTTATTTGTTAAGCAATCTTCATTAAAAATCGATTAATGGTGATTTTTTTTTCAGTAAAAATTAATCAAACATTTTGTATTTAGAGTTTTTTTAAGGTTGTACACTTTTTATACTATTCCGGATACAGGGTTATTAAATGAGAACTATATTTCTCTAATTTTAAATAGAAGCACTACGGTAAAAGATAGCGACGCCACTTTTTAGGGCTTTGTAGTAAAAACAAAACCCTTATGAAATCGGTCAAATGTCTGTCTGTCCGTCTGTCCATAGAATATCTCACGCACGGCTGAAGCTGCAAACATGAAATTTTGTAGGAATGTGTAGAATTATTATCATTCGCCGGAGAAAGCGATGCATTGTAATAGGCTAACTTTAGAGGGAAAATTAAGGTTAAACATTTTTTTTCATCTGGTATAGGCAAGTGGGGTATCATGAGAAAGGTAACACCCAGTACATTCTGTTTTTGGCATTTTCATCAAATTTGAAAAAAAAACGTAGAGGGGAAAATATGAGATCATAATTTATCCCACCCCCCTTGTATTTCGAGACCGTTTCATTTAGAAATATGAAAACTTACGGGAAGGTGGCTTTTAACTAGCATAGAAAACTAAAAATAATGGAATTTTGACATCTTTTTAAAAATAGGTTAATAATAGTATATTTCCAAAGTTACAGTTAGCACACCCCTGCATCCGTCAAACACATCCGAGGTTAAAAAAATATTGATGGCCAACAATAATTAACACCACGGGCCATAATATCTCCAAGTTTGGTAACAATCACGTAATATTTATTGTAATAATAGTACATTTAAAGTTGAACATTTTGATATCATCCATACAAAAAATGCACATAACAGGCCTCTTCTACTACATACAAGTATTACAAGTAATACATATTGTTTTTCGTAGGGTGAATTGGTGCTAATCATTTTTAAAGGGTAAAAATTGCTGGGAGCGGAATGAGAGGGAGGGGTGGGGGGGAAGTAGGCTGGTCGCTGACTTTACTTCCTATAATTATTCAAACAATTTAATTTTAATATTTTTTAAGCAAGCTTGCAATTTGCAATGTCGTCTTAACATCAATGGTTAAGCATCTCCAAGAGTAGGACAGTTCAGTTGGCATGGGTCACTGCAAAACCCTCGGATTGCGGGAGTAGCCCTCTATTTTCCGGTTTCATTATACTCTAGTTTTTTATTAATTTCTGGCTATTTACTTTATTATTTAAAAATAATTCATTCCTACAGTCTTAAAAGTACGTTTCTTTGTAAACTTTTGGCGACCAGTAGCGCAATATGTTGAGGCATCAGTGTCATGTTTAACTACCGGCGTTTCGGGTTCGAATCCCGTCCACGACGATGCTCGTGGCCATGGATGTGCAGGAGTTGCATGCTGGCAACTGCATTCTCCGAAACCAGTTTATGCTAACGAAACGTCAACTGGGCCACATGGAACAGTTGACGTGCTATGCCCCACAAGGGGTTAGGGCGACTGAGTAAACTTTATCCAGTTTAGTTTAGTCTAGGATGAATTGTTGCGTAAAAACGATGTAACTAACCCAGCATGAAGGTGCTGACTTTAGTCTCAGATAAAATTTGGATTATACGTGATCTATTAATTTTTACGTTGACAAAATTTAAAAAAAAAACACCCGGATCATTTACATATATGTATTATTATTATATACTATGGGGGATAGCCGAAGCAGACCACTTACGTTTGGGTCCCTTTTCGCCTCCTCCCGGTCATCAGTGGCTTCCAGATGTCGACTGATAATTGTCGACCTCTTTCTTCATCACTGAGTCCCGTGTTATTGCTAGCATTTGTTTGAAGCTGAGTTCACTCATGGCTTCTACACTTATCGTGTGCCTGCCTGTGATCCTCAACCTCGTGCTAGCCAGTGCTGGACATTCGCACACAATGTGTGCTGCCGTCTCGGCCTCCTCCAGGCATAGCCTGCAAACGTCATCTTCCCCGATTTTCATCTTGGCCAGATGAGCCTTAAAATTACCATGCCCTGTGACCAAGGCAGTTATCCAGCTTAGGGTACTCCGTTTATAACTAAGTACCTTTCTCGCTTCCCTGCCTAAAGGGCTGGTTATTGCATTCCGAGCTTGTTTGCAAGTGACTAGCTCCTGCCATCTTTGTTGATGCATGGAGTCCATCCACTTCCCAACCTTCGCTCCAATCATGCCGTTCCCCAGAGCAACTCTGGGTTCTGGGCCAATGAAAGTGGCCGCAGATCCCTGTTTTGCTAGGGCATGTATATATTACCACACCTACGGAGCCTCTTTTCAGGCGAGCAGAAAAACAATATACCCTGTTCCTTGAAAGGTTTAGGCTTTAGGGTATAAAAACATCAGAGGTAAACTGCATTCTAACATAAGTTTACTACTACTTCACCTTAACCCCTAGTGGAGTATAACGCATCAACTACTCCTACTCCATCGTACTCCCTTCTGGGCAATGGGACGCATCTGCTCCCACAACTTACCCAAAGATTCACACTATTTCGCCACAGATCGACGCCATGGTTTTCTAGGACAACATCGTTGTCAGCCTTCTTTCGGAATGGGGTTCCATTTCACGGCATGTCTAGCAATGCTGTTATCACCCTTCCGCAATATGTGACCTACCCACTGCCTTCGCTTGCATATCAGTTCGTCGATTAGCATGTAATCCGTACGCCGATTCAGCTCTTCATTTGATATTAGGCGGGTTTTTTTCAACAGCCATACAGAGCAAAACAGGTTCTGTTATATTTTAGACCCATCGGTGAACCACTTAAAACATCTTGGGTTTGGACAGGGGGTACAATTTTCCCATTCAGTTCGATCAGGGATGAGGGCTCAAAATTATCTGCCGAAGCAAACCTCCGTGATCATGTAATCTGATCTCAAGCAAATCTGCACGTCAGGAATTCGATTGAGAATACTCGCCTTCTCCGCTGCGTTCGTCCGAAGTAGTTGAGAGCATTTTGAGCTGCTAATTCTTGAATGAATATTTTCAATATTTCAGAGCTGGCGTTGGACAAGTACGCAAAGTTCCAGTGATACGTAGGCGTGTTAGCTTATTGAGATTGTTGAATTTTCGGGCACCACACAAGCGCAGCGTACATCACCATGGGCCGCACCAGCATGGTATACAATCACTCAATCATCTTTGGGGTGAGTCCCCACGTTCGTCGGAAGAGACTCCCACAAGCCTAAATTGTGCGTATGGCTTTGGTAATTACATTATCTATGTGAGTGTTCCAGGTAATAATAATTATATTCCGGGCGATACCCGTAGCAGACCACTAATGTTTTTGGTCCTTTTTCGCCCCCTTCCGGTTATCAGTGATTTCCAGATATTGACTGATAATAGTCGACCTCTCTCTTTATCATTAAGTCCCGTGTTATTGCTAGCATTTCCTTAGGGCTGAGTTCACTTATGGCTTCCACACTTATCGTGGGCTTGCCTATGATCCTGAAACTCGTGCCAGCCAGTGCTTGGCATTCGCACACTGTGTGTGCTGCCGTGTTAGCTACCTCCAGACATAGCCTGCAAAAGTCATCTTCCTCGATTTCATCATGGCCAGATGAACCTTAAAACTGCCATTTCCTGCAACTAAAGCTGTTACGCCGCTTAGGATACTCCGTTAATAACTGAATACCTTTTCGCTTCTCTGCCTAAAGGGCTGGTCATTGCATTCCGAGCTTGTTTGCAAGTGACTAACTCTTGCCATCTTCGTTGATGCATGGAGTCCATCCACTTCCCGACCTTCGCCGTTCCCCAGAGCAACTCTGGTTCTGGTCCAATGAAAGTCGCCGCAGATCCCTGTTTTGCTAGGGCATCCGCTGCCTCATTTCCTATTATACCTATGTGTCGTTTTACCCACATCAGTGTAACCTCATTTTCTGAAGCAAACGTGCTCAGACACACTCCTTTACCAATTTGCAGGTTATGTTCGTCTGCTGCATGCGTCTGATCAACGATTGATTGTCCAGTGCAATAAGGATTTTCTTCCCCGCACCTGACCTTCCAGCTTATTCCAACGCATGCAACAAATGAAGCATCTTTGCCTGGTATACGGACACATACTCTCCTAGACAAAGCGCACATGCTAGGTTTAACTCTTCAGAATAAACTTCCGTCCCTGCTTTCCCGTTCATTAAAGAGCCATTAGTAAAAATGCTGATGTCATTGTACATATTTTACACTCTGCCTACGTTTCCATCCGCAATGTGAGTCTTGTGTAGTCTTTCAACTACCCTACGTCTACTCATGGCTTCTACGCAGCCTGGTTGGTACAACGAGCGATGGCCGTACCACCATTTGAGCGACCGGTAGCTCAGAGCATAGAGGCATTAGTTTCATATCTGACTACCGGCGTTTCGGGTTCGAATCCCGTCCATGACGACGTTCGGAACCGGAAGGAACAGTTGATGCGCTGTGCCCATAAAGAAGTTAGGGTAATTGAGTAGGTAGACGAATCGGTACACCTTTCCCATACGCTATCCATTGATACTGATGACAATTGGAATAGTTGAAATTTTTCTTTTTCGCAACGGAGGCCTAAGATCCTTGGTAGTTTTGCCAAGAATATCCTTTTTTCCACACCAAAGGACTCAAAATGGCATCATCCCTGACCACAGGACTCATTATGCCTGCAACAGTTGTTGTTGTTAATGGCCTTGACACCTCCAGGGGCATGGGCGCGTCAACATCTCCAGCATTTCTATGCTTTGTTGACGTTTCGATAGAGAGTCCTTTTTAATAACCCAAAGACTTATAATAACCCAAAGAAGCGACGTACAAAATTTGATTGAAATCTGACCACGGGTAATTCCTGGAGGAAATTTTTTTAAAAAGACTTTAGAAAGTAATTCTATTTTAAACAAAACAGAATTTACCATTAGTACAGTCGCAGTACACATATCAAAAAGTGATCTAACATAATCACTCATAAGAAGAGTAAATGACCCAAACTATTTAAAGTGTTTTTCTCACAATCGCGTTTATTGACATTGGTTGTTCTTGCATAAAGGCACACTATATTTTTTTTGAGACTAAATCTAATCTAGGCGTAAATGAAAGGCAGGGTCGGATACGGGACATCATTCCGGATGTACAACGTAATTCCTCTTTATGGGGAAAAGAAAGGTGATAATACTGATATTAAGTGGCAAACCATCAATTAATAGTTCGATTTTAGTCCAGGAAGATTGCGAAAATTCACAACAAATTCTTGGATTGTACGTGCAACAAGAACGAAACGTGGCTCTTATCAACCAAGGCAAATAATGCATACAAAACAATACACATTATAGACACCGGTTTAGTAATCGATTCTTTGTTTTTTTAAGGGTTTTGTAGTAAATACAAAACCCTTATGAAATCGGTCAAATGTCTGTCTGTCCGTCTGTCCGTCTGTCCATGGAATATCTCACGAACGGCTGAAGCTACATACATGAAATTTTGTAGGAATGTGTAGAATTACTATAATTCGCCGGAGAAAGCGAATCGTCGTAATAGGTCAACTTTAAGGGGAGGTCCCCATAGAGGGGAAATGAAGGTCGAAATTTTTTTTTCGTTTGGTACAGGCAAGTGGGGTATCGTAAGAAAGGTACCGTCGAGTACATTCCATTTTTGGATTTTTTTTCAAATTCGAAGAAACAGGAAAAGAGGGAGATTGGAAAATATGTCATCCGAGTTTGTCCCCCCCCCCCCTTGCATTTCGAGACCGTTATACTTAGAAATATGAAAATTTGCAGAAAAGCGCCATTTTACTAGCGTAGAAAACCTAGATTTCTAGAATTTTGAAATTTTATCAGAAAAGGTTAATAATAGTACATTTCTATAGTTGCAGTTATCACACCCCTGCACCCCTTACGCGCATCCGAGGTAAAAAATATTGATGGCCAATGATAACCAACATCATAGGCAATAATACCTCTAAGTTTCATAACAATCACATAATATTTAATAATAGTACATTCATTTAAATTTTGAGATTTTGATGCCATTCATACAAAAAATGCACATAACATACTCGTACGAGTACTATTACTGTATACTTGAATATTGTTTATTGTTTTTCGTAAAGTGAATTGGAGTTAACCATTTCTGAAAGGGTGGAGATTGGTGGTATAGGAGTGGTAGGGGAGAGAAGTTTAAGAGGGGAGTTAGGTGGGTTGCTGCTTTAAGGGAGGTTCCCATAGAGGGGAAATTAAGGTCAACACTTTTTTTCATCTGATATAGGCAAGTGGGGTATCATGAGAAAGGTACTACAGAGTACATTCCATTTTTGGCGACTTCATCAAATTCGAAGAAAGGGGAAAAGAGGCAGAGGGGAAAATATGAGATCATATTGTAATTTGTCCCACCCCCTTACCATTTCGAGACCGTTACACTTAGAAATATGAAAACATACAGGAAGATGGCTTTCAACTAGCACAGAAAACAAAAAAAATATAGAATTTTGATATCTTCTCAAAATAGGTTAATAATAGTATATTTCTATAGTTACAGTTAGCACACCCCTGCATTTCTCAAACTCATCCGAGGTCGAAAATATTGATGGCCGACGATAATCAACACCATGTGCAATAATATCTCCAAATTTCGTAATAATCACGTAATATTTAATAGTAGTATATTCATTTAGATTTGGTCATTTTGATATCATCCATACAAAAAATGCACATAATAGGTCTCTTGTATTACATACTAGTACTACGAGTACAACATACTTGCATATTGTTTTCCGTAGAGCGAATTGGAGTTAACCATTTTCAAAAGGGTAATCATTGGTAGGAGAGGTGGGAGGAGGGGGAGAGGGGAAGGAGGGAGGGGGGGGGGGGGGGTATGCTCGTCGCTGACTCTATTCTCGATAATTATTCAAACAATTTATTCTCAATATTTTTTATGCAAACGTACAATTTGCAATATTGTCTTAACATGAATGGTTAAGCATCTCCAAGAGTAGGACAGTTCATCTTCTATTGGCATGGGACACTACAAAACCCTCGGATTGCGGGCGTAGCCCTCTATTTTCCGGTTTCATTTTTGTTTATTATTTATGATTATTAGATCTTGCTGAGTGTAAGCTTAACCCTCCGTATACAAGGTGCGGTATAACAGAGCCCAGCCATCGAAAATATGCTACTATTACTAAGTAGGTGGAAATACAACACTTCCCTTCCAAATAATACTCTTTAATCCGTTTGATACCGGATACTAGGTCGATTACACACCTTTAAACTGCAATAGGTATGACAATCTCCATACAAATCGAAAGAAAAAAAATTTCTGTAGAAAAGTGACAAGATAAAAAAAAGTACATACTTTTATTCAGTGTCAAATAAAAGCTATAGCCATTTTCCTAATGAATTCCATTTGTTATGAATGCAAAAATGTTGGTTTCATGTCAAACTCGGAAAAAGTAAAGATATAAAGATATTATATAAAATATCTTTTCAGGTATGTCACACCAAACCTTGTACGGGGTTGGTCTTTTAATCACTTTGTACACAGAGGGTTAAACAAATTTATCATATACATATGTTAATTACGATGACTGTCATCACTTCAACTCTGCAAAAATATGCAAAAATACAGGAAAGTTCAAAAATTGCTAAAATCACTACACTATATTGCGCAGTTCTCGTCACAAACTTGATGTGGTACAGCATATCTAAAAACCGGACAAACCTGCGCAGTTTACACTGTAGGACGCTCATAAGCGACTGACATATTGCTTCGTTTACACATGAACAGTGAGCGAAGCACTGAACGTTGAAAAATTGCAAAAAGCACTAACAAAAAAAAAAATACATTTCTGTTCTTACATGGCCAATACGAATTGACGAGCATTTGAGTCGTTCTCATCTCTTGTAGGAACAAATCAACTGCTGGTGAATTCATGTTGGCCATGTAAGAACAAAAAGATATCTTTTTATTGTTAGTGCTTTTCAATGCAATTTTTCAATGTTCAGTTAGGGCAATGCGAAGGGAGTGGCCAAGGGGGTGACCACCCCGGGCGCCATTAGGTCACCGAAAACAGGTTTGATATTTGGGATGGCAGTTTCAGTAGCGCATTTCAAAGAGGACATTTGTAAAAATTTATGCAACGACCATGAGAGTGACAATTGGCACCTCGTCATAAAACCCTTGACATGCATCTGTTTTTAATTATCATAACGTAACATATGGATATTATGTATATAATAAAAGGGGGGCAAAAGACCTTTTCCATAGTCCTCCTCGTGGGCGCCCCCGGTAACGGCAGGGTTCAAACCGCTGACGGCCAAGTCTTAGCGATAAGACATTTGGAAAGAGGCAGATACATAACTGTAGCCTGAATGGCTGACCAATACCTAAGCGTCTCAGGTTTAGTAGGATGGAATGACTTGCGCAGTTGGACCTACAACATACTTGTGTGAGCTCCAGCACGTTTATTAAACCATCTGAAGCAGCTGTCTTCCGAGGCCATCACCTGAATGGGGTTAATCGTCGTGCTGACAACTCGTCTTTGCAAAAACCACTCCATGTCAAGAAACCTGGAAAAAAAGCCTCGGATTGGACGGATCAACAACGACGACCACGCAAACGACTAAAGGATCATTTTTCGGATCCTGGAATGTACGCTCCCTGAACAAACCGGGGGCCGAGAAGGCCCTCCTTCAACAGGTCGAAAAGTACAAACTGAGCATTACTGCAGTCCAGGAAACAAATTGGCTTGGCAGCGAGATTAACGACAAGAAATCGCAAACAATTTTTACAAGTGGCAGACCATAGGGCCGCAAGGAGTTTGGAGTACCATT
Organism: Chloromyia formosa; assembly: GCA_964017055.1. Lineage (NCBI taxonomy): Eukaryota > Metazoa > Arthropoda > Insecta > Diptera > Stratiomyidae > Chloromyia > Chloromyia formosa. Next base: position 56,903,264 of record OZ024818.1, read on the forward strand.
TATAGTAAACAATCACCTCAAGCCGCACATTACTGACTTCAAACCCATAAATGAACGGCTATGTGCCGCATCAAAACTCGATTCTCCAATGCGCATGCCCCCACTGAAGTTAAAGAAGACGCAGTAAAAGACGAGCCTGCCTTGTGACTCTCTTCGACTCACTTCCAACAAACGACGTCAAATTGCTGCTGGAAGACTTTAACGCCGAAGTCGGAAATGAAAGTTGGCGCCGGGGGACCACTGGAGGCCAGAATCTCTACGGAGAATGTAACGACAACGGCCAGCGACTTATCGAATTCGCCTGCAGCAGGAATCTAGTCGTAAGCTCTACGTGTTTCCCTCATAGATGCATTCACAAGCAGACCTGGAAATCTCCAGACGCACACACCGTCAACCAAATTGATCACGTCCTCATTTGCAGGAGATGGGCGTCTAATGTGATGAATGTCCGCTCCTATCGAGGAGCAAACTGCGATTCAGATCATCACCTGGTGAAGACGACCTACAGATGTAGAAGTTCCTCAGTGCACCAATCGAGAATCAGCCCTCCCAAAATCTTTGCGGTTGATAAGCTTCTGAGTGATGCTACGGTGGTAGCGTATGCTGCCGCCCTTGAGGAAAGATTATCACCTATGCTACACAACATCAGCAACACAGGCGTCCATGGGTTCTGGGAAGAACACAAGGGTACCATTAGAGATGTCGCAGAGAAGGTCGTGGGATATAAAGCCCGGCGATCGCGAAATGACTGGTTCGACGAAGAATGCGAAAATTCACTTGATGCAAAAATAAGGCCTATAGACAATGGATTCAACGAGGAACCAGAGCTAGAAGAGAAAAATCTGACGAGCTACGGCGAATATCGAATAGAATAATTAGACGTAAGAAACGTAAATACTTTGACGAGTTGTTGCTGAATATAAACGAAAACTTAGCTAAAAGGAACACCAGACAAGCGTACAAACTAGTAAATACAATTAAGAACGGCTACCAACCCAGGATTAGCCTTTGTAAGGACAAGGATGGAAACATCATCAGCGACACGATTAACAAACGATGCGCCTCTTATTTTGAAGAGCTTCTCAACCTACCATCTAACATACCCGCACAAGAAACTCTTGACGATATTGTTGATGCAGGCCCACCCATACAACCCCCAACAGCAGAGGAAGTTGATCTCGCGTTGCGGTCACTAAAACGAAATAAAGCGCCGGGCGCTGACGAGATTCGAGCTGAATCGCAAATTTTGTTCAAAAATTTGTACAGAGTTTTGCACGACCGTGGGTTCCCACAGTACTGAAAATTTGTGTCAAAATTATATAAACGAAAAATTGTATAAACATTTTATGGCTTTTAAAAAAATTATAACTGGCGCAACATTCGAATTTTGAATCAAGGCCTCGAAATGAGTTAGCAAACATCTCATTTACTAGATCGTGACGGTGTGTTTTGTTTTCGTGTAGAGGTGTATGATCAGTATCACGCTCAACCGAGTCATTTACCTCCTGGGTATTCAACAGCTTAGTGGGCTCATAATTAGATACGTAAATCCCCTTTTATCAAAAAAAAAACTACTTGCTGCATTAAGATTCGAACCGGGGTTCAGTGCATTGAAAGCGAACTTTAACCATTGCGCTATCCGAATAACATGACTTCTTGCAGTGGAAAATATTTCATGCACTGTACTGATCATACATGCGCACTTTTGAGGCGGAGTTCCACTGAGGCAACATTGCCGCATGCTACGTAACGTACAATGTCGTCGCTATCCAATAGACAACGGATCGGTGCGGCTTGTAGCATGCGACATTTTGAAAATGTGTGAAAAAAACTGAAAACAGGCGACACTAGGCAACATGTAGCATGCCTCTTGTCGGTCAGTGTTGCCTCGGTGGAATTCCGCCTTTATAAATAATTTTTCGCCGCGTCTGTAGTTTCGGTTTCATATACGAGTACACGGTGTCTGGAAATTGGCGCATAAACGCCCCGTGACATGATTTCCCATGTAATTTCCAGCAAAACAATCCGAAAAATTTTCTCGAATTCTTAGCCCTTTAGCTGATATAGGCATTATCATTTTTTATGAAAATTGCCTACCTCACATTACTAAAAACACAATGGCTAAGATCATAACACACGGCGTTTAACATACTATTGCCAATTTATTTTATGAATTCTCGCCACTGAGTTACTGACTTAGGCGGCTATTACGAGTACACTATAAAAGTTCTTTTACAAATATCTTTGATGCACGATATTTTAAAAGAATTTTTATGAATGATATTAGCCGCCTAAGGGGGAAGGTGTGCAAGATTGTATGAAAAGTACTTGAAACATGCAACCTTCATGTCGCAAATCTTTTCTTAGGCGGCTATTGCACTATAAAAGTTCTTTGAAAATGTCGTGCGACAAAGATATTTGTAAAAGAACTTTTATAGTGTAATAGCCGCTACTGATGGACATAACATACTGTGCCAAATGTCATTTTCTCCATCACAAAAATTTCTTCGCTGGCTGGGACTAGCATATTCACAGTTTAGAAATTACACTCGCGCTGTCGTATTTATACGATTTTTTGTCGGTAGTCAATTTTGAGCAATGAAATTGGACAATTAATGGATGACTAGATGCGTCTGTTGTTCATAATACAACAAGCGACTGCAATACTGCTTCGATACTGCTGGCACAGTGTGTTGCTATTCCGGTGTGTATTATGAACTTAGCCGGTATCCGGCAAACTGCATTAGCTAGAATGACTAAGTAACACATCAATCGTAGCTATTGTAGTACGTTGCTCTAAAATACAAAATTTATTTGGTGAAAATCAGACAAGCGGTTTGTTATGAATTTGTAAAATAGAATTTGTTTGTTTTGTTTGCCGAAAATAACATTTTCTTCCACTACTATTTTTTTCTTTTACTTTTCGCACTAGTCTTGTTTCAAAAATTAGTTCTCTATTTTATTGTGGTCACATCGTGGTCACATCACTTCATCCCATGTTTTTAACTTCTGGCAGTTATAGCTCTTTGAATGTCGGAAAACAGACTTTTTGAGCGTAGAACATCGTGCACTACTCTGACTTTACATTACTAAAAACGCAATAACTGGAAAACTACGCAAGCCAGATTATATTAGATTGTGAGGTGGTGCGTTGTACCCCTAAGGGTTCAGAGCACAGAGGCCGAGTGGCCCATTGTGCTAAAGCCTTGTGTCTGGTAACCAGCCTAGACCTGTCGATCAAGTTTGATCGAGCTAATAAATTTGCTCAAGAGGAATGATGGACCCGAGGCGATATCATCAGCTTCCGGGTAGGCCGCTCCGAAGCAGTCTCTACGTCGCCGGGCTAAGGCGTCGCATTCGCCGTCTTCTTCACCGCAAAAGCGACAGCTCGAGTCAGGAACAATCCCCATAGTTCTCAAGTGGTCTCTCAGGCCTGAGTGTCCAGTCAGGAGACAACAGATGGTTCTAACCTGGTTCCGGTTTAACTTTAGCAATTCAGTCGATCTGCTACGCGTGTAGCCCAAAATGAAAAGCTTTGCTTGTCTCAACCCTGGTTGATTATCATAATATGTGGTAGCCTCATTGCGTTCCCAGTCTCTGATGAGATTCATAATTGTGAAGGTTGGAATACCGCAACATGTTCCGGTCCGCAGAAGGGAGTGACCGAAGCTGTTCTGGCCATTTCGTCGGGTTGTTCATTGCCACTGATACCAATATGGCCAGGGACCCAGAATAGATTTACATACTCTATTCCAAGAGCCAACTTTGTGTAGTGCTTTTGACAACTATATACGATACTAGATGTAACTGTACTTTTTGACAGCGCTTTCATAGCCTCCTGGCTGTCAGAGAATACAGCCACGATCGTGTTGTCGTAGACGGTCTTCAGGCATAACTCGGCACATGTCTCGATGACATGTTCCTCCGCCTGGAAGACAGTGGCAAACCTGCCCATGTGTATGAAAGTCTGATGGTTGGGATCCACAATGGACGCCCCGATACCTCATTCGGTTTTCGAACCGGTTCACGGACAGCTCGATACATGATAGTGTGAGGGGGAAGATTGGCATATTTCTCCTACCAGTGTTCACTGTCCCATATAACGGCGGTGAACCGTTTCTTGCATGATCTTTACCTAACAAGATGATCAGATAGCATACTTGTGAAAACACTTTCATTAAGCCAGCTAATTTGTGCTGGGTTTAGCTTTGCATTCGCGTCGCATGCTACAAGTCTCGTGATTGTTATTTTGGCTTGTGCTTTTATGTGAATGTGCAAGCTAGAACTCTCAAGCAAACACCCAATTTCAACTATTATTTTACACTTATTTTAAAAATTTATCCCATAAAAATGGGGGGCAAAAATTCCTCTTCCAATGTCCTCCGCATGGGCGCCCCTTGGAATGGTAGTGATCACTGACCATTGCTAATCAATATCAAACCGCCAGCGATGGCGGTGCGATGATTTGGTTGAGGTAAACCTTCCCCCTTGTTGTGTGGGGCGTAAAAATAATACCACGGCCTTTCCCTTTGACGGCCTGTCGGTAAAACCGGCAAACAAAAGACAGAATGTGTATGCCAGAACTAATGGAAATCTTCTATATTCGAACGAAACGTCAACTATGCCTCGGATAAGGACTGACTCAACGGTTGCGCCCCATTACCCAGAACAGAATACGATGGCGAGCAGGAGTAGTTGACGCGGTATGCCCCGCTAGGGATTAAGGCAAAGTAGTAGTATGGTACTAGTTGATAGCTACTCGTATATATCGGTAGGCTATAGTAACTCGTGGGAAGGGTATACTATTCCACGTTATTACACTCGTAAATAACTCATAATTTTCCGGTAAATAATTCATTATTTTATCCGGTATTGTACCAGCTGTATTCCCGTATCAATACGGGTATTATACCAGTAACGTTTCTGGTAATTTATGAGGTAAACTATCGGGTTGTCATCCGGAATTTTACTAGTAAAATTGGGTATTGTACCAGAATTTTATCTGATTGAACCCACGTTTTTTAACCAGTATATGTATGAAATGTTGCATACTTCTGCTCCACTAGGACATTTTTCTAAGATGAGTGCAAATGTAAATGGAGTGTCGCGTAGAGTGTCAAGTTCAAAATGGAACTAAATGACCATTGTTTGAAAATTGGTATACAAATACAGAATGCTAGTAGACAATTTTACAGTTGTCAACGCTGAGAGATTATTACTCATAACAAATACTTTAGAGGGAAAACGACTGTGCTCTGCTCGTCAGCTAATAAAGAACAGAGATAAATGAAACCGGAATATAGAGGGCTACGCCCGCAATTCGAGGGTTTTGTAGCACGCGCTTATTTTGGTATCTAAAGATTGGCTCCCTGCTGTTCTTGGTACCACTCAGCTGAATAAAAACAGCTTAATTAAATGTCTTATCCATGATATAGTATCTTACATGCCAATTTATAAAAAGACTACATCTGTCACCTCTCAAAGTAATAGTTTTAAAACGAGAAGCTGTACTGTACCTATAGATAGTAGATATGTATGTATGTATACGAGATAAACTGCCCTACTCTTCGAGATGCTTAACCAGTCGTGTTAAGACGACATTGCAAATTGCAAACTTGTGTAACGGCTTCCAAATTCAGGGCGGCTGGGACAAATTACGGTCTAATATTTTTTCCTCCTCCACTGTTCCCCTTTCAACAAATCTCAAGAAAATGCCAAAAATGGAATGTACTCAACATTACCTTTCTCACATAACCCCACTTGAGTCTACTAGTGGATAAAAAAAAAATGACCTTAATTTCGCCTCTATGTGGACCCCCCCTTAAAGTTGGCCAATTACAACACAACGCTTTCTCCAGCGAGTTATAGCATTTCTACACATTCTGCCCGAATTATGTGTGTAGCTTCAGCCGTTCGTAGGATATTCTATGAACAGACGGACAGACAGACATTTGACCGATTTTGTAAGATTTAAGACACAATACCCTAAAAAAATAAATTGTGTGAATAATTATTGTTAGAATCACCGCCCCAACCAATCTTCACCCTTCCAAAGTTGGTTCATTAAATAACTGCAACTCGCACTACGAACAACATACAAGTAGTACTCGCATCTATGAATGAGGCCGGTAGGTGTATTTTTTGTATGGATAGTGTCAAAATGCATAACTTCAAGTCAATGTACTATTATTAAATACCATGTCATTGTAATGAAACTTAAAGATAGTATTGCCTATGATGTTGGTTAGTATTAGCCATCAATATTTTTGACCTAGGGTGTGCTTTTTAGTTTTCTGTGCTAGTGAAATGCCGCTTTTCTGTAAATTTTCATATTTCTAGCTATAACGGTCTCGAAATTGCAAGGGGGGGGGGACAAACTCGGACCTCATATTTTCCCCTCTCCGTCTTTTCTCCTTTCTTCAAATTTGAAAAAAAAATCTAAAAATGGAATGTACTCGTACTCGTACCTTTCTTACGATATCCCACTTGCCTATACCAGATGAAAAAAAATTTTCGACCTTCATTTCCCCTCTATGGGGACCCCCCCTTAAAGTTGACCTATTACGACGCATCACTTTCTCCAGAGAATTATAGTATTTCTACATATTTCCATCAAATTTCATGGATGTAGCTTCCGCGGTTCGTGAGATATTTCATGGACAGACAGACAAACAGACAGACAGACGGACAGACAGACAGACGGGCAGACAGACAGACGGACGCATGACCGATTTCATAAGGGTTTTGTTTTTATACAAAACCCTAAAAATCACACACATGGGGCACGGTGAAAAGCAAATAAGTTAATTTTTTCCCGATGTCCTATACCCTCTAACTGAAATATTACCGGTTAATTAACAGAGAGTGGTTTTGCAGGGATGCTGTATATTATATTCTCCAATTTATATATAAAGGCGCCATATTGAACCTTCGCCCCGGGTGTCAAATTTTCTTCGCATCGCTCTGTGTTCAGTGCTTCGCTCATTGTTCACGTGTAAATGAAGCATAAGAAACTAAACAGGATACGCGAATCGCAGTCTTTGTTCTACTACAAGTGATCTTAAGATCTCTAAAGGTGTGAGTTCCAAGGCCGCGACTGAGCGACTTGCGTTTGCGACTGTGAAAAAACTTTTTTCGTGTGTATTTTATGTGAAAGTACAGTCGTATAACTACAGCCTGCATTCGACGATCCTCTAAACTTTAAAATACACAGGAATACTGCTCCGTTATGATAGTTTCCTTCACAGTCGCAAACGCAAGTCGTTCAGTCGTGGCCTTGGAACTTACAGCTTAAAGTATGACGTACAACGCCATCATTTGAATGAAATTAAATTGGTACAGCTGCAATAATGCTGCCTAAAACACCGAAACATTAAATTTCTTATTTACAAGTCACGAAAGCGACAATGGCATTAAATGTTGACAGACAAAAATCGATTGATAAACAAAAAAATCGGACCTGGAATACATTCAGTCAATTTGAAGCCCATTATTATTGTAATTAACGTTCCAAATTAAGTATTTTGGCTTGGTGTTGGTGCAATTTAAGATGTGTTGAAAATATGATTAGTCCATTTATTAATTATGTCACGATGGAAGTTATTGTATTTTTTCACTATGCGCATTCTTACAACCAACACGACATTCGGGAATATTATTATATTAATAGCATATCACACTTTGACCATTAGCTTTATTATGGCAATCTTCCAACTGATCACTAGTCGACTATCACCGGAGCTTTTTTAATTCTAACTAACTTTGATATGGGATTTTCAAAAATGTTACTGAAGATGAGAGTGGTAGTCAAAGATGAGATCAAGAAGTCGGTTTTTATTTTTATTGATGGGCAACTAAAAACCAGTCAGAATGGTCAGGCAATTTTTAGTAAATCTTTAGTTTATCGCCATTTATTAATTGTCCGAATGTGTCAAATTATGGAAATGATGATGTTTTTTTGGGAATGACTCGGCTCCCTTGTATCTATTAATTTTAAGGTTAGAATTCCCAGTGGGCCAGTGGGCAAAGGCAATAATATATAATTACAACACACTCGTCAACAAATTCATTAATTTTGCGCATATGTTTTAGGGTTTTGTAGTATAGAATCAGTAATACTCGTATGAAATGTGTAAATGTCTATCCGTCTGCATGGCCGCAGATTATAGTTCAGACAAGGGAGATGTGGATAAAAAATAGTTTGGGTTCAAGGATGTGGATGAGGACGAGGATATTTGATAATGAAAAGATGTGGAGACGGATGAGGGTGTGGATGAAATATTTGTTAATTTGTTTCTATATGTGAAATATTAGTTGTGAACATGAGAAACACATCACTATTCAAATCTTACTACTATTACGATAACACGTAACGTATTAGGCCAGTAAAATTAAATTTTATTAATAAAAATTAGGGAAAGATCTGAAAATAGGTCTAATCCCTTCTTTAGATACTGAATACATGGAAACTGAGTTTTCATAGTCGTAGAAGGTGAGCTTAACTTTTGGTGGGCGAAAATCCGAGAAATTTGAGCCCCTAGAATAAAAAAAAAGCTTGCTTGAGTAAATTAAAGAGCGTTGAATTCTACGTCCAATGCACTGCTCAAAGTTAAGTTCAGTAGTTCAGTAGTATAGTCAAAATCGATAGTCAAAAAACGACAATTTTCGAGGCCTCGGAAAAAAATCACACTTTATCACTTTTCAAGCTGACAGATTTTTGCCACGGATACTCTAAATGGAAAAGATTGTTTGTAAAACTTGAGGAGCATCCGACGGGACAAATATGGTGGTTACACTATGTCAAGGTCTTTTTGAATCTGACACGGACTTATCTGCATCCGAAGCTGAGAGTGATGCTAACGTTACTGTGGTAAAGTCTACAAAACTGCTGCAATAATGGTCAAATTCGTGCAAGTTAATCTCCACCACTGTAAGGCAGCTTCGGCTGCTCTTCTTCTCCGGCTCGAGAGGGAGGGAGAAGATATTGCTTTATTGCAAGAACCCTGGGTTGTCCGCGATGTAGTGAAGGGACTGGGGTATCCTAGTTATAATATGTCTTACGTTAAGGATAAGGGCAAACCCCGATCCTGCATTCTTGTGAAGAAACATCTAAATGCATACCTAGTATCGCCCTTCAGTGACGGGGACTTTGTGGTAGTCAGCCTGGAGATCGGGAAGGATACTGGCTGATCTCAGCTTATTTACCACATGATGGTAACATCCCATCGACCATCTTGAAACAAGCTCTGGATACAGCCAATTCAAAGAAAATTTGTGTCATCCTTGGCTCTGATTGTAACGCACATCATGTGGTGTGGGGTAGGTCCGACACGAATGATAGGGGGGCTGTGCTTTTTGACTTCTTGCTGAGCACAAACCTCCTCATTTGCAACAGTGGCTGCGTGGCTACATTTATCACCAGATGTAGACAGGAAGTCCTAGACATCACCCTTGCCTCGGAGGACATTCAACATTTGATACGGGATTGGAAGGTGTCCCCTGAGCACTCTTTCTCTGATCATCGGTATCTTCAATTTAGCCTGGATGAGCTGCCTGCACCTAACCCGGTGATTGTCAATCGTAATATAACTGACTGGGGTAAGTGCAGGAATTGTATTGTGGATTTATTACCATCATTACCCGGTCGGCCATGTAATACGCAGGAGTTGGATGAAATGGTGCAGACTTTTACAGGGGCAATAATGAAGTCTATTGCTAAATCATGCCCTGTTAGCAAACAAAGGGGAAGGGCTAAACCGCCATGGTGGAACCCTTAGCTCAGTGAGCTTAGAGCCACATGTAGAAGGAGCTTCAACAAAGCCAAATCTTCAAAGCAGAACTCGGACTGGGCAGTTTATAAGGGTCACCTCGGTCTATATAAGAGTGAACTGAGAAGGGCTAAGAGTAGTTCGTGGAGATCCTTCTGCGAAAACATTGATAAGTCTAGCGATTTATCTAGGCTTCGGAAGATCCTATCCACAAACCCTACTATGCCTAGTTATTTGCAGAAGGACGACGGCACATGGACGTCCTCGAGCCAAGAGATGATCGAGGTTTTGCTTGACACGCATTTCCCAGATAGCTCTCCTGTTTCATCTCCTGGAACTACTACTATTGCCAATATGGTGCCATGTGATTCCCCCTCTTTTCTCACGAAGGAAAAGATTGAATGGGCGATAACCAGCTTTGACCCTTTCAAGTCTGCTGGCCCCGATGGTATCATTCCGGCAGATCTACAACACATACAGGACATTGCGTCCCCTTGGTTGGCATCTATTTTCAAAGCCTGTCTGGAACTCGTATACATTCCTCTCCTATGGAGGGAAGTTAAAGTGATCTTTATCCCGAAAGCGGGTAAAAGTTCTCACACACATCCGAAGGATCTTCGACCCATCAGCCTATCATCGACTCTGCTAAAAGTATTGGAGCGGTTGATCGACACACACCTACGGAGCGTTTTCCAACGAATCTTCTGGCCATGTCCCAACACGCCTATTGGAAGGGCCGATCTGTGGATACTGCTTTGCACTCTCTAGTAGGCTGCATTGAAAGATCCCTCACCTGTAAGGAATATACGCTGGTTGCCTTTATGGATATTGAAGGCGCTTTCAACAACGTTAAACCTGTGGCAATCACTGATGCGCTCTTAATCCTGTGCGAAGATGACGCACTCTGCAGGTTTGTGTACCTGATGCTTACATCTCGGGTGATCTTCACTAGTCTCGGTATATCATCTGTACGCAGGTACGTAAGTAGAGGCACTCCTCAAGGCGGTGTTCTCTCTCCCCTTCTGTGGAACTTGGCGGTCAACAGGTTGCTCCTAAGCCTGGAGAAGTTGGGTTGCCATGTTACCGCTTATGCGGACGACATTGCCATTGCAATTTCGGACAAGTTCCCCTGTGTCCTGAGCGATATAATGCAGAATGCCCTCGGCATCCTGACGAAATGGGCTGGTGAGGTTGGGGTCAAAGCAAATCCGCAGAAAACGGAACTCGTTCTCTTCACTAGAAGATATAGTATACCTGCATTTGCACCACCACTGATGGAGGGCACAAGGCTCGTACTTGCTGATAAAGCCAAATTTCTTGGACTTATCCTGTATAGTAAATTATGCTGGAAGGCAAACATTCAGGAACGTGTGAGTAAAGCTACTCTTGCACTGTACTCTTGCAGGAGGGCCATAGGAAAAAAATGGGGATTGCAGCCGAAGGTGGTCTACTGGCTATACACATCGGTGCTGCGGCCCATAATGATGCATGGGATTGTTGTCTGGTGGGCGGCACTTGGCATCGCATCGTACAGAGCTCTGTTGGAAAAGGTCCAAAGAACAGCATGTGTTGCCATCACGGGAGCCCTAAGAACCACCCCGACTGCTGCCTTGGGCGCACTGTTAGACTTGATTCCTTTGGATATCTTCGCAGAACAAATGGCGGCGAACACTGCCATCCGCCTTCGCGAAACCGGTCAGTGGACCGGGGCAACCATAGGCCATTCGACTGTCTTGAACAACACTGGTATTCCCGTTGTGACGGACTACACCTCACCGAAATACCTTTTCGACAAGGGCTTCACTAGCCTCATCCCATCGAGGAATGCGTGGCTAGAGAACGCTAATTTGGCATCTGATACCATCAGCATTTTCACTGACGGCTCTAAGACTGAGGAAGGGGTTGGTGTACATTCGGAGAAGCTGCGTATTGGCTTATCGCTCCATCTGCCAGATCACAGTAGCGTTTTTCAGGCGGAAGTTTGTGCAATCTCCGAGGCGGTAACATGGCTTGCGCGTAATGTCATATCTACTAGGGATGTTATAATATACACGGATAGTCAACTTGCAATCAAATCGCTCAGTTCCGTCTTGGTTACGTCAAAGACAGTGTTAAATTGTCGCAGCTCTCGCAGTGAGATGGCGAGATTTTTCATCATTACCCTGTGCTGGATACCAGGCCATAGTGGTTTTTCTGGTAATTGCAAAGCTGATGAACTGGCCCGGGCTGGAACTATGAATATGACAAGGGAATGCTTTTGTAGCACTGGGATGCCTTTAGCAGCCTGCAAACTGGTCAATAAGGCGTTGGCATACGATAAGGCTAACACCAGATGGTGTAATGGCAGTACGTGTCATATGTACAACTAGGCAAATATGGCCGAAAATGGACCCCGGCCGCTCTCGCAGGCTATTGCTGTTGAGCAAAAACCATTTGAGAAACGTGGTGGGGCTTATCACTGGGCACTGCCTTATTGGGGAGCATGCTAGTAGACTTCGGCTTCCACACAATGATTACTGCAGGAGCTGTGAGGACGAGGAGGAGGAGGAGAGTCCTTTCCACCTTATGTGTGCTTGTCCTGCCCTGGCGAGGCGAGGCGGAAGGATATCCTTGGGTCCTACTTCTTTACTGAGTTGGATGAATTAAAGGATGTTAAGGTCGATCGGCTTCATCGCTTCACTGTCAGCTCTGGCTGGTGTAATGGCTGAGGTAGGCTCGGGTTGCTGTACTAAGGGGTATCACAACGGGCCCAGTGGGGTCTAAGTGTGCTTTGATCATTGTTTGGTTGAAGCAGCCCATCTAACCTAGCCTAACCTAAAACTTGAAGATAATTTGATTGCAAGCCTAACGTGGCCAATCTTTTTCAATTCGGCCCATTTTTAGAGTAGTTATGAGCTAAAATTAAAAAATGTCTGCTCATTGATTTATGCCTTAAAAGTTCTATCTCGGTGAGTATAACAGCTTAAAGTTGTATTTTAGTCTCAAATTGTAGATAAATTACTCTAGCTTAATACGGTTTTGCAAAGTTTCTTGTAAGACCACTTTAGTAGATACCAAAAAGAAACTGGACAAGCCAAACAATTCGGCACCTTTTCAACATGGTGGCGGGGCCTGTAGTTGTGGGGATTAAATAGAAAACTCGAATTTTTAAACAATGTACCAATTCAAACAATATATCAAAAATCAAAACTACGCTTATTAAAGAAACCAGTGTTATAACAATTTGACTGACCAAAGTCATTTAACCTTTGCAAAATCAACGACTTTTTTTTAAATAAAAGCGCTATAACTCAAAAACTATACCCGATAGTATGTTATATTCTAGTAAAGACTGAATTGCAGGAAATATCCTACCCTAAAAACAAAATAGATAAATTGCAAGATAAAACAAAAAAAGTATAAACAAATGTGTTAACACAAATTGTTTACAACAAAACCGGAAGTTTTTATTTTTAACAAAATTACTAAAATATATGGGTAAACCCCCAGAAAAATAAGATAAAACTAAAAAAATGATGATTGTGCACTTCATTTTATTCTTATTATTTCGAGCTATATCTACTAAACAAAGCATCTGATTTGTACGGACTATTTTCTATTTTTAGAGTGCTACCTACGATTTATGCCCGGTTCACATTATTCCAGTCCAGTAATCCAGTCCAGCGATCCAGTCCAGTGCTGGACTGGATCATATCGTCTACATGATTCCAGTCCAGTAGTCTGGCGAGTGTGTTGTTAATTCGGTAACTATAGTAACAATGATTTCTGGGCGAGCTGGAATCAAAAAGTAGACCGACAATCCAGTCACTGGACTGGATTGCTGGACTGGATTGCTGGATTGAATTGCTGTCCAGTGCCGGTTCACATTATTCCAGTAGCAGTCCAGCACTGGACTGGATTACTGGACTGGATTGGTTACTGGAATAATATGAACCGGGCATTAGTCTTTACTGAAATATACTACCGGGTATAGTTTTTGAGTTATTACGTTTTTATTTAAAAAAAAGCCGTTAATTTTGCAAAGGTAAATTGCTTTGGTCCGTCAAATTGCTATAACACTGGTTGTTTAATCAGGGTAACAATTTTGTATTCAGCTTTTGTTCGCTCGCGTCTTGAGTATTGCTCTATTGCGTGGTATCCTTTCTATAATACATATTCATATCGAGCGTATAGAGAAAATTCAGCATAATTTTACTCGTTTTTCTTTGGGGCGACCGGTAGCACATACTGCTGATGCATCAGTCTCATGTTTGACTACCGGCGTTTCGAGTTCGAATCCCGTCCACGACGATATTCGTGGCCATGGATGTGCAAGAGGTGCGTGCTGCCAACTGCATTCTCCGAAACTAGTTCATGCCAACGAAACGTCAACTGGGCCACATGGAACAGTTGACGCGCTATGCCCCACAAGGGATTAGGGCAATTGGGTTATTTGGTTTACAAACGTTAGATTATAGAAGGACTTTCTTCAACGCGATATTTATAAGAGACTTGCTTTGCTGTCACGTTTTGTGTTAAGATATAATGGATTACTTTGTAGTTAGAAATATTCCTCACAATTTGCGGCGCAACAGTCTTCTTGTTCAGCCTTACCATAGAGTGAATTATGGTTTAAATGAGCCTATTACACATTGTATTATCCTATATAACAGCTTGAAGGATTTAGTTGATTTTTACTCTAGTAACAAACTAATTTTTTTTATTTAAATAAATTTCCTTATTAATTAACTAATTTTAACAAACTGCTATAATTCACACTCGATACTTACGTCGTAGTAAGTAAGGTGATGCAGAGAAGCCCAGTGCCGGGATGAAAGCTTCTGTGGTGCAGTTTCTGAAGAAAATTATGGCGCAACGCCCCGTCATCAAACCTTGGCCGTCTGGATAGTTTAGTTCGGTTTATTTCGGCACTTTACGGAGACATTCCATTGGAATAGGCCCCTGATATTTTTTCTAATTCGAAGAAACTCTGCCAAAGTTTAGGGAGTGAAATACGTAAGATTTTAAGGTGGCCTCCCACTTTTTCGATTCTTCTAAAGGTACGTTTTGCTAAGCTGCGACTGGGCGATTTCTGACTGCGATTTGCACACGTTGCACTACTTGTGTGTATTTTATATGGAGTTGTTTTGCTAGAACCTGATCGGCAATTACGACTGCGATTGCGATCTTGCATTGGACGAACGAAAGCTATGAGCGACTGCGATTGCGATTCTTGCCTGGACAATGTAGTATTGTATATTGGCGCCATGGTGATTGTGACTTTGTGTTATTTGCATAAGGATGATTGAACACGGCAGCCAATGGTGTTGAAAATCTGTTTTTGTGGCAAAGTATCTTGCTTTTTGAAAAAATCCTTTCTCGCAATGCATTTGCGATTCGTGTGAACGTGAAATGAAGGGTTTTTGTATGAAAATAGTACTCGTATGTTGCGCAGGTTGTGGCTATGCAATCAAGGATTTTTATATGTACGTAAGGAGAATGTATGGAAAGAGACGAATATACTATATGTGTAGAGACCTTCGGTGGCGACAATGGCATCAGAAAAAGGATATTTTTGGCAGGGAAGCGAAATATGGGCAATATGGATGTCATATGAATCGGGGAGAAGAGGCGAATGTCCAGGAGATGGCATTTCGAGTCCTACGGTTGTGAAAAGGACATTCACAAGATAAGATAAGATAAAATAGTCGAGCTACTGACCCAGCAGGAAGTCATTGCGACCATAAAAGATCTATTGTGCCGTAGCCCATTATTCCAAAAGACCGTCCACCTTTCTAATAAAGGGCAGTAAGTCTTTAGCAGGAATCAACCTGAAGTCTGCAGTGCTGATAGTAGCCTGCCCGAGGAGTGACATCCTTAAACGCGCGATGGCGGGACATTCGCACAAGATGTGTTTGGTCGTTTCCACGCCCTCAAGACAGAGACGGCATTCAGTCTCGCTGGACAGACCCATCTTGTTTAGGTGATATCTGACCAGATGATGGCAAGATAAGTACCCCACTAGGAGTCTTAGGTGGGTTCTACTCATTTGAGTAGTACCCTTGTGAATGAAGGGCAGTATAAGCTTCTTTGATTGACGTAGCCCGGGAAGGTTATTCCAGTACTGATGACGCAATAATGCAAACCAATCTGTGATCAGCAGCTTGGCCGAAGCCAGCCCAAAGCCACAGTAAGGCTCAGGTCCATGAAAACGATTGGATGATCCTTGTCTAGCAAGTTTACCCGCAGCCTCGTTCCCCTTAATGCCCTGGTGGCCTGGCACCCAACACAAGAAGACTCGGTTTTTGGTTGCCAACAGATGAAGGAGTTCGTAACACTCCTTCACCAGTTTTAAAGAGACCTTATATGAACAGAGCGCTTTTATAGCTGCTTGGCTGTCTGAGTAGATAGCAATGTGAGCGCAGCGAAGTTCAGTTTCCAAGATTACTCTGGCGCAGACCTCAATTTCGTGGATCTCAGCTTGAAAAACGCTAGGCGAGACTCCCATTGCGATCGAAATCCTAGTGTTGGGTCCAAATACACCTGCACCAACACCCTGTTTAAGACCCATCGGTGAACCACTTAATACATCTAGGGTCTGGTCAGGGTGTGCCATTTACCCATTCAAAGGCCGTCAGGAATGAGGGCTGAAAATTTTCTGCCGAAGCAAACCTCCGTGATCATGTAACCTGATCTCAAACAGATCTGCACGTCAGGAATTTGATTCAGAATACTCATGTGACCGCTTTCTTCACTACGTACGTCGGAAGTTAAACGAAGTCTAAGAGTATTTAGAGCTGGTGATTTTTGAATGAATATATGCAGCGGAGTAAGTCCAATAATCGCCTCCAGGGCTGGCGTAGGACAAGTGCGCATAGCTCCAGTGATGCCAAGGCAGGCAAGGCGTTGAAGCTTATTGCACTTCAGTAAGATAGAAGATTACTGAGTTTTCGGCCACCACACAAGCGCTGCGTAGGTCACCATGGGCCGCACCAGCATGGTGGTTATCTTTGGGGTGAAACCCCATTTCCGTCCAATGAGACTTCTGCAAGCCCACATTGTGCGTGTGGATTTGCCAAGTACATTACCTATGTGAGTATTCCAGGTGAGTTTCGAGTCTAGAATTACCCCGAGACATTTAACTTTAGTGGAATAAACTAAGGTCGTGCCGCCTAACGAAATTGGATCCAATGTTATATTTCGTTTTCGTGTGAACGGCACAACGACAGCAACAGGACATTCATGGAAGTCAAGTGAAAGTGAAAAATGGTCAATATGGATGTCATATGAACCGGATTGAAGGAGCGAATGTCCGGGAGTACTGTAAATGGAATTGCAAGTTCTTCGGTGGCGACAAGGGCATTCGAGAAAAGATATTTTTGGCAGTGAAGCGAAATATGGGCAATATGGGTGTCATACGTATGAATCGGAGTGAAAAGGCGAATGTTCAGGAGTAGGGTAGCTGACATTTCGAGACCTTCCATGACGGAAGCAACATTCATTAAAGTCAAGCGTAAAATTGGGCATTATTGGTGTTACATGAATCAAAACCAAACGATTCGTGCGATTTATATTTATTGCGTTTTATTCAACAGTTCAGATCAGAGCAAAACTGTTTGTTCGAAAAGAACGATTTAGATCGTATCAGAGTAGCGAAGAGGAAAATGGAGTATATCTCCGCTTAGACTGTTTATTTCTTTAAGAGTTCCTTTCCTTAGTAAGCATTCATTTCTTTATTCAGCAGAATCCGTCTGTTTACTTTTTCATATAAGTAATTACACAAAATAAACATTTTATTAACAGGAAATGAACTCCATGGTTCCCAAACTAAAGGGTGGGCCAAATACAACTTTCTTTTTAAAAATGCAATTAAATGAACAAAATTTAATTTTTTTTCCATGTATTATGGCTTCATTAGTAAGAGCAAACATTCCCATTAATGATGAAACACAACTTCGTTCAAGTGGCTGCCTCGGCTGGCTTCGCAGTAGTGCATTCTGTCATTCCAATTTTCCAAGACCATGTCGATGGTTTCGGGCTGTAGCTCACGGATTGCTTGAATGAAATTGGCCTTAAGTGCTTGAATCGTTTCTGGATTGTTGGCATAACATCGGTCCTTCAGGGTTTCCCAGAAAAAAAAGTCCAAAGGGGTCAAATCGCAGCTCCGAGGCGGCCAATTGACATCGCCAAGACGGCTGATAACACGATTTGGGAATTTGGTGCGTAAAAGATCGATTATGGCATGGGCTGCGTGGCATGGCATGGCGCGTCATCCTGCATGAACCAGAGGTCGTCCAAATTCATGTCTTCAATTTCAGTAAAAAAAAGTCGGATGACATGGCTCTGTAACGTTTACCGTTGACCGAAACGTTGTTCCCAGTCTCATTTTCGAAGAAAAATGGTCCCATGATGCCACCACTCTACAATCCGCACCAAACTGTCACTCTCTGTGGATGCATTGGCTTCTCAACAATAACGTGCGGTTATTATTTTTATGTCGGAAAAACTAGTTAAAACACCGAATTTTGAATTTGCAAATTCAAAATTCGGTGTTTTAACTAGTTTTTCCGACATAAAAATAATAATACGGAATTTGCGCATCGTTTCTCTTAAACCATAAAATAACGTGCGGGTTTTCCGAGCCCCAGATGCGGCAATTTTGTTTGTTAACGTAGCCTCCGAGATGAAAATGCGCTTCATCAGAAAAGATGATTTTTCGCTCAAAATCGTTGTCCAATTCAAGCTGCTCTAAGGCCCAAACTGCGAAGCGATAACGAAGCGGATGGTCGTGCGCCTTCAATTGATGAGTCAATTGGACCTTGTAAGCGAATAATCCGAGATCTTTGTGCAGAATCCTCCTCAGGCTAGTGCGTGAAATGTTGAGCTGTTGAGATCGATGGCGAGTTGATGTTCGTGGAGTGAGTTCTGCGCGCACCGTACGACGACGGGGACCATGAGTGTTGTCCACTAGTATGCCAGTCTCAGGAACTTTTTGCACAAACTTGCGTACAGCAGGCGCGGTGGGTGCTTCATTTCGGCCAAAACTTCTTTCTCAAAAAACGCACTGTTTGGGCTACACAGCACTCACTTTGGAAATAAGTTTTCAATATTTCCCAACGTTGTTCAAGTGTAAAGCAACTCATTTCGTTCTGCGGAGGTATGATGCTGACTTTCTGTCAAGATTTCGAGTGGGAAACAGCTTTCACTGTCAGAATAACCTATGATTTAAAAAGAAATCACTAGATGGCCCACCCTGTATATAAGAGAACTGCATTGTCTGCAGCGAATTCGAATATCTCAACCTTACGAATTTGCCTTCAGAACAAAAATACTGCACCAGGTGCTCATCAACAGTTACCGAGAACAATATTGTTAGTGTAATACTACTACTTTACCTTAACCCCTCCCCTACTAAGGCAAAGCGCGTTGACTCGAGGTCCATGTGTAAACATCTGATGGTGTTATGAGTCGACGCAAAATTGAAAATACTGTGCGTGAATGTTACTATTTTGACTAAACCCCCATTGGGCGTGAACTACTCCGCCGTGGTATCGTTTTCTGTTTCAGACCATATTACGTATTTAAGCTCAGAGACCATTTGATCCACTGTCTAGGAGATTATGCATATTTCAGAAACCAATTTTTGCCATTATAGCCAAAAGTCACAACCGAATAAAAAATAAGAAAATATAATAATACATGATCAATATTTAAAGCTTCTCCATAATTACAGTAGAACCTTTATAAGTTGACCACTCAAAGGCAGACAAGTTTCAGCCAACATAGACAGGTGGTCAGCGTAAAGGAGTTTGTTGCAAGCTAAAATTTAAAGCAAGAAGAGAAAACTATTCTACACACATATGTATGTACATATTTTTTTAGTAACAATTGTTAAATACAACATGATATCACGATCTTATGCGAAAAAATCGTCCAAAAAACATTTAACGACTCGCACATGACTTTTTCGAAAAAGTTTGAATACTGTGCCGATATTTCAGGATATGCTCGATCCGTGGTATCCCTAAATTTTCTTCTTGATCATCACCGTTTGTTGGTGCCCTATTTCAGCGTTAGCGATAACGCTGAAACTCTATCATTAAAATTCGCTAAACGGTTTTTCGCTTGAAACATATCGCTAACTTTAATTCATTTAGCAGATACCAGATTCAAACGCCGAATAAATTGGACTGAATAAATTAGTCAAATTGGCAATGTGGTTCAAGTCAAAGAGCATTTAGCGAATTTTAGCGATAGAGTTTTTGCGTTGGCGATAGCTGGAGTAGGGCCCTTGATTCTCTTTTTCAATCATCGCATCTTTTCCTGTTGCTTTTATCTTTCAAATAAAATGTGATTGCACATGTTGTGCCAAGGTGCTTTTATCTTCCTATTTTCAGATATGGATGATTTGGGTAAGAACTTTTAATAGAGCAGCGTCTTATTGGTTTTTTTAGACTATCATATCAGTTTCCATTTTAGCTCTTGTAACGGACGATTTGGTGGGCATCCAAAGATGTCCGTGGGGACGAAGGCTTAGGTAGCATAATGACCGTGAAGGTCGGGCCGTGCCATCTGGCGAAGAAAAAGGCGCCTCAACGAGCTAAGCAGCGGCCTATGCTTGCTGTAGCTCAGTTCCGGAGATGTGGGCGGGGTTTTTGCCGCTCGTTGCCCCTGTCCTTTACGTATTAACAAAAATTCATAGGCCTGGGGAAGACAACACAAACAGGGGAGGTAAAAATGGGGAATAAAAAAAATAGTCGATAAGGATGGAATGGTTGACGGACGGATCAAACGCCCACACGGTCGCACCTGGGTCCGGGTGTAATGGGACCCTCGGCCTCTGGTTTCGTACCACCAACAGATCACTACTCATCAGGTGCTGCTTCGATCTGCTGGTGGGAGCAGCACTACCAGACCATAATATGGTTCATTACACTCTCCCATTCGTTTTCCATCAGTTGAGCTATCCGTTCTTCATCAGTTGTGCTTTCAACTGATACCACAACTGGCGCCATCGTTCCGCTATGGGGAACCGATCAAATCCTACCAAAAACTTATGAAAAATGGATAACAGAACGGATAGCCCAACTGATGATGGAAAACGGATAGATCAACTAAGGAAGAATGCATAGCTCCACTGATGGGGAACGGATGAATAACTAAATTGATTAATTGAAATTGATATGACAGTCGAAAAACCCTTTTAAAGAATTTGATCACGCCTTGATATAGGGGTTGCAAAACTGAGCTAGCGTTTGGTTGAAGAAATATGAGTTCCATTTTCGAGATCCTTTCAATATGATAGTACGCCATCAAGATCAAACATTAAAAGTTTTTGGTCAACTTATAGAGATTAAAAATAGACTTTGGGCTTAAATTGGTGGTCAACTTACAGAATAGGGAGGTGGTCAACATACAGAAGCTTATTTCTATGAAAACTACGTCAAATGTGAAAGGGCGGATCGAAAGTGATCAACTTGGAGAGGTGGTCAAAACACAGAGGTGGTCAACTTTGAAGGTTCTACTGTATTACATGACCATATTTTTAAAAAAATTACCTTACATATCCATTTATGCAAAGCAACAAAATTGTCTTTATTAAAAGAAAAGAGAACTTTGACTCGACGGGAAATCGATCCAGGTCCTACAGATCCGTGCAAAGGGAAAGCTCGCGATGGGATATATAGCTTTCGACGGAGTCCATTCGTTGTGCACGTTATGCAGTGTAAATAAAGTGAAAAGCCGTATATTATGATAAGTTGAGAATTGACACGCACACACACTAAAGTTGTTGAATTCACATGAAGATTTCTATACATACAAAAGGCACCACATACTTTATGATTCTCCTGATGGGCGATGGTTAGCTGATATCAATATGGAAAATGAAAATATACAAAAACTCAAGATTTACCTCAGACAGTAACAAATTCAATTTTATTTGACCATAATTAAAAATGCAGTATCATTAATGCAAAAGCTACAAAATTGTCTTGTTAAAAAAGAAAAGAAAAACAAATGAAACCGGAATAAAGAGGGCTACGCCCGCAATCCGAGGGTTTTGTAGTGTCCCATGCCAATAGGAGATGAACTGTCCTACTTTTGGAGATGCTTAACCATTCATGTTAAGACAATATTGCAAATTGTAAGTTTGCATAAAAAATAAAAATAAATAACTGGCGCAACAGTCCAATTTGAACCACGGCCTCGAGATGAGTTAGCATCATCTCATTTTCTAGATCGTGACGGTTTTTGTGCTGAGGTATGTGATCAGCAATACGGTCAACCGAGTTATTTACCCTATAATGGGTACTCATTTAACAGCTGAGTGGGCTCATAGTCCGACACGTAAATCCCCGGAATCGATCCGGGGCCCAGTGCGTTGAAGGCGAACGTGCTAACCGTTGCGCCATCCGAACTACGCAATAAAAAATATTGAAAATAAATTGTTTGAATAATTATAGAGAATAGAGTCAGCGACGAGCATACCCCCCTCCCCCCTTCCCCCTCCTCCACCTCTCCTACCAATCATTACCCTTTTGAAAATGGTTAACTCCAATTCGCTCTACGGAAAACAATATACAATTATGTTGTACTTGTAGTACTAGTATGTAATACAAGAGACCTATTATGTGCATTTTTTGTATGGATGATATCAAAATGACCAAATCTAAATGAATGTACTACTATTAAATATTACGTGATTATTACGAAATTTGGAGATATTATTGCACATGGTGTTGATTATCGTCGGCCATCAATATTTTCGACCTCAGATGAGTTTGAGAAATGCAGGGTTGTGCTAACTGTAACTATAGATAAATACTATTATTAACCTATTTTGAGAAGATATCAAAATTCCATAATTTTTTTGTTTTCTATGCTGATTGAAAGCCTTCTTCCTCTATGTTTTCATATTTCTAAGTGTAACGGTCTCGAAATGGTAAGGGGGTGGGACAAATTACAATATGATCTCATATTTTCCCCTCTGCCTCTTTTCCCCTTTCTTCGAATTTGATGAAGTCGCCAAAAATGGAATGTACTCTGTAGTACCTTTCTCATGATACCCCACTTGCCTATATCAGATGAAAAAAATGTTGACCTTAATTTCGCCTCTATGGGAACCTCCCTTAACGCAGCAACCCACCTACCTCCCCCCTTAAACTTCTCTCCCCTACCACTCCTATACCACCAATCTCCACCCTTTCAGAAGTGGTTAACTCCAATTCACTTTACGAAAAACAATAAACAATATTCAAGTATGCAGTATTAGTATGTAACCGGTTATGTCCATTTTTTGTATGAATGGCATCAAAATCTCAAAATTTAAATGAATGTACTATTATTAAATATTATGTGATTGTTATGAAACTTGGAGGTACTATTGCCTATGATGTTGGTTATCATTAGCCATCAATACTTTTGACCTCGGGTGTGCGTTAGGGGTGCAGGGGTGTGCTAACTGCAACTATGGAAATGTACTATTATTAACCTTTTCTGATAAAATTTCAAAATTTTAGAAATCTAAGTTTTCTACGCTAGTAAAATGTCGCTTTTCTGCAAATTTTCATATTTCTAAGTATAACGGTCTCGAAATGCAAACTCGGATGACATATTTTCCCCTCTCCCTCTTTTCCCGTTTCTTCAAATTTGAAAAAAAATCCAGAAATGGAATGTACTCAACGGTACCTTTCTTATGACACCCCACTTGCCTGTACCAAACGAAAAAAAAATGTCGACCTTCATTTCCCCTCTATGGGGACCTCCCCTTAAAGTTGACCTAATACGACGATTCGCTTTCTCCGGCGAATTATAGTAATTCTAGACATTCGTACAAAATTTCATGTATGTAGCTTCAGCCGTTCGTGAGATATTCCATGGACAGACGGACAGGTAGAGTCTATCCGGGGGTTTTACGTCTGTGCCTACCACATGGGGTTTACCAGACGGTCCTCGGTAGGACAACGGATTGATTTTGTGACGACAATCAGCGCCCCTCTATGCATGCACAAAGGTAACAGTTTATAACAGTCTGCAGGGAACGTTATTCATACTGCTGGATGCGAGGCCTATCTAAACCTCTGCCGTTCTTTGGGTCCCGGCACCCGGTTGATAAACGCAACTCCACGCCGAGTGCACAGAAGTGAATCTGGGCACTCTTCCCGAGATATGGGCGTTAAACCACAGCCAGCACGATGCTCCCACAAGGGGGCCAACCTCAACAGCCGGGGTGAAGTGCGACTGTCACAACAGTCCACTCCAGGGCTCCCCGGCTCCCGTGCTACCAGATATAGAACCTCTGGTCAGGATTCGTAGCCAAAAGGCTACTACCAGTTGAGTGCTTCTGCACACTCAGGACTGGTGGCCTGACTATTCGGGAGAGCGGGATAGTCGTTTCCCGAAGGCTTCACCGGAATCGACCGTAGTCTTTCAGCCGGTGACGGTACAAATCCACCACCTCCCTGCTCAAAACTCAATAAGACCGTACAGGAAGAAGAAACAGTAGCAACATGTAACAACAAATACGAAGCCAGAGTCAGCCAGACACTTCAGCCATTCTACAGCTGATTTACAGCCACTGCATTGATATGCCGACGTCGACGATTGAATGCCTCCTTGGCGAAGGCATTCAAAGCCAGGATACTTTCCCGCCCAAAAAGACAGCTAGAAACGTCAGGGGAGCCGTCACTGATCCTGATGCCGAAGCAATCAAGATCTCGGACGTCTGAGTATGCCGGACACAAGCACAGAACCTGCACCCAGTCCTCCTGGGGATCCCCGCACATGGGGCAGGAGGGGTCTCTGGAAAGACCTCGCTCCAGCAGCTTGGCGTTCAGCGATCCATGACCTGTTATAAGGAACCCCAGACTCAGATTAAAATCTAAGTCTAGGTTTCCTCTAGCAGCACGAACATCTCTGACATACTCATACGTCACTCTCCCTTTTTCAGACTGGTCCCATCTAGATTGCCACCTAGATAGCACCGAGTCCACCAGAAGCCCAATGATTTCCCGCTGGGATCTCCCAGAAACATTCTCGTGAGACAACAATATATCATTCGGCAATGGAAGCCCCCTCTTAATGTAGAAGGCCGTCCCACGACGGACCACTTCTAGATCAAGGGAAGGCGCTCCCATCAGTATTTGTAAGTCGTGGGTTGACACGGTCCTACACACTGGCATACTCGCATACAACACAACACGTTGACATTTTTCCAAACCACGAAGACCACTCTCAGTAAGCGCGCAGCCCATGAGAGCCACCGACCCGTATGTTGCGCACGCAACAAACAGGGATTCATAGATCACACGTACTGCGCGCCTATTGAGACCCCACTCAACACGTAAAATTCGACGTATCCACATAACAACTTTGGACAATCTTTCATGCAACGCGAGGATGTGAGCGCTGAAGTTCATCCTTTCACCCATAGTCAGACCCAAGTGCTTGACTTCAGTCACACGCTTGAGTCTGACCTCTCCCATCTTAATGATGGGAAGGTGACTGCGATCCAATCTGCCCTTAAGCATCATGGTCACAGTTTTATCAGATGAAACCTCAACGCCCACTTGGGAGCTCCACTCAAGGACAATATCCATGAGTGCAGTTCCCAGCCTTTCAACAACGGCACGCGATCTCCCCTCCACAAGGATGACGAGATCATCAGCGTACGCTATACATTTACACACTGCATCGAGGGATCTCAACAGGTCATCCATCATTAAGTTCCAAATAAATGGACCAACGATGGAGCCCTGCGGACACCCCCGCGATGCACACTTTCGCACAGATTCCCACTCACCCACTACCAGAGATACTCTGTCCGAGAAATAGCTCCTCCACAGGGCTATTTCGGGACATCCAACGGCCTCTAGCTTGCGTAGAACTGCAGCCCATAGCAGGTTGTCGAACGCGCCCTTGAAATCTATAAAGATTCCAACAACATGTTCGCTACTACTGTCGGCCACAGCTCGCTTGATGCCATACCACGCGTCGTCAGTGGATCTACCTGCTCGAAAGCCGTACTGGCTGTCAGACAGCTGACCCTCGACTCTTTCCTCCATCCTCCGGACAAGAATCCCCTCCAGTACTTTACCAAGCACCGGATTAAGACTGATACCACGGATACCACAGGCGCAGCAGCGGGAAAGAAGCTGTCCAGAAGTGCAGCTACGCTTTCCCTCCAAGTATGGGTAGTGCTACCATTCACAGTGATGGTAGACACTTCTTCCCGAGTATTCTTGCCCCGACATACCCTATAGGCGTTACCCCATGGGTCATTAGAAGATCCACTGACAAAGCGTCTCCAGTCATCGCACTTGCACTTTACCAGCATGTCACGGTACTCAAGCCTGGCTCGCCTAAAGGCGATGTCAAGCTCAGCCGCATTGTCATGCTGGCGCGCCTTGGCACGCTGAAAGCGCTTTCGAAGCTGACTAACAGCCCTCTTCTTGGCGCTTAGTTCCCTGGTCCACCACGTGACCCGCTTGCGAGCCACCGTGCGGTGGGTCGCAAGCACGTCATTGTTAACTCCTACCACGCATTCATTCACATATTCACATTTTTCATCCACACTAAGTACCGAGAACTCAGACAGAGGGAGGCGTTCAAACACCTCTCTCATCCGAGTCTCGTACAACATCCAATCAACATGCCGTGTGTTCCAGCGATAGACACTGGGCACACGATCCACCTGCCCCACAGTCCCACCGTAGATCATATTGATCTCGATGAGATTGTGGTCACTAATACACAAATCAGGGACAACACGCCACTCGTACCGATGAACCATTGCCGCTTGATTAACACAAGTGACATCAATGTCACTGAGACCCCTGGGCCCAGAGAACGTATACCACACAGACGGCACATTAAGCACGGACAAACGATGAGACGTCAGGTAATCCGCCATGGCACTTCCCCGCTGGTTGCGCGGGTACGTAGACCTATATCTACGCACCTTGCTGTGCCAGAGCGGTGAAGTGCCATTGACATCTATACCAAGAATCAGCGGTGAACTGCTCACCAGTAGCAGCACCCTATCCAAATAACACATATACTGGGCCAGGTCAACACTAGGAGGACAGTAAACGCTTGCGACAAAGAGCTCACCGAACGGCCCGCGTACGTGAACGCACACGCCCCATTCGTTGGTGAGCTCCTCGAAGCAAACGCACTGATATGTGGGATCACATATCACAACAGCTGACATTTTCCTTCTGTCTCCTCTGGACGCGAAAGTCCTCATTCCCGCAGGCAGGCCCCTTACGCGGTTAAGTACCACGTAAGGTTCCTGCAGTAGGGCGATTGAGGCCTGGCTCTGCATGAGCCTGTTTCCAAGTTCATACATCGCCGCCGCAGCACACCTACAGTTTAGCTGGCAAATCAACGCAGACATAGTATTAATGTCTGGCATTGGCTCTGGCTACCATCCCCATATACACCGCGCATACCGGTGACCGGATCATATGTCCAGCGGGATACCCCCTAAATTCGCAGTTGCGACAGTGCATAGGCCTGTCGCAATGTCGAGCCGTATGGCCCGCCCCGCTACATCGGCCACATATAGTGTCCTTGGCTTTGCACCTCCTAGAGAAGTGGTCAAAGCCAAGACAGCGATAGCACAGGGGAAATGGTTCCCGCAACGAGACCCGGTACGAAAACCACTTCACATATGCGCGCTCCGACGCTATAAGTGCCTCCACTACGGCCGGCGTTCCCTCCAGCACCAAATCGCCAGTGGCCTCAGGCCCTTCACGGAACTGCCTGCTAACGACCCGGATGCACTTTTTGGCATTCTCAGGCTTCACCACGTTCTTCAGATTATTCTCAATAATCTCATCCATTATCTCCTCCACCGAGATGCTGCAGTGAACATCCTGGAGCGTCACTTGTGGGCCAAGCTTATCCCTGATCGGGACATCAAGTCCGCACTCCTCAAACTTCTTATTCTCCGCAGCCTTCTGACGCTCCGTTTTAGACGGAACACGGATGGCCACGCCACCATCTTTCATGGGTGCAATTTAGTGCACCCGCACCCCCAAATTCGGAGCAATCTCCCGCTCTACCACAGAGAGGACCTCTGCAGGAGTGGCCTTGTTGCCTCTGCTCCTGGTCACCAGCGAGTAGGTGTCAACCGGTTTGTACACCGGCGCAACACTCACACCACTCGGACCAGCCATCTGCATCAAACCAGATGCCGGTGCCAGTACTGGCGTCACACTTGGCGTCACTACAGCCGGTAATACGGCCGTCCTCGATCCCTCGGTAAACTTCGGCACTGGGGGCCTGATCGATTTAAGGCAATCGATCTGCCCACGCAGTCTCTCATTGGCAGCCATCTGCCTCATGAGCAACTCCTCGTACTCACCGAGGACCGCGTTCACTCTTACTAGTGACCGGTAGGTGCATTCTTCGGCACCCATCACCTCTTCAACCTTACCCCTGATGGCACGCATTTTGGAGAACAAGTCTCCACCACCCGAACTTCTCTTTTTCACCTCCCTGGCACCAACAGCTTCCGAGGTCTCTCCGTCGGTCGCGCTAACCAATGGGTTATCACCACATTCCTCAGCACCCTTGGCCATTCCTGCCTTCTTATTCCCTCCAACTTCCGAGGTCCCTCCAACTTCCGAGGTATTTTCCTCAGCCGCAGGCACAGGTCCCTCCAACTTGCCACTTACTTGCACAGGCTTTTTAGCCTTCGAAGCCCTCTTTCGCTTCGGCGATCCTGTCGGAGTAGCCGACCCGCTTCCATCGCTTTCCATCGCCGTGGAATAGCCTTCTCCAGTATTCCGCACTTTGGGCGGCATCCTTCAAAACACAGCACTAAGTGTTACTGTCACTTGCTCTGCTATGCACTCTGGGCACTCTGTGGATGGGCCAAGTGCCCAAACCACTAATTGCACCCAAAAACACCACCAAGGGTTTACACCTTCACTTATTTTGCACCGAATGCACAAACCACTGGGCACCCTGTGCCCCAAGGGAGAATTATTCGGGACACCCTGTGTCCTCACTAAGTCACCACACTACACGCCTCGTGTCAATAGCACGGAAAAACACCACTTTCACCTTTAATCCGGGACACCCTGTGTCACCAAATCCACAAACCACACTGCCTCGTGTCAATAGCACGGAAAAACACCACTTAAACCTTTTATTTGGGACACCTCGTGTCACCAAATACACACACCACAAAACGCCTCGTGTCAATAGCACGGTAAATCACTAAACCACTATCTTACTGTAACTTGTTTACTTGAAAAACAACACGTGTTGTTTTCCGCTATAACTATCGAAAAACACTTGTTAGCACGGAGCACTAAACAAGCACGTCTAATCACCACGAACGTCCGACTAGAAGTGAGTGGGACAGACGGACAGACAGACATTTGACCGATTTTATAAGGGTTTTGTAGTAAATACAAAACCCTACAGAAATCCGGCGCGAAGGAACTAGCCCGGTGCGCTACCGTCTCAACGACGAAACTTCTGACGAAAGTTCTTCCTTGTGAACGGTATTTAGCATACATCAAATGAAGTAGTCCTGATGGTGCAACGGTTAGCACGTTCGCCTTCTGCGAACTGGGCCCCGGTTCGATTCCTACAGAATGCGATAGTTTTCCATAAAAAGGGGGATTTACGTGTCGGACTATGAGCCCACTCAGCGGTTAAATGAGTACCCATTTATGGGGTAAATAACTCGGTTGAGCGTGTTGCTGATCGCACACCTCTGCACAAGACATTACGTTACGATCTAGAAAATGAGATGATGCCAACTCATCTCGAGGCCATGGTTCAAAATTGGAATGTTGCGCCAGTTATTTATTTTTTTATTTTAAATGAAGCACTGAATACAAATTGTAAATTCACACACACTAATGCTGTTTACGCATTCCACAAGTTCTACGGTTTTGCACCGTACCGCGCCATAAGATGTTTGTTCACCAAAAACGTATTTCTGATTGCGAATTGCGTTAAAACTCGGTTGCAGTAGATACCACCGCCGGAGCCCTTTTCCACAGAGACTAAAAAGAAAAATTCATATATTTACCATATTGAAGTCATTAACAAAAATAGAGATTAAACATGATAAAGCTTATTTTATTAAATAAATAAGAATGCTTACAATACCAACTTCTTAGGCTAAAATTACTTTCAATAGCATATTACAGTGTCTAGATCAGAGTATTGAAATTATTTAATTACAATTATTTATCACTAATTAAATTCTTTCAAAAAATTATTAAATGCTATACTCCTCAAAACAAAATAAGGGCCACCAATAATAATCTGATTTTTTTTCCGTGGAACAGGAATATCGTGCTTCCGGTTATTCAAATTTAATAAAACAATGTGTATCTCATTACATAAATTTAATGAAATTGAATGCAATTAACAAAACATTGCTTAATCTCTGGTAGTTTTTATGTTTTCTTTATCCCTTTTTAGGGCTGTTTAAACCTAACAATAACATTAAATTGTAGACTTAACGCACCAGTTGGGTTGTTTCTTTTTGTGTGGTTAATATTGAGTATGTCCTCCTCTTTTCGGAATAAGATAGTGGATATTTTCTTCTGGGATCTCCTCCTAGCACCTCTTAAGCAATTGAATCAGCTGTTGCTTTTGTTCACATCTTCTTCAACTGCCCGGACACGACGTTTTAATTGGTCCCAAAGGTGTTCAATTGGATCCAGGTCAGGGCTGCTGGCAAACCATGATATAACCTGAATATTCATCTCTTTCACAGAGACGATCGCCCAGGCTGTGTGCGGTCGTGCATTATCCTGCATGAGGATGAAACCGTACACCACTCGTTGTGAAAATGGTATGACATATAGCCTGACAATTGGTTCCATGTAACTCTGAGATTCATAACTCATTCAGAAAAACCAGTCCGAAACGTACATACCCTAGACTTGTACAGACCTAGCGGTGATACCAAAAGTTATAACTGGCAACGACCATATGCATTAAAAGTGGGTCTCCTATATGGCCAGTTCATAGGGGAGGTTGGCACTCATTCAGTGGGATCTTGAACATTCTCAAAATCAATTAACTAACCCCTTCTACAAATATTTGTCGAATTTTTCATTCTATCGAAAGTTATTGCTTATTTGAAGTTTCATTTGTAGGGGAAGTAGGGGTCTCGTTGGTCGGATTTTACGTATTTTCAATATTAGCCAACTGGCTCCTACTACAAATATTTGACCAAAATTTCAAGTCGCAAGCTTTATTTTGTCGTAAGTTATCGCTTATTTTAAGTTTAATTTGTAGGGGAGGTAGAGGTTCCTTAGGTCGGATCTTACCGATCTTTAATGCCAACTAACCCAATCTCACTTCAAACATTTTACCAAAATTTTAAGTCGCTAGCTTCATTCTATCAAAAGTTATCGCTTATCTGAAGTTTCATTTGTAGGGGAGGTGGGGGTTCCTTTAGTCGGATCTTACCTATTTTCAATACCAACCAAGTAGGTCTTACTAGCAACATTCCACCAACTTGCTAGTATCATTCTATCGAAAGTTATCGTAATTAAACGAATATTTAGTTTTTTGAAATTTGTAGAGGAGGTAGGCGTTCCTTTGATCTGATTATGTCCAACTTACAGAACCTTAAGCAGCTTCTCATCTCAGGGTTACATGCCAAAAATCAGATGTCTACTTCAATTGGTTCAAGAGTTATAGACAAAAAACCTGAAAAGTAGGGTAGTACGGGGTTCTTTCTAAGAAAATTACCGTTAGTTTTCAACTGATCGATTTTATTTTCCCAAGAGAGTATAAGATTACCCTCACGAATAATCTGCCGAAGCTAGAGCTTTTCAAGTTTATTTAATCGGGAGTTATAGATACATTTATGTATTTTACATATGTAGGGGAGGTAGGCGTTCTTTTGGCCAGATCATGCCCATTTTCAATACCAACCAACTAGATCACACTGCAAACATTTGACCAAAATTTCAAGCCTCTAGCTTCATTCTATTGAAAGTAATCGTGCGAACGGACAGACAGACGGACAGACAAACAGACTGACAGACATGGCTAAATCGAATCAGGAGGTGACCCTGATCATTTATATATATATACATTGCCATACCTCCGGAGCCTCCTCTAAGGTGTTACATATTTCCGTCGTGACAAAAACAATATACCCTATACTACCTATATAAGTCTTGGGTAAAACAAGGTTCGTTTTACCGTGTAAGCTGATCCCGCCCCAGACCATTATATTGGGACCACCAATCTCAACAGGTCATCCATCATTAAGTTCCAAATAAATGGACCAACGATGGAGCCCTGCGGACACCCCCGCGATGCACACTTTCGCACAGATTCCCACTCACCCACTACCAGAGATACTCTGTCCGAGAAATAGCTCCTCCACAGGGCTATTTCGGGACATCCAACGGCCTCTAGCTTGCGTAGAACTGCAGCCCATAGCAGGTTGTCGAACGCGCCCTTGAAATCTATAAAGATTCCAACAACATGTTCGCTACTACTGTCGGCCACAGCTCGCTTGATGCCATACCACGCGTCGTCAGTGGATCTACCTGCTCGAAAGCCGTACTGGCTGTCAGACAGCTGACCCTCCACTCTTTCCTCCATCCTCCGGACAAGAATCCCCTCCAGTACTTTACCAAGCACCGGAAGAAGACTGATACCACGGTAGGATGACGGGTTAGATCGGTCCTTGTCAAGGCCTTTCAGCAGTATCACCATTCGTGCAATTTTCCAACACGTCGGGAATACTCGGGATCGGAAACATCCCGCAAACATACACTCCAAATACTCAGGGACGGCTCGCCAGATGTGTTTGCACATCCCGCCAGTCATCCCATCTAAACCAGGCGACTTTCTGCTCCTAAGCCTGCCAATGCAAGCCTCGATCTCCCCAGTGGTCGGAGGAGGAGGTTCCTCCAGCTCCGTCCCCTGGTCACGAGGAGCATCAACAGGCGCAGCAGCGGGAAAGAAGCTGTCCAGAAGTGTAGCTGCGCTTTCCCTCCAAGTATGGGTAGTGCTACCATTCACAGTGATGGTAGACACTTCTTCCCGAGTATTCTTGCCCCGACATACCCTATAGGCGTTACCCCATGGGTCATTAGAAGATCCACTGACAAAGCGTCTCCAGTCATCGCACTTGCACTTTACCAGCATGTCACGGTACTCAAGCCTGGCTCGCCTAAAGGCGATGTTAAACTCAGCCGCATTGTCATGCTGGCGCGCCTTGGCACGCTGAAAGCGCTTTCGAAGCTGACTAACAGCCCTCTTCTTGGCGCTTAGTTCCCTGGTCCACCACGTGACCCGCTTGCGAGCCACCGTGCGGTGGGTCGCAAGCACGTCATTGTTAACTCCTACCACGCATTCATTCACATATTCACATTTTTCATCCACACTAAGTACCGAGAACTCAGACAGAGGGAGGCGTTCAAACACCTCTCTCATCCGAGTCTCGTACAACATCCAATCAACATGCCGTGTGTTCCAGCGATAGACACTGGGCACACGATCCACCTGCCCCACAGTCCCACCGTAGATCATATTGATCTCGATGAGATTGTGGTCACTAATACACAAATCAGGGACAACACGCCACTCGTACCGATGAACCATTGCCGCTTGATTAACTCAAGTGACATCAATGTCACTGAGACCCCTGGGCCCAGAGAACGTATACCACACAGATGGCACATTAAGCACGGACAAACGATGAGACGTCAGGTAATCCGCCATGGCACTTCCCCGCTGGTTGCGCGGGTACGTAGACCTATATCTACGCACCTTGCTGTGCCAGAGCGGTGAAGTGCCATTGACATCTATACCAAGAATCAGCGGTGAACTGCTCACCAGTAGCAGCACCCTATCCAAATAACACATATACTGGGCCAGGTCAACACTAGGAGGACAGTAAACGCTTGCGACAAAGAGCTCACCGAACGGCCCGCGTACGTGAACGCACACGCCCCATTCGTTGGTGAGCTCCTCGAAGCAAACGCACTGATATGTGGGATCACATATCACAACAGCTGACATTTTCCTTCTGTCTCCTCTGGACGCGAAAGTCCTCATTCCTGCAGGCAGGCCCCTTACGCGGTTAAGTACCACGTAAGGTTCCTGCAGTAGGGCGATTGAGGCCTGGCTCTGCATGAGCCTGTTTCCAAGTTCATACATCGCCGCCGCAGCACACCTACAGTTTAGCTGGCAAATCAACGCAGACATAGTATTAATGTCTGGCATTGGCTCTGGCTACCATCCCCATATACACCGGGCATACCGGTGACCGGATCATATGTCCAGCGGGATACCCCCTAAATTCGCAGTTGCGACAGTGCATAGGCCTGTCGCAATGTCGAGCCGTATGGCCCGCCCCGCTACATCGGCCACATATAGTGTCCTTGGCTTTGCACCTCCTAGAGAAGTGGTCAAAGCCAAGACAGCGATAGCACAGGGGAAATGGTTCCCGCAACGAGACCCGGTACGAAAACCACTTCACATATGCGCGCTCCGACGCTATAAGTGCCTCCACTACGGCCGGCGTTCCCTCCAGCACCAAATCGCCAGTGGCCTCAGGCCCTTCACGGAACTGCCTGCTAACGACCCGGATGCACTTTTTGGCATTCTCAGGCTTCACCACGTTCTTCAGATTATTCTCAATAATCTCATCCATTATCTCCTCCACCGAGATGCTGCAGTGAACATCCTGGAGCGTCACTTGTGGGCCAAGCTTATCCCTGATCGGGACATCAAGTCCGCACTCCTCAAACTTCTTATTCTCCGCAGCCTTCTGACGCTCCGTTTTAGACGGAACACGGATGGCCACGCCACCATCTTTCATGGGTGCAATTTTGTGCACCCGCACCCCCAAATTCGGAGCAATCTCCCGCTCTACCACAGAGAGGACCTCTGCAGGAGTGGCCTTGTTGCCTCTGCTCCTGGTCACCAGCGAGTAGGTGTCAACCGGTTTGTACACCGGCGCAACACTCACACCACTCGGACCAGCCATCTGCATCAAACCAGATGCCGGTGCCAGTACTGGCGTCACACTTGGCGTCACTACAGCCGGTAATACGGCCGTCCTCGATCCCTCGGTAAACTTCGGCACTGGGGGCCTGATCGATTTAAGGCAATCGATCTGCCCACGCAGTCTCTCATTGGCAGCCATCTGCCTCATGAGCAACTCCTCGTACTCACCGAGGACCGCGTTCACTCTTACTAGTGACCGGTAGGTGCATTCTTCGGCACCCATCACCTCTTCAACCTTACCCCTGATGGCACGCATTTTGGAGAACAAGTCTCCACCACCCGAACTTCTCTTTTTCACCTCCCTGGCACCAACAGCTTCCGAGGTCTCTCCGTCGGTCGCGCTAACCAATGGGTTATCACCACATTCCTCAGCACCCTTGGCCATTCCTGCCTTCTTATTCCCTCCAACTTCCGAGGTCCCTCCAACTTCCGAGGTATTTTCCTCAGCCGCAGGCACAGGTCCCTCCAACTTGCCACTTACTTGCACAGGCTTTTTAGCCTTCGAAGCCCTCTTTCGCTTCGGCGATCCTGTCGGAGTAGCCGACCCGCTTCCATCGCTTTCCATCGCCGTGGAATAGCCTTCTCCAGTATTCCGCACTTTGGGCGGCATCCTTCAAAACACAGCACTAAGTGTTACTGTCACTTGCTCTGCTATGCACTCTGGGCACTCTGTGGATGGGCCAAGTGCCCAAACCACTAATTGCACCCAAAAACACCACCAAGGGTTTACACCTTCACTTATTTGGCACCGAATGCACAAACCACTGGGCACCCTGTGCCCCAAGGGAGAATTATTCGGGACACCCTGTGTCCTCACTAAGTCACCACACTACACGCCTCGTGTCAATAGCACGGAAAAACACCACTTTCACCTTTAATCCGGGACACCCTGTGTCACCAAATCCACAAACCACACTGCCTCGTGTCAATAGCACGGAAAAACACCACTTAAACCTTTTATTTGGGACACCTCGTGTCACCAAATACACACACCACAAAACGCCTCGTGTCAATAGCACGGTAAATCACTAAACCACTATCTTACTGTAACTTGTTTACTTGAAAAACAACACGTGTTGTTTTCCAAGTAAACAAGATCCCGTACGTTTTTGCACAAACAACAGGTGTTGTTTGTTGCACACCGAAAACACCGCTATAACTATCGAAAAACACTTGTTAGCACGGAGCACTAAACAAGCACGTCTAATCACCACGAACGTCCGACTAGAAGTGAGTGGGACAGACGGACAGACAGACATTTGACCGATTTCATAAGGGTTTTGTAGTAAATACAAAACCCTACAGAAATCCGGCGCGAAGGAACTAGCCCGGTGCGCTACCGTCTCAACGACGAAACTTCTGACGAAAGTTCTTCCTTGTGAACGGTATTTAGCATACATCAAATGAAGTAGTCCTGATGGTGCAACGGTTAGTACGTTCGCCTTCTGCGAACTGGGCCCCGGTTCGATTCCTACAGAATGCGATAGTTTTCCATAAAAAGGGGGATTTACGTGTCGGACTATGAGCCCACTCAGCGGTTAAATGAGTACCCATTTATGGGGTAAATAACTCGGTTGAGCGTGTTGCTGATCGCACACCTCTGCACAAGACATTACGTTACGATCTAGAAAATGAGATGATGCCAACTCATCTCGAGGCCATGGTTCAAAATTGGAATGTTGCGCCAGTTATTTATTTTTTTATTTTAAATGAAGCACTGAATACAAATTGTAAATTCACACACACTAATGCTGTTTACGCATTCCACAAGTTCTACGGTTTTGCACCGTACCGCGCCATAAGATGTTTGTTCACCAAAAACGTATTTCTGATTGCGAATTGCGTTAAAACTCGGTTGCAGTAGATACCACCGCCGGAGCCCTTTTCCACAGAGACTAAAAAGAAAAATTCATATATTTACCATATTGAAGTCATTAACAAAAATAGAGATTAAACATGATAAAGCTTATTTTATTAAATAAATAAGAATGCTTACAATACCAACTTCTTAGGCTAAAATTACTTTCAATAGCATATTACAGTGTCTAGATCAGAGTATTGAAATTATTTAATTACAATTATTTATCACTAATTAAATTCTTTCAAAAAATTATTAAATGCTATACTCCTCAAAACAAAATAAGGGCCACCAATAATAATCTGATTTTTTTTCCGTGGAACAGGAATATCGTGCTTCCGGTTATTCAAATTTAATAAAACAATGTGTATCTCATTACATAAATTTAATGAAATTGAATGCAATTAACAAAACATTGCTTAATCTCTGGTAGTTTTTATGTTTTCTTTATCCCTTTTTAGGGCTGTTTAAACCTAACAATAACATTAAATTGTAGACTTAACGCACCAGTTGGGTTGTTTCTTTTTGTGTGGTTAATATTGAGTATGTCCTCCTCTTTTCGGAATAAGATAGTGGATATTTTCTTCTGGGATCTCCTCCTAGCACCTCTTAAGCAATTGAATCAGCTGTTGCTTTTGTTCGCATCTTCTTCAACTGCCCGGACATGACGTTTTAATTGGTCCCAAAGGTGTTCAATTGGATCCAGGTCAGGGCTGCTGGCAAACCATGATATAACCTGAATATTCATCTCTTTCACAGAGACGATCGCCCAGGCTGTGTGCGGTCGTGCATTATCCTGCATGAGGATGAAACCGTACACCACTCGTTGTGAAAATGGTATGACATATAGCCTGACAATTGGTTCCATGTAACTCTGAGATTCATAACTCATTCAGAAAAACCAGTCCGAAACGTACATACCCTAGACTTGTACAGACCTAGCGGTGATACCAAAAGTTATAATTGGCAACGACCATAAGCATTAAAAGTGGGTCTCCTATATGGCCAGTTCATAGGGGAGGTTGGCACTCATTCAGTGGGATCTTGAACATTCTCAAAATCAATTAACTAACCCCTTCTACAAATGTTTGTCGAATTTTTCATTCTATCGAAAGTTATTGCTTATTTGAAGTTTCATTTGTAGGGGAAGTAGGGGTCTCGTTGGTCGGATTTTACGTATTTTCAATATTAGCCAACTGGCTCCTACTACAATTGGTTCAAGAGTTATAGACAAAAAACCTGAAAAGTAGGGTAGTACGGGGTTCTTTCTAAGAAAATTACCGTTAGTTTTCAACTGATCGATTTTATTTTCCCAAGAGAGTATAAGATTACCCTCACGAATAATCTGCCGAAGCTAGAGCTTTTCAAGTTTATTTAATCGGGAGTTATAGATACATTTATGTATTTTACATATGTAGGGGAGGTAGGCGTTCTTTTGGCCAGATCATGCCCATTTTCAATACCAACCAACTAGATCACACTGCAAACATTTGACCAAAATTTCAAGCCTCTAGCTTCATTCTATTGAAAGTTATCGTGCGAACGGACAGACAGACGGACAGACAAACAGACTGACAGACATGGCTAAATCGAATCAGGAGGTGACCCTGATCATTTATATATATATACATTGCCATACCTCCGGAGCCTCCTCTAAGGTGTTACATATTTCCGTCGTGACAAAAACAATATACCCTATACTACCTATATAAGTCTTGGGTAAAACAAGGTTCGTTTTACCGTGTAAGCTGATCCCGCCCCAGACCATTATATTGGGACCACCATACCTGTCATGTTCGTGACTGCAAGGATCCGAAAATCTTTAACCGCTTCTTCCCCATACTCTCATACGTTGATCGTCACTACAAAATTTCACTTCACTCATCCGTGAAAAGCACCTTACGCCATTCCTCCATGTCCCATTCAAGATTGACGTGCAAATCTTAAACGATTTGCACGATTAGTCCCTGTCAGATTTGTTCTGGTTGCAGGCCGCCGTGAAGGTTGATGGTCTTCGTCCAAACGATTCCTGATGGTTTGGCCACTGACAAGGGTACCGGCACAAACAATTAATATTAATTAATATATTTATTTAATCTGTAGTACCGGTCAGGGCCGTCGATAGAAAATCCTGGCCCGGGACTCAACTTTTACAAGGCCCGTTGCCTATATACTCACAGAGCAAAACCCAACTCAATAACTACTGTGTACAAATATAACCCGGAATTTTTTATTTAAACTGCTCGTTTTCGTAAACAACCAAAATTAACTTTTTCGATTTTTACCATGTCAGAAAATATTCAACAAAGAAGTTCGATTAAATTTTTTGTTAGAAATGATATTTCTGCTGCGGAAACGCTCAGAATGTTACAAAAAGCCTTCGGTGAACAGGCTATGTCTAAAACACAAGTATACGAATGGCATAAAATGTTCAAAGAGGGTCGTGAAGGCGTCGAAGACGAACAACATCAAAAACGACCAAGAACATCAACTGACGAACAGCACGTCGCGAAAATTAAGGAATTGGTGCTCCGAAATCGTCGATTGACAACTAGAGAGCTTGCTGTTATCGTTGGCATTTCAAATGGATCAGTCAACACCATTTTGAAGGAAGTTTTGTGCCTCAAAAAAGTCAAATCTCGTTTGGTTCCAAAAACCCTCAATTTTTTGGAAAAACAGCATCGCTCGTTATTCGTGACCATTTCGGCAAAAATTCCACCCATAGGTATTGTTCCGCAACCGCCGTATTCGTCTGATTTAGCTCCATGTGACTTCCGGCTATTGAGCAAAATGAAAAGACCACTCCGGGGATACCGTTTTGACCCGATAGAAGAGATTCAAGCCGAATCGAAGAAGGTGCTGAAGGCCATACCGAAACAGGAATTTTCAAAGTGTTTTGATGAGTGGAAAATTCGCTGGCATAAGTGCGTTGCAGCCGAGAGGGATTACTTCGAAAGCGATGAAATAGATTTTTAAGAATAAATAAGGATTTCAAAAACTATAACAAAATTCCGGGTTATATTTGTACACAGTAGTAATAATGATGGAAGTTATTGAATACATTTTTTTTTCATCTAACAAGACAATTTCCAAATAAAATATTAAATTGACTACATTATAACTATGTAGAAAAAAGTGCTACTTATTTAGAACACTTAAATATACTGATTCGAAAATATTTAAAATGCATCCATCAAAAATCGTAAATCAGAGAAATAATTTTATAGTTATAGCCATTTTCCGTATTTGTTCGAGTTATCGCGTAACATACTATGTAGTTTAATAATTAAATCTTTTTTGTTGAAATCAATTTTTTTACGTCATTTCATTATTATTTCTTAATATCTGCCAGTTAGCAATCTTTAAATGTGTAAAAACAATTCTTTGTGCGTTGGGACACCGAGCACTTGTGAAACTTCGCAAGAATAAAATTGCAGTTTAAATTGAAAGGCTTCTCATTCCCAGAAACTATGAAATCATGATGAAGGAATTCAATTTTTGAAACAAAACTGGTTTGCGAAAGTCCTTACACAGACTTTATACCCGTAGATTAGGAATTAACCGCCTGTCGTTCTTTTCCTCCCCTCCCAATATAACGACCAGATTTGCCAGCCAGCACCCTGCACTTTTCTAGTCTCCTACAACCCCTAGAAAAGAATCCACTAATATACCGTGGTCCGCTAATTTTTCATACTCAACCACCTCAGGCTCCTAGTCTATTAAATGACTCTCAGGAACAATGGCAACGCCAAATGAAATTGCTTTGAAACGCTTGTTTTATCACCTCGGTCAATTCCATATTGGTCTCAAGAGTAAGCCTGACATACATAATATAATGCCGGCACCACATTATGCGGGATTCGCCGAATCACGAGCAAAAGTTCGCCAATTGGCGAGCATCTTGTACCTAACTACACTACTTGCAACTCGGCGAATCCCATGAAAATGATCGTACAAGATGCTCGCCAATTGGCGAACTTTTGCTCGTGATTCGGCGAATCCCATGAAAATGATCGTACAAGATGCTCGCCAATTGGCGAACTTTTGCTCGTGACTCGGCGAATCCCGCATAGCCGCATAATGTGGTGACGGCATAAGAAAAATCTAAAATATGTATTAATTGCATATTGTAGTTAATATATGAAATGTTGTATGATAAAAATTATTTCTTTTATATAAATTTTTTCTAATGTCTGAGCCCCCCAAGAAAAAACACGGGCCCGGGGCGATTCGCCCCTTCCACACCCCCTGTCGACGGCCCTGGTACCGGTTGTCCAGCGTAATCGGTTTTGTAATGCGCGCGCGTAGTCACAGTCCGATCACGTCGCGAACTAAGTCGCACACACCGATCTTACTGGGCGATGGTGGCACGAACTCTTCCCGAACAACAACGCGGGGATACACTCCCAGTCTCGGTTTTGGATATACATACTCAATTGCCCTAACCCCTTGTGGGGCATAACGCGTCCACTGTTCCATGTGGCCCAGTTGACGTTTCGTTGACATAAACTGGTTTCGGAAAATGCAGTTGCCAGCATGCACCTCCTGCACATCCATGGCCACGACCGTCGTCGTGGACGGGATTCGAACTCGAAACGCCGGTAGTCAAACATGAGACTGATGCCTCAACAACTCGACCGGTAGCGCAGTGTGCTACCGGTCGCCCTTCGCGAATATCCCAACCATAAAACCACGGAACGTTGCGACTGGGCAGCCTCCATCATCGTTATGGCTCTGACAGCGGAATCACTGTCGGAATGGTGTCGAATTCTTGGAATTTTACAGTTTTAATGATTCAATTATAAGTTAAAGTTCTAAAAACAACCGTAGCAGTCAATGTACTTGTGTCAAACTAATGCGAAATCAAAATCCGAGTCCGAAGCGTATATACCCTAGACTTGTACAGACCTAGTGGTGATACCAAAAGTCCCAATTGGCAACGACCATATGCATTAAAAGTGGGTCTCTTATATGGCCAGTTCATAGGGGAGGTTGGCACTCATTCAGTGGGATCTTGACCATTCTCAAAATCAATTAACTAACCCATTCTACAAATATTTATCCAATTTTTCAAGTCGCTAGCTTCATTCTATCGAAAATTAACGCTTATTTGAAGTTTCACTTGTAGGGGAGGTGGGGGTTCCTTGAGTCGGATCTTGCCCAGCATTTCCATCAACCAATTAAACCCCCCTACAAACATTTAAACAAAATTTCAAGTCTCTAGCTTCATTCTATCGAAAGTTATCGCTTATTTGTAGTTTCTTTTGTAGGGGAAGTAGGGGTTTCGATGGTCGGATTTTACGTATTTTCAATATTAGTCGACTGGATCATACAACAAACATTTGACCAAAATTTCAAGTCGCTAGCTTTATTTTGTCGTAAGTTATCGCTTATTTTAAGTTTCATTTCTAGGGGAGGTAGGGATTCCTTAGGTCGGATCTTACCCATCTTTAACGCCAACTAACTCAATCTCACTTTCAACATTTTACCAAAATTTCAAGTTGCTGGCTTCATTCTATCAAAAGTTATCGCTTATTTGAAGTTTCATTTGTAGGGAAGGTGGGGGTTCCTTTGATCTGATTATGCCCAACTTACATAATCTTAAGCAGCTTCTCACTTCAAGGTTACACGCCAAAAATCAGGTGTCTACGTCAATTGGTTCAGGAGTTATAGACAAAAAACCTGAAAAGTAGGGTAGTATGGGGTTCTTTGTAAGAAAATTACCGTTAGTTTTCAACTGATCAGTTTTATTTTCCCAGGAGAGTATAAGATTACCCTCATGAGTAATCTACCAAAGCTAGAGCTTTTCATGTTTCTCTAATCGGGAGTTATAGATACATTTATGTATTTTACATATGTAGGGGAGGTAGGCGTTCTCTTGGCCTGATCATGCCCATTTTCAATACCATCCAACTAGATCACACTTCCAACATTTGACCAAAATTTCAAGGCTCTAGCTTCATTTTATCGAAAGTTATCGTGCGAACGGACAGACAGACGGACAGACAGACAGACAGACGGACAGACAGACAGACAGACAGACATGGCTAAATCGAATCAGGAGGTGGCCCTGATCATTTATATATATACATTGCTATACCTCCGGAGCCTCCTTTAAGGTGTTACATATTTCCGTCGTGACAAAAACAATATACCCTATACTATAAGTCTAGGGTATAAAAATAAACGAAACTACCCGCTTAACGATTTGATTTGTGGGACAAAAAAAAATGTTTAAGCACACCCTCAAGATTAATATCGACTAATACTTCACTGTTACCGTTAACAAAATACTTGAGGACATAACGGTATTCGTAAAAATTAGTTATCTGAACGACAATCGGCAAAAATGCTATCGAAGCAAAAATATTCGAGTGGCCCTTATTTTGTTTTGAGTAGTAAACTTTTCACAAAAAACGCAAGGTAATTAATTAATTAAATCAAATTAATTCTTTAAATCAAAATTTTATAAGGCAATTTAATTCGAAGTATTCAACTACTTTTCACAAAAAAACACAAAATAACTAATTACTATTTATTAAATCAAAATTTTGGATTAATTAAAATCAAAATATTTAACCGTTTTTCATAAATAACACCAAGTAATTAATTAGTATCTATGAAACTCAGCAGTAATTAAATTTTAAATAATTATTATTTTCGAAAAGTAATCTAACCATACTCTGGTCTAGATACTTATATAATATTAGTTATGTTTTGTTAATTGCCTTGACCCCTTCAGAGCATGGGCGCGT
Organism: Chloromyia formosa; assembly: GCA_964017055.1. Taxonomy (NCBI): domain Eukaryota; kingdom Metazoa; phylum Arthropoda; class Insecta; order Diptera; family Stratiomyidae; genus Chloromyia; species Chloromyia formosa. Next base: position 56,946,643 of record OZ024818.1, read on the forward strand.
CAACATCTCTTGTATTACTATGCTTTGTTGACGTTTCAGTTGCGTATACCTATACTAGTAGATTTCGGATGGTGCAGTTGCTAGCATGCACCTCTCTGTATTAGTTACACTGTTTAACTAAAAAAAAACAAGAAAATAGCTTAGAAAATATTGGTTAACGTTTGCATACATACAACCACAAATAAGTAACAAACTGAAGTGTGTATATTTTCTGACTAAATATGTTATATGTAATGAAAACTTGAATGAAAATGTGCGAAAATTGTGTATGCGTTGCGTAGTGTTTATGCAATTTCGGACCATATGTACGTATGTATTTTTTGTGTATGAGGGAAAGATTTTTGTTCGGATTTGGGGAGTTGAGTAGTGTTTTTTTTTTTTTAATTTTTTTTTGTGTTAGCTACCTGCTTATGTTAAAAGTGATAAGCTACTAAAAAAATAGCAGATACGCAAATAGCCACCCATCTCTAGTAAATGCTCCTCTGGTGACGTATACTGACCTTGAACTACATATAATATAAAAATTGTCAACTACTGTGCTATTACAATTTAACAACATTATTAACAATTGATGAAAGCAATGATGCAGATGAAACGCAGAAAGGTAGTTGGACCAGACAAATTACCCTCGGAATTTTGGTTGAAGATGAATCATGTCGGGCTTAGATGGCTCACTGTTCTTTTCAACAAAATTAAAAGAGGCAACCGATGCCTGACGCTTTCAGGAAAAGCTTGCTTCTCCCGTTTTATAAGAACAAGGGTGACTCACGGAAGCTCTACAACTTTAGGGCAATCAAGTTAACATCTCACACATTGAAGATTTACGAGCGGGTTGTCTGCAATCGTTTGAAAGAGATTGTACGGTTGGATGACAATCAATGCGGCTTTGTGGAGGGTAGGTCCACAGTCGATGCTATTTAGTGCATATGTGCTACGATGGAAAAGCATCGTGATGCACGGACAGACTTGCACTTTGTGTTCATCGATTTGGAAAAAGCCTTCGACAGAGGTCCTCGTGATCTGATATGGGTGGCCCTAAGAGCAGTTAAGGTCCCCGAGGCATATGTTAAGATAATAGATAGATAGATAGATTGGGAGGGAGGGCCGTGGATCATATTGAAACCACAAGCACTGCGACCATGTGTCTATTGTGCTGAAGCCCATTTTATCGAGAAGACTGGATCATATGACATGTATGATGGAGGAACTACTAAAGTTAGATGCACAGCTGGTGAGTCTGAAGAGTTTCCGGTTAAAGTCGTAGTTCACCAAGGCAGTGTATTTAAAATAGTACCTTGCTCTTCAACATCATCATGCTCTATTTATTAACACTCATCTCTGACGACATGGAAATATCCCCTCTCTTCGCCGATGACGTTGTCCTGGGTAGCAAAGACATCGTTGCTTTGCAGGCAGCACTGACCAAGTGGTGTAAGATACTGGAAGATCATGGACTCAGGTTAGCATACCAAAGATATTTGCTGTCCTTTCGTAGATCCAAAGAGACCGATACCAGATATCTACATTAAAGGAGAGCAGTTGTAAGTCCTGTACAAGGTTCAGCTACCTGGGCTTGATGGTCAACAAGAAAGCTGCCTGCGATGACGACTTCAAACATCGTATCAGTGTCGGATGGATGAACTGGCGAGTAAACTCTGGAGTTTTCTGTGACAAGAAGATGTCACGAAAGCTTAAGGACAAAAAACGATACAAAACGGTCATACGTCCCGCACTCATGTATGCGTCTGAGTGCTGGACTATGTATGACCGAGATGAAAATACTACGGATGCCGGTGTGACCAAAAAAGTTCGCATCAAAAGTACCTACATCCGAGGCAGCTTGATTATTGAGCAACCGATCACTGAAAAGCTCGAAGATCGTCGTATGGATTGGTATTGCCATATTCTAGGGCGTCCACCTGAGAACCTAGTCAAGAAGGCACTGTCAATGAATGTTCCATTTGCTGGACCTAAACCCCGAGGCAGACGGAAACACACATGAATCGATCAGATGAAGAAGCAACAACAACGCATTAATCTCAACGATGATACGATCCAAGACCGAGCTGCATGCAAGAGGAAGCTGAGATTATACTGCCAAAATGGGCGAAGTGCCAACACCACAGGCAGACCAACGCGAAGCCGCAGCGTGGTATGAAAGCGCAAGAAAGAAGATTAGCAGTTGTTAAACAGCTTGGTATCAAAAGAGTTTACACAGTAATCATTTCTTATGCGATATAAACAAATCAAATGTCCAAGTGATTAATGTTTATGTGGTGAGTTTGTTATGTCAATCGACAGTCATCCGTTGGCCAGCGTCCAGCGAGGGCCTATTGCGAAGTGGCTGTTATTAATTTACTGCGCTATAGCCTACGTACCTATTTGAGCAAACTAGTTAAAAAATTCCTTGTGAAAATTGTGTGAATTGCCTTATAGTGTAGTGATTGTGCTGTGAATCTGTGCACATTAACATACGTCTATAACTGGATGTTTCTAGTGGTTGGCTCACATGGTTCAGAATCGTCTAGAAGGAGCAGGGATTGACGATCACATCATAATCAAATCATATTTGATAACAAAATAGTGAATATAGCCTTTGCGCTTTGTAAATTTAAAAAACATTAATATGTTAAATAATACCAATTCGATTTACACCATTAAAATAAACACCTGGCTGGATCGTATTGATCCAATAAAGGATTAGCCATCGTCCATAACAGGAGCCCCACCTGTAGACTTGTTATGCAGGGTTGACATCAGGATACCAAGGCCTATATGGACACAGGAGAAGGAAGAAGAAGTTATGTCAATCGATGAGACGAAGTGTACTTTACGTTTATGAGGTGGAGATGTTTAACAAAATTCCATCCAGGTTGGCGTGCAGTTGTCGGAATCAGCGCATAGTCAGTTATCAGATAAGTATTCCGAATATCTATCAAATACGTTCGTGACCCCTTATGGTTTCTTCTCAGGATCATCGCCTGATCCGGAACATAGTCCATCTCCCTGGGGAGATTCAGATTGTTCAGACTAGTAGAATGTCCCACACTCAGCGCTCGAGACTGGCCCCTCCCGCGAAGGCGCAAAGCTGTGTTTGCTGCCAGTTGTTTACCAAGAATATCCATTGGGAGCAAGCCTAGAATCACTGGTCATGGAGTAGTTCTCAAATTACGGCCAACGCAGATATCCCTTGTACCATCCTCAGCAGACCACAGTTAGGCCGCTACCTTTGGTGCCGCTGAGGCCGACAAAGGGCGTGTAATAAAATTTCATGGCGCCATTCTGTGGCAAAAGAATGGGAGTCTCTGCGCAAGACGTGGGAGGAGTTGCGTCCGATTGTCCAGAACAGAGTACGAAGGCACGCAGGAATAGTTGACGCGCTAGAGGTTAAGGCAAAGAAGTATCTCTTCAGGCAAGTAATACTCATTATTTATCATAATAATATTTTTCGGTATTATTTCCCCTGGACCTATCCTAAAAATGGTCCTCTATTGCATACCACTTTTTTGAATAACTAGCTAAAAGAGCTCGCTTCGCTTCGCTCACAACATTCACACTAATTTTGGTCGTTTTAGACATTTGTTTACGGTCATTCACCCCGGTGGGAGGGGCTTTGGTAGCGCCATCATTCGTCCCAGCGATCCCGAACACACTAATCTCCGTCATTTTGGTAACGGCACTACCTATATATTCGTCCCAGCAACTCCAAAAAAACCTTTGCTTTGACACTAATATCCGTCATTTTCCATATTTTTCTGCAATCTCATTCACCAGCCTATCATATCGGCCTTTGCTCGAATTTGCATGTCTCCCGTTGTCATTCGATCCAATGCGATTCAGAATGTCTTTGGGCAGTTTATGATTTGCACCGGGAATGTTTTGCGAACGCTGCTCCACTTGCTGTGTTCTCCGTTGCCCATGAAATAAATTTGCAAGAACCTGTCATGGTCGACGAGTGAAAGAAATGAGCCCACTTGATGGTATATCTGACCCTGTCTGTACTTTAAACGTTGGCATAAATCTACCCTCGTTAACAAATCTATTTTTTCCGAATGATGTCATTTAGAAGCAAGTTTTGTACTTCCTGAAATTTGAAGGAAATGTTTTGATAGGGGATCTCTTCCAAAATATTTTGAATATGCTTCTGGTGGCTCCATAATTCTGGGCAGTTGAACTTTTCCGTTTGACCAGCACATTCCGGGCGTTTCTTTTCCAAATTTTTAAGCATAGCAGTATATATACACTTTTTCCCCTACCTAATTGAAAAAAAAAAAATGTTTGTCATATTGGAATCACCAAATCTCACCGTTCATTTTGTTTCGGAATTAATTCAGCATTTCTCGCAGCAGTCATTTCTATTTTTGTCCCTTGGTTGCGTGCCTCGTATATATGCGGTGTTTCAGCAACTCTACAGTGAACACTTCCAACGCGCCGCTGACGTTCTTCTGTTGATTGTGTTTTTAGGAGTATCACCGTACATCTTTTCGACCTCGAAAACTGTCAAATCGACACTAATCTTTGTGATTTTGGTAAAATTGTTCGCTCTCACTGATTCATTTCCGGGGGAAGGAGAGAGTAGGAGCGGAGAGAGGGGACAGAGGGCACCATTCTTCTCAGCGACGCCAAAAACCAATGGTTTTAATACTAATCTCGGTCATTTTTTTTTTCATTTTCATTTCTCACAGTCCTTCAATTGCGTGGTTGGAGGAAGGGAGATGGGTTTATGGGAGTGTCACCAAACATCTTAGCGACCCAAATACTATTGATTCGACACTAACTTCGATCAGTTTGGACATTTTATTCACAGTCACTTAGCAGCCGGAGTGGGAGGAAGGGGAAGGAGAGGTGGTGAGTTTTGGGAGTGCCACCATAGTTATCTCAGTGACGCCGGAAACCAATGTTTTGACACTAATCTCGGTCGTTTTGGAGATTGCTTTTATGACGCTCATTCACGCCCATGTGGGGCTCGGGATTGGTGGCTGCGGACAAATCAAAAAATTCAAAGCGCTAGATCCTGTTCTGGATCATAACGGATATATTTATGAATTTTTCATTGAAATCGATCGAGCCGTTTGACCGCAAAAAAAACGAACAAACACAGTCCATTTTTATATTTATATTAGTATGATTAACCTGGCCACACACTGTCGAACAGGAACATGGTACAAGTGTCCTGCGATAGGCCGGAGACACACTTCACACAATCTGAAGAAAATTGTTCACTTGTATCATGTTCGTGTTCGAGTTCGGGTTGGGCGGGCTTAAGTTGGAGTTTTTGTATGTAAAAACATTATGCAGTCGCTAACCATCCAAGTTTCGTCCTTGTTTTCTCAAATACATGTACTCGCGTCTAGTTTTCTTATCCGAAATGACGCCGTGCCACCCTCTTGGTTCAGTTAATTGGGGTTCTACTATATGTTGTCACATTCTGGAATCGCGAAACACTTTATTTTCCTCCTCGGTCTTCCGAAAGTTGTTGTTATTTACCTTGACCAATCCATGGGCATGGGCGCGTCAACATCTTTAGCATTTCTATGCCTGGTTGACGTTTCGATAGCATATCTCCTTTTGGAAAGTTGCAATGAACCACCTGTAATGAACCATATTATGGTCTGGTAGTGCTGCTCCCACCGGCAAATCGAGGCAGCACCTGATGAGTAGTGATCTGTTGGTGGTACGAAGCCAGAGGCCGAGGGTCCCATTACACCCGGACCCAGGTGCGACCGCGTGGGCGTCTGATCCGTCCGCCAACCATTCCATCCTTATCGACTATTTTTTGTATTCCCCATTTTTACCTCCCCTGTTTGTGTTGTCTTCCCCAGGCCCATGAATTTTTGTTAATATGTAAAGGACAGGGGAAACGAGCGGCGAAAACCCCGCCCACATCTCCCGAACTGAGCTACAGCAAGCATAGGCCGCTGCTTAGCTCGTTGAGGGGCCTTTTTCTTCGCCAGATGGCACGGCCCGACCTTCACGCTAAATTATGCCACTTTAGGCTTCGTCCCCACGGGCATCTTCGGATGCCTACCAAACCGTCCGTTACAAAGTGCAGTTGCTACCATGCACCTCCATTCCATTCCAAAGTACTTGTGAAAAATTTCGTTTTGTAAAATGCCGATGCCTTCTTTGGTTCGGTTAATCGGGGTTTTACTGTATGTGTAGTAGCGAGTCGCTAACCACCTTATTTTCCTCCCCGGCCCCTTATGAAAAATTTTCTTATCCGAAATGACGCCACACCCTTGGATTCGGTTGAATTCTATGTGGTTGCGAACCATCTTACTATCTTTTACAGCTCGCTAAATATACTCCTGCAAAATTTGACGACAGTCTTAAACGTTTTTGCACGGCAAACATACAAAAGTAATCTTCACTTTTATCTATCAGAAGATAATAATGAAATATTCGCGAAAATGGCATTTTCGAAATACGCCGTCGGTTCTCTCCGAAATATAGTCAAATTTCGAGTGGACCTATCCAAGTGATCGCATATGTACAGTAGTGGAAATTTGAATAGGTTCACTCTTAAAAAGTGACATTTCACGGAAAGGTAATGACTAATAAAAAGTCTTCCGATATGATATATATAACTCTGGCAAGATTAATTGTTATTCAGTACAGAAACTCAAATTTACAGTTTATTATATAAATTACTTACAAAAATTTACATTTTTGGGTGGGAATTTGAAAAGGTTCACTTAAAATATCATGTTTAATAATCTCTCAAACAAAGTAGAATCTTATTTTTAATATTTTATTGTATCACCCCGTTTGTTAGTCACTTCAAAAATTTGGTTTCGAATTGATCCCACAAGATACCGTAAGAGCCTGATAAATTCTTTGCAATAATTTGTTTATGATCAGTTCTGAAACATCAGAAAAGATTTATTTGCGCAAACTTATCGAAATATCAGTTCCTAGCGCATTTCTAATGATTTAATGTCAGCACTACCTGCTGACAAATCCAAAATGAACATATCCTTGCCTTAAATGTATTCTTTAGATACTTTTCCTGCGTTGTATTACTGGAAAACTCAGCTTTGGCCAGTGGAATTTCCACATGTATTAAAAAAGTTCAGCGAATCATTCATTAGACCATTTAGAAAAGCATTGGTGCCCTACCAGGTGAGCAGAAGCCTCCCAAAACTATCATACTGTCACTCGCAGGATGACGTCTTATTGAAACTGTCTTCTCTTTTCGAATATCATTCAACAACCCTCTTGACCATCCAGATTAAACTTCTTTTCGTCACTAAATAAAACAGTTTCCCATTCTGTCGTCAAATTCAAAAATCTTTAGCAAACTTTTTCTGCTTAGCTCTTTTGGCACATCCTTTTTGGATGTTTGCATGAACGTTGTATTGTATTTTACATACCGCAATTTTTCTGAACCGCTTGAAATTTGACAGATATGTAGAAGTTGTAATGAAGAAGAGGAAGAGGAGAGTACTTTCCACTTTCATTGTGGATGCTCGGGGTTGGCAAGTCTCGGGAGGTTAGTTCCTGGCTCTTACCATTTTGACAAGTTGGCAGACTTGGTAAATGAGTAAACGTAGACGTTGGTCAGTTACAACGTCTTATTGTGCGCTCAGGCTGATTCCAGGTATAGGATGGTTGAAGATTCTGTATCCCGTGTGGTAACACAACGGGCCCAGATGCAGTCTATGTGTGCTGTAGATATCATGGCCGCACTTTCACCTAACCTAATCTAGATTACGTTGATATCACCCCTACTTATTTTTTTGCTAAAAAGATCAAACAGTCCTATCGTTTAATTTGAGGTTTCGTACCATATTTATCTCTGTTTCCATAATTTTAAACGAAATTTAGTAAATTTGTTCACAATGATTTTAAACCGTTGAATTCTTCCAATAGCATTTCTTTGGAAAAATCTATTTCAGATATTTTTAATTTGATAACCGCTTTGGGGGCTCCATTTGCTACAATAGTCAATAATCACAATTAAAACTCCGGCCAATTTTCAAATTCGAAAGGAAACAGTAATTTCTTCCCATTTCCTCATTTTTTTTTTAATTTTCATCAGCAATAAAACTTATGAGAATCTAATTTCTGCCTTCGGAATGCACACTATCGCTCTACTTCCAACAATAATGATGGAAAAGAGTAATTAAAATACAAAATACCCAATACCGTTACAAAAGTGTTGTTGAATGTTCCTTTTAAATCAATCTCGAATTAAGTAACGGTATTAAATATTATTATTGAGGCCCGTGAGGAACTTATTCTAATTTCAACCACGTTATTTGCAATACGAAAATATCAAGTGTTTCAACTGAGTAAAATGCAATATCAACAGTACACAACAAGAAATATTATATAATTATGAGTAATGAAAATTGTTGATGGCTGTGGAAACTGAGAATATATGATTTATTTTAGATAAACTAGCAGACTGACAGTTGCCTTTTTTTGCCAATAAAAAAACCATCTTAAATTCTGCAACAATGTTTTCTAAAAGGTTCGCAAGTTCCTTTCCATTTCCCATTGATTTCTAGTCATACATTATGTGACTTATTGATTAAACTTATCTCTTGCCAATATTATCAAAATACCGATCCATAACTTGTCTTTACTCGTAAATCTCCCCAATGTGGTTTATTAACCGTACTAACATACTACAGCGTTTCTTTTTTACTATCACTGGGTTTTAAATACTTTCAGCTTATAAATAATTTCCTATTTTCTAAATTGTTTAATACTAATGATTTAATAAATAAGAATATTATTAATCTACAGTGTTCTATCCTACATTTGCAAGTAAAATATTGATGGCAAATATGCTTTTTAGTACGATGAATATGTTACTTAAACAAATGATATAATAAATAATAATAATAAAAATGTATAAGTGTATGTATGTTTATGCCTGGGCCATAGCGATATCCCTTTCTTCTTTACAACTAGCATCAGAAAGTAATCGCCTCACACTTGTATGTCCATTTTGATTCAAATGATCAGGAATTGATGATTTCATTCGAAAATCCTTGCAAAGTAAAGTACACTGGAAAAAGTGATAATCAGAAAAGATGGCATAAGATACAGATCAAATAATATAGAAATTTAAGAACTAATTTAGTATAATTCTGATATTTCGTTCATAAATGTACTCACCGTTAGGATTGCAAAAACTCCACCCAAGATATCTCCAATAAGAACATCCCACCAATGATGACGATTATCCATCACACGTGTAGCACCGCATGTAAAAGCCCAAGTTAGACACAAACACAACATAAAAGGTAGAAGCAATACGCTTTTACTTCTTGGGAACCTTCGAAGAAGATACCTGCGTTCGAATCGAACATTAAATTCAAATTCATATATGGCAAAAACAAAATACACTACAATAGAGTTCGTACTCGAACTAATTTCCAAAGTTTTGAATTTTTAAGTGCTGTTCAGGAAACAATTTGTACCTTTAGGCACAAACTCAAAGTTACTATTTTTTTTAATATTTTCAAAACGGCTAATCCTTGCAAAAAAATTTTTTTCTATCTAATATGTAAAAGTGAAGATTATTTTTGTGTGTCTTGTAACGGTTGTCGAGTTGAGGTAAACCTCACTTGAGGACAGAGATCGAGGCATGGTCGCTCAGACCGGCCGGGACACCTAAAGTACCAAAATCTCCTCAGAATTTACCTAAGATGACGCGTGCACGAAGAATATTTTGGACGAGATCCCCTATCAAAACTTGTCCTCCAAATTTGAGGAAGTACAAAGCTTGCTCCTAAATGACATCGTTCGGAGCAAAAACAGTTGTTAAGATAAGATAAGATAAAATAGTCGAGCTACTGTCCCAGCAGGAAGGCACTGCGACCATAAAAGATCTACTGTGCCGTAGCTCATTAATCCAGAAGACCGTCCACCCTTCTAATAAAAGGCAGTAAGTCTTTAGCAGGAATTAACCTGAATTTTGCAGTGCTGATAGTAGCCTGCCCGAGGAATGACATCCTAAAACGCGCGATGGCGGGACATTCGCACAAGATGTGCTTGGTCGTTTCCACGTCCTCCAGACAAAGACGGCATTCAGTCTCGCTTGACAGACCCATCTTGTTCAGGTGATATCTAACCAGGTGATGGCAAGATAAGTACCCCACTAGGAGTCTTAGGTGGATCCTACTCATTTGAGTAGTACCCTTGTGACTGAAGGGCATTATCAGCTCCTTTGATTGACGAAGCCCTGGAAGGTTATTCCAGTACTGTTGACGCAATAGTGCAAACCAATCTGTGATCCGCCGTTTGGCCGAGGCCAGTCCAAAGCCACAGTAAGGCTCAGGTCCATGAAAACGACTGGATGATCCTTGTCTAGCAAGTTTACCCGCAGCCTCGTTCCCCTCAATGCACTGGTGGCCTGGCACCCAACACAAGAAGACTCGGTTTTTGGTTGCCAACAGTTGAAGGAGTTCGTAACACTCCTTCACCAGTTTCGAAGAGACCTTATATGAGGAGAGCGCTTTTATAGCTGCTTGGCTGTCTGAGTAGATAGCAATGTAAGCGCCGCGAAGTCCAGTTTCCAAGATTACTCTGGCGCAGACCTCAATGGCGTGGATCTCAGCTTGAAAAACGCTGGGCGAGACTCCCATTGCGATCGAAACAGACACCTGCACCAACACCCTGTTCAGTTTTAGACCCATCAGGGAACCACTTAATACATCTAGGGTCTGGACAGGGTGTGCCATTTACCCATTCAGAGCGGTCAGGGATAAGGGCTGAAAATTTTCTGCCGAAGCAAACCTCCGTGATCATGTAATCTGATTTTAAGCAGATCTGCAAGTCAGGAATTTGATTCAGAATGCTCATGTGACCGCACGTCGGAAGTTAAACGAAGTCTAAGAGCATTTAGAGCTACTGATTCTTGAATGAATATATGCAGCGGAGTAAGTCCAATAATCGCCTCCAGGGCTGGCGTAGGACAAGTGCGCATAGCTCCAGTGATGCCAAGGCAGGCAAGGCGTTGAAGCTTATTGCACTTCAGTAAGACAGAAGATTGCTGAGTTTTCGACCACCACACAAGCGCTGCGTAGGTCACCATAGGCCGCACCAGCATGATATATAACCACTCAATTATCTTTGGGGTAAAACCCCATTTCCGTCCAATGAGACTTCTGCAAGCCCACATTGTGCGTGTGGCTTTGCTAAGTACATTATCTATGTGAGTATTACAGGTGAGTTTCGAGTCTAGAGTTACCCCGAGACATTTAACTTCAGTGGAATAAACTAAGGTCGTGCCGCCTAACGAAATTGGATCCAATGTTAAATATCGTTTTCGCGTGAACGGCACAACAACAGTTTTCTGTGGGTTTACATGTAAGCCCACAGCCACACACCAGTGTAGAACTATGTCAAGGGCCGACCTCATCACCTCCGTAAGGGTGGATTCGAATTTGCCCCTGACTATGATAGTTAAATCATCCGCGTACCCGATAGTAAGATAACCGCGCTCATTAAGCATGGAAATCAGCTCGTCTACGACAAGGGACCACAAAAGGGGTGACAGAACGCGACCTTGTGGACAACCCTTTACGGCATTCACGCAAATGGATGTACTGCCTAGAGTTGAGTGAATATCCCGTCCACGGAGTATGGCATCTATCCATCCAATGGTAGCGGGTGGGATGTCCCTGAGTTCCAGTGCTCTGGAAATGCACTCGTAGCCGGTATTATCGAAAGCCCCCTCAATGTCAAGAAAAGCACACAACGCGATTTCCCTATCACTGAGGGACTTTTCGATTGTACTGACAAGGTAATGCAAGGCGGTCACTGTTGACTTGCCCATCATATACGTGCATACGATGTAGGAGGCTCGATAGTTCCATCTTGTGCCTGATATGCAAATCAAGCATCTTTTCCATGGTTTTAAGGAAGAAGGAAGTAAGGCTAATCGGTCTATAGGATTTGGGCATATGTTCCGGCTTATTGCCCGCTTTGGGTATGAAGACCACATTAACTTTCCTCCAAGGTTGCGGTATGTGCCTAAGGGTGTAACTTGCCCTAAAAAGCTCGATTAGCGGAGTTATTATGATCTCCAAGCGTTTTGCAACACTACGGTAACTTTAAATCTCTAGGAACGTGACCGTTAACAGAGGACATAAAAACCCCAGGGAAACAATGGGAACACTCTTTTGTTTGGATTGTCGTCCAATTGGAAAGGTGTTGGCGGATTCTGGTGATTTTCTACGACGGCAGCGATACGGATAGGAACGGAATCTCTAAAGACGAAGAAAAGAGATTGTGCGTAGATTCTGATGGTTTCTACGACGGCAGCTAAGAAGTGCAGTGATTGCGAACGACCGAAAATTGTGCGAGTCAACGATCGACGAGGAGAGTGAATTCGACGGCAGGGTAGGGAATAGCTTCCGCCAACGAAGGTAGGCTGTAGTTTCAGTTTAGAATTATGTTAACATAAGTTTAGTGATAAGTAACGTAATTATCGGCCGGTCGTAGTGTTTGCATTTTTCTAGAGTTAAAGATTAAAGATTGGAGTGCAGACACAGTGAATATTATAACGTGTAAACGGTGTTATTCTATTTTGCCCGATTCCATATATTCGCGTTAGTCCCGCAATATTTCCAGATCTCGCGTCGCAGTTCCGTAGTAAGTGGTCCGGTGTGTAATTGATTTCCACAGCTCGCGATTTTTGTGGGAAGTAAAAAGGAAATAAAACACACCAGGGCGGTTCAATAAATTTGAAGTACGTGGCGCCCACGGCCCTTCTTCACGGGTTAGCCGGACAACCGTTCAAACTATCGGCAACGGCGTAATATATAAAAAAGAGTTGTTAACGAGGGTAGATTTATGTTAACGTTTAAAGTACAGGGTCAGATATAGTATCTCATAAAGTGGGCTCACTTCTTCCACTTCCCGACCATGACTACAAGTTCTTGCAAATTTATATCATAAGCAACGAAGAACACAGCAAGTGGAGCAGCGTTTGTAAAACATTCCCGGTGCAAATCATAAACTGCCCAAAGACATTCTGAATCGCACTGGATCGAATGACAACGGGAGACATGCAAATTCAAGCCAGGGCCGACAAGGAGGCCCTGCCGTTAACATATAAAGCTGTTGAAAGATCCGTGGCAAATTGAGTGACACCCACGGGGAGAACATAGTATAGTCTTGTCACTAGATGTCATCTCAGGATCACCTGCACCAAGAGACCAGCATACTGCCCATCTCCGTTTGAAGCGGTACTTAGTGGGTTGCATGGACAAAACACCTTCCCACAAAGCATCAGGCATAGCCGAGGGACCGTGAGAAATAAGTCCAGAAATATGAAAGGGAGCCATTCCAAGAAGCCACTTACAGTGCTGCCATTGCTACTATACATAGAGAAGAAGTTCAAAAGTCGATGGCAGGACTCAATCCAAACGCTGTACTACAAGATCGGCCACCAGCCATTTCTCCTGCCGAGAAGATCGACCAGAACTACGCTTACGCAGCTTTGATCTGCTGGGGTTTCCGTCTTCATTCGTACTAGTCCCGCATTGATCACGATATTCTGAATATATGCCCAGCTTGTAACAATACATCTCATAATGTTGATCACATCTTCAATTGCCCAGCAGCTTCCATATCATTAACACCAAGAGCTCTGTGGGAGGCTCCGATCGAAGCGCCCATTTTCCTTTGCCTCGATACCGTAGAAGAGGAAGCCACTGCTGATATATAGCTTAGCTGTGTCGAGCTTTAGTTCACTCTCAGTGGAGAATGAAACCCAGGATTGGAAATTGGATCGTTCACACGCGTAAATTTGAACTGTGAGAATCACTGTCGATCGGATAAACTACGAAATATTTCTCAATCTTGGCTTTCTTCTTGGCGCCCTGTTCAGCGCCCTTTCAGAGTCGTCGCCCCAGGGGGCCTGCTGTTTCGCCTTAGCCTCTGACCGGACCTGTGCTACATACTACATACATATCTAGGGACGCGGGAGCGTCCCGCCCCGCCAAAGAAAAACAAAAAAAATCGAAAAAAAAAAATAGAAAAGTGACCAAGACTAAATTTACGCGACACAACAAGTACGGGTTTTCAGACCTCTGTAGCTCCGGCCCCGGATGCTTGTTCGAGCTCAAATTTGGTATGGTCATTGTCTCTGATTATCTTACAAAGTGCTGCAAATTTGATTCCGATACAAGGAAAAACACCCGAGATATGATAATTTGAAAAATGGTTATTTTTCAAATTTTTCTTGTTCTCGTTGTTCTTTGACAGGGCTACAGCCTCGTAGGGAACGTATCGAGGTCTGCTTTCTTTTCTCGTGGATTGACTGTGTCCCAAGGATCTGCATAGGCTATCATTTGCTCTGATCCGTGCAGTAGATAAAAAGATACATCCAAAAATTTGAAATTTTATAATAGAGTTTCTCGCTTAAGTCTTTTTGATAATTTGAATGCGACACAGAAAATCACTCGCAGAGATCGCATGCCGACGGGGAGAGACGCGAACACTTGATTATGTCAAATAGTATAGATTCCATAAGTTTCTCCTTTGCCAGGAGATTTGTATGTATTGACAAATTGTATAGACTTCACAAGAAAGCTGACTCCGCCCCCGGCGGTAGATTTGTATGTATTGATTCTCTTGTGTATCTATACTGTGTAGTTTATACTATGTTTATACAATTTGTCAATACATACAAATCTCCTGGCAGAGGCGAAACTTCTATGAAGTGATAACTCTTGTGGAATCTATACTATTTGACGGATGCAAAAGTCCGTGCGCTCGTCGGGTGAGGAGAACCATACGAGTTCATGGTTGTGGGCGTGGCTTGTGGCAAGTGCATAAATGAAAAGTGTGTCATGAAAAAATTGAAACTGAAGGTTTATGGCTGCATCTTAGGATGTTCGGAAAGAAAAAAACATGCTGTGTGGTATATGATTTAGGTAGTTTCATTTATGGCATATGAGATATGAATTATGATGTAAGATGATTTTTTCCAATGTGTGGAAGATGGGAAGCGATGTCTAGGTAAGATGGGTATCACATGACTGGAGGTGATGAGGCGAATGCAGTAGACTGTTAAAGGTATTTTGAATCCTTTGGGCAGGAAAAAAGATGTTCTTGGCAAGGAAGCGATATCTAGGCAAGATGAGTATTATATTATCGGGGGTGATGAGGCGAATGCAGTAAACTACTGTTAAAGGCACTTTGAGTCCTTTGAACTAGAAAAATGATATTCTTGGCAAGAAAACTATTTACCCCAAATGGGTAACCTGAGTGGACTCATAGTCCGGCACGTAAATCTCCTTTCTTATCAAAGACTACCGCATTCAGTAGGAATCAAACCGGAGCCCAATGTATAAAAGGCGAACGTGCTTACTGTTGTGCCATCTGGATTACTACTACTACTATGCAAAAAGATGTGATATCTCCCAAAAACAACCCTGTTGTAAAAAAAAATCCCCGCCAAGAAAAACTCCTCAGCCGTAAAAAGGATTGATATGAACACAATACCGCCAAAGTACTCGTAGCTTCGTGCCTCGCTCTAGGGTATGCATATTGAACGCTGATTGCATTAGTTAATTTCTTTCAACGCGGTTTGGCGGGGAGCTTCCATTAAACAAAATAAGTTGAACAATCTGAAGAAGAACGCAGTAGAAAATAGTCTATTAATCACTTCTGGCTTGAAATGCATTTTTAGTCTTTTGTAAGGCGGGGGCTTTATAACGAGATCCGGGCGAGAAGCCAATAATACTTGGCATAAGAGCTTACAGCATGATCCGCACGCAACTACTTATCCATAATTTTGTCAGAACGACATCGTTGTCATTATCACTGTCAGTTTGTCATTAAATCCGTTCGGCGGTGAGTCTTAGGCTACGAAGCTCTCCACCAATCAGCTTTGAAAGAAATTAACTAATGCAATCAGCGTTCAATATGCATACCCTAGAGCGAGGCGCGAAGCTACGAGTACTTTGGCGGTATTGTGTTCATATCAATCCTTTTTACGGCTGAGGAGTTTTTCTTGGCGGGGATTTTTTTACAACAGGGTTGTTTTTGGGAGATATCACATCTTTTTGCATAGTAGTAGTAGTAATCCAGATGGCGCAACAGTAAGCACGTTCGCCTTTTATACATTGGGTTCCGGTTTGATTCCTACTGAATAGTTGGTCCCGTTGCGGGGCGCGAACCGCAGAGACCGTGTTTCGAGTAGCAAAAAATGCCCGGTGCGTTACCGAGCTAAGCTACAGACGCACACTAAGTTGGTGTGCAGAATGAAACCAAGTGTCACAAACAATTCCAATTTAAATTGAAAAGGAAAAAAGATGTTCTTGGCAAGGAAGCGATATCTAGGCAAGATGAGTATTATATTATCGGGGGTGATGAGGCGAATGCAGTAAACTACTGTTAAAGGCACTTTGAGTTCTTTGAACTAGAAAAATGATATTCTTGGCAAGAAAACTATTTACCCCAAATGGGTAACCTGAGTGGACTCATAGTCCGGCACGTAAATCTCCTTTCTTATCAAAGACTACCGCATTCAGTAGGAATCAAACCGGAGCCCAATGTATAAAAGGCGAACTTGCTTACTGTTGCGCCATCTGGATTACTACTACTACTATGCAAAAAGATGTGATATCTCCCAAAAACAACCCTGTTGTAAAAAAAATCCCCGCCAAGAAAAACTCCTCAGCCGTAAAAAGGATTGATATGAACACAATACCGCCAAAGTACTCGTAGCTTCGCGCCTCGCTCTAGGGTATGCATATTGAACGCTGATTGCATTAGTTAATTTCTTTCAACGCGGTTTGGCGGGGAGCTTCCATTAAACAAAATAAGTTGAACAATCTGAAGAAGAACGCAGTAGAAAATAGTCTTTTAATCACTTCTGGCTTGAAATGCATTTTTAGTCTTTTGTAAGGCGGGGGCTTTATAACGAGATCCGGGCGAGAAGCCAATAATACTTGGCATAAGAGCTTACAGCATGATCCGCACGCAACTACTTATCCATAATTTTGTCAGAACGACATCGTTGTCATTATCACTGTCAGTTTGTCATTAAATCCGTTCGGCGGTGAGTCTTAGGCTACGAAACTCTCCACCAATCAGCTTTGAAAGAAATTAACTAATGCAATCAGCGTTCAATATGCATACCCTAGAGCGAGGCGCGAAGCTACGAGTACTTTAGCGGTATCATATCAATCCTTTTTACGGCTGAGGAGTTTTTCTTGGCGGGGATTTTTTTACAACAGGGTTGTTTTTGGGAGTTAGCTTTTACAATCGTAATTTGACTATTTACATTCAAGTTTTTTTACGTTTGCTTTTTGTTGTACATTTTTTTTTTTTTTTAACTAAATACATCTATTTATTTATTATATTTACATTTTATTTATTAAGATAGTTGTAATTTTGTCCGTGATGGTTGTCCCGAAATATATTGATTTGATAGTATAACAAAAAAATTACGACTTTGATTCGAAGATCAACCTGGAGGCCATACTATAATCATTCCGATTCCGATATTTAGTAAACGACGATTTAGCAGAAACATAAACAGTGGTCTGAGATTATCTCGAAAACTATTACAGATACTGAAACATGATTTAATTTTTTATGAATTTGTTCATTTTTTGTTAGCGTTTCGTCTAGAAAATGTTGCCGTATTGCTAGCCGCTTTGAAATTTTTTTTAATAAACCTTAGTGTTTTTTTCCCGAGATTTAACCAAAAGCTCAAGGAACACCACTTAAAAAAATTCAAAACTTTTGGAGTTGATTCCAAAAGAAACTCTTGTTTGACTGGGTTATATGTATATTGAATGCTTACCATGCCAGAAACACTCCTTCGTAGAATGCTATTGACGAATGGCCCGAGGGAAAGGATCTTGAACTATCGCTTACTAGGTAAAATCCGTCTTTAGTATTTGTACATTCATATTCGGTGATATATGACCTAGAAAACGTAAAGAAAGTATTATACATAAAAATATTTTAAAATCCAATATTAAAAAAATATATATAAATATTTATTGGTTGTAAATTACGCCATAGTCTAATATCATATTAACTGGTACAAGTAGATTGTCTCATTTCGAATTACGGTAATATGTACATGAAAAGTAAGGAAAATAAATAAACATATGCCCCTTAATCCTCGTTCTCTAAGCTGCGGAACTCCGCTGCGTGGTACGGAACAGACTACCTCAAAACCTTGTTTTCCTATTTTCGAAGCAGCAAAATACCACTGCGTGTTGCGGAACAGACTGCTTTCGGGGCAGTCTATTCCGCAAGACACAGCGGTATCCTGCAGCCTGGAAAACAAGACTGAAAGAAGTCTATTCCGCAAGACGCAGCGGAATTTCGCAGATTGCAAAATGGGGCTATAACCTAAAAATATCAACATCCCACATGCGAATACTTGGTAGAAAAAAAAGTCGGATCCAGAATAGGTTTTAGCGTTTTGATTTTTCGATTTGGCCGTAGTTAAGTAGCGTACTAAGGGTACTACTCAATTGCCCTAACCCCTTGTGGGGCATAGCGCGTTAGCTGTTCCATGTGGCCCAGTTGACGTTTCGTTGGCATAAATTGGTTTCGGAGAAATGCAGTTGCCAGCATGCACCTCCTGCACATCCATGGCCACGAACGTCGTCGTGGACGGGACTCGAACCCGAAACGCCGGTAGTCAAACATGAGACTGATGCCTCAACACACTGCGCTACCGGTCGCCCCAAGGTGGGTGGGGAGTTCAAGTTTCATTTTATTTCGAAAACTGAGTTTACCATCAGGATCCGGATGACGCAACGGTTAGCACGTTCGCCCTTGGTTCCCTAGACTTAATGATACAACGTAGACTTGGGTTAGACTATGACACTAAAACTACAACTTTCGAATGGTTATGTTTATCATATGGTTTACGTAACTTACTGCACTTACTGCAGTCGGAAAATTTTAGCTTAATTATATTCCAATGGGCTAAAAAGAAGAGAGGTAGGCGTTGTTTTAAATGGACCGAGCTTCTTTTACAGCAACTAAGTCAAAGTCTCATTTGAAGTATAGTACACATGCTAAAAATCAGTCTATTTGGTCAAGAGTTGTCATCACGTGATCAGCTAATTTTACGGATCAGGTGCAGCTGATCCGGTACAAAATCCAACCTAGGTCCAAAAACCAGCTACCCCATTTTATGAAATGAATTGATCTGATTCACGTGTGGTATCACTTTCACATGCAATATGATCGATATTTACTCTATAAAGTTAAATATAAAATTGTTTAAGGGCCTAATTTGCTAGGCTGCAACTGGGCGATTTGCGATTGCTACTCGCGACCAATCGATTCATTATTCAATGATGATCGTGTGTACCCGTTTTGATAAGCGGGATGTAATAAGCTTGGCGTTTTCGATTGTGGCTTGACAATGTAGTGTGATTGCGACTCTATGGCTGTGAAATGTTCTGTATTTGCACAAGGATGATTGAGGACGGCACATAATGGTGCTAAAAATCTGTCTTTTCGTGGCAAAGTATCTTTTGTTGGAAAGTATCTTGTTTTGGGAAAATATTTCTTTTTGCAATGCGTTTGCGAACTGCATGGATGTGAAATGAAGGATTTTTGTATGAAAATAGTACTCGTGTCTTGAGCAAGATGTGGCGAATGAATGGAAAGAGACGAATGCACTGTAGATGGCATTTCGAGTCCTTCGGCGGCAAAAAAAATGCGTAGATTTGCCAGGCCACACAACTAAAAACGCCTTTAAAAGTACCCCAAAACATATTGCTCATCATCCCGATTCAAAAGACACCCATATTGCCCATATTTCACTTAAGTGCCGGAAATGTCCATTTCGTAATCGACTTTCGCCTCTTTATCCCGATTCATATGACACCCACATTGCCCGTATTTCGCCTCAGTGCCAAAAATATCCTTTTTCGAATGTCCTCATCGCCACAGAAGGACTCCAAATGCCATTTACAGTACTCCTGGACATTCGTCTCTTCGCCCCCATTCATACGACACCCATATTGTTCACTTTGCACCTGCGTTTCCCCTCCTTTCTCGAACTCATCCATCCCTCCACTCCACTGTCCTAACCTCCCTACTCAACTCCTCCACTAATCTTCCCACATTGGTATGAAACGTTCTATTCTTTCAAAACCTGTGTATCCTTTACGTATTAATGTTCTTGCAAATGTACAAGTGCGAATCATTTCAGTGAAGATCGGAATTGTTTGTGACGCTTGATTTCATTCAGCACACCAACTTAGTATGCGTCTGTAGCTTAGCTCGGTAACGCACCGGGCATTTTTTGCTACTTGAAACACTTATATTCACTCACTAGAGGGGGTAGAGAGAGGGTGAGAAGTGGAGATATTTGTTCCCTGGCAATTTTACTTTATGTATTCGCACTTGTACATTTGCAAGAACATTAATACATAAAGTAACATTGTCAGGTAACAAATATATCTCCACTTCTCACCCTCTCTCCACCCCCTCTAGTGAGTGAATATAAGTACTTCACACCATCTAGACCTCCACGGTCGAGTTTTCAAGTAAAAATCACGCCTTCACGGATTATACAAACAGAATTCTCACACTTTCGTGGTCGTCTTGCACATGGATGGCTGCAAAGATGCAAGACCCTGATGAGTGCTACTATCCATACGAAACCACTAAGCTCGGCGAAATTAATTCAGAAGGAATTTGAGAATAAAAAATAGTTGGCGTCGTTGCGGGGCTCGAACCGCAGAGACCGTGTTTCGAGTAGCAAAAAATGCCCGGTGCGTTACCGAGCTAAGCTACAGACGCATACTAAGTTGGTGTGCAGAATGAAACCAAGCGTCACAAACAATTCCGATTTTCATTGTGTATCCTGTAAAACCCACACTCAGATCCCAGACCTACTCCTGGTAATCTGTTCTATTCTTTTCAAACCTTTATGTTTCCATCCCTAGTCTTCTATCCAGATCTTCAGACCTATCCTTACCAGACCTATTCAGCCTGCGAAACTACTCAGACCTGGACCTGGACTATCCGGATCAGCGGAACTATGCGGATCAGCGGACCTATTCGGATCAGTGGACCTACTCGGATCAGCGAATCAGTGGAACTAATCGGATCAGCAGTTCGGTAGAACTATTCGGATCAGCGGATCTACTCGAATCATTGGAGCTATTCGGATCAGCGGACCTACTCGGATCATTGGAACTATTCGGATCAGTGGAACTATTTGGATCAGCGGACCAACCCGGATCTAGATATTTTTTTAAATCGGATCTACAAAACCTAGGTCTGGATGTGCGACCTAGGTTCAAAAGAGTAGATCCAATTTTGAACAACCATAACTAGTCAAGAGTTATAGACAAAAACATGAAAAACAGGGTAATGCGGGGCACTTTGTAAGAAAAGTGCCATTGATTTTCAACGGATCGACTTCATTTTACAGAAGAGTATAATATGGTCTTTACCGTTATCTACCAGCTAGCTTTTCACGTTAATTCGATCGGGAGTTACAGATACGTTTAATTATAATATCAAATATATGTATGGGAGGTAGGTGTTCCATTGGACGAATCATGTTCATTTGTAATACCTACCAACTAGACTATACTGCAAATATTTAGATCAAATTTCAAATCGATAGCAATTCACTTACCGAAAGTTAATGCATATTTAAAATATCATTTGTAGGACATGAAGGGGTTCCTTGGGTTGCATCTGGTCCATTTTCAATAACTAACTTAACTACATCCTACTCCGCCCAAGACTGTCCCAATCCAGTGTTGTAAAAGGAGGAGAGAATGATAGCTGTAGCCTGACTGGCTGAGTTACACCTAAGCGTCTCAGGTCATTAGGGTGGCGTGAATTACGTAGTCAGACCTCCAACATAATTGTCCGCTTTCTTGCACGTTATAAACCACCTGAAGCAGCTATCACCGAGGCTACCCCTGCGATGGACTGACAACCCATCCTTGTAAAAACTACTCCATGTTAAGAAACCTGAAAAAAAGCGTCGAATTGGACGGATCAACAACGACGATCGTTTGGGGTTGCGTTCATCGTGAACAAGCACCTAAAATTGCACGTTATTGACTTCAAACCCATCAATGTGTGCGATTCGCATTAAGACTCGATTTTTCAATCTCTGGCTCATCAACATGCACGCCCAAAATGAAGTGAAGTAAGCAGTGAAAAACGAGATTTACGACCGCCTGGAGATATATGTAAGAAAACTGGAAATCTCCGGATACACGCACCGTCAACCAGGTTGACCACATCCTCATATGCAAGAGATGGGCTTCAAGCGTGATGGACGTCCGATCATGTCAAGTAGCAAATTGCGATTCCGACCAACACTTGGTAAAGACAACCTACCAGAGTAGACTTGTTCCCAATACCGGGATCCCGGTTTGGAACCGGTTTTTTTCAGTACCGGTACCAAATTCTAAGAGTACCAGAATATCGGTATTTTTAGTACCGGTATTGAGTACCGGGATCGCGGGATTTGAGTACCGGTAATTTCACCATGAGCTGGTTTTTTTCAGTATCGGTACTGAGTACCGGGATCCCGGGATTTGAGTACCGGTACTGAGTACCGAGATCTCGGGATTTGAGTACCTTTACTGAGTACCGGGATCTCAGGATTTGAGTACTGGTGCTGAGTACCGGGATCCCGGGATTTGAGTACCTTTACTGAGTACCGGGATCCTGGGATTTGAGTACCTTTACTGAGTACCGGGATCCCAGGATTTGAGTACCTGTTCTTCCACTACCGGTATTGAGTACCAGGATCCCGGAATTTGAATGCATGTTCTTTTCAGTATCTGTTCTTTTCTTTTCAGTACCGGGATCCCGGGATTTGAGTACCTGATCTTTTCATTACTTATTCTTTTCAGTACCTCATATTCAAACACCCGGGATTCCATAAAAAAAGACTCGTTCGTTGCGTGAAATGACGGTTTTTCACCGAGTCTTCAGACTTTAACATTGAAAATGTTTATACGGAACCAATTGAAATTGAATATAATGGACATTGGTGGGACGGAAATGACGTAAACATACGAGTATGCACTATTACAGGCTGTCGCCATCGAGTTATCGGATGTGGTCGTTGGGACACAAGATGTCTTGTTTATTTATAGAGTCGTGCATTGTATGATTGTACGACGAGTATTTCCCCATAAAACAGGGCTGCCATTCTGGGGTGGGCAACCCCAAAATGTTTTTTTTTACTTCAGATTCGGAATCAGGACCCAAAATTACCTTGTAGTTCGAACTAGCCCGATCGGACGAGTATTTCCCCATGAAAACAGGGTGGCCATTCTACAACCGATCAGATGTTTACGGTCAATGGAAAAGTGCTGGGAATACAACGTTGACGTATACCAAATCTTTGCTGATTTTAAGCAAGCATACGACAGTATCGATCGTGGAGTACTGTACAACATCATGCTGCAATTTGATATACCAGTAAAATTAGTACGATTAACGAAGACCAACTCCGTCTCAGGTCAGGATCCAAAACAGGCTGACTAATCTCTTTGAAACACGTAGTGGACTGAAGCAAGGCGAGGGACTGGCTCCGACGCTCTTCAATCTGGCACTTGAGCACGCCATCCGGATAATGAATGTGGACCACAGGAACACTGCTCTTCAAGTCGACGCAGTTGATAGCGTACGCTGATGACATCAACATCATGTCCCGAAACCTGCCCGGCGTAGAAGAACTTCTAAATAAACTTGGCACGGCTGCAAAAGAAGTATGACTACGCATTAACCAGGACAAAACAAAAGTAATGATGCAAGTAAGAACAAGGACGCCAGAACAAGCGAACATCGGGGACCTTACCAGCGAATTCATAGACAGCTTCATTTACCTGGGAAGTAACCTGTTAAATGGCGCCAATGAAACTGACGGAATCAAGCGACTGATACAGCTAGCAAATACAAAACCATGTTACGACCTGTACTATGCTATGGTTGCGAAACCTAAACCCTTTCTCAAGCCTCCAAAAACGTGATAAACACATTTGAACGACAGGTCCTTCGGCGAATTATCGTAGCAGTTTGCGACCGAAATGGATGGCGCATCCGTTACAGCCATGAGCTGTACGATGAGCTGGAAGTATCGAGAATCGTCAAACTACAACGTCAACAATGGACAGAACATATACTCGTACAATGAATGGACGATGACCGCATGCCAAAGAAAATATTCAATGCAAGACGCGTCGGCGAAGCAAGGCTGCGAGGAAGAACGAAACCCGAACAACTTCTGGGCGTCCGAAATTGGAAGACGAGGTCACTTGACCGAGATAATTGGAAGATGATGATCCAGGCGGCTGTTGCGCCACGATGATGATCACATCCTAGTAACAACATACTATCGAAAGGGATGGTAGTTATAGGATTTTTTGATTTTATAACTTTTCTAGCGGAGGTAGGTGTTCCTTTGGTCAGATCATACCGGTTTTATTAAAAAAGTTTTCAGACAGTTAAACAAACTTTTAATCTAAAGATTAAGTGACATTAGCTCTCTACGTTAATTTGATCAGGAGTTATAAACAAAAAACATGAAAGTTGACAGACATCTTTGTAAAAAAAAAAGTACCCTTAGTCTCCAACTGAACGATTTAATTTTTACAAGAGTATAATATGACACTTTACAGTCATTTTCCACATTTATTCGATCGGGAGAACAAAATTTAAAGCCTGAGATAAGAAAGAAGTACAAACCAGAAATGTTTGTTTTAGTAGTTTCTCTATGTTCTATAAATGAATAGTTTAACGAAAATTTTCAGATTATCGTAATTATATCAAAACTTTATAATGATCACAAATTACTGTAAAATGTTGTACAATTTTGACTATTTTAGTCTTCTACTGAAAAGAACTCGATTGAATTTGTTTCTTTTCTCTAAGTAACTCTCTGATTCAAACGAAATAAATTAATGACAAGGTCACATTTTTAAATACATTGGTCAGAACATCTTTCTATGGGCATATAGTTGAACCTGGCAAATACAGGTATTTTCTGAATCAGGGTGAGGAGACAATACATTCAAGTAGTTAACGCACACAATGGGCACATAGGACATGACGGTCATAATCGTTTCAAAGTCATTTCGAATGCACATTTGCTCTAGGGTGCCCACCCAAAGATTAAAGGTGAGTTCACACGTCTCTAACATTTATCCAAATTTTCTTTTTATACCCTTCACGGATGTGATCCGACCATATAAACTATATATATTCTTGGTCTGTATGACGAGACGAGTCGATTAAGCTTTGTCCGTCTGTCTGTCTGTCCGTCTGTTTCTATGCAAACTAGTCCCTCAGTTTTAAAGCTATCGAGCTGAAATTTTGTACACAGCCTTCTTTTTATTGCACGCTGTATATATGTCGGAACCAATGGAATCGGACCACTACGTCACATAGCTGCCATAGGAACGACCAGTCAAAAAATTCGTCTTTGTGAGAAAAACTTTTTTTTTTAAATCAAAAACGGATACTTTGTCTAATCACTTTTTTATTATTGTTCCCTGACGCGTTTCGCTCTTTCGAGCATCTTCAGAGGGATTATATCCTTTTCAAATTTCACACTAATAAATAATATTTTTAGTCAAATTATTTTATATTGCTGAATTTGATTGAAATTGGGCTACTCTATCATATAGCTGTCATAGGAACGACCGTTCCAAAAACAAGTTTTTGTTGGGAATTTTTTTTATTTCTAAAGATATCTTTACCAAATTTCATACTATTCAATCATATTAACAGACCTATCACGTCCCTAAATTTGGTTGAAATCGGTCCACTATTTATATACCTCTCATAGGAACAATGAAATCGGAACAAGTTTTAGTACTAATTTCAAAGTGGTAAATGCACCATAGGTCACAACGAAGGTATGATACCCTTCACGCGAAGCCGAAGGCTAGCTTGTTTTTTTTTTTCAGAAAATATTTGTCCGAAGGTATTAATTTGGCAAAGCAGTTTCAACGCGTGTTGACATGGCGTAGATATTTTCTACAAAGTTGTTTTCTCCATGTACTTCCCGTAGTTGTCATGGTAGCTTATATTTGCGTAAAATATAAAGAAAAATAAATAAGTTGTGTAAATATTTGTGGTCCACACATGCAACAAAGATTTTCGCGAATATTTGCCCGTTTTTGCCAAATATTTGCGACGTGTGAACTCACCTTACGTTTTTTTTACATTTTTAATCTAAATCAATACATCTATAGACAGCTCGAAAATAAATCGATCAATTTAGTTATATTGTGGTTTGGCGAGGAAAAATATAGAATTTTTTTGTTTTCAATTTTGATTTATATACATTGGGAGGCTGAATTTCGAATTTCAACTTTGCCACCTCGAAAAGTGATGCATTCCGAGAAAACCTGCCCGAAACGGTCCCTTTTTAAGGTTCTTATGTATACCATAAACCTTATTTTAAAGGTACAGATTTTACAGAGCTGTTAAAAGTCTCCTTAAACAAGTCAAAAGTGTAGATAAGTCAAGTTCATCCTAAAATGTACACATATCGGCTTGGTTTTCAGCTGATAACCACACAAAAACGCCCAATAACGTTTTTCAATGACAAAAACCGCATGTACGATTTTTTCTCATTCAAGTAATAGATATAGTAGTATAGAATTACTACAAGCTTGTTAAAGATCAACTTAAATGAAAAACTTTCAAAAGTGTGGATATGTACCTACGTTGTTCCAAGTTTACACGTCAGTATACCTACATATGTAGAATGAATCACCTAAGATCATTTTTATTGAAAAAAAAACGTTGTACTTACCCTTGTGTGCAATTAAATGCTGCATCTGGCTTACAGGTATCCAAGAAGTGTGGACGCAATTCACCAATAACTACTTTTAGTGTTTCAACAATAAATAGTTGTATGGTGAAGCCGACGAAATATTCACGGGTCCAAAAAAGTGCTTCGCGAAATGTTTTCCGTAACTTGATAGCTTTCGACAGTTCGCCATCGTAACGCAATATCTCAACGAACAACATCTGTAAATATAATTAAAAAAATAGATACTTTTTATACTTTCAGATCTCGGTAAAAATGCAACCAGAAATAAGGAATTTATTACGGTATATACCACATCGGGCAGGTTCCTAAAAACACAGAACATGTTCCTAAATCGAATCAGTGTTTCTGATTCAAATCAGAGTTGCGAAACATTGTGAATTCGTAAGTGAAAGTAGGTCGTGGTACCAGAAACAGAATTATGCAGAAGCATCTGTGTTACAGGTAGAAATACCGAGAACAGAACGACAACTGGACTTTGTAGACCCTTACTAATTTTACTAAATGGAAAGAGACGTAGATGTCGGAATCTCTTAATGCTCGGGTTCTCACTCTCACTGTCTGTAAAGAAATGCATTTGTTTAGAATTTATGATCTAGAGAAATAAATCGGATATTTTCTTCTGGCCAGTTCTTCTTTAAAGATCCACTTGTTTTGGAATCCAATACACCGACTTTCGCTCTCTTACTTAGATCCAATTTTTACACGCGTTTTTGAACGCATTTCTCTTGCGTAAAGAAACGCTTGTGTAAATACTGTAATGTTACCTCTGACGGAAGTCAGGTTCGTTAGATATTCTTGTGCTGAATAATGAAAACACTTCGATTGAAAAACACACACACATTTTATTTAATAAACGAACTACACACGCGTAACTAACAACCAACGTCAAACTAGCTCGAACTATTTGTTAACGGCGGATACCGATTATCCTCCTTTCCGCTTCCGAGCGGATACTGTCACGAATGAACTCTCAATTACGACTACTTGTCGCTGCCGGTGATATCTGCCTTTTATAGCTGGAACTGTTTCGAGAAGGTGCTAGACTCCAGATGGCTCGAGAATCAGTTGGTACTTGTCATGGATGGTTCGAGA
The DNA here is from genome assembly GCA_964017055.1 of Chloromyia formosa. NCBI lineage: Eukaryota > Metazoa > Arthropoda > Insecta > Diptera > Stratiomyidae > Chloromyia > Chloromyia formosa. The sequence continues at coordinate 56,974,520 of OZ024818.1, forward strand.
CTATGATGGAGTTTAGTACAGTGTCGTAAGAGAGACGTACTCCGTACACGCAACAATACTATTGCGTTGCGTTTTTACAGCGCGTTGCAACGCTTTTCCACCGCAACTACTTTTTTCGTATCAGGCGTTCGTTTTTTCAACGCTAATGCGCAAGTGTTGCAACGATTGTGTATTTTCCACTGCAAGCATTGGTTTTTCCACCGCAAGCGTTGGTTTTTACACCGCAAGCGTTGTTTTGTTTTACCGCTAGCGTTCATTTTTTCACCGCAAGCGTTCGTTTTTTCAACGCAAGCGTTGCTTTTTTCACCGCAAACTTTGGTTTTTTTTCAAGGCAAGCATCGCTTTTTTCCACCGCAAGTGTTTTTGCGGTGAAAAAAAAACAAACCCTTGAGTCGAAGAAACGAACGCTTGCGGTGAAAAAACCAACGCTTACGGTGTAAAAGCAAACACTTGTGGTGGAAAAATTGCCACAGATTAATTCAGATAAACATATCGGAGTGTTGTGCAAAGAGGAGTTTTCGAATCATTTACTATTTTCGAACCACCAGTCAACATTATGTTATATTTCAACCAAATTATAATTATTAAATATTCAAGACAAAATTAACTGAATGGCCATGTTTAACAAAAGTCCATCGAACATATATTTTTTACACCAGATACTCGAGACCTAGTGTAAACCAAGTTATGATAACTAAAACTTGTTTTTGCACCACACTCCGATATGTGTATCTGAATCAGATACACCACACTTCGATATGTATATCTGAATAAGATACACAGATCGGCGTGTGGTGCAAAAAGAACTTTTAGTTTTAGTTATCATAACTAACTTCGAGATATGTATGTATCTGATTTATTCATCTGATTTATTCAGATATACGAGTAGTACACATATCGAAGTTACACTCCGATACGCATTAGGGATACGCAATAATGAGCTTCACATCCCCATTGTTAATTGCCACGACCCCTCCTCCAGGAGCATGGGCGCGTCAACATCTCAAGCATTTCAGTGCCTTCTTGACGTTTCGATGGCATAGACAGTTTTCTGACCGCGCCGGATTTGAACTCCGAGCTCTAGATTAGTATCATTGAGCGGTGACCGAACGACTACGGCCACCGAGCGCGATACAACGTCATCCCTGGATGCCCGGAGAAAAGGCTCAAAATGTTGTTAATTGCCTTGACGCCTCCAGGAGCACGGGCGCATCAACATCTCTATCTCTAGCATTTCTATGCCTCGTTGGCGTTTCGGAAGTGCAGATGCTAGCATGCACCTCTTATCCGCGACGTTTTTATACTGACAAGCTCGGAGCACGGTGAGAGTTCTATTACTACCGAGCTCTATATTAGTATCTCTATTTTAGCGGTGACCGAACGAGCATAGCCACCGGGCGCGACAAAAATAATAAACGTTGAAAAAATTGAGGCCGAAGTGTACAACGTCGTGTTAGACACATGCATCAACGCTCTGAAGAATCGATTTTCAGACCATCTTAGATTTCCAGCAGATTTCCAAAAAAAAATTCCACATTTATTGGAAAATTGAATTTGCAAAAATGCTCTGGAAAGCTTTTCGGAACTTCTGGGGAAATTTCGTAGTGTTAGCTCTGCTGAGTTGCGAACAGAGCTGATCCATTTCGCATCTTCTTGGTCGAAGATAAAGATGACCCTCACCGAAGAGTAGCAATTGCAAGTTCCCGAAAGTGACATTATTGATTCAACTGAAGATGAGCGCCAAAGAACCTTATAACGTAAGTATTGCTGTTTAGGGCAAAAACCTTTGAATAAAAACAAGCTGTCGAAATTGAATAAAATGTTGTTTTAATGTTTTGCAACAGTATTCATTTAATGCAACAACCCACACAATGTTCTTTTTTTTTTTGCTTATAAGTCGTTGCTGACATTACCATGTACGCAGGTCGCCCGTGAGAGATCATTTAAATCTCAAATAAATATAAAAAAAAAACATTTACGAAACAAAATAACGCGAGAACATCTGGAAACAGTCATGCTGATGTCTATGAAGTTTCCTATTCTGGAAGAAATTCGTAACGAACAAATAATTGATTCACTGGCGAGCAAGAGGAGTTTACGGCAAAAGTATTTAAAAACGTAAGTCAGACGCACATTGGATGGCGTTCGTTTGTTTTTTGTCAAACGGGCTGAATCTTTTATATTTTAAACAAAAAGCAACTTCGCCAGTTTGACCAATAGTCAGCTGTTTCCGTATCACAAATTGTGTTAATTGTTGTATGTTTAAAAAAGTAATTAGGTAAAAAATGAATGCTGATATATACGCCTTACACTGCGCAGTACTTTGTTTAGCCGCATATTTTTTACCTAATTACTTTTGTAAAGCACAATAATCATCACAATTGGTTGATACGATTATGCCCGAGTATTCGTCAAATTGACAAAGATGAATTTTAGCCGTCAAAGTAGAATTTCAATCCTATTAACAGAAAGCATGCGAGCGCGACAGGGAGCAAAAGACGTTTTCCATTGTCCTCCACGTGGGCGCCCCATGGTAACGGCAGTGTTTCAAACCGCTGACGGCCAAGTTTAAGATAGTTTGAAAAAATGCAGATAGCTGTGGCCTGAATAGCTGACCAACACCTAAGCGTCTCAGATATAGTAGGATGGAATGACTTGCGTAGTTGGACCTGCAACATAGTTGTGTGAACTCCAGCACGTTTATTAAACCATCTGAAGCAGCTATCTTTCCGAGGCCATCCCCTGAATGGGGTTAAGCGATGTGCTGACAACTCGTCCTTGTAAAAGAAACCACTCCACTGCAAGAAACCTAGAACAAAAGCCTCGGATTGGACGGATCAACAACGACGACCACGCAAACTACTAAAGGATTATTCTTTCGGATCCTGGAATGTGCGCTCTCTGAACAAACCGGGGCTGAGAAAGCCCTCTTTCAGCAGGTCGAAAATTACAAACTGAGCATTACTGCAGTCCAGGAAACAAATTGGCTTGGCAGCGAGATCAATGACAAGAAATTGCACACAATTTTTATAAGTGGCAAACGGGCCGCAATGATTTTGGAGTAGCATTTATAGTAAACAATTACCTCAAGCCGCACATTACTGATTTCAAACCCATAAATGAACGGCTGTGTGCGATTCGCATTAAGACTCGATTCTTCAATCTCTGGCTCATCAATGTGCACGCCCCCACTGGAGTTAAAGAAGACACAGTAAAGCACGAGTTCTACGCCCGCTTTGAGACTCTCTTCGACTCACTTTCAACAAACGACGCCAAATTGCTGGTGGGAGACTTTGACGCGAAAGTCGGAAATGAAAGTTGGCACCGGGGGACCACTGGAGGCCACAGAGTCTCCATGAAAAATGTAACGACAACGTATAGCGACTTATCGACTTCGCCATCAGCAGGAATCTAGTCGTAAGCTCTACGTGTTTCCCGCATCGACGCTACAAGCAGACCTGGAAATCTCCTGACACACATACCGTCAACCAAATTGATCACGTCCTCATTCGTAGGAGATGGGCGTCTAGTGTTATGGATGTCCGCTTCTATTGAGGAGCAAACTGGGACTCAGTTCATAACTTGGTGAAGACAACCTACAGATGTAGAATTTCCTCAGTGCACAATCGAGAATCAGCACTCCCAAAGTCTTTGCGGTTGATAAGTTTCTGAGTAAGCGGCGGTACCGCTACTGCCCTTGAAGAAAGATGATCGCCTATGCTACACAACATCAGCAACACAGGCGTCCATGGGCTCTGGGAAGAACTCCAGGGTACCATCACAGATGTCGCAAAAAAGGTCGTGGGATATGGTCTCTTATTTTAAAGAGCTTCTGAACCTACCATCTAACATCTCCACACAAGAAGCTCTCCAGGATATTGTTGATCTAGGCCCACCCATACAACCCCCGACAGTAGAGGAAGTTGAGCTCGCGTCGTGGTCACTAAAACCAAATAAAGCGCCGGGCGCTGAAGAGATTCCAGCTGAACTGCTAAGATTCGGTGGAACGAGTATAGTTGATGCCATACATCAATTACTCCTGCGAGTATGGGAGAACGAGGAGATCCCAGACGATTGGCGCAGAAGCATCATCTGTCCAATTCATAAAAAGGGAGATAAACTGCGGTGTGAGAATTACAGGGGCATCTCACTAGTTTGTACGTCCTATAAAATTTTGACGAAAATTCTGAAGAATAGAATAAAACCGTACGTAGAACGAATTATTGGCGAATATAAAAGCGGTTTCAGACCTGGTCGCTCCACAACCGATCAGTTCTTTACGGTCAAACTGATACTCCAGAGGTGCTGGGAATACAACGTAAACGTATACCAAATCTTTGTCGACTTCAAGCAGGCATACGACAGAATCGATCGTGGAGTACTGTACATCATGCTGCAATTTGGTATACCGGCCAAAGAGACTAACTGATCTATTTGAAACACGCACTGGTCTGAAACAGGGCGATGGACTGGCAACGACGCTCTTCAACCTAGCACTGGAATACGTTATTCGGGCTATGAATATGGACAACAGCAAGACGCTACTCATCAAGTCGACACAATTAGCAGCGTACGCCGACGACATCAACATCATGTCCCGAAGATTGGCCGACGCACAAGAACTTCTGCATACGGTCGATACCGCTGCAAAAGAAGTTGGACTACGTATCAACGAGGGTAAAACTAAAATAATGATGCAATCGACGACAAGGACACCTGCACAACCGAGCATCAATGTGGGGACCTCAACATTGAGTTCGTGAACAACTTCATTTACCTGGGTTGCAACTTGTCAAGGGACGCCAACGAAACTGACGAAATCAAGCGACGGATACAGTTAGCCAATAAGACTTTTTTCTCGGTTCTCCCCATAATGAAATCGAAGCATGTGCACAGAAACACGACGCTCCGCGAGTACAAAACCATTATACGACCAGTGCTATGTTATGGCTGTGAAGCATGGACCCTAACTCAAGCCTCCGGAAACATGCTAGACACATTTGAACGTAAGGTTCTACGGCGAATTTTCAGGGCAGTTTGCGATCGAGATGAATGGCGCACCCGGTACAACCATGAGTTGTATGAACTGTACGATGAACTGAAAGTTTCGAAAATCGTCAAACTACAACGACTTCAATGGGCAGAGCATGTACAACGAATGGACGATGATCGCATGCCAAAAAGAGTAATGAATGCAGAACGAGCCGACGGAGCGAGACTGCGAGGACGACCGAGATCTTGTTGGGAGAGCTCAGTATATGTGGACGCCGAGCAGCTACTGAGCCTCCAAGATTGGAGGTCGTGCTCACGTGACCGAAAAAATTGGAGGACAACGATCCAGGCGGCCAAGGCCCGACGTCAGGCTGTCGCGCTACGATGATGATGATGCGAGCGCGACACGCAATGCGATCCCATATGCGTCTGACCTTATCCAAAAAATACCAATTCGTAAAATTCGTTGCATAAATATCAGTATTAGTCTGTAATGTCTGTATTAATAAATGTTCATTAATAAATTAATAAAAATGTCTATCGAGAAATTTCTGTATCACTTATTACTTCTACTGAATCACACAAAGACTGTCGTCGTTTAGGGCCCTTTTTCTCAAAGGCCCGGGGGGACTTTTAGCCTCCAGTCCGCCCCTGTTTCGGGACTCCCTCCCATTTACGGATGCACACCGACTTACATCTCTGTCATACTTATTTCAAATGAGAAACATGGTCCACTTTAAAGGAACGCGTCCAAAATTGGTCATACAAAAATAATATGCTAGTGTATTTATTGTTTTTGCCATATGGATATCCATAATTCTTCATTATAACAGTTTCGTAAGTGATTATAGTATAATTATTACTATACATATATGTATTAGAAAAATTGCCAATATTTAAAATACTTTTGTATACTTACAATCAAAATTGGAATTGCTGCACTAATAGCAATTACCGCTGCCGGAATTGTATCTCCTGTATATTTATAGGTTATCTTATCATCTATTTCACAATAAAAACCTTGTTTGGAATTAGGTACATATCCAAATTCTGTGAGGGCTATCCATAATCCAGCTGAAAAAAAAAGAAAAAACGATAAAATTGTATGTATGAATAGGCTAACGGATTTTGTATGGGAATTTTGTGACGGGAACTCATCCCAAACTACTGAACCGATTTTAATGATTTTTACACCTCTTTCAGAGGTGTGCACAAACTATATTTGATTAAAATCGGATGAACAGTTCAGATGTAATTCGCGAAAAACTAATGTGAGATTTCAACACTCCAGGCGCTTTAAGGGGACCGAAGATTCCCCCCTAAACAAGGCGGGAGGGGAAGTTTTTCGGTACCTGTTGCTTAAAAACGAGTACAGATATTAACGTGATTTTTTTTTGTTTTGTTCATAATGATTTCACGAATATTTAAAGATCATTTGACGGAATTCGGTCGATGCATTTAGCTTCAGGCTTTTATTCCAGAAAGAGCCTTTTTTTCTTTCTTGTTTCATTTTTTTCGACACGTTATCATTATTCGATTTTCATGAAATGAGCTTTAGTGTCCCATAACAACGGGGAACACGCTCGTATAAAGTAATTTGAATAATATTAAATAGTAAAGGAGCAACGTGTACCGAAAGGCCAAGAAAGACTACTTTTCAGGACGAGCGTTTTTCTTTCAACACCGGTTTTCGCTTTTGGCGCACATCGAAACTTCATTTTATCTCTAAAATATCGATTTCTGATAACGAATCGATACGAGTCAACAGTCGCAGTACCTTCCGACGGACAAAATTGTATTTTTGGATCTATTCGTTTTCAATTTCTTTCTCTAGTCCACTATCAAAAAATAAACTATCTAATATCTTCAGCAATGCCCCGGTACCGAAAGGTATTCATTAATTTTTTAAAGGCTTTTATGAAGTTATGAAGTCATACCAAAATGTTTAGAAAAGAAAGAAGATTTTTTTTGGGCTAATAAAAAAAATAATTTTTTTTTTTTTCGTTTTTCCCATCTTCGGTCCCCTGAAATACTTGTTGGTGGAATGTTTATACCGACCATACGGAGAGGTATTTTTTCTTCTTCTTTCTCCGTTGAAAGCACAGATAAATTTGACAGATATAACTTTTACGACAGAAAAAGACTTTTTCTTGCCCGTGATCACGCACTGCTTTCCTGAAATTGCAAACAAAACAAACGTCGAACAAAACCGTCAACCACTGCGTCAATATTAGCGATGACAGCGACATAGTCTCAATTTTTTTAGTCCAGTTCCGCATCGCAAGTGGAGATAAGCCAAGTCCAAAACTAACTAAACCGATAGGTTTTTATCGTCAAAAGTTAGATCGATTTAGTTAGATCTCGAAGATAGTCCCGCGATATAAACGTAGTGATTTATGAAGGAGCAATCCGCATATACTCAACACTAAACTATTGTATTTGAAGTAATTCGACTCGTAAAAAGTAAATAGAGAGATACACGCCCTCTTCCCCGCAACACCCGCTCAGACAATATAGAAGCACATGAGATATCAAACTCATCCTCTCATACTTCTCCTTTGTGAACAATAACATTTCATTTTCACTCTAACGCGGAACACCCGCCCAGTCCACACAGCCGACACATGAAGAAGGTGTACGTAGCTTGGTTTTATAGTAGTGAAAAAAAGCTCATTTCCGTACTACGAATCAATTTTCGTTATTACCCGAGGGTGACGGGTTTAAAATATGCACCCCTAGGTGAGTCCTACCTTGATTGTACGAGACGACTAATAGAACCGATCACGTACAGGCAACAACAACACATCTAGATGAGCCTGCGGCACTGTTCAACATCTTTAGGACCTCCCACAGGTCAGTGTGTGTGAGTGGGTTGTGGGTTGTCTGGAGACCACCGCCGGATGTAAAAGGAAATTCCATACAAATTTATTTTCCACGCACTAGTGCCATCCAACTCCACCTTTCTCCAGATAGGTGTGAAAGAAATGGATGTGAGGCCTTATGGTAGAACACGCTAGAAGCACTTCCCCGCTGGACACTACTTCTGGTGCGCAATTGAGTGATCCCAGGGCGAACATTGTTCGTGCCAGAGCTCGACGGTTTCCAGGGGCAAGCGCTATGAGGCAGTCCAAGTACACTGTAGAGAAGCTGAGGGTTGCAAGTTGGAATGTCGGATCCATGACGGGACAGAGTGAAGAACTGGAGGACCTCATGAAACGGAGAAGGATAGACATTATGTGCGTGCAGGAGACCAAGTGGCGAAATGACTAAGTCGACCGAACTCGTTTTTTGACGAATTCCAAAAAGTACAAACTATACTATTATGGAAACTCGAATGATAGGAACGGCGTTGGCGTTATTCTGTCATCGGCTTTACTTGGCAGCATCGTTAGTATCTCGAAGATAAGCGACCGCTTGATGAGTATCAAATTGGTTATCTACGGAAGAGTGTGTAACGTCATAAGTGCCTACGCTCCCCAAGTGGGTTTGCAGCAAAGCGAAAAAGAGGCATTTTGGAGCAACGTTGACACACTGCTTCAAGGTATACCAGATACCGAGCTGATTTTTTGTCGGAGGGGATTTCAATGGGAGAGTCTAAACTGCGATTACGATGATTGCCATGGTGCGAAGGGTAGCCAATCTACAGCCAGAAATGATGAAGGTGAGGCTATCCTGACTATGTGCAGATCACACGGTCTGGTCATCCTCAACACTTGGTTCATTAAGAACCAAAGACACCTGATCACATATAGCAGTGGAGCTCATGCGACAAGAAGATGCCACGAAAGCTCAAGGGCAAGTTGCACAAAACGGTCGTACGTCCCACACTCATATATGCGTCTGAGTGCTGGACTATGTACAAGACATACAAAAGTAAAATGACTGCGACCGAGATGAAAATGCTACGAATGACAGGCGGTGTGACCAAAAAGGATCGCATCAAAAGTACCTACATCCGAGGCAGCTTGTTTATTGAACAACCGATTACTGAAAAGCTCGAAGATCGTCGTATGGATTGGTATTGCCATGTTCTAAAGCGTCCACCTGAGAACCTAATCATGAAGATACTATCAATGAATGTTCCAATTGCTGGACCCAAACTCCGAGGCAGACGGAAACACACATGGATCGATCAGATGAAGAAGTAACAACAACGCATTAATCTCGGCGATGATACGATCCAACACCGAGCTGCCTGCAGAAGGAAGCTGAGATTATACCGCCAAAATGGGCGAAGGGCCAACACCACAGGCAGAGCAACGCGAAGCCGCAGAGTGGTATGAAAGGGCCAGGAAGAAGAAGAAGCAATTTTCGTTATATTTACTAGCCAACTCGTCACTTCTACATATATTAGTAGGCAACGCGACAACCTGATTTTAAGTCGCCGTGCCGTATTCCGCGCCATGTGATGACCCACAGATACCATGATTGTTGCGTTATATCTTTTGGAAATGCCAAAATCATTAAGTCTCCATGGCTTTAGTGACCAGAGAAAATGGCCACGTTTATGCCGTGGAACTAAAAGGCGATTTAACTAAATCGTTTTAGTGCTAGTACTTGTTCGTGGTGTGTTTATACCGACCATACGAAGAGGTACTAAACATGAAAGATGTCAGCTGTTGGTTTGTGACTGCGGTGACATAGGTTAAGAAAATGTCACGGAGCAGTAGCCTCCTAATAAAAACGCGTTTCTACCGCTACAATCAAAGGATGAAACGAATGCAGAGTTTCAGGAAAGGATGAGGTATTTATATAACAAATAAAATATAATTTTTAACAACAACACCATTAGCGAAGACAGCAACACCACCTAGTCCCAATTTTTCAGTCCAGTTCTGCATAGCAAGTGGAGCTAAAATTGGTACCAAAACTAGCTAGTGCGACATGTTTATGTCGTCCTGAGTTAGCTCGAATTTGTTAATCCTCGAAGATAGTTCCGCGGCATAAACAAGGCCAATGATATCATAACGCAACAGTCTTTAAAATCATCATCACCACATACAACATTGAACCATAGATAAACTGACTACTGTAGTCTGTTTATCTATGATTGAACTACCGTCCGTGCGATGCAAATACGGATCATATTGCCCTGGATTTCGCTTATAATTCTCCATAGGAATTATTGCATCTCATTGAGGGTGTCTATACCAGGCACAGTTCTTCCTGGCACAAAACCATTTTTGTGTCTGGCTAGACGAAGCATATCGAAACGATAACAACTTTTAGACATGTAGGGCGTTTTCAATGTTTTTATTTTATGCTATACTGGAAGAAAGCGAAACGTACGTGTATTAGTTAAGAACAATTGTTGTGCTTGAAATTTTCGACCAAAATTTTTCTTCCCTTCCTATATCTTTCCCTTCATGCACCTCGCCTACAAAAACCGGTTTTGTTCGGGAACAATTGTGCCTGGTGTAGACACCCTCATTCGGCAATAATTGCCCTTTGCTCATCTATGAGAAAAATTTAACAATGCTCAGGACAGGACCGATTCATCGTAATGAAAGCTATTTTCTGTGTGTGTACATATACGAGGTAAATAAGGAGAAGCGAGAAATTCTGTCCCGACTGCATACATATTTTCGACACAAAATATTAATAATGTTCCGCAGGTTTTCCTCGGAGAATCCCAGAATCTTGGTTAACAGGATTGCTGAGGCTGCAGCACGCGCAAGTTGCAGCGGTCTCTTGTGTGGGCTTTGCATGATATGTTTTTTGAACTTCGTGCGAACAGGAAGATTATCTCATAAACTATTCAAGATAGAAACAAGCTTGCCGAAGGTATGAAGGGTATCATACCTTCGTTATGTTTTGTGGTACATTTGCATTTTTGAAATTAGTAGTAAAGCTTGTTCCGATTTCACTGTTCCTATAAGAGGTATATGAAATAGTGGGCCGATTTCAACCAAATTTAGGAACGTGGCTTAGCAGTCAATACGATTGAATAATATGCAATTTCGTAAAGTTATCTTCAGAAATAAAAAAAGTTTTTCTGACAAAAACTTAGTTTTGGGACGGTCATTCCTATGACAGCTATATGATAGAGTAGTCCGATTTTAACCAAATTCGGAAATATGATTTCACTAAAAACATTATTGATTATTGTGAATTTTGAAAACTATATCTTTAGAAATAAAAAAGGTTTTCTCACAAAGACAAATTTTTGGGCCGGTCGTTCCTATGGCAGCTATATGACGTCGTGGTCCGATTTCAACCAAATTCAGGAATGTGATTTATATAAAGATACTATTGATTAGTGTGAAATCTGAAAACGATATCTTTTGAAATAAAAAAGTTTTTCTCACAAAGACGAGTTTTTGGACCAGTCGTTCCTATGGCAGCTATATGACGTAGTGGTCCGATTCCGTTGGTTCCGACATATATACTGCGTGCAATAAAAAGAATGTTTTGTACAAAATTTCAGCTTGATAGCTTTAAAACTGAGGGACTAGTTTGCATAGAAACAGACGGACAGACGGACAAAGCTTAATCGACTCGTCTCATCATACTGACCAAGAATATATATAGTTTATATGGTCGGAGATGCTTCCTTCTGTGCGTTGCAAACTTCATGACAAAGTTAATATACCCTATCACATCCGTGAAGGGTATAAAAAGTTGGTCACATTTTTTGGTATACTCGTACTTATTTCTCGTATTTCCGTGATCTCTAATTTCACCTCAGAAAGTTTTTTGCTAGGATTAATAGTTACAGAGATAAAAGCCCAAAACTAAGTATTCATGCAATTGTATGAGCCTGCGACGTAGGTATTCAGAGAGCCGACATGCGCGGCGATATCTTGTATTCCTTGTATCATGGGTATAGCCCATTATTCCACAAGACATGTTGTTGAATCATGGGTATGTATAGCCATATGGATAAGATACACTCGAAATACAATAAAATAGGTACGGATGATCATGAATGCCGAACTGAAAAGCAGAGCATATTAAGGTGGTGTTACATTATCAAAAAAATTGGACCAAATCAACAAAAAACTAGACCGAAGCGTATATACCCTAGACTTGTACAGACCTAGTGGTAATACCAAAAGTACCAATTTATGCAATAAAAGTGAGTTTCCTATATGGCCAGTTTATAGGGGAGGTTGGCACTCATTCAGGAGGATCTTGACCATTCTCAAAATCAATTAACTTACCCATTCTATAAATATTTGTCGAATTTCATTCTATCGAAAGTTATTGCTTATTTTAAGTCTCACTCATAGGGGAGGTAGAGGTTTCTTTTGTCGAATCTTGCGCATTTTTATTACAATAACAACCAATTAGACTCCAGTACAAACATTTAACCAAAATAAGCTTCACTTTATCGAAAGTTATCGCTTATTTGAAGTTTCATTTGCAGAGGAGGTAGGGGTTTCTTGGGTCGGATCTTGCCCATTATTGCCACCAACCAATTAGATCATGCTACAAACGTTCCTGCGGTAGCCGGGTCTACGCACCGGAACGACCCGTTTTACAACGGCCAAGAGCTGCCAAAACCCTTCAATGCAAGAAGGACAGTGTGTTTGTATGTTACATGCCTCGTATCGCTTTTTTTATGTTCATTGGGAGCACAACATCTCGACGCAACTGCTCTCAGTGTTACTTCTCCGCGCCGGCATTGAGAGAAACCCAGGACCGTGGATCTGCTGCGTATGCGACAGAATGCTGCACCCAAACGCGACTACGGTGAGATGCAATTGTTGCAATCAGTGGTGCCACCTAAGATACTGCTCTGAACTCAACCATCACAGGCACTGGAATTTCTCCTTTACTGCCAGTCAGTGTAGGAGCAGAGGACAACTAGTAGCAGCCTCGTCTAACACGCCCCAACACCCAACACCATCGAGCGCTCAGACAGGATTACAGCCATCTCCGATGACTCCTCCTAACAGTTCCCATAGGATTTCTCAACACAATCTTACGCCTGCCCCACCGACTGCCATCTTCAATACGCTCTCACTCGTCCAACTCAACTGCAATGGATTGCAGAACAAAATCGCCGAACTCGCATCATTTATGGACAGACATCGCATCCAAGTTGGAGCCATACAGGAGACGAAACTGCACTCCAACCCGTCCCCAACATATATGGCAACTACGTTATTGTCAGGAAAGACAGGTTGACCAACGCTGGAGATGGTTGATATTTACATGGTATCCTGAGGGACAGCTTGATACCGGTGGGGTGTAAATATTGTAAACTTTGATATCAACATTACCCGATTTTATGGCGATGGCCTGCACTCCCATGGTGTTATCATTACTATTAATATCGATTTCCCGGTATTGCACGGAATGGTGAATAATGAAGGCAAACCCTCCTCCAGCGTTGGTCAACCTGTCTTTCCTGACAATAACGTAGTTGCCATATATGTTGAGGGACGAGTTGGAGTGCAGTTTCGTCTCCTGTATGGCTCCAACTTGGGTGCGATGTCTGTCCATAAATGATGCGAGTTCGGCGATTTTGTTCTTCAATACGCTCTCACTCGTCCAACTCAACTGCAATGGATTGCAGAACAAAATCGCCGAACTCTCATCATTTATGGACAGACATCGCATCCAAGTTGGAGCCATACAGGAGACGAAACTGCACTCCAACTCGTCCCTCAACATATATGGCAACTACGTTATTGTTAGGAAAGACAGGTTGACCAACGCTGGAGGAGGGTTTGCCTTCATTATTCACCATTCCGTGCAATACCGGGAAATCGATATTAATAGTAATGATAACACCATGGGAGTGCAGGCCATCGCCATAAAATCGGGTAATGTTGATATCAAAGTTTACAATATTTACACCCCACCGGTATCAAGCTGTCCCTCAGGATACCATGTAAATATCAACCATCTCCTTACCGGTCAACATCGCCTCCTGCTCGATGACTTTAATGCTCACCATGAACTCTGGCACTCGAACCTTAACAACGACGCCAGAAGAATTTCAATAGCTAAACAGCTTAATGCCTCTGATGTTTGTACCTTAAATGACGACATCCCCACTCGCATCGTCGGTACATGTTCCAGTACTCCAGACATCACGATTGCCAGTGCTAGCCTCATAAACGAAACACAATGGGAGCCGGTCCTAACACTATCTTCAGACCACTTACCAATCGTGATAAGGCTTGATAAACCGACAAACAGCATATCTGCCGAACACCGCACGTTTGTCAACCACAAAAAGGCTGATTGGAACGGTTTCACCTCCTATACCAACGCTAAATTCCTCGCTCTGCCAACGCCAACCAACGTCCGTACATACAGCAGAATACAACATAAGAAAAGTCCTGAATAAAGCGGCTGCGAAGTTCATTCCTGCAGGACGGATTCCAAAAATTCGGCCTAACTTTCCAGCCACGGGCGCCAGACTGGCAGACGAGCGAGACAGCATCAGGAGCGTAAATCCGGACGACCCCAGAATTCACGAGATGAACTGCGAGATCCATAACCAAGTAGCTGAACACAGGAGGTCAAAATGAAATACCCATCTGAATAACTGCAATCTAACCACAGGGTTGAGCAAGTTATGGTCGACCAATCCACCAAAACAGAAAGAAAACGCCATTCAGTTCGGTGAAAATTCAACAAGTGACCCTACCCACTGCGCAAGTCGTGTCAATAAACAATTTATTGAACACCCCGCACCAGACAGACTTAAGCGCAAAATTCGTAGGAAGATTCACAACCGAACCACAGACAGCATACCTGTTTTCACCACGGACGAAGTAGTTGCAGCTATAAGGAAGGCGAACAATTCGAAAGCATTGGGGCCAGATGGCATTTCAATGGCCATGCTCAAACACCTCAATCTGCCAGCCATCAACTATCTCACGGCTACTTTTAATCTATCCATCTCCTCGCTGATCGTTCCGGAAATCTGGAAAAAAAGGAAGAGTCATCCTAATATTGAAACCTGGGAAGAAAGCGACACTCGGCGAATCCTATCGTCCAATAACTCTACTGTCACCAGTTGCCAAAACGTTAGAAGCACTAATCCACCCTGTACTTGCGGACCACATCCAGCTTCCAGATCACCACCATGGCTTCCGAAGCATGCACAGTACGACCACGGCCTTGGATGCCATTACATCCCGCACAACAATATTGGTGGCGCATGACCTGTCGAAGACCTTCGACACTGTCAGCCATTCCGCGCTTTTGTCTGACATCAACTGTTCAACGCTTCCGACGCAAGTAGTGAAATGGATTGCCAATTATCTCGCTGGCAGGCAATCCTACACAGAATTCAGGAGCAGCAAATCAAAGCTTAGGAAGATTAAACAAGGTGTACCTCAAGGAGGAGTTCTATTGTATCTCCTACTTTTTTAATATATACCTATCAGGACTCCCAACACCTCCTGAAGGGATCGACATCATCTCCTATGCTGACGACTACTCCATTCTGGCAACAGGGAACAACAGCGGATATGTGCGAAAACATCAACGACAATCTTGAAGAACTTAACTCGTTCTTCATAAGCAAAAACCTTACCGTCTCAGCGTCTAAAACCTCGGCAACCCTATTAACCACCTGGACAAAGGAGGTCAAGATGCAGCTTGAAATCCCAATCGGGAATCATCCTATTCCTACTATAAACCATCCTAAAATCTTAGGAGTCACGCTGGACAGCATGGCCACATTATCACCCTATGCCTCAACCGTGTGCGAGAGGATGCGTAGTAAGAATAAGATCCTCAAGGCCCTGGCCGTTAGTACCTGGGGGAAGGATAACGAAACTCTACTGGTCACGTATAAAGCAGTCAGAAGATCAGTGGCCAACTATGCGGCTCCTGTGTCTCTCTCTCTCAATTGCCCTAACCCCTTGTGGGGCATAGCGCGTTCCATAGCGCCAAGTGGCCCAGTTGACGTTTCACGGCATAAACTGGTTTCGGAGAATGCAGTTGCCAGCATGCACCTCCTGCACATCCACAAACGTCGTCGTGGACGGGATTCGAACCCGAAACGCCGGTAGTCAAACATGAGACTGATGCCTCAACACACTGCGGTACCGGTCGCCCCAAAACTCTGTGACACACAGTGGAAAAAGATTCAAACATGCCAAAATGCCGCTCTCCGTACTGTTACTGGCTGTCCCCTGATGTCACCCCAAGACCATCTACATCAGGAAACCAGGATGATGCCTTTAAGGGACCACAATCAGCTTCTTCCACGAATTAGTCAGCTAGAGTTTTTTACGTTTATAAATTCAAATGGGTTAATTAATCAATTATTAACTCATTTCAATGTACAAACGTTAAAAATTCTACCTAATAAATTCGTACCAGCCGTTTTAATTTATCGATTCGATAAATTAAACTCCCGGTTAGCATTAACCAGACATTGAGAAAACGGGCCTAAGACTTTGAAAATTAAACAAACAAAAAATCCGACGGTTTCGAAAGAAGCGCGTTGCGTTACTTCTTCACACAAAATGTAGTCGACACAATTGTTGTGAAATTGTAAACATTGAGACAATGTAATATCTCTGCCAAATATTTGAGGCAAATTCAAATTTTTCTGGATCATAAATGGTCATACTAGTGTGGTAGCCAAATTTGCCTTGGTCAAAGATTGACTGACCACGACATTGCCTAAATAAATTGGTCAAATTTATTTGCTATAGTGTAATGCCACTTGCAAAACATGTTTGGCCATTGCAAAAGTGAGATAAATATTGTTTGAGATAATTGGTCAAATTTATTTGATAATGTAATACCACCTTGAGATAAATAGTTTGTATTTTTCAATACGTTCCTATTTATAGATACAGTCATAAGATAAGTCAGAAATAAACCACTTGAAAGGAGATGTGAGGAGGAGAGAAGGAAAAAAAAGGTTTAGCGAAGAAACAAAAGAGTGCCTGCGCATGCACTGTGCAGATACATGGTTTCTAATTAAGGTTTTCAATTCTTCAATAATTTATTGCTAGAGACAGCAGTCGAATTTCGGCTGCTGTCTCTAGATTGAATGGACCCGACCCCAGTAGTGAGGTGTGACCCGACGTGATAGTAGGTAGCTGGCCTTAAACATGGATTATGTATGTATCTTACGCCTTCTGCAAACAATAGGCTATAATTGGCAATTTGAAGTCATTGCCATCGTGCATCTACGCGTATAAAAGTGCAACGGCATCTGGTAGAAAATGGCTTTGAAAGCCATTATGAGCCAATTGCAGCCATCATCGCCACAAACTGCTGTCTACCCAGATTCACGATATCAACTGCAAGCGATGCGCCATTGTCTGTAGCAGGCATTACAAGTGTGTGGATAGACAAAGCACCCGGTAAAGATAGTTTGTATATACTATACTAAGTATGACCCGGCGCAGCTACTATGTGTGTGTGGTTAGACAAAGTATTTTGTTTATTCCCAAAATCACTAAATGATCCGGCAAAGCCGGTCTGGTAAAATTATAATGGATATACACTGGAAATAGTACGATATACTCAATTGTCCTAACCCCTTGTGGGACATAGTGCGTCAACTGTTCTTCCATGTGACCCAGTTGACATTTCATTGGCATAAACTGGTTTCGGAGAATGTAGTTGCCAGCATGGACCTCCTGCACTTCCATGGCCACGAACGTCGTCGTCGCTGTACGTTTGTCCGGGCACTTTTCGTACTCTGATCTCAACCAAAATTTGGTATGTAGGTTCCTTGTGTATCCCTGAGCACAAATCGGGCACCGCAATTTTGATTATCGACTGGACTAACGGTAGATTCTGTTTTGTTTAAGAGTACATTACTCGCCTAAGTCTTTTTAAAAATATTTCCTCCAGGCTTTTCCTGTGGTCAGAAATCAACCAAATTTTGTTCGTAACTTCCAAGTATTATTATTATAAGTACTATACAGTGATATTTTGATCCTCCTGCATGTGTGGGTCAGAAAAAAAGGACTCTCTTTTTCACGAAATTAAACGGAAAGCAAACCTGGTAGGAATGGGTATCTCCTGATTCGGGTGATGAGACCTGTTGAACTTTGTACACATATGAGTATCTAGCATGTTATCGTCACATTTAATATTGAACTTTGCACATCATATAACCGCATTAATGCAAAATTGCGGTATCTGCATTAATCGAAGTGCACTCAAAATCAATTGTAAGCAAAGTAGGTTCATTTATTTTACTTCAAAATGTAGATTTTTGCATACACAGCACTAAAGAAACATTGCACCCAAAATAAGTTTAATAGCCGTAGGTCGTTGAATGCGCAACAAAAGTATGTTTAGATTAGCATTTTTATTAGTAAGTATAAGTATCGATCATAGTTATCAATAAAGACCAACTGTCTAATTGGAAAACAATCTTTTCAGTTAGCAAACCAAGTCTTCTCAGTACGTTTTAGGACTACTGAATTGGAGCTTTTAAGCTGATCAATACGTTAAAGGACTATTGACATTTTCAAGACCAATGCACTCGAACAATATTCAAGGCATTTTGAGTTCTTTGATTAGGACTAAAACCATTTTGAGTCCTTCAGCGTGGAAAAAAGAATATTCTTGGTAACAAAGGACATTATTGACAATGAAGAGATCACTAGGCAAGATGGGTATCACATGACTGGGGGTCACGACACGAATTTCTGTCACACCATATACTGAATAAGAGTTAGTTTTCACTTAAAAAGTAAATTTCTTGTTTATTTCATTAGTGCCGGTTTCCATGTGCTATTTTTCAAGCTAGTTTGGCAGTTTTTCTTTGTATTTTGTTATTGCGCATGGAAAGTGGCACTTATAAAGGCTCGATTGTACTTACCAAAAATAGCTATTAATAGGTCGAAACATAAACCAATTTTCAAACCAAACCTTAAATGTGGTTTCAGTGGCATCTCGACAACACTTTCTTTAGTGGGTTGGATTGATTTAACCTTCGTTGTTGTCACTTCTGATATAGAAAGGCCCAAATTGTCGTGACCCTGAAATAAGATATGAATCTTTTATTAATATCGAATATAAAATTTTTTCCAATAAAAAACAAAGCTTCGTTTGAAATGGCGTTGTTTTTTTTAACATAACGCACAAATACATATACATATATGTACTCTAGAAAATTTTCAATGTGATTTCAAAAAGGTACAACCAACAAACCGTTCCTCTGATTTATAGTGCATGAATTTCAGATATAAGGGCAAACTATTAGCTCAGATTGAGTGTTTATTTGACAGTTCTAGCTTGCACAGTTCTCCAGTTATTGCGTTTTTAATAATGTAAAATCGATGCTGTACTCGACGTTCCAACGCACAAAAAAGCCTGTTTTCCCCACATTCGAAGGGCTGTAACTGCTCGAAATTAAAAAATTAGGATAAAACGATGTTAACGCGATTTAATCATAATAAAATTGGGAATTAATTTTTGAAACAGAACAAGTACATTATGTATGTAAATACTCGAAAAAAAGATGTAGAAATTTTTTTTTTTTCAAGCAAAACGAAAAATTGTATTTTAAAGACCTATAACATTTAGGCCCGTTTTCTCAATGTCTGATTAAAGTCTTTGTTAACTAACAGGGACACAAATTAAACGAAACTATAAACAGCCCGATAAGCATTTTCGTTTTCTCATACGTCTCATACAAATTACCAGGCCATAAAGTGTGGAACTTATCTCAGACCACAATTATGGCAAAATCAGCTGATTTTCTTGGCGGAATTCTACCGTCCACGAATCTATTTTGTATTAGAACGGTCTCTAAGCATATTCATTTGCAGCTTAGTTTGTTGCAGATTCTCTTCTATCGAATGAATTTTCAGGAACTCTGTCCTTTATGGCCACTTTCATTGTTTTCATTTGAATTTGCAAAAGTGAACAGTTCTAACTGTCAAAATCTCAACATCCGGTATCAAGTGTTGGGTTTTTGTTTAGGATAAATTTTCAACCGGAAACCAGGAGCTGGGCTTTGTTTTGGATAAGAGATTAATCAAAGGCAAGGGGACGGTTAGCGTTTATCCAATTGATAGCGCTAAACAGATATTGAGAAAATCAAATTGTGCTAAATGGCAGTTTATTCTTAAGAAAAATTTTAATCGGACATTGAGCAACCGGCCCATTGTGTTTTTAGTAATGTGAGATAGACAATTTTCACAAAAAAAAAATTAAATGCCTGCAGCTAAAGGGTTAGAATTCGAAAAAAATTCCTCATTCCTTTTTTCTCGGAATAAGATCACGTGCTTATAGGAGCTGACCTAAAGCTAATTGAGGAGTAGTTCTGATTTGTTTTTTCATTTATATATTTTTTCTTTTTTGTGCTGATTACGAATTCGAGGTACATATTTTGAAAACCGTAAACTCTAGCAAAAAAAAACTTTTTTTAGACAAAATCAAAGACCATCCACAGCCCAACAAAAAGATTAACGGTACTTTTTCGGTATTTTAAATAGTTTTCGAGATAATCTCACTTGAATGAACATGAGATAAAGCAGGTTTTCGCTTTTTAGCCTTTTTCAAGTACGAATATCTCGAGAACTATTGAAGATATGGAAAAAGTTGCCTTTAACGTTTATTATTTATCTGTTCCAGATCTTTCATTTTGTCTCAAAAAGTTTTTCTCTAAATTCAATAATATGTTCAAAAACAAAAAAAAAAGTTTTTTTGTGGAACTCCAATTTCCCAAAAAAAAAAAATTGGGAGCAAACCTCAAATTCGCAATCAGCACTTCAAAAAAACATAAACGAAAAAAAAATCAAAACAACATCACAATTGGTTTTAGGCAAACTGGACACTAAAACGAAGATTTTTCATTTTTTGGAGAAGGATTAGAATGTTAAAAGAGCTATTTTTCATAAAAACCTAGGCGTGCGAAGCTGACCTTTACATTAAATTTTATTGTAGGTAACTTATTGTACTTTCTAAAAGATTAAGTTATTTGTCTGTTATTTGTCCTCAGTGGACCAATCGAGAATCAGCCCTCCCAAAATCTTTGCGGTTGATAAGCTTCTGAGCGATGCTACGGCGCGGCGATGGCGTATACTACCGCCTTTGAAAAAAGGCTATCGTCTATGCTACACAACATCAGCAACACAAGCGTCCATGGGTTCTAGGAAGAACTCAAGAGTACCATCAGGGATGTCGCAGAGAAGGTCGTGGGATATAAAGCCCGACGAGCGCGAAAAAACTGGTTCGATGAAGAATGCAGAAATTCACTTGACGCGAAAAACGAGGCTTACAGGCAATGGATTCAACGAGGGACAAGAGCCAGGAGAGAAAAATATGACGAGCTACGGCGAATATCGGATAGAATAATTAGACGTAAGAAACGTAAATACTTTGACGAGCAGTTGCTGAATATAAACGAAAACTTAGCTAATAGGAACACCAGACAAACGTACAAACTAGTAAATACAATTAAGAACGGCTATCAACCCAGGCCCAGCCTTTTAAGGACAAGGATGGAAACATCATCAGCGACACCGATGGCATTAACAAACGATAGGTCTCTTATTTTGAAGAGCTTCTGAACCTACCATCTAATGTCCCCACACAAGAAGCTCTCGACCATATTGTTGATCCAGGTCCACCCATACAACTCCCGAAAGTAGAGGAAGCTGATCCCGCATTGCGGTCACTAAAACTAAATAAAGCGCCGGGCGCTGACGAAATTCCAGCTGAACTACTAAAATTCGGTCGAAGGGGTCTAGTTAATGCCATACATCAATTACTCCTACGAGTATGGGAGGACGAGGAGATCCCAGACGATTGGCCCAGAAGCATAATCTGTCAAATTCACAAAAAGGCTGATGAACTGCGGTGTGAGAACTACAGGGGTATAACACTAGTTTGTACGTCCTATAAAATTTTGACCAAAATTCTGGAAAATAGAATAAAACCGTACGTAGAACGAATCATTGGCGAATATCAAAGCGGTTTCAGACCTGGTCACTCCACAACCGATCAGCTCTTTACGGTCAAACAGATACTCCAGAAGTGCTAGGAGTATACCAAATCTTTGTCGACTTCAAACAGGCATACGACAAAATCGATCGTGGAGCACTGTACAGCATCATGCTGCAATTTGGTATAACGGCCAAATTAGTGCGACTGACAAAGATGAAGATGACCAACTCCGTGTCACGAGTCAGGATCTACAATAGACTTACTGATCTATTTGAAACACGCGCTTGTGATTGTGTGCGATTGTAACATAATAATTAGCTAATGGGTTGAAACTTATTTTTTCTCTTAGGCAACAATATGACAGATAATTCCCGATCATTCAAAATTTTAAAAATACTTCTAATATCGAAATTTGTAGTTAAAAAAAATATCCTATTGACGAAAGACCCAGGCGCCGCAAATTCAACACCGATCGAATAAAAAATCCAGCTGCCTTACAACAATATAACGACAATCTTGCGCAAAAAGGAGCTGAGATAGCTAGTCACCCAAATAGTGACATAAATGAAAACTGGGATGCCATAAAAATGTGTACATTGATAGTGCAGATACCATCCTTGGCACAAACACGGATTGCCGGAATTAGCCCTGGATGGCCGACGCTTCATCGCAGCTGATTGTTGGAAGAAAAGAACTGAAGGTTCGTTTGACTGCAGCATCAGACGACAATCGAAGCACCATCGAACTCCTTTATCATCAGACACCTCGAGAAGTTGAACGTAGTGTACGACGCGATAAAAGAGTTTATGCGAATTCTCTTTTAGCCTCAGCAGAAGAAGCCGCAAGAAGTAACAACTTAAGCGCCGTATACGGTGTCATCAAGAAGTTTAGATTAGATTAGGTGGAGGGCGGTGGGCCGAAGGGCCACCAAGCACTGCGACCTGACTGAAGGTCTATTGTGCTACACCCTAGTGTCTATTCAGATTAGGGATTAGTTGTCGAGACCAATCATTCCCACGAATCTGCTCAATTGCTCGAATCTTAGTGAGGCAATCGTTTCCGCTTCAGGAAATGCGTCGCCGAAGCTTTGATAGCAGCCTGACTGTCTGTGAAGATTACAATATTCTTGCCTCGGTATCCGGCCGCTATGCATATGTTGGCACAGGTTTCGATTGCGTGAACTTCCGCCTGAAATACCGTAGCGTACTTTCCCATAGGGATGGATAACTGATGAGATGGGCCTGCGATGCCCGCCCCTGTACCCTCTTCGGTTTTAGATCCGTCTGTATACCACTTAACAATATTGGAGGAGATGGTGTTAAGGTTCGAGTTCCAGTCCTCTCTATTCCAAATTTCGGTTGAGAATGGAAGTTTGAAGCAAAGCTCCCTAGCTAGATTATCTGATTGCATACCAGATAAATAGTCCTCATTTACCCAGTTGCTTTGTTCTGGGTTTAGTTTGAGGGAGTTCTGGCATGATTTCAGTCTGGCTACTGCTATTTTTGCCTCCGCCTTTAGATGATTGTGGAGCGGCGGGAGGTTTAGTAGCGCTTCAAGAGCTGCAGTGGGGCACGTGCGGATAGCCCCCGTTACTGTGAGACATGCTAGTCTCTGAATCTTACCTAGTTTTATTTTACCATCAATGGTGGTAGATTTTTTCCACCAAACAATAGCTCCATATTCAATGATTAGTCTAACAATCGCCTTATAGATCCAGAGGATTATGCGAGGGCTTGTTCCCCAAGTCCTACCCACAAACTGCCTGCAAATCCATAAGGCTTTGATAGCTTTGTCCGTTACTGTCCGTAAATGTTCCGACCAGAGTAATTTACTGTCTAGAATAACGCCAAGGTATTTGGCGGAATCCGGCAGGTGCACTGGGGAATGGTACATCGTAGGACATTTCAACTGTCTGGTGTTTCTTTTCTTCGAAAAGGGAACAATAACTGTCTTAGCCGGGTTTACTCGTAGACCGTTGTCATTGCACAATTTTTGTACTGTGTTTAATGCTGATTGTAGAATCTCTGTTAGGACTTTTTCAAACTTTCCCCTAACAGTTATAACCAGGTCATCAGCATATCCTCAAGAAGTTTACAGGCGGTTGTAACTCCTGCCAACATCCGGTGAAGGATAGTGATGGAAAACTACACTCTAAAAAAAATTTGCCCTTATAATAGAAGGAAACTTTATTTCCTTCTATTACTCGTATAATGGTAAATTTACTCTGGAATGCAGATTTACATATCGAGTGTAATTTAACACAAAAAATATGTAAACAGGTAGTCCCAAATATTTGCAAATTTGCACCCGGAAATATGTAAAAATACCCTCTAAAAGTAGAAACATAAATTAATGTACCCCTAAAATGTGTGATATTACATACCCGAATGGGTACTCATTTAACAGCTATGTGGGCTCATAGTCCGACACATAAATCCCCTTTTATCGAAAAAACGAATGCCTTCAGTACGAATCGAAACCAGAACCCAGTGAGCAGAAGGCGAACGTGCTAACCGTTGCGCCAAAGAATAGAGATTATTGCTAACAAGAAATGGGACTCTATACGAATTAAGAGTGCCTGACTAGTAGTTGCATATGTGTTGGATTCCATCAGTACACAAAGGGGTAATGCGGATTAGCAAGTATGTTACTCATACGATGAAACGTACTAGGCAGTTGGCATTTGGAGAGCTTTTTCAAACGTTGCCATCCCTATTCCTCTAAAGGCAACTTTCATTTGATTATTTGCGTATCAATTGGCGTTGCGCTTTTGCTTAAATCGTATGAAGTGCCACCCCCCTGGTTGCGCTATCCGGACTACTTATGTGCACTAATTAACACGACTTAAATTATTAATGCGACAAAATGCAGCAAAAACTGAGTAAAACTACATCTACACTTTGTAAAATTGTACCAAAAACCGAATTATAAACAAAATGTAAAAATACAATACATAAAAAATACATGATTTCAGATTTGACACCAATTTTAGTATAATTTTCCGAGTTTTTTAGACATTACATAAAATTTGTTTAAATATCCATTCTGGATGTGTATATGAGCGGGAAAATTTAGAGGAAATTTAAGTTCATTTTTTACAGTGTACGAGTACTTATCTTGGAAGATCAAATAAGGCGGTGGAAAGAACACTTCACCGCGAACTTTAACCAGGTAACCTCACTGCAATTATTACACTAAAACAAGGAGAGGCCGCAGGATTCGTTGGTATCCCTGCCGAACTTTATCAAGCAGCGTCAAGCGTAACTGCCGATTTGCTGCGCCCACTTGTTGCTAAAGCGTGGAATATAGAGATCTGTCCCACTGAGTGGAAGGAAGGTTTGATCATCAAACTTCTAAAGAAGGGTAGCCTCACAGACTGTAATGATTGGAGACGCATTCGTGTGCTTCCTGCCGTTGCCAAGATAATAGCTAAAATTGTCCTGGAAAGACTAAAGGCATATTTAGAAAGCACAATTGATGAAGAGCAGGATGGTTTTCGATCCGGATTCTCCTGTGTCGATCACATTAACTCCTTGCGAATCATCATCGAGCAATGCGCAGGGTACAATATATGGGCGGCCTTGCTCAGGAGAAACATCCCTGAGAAGCTTGTGGCTGTTATTAGGCAACCTTTGGTATGGAGAAAAGGACATTCTTGGCAATGAAATGACATCTAGGTAAGATGGGTATCATATGACTGGGGTTCACTAGTTTACTGCTGATGGCGTTTTGAGCCCTTTAGTTAGGAAAAAGGGCATTTACCTGGTACATATGGGTGCCTCCTGAATCGGGGCGATAAGGACAAGATTTTCCAAAACAAATGATAGACAACTTGAACGCCAGTGGATCAAAATTAAATTCTATTTGCATTGGACGAGCCTAAAGTGCCGATGAACAACATCGCTAAGATTATATTGATATGGGATATGCTCTGTCGCTAATGTTTATTTGTTCGGAACGACAAGAAACCTTTTGACATGGATATGTCTTATAGCTGGGGGTCATCCTAAAAATTTGTCCGTCACACGAAATGTCTGTTTTTCTACTCGGGGGTCAGAAGAGGAGAACAAGCCCATTGAAAATTTTTCTTTTCTGGTTGTGCATGTCGTTTGAGTGAAGTGGTCATTGTGCATGGCTGTTGCTTGTAGATCCGCGCGGGTCGCGCGCTTGCGGGGATCCTGTGTGTACATGTTGGGATGTTGATTTGATAGCGATAAAGGTTGACGTTGTGGACGGCAAGAAATAACATAGTGTACGGGTGAACAGGCGCTCTCTGTCCCACGCTCTCAGTCAACGCGACGCTATAATCAAAACTCCTGCATACACATTCATTCACATTCCTCCTCTCATTCATTCATATCATTCTCATTCTCACCATTTCATTAAACAAATTGTGCACTCCCGACATGCACATGCATAGACCCAATCTGAGGTCACAATGAATGAAATTCCATTTTTACTTATTATTTAGGTCAAGGACGTCCAAGGACTTTCAATGACCTTCAATTTCCGCCAATTCCCATTCATTATTTAATAAAATAGCCCGTGTTGTACTATCTGAATCACTAGAGTCCCAGAAAAAGTAGCAAGTAGTCAGTTCGACTAACATTTGGACATGCGCAGACGCAATTTGAGAGAGTGTACATAGTTCCCGCCCCCCCGAAGATGAGCGGGAGCGGATGAAGTTCATTCGAGCCGAATCGGGTGATCCAGCGACTGTGTTTGTGCATTTGCAATGGCGGCGATTTGAGGTCTGCCTGGTCCACAATGTGGGCCCCCACCACACGTGCAATAAACATATAGAACAAAATGGCGGATTTATACTAGGCGAGTAAGAATCTCTCAAGCCCCGAAATAAAGAAATATTCGTCGCAGGATGTTATATGTTATGATGTACATTCAGAGGTCTGCAGAAGATCAAATGCCCCCCTTCCGCAAAAATTCCAAAATGTTTAAAATGGCTGGAATCCAAACAAATAAAATAGCTCGCGTTGTACTACAATACATATCTGAATCAATAGGGTCCCAGAAAAAGTAGCAAGTAGTCAGTTCGACTAACATTTGGACATGCGCAGACGCAATTTGAGAGTGTGTACATTACATAGTTCCCGCCCCCCGAAGATAGAGAGCGAGAGCCATAGCGGATGAAGTTCTTTCTATCCAAATCGGGTGATCCAGTAACTGTGGTTGTGCATTTGCAATGGCGGCGATTTGAGGTCTGACTGGCACACAATGTGGGCCCCTACCACACGTGCAATAAACATATCATAAAACAAAATGGCGGATTCGTACTGCGCGAGTGAAAATCTCCCAAGCCCCGAAATAGAGAAATATTCGTCGCAGGATGTTATAGTTCCAGGTCCGGGCAGCTCATCGTGACATGATGTACATTCAGAGGTCTGCAGAAGATCAAATGCCCCCCCCCCCCCCCCCCCTTCTGCAAAAATTCCAAAATTTTTCTTGAGCATTCTCTTTGTGCGTGTGTTGGAATGTTTTGTTTACTTTTGTTAGTTTCCCTTTCTGTTTGCCGGACACAATCGCATAGAGTCGCACGCGTTACTTGAGAAACGGATTGTGTGTGCCGGACCCGGACTGTTGATTAAAGGGGCGGGATGAGGCGGATAGTGTGGGAGCGATTTTGCAATAGATACACAAACACAATACACGTGCGATTGGGAAAAGATGGTGGGAAGCGTGATTGCGATTAGCAGAAACTTACTCAGAGAAATGTCGATAGGCTGCAGTCTGCAAACTGTACCGAACGGGTAGATGGAACAGGGTACACGAGAGGAGGTGAATATTGCACACACGCGATGCAAACGAAAACGAAACGATCCTGCGAGAGAAAGGAGCCCGAGCGGACAGGGCAAAGCAAAGCAGAATTTATGACGAGTATCTACACTGCCACCAGATACATCGGTACATGGATATGTCTTATGCCTACCGAAAGCGTGGGACGTGTTTTTCGAATGATTTCATCCAGTAAAACTATACTGGGATCTTTATAAAACTTACGTCGATATCTTCAACACAACAGGTTCCACGCAGTCGGTAGTCATAGATATATCCATGTTCCGATGTATCTGCATGCAGTGTAGATACTTTGTGTCTTTTTTTCTGCTAATTGCTAACAGATTTTATGTAGCGTCGACATTCAAAGTCTGATGCATAGATTTAGTTAAAATTTTAGTCGTATTAAAACCAAGGAGAATGTATAAGTACACTCAGAAAATGGCCCCATAGAAAAGCATGGTAGATGTCCCATTAATTAATTTAATAGAACAAAGTTACAAAATTGTTTATATGTAGTATAAATAGGATTTGGCCCATTGAAATAAAGTGATCGAGACCATTAGCCGATAATGCATAGGTAATCTTATCGTTTAAATAGTGTTCGTCAATAATTTTATAGCATGTCATATTAAATAAGGGAATGCGGATCAATAGCATAGTGTATCCCATTGGTTTAATAGTTCATTACTATATAATAGTTTTTATAGTATGTCATATTATTTATGGAATCTGATTGACGATTGTTTCAGAGTTTACATTTCCAGTGACTGCGAATGCTCGATAGAAAGCGAATCGACTTGCCAACCGAGAAATCGCGGGTTCGACTCCTGCCACGAACATATTCGTAAGTGGCTTTTCTCGCCAACCTCAAGTCTGCTCGGCTACAATCAAGTACATTGATTTAATAAAAATTAATGGAATAAAGGCGGGACGACCGTGATTATATTTTCTTTATAATATATTCAATAGTGTCTTCTTATTAATTTAATAGGAAATACCTACTAACGTAATGGGATAAGAGATGGTTTGTTTGATTTATGGTTTGTAAATTATTAAAATAACCACGCAGATCTCATTGACCATTTTTAATGGTAAAAACTATTAAAAAACTATTAAATTGATATTTATTTAATGGATAGATAGATAGATTTTCTGAGTGTACAAAATAAACTGTCCAGAAATAAAGACTTATAACGAGAAAACATCTCTTTATTTACTCGAGGACATAACAGGCTTAACATGACAATCATGGGTATTTGTCGTACATATATCACTTCATTTCTTATGCTCATGACAACGGAAGAACTTCTAAAATCGTAGAATTTTATTCCAGTTCCCAATTGTTAATGAATCGCACTTGTAGTTCAAATATGCTATTTGCTCTCCAAATCAATAGGAAGTAGTTCTAAATACAAAACGTACGTTTCATTTAACACAACCAAAGACAAGATGTTGATTTGGCTAAGTGATATTGTAGATTCATTGAACTTAATGAGTGTACGAATGCCATGTTGCACGCTTATGCTCAGAAGCAGAGATCTACCAATTTAGATACGTATACCATATGGTCGGACGATGAATAGATAAAGAATCGTATTACTTGAGTCAAAAGACGTACTAGTGCCAATTTATACTTGCGGTTTGCCGCAACAGAAAATACGATTTGCCGCTAAAGAAAATGAAACCGGAATATAGAGGGCAACGCCCGCAATCTGAGGGTTTTGTAGTAAGCGGTTATTTTGGTACGAAAATATCGCTTCTTCGCTCTTCTTAGTACTACTCAGATAGATAAAAACACCATCATTAAAATGCCTTACCCATGATGTAGTATCTTACATGCCATTTCATAACAAAAAAAATGATACAAAGTATCTACACTGCATGCAGATACATCGAAACATGGATATGTCTTATGCCTACCGAAAGCGTGGGATGTGTTTTGTCGAATGATTTCATCCAGTATAACTATACTGGGATCTTTATAAAACTTACGTCGATATCTTCAACACAACAGGTTACACGCAGTCGGTATCCATGTTTCGATGTATCTGCATGCAGTGTAGATACTTTGTATCATTTCCCACCAAAAGCCAATAACCTGTCTTCCAAGAACCGATTCCCGATAAACCCACTCCAAATCAAACTTAACACCCCTTTTAAGAGACAGAGAGACATACCAATTGAAAGCTAACGTCCCCATATGAACCGGATACACCCGTTCTAATGAGATTGAAAACCCAACCACATGAGACAGATAAACACGCCCTATTGAAAGTCAACATTTATGCTGCTAATACATCGTACCGTATGTGGAGATTTTGTTCTATGTTTATAGCACGTAGTATAAATCCGCCATTTTGTTCTATATGTTTATTGCACGTGTGGTGGGGGCCCACATTGTGAACCAGTCAGACCTCAAATCGCCGCCATTGCAAATGCACAACCACAGTCGCTGGATCACCCGATTATGTACACTCTCTCAAATTGCGTCTGCGCATGTCCAAGTGTTAGTCGAACTGACTACTTGCTACTTTTTCTGGGATCCTAGTGATTCAGATAGTACAATGGGTGCTAATTTTAAATCGGCCACTACATTCATTCTTGCCGTCCACAACGTCAACCTTTATCGCTATCATATCAACATCTCAACATGTACACACAAGATCCCCGCAAGCGCGCCGCCCGCGCGGATCCACAAGCAACAGCCGTGCACAATGACCACTTCACTCAAACGACATGCACAACCAGAATAGAAAAATTTTCAATGGGCTTGTTTCCTCTTCTGACCCCCGAGTAGAAAAACAGACATTTCGTGTGACGGACAGATTTTTAGGATGACCCCCAGCTATAAGACATATCCATGTCAAAACTCCATCTCTCACCTCTCAAAATAATAATTAATTAATTAATTTCGCCTCTATGTGGACCCCCCTTAAAATTGACCAATTACGACACATCGCTTTCTCCACCGAATTAAAGCATTTTTATACATTCTCACCGAATTTCATGTGTATAGCTTCAGCCGTGAGATACTCTATGGACAGAGACAGGACCGATAGACATTTGACCGAATTTACAAAACCCTAAAAAATAAATTTTATGTGTAATTATTGCTAGAACCACCGCTCTCAACCAATTTTTACCCTTTTAAAAATGGTTAATTAAATAACTGCAATTCGCACAGCAAAAAACAACATGCAAGTAGTACTCGCACCTATGCATGAGAGCAGTAGGTGTATTTTTTGTATGGCTAGTGTCAAAATGACTAACGTTAAATGAATGTACTATTATTAAACGTTACGTGATTGAAGTGAAACTTAAAGATATTATTGCTTATTGTGTTGGTTATCGTTGTTTTTAATTGCATTGACCCCTCCAGGGGCATAGGCGCGTCAACATCTCTAGCATTTCTATGCCTTGTTGACGTTTCGGTAGCATATCAACTTTTCGGAAGTGCAGTTGCTAGCATGCACTTCCTATCCGTGCTGACTTTATACTGACAGGCTCGGAGCACTGCGAGAGTTCTATAAGTACACGAAATTCAACCGGGGGGGGGGGGGGGGGGGGGGGCATAACAAACTTTCTCCTCTCCCTCATTTCCCCTTTCTTAAAATATGAAGAAAATGCCAAAAATGGAATGTACTCAATGATAACCTTTCTTACGATACCCCGATGGCCTATATCAAACGAAAAGAAAAATTTGACCTTCATTTTCCCTTTATGGACCCCCCTTAAAGTTGGCCTATTATGACGCATCGCATCGGTTTCTCCAGAGATTTATAATACTCATGAATTTAGCTTCAGCGGTTCGTGAGATATTTCATATGGGTTTTGTTTTTACTACAAAACCCTAAAAACGAAAAAGGTAAAGAATACGCATTGTATAAGCAACAAGTCAGAAAACCGCATTTCCTCTTGAGGTAAACGGCAAATATAAATCCGTTCGAGTGAGCTCGTTTTACTTCAACTGAATTAAGGTATCATTTACAGTACACATGCTAAAAGTGATCTCTCCGTGCATATGTTGAAGAGTGTCTGGTCGATCCAATTTTTACAAAAATTTTACGAGTAGGTATATAAATAAACAAGAGCTTTCCATGATTATTTGATTGGAAATCATAGATGCATTTCATTATTTGACACTGACTGACTGCATCATCTGAAAAATATATGCTATCGAAACGTCAACTACGCACAGTAATACAAGATGCCCCCGGAGGGGTCACGACAATTAACAACAAAACATATACTCCAGTCCCTATGTACGTGAAAACGCATTATAGAAAAAAGTGAACCACCAAACGAAATTGCTTTTGTGGGGTGTAGGAAGGGTCTGGAAAAGGTTAACTTTAAGTTACCTAAAATGGATATGGGGCTTTTTTTGCTAAAATAAAAAATGCGATGCGATTCGAGTCCGTATATACCCTTCACTTGTACAGACCTAGTGGTGACACCAAAAGTACCAATTGGCAACGACCATATGCATTAAAAGTGAGTTTCCTATAAAGCCAGCCAGGGAGGTTGCCACACATTCAGAAGTATTTTGAACATTCTCAAAATCAATTAACTAACTCATTCTACAAATATTTTTCGAATTTTTCAAGTCGCTAACTTCATTCTATCGAAAGTTATTGCTTACTTGAAGTCTCACTTGTAGGGGAGGTAGAAGTTTCTTTTGTCCAATCTTCCGCATTTTTAATAACAGCCAACTAGATCCCAGTACAAACATTCGACCGAAATTTCAAGTCACTAGCTTCATTTTATCGAAAGTTATCGCTTATTTGAAGTTTCATTTTTAGGGGAGGTAGGGGTTCCTTGTGTCGGATCTTACCCACCATTGCCACCAACCAATTAGATCATGCTGGAAACATTTAAACGAAATTTCAAGTATCTAGCTTCACTCTATCGAAGATTATGGCTTATTTATTTGAAGTTTCATTTGTAGAAGAAGCAGGGGTTTCGTTGGTAGGATTTGATGTATTTTCAATATCAGCCAACTGAATCCTTCTACAAACATTTGACCAAAATTTCAAGTCGCTAGCTTATTTTATCGTAAGTTATCGCTTATTTTATGTTTCTTTTGTAAGGGAGGTAGAGGTTCCTTGAGTCGAATTTAGCCCATATTTCTCCCTCTCTGGATCCTGTCAACCCCTTGTGGGGCATAGGACATTAACCACGCCGACTTTCCACCTCGTCCTGTTCGCCGCCATCGCCTTCAACTGACTCCACGATTTGCGTATTGAGTTACCCTCGACCTCAACTGATCTTCTCCAGGTGTTTCTAGGTCGTCCAACGAGGCTGCTTGCATTGGTTCCCTATGGGTTCCAATCGACGGCCTGTTTAGCAATGTTTTCCGGCCCTTTTCGAAGTGTGTGACCTATCCATTGCCACTTTCGCCTTTTTATAGAGGTGTCTATCCTGTCTTGGCCAGTAATGAACAGGAGGTCGTCGTTAGAAATCACCTCCGGCCAGCGTATGTGTAGGATGCGCCGTAGACGCTGGTTCACGAAAGTTTGCAATTTAGTTGTTATCGCCCTGGTCACCTTCCAAGTCAAACAGCCATAAAGAAGCACAAATTTTACATTGGTTTCGAAGATCCTGAGTTTGGTACGTCTGGAGATGTTGTTGTTTTGCCAGAAAGGAGTTAAACTAAAAAAAGCTGTTCGTTGTTGATGCGAGACTGTACATCGGCATCCGCTCCACAATCTGCTGTAACTACGCTTCCGAGAAAGCAAAAATTGTCAACTTTCTCGACTGCCTGCCCCGAAACACAAATTGCGCTCTGTCTTCCTTCCCATCTTTAATACCAACTAACTCAAGCTCACTTCCAACATTTGACCAAAATTTCAAATCAATCGCTTCTATCAAAAGCTTTCGCTTATTTAAAATTTCATTTGTAGGGGAGGTAGGGCTTCCTTGGGTCGGATCTGGCTCATCTTTAATACCACTAACTAAATATCACTTCAATATTTGACCAAAATTTCAAGTTGCTGGTTTCACTCTATATAAAGTTATCGCTTATTTGAAGTTTTTTTGTAGGGGAGGTAGACCCAAGGAACGTCGGATCTTGCCCATTTCTTGCCCAGTTCAATAATGACTAACTAGATCTTACTACCTACACTCTACCAAATTTTCAGCTCGCTAGTGTCATTCTATCGAAAGTTATCGTAATTAAAGGAATATATAATCTTTTTAAATTTATAGGGGAGGTAGGTGTTCCTTTGATCTGATTATGTCCAACTTACCAAAACTCAAGCAGCTTCTCACCTCATAGTCACAGGCCAAAAACCAGGCATCTGCGTCAATTAGTTCAAGAGTTATAGACAAAAAAACCTGAAAAGTAGGGTAGTACGGGGTTCTTTGTAAGAAAATTACCGTTAGTTTTCAATGGATCGATTTTATTTTTCGAGGAGAGTATAAGATTACCCTCACGAGCAATCTGCCAAAGCTAGAGCTTTTCATGTTTATTTAGTTGGGAGTTATAAATACATTTAATTATTTTACATATGTAGGGGAGGTAGGCGTGCTCTTGGCCTGATCATGCCCATTTTCAATACCAACCAACTAGATCATACTGCCAACATTTAACCAAAATTTCAAGGCCCTGGCTTCATTCTATCGAAAGTTATCGTGCGAACGGACAAACGGACGGACAGACAGACAGACAGACATGGCTAAATCAAATCAGGAGGTGACCCAGATCATTTATATATATGCATTGCTAGACCTCCGGAGCTTCCTTTAAGGTGTTACATATTTTCGTCGTGATAAAAACAATATACCCTATACTATAAGTCAAGGGTATAAAAACAGTAAAACAAACAGTTTTCCTATTTTATAACACGCGATAAGTCGCTTGCTATTGACCTTACAAGGTCGACCCGGTGCTCATTTTAAAGGTTTTTCCGGCATGGCGTTTTTTACGTTTGATCAATTGCTTTCGAGATAACGAACGATGAAGCAAAATAAAGAAACAATAATTTGCTTTTTTTTTCTCATTAAAGTCAAGGAAAAGTGTGGAAAAGTGCAGAAATGCTCCAAGTAAAATTTATAGAGCACAAAGAATCCTACATACTGCTTATAAGCAGTATACTTTTCGTCTCATTTCGCTGAAAATTGCGCCTTGTAGAGCGGCTCAAAGTTTGAAGTCGGCGTTACCGCGTTATCACCGCACTGGTTACGTCGATATGCAGCGCCGCATCGGTTTCGCAAAGATTCCAACTGCATTAATGCAAAACCAAAACATAGTCCGGATGGCGCAACGGTTAGCACGTTCGCCTTCTATGCACTGGGCCCGGGTTCAATTCCTACTGAATGCAGTAGTTTTCAATAGAAAAAGAGGATTTATATGTCGGATTATGAGCCCACTCAACTGTTAAATTAGTACACATTTATGGGGCAAATAACTCGGTTGATAATCACACTTCTTCTACACAAACCCGCCGTTACTACCTAGAAATTGAGGTGCTAACTCATCTTGAGGCTATGGTCCAGATAGGACTGTCTTATCTATGACTTTTAAACGTGTAATGGATATTGAAATTGAAAGTGCCCTTCGGGCGAAAGGAGCCGATCTCACCACCACAGTCTGGGTGAAGTGTATGCTGTCCTCTAGAAAGACCATCACAACGATAGGAAACTGTACCCTCTCAGCAAACGTCATGCGTGGATGCCCGCAGGGCGGAGTATTTTCTCCCCTCCTATGGTGCATTGTAGTTGACAGTTTGATGTGGAAACTATCCTCCATGAAGTAGTAGTAGATTACGGTGCGGTGGTCTGGTGGAGGAGAGCCATTACGTCAGCCGGCAGAACGGTTCTGAATAAAATTCAGAGACTTGCCTGCAATGCCATCACTGGGGCCATGCGTTCTTGTCCAACAACTGCTTTAGAAGTTTTACCCGATCTCCCGCCTATCGGTGTACACACTAAAGCGGAAGCTAGAATGGCAATCGTTAGACTCAAGGCCTGTAACAAAGGGATCAAGTTGACCCCAAGCCAACAAAGCTGGTTGAAAAGTGACAAGGTAGTTAGCATGCCAACTGATTACCTTGTGAAAACTCTTCGCTTCAACCATTCCTTTAAATTAGTCATTTGGAAAAAAGAAAGGTGGGCGGATGGCTACAACTCTCTCCGCCGCAGCACAATCAAATGGTTCACAGACGGCTCCAAAACGGAAGAGGGTTCCGGCGCAGGCATTGTCGGTCCTGAGCAGAGAGCCTCCATTCCAATGGGTAAAATTCCGTCCATGTTCCAAGCGGAAATATACGCCATCGAAGTTTGTGCTAGACTATGCCAAACCGCCGGCTATTTTAATAAGGACATAGTAATATTCACCGACAGTCAGGCAGCTATCAAAGCCCTTACTAAGTTCACTATCAATTCTAAGCTGGTACTGGCTTGTCAGGAAGTCCGCCATAATGTGGGTTCAACGAATAAGCTTACACTTTACTGGGTCCCTGGTCACTCGGGCATCGAGGGCCATGAGCTAGTAAATAGGCTAGCAAACCGAACCTCCGCCGTCCCCATCTATGGCCCAGAACCGTTTTTCGGGAAACCACTCTGCCACTGCAGAAACCACATAAGAGGCTGGGAGAGCACACGTACTTTATCCCAATGGGAGGCCCTCCTAGGCGTAAGGCACGCCAAACTGTTTATTTCCTGCCACTCACGCATTCGTACCTTGGAATTGCTGCGGTTAAGCAAGAACAGGGTCATAATAATTTGTGGAATTTTAACGGGACACTCGCGTCTGAGGAGTCACCTTAAAACCATGCATATTGTATCTGACGCTAGTTGCCGCTTTTGCGAGGCCGATGATGAAACCTCACAGCACATCCTTTGCGAGTGGGAAAGGCTTGCTCAAAGACGTACCGAATGCTTCGGCATAACATTTCCCTTGGCCGAGGACATCTCTTCTATTAAACCTTACCAGATCAGTCAATTTATCGAGAAGAGTCGGCTGAACTTTTCATTTAGCCTGCTTCTCGATAGAAAGGGCAATAGCACAATAGACCTCAAGGTCGCAGTGCTTGTGGTTCCAATACGACCCATGACCCACCTCCTTTATCTATCTATCTTATCTAATGGATATTTACGGGATACTCGGTTTAATTTGAGACATGTGCTTATTTACAAGAAATATTTCTCATTATAATTAAAACCTAGCACGCTTCGTTGATTGCAGCTGTCGATAGCCGTTATCTTCTTCTCCGTTCGAATTTTACTAGCAGTTTTCATGTTCGTCAAAGTCTCCAGCAGCAATTCATTTTCGAGAATTTCCGACGTGGTTCCAGCATTCGGCTATGTTTGGCCAGAGCAGTGATAACAAATAACGAAATATTTAACCCCTGCCTTCTGACAGCCACATGATCCAATGCAATTTCCTTTGCATTTGCAAGAAATCAACTTCAGGCGCAGGTGAAGATTTATTTCGTTTTTTTCATCCCTCATTCCGGGACTGGCCTTCTCTACTTACTCAACGTAAGTGACTTGACACAGCTTGGAAAGCTTCACGCGGAAATTCTTCGTTCAAAAGTTCGTCAAAGTACTCACGCATTCTGCTACAGATTGCTGTGTCTTCAACCAGTCGCACTCCTTGTGAGTCTTCAACGTACTTTGGCGCCTGAATCTCTCGACCGTTTCTTCTCCTTTGGGCTGCGACCTTATAAATCCTACCACTGTCTTTAGGTTTCTCTTGCAATGACGATCTCTTATCCATAGTCAGATCTTCTAGTTCTTGATAGAACTTCTCGGCTGCAATCGCCTTTGCTTGAGCCACCTTCCGCTTTACTTCCTTCCAACATTTATCACATTTCTCCCGATATCACCTAGATATCACTTCATTTCCAAGAATATCCTTTTTGCACACCATTGACTAAAAATACCTTCAACGGTAGTCTAGTGCATTCGCTTCAACATCCCCAGTCATATGATACCCATCGTGCCTAGTCATGTTTTATTCACACCAAAGGACTCAAAATAGTATCAGTCCTGCCCAAAGTACTCACGTTACCTTCAACAGTACTCGAGTGCCTTGGTCTCATCACCCGAATCACGAGATACCCATTTCAACCAGTTTTGGTTTCCATTTAATTTCATGACGCACACATGCGGGAGATCCAAAATATCACCATATGGTACTTTTAATAACCCCAGGAAGCAACGTACAAAATTTGGTGAAATCTGACCACAGTAACTCTATTTTAAACAAAACAGATTCTACCCGTTTCCAGTCGATGATCAAAATTGCGGTCCCTGATTTGTGGTCAGGGGGGCACAAGGATCCTACATACAAAACATGGCAAAGATCAAAATACGAGAAGTGCCCGGACAAACCCGCAAACGAACAAACGTACAGCCTGCATTGGACCATATGCCCGTCCATTACATTTTTATATGAATCGGGCCAAAAAAAATTTTCTCATTATTATTGATTGCACAGTCGCATAATATTGTATTTATTTGGTTTGTTGGAGCTGTTATAGTAAGAATTTTGATTTGGTTTTGATTTCTCGACATTATTTTAGTTTGCGCTTGATTTCTGAATATTATCCACTTCCATAGGTTCTCTTCTACCTCCTTGTCTTGATTGACCTGAATTCTGATATTTTCGGTGTTGCCCTGAATTTTGATAGGCGGTTCAAATATGATCGAGACAAACGCTCTGACACATTTATTTATTATCGAAAATATTTACAAAAATTTACAGTTTTTCTAGGTAATTTCCCTCACTAGTTACACATTTTTGCCACCTCTCTGGAAGTTTTTTGATGCCGGTATCGAAGAATTCCTTGGGCAACTTGGACAGCCATGTGCGCACGAACTCCTCTACCTCGTCGTCGGTGTTGAATTTTTTACCTCCGAGGGCTTCTTTCAGTGGTCCAAACATGTGGTAGTCGCAGGGTGATAAATCCGGACTGTAGGGAGGGTGTTCTAGTACCTCCCACCCCAATTCTGATATTGTATCGAGCGTGAGACGCGCGGTATGAGGGCGCGCGTTATCCTGGAGAAGAATAGCACTTCGCGCTGGAATGCTCCTCCGTTTCGAGCGATAAGCGGGTCTCACGTGTGTTTTCAGAAGGTTAGAGTAGTATGCAGCATTAATGGAACGTTGTGTGCGCAGGAAGTCAACGTACAGCACTCCCCGCCGGTCCCAGAATACAGTACACATAACCTTACCCGCGGACCTGGTTGTCTCGCTTTGACTGGCACCCCTTCCTCCTTCTTCCTCCACTCTTTAGCCGACACCTTGCTTTCGGGAGTGTGAAGGTCGATTCACACACATCAGTCACGTCACGTCACAGTTCCGTCAGAACCGTCCGGTATCAGTCACAAAAAATATCGTTTCTTGAAAGTCAAGTGGCGCTGTCTACACTGAGCCGGCGCAGTCACGAATCCGAACCGTCAGTAGCGCTTCCGTCACCGAACAGTCAAATTCACATTTCTTCCCAACGATATTTTTTGTGTTTGACGGACGTCAGTTTAGAAAGTGAACATGGGCGACGACGAAAAATTAATCGAGTTGGTTCGAAATTACCCCGTTCTGTACGGTTTATCGCATAATAAATATATGGACATAGCATATAAAAACAGGATATGGAAGCAAATTGGAAATGAAATAAAAATAGATGGTAAGCAAAAAAACAAAATTATTATTATAAATAAAATACAATCAATTCGTTTTGGAAATTGAAACACCAATACTTAAATGTATTTTTAAATTCTTGCATGTTGCCACGGTACACTCCCTTCCTCTGAGTTGAAATAGTTTAATATTTAAATCGAGGTATACTCGAGAGTACACGCAAAAAATGACTGACTACTGACGGCTACGGATATATGTGAATACAGCCAAAATTTTGACTGTGACTTGACGGCGACGATTAGGATTCGAAAGGTTGACTGAACTGTGACGTGACTGATGTGTCTGAATCGACCTTAATAGTGTACCCACGTCTCGTCTGTAGTGAAGATTCGCGTCAAAAAACCGTCCCCCTCCGCCTCGTATCGCGCGAGCAAGCGGCGACAAACTTCCAATCGCATGAATTTTTGCTCGAAGTTCAACAGTTTGGGAACCCATCGCGCCGTTATTTTGCGATATTGAAGGTGTTCGTGGATGATAAACTCTACAATACCAATACTAATGCCGACTTCAGCCGAAATGTTTCGAACATTCATCCTACGGTCCTCAAAAATGAGTTGTTCTACGCGACGAATGTTGTCTGGTGTGATGCTGGTTCGCGGTCGACGATCATGCGGCTCATTCTCGATGGTTTCGCGGCCATCTTTGAACGCTTTGGCCCATTTAAACACAGCAGATCTACTCAGGCACTCACTACCGAACTGATTTCGCAAACGCCGAAGAATTTCCGTGTTTTTAACGCCTTCCCACACCAAAAAACGAATGACAATACGTTGCGCAACGGCGGTCGGCACTTGATGTTCACTCATGGTCGTAGCACGCGCGTGAAACGTGCGTTCGCGACGAAAACTATGCCAAAATAATCGTAAGGAACCCAGCTATCACATACTCAAGCCGCGACCTTCAAAACCTACAGGCGCGCCATCTACAGCGTTTGTCTCGATCATATTTGAACCGTCTTCGTAATTCCTATTTTGGAGTGAGTTCTGATAGTTCCTATTTTAATATGAGTTCCGATAATTCCTATTTTAACTAAAATTTTGATCGTTTTGCTTTTGACTAAAATTTGTATCGTTTCTGTTTTGATCCGAATTATTATAACTCCTGCTTTTGCCTAAATGAGGTTCCCGATTACTGCCATTTTGATATTGGTGTTGTCGATTGTCATTAAAGTTTTGTCTGTATTGTCTGTTACGGTCATTTCTTTCGTTCTGTTTATATCTATTGCTTTTACTGGGAACCTTAAAATTTTGTCTTTTAAATTCTGCGTTTATAAATTCATCTTAAAATTTTCTTTTCGTCAAAATAGCCAATATTTTCTAAGTTTCTTTCTTCATGGATCTTGTCTAATAGAACTCCTTGATACCAACACGATTAAAGTGTTGGTTAACAAAGACTCAACATTGCTTAAATCTATACAATTTTCTCCCCTATAATAAAATAGAAGTTCTTCTGTTTTCGTTTTTTATTTTTTGGATGGCAAGTGCCAGTTCTTGTACATTGTTAGCTTTTAAGTTGTTAATTTTACAGTATACTCGTATTTTGGCCGACTCAGTGTCAGGCCTATAACGTAATTTGAGTTTTTGTTCAATGAATTCCCAATTGTTGGTTTCTAATATATTAATAATTACGTCTTTGACTTTGCCTTGAATGTTTTCAAAAAATATTGCCCTGTTTGAGGCTCTCGTTATACTACTTAAATAGTCTCAATGTTACTCACGAAACTGTTGATGATTATTTCACCTCTTCCGGTGAAATTTCCAATGAATCGAATTTCCTTGAGAAATTTTTCCCGGTTATCGTTCGCCTCCTGATGAACGTTTAATTGCTGCAATGCTGCTGCTAACTGCTCTATCTGAGCATCCCGCTCTTGAATTTGTTGCTGCATGTGTAGTATCTGGTCCTCCATACTTTCGTTGTCATTTGGTCTTCTGCTGTTTCGTTCGATGAATCGCTGTTCCCTCCGTCTAAGTTGCTCCACTTTGTTATCGCCTTCTTTCTCCTCGTGATAATTATCACTTTAATTTAAAATCTACCTTCTTCAATACTAGGTAAAATGTACCGTTCTTACGTCAAAGGATTGATTTCACACACAAAATTTTAGTGTCGCCGGTGTCCTTCGCGGGTTCCCGGTTATTCACTAATTTAATAGATTTATTTTGGTTCTCCTTTTGCGAGTTCCCGTGTAACCACAAATCTGTTTATTTTATCGGGATACTTTATTCGGAACTAATTAATTCAAAAATACACAAGACAATTTAACTTAACAATTGAAAGGCTGACGGGCTCGATGGAATGACTCTGATTTCATGTGCACGTAGACTTTAAATAAAGAAGATATGCTGATGCGTTAAAATCAAGTTTGCGTGTGTAAAAGTTGTTTCTGAGGATTTAAAGTATAAATTCGTAATTTCTTAAAAATAATCTGATTGTAGCTGCGGGTGTGCTATTTTTTCAAATATTTTTCTGTACAGTGCAAGATTTTATCGATATCACATGCCGACGGGTACATAACTAGCTAGTAAGCACGCGTCACCGCTGATCATTTCTGAGGAGGTTTTGACACTTAGGTGTCACGGCTGATTTAAACGACCATGCCTCGACCTTCGTCTTCATTCTGAGCCTTGCTAAACCACACATTCGTTTCAGTCTAAAGCGTAGCGTATTTAGATGATTTGGAGACTGTTGCAATGGCGTAGTTGCGTTGTGAAGGACCTATGTGGTGACTCCTAACCAGTGGCGTAGATAAGGGTGGATTAAGGGGATCAATTCCCCCCTCCCCCTGGTTCTTAAACAATTGCTTCTATGCCATCCTTATCCCGAGTTTGACAAAAAACACTGTCTAAAATCTTGACAAATTAAATGAGCTCAAATATTTTTTTTACAAAATTCTGACAGAAATCGAAACGATAAGCAGAAATATAAAATGCACACAAGCAACTTCGTTAGTTCGACTGCGCTCGTGTACAACCATCTTGGAACTATTATTCTCTTAAGCAGTACCGGATTTAACTATTTTAGTGTAATATTTAACTAATAGGAAATATGCATATTAGACTTACAGGAGATTTCCCTTCGAAATGTCTCTACTTCTTAAAATCGACTCTTAGTTCACCGTGCAAAATTGGCGATTTATCTTCACGCATCCATCTGTCACAACAGAAAACTTATGAAATAGGTGCACCTTGCAAGAAAACTAGAAATTTACCAGGCTTTGTGTTGTTGAAGCAAAAACTAATAACAAAAATTGGCGATTTGCTGTTTTTAACTTATCACTCAAAACCATTAGCAACGAAAACACGAAAGCATCATCAGTCCGATATATCGAAGCCACTTTATTCCACAACATTTTCTCTACAGAATGTTTCTTTTTTTTCAGCCAATCATCAATGATGACATCAACCAATTCGCTCGTGCGGCAGCCGGTTCTACGCACCGGCGCGATTCGTTTTTACAATGGTCAAGAGCTGCCAAGCCCCTTCAATGCAAGAAGGATGTGTGTCTATGAGTTACATGCTTGTATTCGTTTTTTGTGTTTATTGGCAGCAACACATCTCGGCGCAACTGCTCTCAACACTACTTCTCCGCGCCGGCATTGAAAGCAACCCAGGTCCATGGATCTGTTACGTATGCAATAAAGAGCTGCATCCTAATGCGACTACGGTGAGATGCAACTGCTGCAATGAGTGGTGTCACCTGAGGAACTGCTATGGACTAAACCATCACAAGCACTGGAATCCTTCGCATACTACAAGTCAGTGCAGAAATGGAGGACCACAAGCAGCCAACTCATCTAACACGCCTCACCTTCCTACACCAGTGAGCACCCAGAAGAGCTTCCAGTCAACCCCAACGACCCCTGCGGATAGACCCAGTAGGATTCCCCAACAAAACAGCCTTACGCCTGCACCACCGATCGCCATTTTCGATATGCTCTCACTCGTCGGGCCTTGGCCGCCTGGATCACTGTCCTCCAATTATCTCGGTCACGTGACCGCGTCCTCCAATTTCGGAAGCCCAGCAGCTGCGCGGCGTCCAAACCTACTGAGCTCTCCCAACGAGATCTCGGTCGTCCTCGCAGTCTCGCTCCGTCGACTCGTTCTGCATTCATTACTCTCTTAGGCATGCGATCATCGTCCATTCTTTGTACATGCCCTGCGCATTGAAGTC
The DNA here is from genome assembly GCA_964017055.1 of Chloromyia formosa. Taxonomy (NCBI): domain Eukaryota; kingdom Metazoa; phylum Arthropoda; class Insecta; order Diptera; family Stratiomyidae; genus Chloromyia; species Chloromyia formosa. Next base: position 57,017,958 of record OZ024818.1, read on the forward strand.
GTTGTGGTTTGACGATTTTCGAGACTTGCAGCTCATCGTACATTTCAACAACAAAATGGTTGTACCGGATGCGCCATGCATCTCGATCGCAAACAGCCCCGAAAATTCGCCGTAGAACCTTACGTTCAAAAGTGTCTAGCATGTTTTGGGAGGCTTGAGTTAGGGTCCATGCTTCGCAGCCATAGCATAACACTGGTCGTATAATGGTTTTGTACACGCGGAGCTTCGTGTTTCTGTGCACATGCTTCGATTTCATTATTCATTATGGGAGAGCCGAGAAAAAAGTCTTATTAGCTAACTGTATCCGTCGCTTGATTTCGTCAGTTTCGTTGGCGTCGCTTGACAAGTTGCAACCCAGGTAAATGAAGTTGTTCACGAACTCAATGTTGAGGTCCCCCACATTGATGCTCGGTTGTGCAGGTGTCCTTGTCGACGATTGCATCATTATTTTAGTTTTACCCTCGTTAATACGTAATCCAACTTCCTTTGCAGCGGTATCGAGCGTATGCAGAAGTTCTTGTGCGTCGGCCAATCTTCGGGACATGATGTTGATGTCGTCGGCGTACGCTGCTAATTGTGTCGACCGAATGAGTAGCGTCTTGCTGTTGTCCATATTCATGGCCCGAATAACGTATTCCAGTGCTAGGTTGAAGAGCGTCGGTGCCAGTCCATCGCCCTGTTTCAAGCCAGTGCGTGTTTCAAATAGATCAGTAAGCCTATTATGTATCCTGACTTGTGAGACGGAGTTGGTCATCGTCATCTTAGTCAGTCGCACTAATTTGGCCGGTAAACCAAATTGCAGCATGATGTTGTACAGTACTCCACGATCGATACTGTCGTATACGACAGGCATATATGGCAGGCATATATGCCTGCTTGAAGTCGACAAAGATTTGGTATACGTTTACGTTGTATTCCCAGCAATTCTGGAGTATCAGTTTGACTGAAAAGAGCTGATCGGTTGTGGAGCGACCAGACCTGAAACCGCTTTGATATTCGCCAATGATTCGTTCTGCGTACGGTTTTATTCAATTTTCCAGAATTTTCGTCAAAATTTTATAGGACGTACAAACTAGTGAGATGCCCCTGTAATTCTCACACCGCAGTTTATCTCCCTTTTTATGAATTGGACAGATGATGCTTCTGCGCCAATCGTTTGGGATCTCCTCGTCCTCCCATACTCGCAGGAGTAATTGATGTATGGCATTAGCTAGACCGGTTCCACAGAATTTTAGCAGTCCAGCTGGAATCTCGTCAGCGCCCGGCGCTTTATTTCGTTTTAGTGACCGCAACGCGAGATCAACTTCCTTTACTGTCGGGGGTTGAATGGGTGGGCCTACATCAACAATATCGTCGAGAGCTTCCTGTGTGGGGATGTTAGATGGTCGGTTTAGAAGATCTTCAAAATAAGAGGCCCATCGTTTGTTAATGCCATCGGTGTCGCTGATGATGTTTCCATCCTTGTCCTTACAAAGGCTAGTCCTGGGTTGGTAGCCGTTCTTAATTGTATTTACTAATTTGTACGCTTGTCTGGTGTTCCTATTAGCTAAGTTTTCGTTTATGTTCAGCAACTGTTCGTCAAAGTATTTACGTTTCTTACGTCTAATTATTCTATTCGATATTCGCCGTAGCTCGTCATATTTTTCTCTTCTGGCTCTGGTTCCTCGTTGAATCCATTGTCTCTAGGCCTCGTTTTTCGCGTCAAGTGAATTTTTGCATTCTTCGTCAAACCAGTCGTTTCGTGCTCGTCGGGCTTTATATCCCACGACTTTCTCTGCGACATCCTTGATGGACGCCTGTGTTGCTGATGTTGTGTAGCATAGGTGATAGTCTTTCCTCAAGGGCGGTAGTATACGCCACCGCTGTAGCATCACTCAGAAGCTTATCAACCGCAAAGATTTTGGGAGGGCTGATTCTCGATTGGGGCACTGAGGAAATTCTACATCTGTAGGTCGTCTTCACCAAGTGATGATCTGAGTCGCAGTTTGCTTCTCGATTGGAGCGGACATCTATCACACTAGACGCCCATCTCCTGCAAATGAGGACGTGGTCAATTTGGTTGACGGTATGTGCGTCTGGAGACTTCCAGGTCTGCTTGTGAATACGTCGATGCGGGAAACACGTAGAGCTTACGACTAGATTCCTGCTGCAGGCGAAGTCGATAAGTCGCTGGCCGTTACATTCTTCATGGAGACTGTGGCCTCCAGTGGACCCCCGGTGCCAACTTTCATTTCCGACTTTCGCGTTAAAGTCTCCCAGCAGCAATTTGACGTGCGATTGGGCGTGCACATTGATGAGCCAGAGATTGAAGAATATAGTCTGGATGCGAATCGCACACAGCCGTTCATTAGTGGGTTTGATGTCAATAATATGCGGTTTGGGGTGATTGTTCACTATAAATGCTACTCCAAACTCCTTGCGGCCCGATGGTTTGCCACTTGTAAAAATTGTGTGCGCTTTCTAGTCATTAATCTCGCTGCCAAGCCAATTTGTTTCCTGGACTGCAGTAATGCTCAGTTTGTATTTTTCAACCTGTTGAAGGAAGGCCTTCTCGGCCCCCGGTTTGTTCAGGGAGCGTACATTCCAGGATCCGAAAGAATAATCCTCTAGTCGTTTGCGTGGTCGTCGTTGTTGATCCGTCCAATCCGAGGCTTTTGTTCCAGGTTTCTTGACATGGAGTGGTTTTTGCAAGGACGAGTTGCCAGCACGTCGCTTAACCCCATTCAGGGGATGGCCTCGGGAGATAGCTGCTTCAGATGGTTTAATAAACGTGCTGGAGTTCACACAACTATGTTGCAGGTCCAACTACGCAAGTCATTCCATCCTACTCAACCTGAGACGCTTAGGTGTTCGTCAGCCATTCAGGCTACAGCTATCTGCCTTTTCCAAACTGTCTTATCGCTAAGACATTGGCCGTCAGCGATTTGATACACTGCCGTTACCAGGGGGCGCCCACGCGGAGAACTATGGAAAAGGTCTTTAAATTGCAACCGGCTGCAAAATAAAATCGCCGGACTCGTCTCAATCATGAACAGACACCGCATTCAAGTTGGAGCCATCCAGGAGACGAAACTACATCCCAAATCGTCCCTCAACGATCATGGAGATTACGTCATTATCAGGAAAGACAGAAATGACGACACGCCCACTCGTATCGCCGGTACCAGCTCCAGCTCTCCAGACATCACGATTGCCAGTGCTAGCCTAATAAATGAAACACAATGGGAGCCGGTCCTGACACTATCATTGGACCATTTACCAATCGTTCTAAGGCTTGACAAACCGACACATATCGTATCTGTCGAACATCGCACTTTTGTCAACCACAACAAAGCTGACTGGAATAGCTTCACCCAATATGGCAGTGCTAAATTCCTCGCCCTGCCAACTCCCACGGACGTACGTAAGGCCGAGTTCAATATCAGGAAAGTCCTTAATAAAGCAGCTGCGAAATTCATTCATGCAGGATGCATTCCGAAAATTCGGCCCAACTTTCCAACCTCAGACGCCAGACTGGCAGACGAGAGAGACAACATCAGAAGCACAAGCCCAGGCGATCCCTGAATTCACGAAATGAACTGTGTAATTCAAAGACTAGTAGCCGAACACAAGAGGTTAAAATGGAGTACTCATCTGAATGAATTCAAGGTGACCACAGGTATAAGAAAACTATGGTCGACAGTCCGCCCCCACACTAATCCAACGAAACAGAAAGGTAATGTCGCCATCCAGTTCGGAGACAATTCAATCAGCAACTCTGCCCACTGCGAAAGTCGCTTCAATAGGCAGTTTATTGAACATCCTCCACCAGACAGACAAAAGCGCATGATCCGCAGGAGGATCTATAATCGAATTGCAGACAAGGACAACATACCTGTCTTCACCGCGGACGAAGTGACTGCAGCAATCAGGAAAGCGAACAACCCGAAAACTTTGGGACCTGATAGAATCTCAATGGCAACGCTTAAATACCTCGGTTCACTAACTATCCAATATCTCTAGACTACATTCAATCACATCACTGATCGTTCTAGAACTCTGGAAGAAGGGAAGAATAATCCCAATCTTGAAACCTGGGAAAAAAGCGACAATCAGCGAGTCCTATCGTACTATCACACATCTATCACCAGTTTCCAAAATGCTCGAAGCACTAATCCATCCTGTTCTTACGGTCAATAACCGGCTCGCAAACCACCAGCACGGTAGAAGGATGCACAGAAGGATGCACAGTACGACGACGGCCCTGAATGCCATTACAACTCCTATACACAATGGCCTCAATCAACCTGGTCCATGTCACAGAACAATTCTGGTGGCAATTGACCTGTCGAAAGCCTTCGACACAGTCAGCCACTCAGCACTTCTTTCCGACTTATATAATGCACCTCTGCCAATGCAAACAACAAAATGGAATGCCAAGTATCTTGCGGGCAGTCCAACACCGAATTTAAGAGCAAGAAATCGAAACTAAGGAAGATCAAACAAGGTGTGCCACAAGGAGGAGTTCTGTCTCCCTCGTTGTTCAACCTTTACTTATCTGGAATTCCAACACCACCTGAAGGAATCGAATTATCTACATATGCAGATGACTGCTCCATTCTGGCAACTGGAAACGACATCATGGAAATGTGCGAACGAATAAATGATTACCTGGAAAAACTTAACTCTTTCTTCAGGGGAAAGAATTTAACTAAATCCTCGGCAACCTTATTTACAACCTGGACGAAGGGCGTCAAGATGCAACTTGGGATCTCAATTGGCAATCAACCTATTCCGACCGTAAACCATCCTAAAATTATAGGAGTAATCCTGGATAGCATGGCCACGTCATCCTCCCATGCTTCAACTGTGTGCAACAAGATGCGCTATCTTCCTGTCCCTTAACACCGAGGAAGACGACGAACAATAACAGCATGTAACACACTCACACAACGAACTTCTGACCAGTGCTACAAGAACAACAACAGATAATTTTTAATGTATGTAACACACAAATATTCGAAACACCGCTACAACAACACCCGCATTTCCTTGATTCCAATTCCAGTCCAAAAGTGTGCTTGTGTTAACACCCAAAGGGTTCAATTCAATTCATTTTCATCTCCATTTCCGTCCCACATTTTCTCGACACTCTCTCCATACAGGTTATCGCGTCAAAAGGACAAATTCAGTGTTATCATTCAAATATTAAACATTTCCCATAACCATCCTTTAATTTCCAATAGACACGCACAGTAGGATTATTTAAGTGATGTTTAGATTTTTTCCACGCAACTGGTATTTAGGGAAATTTGTTTTTGCCATTACCTATGTAACTATATTTTCTACATGCATTTCAATGAAAACAGATTACATTATCAACAAATTCATCGCTTACCATTTTCGTCATAGGATATGTATTTTTCCGTTATTTGACTAAATACTACATCAGAATACGATTTATCTATTTATGCGAACCAAAGGCAAAAAATACAAGCATGAAAAATAGTCTGTTTCATGTGAGAATTTCTCAAAAACTATTGAAGATAGAGAAATGGTGGCGCTAACCTATTTTTTTGAACGGCTATTTTTACTCAGAAAATTTTTCACTGGGGTTAACAGTTTTCAAAATATTTAAAACAAATAACGAGCATTTTTTTGCTAACTCACTCAAACAAAAAAAAATCGGAGGAAAGACCTTAGATTCGTAATCAGCACCAAAAAAAACATAAATAGAAAAAAATCAAAGCCATGACTATGAAATTATCATTTCTGCCACCCCTGCAGAAGCACTTAGTTCGGTAATGGAGCGCCAAATTAGCACTTGATTAGTACTTTCATTGGGCGTATTTTTTGGGAATTTATCGGGTGTAGAGTAAAATAGCACACGCAACATTAACCTGGATAGTAGTAGGGTGGTTACCCTACACTCGATAACTCCTCAATAACTTCCACATGCATGACACATAGATGGCCTTGGTGTCGTCTGGAATGTTGATGTTGGCACGCTTGAGTTTTTGCAAATCAAGTAAATTCATTAGTAAACTAATATTACGTCTTGCTCTGATGGACCCATGCCTATTATTACCATAAATAATACATTTTCAATAGGATTACTAAAAATATCTATGGAACAAAAATGAAACCGGAAAATAGAGGGCTACGCCCGCAATCCGAGGGTTTTGTAGTATCCTATGCCAATAGGAGATGAACTGTCCTGACCATTCATGTTAAGACGATATTGCAAATTGGAAGCTTGCGTAAAAAATATTGAAAATAAATTGTTTGAATAATTATAGAAAGTAGAGTCAGCGACCAGCATACCCCCCCCCCCCCCCCCTCCCTCCTCCCTTCTCCCACCCTTTCCCTCCTCTCCCACCAATCTTTACCCTTTTGAAAATGGTTAACTGCAATTCTCTCTACGAAAAACAAAATGCAAGTACATATGTATGTTGTACTCGTAGTACTAGTACGAGTATGTAGTACAAGAGACCTGTTATGTGCATTCTTTGTATGGATGATATCAAAATTACCAAATTTAAATGAATGTACTACTATTAAATATTACGTGATTATTACGAAACTTGGGGATATCATTGCACGTGGTGTTGATTATCGTTGGCCATCAATATTTTCGACCTCGGATGAGTTTGAGAAATGCAGGGGTGTGCTAACTGTAACTAAAGAAATATACTATTATGAAGCTATTTTGACAAGATACAAAAATTCCATATTTTATTTTGTTTTTTGTGCTAGTTGAAAGTCACCTTCCTCCTGTATGTTTTCATATTTCTAAGTGTAACGGTCTCGAAATGGTAAGGGGGTGGAACAAATTATGATCTCATATTTTTCCCTCTACCTCTTTTTCCCTTTCTTCAAATTTGATGAAAACGTCAAAAATGGAATGTACTCGGTAGTGCCTTTCTAATGATACCCCACTTGCCTATACCAGATGAAAAAGAAATGTTGACCTTCATTTCCCCTCTATGGGGACCTCCCCTTAAAGTTGACATATTACGACGATTCGCTTTCTCCGGCGAATTATAGTAACTCTACACATTCCTACAAAATTTCAAGTAAGCTTCAGCCGTTCGTGAGATATTCCATGGACAGACGGACAGACGGACGGACATTTGACCGATTACATAAGGGTTTTGTTTTTACTACAAAACCCTATAAAGGAAAAAATTTAAGAATTTGGTGGGGATCGAACCCGCGACCCATTTGGATAGAGTTGCACTTGTAGCTGTCACTGATAAATAACTCGTTTGAATAATGATTGTTAAGTTAGAGCGGTACGCCAAGTTTATAAATGTCCGGCGTCGCAATAAATAAACGATCCGACAATCAAACTGATATTTCATCCGAATTTATAATTTATTTTCACCACATATGAGGCGCAGTGTAGACAACTTCACGATTCGCAATTTAACCTGGATGCTACCCTAGAGCGTTTTTTGCGCAACCAGGGTAGGAACCCTACACGGTTACGCAAAAAAAACACGCCTATTCTACGCTTATTTGGAAGTTAATACATGCGGTTTATAGCCGCCATACATTATCCGATCCGTCGTCCGATCGATCGGCCGATAGATCACCACAAAATATCTGCCGATCTCCACTGCACACACACTGTACGATTTTCGTGCGATGCGACATGAATGACAATTCAAAAAATAGGATTCACTCCTAATGCAACCTAGATAAATTTTCGTTAACTATAGGGATTTGTGTGGTATTTTCGTTTACCAAATATTTGATATATCAATTGCAGAGCCATTTAAATCATTATAATCCTTCAAATTTCATTATTTAATAATTTGGTGATTTGACGTTCACTTGCGATAATTACATACACTATCCAATCGATCGTCAACGACGGATCCCACGAAATCGCAATAAAATATCGGCAGATCAATATTGATCGGCCGATTGGTGCGATTTTCACATACACAGGCCGATCCGTCGACCGATATGGATATCGGGCGACGGATCGGCCGATCGATCGGTGTGTATGGCACGTTTTAAAAAAGTCGAGGTGCTAGCGTAACGTCAACCTAATTATGCGATAAGTTTCATCTCAATTTCGCATTGTTTAAAGAAATGGGTCGTCAAGCTCAGATACTCAATTGTGGCGATTGGGCTGGAGCACTAAATTATTGAATTGAGCACCAAATTAGCACCTAATTATGCGATATGTTACATCTCGATTTTTTACTATGGGGGTGCCACCTTAACGGGCGTTTTGTTTTGAATTCACTTGCTCTTAGATAAACTGTTACATTTATCAATAATATAATATAAAATTGATAACATACACACATGTATGTACATACATATGTATAACGCAATCGAACAAATGCGTAATACTTGAATCATTCCCAGATAACTTGTACATTGGGCGGACGTTATTCATTTGACAAGTATTCTTGTAAACATTTCATACAAATAAATATCTTAATTCATAACCGATTAGATAGTACGTAGAGAATAATACAATCCAGTCGACCAAAATACCAACAATCGAATAAAATAAAACTTATCGAACAGAGAAAAAAACATAAAAGAACTACGATTGGGGTAAACCCCAATCATGCAATACTCTAGATGAATTTGAACCTGGTTAAAGCCAATAAATAATTTAGGTTGCAATCTCGGATGCATCGTATACGTACTGAGTAAATAGGCTTAACGTATTTCATGAAATAGTGCAGTTTGTATGGGAGGGGGTAGAAGGAGGGTGAGGATTACAATAAATTTTATAATGTAGGTTACAATTATCATAAAAGTGATATATTCAAAATTTCAAAGCAATATGTTTTATAGTTTCTGAGAAAATCTGATTATTGTAAATTATCGAAAATGTGTCATTTTGTATGGGAGGGGGTAGACGGAGTAAGGGTAATCGATTACTTTTTTTGAATCTAACTGATATTGTTAATTAAGTGTTAAGTACAAAATTTCAGCCCGATAAATTGTATACGTACTGAGTAAATTGGCTTAACGTATTTCATGAAATAGTGCAGTTTGTATGGGAGGGGGTAGAAGGAGGGTGAGGATTACAATAAGTTTTATAACATAGGTTACAATTATCATAAGAGTGATATATTAAAAATTTCAAAGCAATATGTTTTATAGTTTCTGAGAAAATCTGATTATTGTAAATTTTCAAAAATGTGTCATTTTGTATGGGAGGGGGTAGAAGGGGTGGAGCGATTTAGCCCGTTCACGAACTTAGCCTTCATTTTTTGTCAAAAATAACGTGTGCAAAATTTGAACTTCATAGCTTAACGCGTTCTCGAGCTAGAGAGGTCACGGACGGGCAGACGGACAGACGGACATCCGGTTTTGAGATATTCGAGTGATAATATGAACTTCTGTATCATTCATTTTTTTCTGCGAGCCTTATTTCTTAGCGTTACAAACTTTGTAGCAAACTTATAATACTCTCAGATTTCATCTAGAGTATAAACACAAACGAGCTAGTCTTCCTGATTTCGAGGGCTACGTGTAAACATCTCATCGCGCTATGAATCGACGCCAAATTGAAAATACTGCGCGTGAATTTTACTACTTTCACTTGACTCCCATTTGGCTTGAACTACTCTGCCGCAGCATCGTTTTCTGTTTCCGGCCATATTACGTAGCTGACCCCAGAGACCTTCTGATCCATTGTCTAGGAGAGTACGTATATTCCAGAAACCAATTTTTGTCATTATAGATAAAAGTCACAGCCGAATATAAAATTACATGATGAATATCTAAAATTTGCCCATAATTATTACTTGACTATAATTGTCTTATTAAAAAAAAAAGGAAACTTTGACTCGACGGGGAATTGATCCGGATACTGCAGATCCGTGCACCGGGAACTCTCCCGATGACGGAGTCTTTTCCTTGTGCACATTAGACAGTGTGCATAAAGTGAAGCACGGAATATAAATGTCGCCACACACTGTCGAACACGAACCTGGTACAAATGTCCTCTGACACACACACTTCACATAAATGTGAAGGAAACCGGTCCACTTGTGCCAGATTCGTGTTCGAGTTCGACAGTCTGTGGTGATACTTAGCTGAGAGCTGACACGCACACACACTAAAGTTGTAAAATTCACTTGAACATATACTACATACAAAAAGGTCACCGTGGCTGCATATATTATGTTTTCCCCGATGGGCGATGGTTAGCTGAGATCAATATGGGAAAATGAATATAGTATACAAGAACTCAATATTGACCTCAGAAGGTAAGAAATTCAATTTTACTTGGCCATAATCAAAATTGCATTATTCATTATCATTTATGCAAAAGCCACAAAATTGTCTTGGTAAAAAAAAATTCAGTGCGTCGGGAACTTGAACCCGAACCATTTGCTCATTTGCTGCAACAACGTCATAAGTCTAAAATCATGATTTTTAGTTAATACCAGGGCCCCATTGCACCAACCACTTGTCACTTACATTTAAGCAAATTTTCGAAAAGTAAATTGAAAAGTGTTTTTTTGCTTATCAAATATTATTTGAAATTCTCTGTTTGGTGCAACAGAAACTTAGCGTAAAATTTGATAAGTTGATAAGTGATAATTGATAATAATTGGTTGGTGCAATAGCGCCCTGGTCCAATGGTAATGAAGTGTACTATTAGCTGGTGGAGTGTCATATCTGAACTTCTAATATTTCGCGCAGTAGGGCGGTAGTGTCGTTTTCGCGAACTGCATTTATTCTCGTGTCCTAATTGCAACATCGTGTCTTCCCAGTTGTGCGTGAGCTTGGGTATACTAAACTGCATTAAGGGGCTTTTCCAGGGTGAACGCTGAAAATTTGGGTGATTTTCGGGAATTTTTTGGAAGAAGAGTACTTAACTAAATGTTTCGGAAAATGTAGAACATATTTGGCTATATTTGCCCTATATTACATAATTTTTTCATTGAAAAGTATTGGGATCCAAGCGAGTTGTGCGCTGGATTCGGAAGACCAAAAAAAAAAGTTCCTCCACTGTTTCCCTGACTCCGGCCGATTGAGTAGCTGGAACCGAAAAAGGAAAAAATGTCGTTAAACTAGAAGGTATTTCTTGTACAATGACGTAGAATTTTTGAAAAATATGAAAACCTAAAAAAGTGGCATAGTTATGAAAAAAAGTCTGTTTTATTGCCTATAAAATGGTCGTTTTTTTCAGTGCCAAATCATCAATTTTCATCCAATCAAAAATAAGTTTCAAGTCAATCGGATAATTGCTCTTTAAGTTACGGTGGCAACAAATTTGAAAAATGTCATTTCGAGAAAAACGCGTTTAAAGATTTAACTAACGAACTGCGTTGAACGACCCCAGAACACCTTTTAAATGGCAACGCTGTTTTCATGTGGCCCTATATATGTAGATATATTTCTAGCTTAAATAGTGTGTAATTATGTACCGTTAATGATGCCGAAAAAGATAGAACATTTTATACCTGCGAGCGGTTGCTCTTTAGAAGGCTGTCAATCGAGGAGTATTAGAGGTACGCCCTTGAAATTTTTACAGGATATCCTTAAAAGTATAAACTGTTGAAAAGGGCAAAAAACAATTTTTGGATTTTGTGAAAATGTCACACTGGTATAGCCCCTTAAGTTCTCTAGAACGGTGCTGTGGCCACACTGCCGACAGGCACAACAACTAATCATAATGTATTATTCTAAGATATGGCGTTGTGCATGTAAAAATTGGAATGAATTATGTTTGATTTATTTAGTTCTATGACGGGACCATTGCGTTTTAAGATGTTGCTACAAAAAAAGAGGATTTGTTTGTTAACCATCAGTTTGGGAAATATGTGCTGTTATGACACTCTTGCACTAAAGTATTGTAATATTTTATGATCATCAAGAGGACTTGCGGCTACTATTATGAATCAGTGAAATAGTTTACTCATGATTGTATAATTTCATTTCCAGTGAGAAAATAATGCAGTCAAATGCTCGAGCATCAAGAATAGTGCTAATGGCTTCGAAAAAAAAAATCAGGAATTACTGAAGAGTGACACATAAAACAGACACCAGCTCCTTCTGCAGTACTGAATACCGATTCGGAGTCTCGGAAAGATCCGTCAGTAGAAGATCGTATATATATCAACTATAGTATTTTATAGGTTTTTTTTTTTTAAGTTACATCCCACGAGTTCTGTACTCTAATACCCCACATAGACGGAGCGATCCGTCGCCCAATTGATCGGCCGATGGATCGCTAAAAAAATATCAGCTGATCAAAATTATATGGAACTGTCGAAAAATCGCCAAAGATAGGCGCATACACAGGCCGATATCGATATCGGGTGACGAATCGGCCGATCGATTGCTGCGCCTATGGAAGGTCTAATACAACATTGTTGATTATCAAGGAGATGGATATAGAATAGCTGCTGTAACCTAGTCAGTTACGAGGTTGGAGGTTAGGAGTAATACTTCTAGAAGCTCATCTAGTGGACCGAAATCAGTTTCAATATCAGGCTTAAGTTCATTTTTCGAAGATAATGATGATTCACTTGTTGATAACAGATATGCACCGCCCGACGTTATCAGTGGGAGCGACACGGATAACGAGGCTGATTCGAGCCCAGACAATATTGATGATAATATTGCGGATGTCGAAACTCCGATGATCTTAACACGTCTACTAAAAAAAGAAACAAGGCAGGAATGAGAATACCTGGATAAGGAACGTAAATAAAAAGTTAAGAAACAGTGGAAAGGCATACAAAATGCACATCACATACAACCAAGTCCGAGGCGAGAGAAAAATACAACCCCCTTAAGATAAATTTACATTTTTATATACGGTTTTATTCCTATCTTGACGAAAATTTGTATATTGGACCTCTCTCTCTCTCTCTGTACATAAGGTTTCGAAAAACCGTGCTCATCCCCCTTCCCACCCGTAAATGGAAATCTGCGGATTTATCTACAGTTTTATTCCGATCTAAATGAAATTTGTACATGAGATCTGCAAATTTATTAACAGTTTTATTCAGGTTTTGGGGAAATATTGTATGTTGGAGCTCCAAGACTAGGGGAAAGTTACTGTCCACATAAGATTATGCGGAATAACCCCGAACTCCGTTCTCATCAATATAAAGAAATCTGCGCATTTATCTACAGTTTCATTCCGATCTTGTTGTAATGTAGCCACTTTTTTCAACAACCGCCTGCATATGGTGAAACACTTTCCGTTACAGTTTCGAATTTTTTTGCCGCCATCGCCATCTCGGATGTGACTCGGTACTGCACCGGCCATTTTTCTTTGAGAAAAGAAAACGCCTTCCGGTAGGAGAAAATTTGGTGTAATTATGAAAATATTACCGCATTCACGGTAATGTTATTTTTCATAAATGCACCAAATTTTTGCTTACCGGACTGGCTAAACAGAATCCGGGAAAAAATCTCTTGGCGGTCAGAACACCAAAAACCGAGAGATTTTGACCGCATGGAGTCAGTTGGTGCTTGACCGCAAGTTTGAACGGACGAAAAAGGGTTGAGTCGATGTGCTCCATCAAGTACGAGAGTCAAAGTTATTTTTTTCATTGATTTTGAAATAACGCGATACAAATGATTTATCAACGTATCTATTTTTTGTAGTTCATCGTTACTCGTATCGTGTCATCGGGTTAGATTACTCGCGTCCGCTGTGCCAAAATTGTATGCACAGGTAACAACCACATTCTAGTTATTTAATGGGGTCGAATTCTACCTGAAGGTAATAGTGCACGATTGAGTGCGATCGTTGTGTTTTCGAATCGCGCGTTGAATGTTTATTTGAGTGTGATGAAGTTACCCTTTCAGTACATACGGGGAGTGAGCCCCACGAAAGAAAGTTGTGGCTCACCGGCAATTTCTTTTTCAATCCGACAAAAGGGAATTGAATTTCTTACAATACCAGGTTGCAAGTGAAAAGCACAGTGAATTCCGGAGGTTGCATAAAATCCAACCTCTATTCAATATTCAATATAATTTAAAATCTCAGTTAAAGGTCGGAATAACACAGCAGATAAATTTGCAAATATCCTTTTACGTCCGAAAAGGGTGTGGGGGATGGTTTTCCGAAATTCGATGGAGACAGCAACTTTTCCTTAGCCTGGAAGGTTTAATATACAAAATTTCATCAAAATCGGAATAAAACTGTCGATAAATTTGCAGATTGCCTTTAAGGGGTGAGAAGTGGGATGAGGATAGTTTTTCGAAATCTTATGTGAACATTAACCTTCACCTAGTCTTGGAGGTCCAATATATAAAATTTCATTAGGATGGGAATGAAACTGTGCATAGAAATTTAAATTTCTTTAAGGGGGCTGGTAAGGGAGATGGGGGTGAATTTTCAAAATTTTAGACAATCGCTTTTCTCTTGCTCTGGAGATCCAATATACAAAATTTCATGAAAATCGTATTAGAACTAAAGATTTGGAAACTAATTCTCTGTCAAAATGTAAGTGATTTCATGCAAAATGCGTTAAAGCTTTCCAAAATGTGAAACTGTGATGTCATGCGCAAAGAGAGCGAAAAAGTTGCACAATTCTTTGCGTAACCTTCTATTCTTGAATCATGTATGGAACCCATCAAACCCAAATTTTAATATGTGCGTATTCGTGGTACGAGAAAGAAGAGGGACAATAATAATGCCCTCTTTTTCTGCCTTAATGATAAGAAATCCGAACCTACAAATTGTTTTCAAGACTGAAACGATCGCCCTATTCGGACGACACAGGAAAAACGAAATAAGGTGACAGCTGTTCTAGTGGAGGAGAATCGCGGGGGAAACATGGCAAGCAAGAGAAAGTCGATGAAATTTTAAAGGAATGTGCTAAAAATTTTATCGATAAGATCCCAAAAATCGAAAGTCACTACACCCGTGCCAACGTATTACCTCGCAAGGTGATCAGCGCCCTATGAGAGGAAGAAAATCCAACGAAGGCGGCAATTCTCGAGAGAAGAAACCCTCCCAACCGCAACCGCTCAACCTTCTCTAGCCGTAATGAACACCATTAAAGTGCTCCAAGCCAACCTGCACCATGCGAAAGCAGCATCGGTCACACTGTGCAGGTTTTTTGAGGAAAAAAGGAACACTCTAGCACTTATCCAGGAGCCCTGGGTGGTCAATGGCTGAGTTTGCGGTATTAGTATCATCTGGTTAGTTGATATATGACAAACTAAACTATCGGATCACCCTCGGGCAGCGCTTTTGATAGACAACTGTGTCAGTCATTTGCCGCTAACAAACTTTATTTCTAAGGACTTAGTTGCGAGTTAGAAGGCGGTGACATCATCCGCTTATTTTCCCTCGGATACTACTCAATTGCCCTAACCCCTTGCGGGGCATAGTGCGTCAACTGTTCCATGTGGCCCAGTTGACGTTTCGTTGGCATAAATTGGTTTCGGAGAATGCAGTTGCCAGCATGCACCTCCTGCACATCAATGGCCACGAACTTCGTCGTGGACGGGACTCGAACCCGAAACGCCGGTAGTCAAACATGAGACTGATGCCTCAACACCTTTTCTTCGGATGGCGATGTGATTACTCCAGCCGACGTCCAGCGACTTGTCGACTTCTGCAAGAAATCTAATCGCAATTGATCACTGGCTGACGCTAACGCCCACCATACCGTTTGGGGGACCAGCGACGTTAACGACAAAGGTAAGTTCTTACTTGACTTTCTCATGTGTAAACAAGTGTTCGTCCTCAACAAAGGATGCAAGCCCACTTTTGTCACTGCGCCCAGGAGAGAGGTCTGTGACTGACCTCTGGAAAGTATCGGATGAAGTGTCTAATTCCGACCGATTTGATATTCTTGGTGGTTCCAAACTTCGCTCTACATCCTTTTGAACTGTCAGCCACTCGTTTCTACTGTCTGACATCTGCGGTACATCGCTTCCGTCGCATATTACGAAGTGGATCGCCAGCTATCTTGCCGGTAGACAGTCATACACAGAATTTAGATATGGGAAATCTAAACAAGACGAATTTAACAGAGTGTCTCCCATGGAGGAGTCTTATCTCCCACCCTATACAACCTTTACATATCAAGAGTCCCTATGCCACCTGGCGGACTCAAAATCGTCAATTATTCTGATGACTGCCCGATTTTAGCAACCGGCAACGACATCACTCAAATGTGGGAACAAATAAATAGGTATCTTGATGAACTGAACACCTTCTTCTTCAGCAAAAATCTTACTCTGTCTGCGCCAAATTCTACCGCTACCCTGTTTACCACATGGACGTAAGGCAACAACTGGATATCGCAGTAGATGGGCAAACTATCCCCACCATCAATTACCACCCTAAAATTATCGGTGTCACTCTTGCCATTGTGGCTACCTCCGCGGCCATTGCGTTAACCATTTATGACAAGATGAGAAGCAACAGCAACATGAACGAAGTTCTCAAAGCTCTAGCTGGCAGTTCTTAGGGGAAATACAAAGAGACCCTACTAGCGAAGCGACATACAGGTCCATCGGGAGATCTGTTGCCCACTATGCGGCTCCCATCAGGTGAGGACACTTATGCGACACTCGGTGAAAAAGCATCCAGATCTGCCAAAATGCAGCTCTAAGGACTGTCACAGGTTGCCTTCTGATGTCGTCGCAGGACCACCTCCACCAAAAAACCAGAATCATGCCCTTAAGAAGCTACAACACACTTCTAACGAAGCAGTATCTGGTTGGCTGTTATCAAAATGATCATCCCAACTCTAACCTTACGGACAGAACCCCACAGTCACGACATGTAAGACGTAACATAATGGACCGCGAGCGGGAGATCCAAAGGTTTAAAAGAGTTCCCTTTGATAACGCCAGCTACAGGTCCGCCATCACAACAGTGCATACTGAAGAAGTGCTTCCCTCAATCGCATAAAACGAAACACGGTACTAAATACACAACAAACTTCTATATCTTCAGGCGAATTACGACTTCCTAGAGCAACTAGGACTACACTCGCTCAACTTCCTTCTGGCTGGTGCTGACGTCTAAACTTGTACCTATCCCGCATTGATAACAACATACAGAACTCCCGTCCAGCTTATGGCCTCACTCCATACGATGTTGAGCACATCTTTTGTTGTGCTGCAGCTCGGGCACGGACCTAACACCTACTGTATTGTGGGATAATCCCATCGAGGCATCTGCGTTTCTACACCTGGACACTGAGGAAAACATTGACAATCAAACTTTGTGACACAGACAATAGGGCAGTCTAATGTACACGTCCGAGTCATTTATTTCTGCTATCCGTGCCGCTAAAAAGAATAGAAAGCCACTCACCGTTATGGAACTGTGACTTCTTCGATTTCAAAGCTTTAGCAGCTGAAATAGGGCCCCTGAATTATGTCGCAGCTGAAAATAGCAACAGTGAACGTTCTTCGAGTGGAACGCGAGTCACCTACTTCCCTATTTTTTAGAACGTCTTATGAGGATGATAAGTTTGATGTGGCAAATATAATTAGACAGAAAAGATAAAGGATAATATAACACTGACACGAGCATTTAATACAAAACCTCAAATACCGAACAATAAGAAAGACGACTTGCTTGAACTAATCCAGAAAAACCACATTCCAAATTTTATAAACCATTGCAACGAGCAATTGTAATCTATATTTTTCTATTTTTTCTTTCTTTTTTTTTGTACTTAAATAATTTTGCACACTTTAATATAGAAGTAAAATACGTAATTAATCTAATGATTATTATTTCATTCCCATGGACTGTTGCAATGTCTTTTATTATTTTTAGTTCTGGTAAAAAATGATACTGTCACAATCGGAAATTTGTGATAAATATTGGGTAATCACACTTTTTGATATCAGCAATAATGTCAATTGTACTTATCTCCCACTTCAAAACTGATTTCTGCAGGAAGAACGTCATAAGTGAATCAAGGAGTGCTTCTGAAGTTATGGAAAACTGTCTAGTATTCATTTCAGCCCTTAGTTCAAGTCCACGCCATAATCAGATGTTACTTGACCAAATTGTTCCATTTTGTTATTTCAAAATTATAAAATAGTTTCTAAAAATTACAGCAATTTGAAACTTCGAATGCATCTCCTAGAAAAATCATTGTTTTCGGGTTATGACATTGTTGCAGCAAATGAGCGAATTTTCACTAGTCCGGGCGTGCTACCGACTTAGCTACGCAGCTTCTGGCGACAGCCGTTCCTTGTGCATGCTACGTAGTGTACATCAAATGAAGCACTTAATCCAAATTGGGAATTCACACACACTAATGCTGTTTACGCATTCCACAGATTCTACGGTTTTACATCGTACCGCGCCATAAAATGTTTACACATCAATAAATTCGGAATAAAATGATATTTCCGCGTCTTGTCATACCACCAGTTTAAATTTAATATTCATAGATATGTACATACCATATATAGATACTAACAATAGACGCTTCCTTTTGCGTACCTATCGAGTTTAGTTTAGGGTAACACACACTACACCAAAAAACAACGACTTGTTGTTTGTGTAATGCGTGTTCGTTATCCTACCCTTCAATCGATAGATACGCAAAAGACCGCGACTAGTATCATTAAGTTTTTTTTATAATAATATGTGTATATATTTTTAAAATTTAGAAATATGTACCTTCTGAAATTTTTAGCTATTACTTATTTTAGTCCCGACTGGCATTATTACGGAGCAGTAAATGTTGAATATATATTTTCTCCCACGCCACACAACGCACACAACATTTGAACGAACTATCTAACACAATTATTTTTTCACTAGAATGACAATCATGGCTTAGAAATATTGATAAGAACACCAATTCACATATCACAGATGCGATGCATTCACATGTTTTTATACGGTTATTCGATATGTTATAGGATTAGGGTCAAACAAAGCAGATTCCACTATAAAATCACCTGTAGGGGATATTTATTTACTTTGTCAACCCGAATTCCACATTCACTCTTTTCTGAATATTACGCAGAACCACTTGCCATTCATGCACTCAGTGCGCTAATATAATACAAGCGAACTCAACCGGCTCTCAATCGCTTATCGGCCGAACCGCAAACTGATAATATGATAACACCGTGAAGCAAACCGAGACGGAGGGAACTCAATTATTAGGGTACATCAACTGCATAAACTTTAATAGAATATTTTGCGCTTAGATCATCCAATTCACGTTGTAATAAATTGTTAACACAAGCACCCCATCTAAACGCGTCACAGCTGTGCCCGTATAATGGAATAAGCCTCAGACTGCACTACGCTCACTGAGCGGTACAATAATTTTTCCGAAGTCTTATATTGAATGGACGGGGGGAGTTCATGGTACGCTTCACTGCGGTCCTCCGGATGCTGCCTTCCTCGATTCAAAACTAAATGCAACGTGCAAGATGCACATGCAGTGAGTGCACAGTGCACTTTCCAAATTCATTGGTGGTTGACATACGGCCTTGCCATGGCCGCTGGCTTAAAGAAACTGGGAGAGACTCCGGCCCACGTCCATCTTTTATGAGCTTCAACTATAATAGACGTATGTTAACTTAAGATTCCTCGTTTAACTTACAATTAGTTAATATTAGGCGCGTTCTTTTACGAGAACTCATTACAAAAAAAACATTGTATCTAACCACAGAGATATGTACATAGAAGGAGATGACACCAGCACATATTGTTCACTGAATTCTAGGACGTAAGTCCACCACATACGAACTAGTAAATAGTAAACAGAGAGACATACGTCCTCCACTCCGCAACACCCGCTCAGTCGATATTGGTAAATAAAAACGCACAGGAGAAGTCAAACTCACATCCCCTCTCATACTTCTCCTTTGTGAACAATAACATTCCATTTTGTCTGTCTACCCCGGAACACCCACCTGGGCAACATAGCCAACCCATGAGATGTCAAACTCACATCCCCCTTCGTGCTTCCACCCTTGTGCCGAATTGCTTCATTTCTCACGCTGTTTTTCATTTCCTTTTAATCCTCAGAAGAGAGAGCTAGAAGGAAATGAAAAAGAGCGAGAGAAATTAAGTAATTCGGCCCAAGTGTAGAAGTAGGAAGGAGGATGGGAGTTTGGCATCACATGTGTCGGTTATATGGACCGGGCAGGTGTTCCGGGGTAGACAGACAAAATGGAATGTTATTGTTATTGGAATGGAGAGATAAAATGGAATGTTACTGTTCACAAAGGAGAAGTATGAGGGAAGAATGTGAGTTTGACATCTTATGTGCTTCCATATGGACTGAGCGGGTGTCGCAGGGAGGAAAGCGTGTGTCTCTATGTTCACTTTTTACTAGTTCGTATGTGGTGGAATTACGTCCAGAATTTAGTGTACAGTAAATGGTAGTTTCATCTCCTACATATCTCTGGGACTAATCTCTCTCTTCTGTGTATCTGACCCATACAGGGTAGGAACATGCATTTAATATAATATGGATTTAGTCTCTGCTAAAGGTTTGGATTGTAGATGATTGTCTAGTCCCAATAGATGCGTTTTTTTAATAGCCATACATAGCATAAAACCACACAATAGGTGCGTTTTTTGTAGAGCAGGATAACCGGGAAAAAAACGCTAAGTAGCGAAAACGGGGCATGGCTTTGCTGGGAGTGCGTCTTGGTTTAGTTTAGCATTCAAACGTCAACTCACATTTCAAGAGGAAACTTAAATCCCTAGTACAGATACAATTGAACAAATGTCCTTTAGGCAGCAGAATCATTTTGTATATTTACTATTCCACATGGGGCGACCGGTAGTGCAGTGTGTTGAGGCATCAGTCTCATGTTTGACTTCCGGCGTTTCGGGTTCGAATCCCGTCCACGACGACGTTCGTGGCCATGGATGTGCATGCTGGCAACTGCATTCTCCGAAACCAGTTTATGCCGAGAAAGGTCAACTGGGCCACACGGAACAGTTGACGCGCTATGCTTCACAAGGGGTTAGAGCAATTGAGAGAGAGAGAGACTATTCCACATAATTAAAAAAAAAGAACATTTGATTGACAGAAAATGAATGAATCCCAAACTGTAAACTGCCCGAAAACTTGAACACCTGCGCCGCCTGCATTTCAAAACGCGGAAAACCTAACGGCATTCTTACATTAACCTTTTATCCAGAGCAGCTCAGTTCAAATTGTTAGTGTGATTGTGTGGTGTTAACCTGCTCTGCTCTGGACGACTGTTAAAAATGGCGCCTAATTTGATCTGAGCTACTCTGGATAGAAGGTTAGAGCGAGAATGTTGCTCCGTTAGTATTTCCACGTTTTGACAACCAGGCGGCGCAGGTGTCGGAGTTTTCGGGCAGTTTACAATTTGGGGATCACGTAGAATTCATTTCCTGTCAATAAAATTTCGTTTTGTATGATTATGTGGAATAGTAAACATGCAAAATAATTTTGCTGTCTAAAAGAAATTTGTCCCATTGTATATGTACTAAGGATTTAGGTTTCCTCTTGGAATTTGAGTTAACGTTTGAATGCTAACTAAGCCAAGACACACTCCCAGCAATAACATACCCCGTTTTCGTCTTCGCTACTCTGATCTGCTCTATAGCAGGGGTCGGTGACCAGCGGCCCTTCATTACGTTTTGTGCCCGCGGGGCAATAACGAATAAATTACTGAATCTGGATCTGCAAAACGCGAGCGTGCAGTGAACTCGCACAAGTGCGAAGTTTTTAGAAACATGTGAATTTCATGGACGAGTTTCTACGACAAAACTGTTTTTTTTTTATTTTTGGAACTGTTTTCTGATTTTGTTAGAAACGCTTTCCGATCCGGTTCCGGTATATGTTTCCAACTAACGTCATTTTTTGGATCATAATTTTTTCCACCCGATTAGCGAACCATGTTTCCCAGCGAATCTGACAGCTGATACCTGCGGACGTGTTTTCGATTGGTGTGTTCTTTATGATCGCCACACACGATCGCGCATAACCACTACCGACAATTTCACCGAACGGTACAAATGTGGAGATTTTTTCCGAAAGTCTAAAATTGGTGGTTCGATGGAAGTTTGGTCGTGGTTGCTTGCGATCATGTTTGGCAAACTTAAGTTATGTGGTCTTCCGTTTTCAGTTGTTGTTGTATAAAAGTTGTGTAGTAGATGATGCATTTGTTCACAGTTATAATACATAACCTCAAAAAGCACTTGATTGGATACACAAGAAAAGCCTGATCTGTCTGCTAACGGATGTATAATTTGATGTGTATATCATAAAAAGGAAGCATGTCAATTTTAATGCTCATGCTAAATATTCGGTCTTTGTATGGTATATTAGGCAGCAGCCCACTAAGAAAGAAAGGAAAGCAGAGCGTTTACTAAAGCTGCGGCAGCACTTTTTTCGACTGCCACTTGGTTCGGGATATTCCTACAAGTGTAAATGTAAAAAACCAGAAAATTAGGATATTTTTATGTCACGAGTACAATGACAGACGTCATCAAAGTCGCAAACGGATCCTACTCAAGTGCACAGTCTCAATTTTAATGGTATTCGGTTCAGGACACTGCCACAAGTGTCTGTGATAAAAGGTAAATCGAAATTCCGTTGCCCTTAAAATGAGAATCGGAAATTTTGACGTCCGAAACGACTTGTTGATGCGAGTAGGTGACAGCATCGCGCCGCGCTGACGCGTCAAGTTTCGCTGTGCTCTTCGAAAGAATTTCGGCCTGTCTTTTTCAACTGAAACTTGTGGAGCGTCAATGATGCTAAAGAAGAATAAATGCTTCGGCACTACCGAGCACGTAGCTTGGATTAAACCTGGCCATCTCAGTCGATTTATCGAAAAGGATAGGTCGGATCAATAGATTTAGCCCGGCTCTCTAGGATTAGGGCAATAACCTAATACACACTCCCTAGACAAGAATCAAAAGAGAAACTATGATTCGAGAATTTTGCGTACTGCGTTTTCGTTACGAAATGTTTCATTCGAAGCGAATACGCGAAAAGTTTTTAAAATTTGGAAATTCGTTTTCGAGTTACATGGTGCTGTTTTCATCCTTTTCTTTCCAATTCGATTTGAATCGAATTACATGATAGGGACCCAGACCGGACAAAGCGAAAATATTTATGCTAGAGGGTTTACGTGAGGTTTTTTCCAAATCAATTCAGATCAATCTAGAGTTTCTAGAGTGTTGGGAGACTATTCTACTGCCATTTGCAGTAGAATAGTCGTGTTCTCGTGTTGATTGTAAGTTGTTTTTTACTAGTAAAAGTCATTTCACAAACACAAAACTCAACAAAAGATTGATCTGAACTAATTTGGAAAAAAAACCTCAAGTGAACCCGCTATAATAAATATTTTCGCTTTGTCCGGTCCGGTTTTAGCCGGATGATGTGAAAACATCCATCCATCCGATCCGGGCGTAGCCTAACAATGTAAAGCCCGGGCCACACCTATCCGATCATACTCCGATCATGCAGTCGAACTAGTGTATGAGAAGGAAATGGTATTGGGTTTCGAACGGAGTATGATTGGACGCGTATCAGAAAAGTGTGAACTAAAAGCCCGGGCAACAACGCGTCCGAAATCCCATATAATTTCCCTCTCATATACTCGTCCGACTGTATGATCGGAGTATAATCGTATAGGTGTGTCCCCGGCATAAAACGGGCGTAATGCCGTTATATCTTAATGGACCTTCTGTTCCAACTATAATACCCTACCGGCGAGGACGGGGGACGAGTTAAAAATTTGAATTTGAGGGTAATTATAATCTTTATTATTATGTACTTTGCGTTATTAGACAAAGATAGTAGCCGTGCTCTTTTCATCCGAACAGAAGCCCATTTTCATACAATACGACCGACCGGTCTACTGTGCTAAGTATTGTATATTCGCATCCCTTTGTAAATAGTTTTTCGTCGCGCCTGGAGTTGGGCGCTCATCTATTACGCCAGTTAATCTGTCGTCTCAAAAGGGGATTCCCTCGGATCGAAGGGGATAGAACTGATTTTTGGATATGTTGTTTATGATTCTGGTGTTATTATAAATCTAAGTTTCCGACCTCCCCGGTGAGCCGGAAGTCCTTGAGGGAGGGGATTTGAACCGGAAGTCTTTGAGAGAGGGGATTGAAGGGGAGTTTTTTTTTTAGTTTTTTGATCTTATCTTTGTAACTAACTTTGTAACCACATTAGGAGGATAAAAAAAATACATTTTTTTAATGCACAAATTATTAGCTTAACAATCCAAGAATACGCTTCAAAGCAAAATTCGCATTCGTTTAGATTTTATGAGCATAGAACCGAGCGCTCATCGGGTATAGTCTACAGGCTAGAGCGCACAGCAGGTAGGGCGAAGCACCACCACATAGGTAGTCGCTTTATGTACTTACGTAGCCTTTTAGCGGAACCCCACTTTTGCATCTTTGTTTTCAAATAACGGTATAGAAGATACTACAAGCATCAACACAAGGGATTACTTCGGTTATATTCTGTTTTTCAAACGCGTTTTTCTCAAAACGACTTTTTTCATATTTGCGGGAAGTCTAACTCAAAATGTGCATTGAGGCTCATATTCTTAAAAAATAAGTTAATAATGTAAAATTAAAACCTTTTTGATTTCGGAAAAAAATTGGAATCGCTACACGTTCCGCAATGGAAGAACTCGAAATATGAATAAAATGACGTCAAAATTTGATTGAATTCTAATTAATTATTCCCACCCAAAGAAAATCCTAAAAAATCAATGAAAATAAGCCTCCTAATGTGCCCCCCCCCCTTAATCCTACTAAAAACTTTCTGATACAATACTAAAACCCACAAAAAATACATTAAAAACATCCTAACCATGTATTCTGAACAGTTTTCCAGATAATTTAATTTGAAAAACTTTAAAAAACCCTCAATATTACGTTTGTTCCCACGAAACAATGAAAATCATCGTTTTTTATGTATTTTAACAAATAACGGTTTGAGTACTAGTCCCACGAGAAAAATGATAAGTATAGATTTGTTTGTATCCAAATAAATTTTAATTTGAGATAAGTCAGATTGCCCAAAGGTATGAAGTTACGTAGAAAAAGGGAAAATTTTTAACAAAAACAGATATTTTTTTTCTTTTTCCTTTTTCTAAGCAACTATCATACCTACGGGCTTTGATCTTTGATTTTGTCTCAGAAAGTTTCTCACTAGGATTAATAGTTACGAAGATAGATGTAAAAAAAACTCCCCTATGAAGCCCTTCTTCAAGGACTTCCGGTCCACCGGAGAGGTCGAAAACATAGATTCATAGTAAGGCCACATATGATTATGTACGAGTATATACAACATAAAAAAAAATCAAATCTACCTCATTTAATGCGAGGTCAAATGTCTACGAGAGTAAGGTGAAAAGTTCTCGGCCTGACACAGAAATACCGTTACAATCAGCAAAAGTGTATGTTTCCTGCCTGGGTGCAAGTGTCATTAGTTTGTGTGACAAGTTTCAACTTATTCTCTCAAGTACAATAGTTTGTTTACATGAATTTTTGCTGTGGACGTCTTAAGTGTTTTTCATTCAAATGGAGAATTTTGAATATCGTGCGGTCATAAAATTCTTCGTTTTGGATGGATTTACCCCTAAGGAAATTCATCCGAAGTTAACAAAAGTTTACGAGGATTCTGCTTCTTCAATGTCAACCGTTAAAAAATGAGCAACTGAATTTAAACGTGTTCGCACGTCCCTCGCAGACGACCCACGTGAAGGCCGGCCAAAAACCGCAATCACATCGGAAACCATCGAAAAAGTGCATGATATCGTGTTGGACGATAGGCGAATGAAAGTGAGTGATATTACTGAGGCTGCAGGGATATCGGAAGACAGGGTGCGAAACATCTTGCACAAAGAATTATGTAGAGGTGAGAAAGCTCTGCGCAGGATGGGTGCCGCATTTGCTGATTGCCGATCAAAAGCAAATGCGCAAACGATTTTCGCAGCAAACTTTGCATCGATTCAGTTGGGATCCGAGCGATTTTCTACGGCGATTTGTCACCATGGATGAGACTTGAGTCCACCACTACACGCCAGATATGAAACCGCAGTCGAAGCAGTGGGTGGAAGCCGGTGGTTCAGCGCCAAAGAAAGCGTAGTCGATCGCATCTGCCGGAAAGGTCATGGCCAGCGTCTTTTGGGATGCAAAAGAGATCATGTTAATTGATTACCTTGAAAAGGCAGAACAATAACAGGCGAATATTACTCCAAACTTGCTGGCTGAAGAAAAAAAAACATCATCTTTCACCAGCGCAACGCACCGGTATACAAATGTGCGTTGGCGATGGGAAAACTGAGGGATTTGGGGTACGATTTGCTCGACCATACTCAATATTCTCCTAATTTGGCACGCTCAGACTTCCATCTGTTCCCAAACTTGGAGAAATTTGTTTCTGGGAAGCGCTTCGCATCCAATGAAGAAATTAAGAGGGCCGTAGATAAATATTTTCACAGCCTTCCAGACTCTAACTTCCGGGATGGAATACTGATTTTGCAAAAACGCTGGACCCACTGTGTTGAAGTCAAGGGAGATTATGTAGAAATATAAAACCATTTTTTAACTGAAAATCGCAGTCTTTTCACCTTGCCCTCGTATCTAAGTATACTGGGGTACATAGAGAGATCAATAAATTGCACTTCTATTTTGTTTAAGAAGCGCGCGCAAACAATTTTCCAGATGGGAAGTTGGCCAACTAGTTAGTTGGCGTATCTGAATTCGCCAATACCTTAAGTTACCGAAAATCCATTATAATTGAAACTAATCCTACGAAACAAATGCTATGCAGTATATTGTCTACTCAGCATCTTTGCTTTGACTGTGTCCCTAAAACGTAAGCGCTTAGTACAGCGCTTCACAATTACTCAGAAGCAGATTGTGATTGTTTTGTGCTTTAGAGACGACATGCTGTCTCATTTGTCAAATGCAATGTTCACTTTGGTATTTACGACTGGCGGACATCCAGTGGAGAAGAGGTACATCGCACAATTCGAGCGCACTAAACGTTATCAGTGGTTTCTGCGGTGAACCAAGCCGCGACCGATTCCATATTCCAAAATTTTAAGCTGACTAAAAGGGAAAGCCCTTAGTTCAGCGGTTAGCTCAGCACAAGCGTTTCTAGAACAAATTACTATGCAGCTGTAAGCGCTTCTCAGCGCTTGCGTTCTAGGAACACAACCGTGTTAGTGCTATCTTCTGCTTTGTGTGCGCTATCTTCGATTGGTTCCATGCATGGAGGAAAATAGTTCCATGCGAGTCAGTTTCAGTACAGCAGCTTTGGGTCAGCTAAGAGATACACTTTCTTGGTTTATGCTTTATGGGCGAGACCGACTATTATTAAGCCTGGAGTACTAATCTTCTCCTGGGTTCGTGACAACTCAGTCGGACACTGTTCGAAACTTACCGTGAAGTTACATATGCGGGCGAGCAGCGAATTGTAGTAAGCCACAGAGAAATCAGAAAAAAAAACATTCATATTAAAATTGTTTTTATATAAATTTATTGTCTCAATATACAAGTCTCTTATATCAGTATATTTTACAATTTACTGTATTCTGTGGAATGCGTAAACAGCATTATACCTTTGACACACGATGCACGCGAATTATCATTCATGATAATTCGATTTCATTTGTGTGCCTGCGAATGATCATTCGAACGTCGTTCGAATGATAATTCGCGAACTACAATTGGCAGAACAAACGTAATTCCTTCATTGTGTATGCAGTGCCATCTATCCGACAAATTGTCATTGAGTAGCAATAATATTCACCCGTTGATATGCAATAGAAATAATATCCACTCGTTGCTAAGCGGTATATTCGTTGCTAAACGAAATAAACAATATTTATTCGAAAAAATCAGTGCTAAGTCGATTTCGTATTGACAGTTGGAATGACGTTCACATTTAAGTGTGTGTATCAAATCCGTCATTTCCTGCAATTCATCATTCACCGAATGATCATTCGGTTGCTGTGTTTGTGCAAGGTATAAGTGTGTGTGAATTCTCAATTCGTATTCAGCGCTTCATTTAATGTATACTAAATAGGGTGCATAAGGAACAACTCTCGTCAGAAGCTGCGTACCTGAGTCGGTAACGCGCCGGCTAGTAAACATATGGTCCGGGTTCAAGTTCCCGTCGCACCGAATTTATGCTTTCTTTTTTTTTAACAAGACAATCTCGTAACTTTTGCATTAATGATAGTGCAATCTTAATTATGCCAGTGGTAGACTAAGAGTTTTACTTGCGACAGTATTACTCGCCGGTTTTACTCGTCAGTCTGCCTTGGTGATTGATACATTGGTAATATGGCTCGTCGATATTACTCGATGGTTTTACTCTTCGATAATATTTTGACAGTTTCGTAATAATTTTACAATTTCAATAATTGCGAAATAAATACAGTAATAAGCCAAAGGCACTCGTTTTCCATTTATAAATTCTAATAAGAAATCGCAGTTTAATGCTCGCAGATCCATTTTCAACAAGTGACACGAACTATCAGCTGAGGGGTATAGTAACAAAACTGGCTATGTCCACTCTAAAGCGTTTTGAGATATTCACAATTTTCGTTTTAACACACTGGAAAAAAGGAAAGCGAGGCTTTTGTTTTAGCAGTCCTGTAAAATATTGAAACCGAATAATAATGTTGAAGACAGCATAAAAATATATTAAGTACTTTTAGATATAATTACACAAAATGGTTGAACGTAGCGAGTTTTAATACTGACCCTTGGAAATGATGAGTTATGACACCAACCTGCCTGGACATGGCAAGTTTTGTAGGATACATACTGACACTTTGAGTTTGAGCATAGCCAAGAATTCTTCATTAGAGCCAAGCACAATTTGCTTTAACGCTTTATTAGAAACGAATAGGCACTGTAAACCTTACGAAAAGTTGCATATTATGTCAGTGATAATTAAAAATAATTTTGAATTAAGTTTTAATTTTTTATTTTTTCCTGTCGTGAAAAATTAAACCAAGATCTTTATCCCACACTTCTTCACAAAGGGGGTACTTGGAATTATTTGGCCGCTACTTGGATAGTGTCAACAGTCCATTGTATGTGTTGACACGATACAAATAGCGGCCAAATAATTCGCAAGTACGTTTGATCCAAGTGTACTTGGATCCTGTCACCAAGGCTTCAACTAAACAAAGATACAGAAACTCAACGATGCGAAACAATGAAGCTTGAATTTTTTGAATAAGTAAAAAAATAATTGTAAGTTAAATTATCAATTAAACAAAATGTTTGTTCCGATAATTCTTCACAAAGGACTTCTCTTACAAATAATTACTTTCGTCGCTTGTATGGCCATATGTTTAGATTTTTTGTAAGAAACGCTTCTCCATAGTCTTCCAGGAAAACGAGCAAACAAAATTGGTTCAGTCCTGACCTAAACAACGGGCTACTGTGACCACAGTTTTTAAAATATCTTGATCGGTCGTTTTTCGCGTGATAGGTCCTGGTTCTACATGTTGCCGTTAGCGTAAAAGGAGTAAGACAGTGGCATCCATGAAAGTTGGGGTCACTCATATGTCAAGGGAACAAGTCAGAGCAGAAAAAATCACAGATGTGGAAAAACTTTTAAAAAAGCATTACGGAGATGAATCGCGCGAAATAATTGACGTTATTTTATAAGGTCCCTGGAAATTTCAAAAGTCACTTCTATAGTTCTGTTCGCCGCACGAATTTATTTAAAACGATCTAAAATGGGGTCATTTTAATCCTTTTTAGAGCGCTTAAATTTAATTCTTTTCAGAAGTTAAAGTTAAAATACCAATCAGAAAATTGTTTAATAATTTGACTGGGCACTTGAATACGCCATTCGGGTAATGGATACGGGCACCATAATAATGAAGTAATCAAGAACCAGGATGCCACACAATCGAACATCAACATAGGGGACCTCAGCATCGAATTCGTAGACGACTTCACAGAGCCGGGTAGCAACCTGCCAAAGGACGCCAACGAAGCTGACGAAATCAAGCGAAGGATACAGTCAGCAGCTAAGACTTTCTTCTCGGTTCTCCGCATAATGAATTCTAAGAATGTGTACAGAAACACACAGCTCAGCGTATATAAAACCATCATGCGACCTGTGCTCTGCAATAGCTGCGAAACCTGGACTCTAACCCAAGCCCTCGAAACCATGATCAACACATTCGAACGGAAAGGCTTTCGGCGAATTTTCGGAGCAGTTTACGACCGAGATGGATGGCGCAGATGAAAGTTTCGAAAATCGTCAAACTACAACGTCTTTAATGGGCAGGTCATGTACAACGAATGAACGATGGTCGCATGCCTAAACAAGTAATGAACGGACGACGAGTCGACGGAGCGAGACTGCGAGGAAGACCGAAAGCTCGATGGAAGAGCTCAGTATATGCTGATGCCGAGGGTTTCAAAGATTGAACGACGCGGTTACGTGATCGAGATAATTGAAGGAAAACGATCCAGGCGGTCAAACACCGACGTCGGACTCTTGCGTAACGATGATTTTACTGGGTTTCTTTCCAATCAATAATAGCAGAATCAATGGTTTATCACGGTTCCATGTCCTCAAAAGATGCCTAGACAAACTTTGGCAAGTTAGTGTCCCTTTACTCAACTTTTCAATTCTACCAAATACGCGTTCTGGAGGAATATAACAGTGTCTCGCCACTGAGAAAGTTACACAAACTAGCTTCACATTTTTTGGGGTATTATGAACTAGCCAATATACGAAAGCATAGCATAGTTTGAATTTTTTTTTTACCCTCCACAACCATCTGAAATATTTGCAGGTAGTAATAATGTGCAGAGTTATTAAAAAAACAGCGAAAGCTACATTCCAGGACATTACGGTGTTTGAGATTTCCGCTTATTTTTCACTCTTATCGGCATCGGACATGGCTTTGACACTGAATAAACATAACACTTTCTGAAACTGAACTAGGAGCGGACATAGCGATTTTTGACAATAACTCTGATTTTATGAATGAAATTTTTCATACTCAATGGTCAATTTGACAAGATTTTCAGTGCAGACACAATAAAAAACTTTTTTAAAAAAGTGGACATAACCAGTTTTGTAGCTATACCCCCCTCAACTATTCGAATTTGGAATTTGTCAATTTGGCTCGCGTGACACACTGTCGGTTACTGCGCTGCGAGCCAGAATTTCAAGCAGATATGATGAGCCGCAAGCCAGTACGACGGTATGCAAAACCACGATATGGGCGTGATACACTAGCGAGCTTTACCGTAGAGGAAACAAAACTACGGTATTACTCGCGGGGGGGGGGGGGGGGGGGGGGGGTATGGTGTATAAAAAGTGAAATAAAAAAGAAGTAAAAAATATTTTCACAAGTTAATTCATCGCTAACTGGACGCCAAGTTTGTAGTGCCATCAAAAATTTTGATTTTTCAGAAAACCAAAAAAGCCGGAAATAGTTTTTTGATGTCCAAATATTGTCTGAAAACAGCTCAAAATTTAGTTATATACATATTTCATTTCGATTGCCAAAATTATCACTTCCATCTTAACACACCCAGTTATAGGGAATTTTGGAGTTTCCAGTTCACATGGAATTATACGGAATTTGGAACGCTTCCTCTCCACTCTTACTCCCAATACATGGACTTACAGGTCAACGGCAGGCGAACGACCACGGCCACCGGGCGCGATAGCCGTTGGACCTACTTATTAATGTACCGCACTGGTTCACTTTTAACCAAAAACCCTTATCGCATGAACACTATAAATTATAAAAATTAATTAATTAATTAAGCGCAAATTGCATCGTACTTTTTACAATGTTTTTGTGCGGACTTTCTAGATAGACTTAATTTTTTAATTTTAAGGGTTAATACTTTGCACCTGTCTAAATATAAATGGTATTTCAGAAAAGAAAATTCTCACAGATGGCGTTGATTTCGGTAATTTGCCTTGGGGTCTGCAATTTCGAATGTAGCTAGGATGTCCACTATCTATCCAAATCAAAGACTATTGGTGCCCTGTATTCGATGCACAATTCCTTAAACTTCATAAAAATCAGTAGACATTTTGGTAGCCAAAAGTTTTCAAAAGCATTGAAGAATAAATTCACTGAAAGAAAATCTAAACATTTATCAGTATCTGGGCAATCAGAAGCCAAATCCGTAGCCTGATAAATAAGTGAGTATCTCTAAAAAAAAAATATATGTATGCTCTATCAGCTATATTAATTAAGTCATATCAATGTAATCTTTAACTGAAAGCGAATTCGAAGATGTTTGTTGGCGGAAAATTACACTACTATCTAACCAAATCAAAGAAAAAAGGAGTCTTCGGAACTCGCGTTGTCAAGCTAAACTTTAAAAGCATACTAAGATTATATTCAGAGTTAACCAAGTCGCGAATTTTTGCCAACCTCGTTTTCCCTAGCGTTAAAAAAATAGTGCCGACGCGTCGGTCTGAAATATTCCGCCTTTTCAATTTAATTGTTTCTTTCTCATCCATTTTTTTCCTCTTTTCTCCATTGCTGTTATCTTGCTTGGTGGCTGTAAGCCATGTGAATTTTAATTTCCTTAGTGTTGTGAGACAATAGACGGCGACAGGTGGGCAACAACCCCCCCCAACGTGATCTCCGCCGTGGAGACCACACAAATCATTCATCACATAACCTGGAAAAAACAACTGGAACGTGCAAATTCAACCGCCATTGCGATCGAAGTGCTGCTGGAAGCGCGAATTCCCCATTGTGACCCCACCACTTTGAGGCTCAGCAACGTAGGGACGCCATACCCACACAAACCCACATCAACGCAGAGACGCCACACGCACACACCGACTTGCAGCATCGTGGTGACACTCACCTACACTGACGTGGATCAACGTGGGACGTCAAACCTACATCAACGTGAGCCAAATTTGTGACAACATTGACACACACGCCCAAACAGCATCAGCAAACTGGAACACGACTTCAACGACAACATGTCATCGAAACGACACGTGAAACATGACTTCAACAACAAGTCATCTAAACGACATGTAGAAAATTTCATCGAGACTACTGGACCCCCAGTTGTCCAACGTCCACGGTGACTCACCGGCGGCAAACAGAAAACAGCCCGTGCAGAGTTCGACACCTTGGTTAAACATGGAATTTGTCAGAAATCCAACAGCGATTGGGCTAGCCCAATCCATCTCGTCAAAAAGAAATCTGAAGGTTGGAGAGTTTGTGACGATTATCGCAAGCTAAACGCACGGATCGCGCCCGACCGATATCCAATCTCACACATCCACGGCGTAGCAGACCGTTTGCTTGGAAAGACAGTGTTTTCGGTTGTGGATCTTGAGAGGGCCTACCATCAAATTCCAATTGCCAAATCGGACATCAAGAAGACAGCCGTTACACCATTTGGCCTTTTTGAATTCCTGATCATGCCACTCAAACTTTCCAACGTCACATGGATAACATCCTCCAGGAACTCAATTTTGTATAGGGCTACATTGATGGCATTCTCATCATGTCAGAATCGAAGGACCAACCCAGAAAACATGTCAACATTGTGATCCAGCGACTGAAACAACATGGATTGTAAATTAACCACGACAAGTACTTATTTTGCAAATCCGAGATAAACTATTTGGGCTATACCATAAACAAAGACGGTTATCGACCACCTCAAGAACGAATTGCGGCACTAGTCAACTACAAGAAGCCTGAAACAATCGATTTCTGGGTGCAACCAACTATTTCAGACTTTGCATCCCACATGCCGCACAACACCAAGCATCGTTGAACGACTTCTTACGGAATAGGAAGAAAAACGACAACCGCCCAGTACCTTGGACTCCTCAAGCAGAGGCTGACTTCTAACTGTGCAAACGCGACATAGCAGCTGCAGCCTTACTCGCCAACTCGGATCACAAGGCACAACTATCTCTGATAACAGACTTCGCAATAGAAGCTTCCCTAGAACAAGCGGATGGTGAACATTGGCGACCAATTGGTTTCTTTTCACGAAAATTAACCACAGAAGACACCAAATATAGCGCATACGATCGAGAACTACTCGCCATTTATGCCGCTATGAAATTTTTCAAACACATCCTGGAGAATTGGCACTTCGTCATCAAAACCGACCACAAACCCTTGGTAGATAAAGCTTTGCCCAGACAACTGTGACATCTGGATTACATCTCACAGTTCACGACAGAGATTGTACACATTTCTGGATCGCAAAACCTTGTTGCCGACGCATTGTCACGGATCAATGGCTGCGTTCCTATTTTGGACCGTGATGGAAGCGCGTCGACACGGTTTCATAGATCCTTTGCGAGAACGGTACGATTTCAAACACCGATACTATAATTTTTGAGAAGGGGAAATGTATCGCGAATTTTTTCCGATCAAATTTTCCCTTTCATGATTCCTAAGGGCTTTGACAGTTCCCTTTTGACAAGTTCTGTCACTCCATTTGTAAATAACTGTTGGCCTCAAAGTGCGTATAGTGACCGGAAAGTCTGTCCCCACTCGTAATTTTATTTGAAAATTGTGTTTCAAAGTGGAAATATCCCTTATTAAGTGGCATATGTTTGTGTGAAATATATTCATGGCGGCAAGGGAATCGTGTCGTTCACCGGAGAAATCACGTATGGGTGAAGGGACAATGGATATGTAGCGCATTTACGATACTTTTAGGAACGCACCCAATGTCTTAAACATGGCATTCACCATCGATGCACAACAACAATGGCTAAGTTCATAACACACAGCGGAATCGCAACATGCTGGGGCAACAGTATCGAAGCAGCTTTGCAACAGGTTGTTGTGTTCTGAACTGCACTCACATCTAGTCATACATCAATTGTCAAATTTTCAGTTCAAAACTGACTACTGACCATAAATTGTATGAATACGACAGCGCGAGTGTCATTTCAGGATTGTCATCATATGCTGGTCCTAGCCAGCGGAGACATTTTTGTGATGGAGAAAATGACATTTTTCACAGCATGTTGTCTCCATCAAAAACTCAGTGGAGAGAGTTCATAAAACATATTGGACACAGTATGCCAACTGTTGTGTGATATGAACTTAGCCATTGCCATCTAAAAATACAGGCCTCCGCTCAGCTGATTTTGACGGCTAAGTCACGCAATTATTTACTTCGACGATTTCGTCGTATCCACAATCCAGTGGTCGACGACTGATGGCGGCAAGTCTCCGGTGTTTGTGCGTTCCGTGTTTAGTTTTCGTTCAATGTTTATTTGTTAGTAAAAGTTCATCTAGTGATCCGAGAAAACAAACACGAGCGCGATGAAAATGTGTCGTTCAGCCAAAAGATGTATTTTTTCAAGTGTGAACTGTTCCACGATACTCTGCGGCTGATCGCCGCGGCTGCGGCTTCGACCAAATTGCTGCAAGTGTCCAAAAAGTGTGATTTTAGAGGACAAAAATGCCGTCCGACGCAATTCCAATTGTAAACATATGTCGTGCCGAGGACATCGTCGTGTGCAGTCACTGCCTTGGCTCGGAATTAAAGACGTAAAATTGACGTCAAAAACGAAGTCAAATTCACCACGATCAGCTGAGCGAAGGTCTGTATTTTTAGATGGCAATGACAACAACTATCAGATGCTCAACAGAAGGACGACTTCTTAACAGCAGCTCACTTCATCTAAAACTGCTAACAACTGGCTCTTCAATTGTTTTCTGCGATATTTTGACTGGTCACATACGACCATATACACCGAGCTGCATAAACCAGCCTTTGCCACGGTTCAAAGACTTGCTCACCTGAGCGGCGAAGCAACCCTTCAACAGTTGCGGCCAACATTTGTGGGGCCCATCATCAGGAAGGACACAAAAGGCGTGTTTTTTTGTTCTGCGGTGCAGGTTAATTGGGGGCTATCCAGGTTAACTTACACACATTACACAAACAACTAGGGTATGTTGTTTGTGTAATATGTGTAAGTTAACCCGGATAGCCCCCAATTAACCCGCACCGCAGTACAAAAAAACACGCCTAAAGTCAACGCAACGACACTCAACACAACGACAAAGATCAATGCAACGGTATAGATCAACGCAATAGCTACACATGGAACAGCACCAGCTAATTCAATAAGACACTTAAGCAAAACATTTACAAAGCTTTGCCTAAACAACCGCGAGAATCTGCGACTTCTTCGACCAACACCGACAGCGCATCACATCAACAGGGTGTCCCACTTAGGACATATAGCAAGCAGATCATCAGCTCCAAACAACATCAAAACTGGGAAGGGGGTGACTGTGGCGACTCCGCACACCACTTCTAACCACTAGAGCCGCGTTGTCATCATCGAAGAGGAAATCCATCTGTCACTTTTCACACAATTGTCTGTCAACATTCGCAAACGACACACGCGTTCTTGAATTTATATTGTGATCTTTCGTGAGAATAAAGTTGGTATTGCTTAGAACACATCTTACAGTTATTTGAGAGGAATTGTAGTGAACTTAGGAACACCATTCGTCCAACTGGTGCCCATTCCGCCTCAACATCTTCAGTGTTCACGCCATCTAGACCTCAAAGGTCGAATTCTTCAGTTTCCTCATTTTATCATTGCTGATCCCGTGGTCTCAGTCCCACTTTACAATTACCTTAGTGTCACTATTCACTGTGGAACTCAGTCGACAATTTTTTTTTTCGAGGAGAAGCAGTGTGTAGACATACACATTCCCACTTCGATCGCTTATGTACCTTCACAAATTACTCACTCTCACGACTTATTTGGTTTCCCCCTCGATGATGCAATAGGTACTTGATAAAAATTTTCATCGAGGGCTTTGATATTCGTTTAATTACCTTTAGAAGAAAATGGGTATGATGGCTCACCTACGAGTCCATACATGAGTATCACTGACGAATTCATCAAGCCGGCTTAAACAAATTTATCAGTACTAACTCATGTATGGATTCGTAGGTGGTCATGTATGGTTTCGTCATATGCTTGAAAAATACTTAAGTGACTTTAGTCCCGAGCCTAGAACAATGGTCATGATGCCTTTCATCCAGGCCTGGATAATGACCGCATTGGTGTCTTCATCATGACTTGGTTAGCAGGGAATGTCCTCTGAATAGCTCAAGACACACACACACACACACTTCACATAAACGTGAGAAAAACCGGTTCACTTGTACCATGTTCGAGTTCGACAGTGTATGGTGGTTGTAATGAACCACCTGTAATGAACCATATTATGGTCTGGTAGTGCTGCTTCCACCGGCAGATCTATGGCAACACCTGATGAGTAAGGATCTGTCGGTGGCACGAAACCAGAGGCCCAGGGTCCCATTACGCCTGAACCCTGATGCGAACGCGAGGAAATCTGCGCCGTCCGCCAACCATTCCATCCTTATCGCCTCACTTTTTATCATCCCCTATTTTTACCTCCCATGTTTGTGTTGTTTTCCCCAGGCCTATGAATTGTTATTAATACGTAAAGGACAGGGGCAACGAGCGGCGAAAACCCGAACGTCTCCCAAACTGAGCTACAGCAAGCATAGGGGCTGCTTAGCTCTTTGAGGAGCCTTTTTCTTCGCCAGATGGCACAGCCCGACCTTCACGGTGAATTATGCTACCTTAGGCTCCGTCCCCACGGGCATCTTCGGTTCGGATGCCCACCAAACCGTCCGTTACATGACACCATGCTCTACTATAACGGATTTATTTTGGGCCGCCATCGTTACAAAAATAATAAATGTAGCCCGCTACAAAATTATGTTGGACACCTACTCTATCGTATTTTAGAACAACGCTATTCAAAATACAATACATACGAAAGAGCAACATAGGAAAAATAATTGTGGCCCATGTGGTTTGCGATTCCTCCGGGTGCCATTAATCTTCTGCAGAAACAACATACGAGCAAATACGAGTATGTAATTACAAAACACCGGTAACAACCACCCGTCTTGTAAAGTGAACCTTTCTCGTATTCGTAGCGGATATTTCCTTTCCGAGCATACTGGCCTAATGCATATTTCATCTGCAATACGAGTATGTATGATATTTATCATACAATATCCCGCTGCCTATAAGGGCCTAAAACCAGTTTCCGAGTTAAATTGATAGTAATCTTTCCATGCAGGGAACTTATGTCCATATAGAAAAAAACAATAGGGGCACAGAATTGAATTTATGACAAAAAAAAAAAAATACGTATACACTGAAAAGAAAAGTAACAAACCAAGGATTTTTTTACGTTCTTAAGTCGACACACACGGCAAGCATTTTGGTCGCAAGCATGCATCGAACCACGTCAAAGTCCATATAAAATTTTCATAATTTCCACTGTTCTATTGATTTGAACGTGGTCCGATGCATTCTCGCGACCGAAATGCTTGTCGTGTGCGTCGAGCTTTACAAACTATCGCCTCAAACCAAATTAGAAATCAATATTACTTCTGTTGATTCACACCTACGAGTTCACATTCTTGAGAATTAGAAACACAGAGACACGGCACTTCACAAAATCACTAAATGAAACTCATACTCCTAATTACTTAAGCACAATAATGTTTTCACATTGAAATCAACGTCTACTAGGCAATCTGCTCACGGTGCATTCAATTGTTTCTACAGAGTTAACCACAAAGTGCAGGTAAATCCCAGCACAGTGTCACTATTTTCCACATAGGGATCGATAATCATAAAAAACAATACCTACCAAAGAAATTGTCGCCGAAAACCTCAAAAGAACGAAAAGAAACCCAGGAGGGCCGCATATTAACCACGCACGAGGTAAACTAACAAGCAGTGCACGATGGTTGCCTTACGTACAGTAGGCGAAGACATTATGAGGATAGAGATATTAGAATATTAACATGTACATATTGCAGGCGTGTACATCGATACCAAACTGATGTAAACCAGTCGTTCGAACTAATATTTGTTCAACATTTAGACACATTTCATTCTAAACAAATCAAATACGGTCAATTTTGTATCCAGGCTTTCTATGGAGATCAAAGTCGAAATTTTTTTTTTATTACATTTGCAACACATAACTATGACAAAAACAAACACATAAAACCAGCCAATAACGAGCTTCGCTCATGCAAAATTGTCATTGAGTTGCTAAGCGACAGATACAGAAATAATATTTATTCGTTGCTAAGCGATAGAAACAATACTTACTGGTTGCTAAGCGATACAAATAATATCCTCCAATAAATATTATTTATATCGTTTGACAGGTTTTACCAACTCTTCGGTAGATCTGACCCGGAGATCTGCTGGGTGGAGGGAAGGGGTGCAAAATCGGTCAAATGTCTGTCTGACCATAGAATATCTCACGAACGACTGAAGCTGAATACAGATTGCAAAGCACTTAGCGATAGCATGTGACACTTCCATGCCAAGAAGAAAGTTTTCAAATCTACAGAGGGAGAATTATTGGTGGATTGAAGAGATTGCGAGCCTGAGGAGTAGGTGCCTGAAAGCACGGCATCTTAATCAGCGATCGACAGAAACACCGGCATATAATGACCTGCGACAGTGATATAAAACCGCTCGTAGACTACTGAAGCTTGCGATAAAGAAAAGCAAACAAAATTGCTACAAACAGCTTTGCGATGACGCGGATATAAACCCGTGGGAAACGGGTGGGTGGCGATGAATAAAATAAGGTAGAAAGCACCCCAACTAGGTAAAATGTCACGTTATGTTGGAAAATATTATCTCGGTTCTATTCCCTCAACACGAGCTGGAACCCGTGGGACAGAGTCCAAGATTTGCCGACGAGGACATACCTGCTATAACAGAGAATTAACTTCTCCAAGCCGCATCCGGATTTGAGGATGATAAAGCGCCAGACCAGGACAGGGTTCCCAATAAGGCGCTGAAGGTGGCAATCTGAACAATACCAGAGAAATCCATCGACGCATTTGGAACGGACCTTTCCAGAATCAAGGAAAAGGCGAAAATTGGTGCTGCTGCCCAAACCAAACAAGCCGCCTGGAGAACCAAATTCATACCGCCCAATCTGTCTGATCGACACTACGGGAAAATTTTTCGAGATGATAATTTTTAACCGACTGTCCGAGGTGATGGAAGAAAAAGGGGGCCCGTCGGACCGACAGTATGGTTTCAGACGGGCGCGGTTTAGGGTGGACACAATTATGACGGTTACCAACTGGGCAAGGGATTCATTACGAAGGGACACATACTGCGCGGTGGTGACCCTCGATGTCAAGAACGCGTTCCATTCCGCAAACTGGGGGTGTATTCATGCCGCTCTGCAAAAGATGGGAGTGCCGGACTACCTAGCTGGAATAATCAAGAGCTACCTCCCACATCGTGTTCTGCAATATGACACTGGTGAGGGAACTAAGGTGTACACGGTAACAGTGGGCGTTCCACAGGGATCCGTTCTTGGTCCTCTGCTGTGGATTATCATGTACAATGCCATCTTGAACCTCCCGATGCCTAAAAAGGTAACGATAGTCGGGTTTGCAGATGATATCGCGGTAGTTGTCGTCGCAAAAGACCCAGGCTAAGTCGAAATGTACGCCAGGGATCACAACAATTAAGTTGTGGTTGGAAACAGTTGGATTGGAGCTCGCCGATCAAAAACACGGAAGCTATTCTTATCAGTAAGCGCAGAAAAAAAACCTCTCTGAAGATCAGAGTCGGAAGCAGTGTCATAACCTCTAAGGCAGCCATTAGGCACCTGGGAGTTATGATCGACGCGAGGCTCTTTCTCTCTCTCTAATTGCCTTGACCCAATGATTTGTGTAGTTGGACCTGCAAAATAGTTGTGTGAACTGCAGCACGTTTATTAAACCATCTGAAGCAGCTATCTCCGAGGCTATCCCCTGAATGGGCTTAAGCGATGTGTATCAATTCGGCCCTGCAAAAACCACTCCACGTCAAAAAACCCGGAACAAAAGCCTCGGATTGGACGGATCAACATCGACGACCACACAAACGACTAAAGGATTATTCTTTCGGATCTTGGAATATACCCTGCCTGAACAAACCGGGGACTGAGAAGGCCCTCCTTCAACAGGTCAAAAAATAAAAACTGAGCATTACTGCAGTCCAGGAAACAAATTGGCTTGGCAGTGAGATCAATGACAAGAAATCGCACACAATTTTTACAAGTGGCAAACCATCGGGCCACAAGGAGTTTGGAATAGCATTTATAGTGAACAATCACTTCAAGCCGCACAATACCGACTTCAAACCCATAAATGAACGGCTGTATGCAATTCGCATTAGATTCGGTTTTTCAATCTCTGGGTCATCAATGTGCACGCCCCCACTCAAGTTAAAGAAGACGCAGTAAAAGACGAGTTCTACGCCCGCCTTGAGACTCTCTTCGACTCACTTCCAACAAATGACGTCGAACTGCTGCTGGGAGACTTTAACGCGAAAGTCGGAAGTGAAGGTTAGCACCGGAGGACCACTGGAGGCCACAGTCTCCATGAAAAATGTAACGACAACGGCCAACGACTTATCGACTTTGCCTGTAGTAAGAATGTAGTCGCAAGCTTGACGTGTTTCCCGCATTGAAGCATTCACAAGCAGACCTGGAAATCTCCAGACGCACGTACTGTCAAAAAAATTGATCACGTCCTCATGGGCGTCTAGTGTGATAGATGTCCGCTCCTATCGAGGAGCAAACTGCGACACCGGTCATCACTTGGTGAAGACGACCTACAGATGTAGAATTTCCTCAGTGCACCAATCGAGAATCAGCCCTCCCAAAAGCTTTGCAGTTAACAAGGTTCTGAGCGACGCTACGGCGACGGCGCATACTACCGCCCTTCACGAAAGACTATCAACTATGCTACCCAACATCAGTATCACACGTCCATGGGTTCTGGGAAGAACTCAAGGGTACTATCAAAGAGGTCGCAGGGAAAGTCGTGGTATAAAAAGCCCAGCGGGTGCGAAATGATTGGTTCGACGAAGAATGCAAAAACTCACTTGACGCGAAAAACGAGGCCTATAGACAATGGATTGAACGAGCAACCTGAGCCAAAAGAGAAAAATAAGAAGAGCTGCGGCGAATATCGAATAGAATAATAAGACGTAAATACTTTGACGAGCAGTTGCTGAATATTAACGAAAACTTAGCTAATAGGAACACCAGACAAGCGTACAAACTAGGAAATACAATTAAGAACGGCTATCAACCCAGGACTAGCCTCTGTAATGATAAGGATGGAAACATCATCAGCGACACCGATGGCATTAACAAACGATGGGCCTCTTATTTTGCAGAGCTTCTGAACCTACCACATAACATCTCCACACATGAAGCTCCCGACGATATTGTTGATCTAGGCCCACCCACACAACCCCCGACAGTAAAAGATAAAGCGCCGGGCGCTGACGAGATTCCAGCTGAACTGCTAAAATTCGGTGAAACGGGTCTAGTTAATGCCAAACATCAATTACTCCTGCGAGTATGGGAGGACGATGTGATCCCAGACGATTGGCGCATCATCTGACCAATTTACAAAAAGGGAGATAAACTGCTGTGTGAGAATCGCAGGGACATATCACTAGTCTGTACGTCCTATAAAATTTTGACGAAAATTCTGGAAAATATTGTAGAATAAAACTGTACGCAAAACGAATCACTGAAGAATATCAAGGCGGTTTCACACCTGGTCGCTCCACAACCGATCAGCTCTTCTCAGTCAAACTGATACTCCGGAAGTGCTAGGAATACAACGTAAACGTATACCAAATCTTTGTGGACTTTAAGCAGACATTCGACAGTAGCGATCGTGGAGTACTGTACATCATGCTGCAATTTGGTATACCGGCCAAATTAGTGCGTCTCACAAAGGATCCAGAATAGACTTACTGATCTATTTGAAACACGCACTGGTTTGAAACAGGGCGATGGACTGGCACCGACGCTCTTCAATCTAGCACTGGAATACGCTATTCCAGCTACGAAAATGGACAACAGCAAGACGCTACTCATCAAGTGGACACAATTAGCAGCGTACGCCGACGACATCAACATCATGTCCCGAAGATTGACCGAAGCAGAAAAACTTCATGATGCAATCGGCGACAAAGACACCCGCACAATCGAGCATCAATGTGGGGGACCTCAACATTGAGTTCGTGAACGACTTCATATGCCTTGGTTGAAACTTGTCAAGGGCCGCCAACGAAACTGACGAAATCAAGCGATAAGCTAATAAGACTTTTTTCTCGGTTCTCCCTATAATGAAATCGAAGCATGTGCACAGGAACATGAAGCTCCGCGTGGGCAAAACCATTATCCGACCACTGCTATGCTATGGCCGCGAAGCATTGACCCTAACTCAAAAATAAAAAAAAAAAAACTGGCGCAACATTCCAATTTGAAAAATGGCCTCGAGATGAGTAAGCATCATCTCATTTTCTAGATCGTGACGGTATGTCTTGTGCAGAGGTGTGTGATCATGATCAGCAAAACGCTCAACCGAGTTATTTACCCCATAAATGGGTACTCGTTTAAAGCCCAACATACACCATCCGGAATTCCTTCCGGAAAAACTGATCAGGCCCGGTCTTGAGGAATTCCGGATCGTGTATGGCTGCTTCAGGCCGCCGGACAGGCCTTTGAGGCGGCCGGATGGATAATTGCAAATCGATCTTATCGCCATAGAATGAAAGTAACGGCATTTTACTTTGCATAGCCAAGCTTCAGATACATTCGTCTATTGAAAAAAAAACTGCAGTGAAAATTCATTCTAGCCACGCGGCCGGACAGGCCGCCGGACAGGCCTTTGAGGCGGCCGGATGGATAATTGCAAATTGATCTTATCGCCATAGAATGAAAGTATCCATCTATTGCATTGAATTTTATGGCGTTTTACTTTCCATAGCCAAGCTTCAGATACATTTATCTATTCGCTCAGTCCCGGAAACAATCGTTCATTAGCCGATTTTATTTCCGCGGAGTAGCAGCGGGATACATTGCAATAAACTCCAGGCCGCCTGTTCGGCCACCTTACAAGAATGCATTTTTCCAGGAATTCATTTCAATAGATGAATGTATCTGAAACTTGGCCATGGAAAGTAAAGTGTCGAAAAATTCAATGCAATAAATAGATACTTTCATTCTATGGCGATAAGATCAATTTGCAATTATCCATCCGGCCGCCTCAAAGGCCTGTCCGGCCGCGTGGCTAGAATGAATTTTCACTGCAGTTTTTTTCAATAGACGAATGTATCTGAAGCTTGGCTATGGAAAGTAAAACGCCATAAAATTCAATGCAATAAATAGATACTTTCTTTCTATGGCGATAACATCAATTTGCAATTATCCATCCGGCCGCCTCAAAGGCCTGTCCGGCGGCCTGTCCGGCCGCGTGGCTAGAATGAATTTTCACTGCAGTTTTTTTTCAATAGATGAAGCTTGGCTATGGAATGTAAAATTCAATCCAATAGATAGATACTTTAATTCTATGATAATAAGATCGACTACCAATTGTCCATCCAACTCAAGGCGGTCTGCACATGCCATTGACGATCCGGAATTCCTCAAGGCCAGGCCTGATCAGTTTTTCCGGAGCAAAAATTCCGGAACGTGTGTGGTGGAGGCCTGGCGGGAACGATTTTCCTTCCGGTCGCCTGAAAGGCCAATCCGGCCACCTGAAGGCGGCCTGAAACGACCATACGCGATCCGGAATTCCTCAAGGCCAGGCCTCATCAGTTTTTCCGGACAGGAATTCCGGATGGTGTATGTTCGTCTTAACAGCTTAGTGGGCTCATAGTCCGACACGTAAATCCCCTTTTTTATCGAAAA
The DNA here is from genome assembly GCA_964017055.1 of Chloromyia formosa. Lineage (NCBI taxonomy): Eukaryota > Metazoa > Arthropoda > Insecta > Diptera > Stratiomyidae > Chloromyia > Chloromyia formosa. Next base: position 57,062,691 of record OZ024818.1, read on the forward strand.
CTACCGCATTCAGTAGGAATCGAACCGGGCTCCATTGCGGAGAAGGCAATCGTGCTAACTGTTGCACCATCCGGACTACATGGAGCCTAACTCAACCCTCTGGAAACATGCCCCACACTAATTAATGAAAAACAGTAGCTCTCCTAACTACAATAAATTTTATTCATGTATAGGTATATACATGTATTTCGGAAGCAACTCACTTCCTTCCTCAGTACTTTGCTACTAAATTTAGATATTACATCAGTCGCCTTAAATAGGAAATTACAGGAAATCCAGAAGGATTTACAAGGTTATATTTATTATGTATATCTATTGTACATGTACTCAGGCGCGGTTTTCTTCGTGGGTTTTGTGTGTTGACTCTTGGTGTGGGTTTTATGGTTATGATGAGGGTCTACTTGCTATCAGTCGGATTAACTTCGATGAGCAATTGCCTTCGTCGGTGTTGAGTAATTTATTTCGACCTTCGCGTAATATGGCAAAACTTTCCCATGCATCGAGAGTGTTGGGTTTTTTCACATGTTGCAGAAGTTCCAAGTTATCCTTGTCCACTGTATGATTTTCTTCAATGACATGTGTTGCTACCGACGACCTTGCAATTAAGCAATGACACCAAAGACGACATAAGAACAGGCATTGGCAAAATAATTAAAACGAAGGGAACACACAAGTCAACTATAAGCGGAAAAGACATGAAAACCTTGCAACAGCTGAAAGAAAAACCCGTATACTATCTCAAGGCCGACAAAGGAAGTAACGTCGTTATTATGAACAAAGACGACTACGACCAAACAGTCCGCACGAAACTATCAAATGGGAATTTCTTCGAGATACGAAAGAATCGATTACCCGACTCAATAAAGCGAGTGAACCAGGAGCTAAAAGAGGCCTCATCTGTCTTCAAAAACATCAGAAGATTGCAGATGCCAAACCCATCCCTACCGAGGATCAGATGCCAACCCAAGATCCACAAAGAGGGTAATTAGCTACGAGAGATAATTGCTGACTACAATTCACCAACATATCAAATCGCCAAATGGCTGGTCAACGAATGTCGAGAAAGAGGAGATACGTACAGCCACTACGGAGTGAAAAACTCACACGAACTGATCGAAAAGCTGTCAAATATTGGTGAGATAAAGGATAACGAAATGCTTGTATCATTCGACGTCAAAGCATTGTTCCCCAATACACCTGTAAATTAAGCAATACACCAACTCGTGCTATGGCTATCCAAGCATGATGATACTCCGGAATGGAAAAGAAAAGTAAAAACTTACACTAAGTTGGCGAGACTTTGCATGAACGAAAATTATTTCCTATCGCGCGAGAAATTTTACAAGACAACGTCGGGGGTAGCAATGGGGAATCCACTATCCCCACTCCTCACCGAACTGTTCATGGCCTCGATCGAGACAACCATCATGGAAAAAGGTTTTATGCCGAGGGTTTGGTACAGGTACGTCGATGATGTACTGGCGGTCGTGGAAAAAGATAAAGTAGACGAGATACTGGCCGGAATCAACAGCATCCACCCAAAAATTAAATTCAAATCGAGAGAGAATCGAATGGAAGCATACCGTTTCTAGATTTATTAATATCAAATACCGATGGTAGAATCCAATTCGATATATACAGAAAATCGACGGCGCCGCAGAGAACAATTACAGCAACATCGAACCACACATATGCACAAAAAATGGCCGCCTATAACAGCATTGTACACAGGCTCATTACGTACCCATTAACACCTGAAGGATTCCAGAAGGAAAAGAGGTACATACTCGACACGGCAGTCTAAAATGGGTATAAAGAACATTACATCCAACGACTTATTACAAAAGAAGATCTTCCGTAAATCCAGAAAAGAACGCTCGACGCTGTTCGAGCAAATTACCGACGAAGATATTAAAAGGATAAGTATACCAGTATCTTATAACTTTTATCAAATCAAGTCGTTCCTAGGACAATTCAACATCCAGGTAGTCGGATCGAGCAAGAACTCAACACTCAAGCGACGGCTAGGAAGCGAAAAAGACCGTTTAACATCAGAGGAGAAGAGCGGGATCTACCGAATCACATGCAAGGATTGCGATAAGCGTTACATCGGTCAAACAAAGCGCCTCATAACAACACGGTACAAAGAGCATATGAGCGAGGTATCTGCAGCGCGACGGGGAAAACCCGTAATAAGGTCGTCGGTAGCAACACATGTCATTGAAGAAAATCATACAGTGGACAAGGATAACTTGGAACTGCTGTAACATGTGAAAAAACCCAACACTCTCGATGCATGGGAAAGTTTGCTCATATTACGCGAAGACCGAAATAAATTACTCAACAGATACATGAATAAAATTTATTGTAGTTAGGAGAGCTACTGTTTTTCATTAATTTGAACAGAACTACAAGCGTCGTAAATCAAACTATTAATGCTCCACACAATTTAACTTAAGGTTCTGCGGCGAATTTCTGGTACGACCATGAGCTGTATGAGCTGTACGATGAGCTGGAAGCCCTATTACAACGACTTCAATGGTTGGGCATGTACAACGAATGGACGATGATCGCATGCCAAAGAGAGTAATGAACGCAGAACGAATCGACGGAGCGAGACCGCGAAGATGACTGAGAGCTCGTTGGGAGAGCCCAGTATATGCGGACGCCAGGCAGCTACTGGTCTTCCAAAATTGGAGGACGCGGTCACGTGACCGAGATAATTGGAGGACAACGATCCAGGCAACCAAGGACCGACGTCGGGCCGCCGCGCCACGATGATGATGAGGGTGAAGTGGGTTAACCCCGCCCCTAAGGGGCTGCGACCCCCCCCCCCCCCTTATTTGGCCCAGGTCGCCCGTCTCACTTTCGTCCTAGCATATCTGCATCCAGCAATGTTTTTTTTTGTCTATTCACAATTACAAACCGAAATAAGGTATGCGAAGGAAAGCGAAAATAGCCATGTACATACTCATTTTCGTTTTGAAACGAAATGAAACATTGAATACGAATCGAAAGTGGTCACTTTCGGATTCAGCCGAAATTGTCCATCAATGGCTTATTTCACGGTGCCCCATTAATTATGTGGTGAATATAATTTTTGAATTACGTAGAAAGTTGTCTAGAGAATTTAAGAATATGTTGGAATCTAAACTAGGTGAACGATAAATGCAGGTTACGTGGAAACTAAAGGTATTAGATAGTACAATAGACACATTAAGACTGCTTCTACAATATAAAAATCCACAGAATTTGAATTTTTACGAATGCTACTATTCCATCGCATTTGTTGCACTTATTTACGTTTCACGAAATAGTTGTAATCGTCTAAATTAAAGCATTTACTACTCGACATCCATGCTTCAGTTAATATTATAACATCAAAACCAGTAATTTGCTCGCTAGATGTAATTAAAAGTTTATCTAAATTCTTTTGCAGACTCCTGATATTCATTTAGAGTACCGTGAGAGATTTTCTAGGGTTCGTTAAAACAAACGATACACATTGCCGTACCTACGGAGGCTTCTTTAAGGTGTTACATATTTCCGTCGTAACAAAAGCAATATACCATATATGTATGTACTTTGTAATGTCTAGGGTATAAAAACCTAGGGGACAGTGACCGTGGAAGATACACATCTAAAAATGTCGCTCGCATTGGGGAAATGAATAATGTATTGTACTATCATATTCGTGCCCTTAAATAGTTTTTCGCCGCGCCTGGAATTTTGAGTTCATCTAAGGAGAGATCAATAAATTGCACTCCTGTTTTGTTTAAGGAGCGCGCGAAAAAGATTTTCGAGGAAAATTTCATGGAATATGGCATGACTTGTAAAGCAAATCCAATTACACTGATACTGTTCCTCTCAAGTTCGCACATTATTTCCAGATATGATGATATGATATATGATTTGCTATTGTCATTCCGTAACGGCCCATACAAGTTTCTATTTGCACTGTCTACATCTCTTGCTTGATTTACTGAGTGTATGCATACATATTAATTGAGTCCATTTTGCGTCACGGACACTCTCTCCTATCTAATATTACGTTTACACTATCCCCAGATTACTTCATCTGCGCCAGCTGAGATAATCTGCGACTGTCAAATACATACAATTTTGAACTCACCACACCCAGATTACGCTGCAGATGAAGTAATCTGGGGATAGTGTAAACGTAATATTAATGAGTGTTTGTCATTCTTGAAATGGATAGTAATAAATCAAACCGCGGCCGCTGCCGCCGCGATCTGTTAAGAGCCCCGTACTACCTACTTTTCACGTTTTTTGTCTGTAGGTAGGTAGATGGGCTGCTGTGACAAATTACAGCTCACATAGACCTCAAATAGGTTCGTTGTAATACGTTGTGTCTGGAATTGACGTATACACCTGATTTTTGGCAAGTAACTTTCAGATGAGAGCCTGCTTGAGTTTTAGTAAGATGGGCATAATCAGACCAAAGGAACACCTACTTCCCCTACAAATTTCAAAAAAATAAATTTAGAATAGAATAACACTAGCGAGTTGAAAATTTGATAGACTCTTGGTAGTAAGATTTTGTTGGTATTAAAAATAGGCAATATCCGACAAAAGCTGCTACCTAGCCTACCAATGATACTTTGAATAGGCTATAACTTTCGATAGAATAAATCTAGAAAAGTTGAAATTTTGGCCAAATGTTTGTAAAAGAATCCAGTCGACAGGTTTTGAAAATGGTCATGATCGGGCCAAAAGGCCGCCTACCTCCCCTACAAATGATATCTCAAATATATGGTAGCTTCCCATAAAATAGAGCTAGCGACTTGAAATTTTGGTGAAATGTTTGTGGTGTGGGTTAGTTAGTTGATTTTAGGAATGGGCAAGATTCTATCTCCCCCATAGAGTTGTGGTAAAAGGGTCTCACTCATCTCAAATGGCGCCCACCTTCCCTCCAAATGTTCTTTCATCGTAGCTTCATCGGCTAACTTCTGCCCAAACCGATCATATAGGAAATACAATTTCAATGCATAAGGCTGTTGCATATTTGAAGTTTTGGAGTGGTGACACCAAAACTGCCCAAGTCTAGCGTAGATACGCTTAGGACTCTGTAAATAGTTTTTCGTCGCGCCTGGAGTTTGTGGTTCATTCATAGAGAGATCAATAAATTGCACTTCTGTTTTGTTTAAGAAGCGCGCGAAAACTACTTTCGTGAAAAATTTCATGGAAAATTGAATGGATTGTAAAGAAAATCCAGTAACCCTGCTGCTCCTCGCTAATGCGGACATTGTTGCCAGATTGAATTTGCTACTGTCACCTCGTAACAACACATACAAGTTTCTATATGCACTATCTACTGCTTTTATTTGTCCATGTAAATAGTCCATTTTGCGTCACGGACACTCTCCTATCTAAATGAATGTTTGTCTATCATTCTTGAATTGGAGTAATAAATCAAAGAGACGGGCTTCCATTTAAGACCATCTATTTGTAAACCGCGGCGGGAGCCGTAGCGGCAGTCGTTTATACACAGCGGTGCGCCGCTGCTCAAACCGCTTGTGAAACCGCGCCTTCTAAACGCAGACATAAGGAAAATATTTACAAAAAAAATGTGCAAACTCAATTGTCATGTATGTATATTTAGGATCTACAGAGGGGATTAGCATTATCATCAGATCATTCCCAATTATTTCCTATAAGACCCCCAAATTAACTCAATTTTACTGGCCTGAATAACAACCAGACTAGAGTCCGAAGCGTATATACCCTAGAATTGTACAGACCTAGTGGTGATACCAAAACTGCCAATTGGCAAGGACCATATGCATTAAAAGTGAGTTTCCTATAGGGCAGTTTATAGGGGAGGTTGGCACTCATTCAGGAGGATCTTGACTATTCTCAAAATCAATTAACTAACACATTCTACAAATATTTGTCAAGTCGCTAGCTTCATTCTATCGAAAGTTATTGCTTATTTGAAGCCTCACTTTTAGGGAAGGTTGTAATGAACCACCTGCAATTGACCATATGGTAGTGCTGCTTCCACCGGCAGATCTATGGCAGCACCTGATGAGTAAGGATCTGTCGGTGGTACGAAACCAGAGGCCGAGGGTCCCATTACACCTTGACCCCAATACGAGCGCGAGGGCAAGCGAGCCATCTGCCAACCATTCCACCCTTATCGCCTCATTTTTTTTATTCCATATTTTTACCTCCCTTGTTTGTGTTGTCTTCCCCAGGCCTATGAATTTTTGTTAATACGTAAAGGACAGGGGCAACGAGCAGCGAAAACCCCGCCCACGTCTCCCGAACTGAGCTACAGCAAGCATAGGCCGCTGCTTAGCTCGTCGAGGAGCCTTTTTCTTTGCCAGATGGAACAGCCCGACCTTCACGGTCAACGAAGCTACCTTAGGCTCCGTCGTCACGGGCATCTTCGGATGCCCACCAAACCGTCCGTTACAAGGTAGAGGTTCCTTTTGTCGAATCTTGCGCATTTTTAGTAACAACCAACTAGATCCCAGTACAAACATTTGATCAAAATTTTAAGTCTCTAGCTTCATTCTATCGAAAGTTATCGCTTATTCGAAGTTTCATTTGTAGGGGAAGTAGAGGTGTCGTTGGTCGCATTTTACGTATTTTCAACACCAACCAACTAGAGCCTACTACAAACATTTGACCAAAATTTCAAGTCTCTAGCTTAATTTTATCGAAAGTTATCGTGCGAATAGGTTTCATTTGTAGGAGTGGATGACGCTCCTTTTCGTCGTGACAAAAACAATATACCCTATACTATAAGTCTAGGGTATAAAAATATGGAAATTCCTTGAGAAATAAAAAGGTCACATTAAGCATACTATGCATCTCGAGCAGATTAAGGTTTCGGTCCACTGTAATATTTTTTCACCCCAACTAGCATCTTGCTTACTCACCTCAATTTCTGTATTGGATATCATGTAGATGCCGGAACTCGAAGTCATCTTGAAGACGCGATCTTCATTTACAATTCAGCGAAACTTCACCAATCTTGGATCCACCGGTCACAATCAGAAGCACGGAACAAATTTGTGTTTGCAGAAGCAAGCAAATATTGGTTTTCTTTAAAACGTCACAACACACGCGAGTGGAATTCGAAGCATGCGATTCTCTTTTCTAGCTGGTTGGCACTGTTGCTGCTATCGGGTCCGTATTGACACTGAATCTAAAGCATTTAAATTGTTTTCGTAGATTTATCACGTGTAATCACGATTTTATCTTTGTCTACGAGTTAGTGATTTGATAGAAACTGAATCACAGCATTTATTGCATTTCCTACGATAGTCGCTTCACGGTTGACGTTACACGAGCACTCTTGAAGCAACCGACTCACCTGTACCAGCAAAGTAGTCAGACGACCATGAGTTAAGTTCCGAAACTACCAAACTCCACAATGACAATACTAGAGATCAGTTTTAATTTCAACTGGTTTACGTTGTGATGTTTTCATGTGTAACTAACAACGAAACAAATGAGTCATTACCCCTTCTAGATAATTTTCAGTTTTAGAAATCTGTGGATAGCCACCGAGAACCGAGTTTATATATGTAGTTTTTTAGACTAAGGGCCGTTTTCACAATGGTTAAAGTTTATCCTGCAATATACTATGCGATCCTTCATCAGATCGATCTAACGTGTATGTGCCGATTGTTCGCGATTTTTTTTACAGTTCCATATAATCTGATCGTCAGATATTTTGTGGCGATTCATTGTCAGATCGATCTGACGACGGATCGCACAATCTATGGCGAGTCATACGCTACTCATCCTCATGCAAAAATTTATCGTTGAACCATATACCACCGTGTGTTCATCTTCTCATTGCGTTTTTTTTTTGCGGGAGAAGCCTTCCTGCTGTCGTTGGACTTGCTGCTGCAAAACGATTCCTGCAAACTGCAGCATTGTCGTTACGCATAAGGCCCTAACCAGATTGAGCGCACAATGCAGCAGCAGCGTCAGAAGCAACAACAACAGGTAGATCTGTCGCGGTGACACAGCGGCGATGACAGATCTACCAGTTGTTGTTTTTGCTTCTGCCGCTGCTGCTGCATTCTGCGTTCAATCTGGTTAGGGCCTAAGTGTAAAGCGGTTCATTTAAATGTACACGTTCCTCTTCTTGGACGACAATGCGTTTTTTTGCGGGATTGCTCTTCCTACAGAAAAACGCAAAGTGTAATGCCAGACTAACGCGGTGCTGTTTGTTAAAAATTTGCCGTTATTTTAAAACTAATCACGCTGTAGCCTGAATGGCTGACCAACGTCTAAGCGTTTCAGGTTTAGTAGGATGGAATGACTTGCGTAGTTGGACCTGCAACATAGTTGTGTGAACTCCAGCACGTTTATTAGACCATCTAAAGCAGCTATCTTCCGAGGCCATCCAGTGAATGGGGTTAAGCGATAAGCGTCAAGGAACCTGTAACAAAAGCCTCGGATTGAACGGATCAACCACGACAACCACGCAAACGACTAAAAGATTTTTCTTTCGGATACTGGAATGTACGCTCCCTGAACAAACCGGGGCCCTCCTTCAACAGGTCGAAAGTACAAACTGCGCATTACTGCATTCCAGGAAACAAATTGGCTTGGCAGCGAGATCAATGACAAGAAATCGAACACAATTTTTACATGTGACAAACCATCGGGCCACAAGGAGTTTGGAGTAGCATTTAAAGTAACCAATCACCTCAAGCCGCACATTACTCACTTCAAACCCATAAATGAGCCGCTATGTGCGATTCGCATTAAGATTCGATTCTTCAATCTCTGGTTCTTCAATGTGCATGCCCCCACTGAAGTTAAAAAAGATGCAGTAAAAGACGAGTTCTTCACCCGCCTTGAGACTCTCTTCGACTCACTTCCAACAAACGACGTCAAACTGCTGCTGGGAGACTTTAACGGCCAAGTCGGAAATGAAAGGTGGCACCGGGGGACCACTGGAGGCCACAGTCTCCATGAAAAATGTAACGACAACGGCCAGCGATTTATCGACTTCGCCTGCAGCAGGAATCTAATCGTAAGCTCTACGTGTTTCCCGCATCGACTCATTCACAAGCAGACCTGGAAATCTCCAGACGCACATACCGTCAACCAAATTGATCACGCCCTCATTTGCAGGAGATAGACGTCTAGTGTGATGGATGTCCGCTCCTATCGAGAAGCAAACTGCGACTCAGATCATCACTTGGTGAAGACGACCTACAGATGTAGAATTTCCTCAGTGCATCAATCGAGAATCAGCCCTCCCAAAATCTTTACGGTTGATAAGCTTCTCAGCGATGCCACGGCAATGGCGTATACTACCGCCCTTGAAGAAAGATTATCGCCTATCCTACACAACATCAGCAACACAGGCGTCCATGGATTCTGGGAAGAATTCAAGGGTATCATCAGGGATGTCGCAGAGAAAGTTGTGGGATATAGAGCCCGACGAGCGCGAAATGACTGTTTCGACGAAAAATGCAAAAATTCACTTGACGCGAAAAACGAGGTCTACAGACAATGGATTCAACGAGGAATCAGAGCCAGAAGAGAAAAATATGACGAGCTACAGCGAATATCGAATAGAATAATTAGACGTAAGAAACGTAAATACTTTGACGAGCAGTTGCTGAATATAAACGAAAACTTAGCTAATAGGAACACCAGACAAGCGTACAAACTAGTAAATACAATTAAGAACGGCTACCATTCCAGGACTAGCCTTTGTAAGGACAAGAATGGAAACATCATCAGGGACACCGACGGCAATAACAAGCGATGGGCCTCTTATTTTGAAGAGCTTCTGAACCTTCCATCTAACATCCCCACACAAGAAGCTCTCGACGTTATTGTCGATCTAGGCCCACCCATGGTTATGTTAGGCTAAAGAGGCGGCTGCGCACAAACACAGCTCACATAGACCACCATTGAGTCTGTTGTAATACCTCAAACCTCATAGGCACAAAAACGCCATGTGAGCCTAGTCGTCAAACCACCCGAATCTATCAATGAAACGATGAAGATGACCAGCATTTACGTCCTTCAGGTCATCGAGGTCGATAAAGTAGAGGGAGTCTAAAATATCCTCTCTTCTACCGGCTAGAGCAGAGTGCACAGGAAGTGATGTATTGTCTCCTCCTCTTCTTCGTCCCCACAGCTCATCTGCTTTGCAGTTTCCACCGTATGAATGGATCGCCATGACCAAGGTTTATGTTGTTAGGATCGACAAGACTAAGTTTCATGTGGTCAAGGATAAAAAAAAATTGCATGCGCTACTGACAAAGTCTATAAGTTTTATGTGATCAACGAGTAGAAATGGTGCGTCTTGAGTTTGCGATAACGGTGAACTAAGCTCAAGGATAGTCGCTGAATGTGTGTGGTGTTAATTTGGAAAATCTGTGTTTTTCACACGCACAATTGTAAATTAACTACAACATGCCAATAAATGTATTTTTATTTTCATTTATTTTTAAAAACCTGGTTAATAGTCTCATTAATTGATACAATCATACATCTCGCCTCCTGTTGACAAATAAAACACATTTTCGTTCTTCACAAAGGCAACAGCTAGTTTATTATACTACATATATGAGACAAAGTAATTCATGTAAAATACAATAAAAATAGAATAGTTGCAATATATATTATAGCGCTATCAAAAATAAAGTGATTAGAATTATAATAAGATAATGAATTCATTTAATATCTGTATTAAATAATAAAAATAGAGTTAGTTCACATGATAGTCAGTACAACGCGTTTTGATAAAGAACAAACTGATATGTAATTGTACGTATTACAAGTCATGTTATCCATATACCTATATATGTAACAGAGGATTTATAGATGGAATATACACATAAGTACTTATTACTATTGTAGTTACATTTTTCATTATAAGTGTTCGCAAAATGCACGGATTGCGTTTGTAGACTCCATTAAATGTTCAGCTTATAAGTACCAAAATACAAAAAATTCAACCAGTATCATAACTAAGGAGCCAAAATCAATACTTATTTTTAAATTCATAATATTATTGTAATAGCAGTATGGGGGGGGGGGGGGGCAAAAAGCCTTTTCCGTAGTCCTCCTGGTGGGCGCCCCCTGGTAACAGCAGTGTTTCAAACCACCGACGGCCAAGTCTTAGCGATAAGACAGTTTAGAAAAAGACAGATAGCTGTAGCCTGAATGGCTGACCAACATTTAAGCGTCTCAGGTTTAGTAGGATGGAATGACTTGCGTAGTTAGACCTGTAATATACAATAGTTGTGTGAACTCCAGCACGTTTATTAAACCATCTGAACCAGCTATCTTCCGAGGCCATCCCCTGGGGTTAAGTGATGTGCTGACAACTCGTCCTTGTAAAAACCACTCCACGTCAAGAAACCTGGAACAAAAACCTTGGATTGGACGGATCAACAACGACGACCACGCAAACGACTAACGGATTATTCTTTTGGATCCTGCAATGTGTGCTCCCTGAACAAACCGGGGGCCGAGAAGGCCCACCTTCAACAGGTCGAAAAGTAAAATACAACCTGAGCATTACTGCAGTGCAGGAAATAAATTGGCTTGGCAGCGAGATCAATGACAAGAAATCGCACATAATTTTTACAAGCGGCAAACCGTCGGGCCACAAGATGTTTGAAGTAGCATTTATAGTAAACAATCACTTCAAACCCATAAATAAACGGCTGTGTAGAATCGCATTAAGACTAGTCTTATTCTTCAATCTCTGGCTCATCAATGTGCACGCTCCCACTGAAGTTAAAGAAGACGCAGTAAAAGACGAGTTCTACGCCCGCCTTGAGACTCACTTCCAACATACGACGTCAAACTGCTGCTGGGAGACTTTAACGCGAAAGTTGGCATTGGGGGACCACTGGAGGCCACAGCCTCCGTGAAGAATGTAACGACTTATCGACTTCGTCTGCAGTAGAAATCTAGTCGTAAGCTCTACGTGTTTCCCGCATCGACGCATTCACAAGCAGACCTGGAAGTCTCCAGACGCACATACCGTCAACCAAACTGACCACGTCCTCATTTGCAGGAGATGGGCGTCTAGTGTGATAGATGTCCGCTCCTATCGAGGAGCAAACTGCGACTCAGATCACCACTTGGTGAAGACGATCTACAGATGTAGAATTTCCTCAGTACACCAATCGAGAATCAGCCCTCCCAAAAACATTGCGGTTGATAAGCTTCTGAGCGATGCCACAGCGGTGGCGTATACTACCACCCTTGAAGAAAGACTATCGCCTCCTATGCTACATAACATCAGCAACACAGGCGTCCATGGGTTCTGGGAAGAGCTCAAGGGTACTATCAGGGATGTCGCAGAGAAGGTCGTGGGATATAAAGCCCGGCGAGCGCAAAATGACTGGTTCGACGAAGAATGCAAAAATTCACTTGATGCGAAAAACGAGCCCTACAGACAATGGATTCAACGAGGAACCAGAGCCAGAAGAGAAAAATATGACGAGCTATGGCGAATATCGAATAGAATAATTAGAACTAAGAAACGTAAATACTTTGTCGAGCAGTTACTGAATATAAACGAAAACTTAGCTAATAGGAACACCAGACAAGCGTACAAACTATTTAATACAATTGCGAACGGCTATCAACCCAGGACTAGCCTCTGTAAGGACAAGGATGGAAACATCATCAGCGACACCGATGGCATTAACAAACGATGGGCCTCTTATTTTAAAGAGCTTCCGATCCTACCATCTAACATCCCCATCCCCACACAAGAAGCTCTCGACCATATTGTTGATCCATGTCCACCCATACAACCCCCAACAGTAGAGGAAGCTGATCTCGCGTTGCGGTCACTGAAACGAAATAAAGCGCCATGCGCTGACGAGATTCCAGCTGAACTGCTAAAATCCGGTGGAACGGGTCTAGCTAATGCCATACATCAATTGGGAGGACGAGGAGATCCTAGAAGATTGGCGCAGAAGCATCATCTTTCCAACTCACAAAAAGGGAGATAAGCTGCGGTGTGAGAATTACAGGGACGTATCACTAGTTTGTACTTCCTATAAAATTTTGACGAAATTCTGGAAAATAGAATAAAACCTACGCAGAACGAATCATTGGCGAATATCAAAGCCGCTTCAGACCTGGTCGCTCCACAACCGATCAGCTCTTTAGGCCCTAACCAGATTGAACGCAGCAGCAGCGTCATCGGCAGCAGCTGCGGTGGCAGCAACAACAACAACAGGTAGATCTGTCGCGATGACACAGTGGCGATGACAGGTCGCTGTGTCATTCGATCTGACGATGGATCGCACCGTCTATGGCAGGTCTAAAAGCGCATTGACATGATCAAACTACGGTTTGACAAACTAGCATTTGATGAAAAGTTGAGCACCATCCAACTACGGTTTGACTGGAGCACAAGACTTCAAACCAGTTTGACAACGGGTTCACAGGTTCAAATAGGTGGTTTGTCAAACCGTAGTTTGATCATGTCAACGCGCCTTAACTCAAGCCTCCGGAAACATACTGGACACATTTGAACGTAATGGCTGAATTATAGTCTGCGCGAACAACGCGGCTTCTGCTGTCAAATAAAGTTGAACCAACGTATTTCAGATGGCGATATGTATACTGTGCGCGAACAACACGTCGCTCACGTCGCGAAAGTTGAGACGAGTTCAACTTTGTCGCAATTAACGAACCGCGAAATGTCAATTCACATATGGATGTGTTTTAAAACTGTGGGTGGTCATTTATTTTGTCCAGGCGTCCAAGGCCCGACGTCGGGCTGTCGCGCCACGATGATGATGATAAATAGAAGTACAATTAAACTCATAGATAAATCAATCAATTTATTTTATATAAAGGTAGGACAAAGGTAGTAACTTAAAATTTACATTAATTGTACGAGTCGATAATACAGCAGTAGTTTATTATGAAGATTAGTTCACAGAATGCTATAATAAAGTCTATAAATCAGTTAATAAAATGTATTCTGATTTTTATCCAATTTAATATCCTCCCATATCCAAAAAGAATAAGAAGAACAGGAAATCAACACAATCTCCACAGTTTAGTAGGCATTTTCCAAAAGACGGAATCCGAATTGTACTCGTAACCTCTGAGCGTATCTTCAGTCGTTTTCAATTAATAATGCAGCAAAAATTCTTCATTTCCAGGTACCTGCTACAGACAATGGCCCATCGCGATGGTGACTTTGATGGCCGCCATCACACACCAAATGTCAATTCAAATATTTTCAAATATTGCCCGTCCACACAATGGTCTTCGATGGGCCATCAGGAAATTGCGTATAGTCAAAGCTGTCACTCTGTGCGTCACGGTAGCTATAATCAAACGGATCGCGTATGACAGACGGTCAATGATAGTAGCATCTAGTTAGCATTGCGGTAATTGTGTAGTGGCCTGTCAGCTTAAATCAGCTGTCCAAAGTTGTGTACGCGATGGGCCATCGCGTGGAGGAAAAAAGCTCTCGAAGCCATTTGTGCCCATCGCTGTTGACAGAAATGACGGTTACGCGGTATTGGCCACTGAACGCCATCCGCCCGTCCACACAATGGCGATGGCCCTGAATGGCCGGGGCTGGGCCATTGACTGTAGCAGGCATTATGCTCCATCGCGATGGAGACTTTGATGGCCGCCATCACACACCAAATGTCAATTCGAATATTTTCAAATGTTGTCCGTCCACACAATGGTCTTCGATGGGCCATTGAAATTGAAAGCTGTGCTCTGTGCGTCACGGCAGCTATAATCAAACGGATTGCGTACGACAGAAGGTCGATGAAAGCAGCATTGCGATAATTGTGTAGTGGCCTGTCAACTTAAATCAGCTGTTCAAAGGAAAATGGCTCTCGAAGCCATTTGTGGCCATCCGATGGCCCATCGCTGTTGGCAGAAATGACAGTTACGCGGCATTGGCCACTGAACGCCATTCGCCCGTCCACACAGTGGCGATGGCCCCGAATGGCCGGGGCTGGGCCATTGTCTGTAGCAGGCATAAGAGGTGCTCTTCCCATTTTTTAAAACAATTTCTGCTGGACAAAATCATCAAAGGATTTATATTTGACCATTCACATAATATTACGTTTACACTATCCGCAGATTACTTCATCTGCGCCAGCTGATTTAATCTGGAACTGTCAAATGCATACAATTTTAAACTCACCACACCCAGATTAAGCAGCAGATGAAGTAATCTGGGGATAGTGTAAACGTAATTTAAAGCTCATTCCGGACGACGATATTTAGACAGACATTTGCGAATAGTTTTCCGTTTAAAGATCTGAAGTTCTTTGGCAATGGAAGGGGAAAGAGACAGCCACGCAGGGAAACAATAGGTTAACCCAGGTCTTATAAGAGTTTTATACATAAACTGTTTTACATTTTGCTCAATGCTCTGAGTACAGAAGAGAGAGTTGAATATATTGACAACAATTTGGATTTTTTTTTTGGGGGGCAAAGACCTTTTCCATAGTCCTCCACGTGGGCGCCCCCTGGTAACGGCAGTGTATCAATTCGCTGACGGCCAATGTCTTAGCGATAAGACAGTTTGGAAAAGGCAGATAGCTGTAGCCTGAATGGCTGACAAACACCTAAGCGTCTCAGGTCTAGTAGGATGGAATGACTTGCGTAGTTGGACCTGCTACATAGTTGTGTGGGCTCCAGCACGTTTATTAAACCATCTGAAGCAGCTATCTCCGAGGCCATCCCCCGAATGGGGTTAAGCGACGTGCTGACAACTCGTCCTTGTAAAAACCACTCCATGTCAAGAAACCTGGAACAAAAGCCTCGGATTGGACGGATCAACAACGACGACCACGCAAACGAATAAAGGATTATTCTTTCGGATCCTGGAATGTAAAATACGCTCCCTGAACAAACCGGGGGCCGAGAAGGCCCTCCTTCAACAGGTCGAAAAGTACAAACTGAGCATTACTGCAGTCCAGGAAACAAATTGGCTTGGCAGCGAGATTAATGACAAGAAATCGCACACAATTTTTACAAGTGGCAAACCATCGGGCCGCAAGGAGTTTGGAGTAGCATTTATAGTGGACAATCACCTCAAACCGCATATTACTGACTTCAAACCCATAAATGAACGGCTGTGTGCGATTCGCATCAAGACTCGATTCTTCAATCTCTGGCTCATCAATGTGCATGCCCCCACTGAAGTTAAAGAAGACGCAGTAAAAGACGAGTTCTACGCCCGCCTTGAAACTCTCTTCGACTCACTTCCAACAAACGACGTCAAATTGCTGCTGGGAGACTTTAACGCGAAAGTCGGGAATGAAAGTTGGCATCGGGGGACCACTGGAGGCCACAGCCTCCATGAAGAATGTAACGATAACGGCCAGCGACTTATCGACTTCGCCTGCAGCAGGAATCTAGTCGTAAGCTCTACGTGTTTCCCGCATCGACGCATTCACAAGCAGACCTGGAAGTCTCCAGACGCACATACCGTCAACCAAATTGACCACGTCCTCATTTGCAGGAGATGGGCGTCTAGTGTCATGGATGTCCGCTCCTATCGAGGAGCAAACTGCGACTCAGATCATCACTTGGTGAAGACGACCTACAGATGTACAGCGGTGGCGTATACTACCGCCCTTGAGGAAAAACTATCACTTATGCTACACAACATCAGCAACACAGGCGTCCATGGGTTCTGGGAAGAACTCAAGGGAACCATCAAGGATGTCGCAGAGAAGGTCGTGGGATATAAAGCCCGGCGAGCGCGAAATGACTGGTTCGACGAAGAATGCAAAAATTCACTTGACGCGAAAAACGAGGCCTACAGACAATAGATTCAACGAGGAACCAGAGCCAGAAGAGAAAAATATGACGAGCTACGGCGAATATCGAATAGAATAATTAGACGTAAGAAACGTAAATACTTTGACGAGCAGTTGCTGAACATAAACGAAAACTTAGCTAATAGGAACACCAGACAAGCGTACAAACTAGTAAATACAATTAACAACGGCTACCAACCCAGGACTAGCCTTTGTAAGGACAAGGATGGAAACATCATCAGCGACACCGATGGTATTAACAAACGATGGGCCTCTTATTTTGAAGAGCTTCTAAACCGACCATCTAACATCCCCACACAGGAAGCTCTCGATGATATTGCTGATCTAGGCCCACCCATTCAACCCCCGACAGTAGAGGAAGTTGATCTCGCGATGCGGTCACTAAAACGAAATAAAGCGCCGGGCGCTGACGAGATCCCAGCTGAACTGCTAAGATTCGGTGAAACGAGTCTAGTTGATGCCATACATCAATTGCTCCTGCGAGTATGGGAGAACGAGGAGATCCCAGACGATTGGCGCAGAAGCATCATCTGTCCAATCCATAAAAAGGGAGATAAATTGCGGTGTGAGAATTACAGGGGCATCTCACTAGTTTGTACGTCCTATAAAATTTTGACGAAAATTCTAGAAAATAGAATAAAACCGTACGCAGAACGAGTCATTGGCGAATATCAAAGCGGTTTCAGACCTGGTCGCTCCACAACCGATCAGCTCTTCTCAGTCAAACTGATACTCCAGAGGTGCTGGGAATACAACGTAAACGTATACCAAATCTTTGTCGACTTCAAGCAGGCATACGACAGTATCGATCGTGGAGTACTGTACAACATCATGCTGCAATTTGGTATACCAGCAAAATTAGTGCGACTGACAAAGATGACGATGACCAACTCCGTCTCACAAGTCAGGATCCAGAATAGACTTACTGATCTATTTGAAACACGCACTGGTTTGAAACAGGGCGATGGACTGGCACCGACGCTCTTCAACCTAGCACGTTATTCGGGCCATGAATATGGACAACAGCAAGACGCTGCTCATCAAGTCGACACAATTAGCAGCGTACGCCGACGACATCAACATCATGTCCCGAAGATTGGCTGACGCAGAAGAACTTCTGCATACGCTCGATACCGCTGCAAAGGAAGTTGGATTACGTATTAACGAGGGTAAAACTAAAATAATGATGCAATCGGTGACAAGGACACCCGCACAACCGAGCATCAACGTGGGGGACCTCAACATCGAGTTCGTGAACAACTTCATCTACCTGGGTTGCAACCTGTCAAGGAACGCCAACGAAACTGACGAAATCAAGCGACGGATACAGTTAGCTAATAAGACTTTTTTCTCGGTTCTCCCCATAATGAAATCGAAACATGTGCACAGAAACACGAAGCTCCGCGTGTACAAAACCATTATACGACCAGTGCTATGCTATGGCTGCGAAGCATGGACCCTAACTCAAGCCTCCGAAAACATGCTAGACACTTTCGAACGTAAGGTTCTACGGCGAATTTTCGGGGCTGTTTGCGATCGAGATGGATGGCGCATCCGGTACAACCATGAGTTGTATGAAATGTACGATGAGCTGCAAGTCTCGAAAATCGTCAAACTACAACGACTTCAATGGGCAGGGCATGTACAAAGAATGGACGATGATCGCATGCCTAAGAGAGTAATGAATGCAGAACGAGTCGACGGAGCGAGACTGCGAGGACGACCGAGATCTCGTTGGGAGAGCTCAGTAGGTGTGGACGCCGCGCAGCTGCTGGGCTCCCAAAATTGGAGGACGCGGTCACGTGACCGAGATAATTGGAGGACAATGATCCAGGCGGCCAAGGCCCGACGTCGGGCTGTCGCGCCACGATGAGATGAGAATTTGGATTTTTGTAAGGACTTTTCTAGCATGTGGGTTGCTATTGTTAAATAGAAAACGCAGATAGTTCAAATCTCAGAGGATTACTTGTCCATTGGATTTTAACTGTGACTTTTTGCTTTCTGGAACCGCTTTGGCATGTCCTCGTCAGCTGGCATTTCTAAAGTAAGTCAGTATGCATGTGTTAGTATTTATTTTAAAACCTAATTTATGAAAGTAAAGTGTTAAAACGCATGCATGCATTCCGGTTAAATATTTTATTTAGTGAAGAAAACCCTCATTCGCCTTAATATCAATCGAAACATACATTCCATGGATTTATATAAACAAGTTGAAGGGGATGTTGTTCTATTGTTCTCTTGTCTATGGGATAATGTTCAGTGCCGCGAAACATTGGAAATTATTTATTGACTTTTTTAAAGATTACTCACTAAATAGGAATCGTATGAATTAACATTGTGCTGTAAATCCGTAGGGCGATCTTTCCATTTTAAAATGGCATCTTTTTTTGTCGATTGGATGAACTGATATTTAATTATGAACGATTTATATTACGTTTACACTATCCCCAGATTACTTCATCTGCTGCGTAATCTGGGTGTGGTGAGTTCAAAATTGTATGTATTTGACAGTCGCAGATTATCTCAGCCGGCGCAGATGAAGTAATCTGCGGATAGTGTAAACGTAATATAAGGCATAGGCCATTTTGCTATTTGTTTTTAATTAAATTACATAATTTGCTGGTAGTAAGTAGTGACACTTTCTATATGTTGCTCGGGGGAGATTTTCCGACGCGATTATATGACTTCCATCGACAGGAAAATTAGATCCAGATACCTCCCCATCTAGAGACTGTCTAATTTGATTAGTCTAAATAGCGTGTGTTCTATTTTTCTGACTATTTTGTTTTTCTGCGAACTAAAAAGTTTGCCGTATGCGCGGGCTCTAAACATAATCGGTGCAACGAAAACATAATCATAATATAATTGCAGCAGTGCTCAAGGTGCAATCATAACAATCAGACAACAAAGTGCAAGATAAACACCTTTTATATTTTATATTTATAAATCGTAATTTCCAATAAAGGTGTGTTTTTTTATACCCTTCGCGGATGTGATAGAAAAACTGTGAGAAAAACTTTTTTATATCTAAAGATATCTTTTTCAAATTTCACACTAACCAATAGTATCTTTATCACATTCCCGAATTTTGTTGAAATTGGACTACTCTATCGTATAGTTGTCATAGGAACGACCGTTCCAAATGCAAGTTCATGTTAGAAAAACTTTTTTATTTCTGAAGATATCTTTACCAAATTTTAATTCACGATCATTGATGATAGAAAAAGTTCAACTGATAGATAACATTACATAAACCCCCTGAAGATGCCTATCGGACGAAACGACGGAAATAATAAATAAATAAAAAAAAAATTGCTGGACTTGTGAGTGTACAAATTATCAACATAATAGCCAGTGAATAGAGAATTCAACAAACATTTCACTTTGGCCCTCTGCCGCAGAACACCCGCCCGGTCCATATAGAAGCACATGAGATGTCAAACATCACATCTCCCTTCCTAATACCACGCTTGTACGTAATTGCTTCGCTTCTCTCGCTCTTTTTCATTTCCTTCTAATATTACGTTTACACTATCCCCAGATTACTTCATCTGCAGCGTAATCTAGGTGTGGTGAGTTCAAAGTTGTATGTATTTGACAGTCGCAGATTATCTCAGCTGGCGCAGATGAAGTAATCTGGGGATAGTGTAAACGTTACGTTACCCTAATATTACGTTAAATTACGTTTACACTATCCGCAGATTACTTCATCTGCGCCGGCTGAGATAATCTGCGACTGTCAAATACATACAATTTTGAACTCACCACACCCAGATTACGCTGCAGATGAAGTAATATTACGTTTACACTATCCCCTGATTACTTCATCTGCAACGTAATCTGGGTGTGGTGAGTTCAAAAATGTATGTATTTGACAGTCGCAGATTATCTCAGCTGGCGCAGATGAAGTAATCTGGGGATAGTGTAAACGTAATATAATCTGGGGATAGTGTAAACGTAATATAACACTATCCGCAGATTACTTCATCTGCGCCGGCTGATTTAATCTGCAACTGTCAAATACACACAATTTTAAACTCACCACAACCAGATTTAAAGCGCTTTGACATGATCAAACTACGGTTTGACAAACTAGCTTTTGATGAAAAGTTGAGCACCGTCCAACTACGGTTTGACAGAAGCACAAGACATCAAACCAGTCTGACAAGGGGTTCTCACGTTCAAGTAGGTGGTTTGTCAAACCGTAGTTTGATCATGTCAACGCGCTTTTAATCTGGAACTGTCAAATACATACAATTTTAAACTCATCACACCCAGATTAAGCAGCAGATGAAGTAATCTGGGGATAGTGTAAACGTAATATTACTTCATCTGCGGCTTAGGCTGCGCGCACGTTGGGACACGTTCGCGTGTCGCGTTCACGTGTTTTATGTCAAACAGTTCGAGTCTATGGTTTGTAGCCAAAGATGCGAATCTGTCGAATTGACAAATGCTCGGCTATTGTCGTATCACCAAATTAAGTTCATTATTGAGTGTTATATAATATTACGTTTACACTATCCCCAGATTACTTCATCTGCGCCAGCTGAGATAATCTGCGACTGTCAAATACATACAATTTTGAACTCACCACACCCAGATTACGCTGCAGATGAAGTAATCTGGGGATAGTGTAATATTATATTACGTTTACACTATCCCCAGATTACTTCATCTGCAGCGTAATCTGGGTGTGGTGAGTTCAAAATTGTATGTATTTGACAGTCGCAGATTATCTCAGCCGGCGCAGATGAAGTAATCTGCGGATAGTGTAAACGTAATATTACGTTTACACTATCCCCAGATTACTTCATCTGCTGCTTAATCTGGGTGTGGTGAGTTTAAAATTGTGTGTATCTGACAGCTGCAGATTAAATCAGCCGGCGCAGATGAAGTAATCTGCGGATAGTGTAAACGTAATATAAACGTAATATAATTTAATATGAAATGTGTGTTTATGCACATCCTATTACTCCCCAGTCGTTTGTTTTGCCACCCAATTCTTATATGACGTTTAAGTAGCGTTTACACTTGCCAGTAAACCGTGCAAGTACGTACATTTTACAGGCATTGCAAGTGCCTTGCAAGTAACTTGCAAGCTGTCACTTGCATATGTGTAAACACCCGTGCCTGTGAACTGCCAGGCCAGTAAACCCGCACGGCGCCTTGCAAGTAGCTGGCCTCCCGGGCCAATTGATTTCCTACAGGCATTCCAGTAGACTTGCGAACATATGTTTGCTGTCATTGGTACGCCAAAAAACGATCAAAGATCAATGTCGCCTGCAACTGAATGTCGCAATGGTAAATACGTGATAATCAAATTGACACTCAAGAAAAAATCCCAGCCAACTTGCAACTCGAATTGTGTGTGTAAACACCTACTGGCACACGTCATGCAAGCAGCTACACGCAAGGCACTTGCCGACAAGTCTACAGGCATGCCGGTGCACTGGCAAATGTAAACGAGCCATTACACTATCCCCAGATTACTTCATCTGCGCCGGCTGATTTAATCTGGAACTGTCAAATACATACAATTTTAAAATCACGCCGAGGCATGGCGTGTTCGGGAATTATGCTCAGGTGAGTTTTCCAAATCAATTAACTCCTGTCCCAAGTCTACATTTGTTCATATTGCAGGAGACTGGCATTCCGGTCGATATTTGCCGTTTCTACTTGGCCTCTGCCCGGTCCGAGGCACAGGATTCCAGCTTCAGTTGGAACGATCTAACCGCCCGTAATAATTCCGAACTTCTCAACAATTTAGGCAACTTTGTCAATCGTTCGCTCATGTTCTGTGAAAAGAACTTTGCCTCGACCGTGCCGCCGATGAAATTAACCGAAGATGAGCTACTTCTGTTGGCTCTGGTGAATCGTGAAATTAAGGGATACGTTGGATCAATGGAGAAGGCCAGGCTTTGGGGTGGCATTCGACACGGCAATCAGTACATGCAATCACAACAGCCATGGGTGCTGTTCAAGGGCACTGATGATCAGAAAGCCAGAGCCGCTACTGTCACGGGTATTTTGTGTAATTTAAGCGCTCTACTCTCCATGCTTGTGTACACGTACATGCCCAATATCGCCCGCAACATGTTCGATCAATTGCAATCGAAGCATCGCTACATTGACGAGAGGTAAGTTTGCCGCATCATTTCATAACACCGCGACGACATCTAATCGCAACGACCAATTTTATTTCAGCAAACCATTCGCTTGTAACCTTCTTCCGTCCGGACATAAGATCGACAAACCTGCATCACTTTTCACGAAAATCGAGCAGTCGCGTATCTATGAGCTTCAGAAAAAATACGGTGACGTGCAGAACAGAAGTGGCGATCCTACAAAAAAATTTCCGTTAAAATATCGAAAGCTTCCTCAACGCATCGTCGGAGTGAACTCAGTCTGTAGTTGAATATTTTTTTTGGTATGAGTAGGCGTGTTTTTGTAACTGCCGGGCAGAGAAGAACAACTCCACACAATTACACTAGCAACTTTATTGGTTGTTAGTGTAGCTGACTGCTGTTGTTCTGCTCTGCTGGGCTTAAAAAAAAATAAGCCCATAATAATGACTTTTTTTCAATATACTGTAAATAAGCTAAATTGTTTCCAACATATATTTATTTTAATAACTTAAAAATGAACAAGGAACTTAACTGTAAATATTATAACTATATATGTACATAGTATAAAACCAAAGAAGACTGAATTACTTTTGAATATTTGTTTATTTAAAAAACTTCTTTGAAATGAAAAATATTACATGCTTCTTATAGAAATTAAAATTAAAAGAAAACAATACTCAAACAATTTTGTATGTTCCTACGTTCAATATTCACATACTGTTTTCATTTACATTTTTGGCAAATAAAGAGCTTTGTACACTTAATCGTGAACGTAAAAATTAAAAAAAAATGTTTTCACGGAAAATATCTGTGGAAATAATTTTTTACATACGGGGATTATATCGGAATAAATGGTGAATTCGACAAACTATATTTTGAATATATTTTTACAATTTTACATTGACGTTTCATATGCTTTTTTTAAATTCCCCGTACATTTCACCGTGAAAAAGAAATTCACCGTTGAATGTACGGGGAAGTTTTAAAAAAAAGTTGAAATCTGAATGTAAAATTGTGAAAATATGTTCAAAATGTTGTTTGTCGAATTCTTCATTTACTTCAATATAATCTCGTATGTAAGAAAATAATTTCCACTGATATTTTTCAAGATTTTTTCATTTTCACGGTCACGATGAAGTGCGCAGAGCACTTAAGACTGAATTGCTTCGAACACATATTTATTTTAATAACTTGAAAATAAACACAGAACTTTAGAATTATAAATATTATAGCTATATATGTACATAGTATACTATACAATCCTACTTAGTAACTGCATGAATGCAAACCAAGACTGAATTACTTTTGATATGTTTATTTTACAAATTCTTTTAAATGAAAAATGTTACATGGTTCTTTGGAAATTTGCGTACTTCTGTTGAAAATAAATAAAGGAAAAAAAGAATACCTGAAGAATTTTGTTGTTTAATATTACGTTTACACTATACCCAGATTACTTCATCTGCAGCGTAATCTGGGTGTGGTGAGTTCAAAAATGTATGTATTTGACAGTCGCAGATTATCTCAGCTGGCGCAGATGAAGTAGTCTGGGGATAGTGTAAACGTAATATAACTGTTGTTAATCTTGATGTATTTTCCCGAATTGTTGTTCTACTTTCCAATTTCCAGTTTCATTCATTCCAGAAGATTCGGCGTACAATCACTGCGAGAACTTATCCTAATTATGTTATGTTATGCTCAAGATTTAGTCTGAAAGTGGGAGAGTTGCGTTTAGAGCCACAAATTTTGAAAATGCATGTTAAAAAAAAATTGAATGTAAAATAGCTACATATGAACACTACGAGCGAACTTTTACGTTTTGTGTGTGAGTGAAGCGCTTTCCTGCACAAGGGAGAGACTGGAGAAATTCCTACGGAGGTGTGGTGGGCTAGGGACGCATGGAGAGATAAGGAGGTATCAAGGGCTACATGGAGGTCTGGAGAACAATGAATTCCAAAGGATTTTTTTCATATATATATTTTTTATATTTATTTAGGATTCAGTGAATAATGTATTGCAGGCATTGAGTGTTAGACGATTGTTTAGTGTACCAGACACAAACGTGAAAATGTTGATGAACGAACAAGAATCAATACTGTCTTCATGGAATGTTCTTCGTCTAGACAATATTCTTAATGTAAATTGCATAGCGCTTAATTGAGCTTCACAGTTGGCGCTTATGCACATGGTTAACATGCAGATCGAGGAAATTGCGGCTGCAGCAATGTATTTGGCCCATTGTTATGATTATTGTGATAATTATAGGGCTGAAACACGCAAACTTAAAAGATAGAAAAGAAGATGGTGGGCGGTCTCTATTAACCGCAACCGAACAAGGTCAGCAAGTGTTCATATTTTTATATGAGGTTCTCACATGCGCTCAAAACAGTCTGATCAAATCTTCAATTTCATATCGATATTTCTATGTATCCGACAGTTTCAGATCAAGTGATTTGGCCAAATAAAAAAATCATTATAAGGTGATTTTTAGTTTGTAAGTATAGTTTCGGGTGAACAACAAATTTACAATATAAAATGCGTATCGACATGTAAATCGGTATTATCCCCTCACTATTCTCAATTACTTTTCTATTCATTGTAAAATTGTGTTTAACATTTATAGGAGCACAAGTGTCTTGTTCATTTTAGCAAGACACTTTAATAATAATTAAACTATACACCGTTAATAAAATACTCAAAACACAACGCAAATGTAGAAATGCCAAAAACATTGACTTTTCAAATAAATGCAATTTTTTTAGAAAAAAAAAAGAAGAATAAAGAGTACAAAATCCTTTCCACTGGACAGTAGAAGTCTTTAATAAATAGTTGTCTGTTTTGTTTCACTTGAATTTAATAGTTTGGTCTGAAGGGGTCGAGACGAATGTGATGTTGTATCATTACTTTTTCTTGCCCTTGTCGCCGGCAGTTGGAGCTGCAGGAGGAGCAACGCCTGTCAATGCGATCAGTTCCTTCTTCAGTTTGAGAAGAATTTCGACTTCGGGTTTCCAGACATCGGCACCGGATGATGATTTCAGCGTGCGCACTTTATCGCCCTGCAACGAAATATTATCAATACAGCACAATCGATTAAAAACAATGGTCTTTGTTTACCTGATCCGCGATTCTCTTCTCCTATGCTTTGATAGCCTCATTGTCGTCCAGTTGAGCTGGCGCCGAACCTCCGTCATTTGAATCTTCTGCAATTCTTCGAGTTGTTTCTTGTATCCAAGGAGCAGAGCAACTTCCGGTTGCCACACGGCCTTTTCCGCACTACTAGTCTTCAGAGCTCGCACCTCCTTGCAGCTTTATTGCTTCATCGGCTTCGGTAATTGTTGCAAATACTTTTTTCACGTCGTTTTTCGCTTGATTGCCATCGCTACTTCCGTTCTGCACGCGACTGTAATTTTCCCGAAGCTCATCGATACGCGACTGCTCGATTTTCGTGAAAAATGGTGCAGGTTTGTCGATTTCTGGACGGAAGAAGGTTACAAGCGAATGGTTTGCTGAAATAAAATTGGTCGTTGCGATTAGATGTCGTCGCGGTGTTATGAAATGATGCGGAAAACTTACCTCTCGTCAATGTAGCGATGCTTCGATTGCAATTGATCGAACATGTTGCGGGCGATATTGGGCATGTACGTGTACACAAGCATGGAGAGTAGAGCGCTTAAATTACACAAAATACCCGTGACAGTAGCGGCTCTGGCTTTCTGATCATCAGTGCCCTTGAACAGCACCCATGGCTGTTGTGATTGCATGTACTGATTGCCGTGTCGAATGCCACCCCAAAGCCTGGCCTTCTCCATTGATCCAACGTATCCCTTAATTTCACGATTCACCAGAGCCAACAGAAGTAGCTCATCTTCGGTTAATTTCATCGGCGGCACGGTCGAGGCAAAGTTCTTTTCACAGAACATGAGCGAACGATTGACAAAGTTGCCTAAATTGTTGAGAAGTTCGGAATTATTACAGGCGGTTAGATCGTTCCAACTGAAGCTGGAATCCTGTGCCTCGGACCGGGCAGAGGCCAAGTAGAAACGCCAAATATCGACCGGAATGCCAGTCTCCTGCAATATGAACAAATGTAGACTTGGGACAGGAGTTAATTGATTTGGAAAACTCACCTGAGCATCATTTCCGAACACGCCAATGTCTCGACTCTTACTGAACTTGCCATCTTCATGGTTCAAATACTCGCTGGCCATAATGCGCGACACCAGCGTCGATCCATTGTTCAGGGCAAGCAACGTAGACGGAAACATGACCGAAGGGAACGGAACGTTATCCTTGCCCATGAACTGATATAATGTCACGTCGATGCCCTTTTCCGGTTACCACCATTGCTTGTAGTCTTTCGTGTAGCGACTTGTGATGGACATATAACCGATCGGTGCGTCGAACCATACGTACAATACTTTCTTTGCAAATCCTTTCAACGTCACCGGAATGCCCACTTCAAATCGCGCGAAATACATCGCGATTTCAATCGCTCCTTGAGCCACGATCTGGTTCAACAACAATACAACGGCCATCTCGTAAAAAAGCTGAGATAACTCACTCAAATAGTGACGAAAACGAACACTCCGATTCCCACAATGTTCACTTGCCAAATTAATGTAAACATGTCAAATGTTTCATTTCACTGGTACCCAGATGGGGTGAAATCTCATATTCTCCACGATTTTTTTCACGGCCCATTTCGCCGAGGAAAAGTGTGGAGACTTTGATGCTGTCAATTTTTCCATTTCACGCGATCTGGATACCAGCCTTAAAGGCGATCTGGATACCAGCCTTAAACGCCAATAATTTAGTATGAAATATGTGCTTATGCACATCCTACTACTCTCCAGTCGTTTGTTTCGCCACTCAATTCTTATATTACGTTTATATTACGTTTACACTATCCGCAGAATACTTCATCTGCGCCGGCTGAGATAATCTACGACTGTCAAATACATACAATTTTGAACTCACCACACCCAGATTACGCAGCAGATGAAGTAATCTGGGGATAGTGTAAACGTAATATTATATTATAGTGTAAACGTAATATAAACGTAATATTACACTATACCCAGATTACTTTATCTGCGGCTTAATCTGGGTATGGTGAGTTCAAAATTGTATGTATTTGACAGTTCCAGATTAAATCAGCCGGCGCAGATGAAGTAATCTGCGGATAGTGTAAACGTAATATTACCTAATTATCCATTTTAATGGCTGAATTATAGTATGCGCGAACAACGCGGCTTCTGCTGCCAAATAAAGTTGAACCAATGTATTTCATATGGCGATAAGTATACTGTGCGCGAACAACACGTCGCTCACGTCGCGAAAGTTGAGACGAGTTCAACTTTGTCGCAATCAACGAGCCGCGAAATATCAATTCACAATAGGCATGTGGTTTAAAACTGTGGGTGATCATTTGTTTTGTTGTAAGTTACTGTTATGCGCATGGAAGTGCATGTTTCTATTCTTAATTCAAAAAAGTGTTTCAAGTTTGTTAGGAAGCCAGTTTTTCACAGCTCAAATGTGTCAAAAGAACGCAAACAAGAGATTTGACTATAACTGGCTGAACAGCTGATTTTCGTTGGCTGCGACTTGGGGACGTAATTCGCGCACAATATAATTCCGAGGTAAAGCACAATAATGAACTCAGTTTGGTGATACGACAACAGCCGAGCATTTGTCAATTTGACAGATTCGCATCTTTATTTGCGTGAGCCAACATGCGTGCAGCCTAAAGGCTGGCGCCCGTTAGCACACGTTCGCGTGTCGCGTTCACGTGTTTGCTGTCAAACGGTTTAGGTCTATGGTTTGAAACCAAAGATGCGAATCTGTCAATGGTCGCGGTCTTGGAAGCCTGACCGGTTAAGGAAATGACGGAGCAACAGAGATGGCAAGGCATTGTGTATCCGTAAATGGAAGAGACACGCATTGAACTGAGACCCTAACCAGATTGAACGCAGAATGCAGCAGCAGCGGCAGAAGCAACAACAACAACAGGTGCTGCTGCTGCATTCTACGTTCAATCTGGTTAGGGCCTGATACATTCACACATTCGACGCACACGACTCATGCCAAAGCATCTACATACGAATCCCGAGAGCAACCAACCAATTTTCGTTAAAAGCGCGTTGACACGATCAAACTACGGTTTGACAAACCATCTACTTTAACGTGTCAACCCCTTGTCAAACTGGTTTGATGTCTTGTGCTTCTATCAAACCGTCGTTGGACGGTGCTCAACTTTTCATCAAATGCTAGTTTGTCAAACCGCAGTTTGATCATGTCAACGCGCTTTAAGCCTGTTTCTTAATAATTGCACTAGAGCGAAAGAGACAGAGAGTCCGGTACATGTATTTGTTTAGAAATCATGGGCTGGGGAACGAACCAACAAATTTTTCCGGTAAATTTCCCTTCTAAGGATTCTGTCAGATAAGCGGCACTCTCTTTTCGACTTACGGATATACAATACTTCACATCTCTGTTACTCACTGTCAAATGGTTTGATCCTATAAGTTTCCCAGAACGCAGCCAATATGACAAATGCTCGACTATTGTCGTATCAACAAATTGGGTTCATTATTGTGCCTTAAAACGGATAATTAGGTAAGAATTGAGTGGCGATACAAAAGACTGGAGAGTAGTAGGATGTACATAAGCACTTATTTCATACTAAATTATTGGCGTTAACATACAACCATGAATCCAATTTGGTGATACGACAACAGCCGAGCATTTGTCAAATTGACAGGTTCGCATCTTTGGTGCAAACCATAGACTCACACTGTTTGACATAAAACACGTGAACGCGACACGCGAACGTGTCCCAACGTGCGCGCAGCCTTATTATTCGAATTAACTAGAATAAAATAAAATAGCTTAATTTTTCTCTTTTTTTTTCATTTCATACACAAGTCATATGAATCATTAGTTTCTACAGCTCTATAACCAGACAGCGGGAACAATTTTTCCTATCAAGGGGGAAGTACATAGAGTGCATTCACGACGCTCGTTTTATCCGGATCGCCTCCGTAGCGCTACAACCCCTCCCGGTCGTGATTGCAACCGCTCCTTCCATCCGCTCCGGAGCGGTTACTTCCCCTTGGTAGCAGAAATTTTTTACGCTCTCTGGGCATGTAGCGCTACATTTGACAATTCGCAGCTGGTATGTGTGTTGTGACGTTTGTGTACATCAAAAGCGCAAATAGAATCCCCGTCTATGTAAATTCACTGTCTTCTCGTCTTCGATTTGATATTTCCTTGTTTCGTGATGTGCCAAAGAAATGTTTTGCGATGGAAAATTGGCAATTGTCAAATATTTGCGTTGTCACCTGTTTGTCAGACATTTCATATGTAGCGGTTCAATCACGAAAGAAATGTTGACAGGTAGCGTCTCCTCAAATGTGTAGTGGAGGGGATGTAGCGTTCTGTAGCGAAAATTTTTCACATGAATGCAGGCATAGTTACTCACGAGCGGATCAATTGAGCGATTGCACGAGGCGGAAAGGTCGTAGCGCTTTGGAGCGCTACGGCGCTCTGAATGCACTCAGTGACAGATATAATCAGATGTTTTTGACTTTTACCTGACAGTGTCGTATTTACAATTGTGGGCACGTTGCTAGTTTGTGTTGTCGCGAGAAAAAAAATATCTAATGTCTACTCGCCGGCGAATTAAAGCTGCAGCAATTCTGCCTCCAAAGAGGCCCACCCGTGACGTATCTGTGAAATCCTCAAAAGAACCGGAACGCACTAAATTAGAACAAAAACCTTTTCTCGGAAGGGAAGTTGAAAACTTGTCAACACCAAATGTTGCGGAATCTCCTACCAAAGTGAAAGTGTCGGCTGAAAGAGCGTTTGCAGATGATAAACTTGCGTCGGTCAAATCTATCGAAAATACTGCCGACAATTATTTAAAAAACGCCAAGCAAGAAACTGGTAGCAACATCCTACCAGAACAAGTCGATGGCAACGATAATGAAGTTTTTAAGTCACCGCCAATCGTTACAAATCCCAACCGCGTGGATGGTTTCTGTGTATCTGATGTCTCAAGTTATAGGAACGATGATCCCCGCGTCAATAAAATCAGCTCCCAAGGACCTCCGTCGCCAGTCAAGTTTCGTCAAAGAATACGCCCGATGCCATTCTTTGGTAT
This sequence comes from Chloromyia formosa, assembly GCA_964017055.1. Taxonomy (NCBI): domain Eukaryota; kingdom Metazoa; phylum Arthropoda; class Insecta; order Diptera; family Stratiomyidae; genus Chloromyia; species Chloromyia formosa. The sequence continues at coordinate 57,093,791 of OZ024818.1, forward strand.
GCGAAGAAATAGCACCCAGGTAACTTCTTCAAAGTAGAATAAATATAACAATTGGAAGCACTTTTGCATAGGTTCTTATTGTAGTATACTTACTTCTCTCTAATTGCCTTGACCCCTCCAGGGGCATGGGCGCGTCAACATCTCTATTTTTTTTTTGTTCTTTCTCCTTTGAACACACGTGCATAAACCCTGATATAAGCTCAGTGATCTGAACCGCACAGGCGATGTGTATATGTGTTCGGGTTGGCTGAATCCTATAAGGATTGTATAGCCATCTTGTAACGCGAAACTATGGTTTTCGTAGTAACTCCCGATTAATTGTAACAACTTCGAGACGGATAATTAACGAACGCGAAACCGGTAGTATATTGATTAAGAGATAGATCAACGTGAAAAAAAAAAACAAAACATAGTATAAACTATTTTACTGTTCTCAGAGATTCATCCAAGATTCCAAATGATCGACTGATTCCATCTTATTTCATTTATATTTCAAATAATTTAAACTTTATTATTTTATGACTAGTGTTTGATAGGTCTTTGGCCAAAAAAGAAAAGAAAAATGACTACTTCTTCGTCAGAAAGGGATAATTCTTTTTTCGATCTCATATGCTAATATAACCCAACCCTCCGGGCCTATTTCCTTTGAGGAATCAGCAAAACCATTATTAATTCTATTTAGGATCGGAAACTTAGCTCGCATACTGTAATATCTAGGGCATTCCATTATTATATGGTATGTAGTTGTTTTCAGGCACATTACAGTGAATGCAATCCGGAGACGGGATCTTATTAATTTTATTTAAGAAAGCTTTGTTGTAACTATGATTGATAATAAGGCGATTAGCTATTTTAATGATTTTAGATTTAGTATGTTTGAATTTAATCTTTTTATACCAGCTTTCAGTATGTATCTACTTTACTAATGATTTTGTGAAAGAATCGCCCGTTTTCTCTAGATGTGAGGTCGAATTCCTCTTGCCATCTCCTAAAAATACGTTCTTTAATTATATTCAAGGCTTGATTTAGTGAGAATGATGGGATGAATGGAGTTCCATCTAATCTGGCTTCGTTCGCCAACCTATCCACTCGTTCATTAAATGTCAGACCTCTATGGGACGGGATCCATATTAAAATCAGTCTATTTATATTAGATGAATGGACCGTTTCTTTGATGAGTTGTGCCGTTGGAGAGTCACAGTCTTTTTTATTAACAATATCACAGGCCACATTACTATCTGTGAAGATAGATACGTAGGGAAGGTTCCTGTTAGCGGCATGTTGCACTGCTTTAAGTATAGCTACTAATTCCGCTTCCACTACTGAAGTATCAGCAGGTAAGCTGAACTTACCCACGGCTTCATCAGACTTATTAATAAACGCCGCCCCCCAGAGGTCGTGTCTTTGGGTGCATCGGTAAAAATTGCGGTTTCATTTGGATCCAGAACGAGCCCCAGCAAGGAACCCAGGTTGTCATTTAATAAATCCTCATCACTAACAATATTAATTTTTTTATCCTTATTAAAGATGAGTATTTTATTCGCAGGAGTGTTATTTTTAAGATGTGGAAGGTCTCTAAGAATATCGCCAAATATCCTCCAGCATTCTCCATAACTAGACTCAATATTTTCAAGGATCGCATTCTCAATCCATAATTCCACAAACTCTGGCTCGAATGTAATTCTTTTTGCCATTTCTTTGGCCGTGAGCCATAACCCTCTAAGAGTCGGCGGAAGTTCATTGGCTAACACGTAAAGTGCATTTATCGGGGTGGATGGGGTGACCCCTAGACTTTTCCTTAAACATGGATTGAAGTAGGATGTTACCTTGTTGGTAGTTGTTTTATTCATATTAGCCGTAGTTGTTCTCGCATACTCAATTTTGGGACGAATGTGGGTCCTAAACAAGGTGAGCGCCTTGCTAGGATGTAGAGCCTCAGTTTGTTTATTAATTACATTAAAAGTTAATTTATTAAAATTATTTTTCTTTATTACTTCATGATAATGGGGAAGAACCGATAGATTCCAAGATATAAAGAATCCAAGATATTTCAGTTTGTTAGAGTCCGTGATGGTTTGATTATTAACGTAAATATTATGTGTGTTAATGTCAATTAGCTTTAGAAAAAATAAAAAATTGAAATTTCTCAAAATTAACCGGAAGCTTAAGATTAGTTAATGTATTAATAAACTTCGATGCAAATAATTCAAGGTTATCTATGGCTTCCTGGGTATTTTTCTCCCGAGAAAGCAATAAGAAATCATCAGCAAATTGGTATATGATATTGAATTCGTCTGACAATTCATGAATTTGATTGGTGTATAAGTTTAATAACGGACTAAGGCAACTGCCCTGAGGCAGTCCATTATCCACCACCAGCTGAACTTCATCAAGGATCAACAGTCGTTCCCTTAGAAACTGGTTCATCCAACTAGTAATATCAGGTGGAATGTTTAGCCGACTCATGGTTTGGGCGAGTTTGGATCGGTCCACATTCTCATATGCACAGCTTATATCAAATACAGCACACACAGAGACCATTTTATTAGTTTTATTAATTTGAACAGTGTTAATGAGGTCATTAATACAGTGTGTGGTGGCTTTTTTGGGCCTAAAAGCATATGAATTTTTTGATAATATTTGGTGTTCATTGATGAATTGAGTTAGTCTGTTTAACACCATTTTGTTAATTAGTTTCAGTGGGACACTCAGTAATGAAATAGGGCGGTAGTTTTGAATAAGATTTAAATCTTTATTGGGCTTGGGAATGGGAATAATTTTTATGATTTTCCAAAGTGCCGGGATTGTTTTGGATTCCCAGTAATTGTTTAGGATTTCTAAAAATTTACTTTTGGCATCAGAATTCATCATTTTTATATGTTTGTATGAGATCCCATCAACCCCGGGAGCTGAGTTATTGCTCTTATTATGTAGTGCCCACAAGAGATCCGAGATATCAAATTCAATGCTGTCATGTTCATTATCCTGATGGTGGACATCTAACGCAGTCAAGGGCCGACTAGGTTTACATAGGTTTAAGAATTCTATCTTTCTCTCAGTGACCCAAGTGCCACAGTCGTTCTGAGAAAAGAAAGTATGTTGGACGTTCTTAAACAACTCATGCATCTCTTTAGGATCTTTGGAAAGGTTCATACGGTTAATTGTCTCCTTCCAGGTTTTTCTTTTTTCTGTTCTAACCGCCCTCTTCCAAGTGTACTTGGCCTCCTGTAGTGCTGAGAGATTTTCGAAATTATTATTCAGCTTAAATTTAGCAGATGTTTGTTTAAGCTCCAGAAATAAGGCTTTCAGGTTGTTGTTCCACCATTTTTTGGGGTATACGAATTTTTCTCGACAAAGAAAGTAGCATCCTTAATCGAGCGTTTCATGGCTTTATTAAAGCTGTTGATGTCATTTTCAAACTCGATCTTTTCCATATTGTTTTTCAGGATAGAGTAGTTCACGATTTTCTTTTTCTTAATGGGAGTTCTATTATGTATGTGAAAAATAATAGGGATGTGCCTGGAACCAAATATCCTCACGTTCAATGTGTGCCAGTGTTTAATAAGGTCCGTACGGTTAGTAAACGTGACATCCAATACCGAAAGTCTCCCATTATTGGTGATGAATGTTGATGCACCATTGTTGCAGATGTTGAGGCCACAATCTGCCGTTAAATTATCCAAGACAACACCCCTATTATTATCAAATCTACTGCCCCAGTCCAATTTGTGAGCGTTGAAGTCTCCCACACATAAAAGATTTTTGTTACTGTAGTTCCGAATTTTACAGAATAAATCTGTAAGGTTTGTTGTAAAAACCCTTTCTTCCTCCTTATTTCTCGAAGGGGGTATATAAACATTTAAAATAATAAAATTCTCTGGGAGATTTGTCGTTTCGACGACAATAAAATTCAAAGGATTCTGTAATTCAATTGCCTTACATCTAATTTTTTTTACAATCAGGATGGCCACTCCACCGTAACCATCACTTCTATCATTAAAAAAAGAATAATAGTTGCTAAAATATGGTTTAAACTTATTAGGATTTAATAATGTTTCTTGAATTAATGCTATGTCAATTTTGTGCTGATGGCAAAATGATTCAAATGTGTCTTTGTTCTTATTTCCTAGTCCCTGTATGTTCAATTGAACACACTTCATTGTGGTTTGTATACTGCCTTTTTAATCTGTTTGTATCTAGATTATCGTTTTGCGTAATGCCTATATTTGCTTCTTTAGAATAGTTACTAATGAACGCCCTTATGTTGGGGTCATTAGGGTCCCAGTTATTTTCAATAAACTCCAATAGATTCTTACATTTATTTTCCAAATTTATTATTAATTGTGTCTGATTATACCTCGCGCAATGCTCCGTTGGTTGAGGGGTATTATAGTAATTCATATTCGCGTTGGTATTATAAGACTTTGTTAGACTGTTATTAATCTCTTTGTTACCGTTTGGATACATGAAGGCAAGTTGATTAGGTATTGTTACGGGTCTGATGATGTCCTCGTGTCTTTGTCTTATTTTTTCATATTTGTCCATTTTGGCTACTGTTGCAAAGGACCTCTTTCCTAGTTGGACTTTATTGGCATCTTCAACTCTGTTTCTAAAAATGTCCTGGTTTCGATTATTAGTTTGTGCTTGTTTCCTGTTGTTTGCCATGGCTTCTGTTACACTCGGGTAATCACTGACATATTTTTTAGAACCTAATATACTATAGTAATTACTATAGTTTCCCTCGAGTACTTCTTTCCTTGACTTATTAGACACCGTCATGATTTCCAACGTTTTTTGTTCTTGTTTTCTCTTGGGGCAGTCAGGGTTGAAGAAGTTATGTTGTTCAGATCCGCATAATACACACAGAATATTGGTGCAAGTTTGATTACAGGTGTCAAAATCTGAACCACATTTCAAACATTTCCTGGCCTTCGCTTTGCAGAATTTGCTTACATGTCCAATTCTGCCGCAATTGTAGCATAAGCGTACTCTTGGGATGAAATATTCTACCCTCTTGAGCGCATGACCGTAGTATTATGATACTTGGAAGTTTAAGCGAGTCGAACTCAACCTTAATTGACGTAGTTGGCACGATGTTTCCGTCATTATCTTTCCTGTTGAACCGATAAACGCTAAGGATGCCACTTGCACCATGGAGTTTTTCCATTAAGTTTTCCTCGGATATGCAATTAGGTACGTCTCGGATGATACCATAACAAGAGATACAATTTTGAGGGATATACGCCTTGTATGCATTGGTTGTTAATGTCGGATTAGATAAAATCGTGTTGGCATCTTTGGGATTATTGAACGTCACTTTGGCCGACCGGAAATTTGCGTATTGGATATTTACTAGTCCCCTAACACGACAGTGATCCAGGAAATCGCTAAGTACCATTTCCGAGATCCTCTTATCCTCGGTATTTTGAATCATGACAACAAATTCTTTTTCGGTTGAGTCCTCTTGATATTTATAAGTCCTCTTAGTACGGCTATTGGTTCCGTTATTGTCATCACATGACTTAGCGGTATCTTTTTCCGCATGTTGGGCGTCACTAACCACGTGCGTGTCAACCATGCTTTTATTTTTAGATGCATTGGTGTTATCCACTGAGTCTATTATTCCGATCATTTTTACTGGGGTTACATCCCTCGATCTTTGCCCACCCGAAGTCTTTTTCTTCTTTTTACTTTCTCCCCGGGTGTCCGGGAGATCCGGTTCTTCCATCCTAACACCTAACCTAAAACCACTCAACCACTATTCGTTCTATGTACCAAGTATTAACTAGAAAGAAAAAAAAACAACACTACAACTTGTTTATAGATGGAACTAATCAACCCCGGAATGCAAATATGGAATAATCTCACCAACTAAGAAGAACTCCACAAAAAAGAACGCCACAATGGCCGACCACGATGAACGATCCGATTCAACCACTATACTCTGTGAAAAAAAGACGATCACGACCCGACTACGTCCACCACCAATCGCTTCCTTATGCAGAATGAACATCTCTATGCCTTGTTGACGTTTCAATAGCATATCTGCTTTTCGGAAGTGCAGTTGCTAGCATGCACCTCATATCCGCGCTGTCTTTATACTGACAAGCTCAGAGCACTGTTAGAGTTCTGTTAGTACTCAGAGGCAGTTTTTGATCGCGCCGAGATTTGATCTCCGAGCTCTAGATTAGTTAGATTAGCCACAGAGCGCGACATACTTACATATTAACGTTGTTGTTGTGGCAACGGTCGGAATTTCAGGGTGTTGATTACATGCTTACGATTCGTCGTCATATCCGGTGTCGAGGTATTGAAAATGAGCTGCTTCTATGGGGTTCCACAGCGATCTGAGAGTCAGGTGCGGGGGTGCATCTGGGCAGTGGAAGATGTGGTCCACATCATGAGGTGCTCCACTACAAGCAGGACAGATGTTTGAGACGGGATAAGTAGGAATTCAGTCGTGAACACTAGCCTAACCGAAATTGGGCGAGTGTCGTTCTCGTTGCTCTAGGAAGCCTTTCCTCTTCCGGAGAAATTGTTGTGGTATGGACGAGACCACTGGATTCCTACATAAACCCGCGATCGATACAAGTACCTATTGGTGTATTGCTGCGATGGCTAATCTGTTTGCGTCGCAATCAAAGGGTACCCTTTTGTACCTCTGGACATCTTTTTCTAAGTCCCTCAAGTCACGTTTAATATATTTTGGCGGCGGCATCTTGTCCATGAGGTTAAAGTTTGGGTGCTCACTTCGGTAACATCCCACTAGGTATTACTTCGCAAGAAGCTGGTTGTGGCCCCTTAAAAGCATCATGCTGGTAGGAGATCCTGAGTGACAGTACGGAGAGTGGCATTTTGGCAGGCTTGGATGTTTGTCCACTGTTTGTCACCGAGATTATGTGGCCACACAGGAGCCGCATAGTTTGCCATTGATCTTCCGACTGCTTTATACGTGACCAGCATTGGCCGGTAGCACCTTGCCCCAGGTGCTACCGGCCAATACTTGAGGATGTTATTCCTACTGCGCATTCTGTCGCACACGATTGAGGCATGGGGTGATGATGTGGCCATGCATATTTGGGACTTTCCTAATGTTGAATTTGGCATATCTTACGTCGGTTGGCATCTGCAGAGCGAGGAATTATAAGAGATGAACCCGTTCCAATCAGCCTTATTGTGGTTGACAAAAGAGCGGTGTTCACAGATATAGAAGATGACGGGCGACTACAGTCTCGAGGCTTCAAGTATCCGTCTCTCAGTCGCCGAGTATCGGAGACTTGAGTATCCCTGTGTGAGCAGTGCCTATGTAATGTATAGTACATAAAATGCACTGAATACAAATAGAGAATTAACACACACTAATGCTGTTTCCGCATTCCATAGATTCTACAGTTTTACACCGTACTGCGCCATAATATGTCTACAAAATAAAAAAGTAACAAAGAAATTACAAATCAAACTCCTTCCAAAGCGGCTAAGGCGAACTCTATCCAAATTATCGAAAAAAATGATTATGGCAGCACGAACAAAGTATATGAATGATAGGCAATTTCCCTGCCTACGAGTAGCGCAACTGCTTCTTCGAGTAGCGCAACTGCTCCTTAGAGTCACGCAACTGCTCTTTCTACTTTCAACCTATCAAAGGGACCTGTTTTGTACGATCATAATCCAAAGTGTAAAAAATTGATGGTAATGGTAGACAGGGTTCCCCAAAAGGATAACGTCAAGAAACAAATGCACACATTAAACTTTTTCATGAAAATTAGACATCTAAAAAATTCAAGGCATTACCAATGTCAGGAAAGCCAGGCTCAGAAGGTTTAAAGTTACTTTCGATTCGGCAGACAATGCAAATAATTTTTTTCAACACACTGAGGTAAAGAACTTAGGTTTTTGAGCCTTCATACCGGCATGTTTAGTCTACCGGTTTGGAATAGTTAAAGATATTAATATGGAAATAACTGAAACTGAAATTTTAGAAGAAACACAGTCTTCTTTTGAAATTGTTAAAGTGCTACGCTTCAACAGGAGGGATTACAAGGATCCGTCAAAATTTGTTCCCTCTAAAACAGTTAAATTCACGTTTAAAGGACAAGAGCCACCAGTACACCACCTTTTCAGTCGAATACTATGCTCCCAAACCTAGACAGTGCAGCAATTGCGGAAGGTTGGGGCACTCGACAAACTTTTGCAAGTCCAATCGAGTCAGATGTCTGAAGTGTGGTGAACATTAGTGTCAAGGAGTCTGCACGTCCTCTTGTGCATTCTTTGTCACAGCTCAGATCACACTGTGACTGTCTGGAATGGAACAGATATATAAATGAAACCGGAATATAGAGGGCTACGCCCGCAATCCGAGGGTTTTGTAGCAAGCGCTTATTTTGGTATGTAAACATCGGCTCCTTGCTCTTCTTGGGACCACTCAGATGGATAAAAAAAACCGTAATTAAAATGTCTTACCCATGATATAGTATCTTACATGCCAATTCATATTACTTGATTGTAACGAAACTTAGAACCTAGGGGGGTGGGACAAATCACGATCTAATAATTTCTTCTCCCCCACTGTTCCCCTTTCTTCAAATTTAAAGAAAATTCCAAAAATTGAATGTACTCAACATTACCTTTCTCACGACACCCCACATGTCTATGTTATCAGTCGATAAAAAATCTGACTTTATTTCGCCTCTATGATTTCACGGAGATTTCACCGAAATCCCATTTTACGAGATTTCGAGTCCAGCGTAAACGGACTATTAGTAACCTTTTTTGATGACATTTCAAAATTCTATTATTTTCTATGCTACTGAAATGCCGATTCCCTGTAAATTTTCATATTTCAATGTATAACAGTCTCGAAATGCAAGGGGGGGGGGGCAAACTCGGATCACATATTTTCCCCTCTCCCTCTTTTCTCCTTCCTTCAAATTTGAAGAAAATTCCAGAAAAATGTTCTCGACGGTACCTTTCTTACGATACCCCACTTGCCTATACCAAACGAAAAAAAATTTTACCTTCATTTTCCCTCTATGGGGACCCCCCTTAAAGTTGGTCTATTACGATCCATCGCTTTCTCCAGAGAATTATAATACTTCTACATATTTCCACCAAATTTCATGCATGTGGCTTCAGCGGTTCGTGAGATATTTCATGGACAGACAGACGGACGTTTGACCGATTTCATAAGGGTTTCGTTTTTACTACAAAACCCTAAAAAAATAAGTGCTATCTTGAATGCACCTATCAGTGAGGTAGATAAAAGTGAGTGTAACAACTACTTTGACATTCTCAGGGATAACAGCGACTCTACAGAAAACTTCCCAGTTCTTTCAAGCAGAAAGAAGGGCAACAACATAGCCACCAAAAATCCCTTCAAAGAAGGTAATCAACTTATAAGCTCCCGACGTGGTTACAATACAGTAACTAAATCAGGGCATGTTATGAAAAAAAAAACAAATTCCCACAAGTAGAACAGGGTAAACCTCAATATACTAGACTGGTGTATCCGGATCGCTTTTAGTAACGTTCATCGACCTTTTGTTTGCAACTTGTTTCGCACTCGGTGTGAAATTATTGAGGTCGCACCTCTTCCACCACCAAGCATACCTCAAAGGGCGCCCACTGGCCAAACAACCCTTGAAAACAAGACTCTGCTCACTTCCCTCCTCGTCGATGATAAAGACTTGCAGACTTGGTATAATTAACGCTTTTTTCCAGGGTAAATTTAATGTGAGTGTTCACCGTGTTCATGAAACTGAGAAATATTTGCCCTCTAAAGAAAAGGGACATTCTGAACCTCCTTGAAACCTATCTCCAACAAAATTATTTCAAATTCAAAGATAACACCTTCATACAACGGGAATGGTTGCCTATGGGTTCACCACTCAGCCCGCTCCTAGCAGATATCTATATGCACTTCTTCGAAACCAATATTCTATCATCTCCCCTGGCTAGAACGCATTTTTGGTACAGATACGTGGATGATGTTATAGTAGGTTTCAAAGGTACAGATAGGTAGCTTGAAAAATTTCTCAGTTTAATGAGCACGGTGAACACTCACATCAAATTTACCCTGAAAAAAAGCGTTAATAACACCATTAACTTCCTAGACCTAACCATTTCCTACTCAAACAACAAGATCGACTTCAAAATATTCAGGAAACCGACATTTTCGAATGTAACCATCTCTGAGGACTCAACTTGCGCATGGCCGCATAAAATAGCGGCTTACAGATCCATGATCCACCGCGCATTCGTCATCCCAATGTCGGAATCAAATAGAGAATTGGAGTTGAATCTTATAAGAAAAATCTCTAGCAATAATGGCTTTGACCACCACATGGTTAATAACCTAATAAAAAAGAAGGGGAACGAAATGGCGAACAGCATGGTCTACCTCAGAGGGTCAGACGAAAAAATTATATTTCACTACCATATATCCCGTCCTCTCAGAGAAAGTGGGGAACTTCTTCAAAAAAGAAAAATTAGTTCTTGCATTCCAAAGTGGTTACACACTTGGAAACAGATTTTTTAATGCAAAACCCCGCACAGACAAAAAGAAGAAACCGGGAGTATACAAACTGGAATGTCCCGAGTGCCTGGCAACATATGTGGGACAAACAGGCCGGTCAATAGAGACAAGATTCAGGGAACATATGAGTGGTTCTAATTTCTCCAACAACAACAACAACAACAGGTCATAAGGTTGGAAACAACTTGCTCAAAAGGGAAAAAACTTAACCTCTTGAAGCCCTTCAAATAAACAGAGCGAACAGGACTCCGGGAAAAACACTACTTAATGACCATCAAGACCTCAACCATTCTCGTTTGCTAAATCTGAATCACATTGCGTCAGAACATCTACACTAACGTAACATTACCTTCTATATCCTGGTTTTTTTGCAGCAGTTAGAGTAAATGACCTTTTTATTATCTCTTAAGTAGGATGTATCGATTAATGTTATGTACACGTTATGTTAAGATAGTATAAGAACACAGGCATTTGTAACAAGTAAATTATCCCCTCTCAAGATACTCGAAAGAGCGAAACGCGTCAGGGAACAGTAATAAAAAAGTGATAAAACAAAGAATCCGTTTTTTGATTTCAAATTTAATATAGATATCACAAAGTGCAAATATCGTCAATCGAGTTTATAAAATCTTTGCTATAGTCAGTCCTAATGGACACGGTGGGGCTGTCATTGGAATTAGGAAATCGATACCGCCCAGAAAAATCACCTTCAGGTCCAATCAAAACATAATGATTGTTGAGACCAAAAACCCGATACCTTATGTTGTCATTGCTTCCACGTATTTTCCTCCCAGGGCAGGCCCCAGTATTTTCTGCACTGAAATGGTTAAACTCCTCTCCTTTCTTGAAAACAAACGTAGTGTGATACTCGCGGGTGATTTTAATGCTAGAAACAGCCAGTGGGGTGACAGCAGGTCGCATTTCTAACGCGCGACATTATTTTTCTTGACTAGTCCAATTTTGCGATTCTAAATTATATGTCAAGAACATATTTCCAATCCCCTGATAACCGCCTGCCCAATTTTTCTGTGTTGTCAAAATCAGCAGTTCGTATCATCCGTTTGGAATTATCGTCCGATAAATTTTTAACTGGTGCCGTTTAGCGGTCATCCATACGATAAACTTCAACCAAACATTGTGAAAACGGCCCAATTTTGTTCGAATGACTAATAGTAATTTATTGATGAATATTAAAAATGTGATTTGCAGGGTAATGGATCCGATGTGGAGGAAGAACCGAAAAGGCAAAGACATACAAGTACAAGTTCCAACACGGGATCAACCACACCTCAACGAATGCGACCGCTTGCTGTGCAACGAACACGAACTGAATCGTCTTGTTCAAACATTTCGGATTACATAAGAGATAATAAGTATTTATTCAAACATATTAGTGTGCAATTGAATCTAAGAAAATTTTTCCACTGCAATAGCAATAAATCAATGAGAAAAGCAACTTCAGAGGAACATTCCCGATTATACGCTGCCCGGAAAGATTTCCTTGCACGATTTAATGGCCGCATACCGGAAAAATCAGCTATGAAAATGTCTGATTTAATTTATTACAACCCAATTACAAACCCAATGGTAGCTACTGAACTTCAGCCTCCCAAGTCTGTCAATGATGAAACAAATATTAAACTTCCACCTGAGAAAATTGAGAAATCGAAAGAAGAGGTTTGAAAATGTATTTTGCTATTATTTTAGAATATTTTCAATTATGTTTTATTTAGAATATTTGCATGCCGGTACCGCAGTTGAAATTAGGGCCCGATGGTGAAATGATCGTGGACGAACAGAGTCTAGTAATCGAAACAACTGCCGAAAAGGAGGCTCGGCAAACCCTTGCAAATACAAAAGTAATTTATATGGATGAATTCAGTGGAAGTAAGAGGCTCGCTTATTGCCCTTCCAGTTAGAAATAAACTTTAATCTTATATTTAATTGAAGATAATGGATTTTACCGGAGATCGAAAAGGACGAGGGATTGGCCTTCTGAAGAAACAATTAAGTTTTATAGGTGTCTGCATACAGTCGGGACAGATTTTTCGTTGATGCTAACCTTATTTCCAAATCGTACGCGAAGAGAGTTAAAACTGAAGGTAAGGAAATGGTGTGGGAATAGAGTAGTTTCCTACTATTTTTAATTATGTATACACTGCGCGTCATCAGGTTAGCACATCCCCTCGCGTAAGTGGTTCTGGCTCAATTCCAGCCAAACTAAAAGAGCTAAAATTGTAAAATGATTGTTGGTTATGGCCGATTCAATTCTCAGTTGAATAAAACAAAAAGTATTGTTTCTCCATTTTTTAATTTTTTTTTTTCGAAAAATAACACAAAAAAATAACAATTCAGTTTTGGTCATCAGGCTAGCACACACCACTTTTTTTCGTTTTTGTTAAGCTTTTAAGCAATGAACTTATTTCTGAACTTATACATTTAGTAATTAAAACATTTTTCAGTAAATTTAATAATATGTGGATCCCCCCTTTTGTGAATGACCTCATATATTCGATTAGAAAGCGACTCGTACAATTTTCCAATATAATTCAGAGAAATGGCTAACCAAGTGCGCTTGATGCCTTCAATTAGCTCCACTTTGTTGGAATATTGTTTTCCAGACGCGTAAACCTTACGAACCAGCCATCCGCACACATTTTCTATTATATTGATGTCGGATAAGTAAGGCGGCCAGTTATTTTGGCCCTGAATCCATGACTTAACCAGCCGGGCAGTATGGGTCGGGGCATTGTCGAGTTGAAAATGCCATGGCAAATGATCAAACAAATTAAAAAAAAAGGAAAAGCAGTTTGAAGTACGCTTTTGTAAGTGTTTGCATTCATATTTGCTGTCAAGAATTGTAACTCGCACGTACCATAGTAGCAGATGGCTCCCCACACCATCACGCCCTCCACCCGACTATGAAGGCGATCCAACTGGTGTCCCTCCTTGCGAATATCATGGGAGCAGTAGTTGTATCCGTCTGGACCTTCCAAATTAAAATTCTTTTCAAAGACAACGCAGCGCCAATCAGAATTCCATGTCATGTGCGCTCCTGCAAAATTCAAGCGCATTTCCTTTCGAGCCAGGTTAAGTGCTGGTTTTTTCGTAAATTTTAGTCTTATTAAATGTAGAGCATTCCTTATGACCCTAAATAAGAGATAAGCTCGCTTAAACGCCAACATTTGTCCTGATTTTTGCGGCCGAGTCATGAGAGTTCGATGCTTCTCTAAAAATTGCTCTCTTATCAGCATTGGAAATTACTCTATTATTACTACCTTTATTATTTTTACCATATCCCGACTTATTGCGCAGGAATGCGGATATAACTTTACGATTTCTACCGATTTTTTTCGATATTTCACTTATTGACAGTCTTGACTTCTTGTAAGCTTCAATTTTTGATTTCTCTTCCACGGATACCGATTTACCTTTACCCATATTAATGTCAATAGACTACTTGAACAGCAAAAAAAAAATGTTTGTTGTTATACGCGTTCAAATGTTCAAGATCAACTAAAAAGAATTTGCATGTGCTAACCTGATGACGCAAAAATAAACCACACTCTTCCATCGAAAACAAAAGAAAATAACAAAAACCATGTAACGGGGTCTTTCTGTCGCATGTTCTTTTTGCCAGTGAGAGTGTATACGAAGGTGAGAAAAATAGAATACAAAAAAGTAACTGCATCTTAACAACAACAACAAGAGCAATTATACAGGGTGGGTCAAATACAAGTTTCTTTTTAAAAATGCAATAAAATGAACAAAATTAAATTTTTTTCCATGTATTATGGCTTCATTAGTAAGATGCAAACATTCCCATTAATGATGAAACACAACTTCGTTCAAGTGGCCGCCTCGGCTGGTTTCGCAGTAGCGCATTCTGTCATTCCAATTTTCCAAGACCATGTCGATGGTTTCGGGCTGTAGCTAACGGATTGCTTGGATGATATTGGCCTTAAGTGCTTGAATCGTTTCTGGATTGTTGGCATAACATCGGTCCTTCAGGGTTCCCCAGAAAAAAAAAATCCAAAGGGGTCAAATCGCAGCTCCGAGGCGGCCAGTTGACATCGCCAAGATGGCCGATAACACGATTTGGGAATTTGGTGCGTAAAAGATCGATTGTGGCGTGGGCTGTGTGGCTTGGTGCACCATCTTCCATGAACCAGAGGTCGTCCAAATCCATGTCTTCAATTTCAGTAAAAAAAAAGTCGGATAACATGGCTCTATAACGTTCACCGTTGACCGAAACGTTGTTCCCAGCCTCATTTTCGAAGAAAAATGGTCCAATGATGCCACCACTCCACAATCCGCACCAAACTGTCACTCTCTGTGGATGCATTGGCTTCTCGACAATAACGTGCGGGTTTTTCAAGCCCCAGATGCGGCAATTTTGTTCGTTAACGTAGCCTCCGAGATGAAAATGCGCCTCGTCAGAAAAGATGATTTTTCACCCAAAATCGTTGTCCAATTCAAGCTGCTCTAAGGCCCAAACTGCGAAGCGATAACGAAGCGGATGGTCGTGCGCCTTCAATTGATGAGTCAATTGGACCTTGTAAGCGAATAATCCGAGATCTTTGTGCAGAATTCTCTTCAGGCTAGTGCGTGAAATGTTGAGCTGTTGAGATCGATGGCGAGTTGATGTTCGTGGAGTGAGTCTCACACTCTCGGCTATAGCAGCCACATTCTCGTCTGTGCGCACCGTACGATGACGGACCATAAGTGTTGTCCACTAGCATGCCAGTCTCACGAACTTTTTGCACAAACTTGCGTACAGCAGGCGCGGTGGGTGCTTCATTTCGGTCAAAACTTCTTTTCAAAAAACGCACTGTTTGGGCTACACTGCACTCACTTTGGCAATAAGTTTTCAATATTTCCCAACGTTGTTCAAGTGTAAAGCGACTCATTTCGTTCTGCGGAGGTATGATACTGACTTTCTGTCAAGATTTCGAGCGGGAAACAGCTTTCACTGTCATAACCTATGATTTAAAAAGAAACCACTAGATGGCCCACCTGTATTAGTCTGATGGGGAGTGTGCTAACCTGATGACGCGCAGTGTATTTTGCTTGAATATTTTTATTTAAAAAATAGCCAGGTGGTTTTATGAAATGGAGAATACACATTATACATACACATTACAGCCAAAAAAAATGAATAATGACTCATTATACAAACAACAAAAAGTCCGGCTGAGTGCCGTCAGCTTTACTTAGTAAACTGTTATTTATACCGACCTGACTTCCTTTGGAATAAAATACCTTTTACAACGAGACGTGTTTAGATATTCAGTTGAATCGTATTCGTCATTTACATCGGAATCTGGATTAATTTTCAGATATTTTTTTTTTGTTCCTGCTTATAGTCATTTAGCCCAGGCTAGGAGCGAAAAGTAGGAAAATAAGTGTATTGTATTTTAGTTTTGAAATTTGGCACAATTGTAGAAGATAGTCCCCTGAATATGTGCTCAAAAGTCACCGATGATAGTCCGTCCGGAATTGGGAGAGGAGGTCAAACGTCCTTTTTCCAGTTTCCCTTGATTCACACAAACTTTATTCGGGCGACAGCCATCGATTCCATACAACTTATATGGATCTTCGCATGCCGCCGCCCTTACCGATCGAATGCGATCATATCGTTAAGCGCATTAGACGCTTCAAGTGTGATGTGATTTCCACCCATGTTATGTGGCGGCCTATATAAGACGAAACAACATCAGCCTGGTCGTTCCCAGTCGCGCCTCTTTCTTATTCAGCGGACATTTGTACCAGGTTCGTGTTCGACAATCTGTGGCCGGGCTTATAAGTGGCTATTTTTGTACACCTAGTCCGAGCTAATACTTACCCCTTACTTTTAAAATTAATTGCATAAAATTTAGAGTAAAAGTTTGTTGGTTGTACCTCAATGAAATGAAAATGTTTGTTTTAGTTTTTTTTTAATCTGGATTTTATCTTTTTTTTCAGAACTTTCGTTTGCATAATGTAGAAATTTTATTTTAAAACTCCAATCTCTATTTTCTTGTGGTTAAATCGTACTAAGATCATTCCGCTCTATTTTTTTAATTTTAAGCAGCTGTGGACCTATGTATGAAAATCATCTAAGTCGAAAATTTACATTTTTCATTAAAAATTTTGTTCTTAATTTTTTATGCGTAACAGTCGTTTAAAATTGAAATATTTTGGATGAGATATGAAAGACAATTTAATTTTCCATGTTTTTTTTTATTTTGTTTTAGAATAAGTGTATGAAAATAAACGATGTATCTGGTGACACTACAAGAGGAATGGTGGAATGGGCTGTATGTAGTTTTCAAAAGAGAACACGATATTGTTTAAGGTTGGTCATTTTCAACACTTATTATAAAATGAAATAAACAGGAAACATCCATCATCACACATTCCCCATTCAAAATAATTCATTATTAACACTCCTTAAGGCCGTTGTGTGGTGGAAATCGATATATTTAATTGAAAAGGGGAATTTTCGACTTAAACGAGTTTCTTTCACGGACCAGAAATTCATAATTTAGGGTAAAATGATCTGATCTTCGCTTTCTTATGGACGAATCGTAGTCCATAAGAAAGCGAAGATTTGATTTTTGTAATAAAACGTGTACATTATGCATTCGAAAATTCGGGAAAAGTGCTAAAATTTAAGATAAAAAAAATAGAACAAATATTTTTTTCCTTTCATGGAGGTGAAACCAAAAAACTTTTACTCTGAATTTTATGAAATTAATTTTAAAAGTAAGGGTAAAATATTAGCTGGACTAGGTGTGTATTTGAGTGTTTTTATTTGCGTACTTCTCGAGCTATTGCGTTTTTAGCTATGTACAATAAAATCGGCATAGTATTCGACGTTGCAATGCGCGTTCCTGCGGCAGCCGATTCTACGCACCGGAGCGACCCGTTTTACAACGGCCAAGAGCTGCCAAAATCCTTCAATGCAAAAGTGTGTTTGTACAATATATTACATGCCTCGTATCGTCTTTTTATATGTTCACTGGGAGAAAAACATCTCGGCGTAACTGCTCTCAGTGTTACTTCTCCGTGCCGGCATTCAGAGAAACCCTGGACCGTGGATCTGCGGCGTATGTGACAGAGTGTGAGATGCAATTGCTGCAATCAGTGGTGCCAACTAAGATACTGCTCTGGACTCAACCATCACAGGCACTGGAATTCCTCCTTTACTGCCAGTCAGTGTAGGAACAGAGGGCAACTAGTAGCAGCTTCGTCTAACACGCCCCAACACCCAACACCATCGAGCGCTCAGACAGGATTACAGCCATCTCCGATGACTCCTGCTAACAGTTCCCATAGGATTTCTCAACACAATCTTACGCCTGCACCACCGACTGCCATCTTCAATACGCTCTCACTCGTCCAATTCAACTGCAATGGGTTGCAGAACAAGATCGCCGAACTTGCATCATTTATGGACAGACATCGCATACAAGTTGGAGCCATACAGGAGACGAAACTGCACTCCAACTCGTCTCTAGGAACATATGGCGACTACGCTATTGTCAGGAAAGACAGGTTGACCAACGCTGGAGGAGGGCTTGTCTTCATTATTCACCATTCCGTGCAATACCGCGAAATCGATATTATTAGTAATGATAACACCATGGAAGTGCAGGCCATCGCCATAAAATCGGGTAATGTTGATATCGAAGTTTACAATATTTACATCCCACCGGTATCCAGCTGTCCCACAGGATACCATGTAAATATCAACCATCTCCTTACCGGTTAACATCGCCTCCTGCTCGGCGACTTTAATGCTCACCATGAACTCTGGCACTCCAACCTTAACAACGACGCCAGAGGAATCTCAATAGCTGAACAGCTTGATGCCTCCGATTTCTGTACTCTAAATGACGACATCCCCACTCGCATCGCCGGTACATGTTCCAGTTCTCCAGACATCACGATTGCCAGTGTAAGCCTCAAACGAAACACAATGGGAGCCACTCCTAACACTATCTTCAGACCACTTACCAATCGTGATAAGGCTTGATAAACCGACAAACATCATATCTGCCGAACACCGCACGTTTGGGCTGATTGGAACGGTTTCACCTCCTACACTAACGCTAAATTCCTCGCTCTGCCAACGCCAACCGACGTCCGTACAGCCGAATCCAACATTAGGAAAGTCCTGAACAAAGCGATTGCGAAGTTCATTCCTGCAGGACGGATTCCGAAAATTCGGCCTAACTTTCCTACCACTGCCGCCAGACTGGCAGACGAGAGAGACAATATCAGGAGCGTAAATCCGGACAACCCCAGAATCCACGAGATGAACTGCGAGATCCATAAACAAGTAGTCGAACACAGGAGGTCAAAATGGAGCACCCATCTGAATAACTGCAATCTAACCACAGGGTCAAGTTATGGTCGACAGTCCGTGTCCTTTCCAATCCACCAAAACAGAAAGGGAACGTCGCCATTCAGTTCGGTGAAAATTCAACAAGTGTCCCTACCCACTGCGCAAGTCGTTTCAATAAACAATTTATCGAACACCCTGCACCAGACTTAAGCGCAAAATTCGTAGGAAGATTCACAACCGAACCACAGACAGCATACCTGTTTTCACCACGGACGATGTGGTTGCAGCTATAACGACCGCAAACAACTCGAAAGCATTGGAACCAGATGGCATTTCAATGACTATGCACACCTCGATCTGCCAGCCATCAACTATCTCACGGCTACTTTTAATCTATCCATCTCCTCGCTGATCGTTCCAGAAATCTGGAAAAAAGGGAGAGTCATCCCAATATTGAAATCTGGGAAGAAAGCGACGCTCGGCGAATTCTATCGTCCAATAACTCTATTGTCATCAGTTGCCAAAATGCTTGAAGCACTAATCGATCCTGTTCTTACGGCCCACATCCAAGAGCGGATCACCAGCACGGCTTCCGAAACATGCGCAGTACGACCACGGCCTTGGATGCCATTACATCCCGCATCCATAATGGTCTCAACCAGGCTCGTCCATATCAAAGAACAATACTGGTGGCACTTGACCTTTCGAAAGCCTTCGACACTGTCAGCCATTCAGCGCTTCTGTCTGACATCAACTGTTCATCGCTTCCGACGCAAGTAGTGAAATGGACTGCCAATTATCTCGCTGGCAAGCAATCCTATACAGAATTCAGGAGCAGCAAATCAAAGCTTAGGAAGATTAAACAAGGTGTACCTCAAGGAGGAGTTCTATCTCCTACCTTGCTTAATATATACCTATCAGGACTCCCAACACCTCCTGAAGGGATCGACATCATCTCCTACGCTGACGACTGCTCCATTCTGACAACAGGGAACAACATAGCCAGTATGTGCGAAAACATCAACGGTTATCTTGAAGAACTTAACTCGTTCTTCATAAGCAGGAACCTTACCGTCCCAGCGTCTAAATCCTCGGCAACCCTATTTACCACCTGGACGAAGGAGGTCAAGATGCAGCTTGAAATATCGATCGGGAATCATCCAATTCCTACTATAAACCATCCTAAAATCCTAGGAGTCACGCTGGACAGCATGGCCACATCATCACCCCATGCCTCAACCGTGTGCGACAGGATGCGTAGTAGGAATAAGATCCTCAAATCCTTGGTAGTACCTGAGGCAAGGATAAGGAAACTCTACTGGTCACGTGTGTGGTCGCAGAATCTCTGTGACACACAGTGGAAAAAGATTCAGTCGTGCTAAAATGCCGCTCTCCGTACTGTTACTGGCTGTCTCCTGATGTCACCCCAGGACCATCTACATCAAGAAACCAGGATGCCTTTAAGGGACCACAACCAGCTTCTTGCCAAGCAGTATCTTATCATTTTATTTGAGTGTTCTGGTTATCGTAGCTTCCGTGAAGTTTTAGTCGTGTGAGGCGGGGAAATTTCAAGAAAAATGTAAATGCCTGTGGCAGCTAAAGGGTTAAGAATTCGAAAAAATGTCCCTTAATATTTTTACTGGAAATCACTTGGAGGCGACTGGTAGCGCAGTGTGTTGAGACATCAGTCTCATGTTTGACTACCGGCGTTTCGGGTTCGAATCCCGTCCACGACGACGTTCGTGGCCATGGATGTGCAGGAGATACATGCTGGCAACTGCATTCTCCGAAACCAATTTAGGTCGTCGAAACGTCAACTGGGCCACATGGAACAGTTGACGCGCTATGCCCCACAAGGGGTTAGGGCAATTGAGAGAGAGCGTTTATCCGGCAGTTTCCGGACACCCTATATATATATATATATATCACTAAACTTAGATTTCTCTTAACGTAGGTAAAAAAAAAATAAATTTTTTTATTTGTTTATATAATGTTTGTCACGGACACCTAAAATTATCTTATTTACGACTCCCATCATTTTTTAGTTAGCCATGTAGTCAAACGAGTTGGTTGACAGCATTTTATTTTATACTGGGGATCCCAATAAATTTACAATGTGAATCCATAGGTTGGGTGGGAACCACAATCTAGTCCTGTGGTTTCAACATCCGGTTCCCGATGGCACTATCGCGTTGGCTATAACGTTACCTTGGTATCTCTATCTGGATCCTGTCAACCCCTTGTGGGGCATAGGGCATTAACCACGCCGACTTTCCACCTCGTCCTGTTCGCCGCCATTGCCTTCAACTGTCTCCACGATTTCCCTAATGACTTACTCTCGACCTCAACTGATCTTCTCCAGGTGTTCCTAGGTCGTCAAACGCGGCGACTTGCATCGGTTCCCTGTGGGTTCCAATCGAGGGCCTGTTTAGCAATGTTTTCCGGCCCCTTTCGGAGTGTGTGACCTATCCATTGCCACTTTCGCCTTTTTATAGAGGTGCCTATCCTGTCCTGGCCAGTAATGAACAGGAGGTCGTCGTTAGAAATGACCTCCGGCCAGCGTATGTGCAGGATGCGCCGTAGACACTGGTTCACGAAAGTTTGTAATCTAGTTGTTATCGCCGTGGTCACCTTCCAAGTTGAACAGCCATAAAGAAGCACAGATTTTATATTGGTTTCGAAGATCCTGAGTTTGGTACGTCTGGAGATGTTGTTGTTTTGCCAGAAAGGAGTTTAACTGAAAAAAGCTGCCCGAGCCTTATTGATGCGAGACTGTACATCAGCATCCGCTCCACCATCTGCTGTAACTACGCTTCCGAGGTAGCAAAAATTGTCCACCTTTTCCACCGTCTGCCCCGAAACACAAATTTCGCTCTGTCTTCCTGGATCCAAGCTCAAGAACTTAGTTTTGGCAGCATTGATTTTAAGCCCCGCATTGCCACTTTCGCGGTGCAGGGCATCCGTCATTTGAACTAGATGATCCGATATATTTGAGAGAGGACAAATATCGTCAGCGTGATCCAAGTGTTGAAGGTATTCAAACAGGTTCCATCTGATACCTTTGCTCTGGTGTTCACGAAGCGCACTGCAGAGTACGTCGTTAATGGCAATCAAAAACAATATAGGTGACAAAATGCAAGTACCTCGAAGGGATCTAAAAGCTTACCCTTGTGTAAGACGTGACATTGGGCTCCGCTATAGGACTCCTTGATGATGGATATGATTTTATCTGGTATACCTCTCCTATGTAAAGCCTTTCAGATGTATTCCCGGTCAACGCTGTCGAACGCCTTCTCGAAATCGATGAACATGAGATGTAATGAGGATCTCCACTCTGCGGATTGTTCAAGGGTGTTGTTGTTCGGAGGGTGTTGATGTGGTCGCTACATGAAAAGCCCTCGCGAAAACCAGCCTGTTCATCGTTCAGTGTGCGGTCAACTGTTTGCTTGATCCGGTTTAAGACTATTTTTGCCATCAGTTTGGAGACTGCGGGGAGGAGGCAAATTCCACGCCAATTATTACAATCCTTCAGGTTACCTTTCTTCGGGATCTTAATAATGACGCCCTTCTTCCATTCTTTAGGGAGAGTTTCGGTTTCCCAACACTCTTGGATAAGGGGTAGAAGAATATCCGCAGTAGCGTTGATATCCGCCTTAAAGAATTCCACCGGAATTCCATCTATCCCCGGGGCTTTACCCGCTTCCATCGATTTAATAGCCACAGTTAATTCCTGTTTAGATGGTGGATTGGTATCAACTCTGGCTATTTGCGGAATATTTTCTGCTTCTAGTGAAGTTGAGTTCGAAAGTCCAAAGGTGGTCAATGAAGTGCTCTCTCCACTGTCGCAGTTGGTCTTCATCAGTGACCAGTAGAGACCCGTCTTTATCTTTCACGGGATGTTCAGCTGTAAAAGATTTGCCAGTTAATGGCTTGATAAGTTTGTAAAGGGTTCCACTGTCACCACGGTAAGCCGCTTCCTCTGCCTTCTCCGCTAATGCATTGATGTTGTTTCATTTGTCCCGTCTTACGCTTCTTTGCACGCCTTTCTGAAGAGAACGGTATTCAGCTCTAAGTTGGTCTTTGACTGCGTCGTCAGTGGCTGAGTTGATTTGTTTTTTAATTCTCTTGCGTGCCGTGATTAGAGACCATGTAGAGTCACCAATGAATGGCCTTCTACCGCGCTCCAATCTGCCCGCCAAAGTTTCACCGCACGAAATAAATGAGTCCTTAGCGACGTTCCATCTATCATCAATTGTAGGAGTCTCATAAGATGGTGGTGCATTACCTTGGTATCACGTGATTAAATTGTGATCGTGCTCCTCCTCTGGCGTAGTGGGCACGTTTCCACTGGAAAGTTTTTTTTTTCTCTTCCCATTTCAAATTCTTGGCTTTGACTGCTAGTCACATAATTGTCTAATTTGTTTTGTATAGTTTGGGGAGTGATACATGGCATCTTGAGATTTTTTTTAATGTTGTATAACGGCAACTGTTGCTATAATATCATGTGTCGTGGGGACATTTTTAACTTTTTATAAAGCGGCGAGACGCATGATTACTTTAATGTAATTGGACTGGATCTTCAAGTACCCGTTGTGCCCCACCCCACTTCTGCCGGCTAAGAGCTAGCCCAGCCAGCATGCATCATCTGAGTACTTGTTGTACATTGGCACACTGGTCATGCCAAGTGGGTTTCCAGTATCCATTCGAGTTTCTTACATGTTCCTCGGTGCGTCTCTTCATTTCCGAAGTCTCCTATTATGGTTTTTACATCGTTTGAGAGCAGAGAATTAAAAACTGCATTTTATTTGTACAGAGCAGGATAAAACAGATAAAAAATAATAAAAATAACTGGCGCAACAGTCCAATTTGAACCACGGCCTCGAGATGAGTTAGCATCATCTCATTTTCTAGATCGTGACGGTTTTTTTGTGCAGAGGTATGTGATCAGCAACACGCTCAACCGAATTATTTACCCCATAATGGGTACTCATTTAACAGCTGAGTGGGCTCATAGTCCGACACGTAAATCCCCGGAATCGAACCGGGACCCAGTGCGTTGAAGGCGAACGTGCTAACCGTTGCGCCATCCGGACCACAAAGGATAAAACAGATAAAGAGGCAAAAAACGATGTAGAACATATCAGAGTAATAAAACAATTGGATAGCTTATGTTCCAACTACAAATATATTTAATTCAGTGTAGATACTAGTATTTCGGGAGCAACTTGCTCCCGAAATACTAGTATCTACAGCAACTTGCTCCCGAGATACTAGTATCTACACTAAATTAAATATATTTGTAGTTGGAACACAAGCTATCCAATTGTTTTATTATAGCAAAACTACAAACCATCGGAAATAAAGTAAACGTTATATCAGAGTAGCTAAGACGAAAATGGAGCATGCCTTTGCTTGGGAGTGTGTCTTGGTTTAGTTAGCATTAGCAGAAAATTTAAATTCTTAGCACAAAAACAATCTGACAATATTCACTTAGGCAACAGAATCATTTTGTCTGTTCACTATTCCATATCTTCAAAAAAAAACCTGTTGTAAAAAGCTTCCCGCCAAGAAAAACTCATCAGCCGCAAAAAAGATTGATATGACCATAATTCCACCAAAGTACTCGTAGCTTTGCGCCTCGCTCTAGGGAGGGTATGCGTTCTGTTCTTCTTGTTGTTGTAGCAATGGTCAGAGTTGCAGTGTGTGTGTGTGTGTGTTATATCTTTAATTCCGTTTCAAGCTCTTGGGTGTCAAGGCCAGGGAATGTAGTTGCTTCGGTGGGGTTTTTCCCACAACGACCTTGGGGTAAGCTGTGTGGGTGCAGCTGGGTATGTGCAAATGTGGTCTACGTCGTGAGTTGTTCCGTTGCAGGCTGAACAAATGTTTTAGATGTTTTCATCAATACGGGATAGATAAGAGTTGAGGCGTAAACACCAGCCTGATCGAAGTTGGGCAAGTGTCGTCCTGGTGGCTCTAGGAAGTCTCTTCTCTTCAGGTGCTATGGGTGGTGGCTGCGCCAAAAGTACTGGATTTGGTTTTAATCCCGTAATTGATGAATGCACCTCTTGCTGATGGAGTAATGCGATGGTAAATTTGTAGGCGGCGTCGTCGAAAGGATTCCTTTTATATGCCTGGACATCACGCTCAAGGTCCCTCAGATCTTGCCGAACATGTCTTGGTGGCGGAGTCTTGTCCGTTAGATGGAAGTTAGGATGTTCCCTTCGGTAGCAGCCTACTAAATATTGCTTCGCAAGGAGCTTGTTGTGGTCTCTGATAGGCAACGTCTTTGTTTCCTGGTGTAAGAGGTCTCGGGGAGGCATCCAGTTACGGCGCAGAGAGCGGCAATTTGACAAGTGAATGTGCTTCCACTGTGTCACATAGGTTCTGAGACCACACAGGATCAGCATTGTTGGCCGTAGATCTTCCGACCGCTTTGTAGGTATCCAGTAGCATTTCCTTGTCTTATCCCCATGTGCTACCGGTCAAGGCTTTTAGGATTTTATTCCTGGCACGCATTCTGTTGCATATAGTTGTGGTATGGGCAGATGAGGTCGCCATGCCATCCAGGGTAACCCCAACGATTTTCGGATGATTGGTGGTGAGAATGCGTTCATTCCATATATATATCTCAAGAGTCAGGTGTGGGGCTCCTTTTAACCAGAGCCGCGCGAAACTGTCTCTTATCCTGGGAACCGGTCTCTGACAGGGTCTTGACCGCCAGGTTCCGGACCAAAATGAGGAACATCTCAATAATACAATGTTATGCCCCTACTGAACCCGACAATGTCTTGGCAAAAGACTGCTTCTACGAAGAACTAAACGCCGTTCAGAGCAGAACACCTAAAGGTGACATTATAATGGTTATGGGTGATTTGAATGCGAAAGTTGGCGCCGATAACTATGGGCTCAGACATGTGATGGGGAGACACGGTCTTGGTGATCGTAATGACAACGGTGAAAGATTTGTAGAGTTCTGCAACTTTCACAGTCTCTTCATCGGTGGTACTATGTTTGAGCATAAGGACCACCACAAAATCAGTTGGTCCTCTGTTGATCGGCGCAGAACACAAAATCAGATCGACCATTTTGCCATTAGTAAAAGATTCAAGAGTTGCCTCCTGGACGTGCGAAACATGAAGGGTGCCGATATTGGGATGGGAAGAGACCATTATCTTATGATCGCTAATGTTCGATTGCGTATTGCAGCCGTGCGCCGCCCCAGCGACGAAATATCCAGGCCCCGCAAATTCAACACCGCTCGACTAAAAAATCCAGCTGTCTTACAACAATATAATGACCATCTTGCGCAAAAAGCGGCTGAGATAACTAGTCACCCAGATAGTGACATAAACGAAAACTGGGATGCCATAAAAAATGCGTACATTGATAGCGCAAATACCATCCTTGGCCCAAACCCGGATTGCCGGAATAAGCCCTGGATGTCCGACGCTTCATGGCAGCGAATTAATGAAAGAAAGGAGCTGAAAGTTCGTTTGGCTGCAGCTTCAGACGACAATCGAAGCAGCATCGAACTCCTTTACCGTCAGAAAGCTCGAGAAGTTCAGCGTAGTGTGCGACGCGATAAAAGAGTTTATGCCAATTCTCTTTTAGCGTCAGCAGAAGAAGCCGCTAGAAGTAACAACTTAAACGCCGTATACGGTGTCATCAAGGAGTTTACAGGTGGTCGTAACTCCTGCCAACATCCGGTGAAAGATAGTGATGGAAAGCTACTTATCTTGGAAGAAGATCAAATGAGGCGGTGGAAAGAACACTTCGCCGCGGTTTTGAACCGTGTAACCTCTGGTGAAGTTCCCCCTCATATAGATAATTTAGCTAACCATCAAAATGTGCGTATACGGTCCACTGCCCCGACTAAAGAGGAAATAGTCACTGCAATTATTGCACTAAAACGAGGAAAGGCCGCCGGACTTGACGGCATCCCTGCCAAACTTTATCAAGCAGCGCCAAGCGTAACTGCCGATTTGCTGCACCCACTTGTTGATAAAGCGTGGAATACAGAGACCTTTCCCACTGAGTGGAAGGAAGGTTTGATCATCAAACTTCCAAAGAAGGGTAGCCTCACAGACTGTAATAATTGGAGAGGCATTTGTGTGCTTCCTGCCGTTGCCAAGATAATAGCTAAAATCGTCCTAGAGAGACTAAAGGCCCACTTAGAAAGCACAATTGATGAAGAGCAGGCTGGCTTTCGATCCGGATTCTCCTGTGTCGATCACATTAACACCTTGCGAATCATCATCGAGCAATGCGCTGAATACGATTCTCCGCTTCACTTGCTTTTCATCGATTTCGAATAGTGTGAACCGGGATTCTATATGGGCGGCCTTGCGCAGGAGAGGCATCCCTGAGAAGCTTGTGGCTATTATTAAGGCAACCTATGACGGCGCGAAATGCCGCGTTCTGCATAAAGGTAAGGTGTCGGGGGACTTTGAGATTCGCAGTGGAGTTCGGCAGGGGTGCATCCTCTCACCGATCCTATTCCTCATTGTGATCGGCGATGTGTTGCATGCAGCCCTATCCGGACTCGACAGAGGAATTCAATGGACTTTGACATCTTATCTACAACATCTTGACTACGCTGACGACATATGCCTACTCTCCCACAAAATCATGGATCTGTCCGCAATGGCGTTAGATCTCGAGAGGGAGGCAAGCAAGGTTGGGCTAAAGATTAATACCAACAAAACCAAGGTGCTTAGCCCGCGAAAAAGAAATCCGACACCTATTGCCATCAATATTAATGGGCAGCCTGTGGAGAAGGTGGACAACTTCGTCTACCTGGGTAGCATTGTTGCCGAAAATGGTGGTACGGAGCAGGACATCGCTCGTCGTATCAACCAGGGTAAACGCGCATACGGCATGCTGTCCAAAATCTGGCAGAGCAGTTATCTCAGCATCAAGACCAAGCTGGGCCTGTTTCGCTCCCTGGTACTATCAGTGCTTTTGTATGGGAGCAGTACATGGAAAGTTTCCGTAGGAGTTACCAGAAAGCTGCAAGTTTTCGTCAACTCATGTCTTCGTCGAATTTTAAGAATTTGCTGGCCCGAAACAATATCAAATGAAGAGCTAAGTCGGCGTACGGGTCAGATGCCAATCGACGAATTGATACGCAGGCGAAAATGGCAGTGGATAGGTCCCACATTGCGGAAGAGTGATAACTGCATTGCTATGCATGCCATGAAATGGAACCCCATTTCCAACCAAGGCCGACCAAGAGGGGGTCCTCGAATCACATGGCGTCGATCTGTGGCAAAGGAGTGTCAGGTACTGGGTAAGTCTTTTGGGGAGTTGCGCCCCATTGCCCAGAACAGAGTACGATGGCGCGCAGGAGTAGTTGACGCGCTATGCCCCGCTAGGGGTTAAGGCAAAGTAGTACATTTCAATGGTGTCGTTCCCTGTTGCCAGAATTGAACAGTCATCAGCATACGTAATTAGTTGGAGATCATCAGGAGGTGTTGGAATTCCTGATAGATATAAATTAAACAAGGTGGGAGATAATACTCCTCCTTGGGGAACACCTTGCTTAATTTTCCTGAGCTTCGACTTGCTATTTTTAAACTCCGTGTAGGACTGCCTACCTGCGAGATAGTTGGCGATCCATTTGACGTATTGTGTTGGAAGGGATGAGCGGTTTATGTCAGATAGAAGCGATGAGTGGTTGACTGTGTTGAAGGCTTTCGACAGGTCAAGCGCCACTAAAATGGTTCTATGACAAGGGCGGGCCTATGATTAAGGCCAACGTGAATGCGGGATGTAATGGCATCCAAAGCCGTTGTTGTACTGGCAACTGGTGATAAAAGTTGTAATGGGTCGGTAAAATTCGCCTAGTGTCGCTTTTTTGCCCGGCTCCAAAATTGGGATCACTTTCCCTTTCTTCCAAAACTCAGGAACGATCAGCGAAGAGATGAACAGGTTGAATGTGCCCGTAAGGTACTCGATTGCTGGTATATCGAGGTTTTTGAGCATAACCATTGAGATGCCATCAGGTCCCATGGCTTTTGACTTTTTCGCTTTTCTGATAGCTGCAACTACTTCATTCTAGGTGAAACATGGCGTGTGGTCGGCGGCTCGGTTGTGAATTTTCCTGCGAATTATGCGCTTATGCCTGTCAGATGTAGGATATTCAATAAATTGCTTATTGAAGTAGCTAGCACAGCACATGTGGTCGCTTACCGCAATATCACCAAATTGAATAGCGGCATTCCCTTTGTTTTGTTGGATTTGAAAGGGCACGGACTGTGAACCATAATTTATTGACGCCTGTTGTCAAGTTACAGCTGTTCAGATGATTGCTCCATTTTGATCTCTTATGTTCGGCTACTAGCTTGTATATTTCGCAGATCAGTTCGTGAATTCTTGCTTCGTCCGGGTTATTGCTTCTGATTTGATCTCTTTCATCTGCCAATCTGGCGACTGAGGTGGGAAGTTAGGCTTTACTTTCGGTATTCGTCCTACAGGAATAAATTTTGCAGCCAACTTATTCAGGATTTTCCTTAGGTTGAACTCGGCCTTGCGTACATCGGTTGGAGTTGGCACTGTTCCAGTCAGCCTTGTCGTGGTTGACAAACTTGCGGTGTTTGTCAGGTAGAATGTTTGTTGGTTTGTCAAGCCTGATAACGTCCAATAACTTTACTGTCACCAGTTGCCAAAACGCTGGAAGCACTAATCCACCCTGTTCTTACAGCCCACATCCAGCTCGCTGATCACCAACATGGCTTCGGAAGCATGCACAGTACGACCACGGCCTTGGATGCCATTACATCCCGCATCCATAATGGCCTCAACCAGGCTCGTCCGTGTGACAGAACAATATTGGTGGCGCTTGACCTGTCGAAGGCCTTCGACACTGTCAGCCATTCAGTGCTTCTGTGTGATATCAACTGTTCACCGCTTCCGACGCAAATAGTGAAATGGATTGCCAATTATCTCGCTGGCAGGCAATCCTACACAGAATTCAGGAACAGCAAATCTAAGCTTAGGAAGATCAAACAAGGGGTACCTCAAGGAGGAGTTCTATCTCCTACCTTGTTCAATCTATACCTCTCAGGACTCCCAGCACCACCTGAAGGGATCGATATTATCTCCTACGCTGACGACTGTTCCATTCTAGCAACAGGGAATGACATAGCGACTATGTGCAGAAACATCAACGGTTATCTTGAACGACTAAACTCGTTCTTCATAAACGAGAACTTGACCGTCTCAGCGCCCAAATCCTCGGCAACACTATTCACCACCTGGACGAAGGAGGTCAAGGTGCAGCTTGATATCTCGATCGGGAATCATCCTATTCCTACTATAAACCATCCTAAAATCCTAGGAGTTACGCTAGATAGCATGGCCACATCATCACCCCATGCCTCAACTGTATGCGATAGGATGCGCAGTAGGAATAAGACCCTCAAAGCCCTGGCCGGTAGCACCTGGGGCAAGGACAAAGAAACTTTACTGGTAACGTACAAAGCAGTCGGAAGATCAGTGGCCAACTATGCGGCTCCTGTGTGGTCGCAGAATCTCTGTGACACGCAATGGAAAAAGATGCAAACGTGCCAAAACGCCGCTCTCCGCACTGTTACAGGCTGTCTCCTGATGTCACCCCAGGACCATCTACATCAGGAAACCAGGATGATGCCTTTAAGAGATCACAACCAACTTCTTGCCAAGCAATACCTGGTGCGTTGTTATCGTAGTGATCACCCTAACGTCAATCTCATGGACAAGACGCCGCCGCCCAGACATGTCAGGCGCGACCTGAGGGAACTTGAAAGAGACGTCCAGAGATACAAAAGGGAACCATTTGATAGTAACGCACATAGGTCGGCCATCGCAGCAATACATCGAGAAGAGGTCAACAAGTCAATAGCAAGCTTAGGTCCAAATCCAGTGCTCTCGTCCATACCAAGAGGAAAGACTTCCGAGAGCCACGAGAACAACACTCGCCCAACTTCGGTCAGGCTGGTGTTCGCGACTGAACTCCTACCTATCTCGCATTGACCAGGACGTCTCAAACACCTGTCCTGCATGTAATGAAACTCCTCACGACGTAAACCATATCTTTCACTGCCCAGCTGCACCCACTCACCTGACCCCAAGATCGTTGTGGGAGAACCTAATAGAGGCAGCTAATTTTCTTTCCCTCAACACCGGGTATGAAGACGATACTATAGACATGTAACAGACAAACACATCGAATTCTGACCATTGCTACAACAACAACAACAGGAACGAGGGTATGCCTATTGAACCCTGATTAAATTAGTTAATTTCTTTTAACGCTGAGTGGCTGGTTAATACTTCTTTTAGTTCCACGGTATAAACGTGGCCAATTGACGTGGGATTTAAAAACCTTATCCACCACAAAAGCTACTCCAATTTCGCGTTTTCCTGTTGGTTTCCGCTTATGTAGATTGTGTGCGATTTCTGTCGTTGACATCTACTCCGGTCCATTTCGTCTCCTGGATTTCCAAAACGTTGAGATTGTAGCTACTCACGTGTCGTGTAGATTTTTGACTGCACCAGTTTTGGTCAGCGTTCAGACATTCCAGGTTCCAAAAGAGTATTCCATGACTCATTTGTGTGGTCGTTTCAATTGTACAATTGTTTTATGCCTCAACCATATCCCTCACCGTACATAGCAAGAGTTGGTTAGCAATGTTTTGCCGTCACTGTTCCAGGGGGCGCCCGCGTGGAGGACTCTGGAGAGGTCTTTTGCACTACTATCGACATTGGCGTATGCTTGTTTAAAATCAACGTACGAAAATGTGGTATACATCGTCCTTATATTCCCAGCACTTTGAGAAGATTTGCTTGGGCGTAAAAAGCTGATCAGTAGTTAATCGGCCAGGCTCCCAATAATCCGCTCAGCATAGAGTTTTATTTTATTTTTCAGAATTTTTGTCAATTTTTTGTTACGATCGACCGTGAAAGAAAATTTAAAAGATCAGGAAAAAATATCAATACAAACTCTGTAAAACGCTAGAAAAAAACATGTACGACCGAGAGGTCTGCTATCTAAACTATAAAAAAAAACTATGAAGACCATGTTGATTATATCTTTCAAGTTTCATCTAATCGTTTTTGTCGATTTTTGTTTCTTTCAGTTTAAAAAGGAGGAAAGGACAAATCTGAATCTTATAAATAAAGCTCTTTTATTCCCAAAAGCATTTAATGTTGCGGAACTGAAACAGGAATTAGATAAGGAGCAACAGGAATATGATGCAATAAAAAAAGAATTGAAGGATATCAACAAAAAGAAGGCAGAAAAGATGTAAGTGGTTTGCTTAAACACATTCCTTCATTTATTTACTTATTTTATGTAACCATTGTTTTTCTTATAGAAAAGGGAAGCCTAGGAGAAAACCTGCATATAGTAGCAAAACTGCCAACATTCTAACTGACGGTGATTTAATTTACGAACATAAAGAGAAAACGGAAGCTACACCAAATTCAGCGAAACCGAAAAAAATGAAAACAGATAATGAACGAAAAGTAAATAAGCGGAAAACAGGTTGCCAAAAGAAGATACGTACAAAACAAGATGGCAATGAAACCGATAAAATAACGCTAGATGATAATAATCTTTTGATAAGAAATTCAAAAGATGAATGTGCGAACAGCGATATATGCAAAAATAATCCCGAACACGAATTTGAAACAATAATCGCTACAATATCTGAACCGTTATGTTTAGATTCATTTGATCAAGACAATCCTTGTGAATCGAATGTTAATTCAGCTTCGAAATCAACAATAGAAAACTATACCTATACTGTTACTACTAATTCAATAGAAATTGCACCGGAAGTATTATATGCACCAACTACTCAATTGATATCTGGCATAATGCCCAGTCCAATCACAATCGTAGATTCAATTGCCCCTGAAACCACACCGAACACCAATAAAAAATGCGACGAATCCAAAAGCTCTGTCGGTACAAAGAAGTTTTG
This sequence comes from Chloromyia formosa, assembly GCA_964017055.1. NCBI lineage: Eukaryota > Metazoa > Arthropoda > Insecta > Diptera > Stratiomyidae > Chloromyia > Chloromyia formosa. Next base: position 57,126,621 of record OZ024818.1, read on the forward strand.
TTCAGATCTCGGCACGCGGTTAAGTGTGACAAATGCTGAAAATATACAATTGCCAAAAGCTGAACCTTTTCAACCATCACAAAAAAGATATAATATCGTTGATTGTAATGTGTTTCCATTAGTAGAATCAAACCCCACTGAACCGGTGCCGTTGGCCAATGGCGAAGTTGAAGGTAACCAACAATTCAGTGTAGTAGACAAAGAAATAGCTTATTCAGAAACTGGATGTTTAGAATTAAAGCCACAACCAATATGCACCCCGAAAATTGAAAACAGAATAGAACTTACTGTTGAAAATAGCAAAATTAATATGTACAACGAAGCTACAAGTGAACATACATACATCGCTGGTGAAAACGATGATTATTGCTTAAAAAAGGATGTCGTATATGATTATAGACGTGAAGCACCAGGAGCATTTTCTACGGACGAAGAGAACGGAGACATTGTCGAATATAATGGACACAGTAAACAAAATAATGAACTCGAACATGTGCAGTTAATGAAAAATCCAAGCACCAGTGAACTGGGTACAGAAATAGTAGCGAATCAGAAAGCAACCAAAGGAGAAATTTGTGTTAATTCTGACGCAATTAATGAAGTGAAGGATATCGACGCGGAAATGGAGCGGTTTATGCTCAATGATTTGGGTACAATTTTAACCAATTTGGTGAATGGCTCATTAGTTGTTGTAGCGAGCGAAGATGAAAATGATTCTGCAAAGATGATTAATGAAATTTACGTGATGAACAGAGAAACAGGCACTCTAAGTGACTCACCTCTTGATTTACCTGAAGATATTGTAAATTGCATAGTTGAAGAGTTGAGTATGACTTAAAGTTCTGACTTTTTTTTCAAACCCAGAGATTTCTATAAATACTTTTTTCAAAAAAAAATGCAACTTTGTTATTTATTTATATATATTAAGCTATTATTCATCATCATCATCGTGGCGCGACAGCCCGACGTGGGGCCTTGGCCGCCAGGATCGTTTTCCTCCAATTATCTCGGTCACGTGACCGCGTCCTCCAATCTTGGAAGCCCAGTAGCTGTTCGGCGTCCGCATATACTGAGCTCTCCCAACTAGATCCCGGTCATCTAGGCAGTTTCACTCCGTCGACTCGTTCTGCATTCATTACTCTTTTTGGCATGCGATCATCGTCCATACGTTGTACATGCCCTGCCCATTTAAGTCGTTGTAGTTTGACGATTTTCGAAACTTCCAGCTCACTGTACAGTTCATACAACTCATGGTTGTACCGGATGATGATGGAGCGCATCTTGATCGCAAACAGCCCCGAAAATTCGCCGTAGAACCTTACGTTCAAATGTGTCTAGCATGTTTCTAGAGGCTTAAGTTAGGGTCCATGCTTCGCAGCCATAGCATAGCACTGGTCGTATAATGGTTTTGTACACGCGGAGCTTCGTGTTTCTGTGCACATGCTTCGATTTCATTATGGGGAGCACCGAGAAAAAAGTCTTATTAGCTAACTGTATCCGTCGCTGGATTTCGTGAGTTTCGTCGGCGTCCCTTGACAAGTTGTAACCCAGGTATATGAAGTCGTTCATGAACTCGATGTTGAGGTCCCCCACATTGATGCTCGATTGTGCAGGTGTCCTTGTCGTCGATTGCATCATTATTTAAGTTTTGTGGAGTATCAGTTTGACCGTAAAGAGCTGATCGGCTGTGGAGCGACCAGGTCTGAAACCGCTTTGATATTTGCCAATAATTTGTTCTGCGTACGGTTTTATTCTATTTTCCAGAATTTTCGTCAAAATTTTATAGGACGTACAAACTAGTGACATGCCCCTGTAATTATCACACCGCTGTTTATCTCCCTTTTTGTGAAATGGACAGATGATGCTTCTGCGCCAATCGTCTGGGATCACCCAAACTCGCAGGAGGAATTGATGTATAGCATTAACTAGACCCGTTCCACCGAATTTTAGCAGTTCAGCTGGAATCTCGTCAGCGGCCCGGGGCTTTATTTCGTTTTAGTGATCGCACCGCGAGATCAATTTCCTCTACTGTCGAGGTTTTATGGGTGGGCCTAGATCAACAATATCGTCGAGAGCTTCCTGTGTGGGGATATTAGATGGTAGGTTCAGAAGCTCTTCAAAATAAGAGGCCCATCGTTTGTTAATGCCATCGGTGTTGCTGATGATGTTTCCATCCTTGTCCTTACAAAGGCTAGTCCTGGATTCGTAGCCGTTCTTAATTGTGTTTACTATAATAGTTTGTACGCTTGTCTGGTGTTCCTATTAGCTAAGTTTTCGTTTATATTCAGCTGCTCGTCAAAGTATTTACGTTTCTTACGTCTAATTATTCTATTCGATATTCGCCGTAACTCGTCATATTTTTCTCTTCTGGCTCTGGTTCCTCGTTGAATCCATTGTCTGTAGGCCTCGTTTTTCGTCAAGTGAATTTTTGCATTCTTCGTCGAACCAGTCATTTCGCGCTCGTCGGGCTCTATATCCCACAACTTTCTCTGCGACATCCCTGATGATACCCTTGAATTCTTCCCAGAATCCATGGATGCCTTTGTTGCTGATGTTGTGTAGCATAGGCGATAATCTTTCCTCAAGGGCGGTAGTATACGCCACTGCCGTAGCATCGCTGAGAAGCTTATCAACCGTAAAGATTTTGGGAGGGCTGATTCTCGATTGATGCACTGAGGAAATTCTACATCTGTAGGTCGAATTCACCAAATGATGATTTGAGTCGCAGTTTGCTCCTCGATAGGAACGGATATCCAACACACTAGACGCCCATCTCCTGCAAATGAGGACGTGATCAATTTGGTTGACGGTATGTGTGTCTGGAGATTTCCAGGTCTGCTTGTGAATACGTCGATGCGGGAAACACGTAGAGCTTACGACTAGATTCCTGCTGCAGGCGAATTCGATAAGTCGCTGGCCGTGTTCGTTACATTCTTCATGGATACTGTGGCCTCCAGTGGTCCCGCGGTGCCAACTTTCATTTCCGACTTCCGCGTTAAAGTCTCCCAGCAGCAATTTGACGTTGTCTGTTGGCAGCGAGTCGAAGAGAGTCTCAATGCGTCAGTGGGACGTGCACATTGATGGGCCAGAGATTGAAGAATCGAGTCTTAATGCGAATCGCACACAGCCGTTCATTTATAGGTTTGAAGTTAATAATGTGCGGCTTGAGGTGAATGTTACTGTAAATGCTACTCCAAACTGCTTGCGGCCTGATGGTTTGCCAGTTGTAAAAATTGTGTGCGATTTCTTGTCAATGATCTCGCTGCAAAGTCAATTTGTTTCCTGGACTGCAGTAATGCTCAGTTTGTACTTTTCGACCTGTTGTTGTTCAACAGCGTACATTCCAGGATCCGAAAGAATAATCCTTTAGTCGTTTGCGTGGTCGTCGTTGTTGATCCGTCCAATCCGAGGCTTTTGTTCCAGGTTTCTTGACGTGGAGTGGTTTTTACAAGGACAAGTTGTCAGCACATCGCTTAACCCCATTCAGGGGATGGCCTCGGAAGATAGCTGCTTCAGATGATTTAATGAACGTACTGGAGTTCACACAACTATGTTGCAGGTCTAACTACGCAAGACATTCCATCCCACTAAACCTGAGACGCTTAGGTGTTGGTCAGCCATTCAGGCTACAGCTATCTGCCTTTTTACAAACTGTCTTATCGCTAAGACTTGGCCGTCAGCGGATTGAAACACTGCTGTTACCAGGGAGCGCCCACGTGGAGGACTATGGAAAAGGTCTTTTGCCCCCCCCCCCCCCCTAGCTATTATTAAACACTTATAATTTCGAGTAGATTTTGCCAGGAGATTGTGTGAGTTCACGTACACTGTTAATTGTAGTCATTAGAAAATATTTTCAGTTCCATAAAAAGAAAATAAAAGAATATCTTTTAATATAATCGCACTCGTTCGGTCACCGCTCTACGATACTAATCTAGAGCTCGGAGATCAAATCTTGGCGCGATCAAAAAACTGCCTGTGAGTACTAATAGAACTCTCACAGTGCTCCGGGCTTGTCAGTATAAAGACGACGCGGATAGGAGGTGCATGCTAGCAACTGCACTTCCGAAAAGTAGATATGCTATCGATACGTCAACAAGGCATAGAAATGCTAGAGATGTTGACGCGCCCATGCTCCTGGAGGGGTCAAGGCAATTAACAACAACCACAGTGTGACTCGCTGAATCCCGAGCCAAGTGGAAAACACGTTATTCACACCCAAACACCTTGCGTCTCTCCCGTCCAGCGATTCATCGAGTGAACAAATTTCATTCAATGCAACGAATGCCGAGCAAGCACTCATGGTATGCATACGCTGCGGATAATGGCGTTTGTAATAGATAGCGCTAAGCAAGATTAATTTGAATTTTTGAAATTGATTGCTGATCTGTGTCTACTTATCTGTGGTTCAGTCATGGCTACAAAGCACTGTAGTCGAACTTCTCACCAGAAAAGTTATTTGCAGTTTCGACAGCCTCTAGAATGTTAGAATTTTGGTCTTGGATCGTATCATCGCCGAAATGAATGCATGGTTGTTGCTTCTTCATCTGATAGATCAACATGTGTTTCCGTCTGACCCGGGTGATTGGGTCCAGCAAATAGAACATTCATTGATAGTGCTTGCATGACTGGGTTCTCAGACGGACGCCTTAGAAAATGGCAATACCAATCCATACAACGATCTTCGAGCTTTTCAGTGATCGGTTGCTCAACAAACAAGCTGCCTCGGATGTAGGTACTTTTGATACGATCTTCTTTGGTCACACCGGCTGACATCCGTAGCATTTTCAACTCGGTAGCTGTCATTTTACTTTCGTATGTCTTGTACATAGTCCAGCATTCAGACGCATGAGTGTTGGATGTACGACCGTTTTGTAAAACTCGTCCTTAAGCTTTCGTGGCATCTTCTTGTCGCAGGAAACTCCAGAGTTTTCTCGCCACTTCATCCAACCGACACTGACGCGATGTTTGATGTCGTCATCGCAGGTAACTTCCTTGTTGACCATCGAGCCCCAGTAGTTGAACTTTCTACAGGACTTCAACTGCTCTCCTTTAATGTAGATATCTGATATCCAGAGAGACCGGTCTCTGGATCTGAGATAGGACAGCATTTAGTCTAGGTTACGAACGCCGAAAAAGCGTAATTAGGAAAAAAATCGTGCAGTTTTAAAACTTTGCACAATTCTTGAGGATTGCTCTCTGAATATATGCTCCCCGTTGGTAAGGGATCCGGAAGTAAAAGGGAGAGGGGCCAATAATCCTTTTCCCTGTTTTCTTGAATAGTTCGAAAACTATGAGTTATGCAAAAAAGGGCCTTCGGGCCCTCTATCCTCTTATTGATCGTCGTCATTATCGTGGCACCACAGCCAGACGTTGGGGCTTGGTCATCGGAAATTGTCGATCATAATTTGCAAAGTTTTTTTTCGAATTCATCCTGATTCAGACACAACACCTACGAATCTGTTTTTTAGCAATATTTTCTGAACATTCTGTAAAAGCTTTAGATTAACAAAAGGGTGGTGAAATCTTTTTTTTTTTTTCTAAAATGTTTCACATTTGTTTTTGTTAAAAAATTTCCAATTTCTCTGTTTATAATTTCATTACCGAAGAAAAAATCCACTTTACATTTACTCATATTTTTGTGGAATCGAGAAACTATCGTAAGATTTGCGTATTTCACAAATATTGCTCAATTTTTACTTCAATATGCATCAAATCGCTCCGATCGCAAACTAAAACTGAACCTAGCCATCGCAAACTGCTTCTGACGCGAAGTATCCCTTTTACAAAAAGGGAGAAAAAGGCTACATCTACACTACGTAAATATGTGCCAAAGTAGAAAAGATATCTTGGTCGGCTTTCGCATTATTATTTCTATGCAATGTGTACAATCAATTAAAAGTAACCTTGGTCTTACAGCCCGTAACTTAAAATTTAATGGTTTATGTTGATCAATATTTGTTCACTTTTTGGCTGCTCGGAGGATTTCTGGGGGTGCTGAGCTATCCTCACCACGGGTCTGGCTGCGGCCATGGTTACAAGCGACCAATCGTTCCTGCGGCAGGCGGTTCTACGCACCGGAGCAACCCGTGTTACCTGGAACAACCTTGTTACACGGCCGAGATGTGGCAGCCCCTTCGATGCAAGAAGGAAGATCTATGTATGATCTATGCTCGGTTCTACGCACCGGAGCGACCCGTGTTACCTGGAACAACCTTGTTACCCGGACAAGAGCTGCCACAACCCCTTCGATGCAAGAACGACTAACGACTTACAAGTCTGTCGGGAGATCTGTGGCCAATTATGCGGCTCCCATCTAGTCGGAAAACTTATGTGACACTCAATGGAGGAGCGTCCAGACCTGCTAAAATGCAGCTCTTAGAACTGTCACAGGCTGACTACTAATGTCGTCGCCAAGATTTTTTTTTAATATGCCTACTATTAACGTTTTTGTCGGTAATATATGTACATATGTATGTATATATGGTAGTTTTAAATAAGAATTTGAATATCTTATTTAATATGTACTATAGCTTACTTACCCTTATTAGCCCCATTCGATTCACTCGATCTCGGTCCGACACCGAAAAGAACGGTCTGGATCTCAAATGTCAGTTCGTGCCTCCGAAGTCTTACAGTTGGCAAGTTGGAAACAATTTGACGGTGTTGTGTGCCGTTTGGTTGGCCGTACATGGTGACCTTCACTTGCACTTCCTGAAAACCGTGCCATCAACTTAACAAAATGCTATGTCGCAACATTATGACGAGATCGCATACGAGACCAATTCATAGACCGGTCTACCGATTTGTATGAAAGCGTTTTTTTATCTGGTGAATCGAACGTGACTATTATTATTATACATACTATACTATACAGTGCGTTGCCATATTATTAGGGACAGTACACAAAATAATGTATTTTTCGATTAAAAATCTTTTTTTGAGTAAAACAATTAGCTTTCATAAGCTTATTTTATTTAATTTTGCTGCTGGTACTATTACTTATATATTTGACAAGTTGTGTCCAAACGCTGGAAATCTGTATTTTCTATTAAATTAGTAAGGTAAGTGTTCATTTGGTTGTCGTTTGTTGACAAGTGCTGTGCAGTGACTTCGCCTAAAATGGCTTTAAATAATTTTTTCGCAATTTTTTCTTTTCTGCAATAGTTAAAACGTGAGTAATATCTCGTATTGAATAACTTTTTTTTCAACCTTGATGAGAGAATTTCACTTTTTGTGAGCTGGTTTTCATGGTAACCTCAAAACCGTTACTTTCTAGTATGGGTAAGACTTCAGACAAAACAAGCTCTTGGAGGCGAACCGTGCAGGAAAATGTGACAGGAAAAAAGTCACCACTCCCCGTACTGATAGAAAAATCAGAGATGTCTGCATTGAGAATCGTAAAGAAAGTGTGGCTCGTTTAACGACATTGATAAACAATCAGAGAATTGGAGTTTCGAAGAGAACAGTCCAAAGGCGCTTGACTGAAGCAAGTCTGGTCGGTCGTCATCCTATGAAAAAACCGCAGCTCACCGAGGCCATAAAGAAAAAGCAACTGCAATGGGTCAAACAGCACTGGCATATGAATGTTGCAAACTGGAGTCGTGTAAAGACTTCTTTTTAATAGCCGTCAATGGTTTATTTGCCAGTTCCATCCACACTGCCTTGTAGAGATGGTTAAACACCCAGTTAGTGTTATGGTGTGGTCTGTTACCTCGGCCAAGGATATGGGCACCTTTCCCTCGTGGAGGGAACCATGAGGCAGGATCAATACAAGCGTGCCCTGGAAACTCGATTGGTCCCAGAGCTCAAGGAATGGTTCTGTAATACAAAAAACTGCATTTTTATGTACGATTCGGCTCCGTGTCATAAAGCAAGAAGTGTCACGACATTCCTGGCCGAGAAAATATAGCGGTTTTATCCTGGCTGGGAAACTCACCAGACATGAACCCCATAGAGAACATGTGGGAGCTCACCAAACGGGCGATAACCAAAGAAGTGATCACCACCAAACGCCAGTTAATTGAAACTTATCAGAGAGTGGCATTATAACACCAAAATGCAGGAAAATGCTAAAGCCAGCATAGAGAGCATGCATCGATGCATAGAGGCTGTAATTGCAGCCAAGGGCTGTATCACTAAATATTAAAATTATGTATTCATTAATGCACAAATTACTTTAACAAAAAAAATTATTTCGCCCTTGTAAAATAAATTGTTGTTTTTATAATCTTTATGACACAATCCTTTAGATATAAAATACTAACGAAACCTAGAATCAATTATCTGTTCGAAAAATTAATTAATTTAATTTATTTATTTAAAAATTTAATTTATAAGAATGTAAACATCGCCAAGATATTCGAGTTTCAATTTTCAAACATTGAGCACATAAGGCTTTTCCGTATCTGCAGTTTGTTCAGGTTAGAAATGCTTCAAATATTAGACAAAACAGAGTATTGCAGAATTTGTTGTTTTTTCCTTTTTTCATTTTTTTTCTGTACCTATTAAATATATCTACGGCAATTTCACTTAGCTTACTACTTACTATTTAATACTTTACTTGATCATCGTATCCTTGACCGCACAAATCTTCCAAAGAAATGCCTTTATGAACTAATTAATTAGTAATCGTTTTCTTGATCCTTCGCAACAGTCGATTTGATATGAATGAATCCAAGGAAATCTTCTCTGATTGTGGAGTTATGTATAGTATGTATTTCTAAGTATCGAACACATAGGGCTAACTGTTCTTCCTTTGTTATAAGGTCTGTCGTTTAATCGCCGATAATAGCGTAGAATTTTGCTTTCTTCATTTTCTCAACTATTACGGATATATTTTAAAACTATTAATGTTGCCAATTTTTCAATGACTTCATTTTGGGTAGTTTTTGTGATCAGAGCGCAGTTTTTGGTGCAGTATTCACTTCTGTTTTTGAGCTTAAAATCCATACTAGTAATCACCACCCCAAACTACACTGTTAGAAAAGTTTGTAATTTTTAATACTTTTACATTACAAAGGTGACGAATTGAAATTGAAACAGTTTAATGTGATCGACGTGACATCAATTTTCAAATTTACATAGTTGTGTAAAAAATCAAAACTACACCACAATTTGTTTTAGAGGAGCTACTTAGTGATTCGACTAAAATTAAGGTGTGTGAATCTCCTTATCTGACGTAAATAAAAACATATGAATAAATCCAATCACTAATTATTCTTATGTACGTACATAAGAACTTTATATGAATAAAAATTGGCATTTCCTAAAAAAATTTTCAAGTGTTTGTTTTAAAGTAAATCTTCAAGTTAAATTCTTGAGATTTGGGGGGGGGGGGGAGGAAGCGACGAATAGAGCATTCGGTAATGATGACTCTTGCGTGACTCTTGACATCAACACCGAGGCGGATGCTGCTGATAAGTGTTGATAAGTCTTTACGTCAAATTAAACTTTATGTTTTTGCTAGCTCTTGGCTGTTACTGATGAACGGGTCGCTCCGGTGGGTTGTTGTTGTTGTGGTAGCGATGCTTCAAATACTGCAGCTCTTCTTGCATCGAGGGGGTTTGGCAGCTCTTGGCCGTTGAAAAACGGGTCGTTCCGGTTTGAAGAACCGGCTGCCACAGGAACGCGCTCCGGTGCGTAAAACAGGCTGCCGTAGGAGCGACTCGAATTGATGTTTGTTTTATATGAACTTGCTTATAACTATGAGAAGAATTTCGTATCGAACAGTAATAAAGTGGCAGTCAAATATAGCGGTCGCGTTTTGATGTCTCGACATTGAGAGGAAACGCGTGTTCATTGTTCCGATCTGGAGATTGAACGCGCTTCATTATGTAGCCCAGATCCTATAAAGGAAAAGGCAAAAATTTACTAACAGAAAGTGTGACTCCCCTTATTTCGCCTAAGGTTACTCGGGGTGAGCTGGGGCTTGTATTTTTACTGTATAAAATAGATGTTGAACTTAAAACAGGTTTCCACAGTCGCACTCCCAACAACAAAACAAAACATCACGGGCAACGCTAGTTGTCGGGAAAACCTTTGTTAGATGGATCCCAAGAGATCCCGGAGTACCGAGCTTTTGTCATCAATCCCATATCATCTTCGATTTCAAACAAGCCGCTCCTGAGCAGTACCTTAACGCTGGTTTAGCTTAGACTTAACTTTGATGCCAATACGATTAAGCTCCATTCGTTGTTTTTAAAGTGTAAAGCAAACAGTAATGCAAAGTATTATAACATTTTTTATTCATCAATTATATAATTAACACATATACAATATAAATCACCTTCCCTTTTATATAAAATGCAAATCCCACATCCTCCTATCTTGAATATCTTCAAGATTATATAATGAATGTAAATTATTTTACAATTTGCTCGATTTTTCAACCACTGCCTTCAAATCAACATACGCACCTGTAATGAACATTTAGGATATAAAATTGCCTATGAAAATTCACAAATTCCCCTTCATCGAACTTACCCGTTATAACATCCTGGTTTGTTTCAGTAACAGACGTTTTGAAAAAGATTCTGTTACCATCGCGCCACATATTAATTTGCAGGGTTTGGCCTGGATTCACAGGCTTCGTAAAACGCGCTTTGACTGCTTTAAAAAGAGCAGAGTCACTATCTGCATACTGCTCGAGAACGGCTTTAACCGAATAACCTGTAAAGTAAAAATATGTTTTAATTTTTGTTAGATTAGCTAAAACTTTTATGATATGTATTTATATAATACCTAAAGTGCAAAGTCCATGTAGAATGGGAACTTTAAATCCTGATAAAACAGCAACGTTTGGGTCGATATGCAGAGGGTTTAAATCGCCTGAAAGTCGATAAATTGCAGCTTGATTTTCGCTGGTTTTATATTGTATGGAAGAATCCGGATTTCGTGAAGGATGCTGTTGAGTTGGAATTACACCTGGACCTGCAGTCTTTTTGCCATTGAAGTTTCCAGCTCCGACAACGAATGTATGAGATTGATTCACAACAATTAATGAACCACTCTCATCGTATGAATTCGACTGGGTCACGACCACTGCTCCTGATTTTTTATCCATTACATCAAGAACTTTGCCTTTTGTTGTGAGGGTACCCGACAGAGGTAGATCCGTCATAATTTCAATATATTGCTCACCATGTAAAACCTATTAAGAAGTTTTTTTTTAGTGAACATTTAAATGTTAAGTGTGTCCAAATACAAACATTTGTAAAATCAACTTTGGTATGTGTGAGAGCAGTCCCAACCAAGCTTGAAGTCATGCTTAACAGTAGCCCCGGCATCACAAAAAATGTTGGCAAAGCACTAAAGTCGGGATCATTTTCGTAAAGGAACCTTATGTCTTTCGAATTTTTCACAGAAGCACCAACTGAAAAGCAATAGTTATGTTTAAATTAATTTTTATTTAATAAAAAAGGTATATCCTATTTCACCGGGCGACGCATCGTGGTTTACGTCTTGGCTAACAATGGCTTTACCGCTGTCCGATATAGGACGAGCTCACGCCAGTGGTGTGCGTAATCATCTCAATTTAAAACCCACTATTGGTCGCCCGGTTAACTAGGAATGTTTGAAAAAAGTCTTACCCCCCAATGCATAAAGAATCAAATCTCGAGAACCAAAGCTGAACTCATCCTCTGCTACAAATTTTTCTTTGGAGTTTGCTTTTAAATCTTCCAACACAGTTAAAAGGGTGCCACTTGCGCCACCAATAGCATCTAAACGTTTTGCACGTGACATATCAGTTACTTTCGACCAAGCCGCTTCTACCTCCTCAATCGTCACAGTATCCTGGTCAATCGATTTTCTCAAAACAGCACCTTTTCCGCGAACCATGTGCAATTTCGATGCGAATCCAGCTGCGCTTTCAATTATAGCTCCATTATCTTCATTGCTTTCATGACACAGATATGCAACAACTGGGGCAATCAGTTTAGGTTCTGTAAAATAGGTAAGTAGTACATTCTCAATTTTCTAAGCAATTCTGGTTTCTTACTTAATTCGTTGAATAAGAACTCTGGTAAAATACCCTCTGTTAAACGTGAAGCCGCTGTAGGAACAATAACATTACAATGAATATTATATTTTGCTCCTTCGATGGATAGCGTATTTGATAATCCAATTAGCCCCAACTTAGCAGCACTGTAATTCGCTTGCCCGAAGTTTCCATAAACACCGGAGTTACTCGATGTTAAAATAATACGGCCATATTTTTGTTTCTTAAAAATAGGGAAAGCAGCTTGGCTTGTTTTGAAACTGCCTTTTAAGTGAACATTGTGAACTAAATCCCAGTCGTCATTTGTCATATTGACAATGCTCTTATCTCGCAAAATTCCTGCGTTGTTGACTAGAATATCAATACGGCCGAAGTTTTTAATCGCTGTTTCAATTATCTTTTCGCCTTCGACCACTGAATTATAGTCGGCAACCGCTATGCCACCTGGAATAAGAAACATTTTTTATTATTAGTAACCCTGTTTCATTGTAACTGGAACAATACAGAACATAGCAGCAAAGAAACGACACAGAACAACTGGAGTACATTAACTCCAATATCAAGAGAAAACTTAAGTTCTAATATAGTGAAAATACATTCTAACAAACTTAACTTAGGTGACGGAATCATTTAGTTATTTTTCTTGATTCCATGTAATTGAACAAACAGAAAAATCAACAATTTATTCACAAAAATAAACTGTATGATCGGCCTCCGAATTTCGAATAATTCAACCTAAAAAGTCAAAAAGCCGCTTACAGAACAAGTTTCTTGCACCAGTTGTCTGTCGTCCTCGCAGTCTCGCTCCGTCGACTCGTTTGCATTCATTACTCTCTTTCGCATGCAATCATCGTCCATTGAAGTCGTTATAGTTTGAGAACAACGGAGAACAAAGTCTTCTTAGCTAACTGTATCCGTCGCTTGATTTCATCAGTTTCGTTGGCGTCCCTTGACAAGTTGCAACCCAGGTATATGAAATCGTTCACGAACTCGATGTTGAGGTCCCCCACATTGATGCTCGATTGTGCAGGTGTCCTTGTCGTCGATTGCATCATTATTTTAATTTTACCCTCGTTGATACGTAGTCCAACTTCTTTTGCAGCGGTATCGAGCGTATGCAAAAGTTCTTCTGCGTCGGCCAATCTTCGGGACAAGATGTTGATGTCGTCGGCGTACGCTGCTAATTGTGTCGACTTGATGAGAAGCGTATTGCTGTTGTCCATATTCATAGCCCGAATAGCGTATTCCAGTGTTAGGTTGAAGAGCGTCGGTGCCCTTCCATCGCCTTGTTTCAGACCAGTGCATGTTTCAAATAGATCAGTAAGTCTATTATGGATCCTGACCTGTGAGACGGCTTAATCTTTGTCAGCCGCACTAATTTTGCCGGTATACCAAATTGCAGCATGATGTTGTACAGTACTCTACGATCGATACTGTCGTATGCCTGCTTGAAGTCGACAAAGATTTGGTATACGTTTACGTTGTATTCCCAGCACTTCTGGAGTATCAGTTTGACCGTAAAGAGCTGGTCGGTTGTGGAGCGACCAGGACGTACAAACTAGTATTAATAAAAATAAATAACTGGCGCAACAGTCCAAATTGAACCATGACCTCGAGATGAGTTAGCATCATCTCATTTTCTAGATCGTGACGGTCTTGTGCAGAAGTGTGTGATCAGCAACACGCTCAACCGAGTTATTTACCCCATAAATGGGTACTCATTTAACAGATGAGTGGGCTCATAGTCCGACACGTAAATCCCCTTTTTTATCGAAAACTACCGCATTCAGTAGGAATCGAACCGGAGCCCAGTGCGTAGAAGGCGAACGTGCTAACCGTTGCGCCATCCGGACTACTCAAACAAACTAGTAATATGCCCCTGTAATTCTCACACCGCAGTTTATCTCCCTTTTTGTGAATTGGACAGATGATGCTTCTGCGCCAATTGTCTGGGATCACCTCGTCCTCCCATATTCGCAGGAGTAATTGATGTATGGCATTAGCTAGACCCGTTTCACCGAATTTTAGCAGTTCAGCTGGGATCTCGTCAGCGAGCGGCGCTTTATTTCGTTTTAGTGACCACAACGCTCTACTGTCGGGGGTGTATGATGGGTGGGCCTGGATCAACAAAATCGTCGAAAGCTTCTTGTGTGGGGATGTTAGATGGTAGGTTCAGAAGCTCTTCAAAATAAGAGGCCCATCGTTTGTTAATGCCATCGGTGTCGCTGATGATGTTCCCATCCTTGTCCGTACAAAGGGTGGTCCTGGGTTGGTAGCCGTTCTTAATTGCAGTTACTAGTTTGTACGCTTGTCTGGTGTTCCTATTAGCTAAGTTTTCATTAATATTCAGCAACTGCTCGTCAAAGTATTTACGTTTCTTACGTCTAATTATTCTATTCGATATTCGCCGTAGCTCGTCATATTTTTCTCTTTTGGCTCTAGTTGCTCCTTGAATGGGCTATCAACTCGTTTGACTGAAGCATTCAAGCACGTTTTTTTACACCCTTCACGAATGTGATAGGGTATATTAACTTTGTCATGAAGTTTGCAACGCACAGAAGTAATCATCTCCGACCATATAAACCAAATTGTCTCAGCACAACCACCGGCCATTTCTCCCGAAGATAGAATACTCCCGAGAGCAGTGAAAGTGACACTTGCCCAACTTCGGTCAGGCTGGTATTAGCGTCTTAACTCCTACCAATCTTGCATTGACCGGGAAGTCCCAAACACGTGCCCCGCCTGCAATGGTACACCTCACAATGTAGACCACATTTTCAACTGCCCAGCTGCACCCACACACCTGAACCCCAGGTCGCTGTGGGAGAGCCCCGTAGAAACAGCTATTTTCCTGTCCCTTAACACCGAGGGAGACAACGAACAATAATAGCATGTAACACACTCACACAACGAACTTCTGGCCATTGCTACTATACGAACAACAATATAAACTATATACAATATGTATTGTATATTCTTGGTCAGTATGACGAGATGAGTCGATTAAGCTTTGTCCGTCTGGCTGTCTGTTTCTATGCAAACTAATCTCTCAGTTCTGAAGCTATCGAGCTCAAATACAGAGCCTTCTTTCTATTTCACGCTGTATATACAGACACTGGCAAAATTATTTACACATTGCAATGGTTGCTTCTTGAACAGCCCTTAAAGCTGCAGAACTTTTAAAATAACAACAAATCATCCATGGTTTTTCTCAATTTTAATCTTTGTTATTTTATTTAAACAATAAAAAAAAAATTCATCCAACACCAACAAGTAACTGTAAAAATTATAAGAAAGTAAGTGGCACAATTATTTACACATCCATTGAATACTGGCAAAATTATTTACACAAATCCATTTTTTGTGTGTGTTTTTTTTTCACTTCTATAAGCAAAAAAAAAAAAATATTTTAAAGGTTGAAGTAAACGGTTATTTAAAGTTGCAGTACTTAATAAGTTGTGTTTCCTCCTTTTGACGAAATTACTTCTGTAAGGCGTCTGGGCATAGAGTCTATTAATCCTTGGACTTGCTCTAATGCAACTGTACTCCAAATCGCAATGAAGTCCTTCCAAGTCTGATCTGCAGTTCTTCCGATGTTTTCAGGCATTTTTGATTTTGCTATTTGCCACAAATTTTCTATGACGTTCAGATCAGGGCTTTGAGGTGGCCATTTTAAAACATGTTGGTCCACAAAAGCCAAATACTTTTTAATCTTTGCGGCTGTATGTATCGGCGCATTGTCCTGTTGTAGGATAAAATTACTCCCGATAAATTTTGAACCTGCGGGCAGTGCAACATCATTTAAAATGTTCAAATAATGTGACTGTGTCATATTATCGGAGCATCTGATAAGTGGGCCCACACCACTATATGATATGCAACCCCATATCATGATTTTACCACCTTTAGAATGTCCCCTGGGTTGTGTGACGGGTTGTTTTGCCTTAGTTTTAGCATCGGCGTAATAATATTTGTGTCCATAGGTACCGTCCAAGAAACAAGCAGTTTCATCCGTCCAAAGAATGCTTCTCCAAAACTTTGGTGGCTTCGTAATGTGGTCTCTAGCAAATTGTAATCTAACCTGCTTGTTTTTAGGTGTTATATGCGGTTTTTTCTGAATGACGTAGGCTTTTGTCTTATTTTCTTTCAACCTTCACCGCAATGTTCTTTCACTGATCCTGTTTTCCCGATCTTTGTTTAGGTCCGCGAGCACACTTCGGACTCTTTCACATGAGTTTCTTTTGAAGGACCGAACAATTTTAGCATCATCTTTTTTCGATGTCACTCATTTTCTGCCTCTCCCACTTTTATTCTTAACACTTCCATAATCTTTAAACTTTGAATCTTGATTATAAATCGTTTTCCGGGTACAACTGTAATTTTTTGCAAGTTCCGCGGCCGAAACACCTCTCTGGAATTCTGCCACAATGGCAGCTCGTTTTTCAAGAGAAATTTCTTTGGTTTTTGGCATCCCGTACAATTTGTTTCGCGCAAAAACCTTACCAAACTGATCACAGTTACTGAATGCCGCGCAAAGTATTCATTTACCAAATAAATTTATAACCGTTACTTTCCAAGTGCAATTATTTGCACTTGTGTAAATAATTTTGCCAGTATTCAATGGATGTGTAAATAATTGTGACACATATTTTCTTATGATTTTTACAGTTACTTGTTGGAATAGGATGAATTTTTTTGTTTTAGCTACTTAAATAAAATAACAGTGTTTAAAATTGAGAAAAAAACTATGAATGATTTGTTGCTATTTTAAAAGTTCTGCAGCTTTAAAGGCTGTTCAAGAAGCAAACATTGCAAGTGTAAATAATTTTGCCAGTGTCTGTATGTCGGAACCAATGGAATCAGACCACTGCGTCATATAGCTGCCATGTTGTTGTTGTTGTGGTAGCGATGCTTCAAATACTGCAATTCTTCTTGCATCGAGGGGGTTTGGCAGCTCTTGGCCGTTGAAAAACGAGTCGTTTCGGTACGAAGAACCGGCTGCCGCATGAACGATATAGCTGCTATAGGAACGACCGGTCCAAAAGTCCGTCTTTATGAGAAAAACTTTTTTATTTCAAAAATTTTTATTTTATTCTATAGTATTATTTTATATTATTCAATAATATCTTTCGACAAATCACATTCCCGAATTTGGTTGAAATTGGACTACTCTTACTACTCCTATGACAGCTATATGATAGAGTAGTCCGATTTCAACCAAATTCGGAAATGTGATTTCACTAAAAATACTATTGATTATAGTTAAATTTAAAAACAATATCTTTAGAAATAAAAAAGTTTTTCCCACAAAGACGAATTTTTGGACCGGTCGTTCCTATATGACGTAGTGGTCCGATTTCAAGCAAATTCGGGAATGTGATTTGACTAAAGACACTATTGGTTAGTGTGAAATTTGAAAACGATATGTTTAGAAATAAAAAAGTTTTTCTCACAAAGACGAATTTTTGGACCGGCCGTTTCTATGGCAGCTATATGACGTAGTGGTCCGATTCCGTTGGTTCCGACATATATAAAGCGTACAATGGAAAGAAGGCTTTGTACAAAATTTCAGCTAGATAGCTTTAAGACTGAGGGACTAGTTTGCATAGAAACAGACAGACAGACGGACGGACAAAGCTTAATCGACTCGTCTCATCATACTGACCAAGAATATATATAGTTTATATGGTCGGAGATGCTTCCTTCTGTGTGTTGCAAACTTCATGACAAAGTTAATATACCCTATCACATCCGTAAAGGGTATAAAAATGGTAAGCCAGTAAACGAGCATCAGCTCTAAAGGTCGCCACCCACGGCAAGCATTTTGGTCGCGAGCATGCATCGAACCACGTCAAACTCTATAGAAAAAAAATCTCCTCGTTTCCACCGTTCTATGATATTTGATGGTTCGATGGAAGTTTGGTCGTGGTTGTGCTCGTCCATGGGTGGCGAGATTAAGTCTTGACTTCCACTTGGATTTGCCTGTTCTCCTTGGCACCCTTAACATTTCATTAGAGTGCCTATTCCTGTTGGCATCTGTCAACAAACCAGAGAGTCTCTCATCATCCCTTTTTCTTTTCTCAATGGCTTATCAAATAGATAGCCTTCTCCTTTGGACCACAGGAGGATGTGTATCAAAAGAATGATGACCCAGCATCTCTTCCTTATTTTCATTGAGGATATTATTAAGATGCAGTCGGATGCCCTGGCAAATTGTCAGATTTATAGCATATTTCTATGCTAATCTAGTATGTCTTCATATTTTTTCTAGGCTGCCATATTTTTTGTGCCCAGAAAATGCATAATGCAGGCGTTTTCATCGCCATATAAATATTCATTTAAACTATTATGTATTAGTGTTAACGTCAAGTTGCCGGTTCTTTATATGGCAAAGTACTACTAAAATATATAACGATTAGAACAAACAAAAACGGCTTATTGTTGGAAACTTACCTTTTGCAACGATTTCATCAACAACGACATCCGCAGTCCTTTTGGAACTGCCTTCGCCGGTACTGCTTCCGCCCAAATCATTAACAACGACCTTTGCTCCTCGTGATGCAAAAAGAAGTGCGTACTCCTTGCCTAGTCCTGCCCCTGCTCCGGTGATTACAGCTACACGTCCATCAAAACGTAATTCGGGCATTTCTATTTGAAAAAGAAGGATTACGGATATTTTACTTAACACTATGAATTTGGAAATACCAAAGTACAAAGTGAAAAAGACTTTGAACTTTAACTGACTTGCAAAATTTTTTGTGATCTCAGTACACAGAGTTTGAAAGATAAGTTTCTTATCGGGAAGCACAGAATAGACTGTACGTTTAACGTCTTGATCTAGCCGGGGTTCACACTTAAATAAAGAAAAACTCAAAGGCAAAACTTCTTATCGCTACAAAAGTTAAAATAATTTTGTTCCGAATGTTGATAGCAAACGTCAAAACCTTTGACATACGGTGGCCGCGTTTCGGCGAACTTGGTAGAATCAGGAAAATAACAGTCGCTACGTTTATATCGCGGACTATCTTCGAGGAATAACTAAATCGATCTAACTCATGACGATGTAAACATATCGGTTTAGTTAGTTTTGGTACTAACTTTTAACTTCTCTTGCGATGCTAAACTGTCCTTAAAAATTGGGACTAGGTGGTGTTGCTGTCTTCGCCCATGGTGTTGGCGATAATTCCATTTTATATGAAAGGCGCAAACCAGATTGAAACTCGTCTCAACTTTCGCAAGAGGGGATGACATCTTACGTGCTTCCTGTGCTTTTATATAGACTGCGCGGGTGTTGCGCAGTGGAGGGCGTGTGTCTCTATCTTTACTTTTTACGACTGGAATTGCTTCAAGTAGTTTAGTGTTGAGTATATGCGGATTGCTCATCCATAGGTATTCTCTGTGGCCAGGCCACGTTGCCGTGGAACTAAAAGGCGATTTAACTAAATCGGTTTAGTGCTTGTACTTGTTCGTGGTGTTGTTTATATCGACCATACGGAGAAGTACTAAATATGAAAGATGTCAGTTGTTGGTTTGTAACTTTGGTTTGGGAAATGTCAAGAGGCAATAGCATAGCCACCCAATAAAAAGGCGTTTACACCGTTACAATAAAAAGATGAAACGAATACAGAGTTTCAGGAAAGGATGAAGTATATATAACATATAAAATACAATTTTTACCAGCAATGCAATTAGCGAAGACAGCAATATCATCTAGTCCCAATTTTTCAGTCCAGTTCTGCATCGCAAGTGGAGCTAAAACTAGTACTAAAACTAGCTAATGCGACCTGTTTATATCGTCGTGAGTTAGCATGCATTAGTTAACTCTCGAAGATAGTTTCGCGGCATAACCAGGCAATTATTATGGCTACGTTTATGCCGTGGAACTATGTTTCAGTATTAACTAATTACATCAAACTCACCACGATGTAAACATGTCGGATTACACATCTGGCATTTCCCATATTTAGTACCGGTCGGCATAAACACTCCACGAACTGGAACTAAATCTAATATGACCTAGTTAATACTCCTTTTAGTTCCACGGTATAAATGGGGCCAGGAGATGGAAACTATTGGATGCGTTCATAAAAAACCATCGCTAAGTCAGCGCTTCACAACTGCTGACCAGCACATCGTTATTATTTTCGTGTTTTACCCCTTGACTGTGGAACTTTTTAAAAACTTATCAAGCCATTAACTGGAACATCTTTTGCAAATGAACATCCCGTGAAAGATAAAGATGGTTGAAAACCAACTGCGACGGTGGAGAGAACACTTCACTAAGGTCCTCAACAATACCTTTAGACATTAGAACTCATCTTCACCAGAAGTAGCAAATATTCCGCAAATAGCCAGAGTTGATACCAGCCCACCATCTAAACAGGAATTAACTGTGGCTATTAAATCGATGGAAGCGGGTAAAGCCCCGGGGATAGATGGAATTCCGGTGGAATTCTTTAAGGCGGATATCAACGCTACTGCGGATATTCTTCTCCCCCTTATCCAAGAGTGTTGGGAAACCGAAACTCTCCCTAAATAATGGAAGAAGGGCGTCATTATTAAGATCCCGAAGAAAGGTAACCTGAAGGATTGTAATAATTGGCGTGGAATTTGCCTCCTCCCCGCAGTCTCCAAGCTGATGGCAAAAATAGTCTTAAACCGGATCAAGCAAACAGTTGACCGTACACTGAACGATGAACAGGCTGGTTTTCGCGAGGGCTTTTCATGTAGCGACCACATCAACACCCTCCGAATTATTATTGAACAATCCGCAGAGTGGAGATCCTCATTACATCTCATGTTTATCGATTTCGAGAAGGCGTTTGACATCGTTGACCGGGAATACATCAGGAAGGCTTTACGTAGGAGAGGTATACCAGATAAAATCATATCCATCATCAAGGAGTCCTATAGCGGAGCCCAATGTCACGTCTTACACAAGGGTAAGCTTTCAGATTCCTTCGAGGTACTTGCATTTTGTCACGTATATTGTTTTTGATTGCCATTAACGACGTACTCTGCAGTGCGCTTCGTGAACACCAGAGCAAAGGTATCAGATGGAACCTGTTTGAATACAAGTAATTGTTTTATTAAAAACTCCTTATAGACCGCAAAAAATTCGATAAAAAATAGAATGCACAAAACAAGTAAACTATTTTGTAAATATCTTATTTTTTATTAAATTATCGAATGCATTTCGGTTACAATACCATGGTGTAACCATCATCAGCGAACGCTTGATGAGCACTGGCTTGTCAAATATATGTACATGAGAGAGTTAAATAAGTCAAACATATATCAAGAGTTATATGTTTGACTTATTTAACTCTCTCATGTACATATATTTGACAAGCCAGTGCTCATCAAGCGTTCGCTGATGATGGTTACACCATGGTATTGTAACCGAAATGCATTCGATAATTTAATAAAAAATAAGATATTTACAAAATAGTTTACTTGTTTTGTGCATTCTATTTTTTATCGAATTTTTTGCGGTCTATAAGGAGTTTTTAATAAAACAATTACTTGAATACCAGACCACAAAAATCGTTCGCGAGTTTAGTGATTAAAAACTAACAAATTTTCTGTTTGAATACCTTCAACACCTGGATCACGCTGACGATATTTGTCTTCTCTCAAATATATCGGATCATCTAGTTCAAATGACGGATGCCCTGCACCGCGAAAGTGACAATGCGGGGCTTAAAATCAATGCTGCCAAAACTATTGTATGTAAGTACTTGAGCTTGGATCCAGGAAGACAAGTGTTTCGGGGCAAACGGAAAAAGTGGACAATTTTTGCTACCTCGGAAGCGTAGTTACAGCAGATGGTGGAGCGGATGCTGATGTACTGTCTCGCATCAATAAGGTTTGGGCAGCTTTTTTATACCCTAGACTTATAGTATAGGGTATATAAAATAGTTTTTGTCAAGACGAAAATATGTAACACCTTAAAGGAGGCTTCGGAGGTATAGCAGTGACTGGATTGCTGAATTGGATTGCTGTCCAGTGCCGGTTCACATTATTCCAATCCAGTAATCCGTGAGATAGTTGATGGCTGGCAGATCGAGGTGTTTGAGCATAGTCATTGAGATGCCATCTGGTCCCAATGCTTTCGAGTTGTTCGCCTTCTATCTGCAACCACTTCGTCCGTGGTGAAAACAGGTATGCTGTCCGTGGTTCGGTTGTGAATCTTCCTACGAATTTTGCGCTTAAGTCTATCTGGTGCGGGGTGTTCAATACATTGTTTATTGAAGCGACTTGCGCAGTGGGTAGTAGTCCGATTCCAATGGTTCCGACATATTTACAGCGTACAATAGAAAGAAGGCTTTGTGCAAAATTTCAGCTCGATAGCTTTAAAACTGAGGGGCTAGTTTACATAGAACCAGACAGACGGACAAAGCTTAATCGACTCGTCTCATCAGTCATCATACTGACCAAGAATATATATAATAAGGGTGATTCATGCTCACGTCGTAAACGTCGTATTTGTGGTAAAGTTGTAAACTTCTGTCATTTTACTATGGATATGACAGATGTTTACGACGAATACGACGTTTACGACATATACGACAGGGAGCGTGAATCCCCCTATTGGCTATAGTTTATATGGTCGGGGATGCTTCCTTCTGTGCGTTGCAAACTTCATGGCAAAGTTAATATACCCTATTATCACATCCGTGAAGGGTATAAAAATGTTATCGTCCAGTATAGGTAAGTGGGATGTCGTGAGAAAGCTAACGTTGAGTACATTCGATTTTTTTTTTTCATTTTTTTCAAATTTGAAGAAACGGGAACAGTGGGAGAGAAGAAAAAATGAGATCGTAATTTGTCCCACCCCCTTGCATTTCGAGTTCGTTACATTTAGAAATATGAAAACTTGCAGGAAGGTGGCTTTCGACTAGCAGAAAAAATGGAAAATAATGGAATTTGCAGATATTTTTTTAAATAGGTTAATATTATAATATAATAGTATATTTGGTACTCGGCGTATTGATCGATGACGATTTGTAAGGTGTTAATGGATCGAAAGCCGTCCTGCCGTCATCATCAATTGTACTAAGTAGTAGCAAATAGTATAGATTCCACAATAGTTATCACTCCATACAAGTTTCGCCTCTGCCAGGAGATTTGTATGTATTGACAAATTGTATAAACATAGTATAAGCTACACAGTATAGATACACAAGAGAATCAATACATACAAATCTACCGCCGGAGGCGGAGTCAGCTTTCTTGTGAAGTCTATGCAATTTGTCAATACATAGAAATCTCCTGGCAGAGGGGAAAGTTATATGGAGTGATAACTCTTGTAGAATTATCAATCCTCTTTGGTAGTACTTTAGATTGTCGAGGACTATTTAAACGCAGTTGAATTTGCAATTATTCTACAATCTGCAAGGCTGCCTTTCTTGAGAAGTTTGATGATCAAGCCTCCCTTCCATTCAGTGGGAAACATGTTGTCCAAACTTGATCAACAAGTGAATGTTGCAGGTCAGCAGTTGTGCTTGGCGCGGCTTTATAAAGTTCGACAGAAAAGCCGTGTTGAGTCCGGTGGCCCTACCTCGTTTCAGTGCAATAATTGCAGCGACTATTTCCTCTTTATTTCAGGTAGTTGGGCGTGATTTTCATCTAATATAATTATCTTTCCATCACTGTCCTTCCCCGGGATGTTAATAGGAGGTACGACCACCTATGAACTCCTTGATGACACCCTAAGCGTTGAACGGCTCAAAAGTGTGTCAAAATGTTTAGAGGGGACCTTGAATGTGCGACGTAAGTAAATGATTTTTGATTTGCTTGCAGTCAGCATGTGTTGTTGTATAGTAGTATCATTCCGCATAGTAATGAAATGATTGCTAATAAATGAGTTTAGTTGAGATTGGGGGTATTATCTTGGGATTGGATGTGAATGAATGTAATCCATATATGTAATGAAAAATTCTGAAATGAGTGGGGATTCTGTATGCGTTGCGTAGTAATCATGCTGTTTCGGAGCATGTATATACGATGTTTATGTCGAAGGACAGGTTTGCGTATTCACAATATGCCATTCTTGATAGAACGAATCGACAGCTATCTCACTGTGCCGACTCTTCCGCTCATTTTGTTGAGTTGTTCATAAGAAACGACTCGTTCATGAGCTACGCATCACTACTATAAATCGTATTAAAAGGCATATCAATCTTTAAGAACAAAGATTATATATTCTTTACTCTTTTAAATCGGAAGATCTTTGAAAAATCCGTAAACAACAATACATTTGATACATAATTCACAGCAGCAAGTACTAATGTGGTCACCTCCATTATGACAAAATGCGAGATTGACGTTCCAATTTCGAGCCAAGAGCCTTTATTTGTCACCATGAAAAGAAAATTCAATCCCATCAACTCACATATGATGAGAAGACCAAGAAAGACTTTGGTTTCATCCATCTGGAACCATAAAAAATTCTTCATTAATGCTAATTAAATAAAAAAAAGAAAACTTACCTTTAAACGATATGTTAAAAATCGAACTGTAGAAACTATTATAACAATTGGGATGACTAATTTTAATATAATTAATCCAGTCATCGTAAAAGGCGAAAATGTGGTGACGAAAAAACGTGCAAATGCTGGATCAAACGAGCTTATCGATGCCATGTTTCCCGTTCCGAAAAATGATACAAATATCAAAAGCAGCTGTGAAAGTAAAGGAAAAAAAAACTACATAAAGTTACACCTTATTGTTTTTGATATTATTAAAATTCATTATACAGGGTGGCACACGGGAACCGGACGTTTTTAAAAAAATCATAAAAATCCGAAAATTCATGTTAAAGAAATTTTATTGCTATAAAAACACTCAGTACAAGTATTTAAGAAGACTCATCTGTGAAAAATTATATCCGAGAGATGGTGTCCGTTTTCATCAACGCACTGCCCTCCACTCTTCGCAGTAGATCCACTTCAATTTGCCCGATCTGTTCACGGATGGATTCCTTCAGTTGTTCCAACGTGCGAGGTTTATTTTCATAGACTCGTGATTTTAAGAACCCCCAGAGAAAGAAATCACAGCTGGTCAGGTCGGGGGATCGAGGGGGCCATGGAACGTCGCCGAATCTCGATATGAGCTTGCCAGGAAAGAAGTTGCGGAGGACTGCCATCGAGGCTTTTGCAGTGTGTGCTGTGGCCTCATCTTGCTGAAACCACACGTTCTCAAGAGCAATTCCTCGGTTTTCCAACTCAGGGATGAAAAACAAATTAATCATTTCAATGTAACGGTTGGATGTTACCGTAACAGTAACTCCATTATGTTCAAAAAAATATGGACCAATGACGCTGAAAGTTCCGACTGCGCACCACACTTTCACCTTTTGGCTATGCAGCGGTCGCTGGTGAGGTTCACGTGGGTTCGCTGCAGCCCAATAGCAATTTTGCTTATCGACGCACAGATGAAAATGGGCCTCGTCGTCGCTCGTCTGCATTGATGAAAACGAACACCATCTCTCGGATGTAATTTTTCAAAGATGAATCTTCTTAAATGCTTACTTGTACCGAGTGTTTTTATGGCAATACAAATGTTTTAACATGAATTTTCGAATTTTTATGATTTTTTTAAAAATGTCCGGTTCCCGTGTGCCACCCTGTACAATAAATTTGTAGTCCGGATGGCGCAACGGTTAACACGTTCGCCTTCTACGCACTGGGCCCCGGTTCGATTCGATTACAGGACTTCAACGCGTGGGCTACAGAAAGAGGAAGCCGCGAAACGAACGCTAGAGGGCGCGCGCTGCTCAATACTTTTGCAGAGCTCAATGTAGTGCTAATGAACTCGGGCAGCAACAATACATTCAGACGCGCAGGATCGCGATCCATCATTGACCTAACATTCGTCAGCAATTTCCTGTCGATTAGCAGTAGTTTTTGATAAAAAAGGGGATTTACGTGTCGGACTATGAGCCTACTCAGCTGTTAAATGAGTTAAATGTTGGGGCGACCGGTAGCGCAATGTGTTGAGGCATCAGTCTCATGTTTGACTACCGGCGTTTCGGGTTCGAATCCCGTCCACGACGACGTTCGTGGCCATGTGCAGGAGGTGCATGCTGGCAACTGCATTCTCCGAAACCAATTTATGTCAACGAAACGTCAACTGGGCCACATGGAACAGTTGACGCGCTATGCCCCACAAGGGGTTAGGGCATTTGAGTTAGTTAGTTATTTATTAAGGGGTAAATAGCTCGGTTGAGCGTGTTTCTGACAACACACCTCCGCACAAGACACATCGTCACAATCTAGAAAATGAAATAATGCTAACTCATCTCGAGGCCATGGTTCAGATTGGACTGTTGTGCCAGTTATTCATTTTAATTTATTTATTTAATTATATCGCATACCTTTCGACTAAATTGTCATCTTCAGCGAGAACATTTAAACATGTTTAAAAGACTAACAGCAAGGCCAATAGCATGTTTTAAACAATTTCAACTTAAATTTATGGACTTCGCGGTTAAATATTTTTACCGTTTTTTAACTTAAAACTCGCTAGGTAGTGCTATGTCACTAGTATATTTTCAACAGCGATTATTCCTTATACGAAGGGAAGGATTCCTCTTCCGCGCAAGATCGCCCATATAGAATCCCGGCCCAGTGTCGAAAGCCTTCTCGAAATCAAAGGAAAGCAAGTTGAGCGGAGATTGGTACTCGGCGCATTAAGATTAAGATGTGATCGAAAGCCGCCCTGCTCGCCATCATCAATTTATAGTTTGTAAGTAGTACTTTAGTTTGTCGAGGACTATTTAAGCTACCTTCTTGGCAACCGCAGGAAGCACGCAATTCAATTTGCAATTACTACAATCTGTAATTGCATGCTGGCAACTGCATTCTCCGAAACCAGTTTATGCCATCGAAACGTCAACTGAGCCAACAGCCAACAACAACAATGGAACAGTTGACGCGCTATGCCCCACAAGGGGTTAGGGCAATTGAGAGAGACAATCTGTAAGGCTACCCTTTTTGGGAAGTTTGATGAACAAGCCTCCGTTCCACTCTGTGGGAAAGGTATTTGTGTCCCAAGCTTTATCAACAAGTGAATGCAGCAGCTCAGCAGTTGAATCATACTTGGTGCTGCTTTATAAAGTCCGGTGGCCCTACTTCGCTTCAGTGCAATATTTGCACCGACCATTTTATTCCGGATAGTTGGGCGTGATTTTCATCTAGGATAATTAGCTTTCCATCACTGTACTTCCTCGGATACTGATAGAAGGCACGACCACCTATGAACTCCTTGATGACACCGTAAACTAGAAGTTGCACTACTCAAAAGCCTGGCGAAATGTTCTTTCCACCGCCAGAAGAAAGTTTGCATACTCTCTTTTGCGTTGTTGTAGTACTTACGCGTTCGATATCGGACAAGTGTATGTGTCACTTAGTTTGGATGTCCGTGTTGTTGTTATCCTTAATGTCCAGATGGTGAAAAGCAGCTGCCTGGATGGAGTTTTCCGGTAGTGAAATGGGAGTTAAGCGCCTGAGAGTCTCTGGACAATTAAAAATGTGCTCATCATGCGGAGTGAGGCCACAGGCTGGACAGGAGTTCTGGATGTTACTGTCGATGCGAGACAGGTAAGAATTCAGACGTGAGTATCAGCCAGAGTGAAGTTGAGCCTACGAAGTCCTGGTTGCTCGAGGAAGTTGAGAGATTCGTCTGAATATATAGCAGGTGGTTGCGTATTCACTACCATTTTAGGTTTTAGGTCTGCAATCGAAGAAAGCACTTCCTCACTATGCAGTGTTGTGATGAGATGACCGACTTGTAGCTGGCGTTATCAAAGGGAACTCCTTTGAACCTTATGCTTCGTTTACATGCGAACACTGAGCCAAGCACCGAATATTGAAAAATTGCATTGAAAAGCACCAACAACAAGAAGATACCTTTTCTGCTCTTACATGGTCATGGCCAACATGAATTCATGAGCATTTGACTCGTTGTTCCCCAATTATCTCGGTCACGTGACCGCGTCCTCCAATCTTGGAAGCCCAGTAGTTGCGCAGCGTCCGCATTTACTGAGCTCTCCCACCGAGATATCGGTCGTCCTCGCAGTCTCGCTCCGTCGACGTCGTCGTCCGTTCATTACTCTCTTTGGCATTCGATCATCGTTCATTCGCCTATTGAAGTCGTTGTAGTCTGATGATTTTCGAAACTTCCAGCTCATCGTACAGTTCATACAACTCATGGTTGTACCGGATGCGCCATCCATCTCGATCGCAAACAGCCCCGAAAATTCGCCGTAGAACCTTACGTTCAAATGTGTCGGGCATGTTTCCGGAAGCTTGAGTTAGGGTCCATGCTTCGCAGCCATAGCATAGCACTGGTCGTACGAGTATGATGATTTTATACACGCGGAGTTTCGTGTTTCTGTGCACATGCTTCGATTTCATTATGGGGAGAACCGAGAAAAAAGTTTTACTAGCTAACTGTATCCGTCGCTTGCTTTCGCCAGTTTCGTTGGCGTCTCTTGGCAAGTTGCAACCCAGGTATATAAAGTCCTTCACGAACTTGATGTTGAGGTCCCCCACATTGATGCTCGGTTGTGCAGGTGTAATTGTCGTCGTTTGCATCATTATTTTAGTTTTACCCTCGTTGATACGTAGTCCAACTTCCTTTGCAGCGGTATCGAGCGTATGCAGAAGTTCTTTTGCGTCGGCCAATCTTCGGGACATGATGTTGATGTCGTCGCCGTACGCTGTTAATTGTGTCGACTTGATGAGTAGCGTCTTGCTGTTGTCCATATTCATAGCCCGAATAGCGTATTCCAGTGCTAAGTTGAAGAGCGTCGGTGCCAGTCCATCGCCATGTTTCAGACCAGTGCGTGTTTCAAATAGCGATCACCAAGCGATCGATACTGTTGTATGCCTGCTTGAAGTCGACAAAGATTTGGTATATGTCTACGTTGTATTCCCAGCACTTATGGAGTATCAGTTGGACCGTAAAGAGCTGATCAGTTGTGGAGCGACCAGGTCTGAAACCGCTTTGATATTCGCAAATGATTCGTTGTGTACGGTTTTATTCCATTTTCCAGAATTTTCGTCAAAAGTTTACACGACGTACAGACCAGTGATATGCCCCTGTAATTTTCACACCGCAGTTTATCTCCATTTTTGTGAATTGGACTGATTATGCTTCTGCGCCAATCGTCTGGGATCACCTCGTCCTCCCGTACTCGCAAGAGTAATTGGGGGCGCCGCAAGGACTATGGAAAAGGTCTGTTGTCCGGAAGAAGTTATAAGGAAAACATTGAAAAAAGGGCTCAAATTTCTGTTTTTCGCCTGCACAGCCGCTCTGCCGCGGGTTCCAAAATGGCTCCATCTCTTAAATTGAAGGTATAGGTCTTACCAACATTCGTACCAAACGGCATCTCTTTTATCATATTTTGAAAGGTTGCATCCATATTTGTTCCAACTATATATGGTATCAATCAATAATTCGAATGAGGAATGTGTACAATAAACATACTCATTCTTTATTGTGTACAGTAAAAAAATATATGCGAAAACATGAATAAAGAAGCATTTGCCTATTTTCAATTAATCTGGAAGATTCGTTTTTTTTTTTCATTTTTTGCCCTACAAAATTGGATAGTGTGGTAGGATCGGCGTCTCTTGGGGTCGCAGGTAGGTGACCAATCTTGACGCCGAAGTAGCTATTAGAGCTCAACTTCTGGCAGTCAAGTAGGGAAGTAGTCAACGGCTCGACTTCACCTTGTTCGTCCTTTAGGTGCGCCTGGTTCCCGAAGTAGCTTAACGAGCTCAACTTCTGGCAGTCGGGCAATAGATTTCAGGGAGCAGCTAACAGCTGTAACTCCTCCTATTGATCGGACGAGCGTGTTAGGTAATCCGTGTATTTTCTATATTTTGGAGCTTAATATTTTATATACTATTACAATTCGTGCTTAGTAGACAACTTGTGCCTTCCTAAATTTTCTCATGGATTATTTTACAAGTTCCTGCCAATTCGTCTGTTGTTCTAGACGTGAAGCATATCGCATTCCACTTGTGTACGATATGCATCACCAGGTTATCTATAATATTGCTCTTAGCCATCTAAACATAATGCATATCCCATTACACTTGTGCGCGAGATGCCTTGATGTCTGGGATCTACTCACGTGGGTGTTTTCTACGTAAGTATTGATCCTACGGAATTCCCAATTATATCAAATTACACTCAATTGCCCTAACGCCTTGTGGGGCATAGCGTGTCAACTGTTCCAGGTGGCCCAGTTGACGTTTCGTTGGCATAAACTGGTTTCGGAGAATGCAGTTGCCAGCATGCATCTCCTGCACATCCATGGCCACGAACGTCGTCGTGGACGGGATTCGAACCCGAAACGCCGGTAGTCTAACATGAGACTGATGCCTCAACACACTGCGCTACCGGTCGCCCTATATACAATATATCAAATTAGAGGTGATTAAAATATCTACAAAGTCAATTCCCATGACTTTCCACGTGGGATGCGTAACCAATCCGAATATTTTTAATATTTTGGCGAAAAAATCAAATCTGAAGCTGATTTTTGGCCGTCCCATATAAAAACTTAATGGACCGGCATATAGTCCGATGCATGCTGTGCGTTTGTTCATTTATTCGTTTGTCCGGGCACTTACCGTGTTCTGATCTTAATCAAATTTGACATGTAGGTTTCCTATGCCACCCTGAGTACAAATCGGGGACCGCAATTTTGATCATAAAAATGTAATGGACGGGCATATAGTCTGATTCACGCTGTAAGTTTGTTCGTATGTCCGGGCACTTCCCGTATTCTGATCCTAACCAAATTTGATATGTATGTTCCTTGTGTCACCCTGGGTATAGATCAATTCCTGATTATCAACTTGACTAACGGTAGATCCTGTTTTGTTTAAACCAGAGATACTCGCCTAAGTCTTTTTAAAGATTGCTTCTCCAGGCATTTCCCGTTGTCAGATTTCAACGAAATTTATTACGCAGCTTCCTTGGATTATTATATTTCCTTGGATTATTATATTATCTTTATATTATATTATAAGTACTATACGGTGATATTTTGGTCTTCACGCATTTGTGCATCAGAATAAAATGACTCTCTTTACCATGAAATGAAACGAATGCCCCTACATTTCGAAATGTGCAGGTCACAAATTTCCTGTATAAGTATTAGAGCAGCTCCTTTCCGGTTATGACTTTTTAATGCCAAAAATTTTAGGAAACGTTCAATTGGCTCTCCATCATGAAAATTTTTGATTACAACACTCAGCTGATCGATATGTGACATATCTTGTGTGAATCAACTGATGTATTGAAATATCCATAAGCATATGCACATTTGAGCAAAATTTGAGTTACATAATTGTTTTGGATAGGTGGGAGGAATTTCCACTATTACATACAAACAAACTTTCAAAAATTTTGGAATGATTTGCTGTCCCCCTTTTGATGATTTCCTATGCACGTGCCTATATTGCCTAAGGGTAAATCCAGGGCTGATAATATAGTCAACCTATCTAACGACCTAACTAATGGTTGTTACCTCCTGCAAGATACATCTTGACCAAAAAGTATACACTCAGAAAAAAGCGCCCATTAGGTGCAACCTGTTCCTATATGGGGAAATAACACAGGACATTTTTTTAAGATTTTGGGTTAGTTTGACCTCAAAGAAAGATATCAAGACAATGTATATATCATGAAAAGAATACCATTGCTGCAGGAATCTTGAAATTATCCACGAAATTACTGCCATCTTTGCTAGACTTTTGTCTTACTGCTTTCTGTAATGAAATGTATTAGTACAAATGTATTAAAACTTGTAACGTTCATACAAACCGGTAAAAAAGTGTTTGAAGCTAGGTTTAATTCAACAAAACTAAGAATATGCAGGCCAAGCAAAGAAAAAAATATCATTTCAAAACCAATTGAAAGGTGAAAGTAGGGAATTGCAAAATAAAAGAAAATGCTGGATGTTCGATTTTGTAAACTTTGGTTCGAAACGACTGGTAATAGAAGAGCTATTCCTGAAATATAAACGAAATTATCATTATTATTTGTAATTGTTGAATAATTACATATCATTTAACCTGATATTGTCCAACTTAATATAATATTAGTGTTAAATAACCCGCTGGCTGTGTTTGCAAAGTATAAGCACAGTAAACAGTTTGTGAAGCCAATAAAACTTGATGGTTGTAAAATTCTTGCACAATTTTCATATTTTACAGAAATGCAAACTTTTGTCATCCATAATAATCCCCCAAACATTCTAAAGATAAAAAAAACTAAAATGAGAAAATAGTTTTAATGTGAATTATAAACGAACACTTACAATAGAAAGTCATTTTTCTTAAGGTATCCTAAGGGAATTAGCGGAAAAGTTACTAAGAGTAATGATGTGGTGAGCCATTCATAATACTGATATTTTGCAGATTTTGATGATGCTAGCTCTGAAAAAAAAAAACGAATTTTCTCTCTAAAATAAATTGTCTATTCTTTTTAATATTCACAAGTTTGGTAACAGTGGGCCCGCTTATTGTGATCACTATTGGACAGAGCAGAATTGATAACAATAAACGGACGATAACATTAAAACGACCAAAAATAATGAAGGTCTTCCAATATTAGGTAAAATATTCAAGCAAATAGTCGTTACACAACTCATTTATTTACATATAGCTTTACTATAAATTTTTTACATTTACAATGTAAACTTAAGTAGTCAAATCTAAACTGAGCTCGCAGACATATGTTACACCATGTGTAGCTTAGTTCTCGGTATCAAAGCCACCATGTCGCATGTAATTTCATTGTTTTAAACCAGTGGGCGGAGCGTAACATGTAGCATGTAAAATGTACACCGTCTATTTGGCGCTAGGGCTTCAAAAATTTGACGATTGGTAGGTGTTTCTTTAATGTCACCTCCGACCTCTTCAGCCTCCAACTTTAAATCTTCTAAATAGCTGCAAGCCTCTTTATCAAAACAGATAGTAAGAGCAAGCTTATCATTGATTAGTTACATATTGCTCTTCAAATTTCAATTTGAGTGCAATATTCTCACAATTCACTTTAACAAAAATTGTTGGTACCGTTCTAACAAAACGGAGAAGAATGCAGCAGGCAGCAGCAGATTTACTATACATATTGACTGCGAAACTAAAAGAGCAATGGGTGCCAAATTATTTAAGAGAAGAACACAACCTACAGGTCTAATATTAACAAAATTATTTGCTCGAATTTTGTTTTAGTTTTCAGGTTTAAGTTTTTGAGCTCTAGTATAAACGAGTTGATAACATTAACCGGAATATCGATTACAATAAGCGATACATTTAGTATGCATTGTCATAAGACTGGTTTGGCTTTAAAATGTTGGTAACAATAAACGGTTGATAACATTAACCGCGATGACAATAAGCGGGGTTCACTGTATTAATAAATAATTGCTATCCAGATGTATTATTATATACTAGCTGCGAGAGCTCGCTCGCTCGCTCTCTGTAATGGACGGTTTGGTGGGCATCCGAAGATGCCCGTGGGGACGGAGCCTAAGGTGGCAAGTTGACCGTGTAGGTCGGGCCTTGTCATCTGGCGAAGAAATAGGCCCCTCAACGAGCTAAGCAGCGGCCTATGCTTGCTGTAGCTCAGTTCGGGAGACGTGGGCGGGGTTTTCGCCGCTCGTTGCCCCTGTCCTTACGTATTAATGAAATTCATAGGCCTGGGGAAAACAAAATTGGGATAGTAAAAAAAAGTGCGATAAGGAAGGAATGGTTGTCGGATGGCTCAGGTGCCCTCGTGCACGCAGCTGGGTCCCGGTCTTATTGGACCCTCGGCCGTCCTTGCCCACCCTACCATGAGGTCCCATGGCCGACAAAAATATGTGGGGACCTCCCTAGGAATAATAACATACTTGTAGTGGTCGCCGTCTGAATACACATGTGCGGACACATACGTATATACACATATGCACACGTATATGTACATTATGTATGAGTATGAGTTATAAAAGCAGCAACATATGCACAAACGTTTTTATAAATATTAAGATTATTAAAGTTTACACAACTATTGACTTACTTATTAGGTGCATTTCTTTGTGAATTTATCCCGTTCAGGTTAAACCGCATGCACCAGAACCAGGAACAGAATTCAGTACATTTGTGACATAATTCTGTTCCTGTTGCTATAGCGAAAAAATAACAACAGAAGCGTCGATCGAAAATGGTTGTTTTGACGACAAAACAGAAAGAATGCAATCATGCACTGTTTCTGGGGCTATCGTCGAAACAAACATTTTCCGTCGCTGATTCTGTTGTTATTTTTGTCGCTATAGTGACAGGAACAGAATTATGTCGCAAATGAACTGAATTCTTGGTTCTGGTGTATGCGAAATCGCCGCTTGAATTGTAACTTGATGGTGAATCCGTAAGGACATGACACCTCTCATTCCCAACAACCATCTTGCACCTTCTAGTGGTGGTGCTGTTAACCCTGACCGGAGACTGGGTACGAACAGCAACAATACCAACAAGCATCCTTTTTAACTTGCGGTACATAGACATTTTTTTTAGGTTGAAATTTACGCTAAAGGTTGTCCTGACTAAGTATTTACATACAGTTCAATTAAATGTTTAGTCAAGACAATCCTCCTTAGCCTAAATATTAATCTAAAGAGAGAATGTCTACGTACCATGGATTTGTATACACGAGTTGAAGGGGATGTTGGCACTGTTGCGTATGGGATAATGTTCATTGGCGCGAAATATTTGAAACTATTTATTAATTTGTTATTGATTACTCAATAAATACATAGGTCGTATATCAACATTGTACTGTGAATTCGTAGGGTTCTTCCCACTTTAAAAATAAAAATAAATAACTGGCGCAACAGTCCAATTTGAACCATGGCCTCTAGATGAGTTAGCATCATCTCATTTTCTAGATCGTGACGGTCTTGTGTGTTATTACCCCTTAAATGGGTACTCATTTAACAGCTGAGTGGGCTCATAGTCCGACACGTAAATCCCCTTTTGTTATCGAAAACTACCGCATTCAGTAGGAATCGAACCGGGGTCCAGTGCGTAGAAGGCGAACGTGCCAACCGTTGCGCCATCCGGACTACTTTCCACTTTAAAATGAGATATTTTTTTGTCATTTGCATTATGACGCCATTTTACGATTTGTTTTTAATTAGTGAGTGACACTTTTTATATGTTGTTCGGGGGAGTTTTCGCGACACGATATGACTTTCATCGACAGGAAAATTATTTCCACCTCAAAGTTTAATTGAACTACGCTAAAGGTCGCCACACATGAACAAGCACAACCACGACCGAACTTCCATCGAGCCATCAATTTCATAGAACGTGCGGAAAAAAATTCCCCTCATTTCCACCGTTCTATGAAATTGATGGTTCGATGGAAGTTCGGTCGTGGTTGTGCTTGTTCACGTGTGGCAACCTTAAGGTCGCCACCCATTGACGAGCACGACCACGATCAAACTTCCATCGAACCATCAAATATCATAGAACGGTGGAAATAAGGGGAATTTTTTTTCCACACGTCCTATGAAATTGATGGTTCGATGGAAGTTTGGTCGTGGTTGTGCTCGTCAATGGGTGGCGACCTTTAAACTGGTAACGGATTTCAAACCCATCAACGAAAAAATCTTAGATCAAAAGTTTTAAATGTTGGGCTAATCAATTGCCATGCTCCAACTGAAGAGTTAGCAATGGTCAACGACCACTGCCGTTCCAGGGGGACTATGGAAAAGGATTTCAAGAATTCACAATGACCTTAATCAAGCTCGTCCATGTGACAGATCTATTTTAGTGATGTTACACAGAGCGATCGATCGGCCGATCCGTCGCCCGATATCGATATCGGCCGATGGATCGGCCTGTGTATGCGCCTATCGTTGGCGATTTTTTCTACAGTTCCATATAATTTAGATCAGCTGATATTTTGTGGCGATCCATCGGCCGATCTATCGGACGACGGATAGCATAATGTATGGCCGCTATTAGAACTTTCAAACGCCACCACCCTGTATCTTTTAAAGCGTTTGTCTACTATATTTTGATCCTACAACATTTATTGCTGGGAGTGATAGTTATCGCATCGAACGTAGTCCAGATGGCGCAACGGTAAGTATGTTCGCTTTCTACACACTGGGCCCCGGTTCGACTCCTACTGAATGCTGTAGTTTTCGATAAAAAAGGGCATTTATGTGTCGGACTATGAACCCACTCAGCTGTTAAATGAGTGGGTACTCATGGGGTAAATAACTCGGTAAAGCGTGTTGCTGATCACACACCTCTGCACAAGACATACCGTCACGATCTAGAAAGTGAGATGATGCTAAATCATCTCGAGGCCATGGTTCAAAATTGGACTGTTGCGCTAGTTATTTATTTTATAGTTATCGCGATGATATAAACAAAAAAGAAAACAAATTTGCTTCTCAAATAGCATAGCTAGCACAAGAGACCGCTGCACCGTGGGCGTGTTGCACCCTCAACAAGCGAACCGATACTGTCATGAGGGTTGCAATGCTGAATGTAATTAACCAAGTCTCTCAAATAACAACGCTCCTATGACGCGTTGCGCAGAACGATACGAAAATAAGACGCGGGATGACATTATTTTGTCTTCCTTGCATCGTGAACCAAGACCATGATACAAGGAATACAAGATATGGAATTGCGCATGCCGGCTCTCTGAATACCTACGTCATTGGTGAAATTGAAAAACCATGTCAAGCAGAGCCAGCATTACAATCCTCACGACAGTATCGCTTCGCTTGTTGAGGGTGCAGTACGCACACGATGCAGCGGTCTCTTGTGTGGGCTTTGCTTGATATGTGTGTTATTTGAGAAGCGGATTTCCTTTTGTGTTTATATCGCAATCATCTCAAGCGGAGACCGCTGCACCGTGCGCATCTTTCGCCGTGCGCGGCCTGCACCATGCGCGTCTTTCACCGTACGCGTACTGTTTCCTCAACAAGCGAAGCGGTACTGTCGCGAGGATTGCAATGCTGAGAGTTATGAACCATGATCCAAGGAATTGCGCATGCCGGCTCTCTGCATACCTACGTCATTGGCGTGATGCGCAGAAAAATAGGAAAATGAAACACGGGAATGCCTTATCTTGTATTCCTTGTATCATGGACCAAGACTACCTTGGCTCAACTACACTCAGGGTGGTGTTCACGTCTGAATTCGTACTTGCCCGCGTCGATGACAGCATTCAGAAATCCTGTCCAGCTTGTGGCCTCACTCCGCATGATGTTGAGCACATCTTCAACTGTCCTACAGCTCCTACTCGCTTAACACTTATTGCACTATGTATTGAGAGAGTTGCTTTTCTCCACCTGTACTTAGAGGAGAACAAAAATAGCGAAAGTCGATATTTATGATACACGCATGTACAATAAAACAGTTCCGAAATTGCTACAACAACATGGACATTAAAAATATGTATACGAGTATAACACACATATACTTTACATCTAAACATTGCTGCAACAACAACATGTCGACATCATGGCGATTCTAAAATGTATCCGTGTGACTTTATTTTCCCCTCATTTTGACGCAATTGGATTATGAATATTATGATTGAAAAAAAAAAATTATTTTATTTGAAATATTCTGATACTATTCTGAATCAACTTGATGCTGGCTAAGTTCATTTCTGATGTTTTGAATTAAATGCTTGCTTAAATGTCTTGCGCCAACATTCAAATTAAACAATAACCTTTTATTCAAATTTGATACAGTCCCCATCGTGACTTTTGACCCACCATTTATCATGATTTATCCTAACCTGCACTGTAATTAATAAATGCACAAAAAAAAACACCTATTGTAGACTGAATTATAATAACGAATCATCGTCAAAGAATATTTATAATAATAAAGCTTCTGTTATAGTGTGCGCAACGGACAGTAGGAGAAGTTCAAATGTGTCAAACGAGCGCGAACAAGAAATTTAACTATAACAGACCGAAGAGCTGATTTTCGTTGGCTGCGACTTGTGGACATTTTTCGCACACAATATAGCTGAAACATATAGCTAAAATGCGTTCGTCTACATAATGATTATTTATAATACATTAAAAATATTGCCGAGTTAGTACCTTTAAATGTGGCATTTTGATAAAGTATCAGTCCCAAAAAAGCCACCGAAATTATTTCTCTTTTGAAGAATGTCAAAACCTAGAGAAGAAAAATTTATTTTAAAAGAAAGCAATATAAAAAAAATACTACCATTAACTCCGTTCCAAAAGCCAGCACCAACAACGACATCCAATTGGAGCACAATAATTTCATCAACGAGCCAATGCTATTTGTTCCTATAACACGTGCCCAGCAGTATAGAGGAAGTAAAAAGTAGACTCCCACAGTATACGGAATGCTTTGTACTGTGAAATAAATTAAAAGCAAAGATAACTATTTTTCTTTTATCTTCTTCTGCTATATCTATAAAAGTGAATGTGTGTATGTATGAACACTTATACTCTCTAAACCGTTGCACAGAATTACGCGAAAATTTGTACAATGATTCACGTCACTGCGCAGGCTATAGACTGGCTAGCTATAGGGTTTTTCATTAAGAGCGATGCATTCTGTTTTTCAAATATAAGACTTGTGGGTTAATTATGGAAATGATTTTTATTTCAAATGAAAGTACAATCGATGCCATTAATTATGGAATACGATATCTTTCAAATGTCCGCCGCGGAAGCGCTGGCACGAGTGAATACGCTGGACCCAATTTTCCATGAAATTATCCATGCACACTTGTGAGATACTGCGGGTTGTGAATTAACAGTCGCTTGTGTGGGCTTCGCTCGCTCCGCGCTTAAGGGATCACAACCCTCAGTATCACACAAACATGAACGCTCGCTTCGCTCGCTCTGGGTACAACAGTCCCTTGTGTGGGCTCCGCCCGCTCCGCGCTTATGGGATCATAACCCTCAGTATTGCACATACATGGACGCTCGCTTCGCTCGCTCTGGGTACAACAGTCCCATGTGTGGTCTCCGCTCGCCACGCTCGCTCCGCACTTAAGGGATCACAACCATCAGTATCGCACAAACATGAACGCTCGCTCTGGACACTGCATGGTTATTTTCGTTTTTATCGCATGCCGTATTTCGATTTGAAACCGGTATTGTCCATGCACAGCTTATTTCGTTTATTTTCCGATGAATACTTTCGTTTCCAAACCAAAGTATCTATATGGATTATTTCGTATGCTTTATTTCGCTATGGCTTATTTCGGTGCCTCAACTGAGCTCTCCCAACGAGATCTCGGTCGTCCTCGCAGTCTCGCTGCGTAGATTCGTCGGGCGTTCATTGCTCTCTTTGGCACGCGATCATCGTCCATTCGAAGTACATGCCCTGCCCATTGAAGTCTTTGTAGTTTGACGATTTTCGAAACTTCCAGCTTATCGTACAGTTCATACAACTTATGGTTGTACCGGATGCGCCATCCATCTCGATCGCGAACGGCCCCGAAAATTCGCCGCAGAACCTTACGTTCAAATGTGTCTAGCATGTTTCCGGAGGCTTGAGTTAGGGTCCATGCTTCGCAGCCATAGCATAGCACTGGTCGTATAATGGTTATGTACACGCGGAGCTTCGTGTTTCTGTACACATGCTTCGGTTTCATTATGGGGAGAACCGAGAAAAAAGTCTTATTAGCTAACTATATCCGTCGCTTGATTTCGTCAGTTTCGTTGGCGTTCCTCGACAAGTTGCAACCCAGGTATATGAAACGCATTACCTCGATTGTTTGACATTTTTCCTTTTTTATGATTAGGTTTAAGGTTTAAGACAAAACAATAGCATACTACTACTAATCAATTGCCCTAACCCCTTGTGGAGCATAGCGCATCAACTGCTCCATGTGGCCCAGTTGACGTTTCATTGGCTTAAACTGGTTTCGGAGAATGCAGTTTGCCAGCATGCACCTCCTGCGCATCCATGGCCACGCCAAATGCCAACAGAGCAATGAAGAGGGAGAGGAGGACGGAGGAAAAAAACAGAAAAGTAACGAATTTCATTGACAAAATGGCTGACAAAGATTTTAAAATCACCGACGAGGAAATAAAAAAGATCACTCGACAAAAGGAGCTTGACAAAGAAGAAATGCAATTGGAAACAGTTGCCGCAAAGAAGCGAAAATGTGAAAACAAGTTAAAAAGTTTCAAGCCAAAGTGGATTGAAATCAAAAGAAAAGTTGTGTGATTTTTGCATGTGCCAACTGTTCATTAAAAAAATACAATGAAAAAAAAGAAAATGCATGAGAACTGTAAACATGGCTTATTTCAAATAACATTTAAATGAGTCGTTTCTACACTTGCGAGCAAAAATACTGAATCAAACCGAAAGCACGTGTATTTGTATGTATATTTTTAAAAGTACGTTTTGTATCCCTACAAATCGTATGTCATTTGAAAGTTTGAGATCTTATCTTTACAATGATACCTTTTTTATCACCATTTAATGAGAATTTTAGAATGAACGCTACCTGGAGCTAAAAAGTCGGCTAAATTGAACATTTATGAATAGGTTATTACAAGGCAAACTAACCCTATAAATGCATCCGCAAAGGGTTTTCAGTGGTCAGTTGAATCTGGAAGGTCGATTGAATAAGTTTAAAGCAATAAACGTCACAATTTTGTCATTCATGAGTACCACGCCTCAGCAGGCGGCTCAAGTTGTCGCCCTATTTTCGGAAGGGCTTACTCAGAGAACAGTCGCTCGTCAGCTAGGAATGAGTCAGTCTACTGTGTCAAGAGTGTTTCGGGGGGAAGGTAGCTACATTCAAAGACCCCGACCCGGCCGCTCTAGGTGCACTTCCGATAGAGACGATCGTTTTATTGTGACAAGTATGCTACGAAATCGGCACCTCACGGGAGTTGACGTCCAGCAGAATCTGAGGGATGTTCGCGGAGTAGCTGTAAGCGAGTGGACAGTGAGGATACGACTAAAGGAAGCGAATTTGACTCCAAGACGGCCCGCCACAGGCCCAAAATTGACCCCACATTACCGAAAAGCGCGACTCACGTTTGTCAGGAATCACTTAAATTGGACCCTCGAGCAATGGCGGTCCGTATTGTTCACCGACGAGACCAGAGTGTGTCTAGTGGCAGTGACAGAAGAGGTCGGGTATACAGGCGTCCAGGTGAGCGATTTACGCAATGCTGTATCACACAAACGGTAGCATACGGGGGCGGTTCGTGTATGGTGTGGGCCGGTATCTCTGTGGATTCAAAAACGGAAATTGTATTCATGCCCTCTGGAGGCCGAGGAGGAGGGCTGACAGCCGAACGGTATATTACCGGTATTCGACGTGGCCATATTGTTCCCTACGCAGCATCTATTGGCGACAACTTGACTTTAATGCACGACAATGCACGATGTCACACATCGCGTCAAGCACAGCAGTTCCTGAACGAAGCTAATATTGCGACAATTGACTGGCCTGCACGCAGTCCAGACTTAAATCCCATTGAGCACTTGTGGGACGAGCTCAAAAGAAGAGTCCGACACAGAGATCCCGCGCCTTCGATTATCGACGAATTGAAGGAGGCCTTAATAGAGGAATGGAGCGAAATTGCTCAAGATAACATCCTACTTTTTTATTTCAAGCCCCACTCTTTTAAAATCTATCTTCAAATATTGTTAAAAATGGTATCAGTGTAAAGCTAAGATTTCAAGTTTTCTAATGATATACGATTTATAGGGATACATAATGTACTTTTCAAAATATGTATACAAATACACGTGCTTTCGGTTTGATTCAGTATTTTTGCTCGCAAGTGTATAATATGTATGGATATGTGCGAGTATACTTACAATAAATAAAAACTAGTAATACAATCCAGCCAATTATCATGACAGTATAGACTTTAGCCGGTCGGAATGAACATCCCTTTTGGCAATTTTGGAGTAGCGACAATAAATAGGAAATCCATCCAAGGAAAGATAAAGCGGTGCAAAATAGCAAGGGCCGTTGGTAGTACATTTGGTAAAATTCGATTCCTTCGATAGTCGAATCAATTGCATATTCACAATGGTGAATCTGTAGAAAATAGTAGTATTAATGAGCATCTTTACATTATTATGTACATACGAGTACGTACGGTGTACTTACCGCCCTCTCATAGTTTCCACTTTGAATATTTCGTCGTATTTCAGACTTCAATATTTCTACAGAACGCTC
The DNA here is from genome assembly GCA_964017055.1 of Chloromyia formosa. Classification (NCBI taxonomy): domain Eukaryota; kingdom Metazoa; phylum Arthropoda; class Insecta; order Diptera; family Stratiomyidae; genus Chloromyia; species Chloromyia formosa. The sequence goes on from OZ024818.1 coordinate 57,168,865, forward strand.
ATTTAACTTTTCAAATGAAGGCAAGAACTTTGAGAAAACTCCTTTCTGAAATCCGTTGAAAAGCTTTTCGTATTGGGTTAATACTTGCAACATGTTATTAAACATTGCTTCTGCTAGATAATCCTTTGCAACCTTCAGAATGGGCCATGACAACTTTCCATAATTATTCATTGGCATAGCAATCCCTATAAGAGCCGCCATCAGGGGTGCAATATCTACTTGTTCTACATCAAGGGTTGTCATTTTTCTTCCAGCTATATCCCTGGTTTTTAATCTGGAAAATACATGGTAAAAAAAAGTTTTTTTTTTAAATGCGATTCATACCTGCTATCTGCCATGTTTTGTAAAAAATGCCAATCATGCACTCCAGCCCCCCAAACATACAAGGGTGTTTCAGTTTCAAGAATATTTCCAGCTCCGTGGGACCCTTTATCAGTCATTCCATGATCTGAAGTTAAAACATAGGCGGTTTCACCGTCGTCGAAAATATCATCGAAAAATTCATGCATTTCAGCAATTCCATTGTCAGTAACTCTCAAATTTTCCAAAAATAAACTAAAAACAAAATTGTTCAATATTTTTGTTAAATTTTATGGAACCGGTCGAAGCATAGTGGTTCGCGTTTTTGACCAATAGTGGGTTTAATTTGCGTGGGCGGCTCAGTATACCGCCCTAGAACACTTGCTCTATATCCCACAACGGTAAACCCACGATTAGCCAAGGCGCGAACCACAATGCGTCGCGCGGTAAAATAGGATTATATCAAATTTATAAATGAGAAGAAGTGTTCGAAAATATGATAGACATCTTTAAATTACAAAATAGCATTAAATTATTCTTAACTATTTTCGATTCTTCCTCCGTACTTGTAAATAAAAAAATGTTCTTACGGAGAACCCGGTTTATGTACATGCCCAGCTGTATCCAACCCTAATAAATGCAAAAAGAAAACAACCTTTGATTCTCTTCTCAGTTTATCGGAGTTTTTCGTAATATAATCCTGCGCTTCTGAAAAGACCCATTTATCTAAATGATAAGTTTTATCTTTCCCCGAGAAGTCTAGTGCATGATCATAGGCATGGAACTCCATTTTCTTATCATAATCCGCTTTGGAGAAAATGGACAACACATCGTTACTACCCCATGCGTAAGATTTCTGAAAATTTAATAAAAGAAAATATGTTAACAAAGAACAAACTAGCCTTCGGCTAAATTGCCTATATCATGTTAAAATGTATCCCGTGAAAATCAGACAAACGGTTCAATTGTATAGGTCTGTAGGAACATTCCTTTTTTTTCCTTCTCCTTTGAACACACGTGCATAAACCCTGATATAAGCTCATCGATCTGAACCGCACAGGCGATGCGTATATGTGTTCGGGTTGGCTGAATCCTATAAGGATTGTATGGCCATTTTGTAACGCGAAACTATGGTTTTCGTAGTAACTCCCGATTAAGTGTAACAACTTCGAGACGTATAATGAACGAACGCGAAACCGGTAGTATATTGATTAAAAGATAGATCAACGTGAAAAAAAAAACAACCCATAGTATAAAGTATTTTACTGTTCTCAGAGATTCATCCAAGATTCCAAGTGATCGACTGATTCCATCTTATTTCAGAAAAAAATAATTTAAACTTTATTATCTTATGACTAGTGTTTAATAGGTCTTTGGCCAAAAAGGAAAAGAGAAATGACTACTTCTTCGTCAGAAAGGGATATTTCTTTTTTCGATCTCATATGCTAATATAACCCAACCCTCCGGGCCTATTTCCTTTAGGGAATCAGCAAAACCATTATTAATTCCATTTAGGATCGGAAACTTAGCTCGCATACTGTAATATCTAGGGCATTCCATTATTATATGGTAGTTGTTTTCAGGCACATTACAGTGAGTGCAATCCGGAGACGGGATCTTATTAATTTTATTTAAAAAAGCTTTGTTGTAACTATGATTGATAATAAGGCGATTAGCTATTTTAATGATTTTAGGTTTAGTATGTTTCAATTTAATCTTTTTATACCAGCTTTCAGTATCTACTTTGCTAATGATTTTGTGAAAGAATCGCCCTTTTTCTCTAGATGTGAGGTCGAAATCCTCTTGCCATCTCCTAAAAATACGTTCTTTAATTATATTCAAGGCTTGATTTAGTGAGAATGATGGGATGAATGGAGTTCCATCTAATCTGGCTTCGTTCGCCAACCTATCCACTCGTTCATTAAATGTCAGACCTCTATGGGACGGGATCCATATTAAAATCAGTCTATTTATATTAGATGAATGGACCGTTTCTTTGATGAGTTGTGCCGTTGGAGAATCACAGTCTTTTTTATTAACGATATCACAGGCCACATTAGTATCTGTGAAGATAGATACGTATGGAAGGTTCCTGTTAGCGGCATGTTGCACTGCTTTAAGTATAGCTACTAATTCCGCTTCCACTACTGAAGTATCAGCAGGTAAGCTGAACTTACCCACGGCTTCATCAGACTTATTAATAAACGCCGCCCCCACAGAGGTCGTGTCTTTGGATGCATCGGTAAAAATTGCTGTTTCATTTGGATCCAGAACGAGCCCCAGCAAGGATCCCAGGTTGTCATTTAATAAATCCTCATCACTTACAATATTAATTTTTTTTATCTTTATTAAAGATGAGTATTTTATTCGCAGGAGTGTTATTTTTAAGATGTGGAAGGTCTCTAAGAATATCGCCAAATATCCTCCAGCATTCCCCATAACTAGACTCAATATTTTCAAGGATCGCATTCTCAATCCATAATTCCACAAACTCTGGCTCGAATGTAATTCTTTTTGCCATTTCTTTGGCCGTGAGCCATAATCCTCTAAGAGTCGGCGGAAGTTCATTGGCCAACACGTAAAGTGCATTTATCGGGGTGGATGGGGTGACCCCTAGACATTTCCTTAAAAATGGATTGAAGTAGGATGTTACCTTGTTGGTAGTTGTGGTATTCATATTAGCCGTAGTTGTTCTCGCATACTCAATTTTTGGACGAATGTGGGTCCTAAACAAGGTTAGCGCCTTGCTAGGATGTAGACCTTCAGTTTGTTTATTAATTACATTAAAAGTTAATTTATTAAAATTATTTTTCTTTATTACTTCATGATAATGGGGAAGAACCGATAGATTCCAAGATATAAAGAATCCAAGATATTTAAGTTTGTTAGAATTCGTGATGATTTGATTATTAACGTAAATATTATGTTGTGAGCAATTAGCTTTAGAAAAAATAAAAAATTGAGATTTCTCAAAATTGACCGGAAGCTTAAGATTAGTTAATGTATTAATAAACTTCGATGCAAATAATTCAAGGTTATCTATGGCTTCCTGGGTATTTTTCCCCCGAGAAAGCAATAAGAAATCATCAGCAAATTGGTATATGATATTGAATTCGTCTGACAATTCATAAATTTCATTGGTGTATAAGTTGAATAACGTTGGACTAAGGCAACTGCCCTGAGGCAGTCCATTATCCACCACCAGCTGAACTTCATCAAGGATCAACAGTCGTTCTCTTAGAAACTGGTTCATCCAACTAGTAATATCAGGTGGAATGTTTAGCCGACTCATGGTTTGGGCGAGTTTGGATCGGTCCACATTCTCATATGCAGAGCTTATATCAAATACAGCACACACAGAGACCATTTTATTAGTTTTATTAATTTGAACAGTGTTAATGAGGTCATTAATACAGTGTGTGGTGGCTTTTTTGGGCCTAAAAGCATATGAATTTTTTGATAATATTTGGTGCTCATTGATGAATTGAGTTAGTCTGTTTAACACCATTTTGTTGATTAGTTTCAGTGGGACACTCAGTAATGAAATAGGGCGGTAGTTTTGAATAAGATTTAAATCTTTATTGGGTTTGGGAATGGGAATAATTTTTATGATTTTCCAAAGTGCCGGGATTGTTTTGGATTCCCAGTAATTGTTTAGGATTTCTAAAAATTTACTTTTGGCATCAGAATTCATCATTTTTATATGTTTGTATGAGATCCCATCAACCCCGGGAGCTGAGTTATTGCTCTTATTATGTAGTGCCCTGAAGAGATCCGAGATATCAAATTCAATGCTGTCATGTTCATTATCCTGATGGTGGTCCTCTAACGCAGTCAATGGCCGACTAGGTTTACAAAGGTTTAAGAATTCTGTCTTTCTCTCAGTGACCCAAGTGCCACAGTCGTTCTGAGAAAAGAAAGTATGTTGGACGTTCTTAAACAACTCATGCATCTCTTTAGGATCTTTGGAAAGGTTCATACGGTTAATTGTCTCCTTCCAGGTTTTTCTTTTTTCTGTTCTAACCGCCCTCTTCCAAGTGTACTTGGCCTCCTGTAGTGCTGAGAGATTTTCGAAATTATTATTCAGCTTAAATTTAGCAGATGTTTGTTTCAGCTCCAGAAATAAGGCTTTCAGGTTGTTGTTCCACCATTTTTTTGGGGTATACGAATTTTTCTCGACAAAGAAAGTAGCATCCTTAATCGAGCGTTTCATGGCTTTATTAAAGCTGTTGATGTCATTTTCAAACTCGATCTTTTCCATATTGTTTTTCAGGATAGAGTAGTTCACGATTTTCTTTTTCTTAATGGGAGTTCTATTATGTATGTGAAAAATAATAGGGATGTGCCTGGAACCAAATATCCTCACATTCAATGTGTGCCAGTTTTTAATAAGGTCCGTACGGTTAGTAAACGTGACATCCAATACCGATGGTCTCCCAGTATTGGTGATGAATGTTGATGCACCATTGTTGCAGATGTTGAGGCCACAATCTGCCGTTAAATTATCCAAGACAACACCCCTATTATTATCAAATCTACTGCCCCAGTCCAATTTGTGAGCGTTGAAGTCTCCCACACATAAAAGATTTTTGTTACTGTAGTTCCGAATTTTACAGAATAAATCTGTAAGGTTTGTTGTAAAAACCCTTTCTTCCTCCTTATTTCTCGAAGGGGGTATATAAACATTTAAAATAATAAAATTCTCTGGGAGATTTGTCGTTTCGACGACAATAAAATTCAAAGGATTCTGTAATTAAATTGCCTTACATCTAATTTTTTTTACAATCAGCATGGCCACTCCACCGTAACCATCACTTCTACCATTAAAAAAAGAATAATAGTTGCTAAAATATGGTTTAAACTTATTAGGATTTAATAATGTTTCTTGAATTAATGCTATGTCAATTTTGTGCTGATGGCAAAATGATTCAAATGTGTCTTTGTTCTTATTTCCTAGTCCCTGTATGTTCAATTGAACACACTTCATTGTGGTTTGTACACTGCCTTTTTAATCTGTTTGTATCTAGATTATCGTTTTGCGTAATGCCTATATTTGCTTCTTTAGAATAGTTACTAATGAACGCCCTTATGTTGGGGTCATTAGGGTCCCAGTTATTTTCAATAAATTCCAATAGATTCTTACATTTATTTTCCAAATTTATTATTAATTGTGTCTGATTATACCTCGCGCAAGGCTCCGTTGGTTGAGGGGTATTATAGTAATTCATATTCGCGTTGGTATTATACGACTTTGTTAGACTGTTATTAATCTCTTTGTTACCGTTTGGATACATGAAGGCAAGTTGATTAGGTATTGTCACGGGTCTGATGATGTCCTCGTGTCCTTGTCTAATTTTTTCATACATATTTGTCCATTTTGGCTACTGTTGCAAAGGTCCTCTTTCCTAGTTGGATTTTATTAGCATCTTCAACTCTGTTTCTAAAAATGTCCTGGTTTCGATTATTAGTCTGTGCTTGTTTTCTGTTGTTTGCCATGGCTTCTGTTACACTCGGGTAGTCACTGACATATTTTTTAGAACCTAATATACTATAGTAATTACTATAGTTTCCCTCGAGTACTTCTTTCCTTGACTTATTAGACACCGTTATGATTTCCAACGTTTTTTGTTCTTGTCTTCTCTTGGGGCAGTCTGGGTTGAAGAAGTTATGTTGTTCAGATCCGCATAATATACACAAAATATTGGTGCAAGTTTGATTACAGGCGTCAAAATCTGAACCACATTTCAAACATTTCCTGACCTTCGCTTTGCAGAATTAGCTTACATGTCCAATTCTGCCGCAATTGTAGCATAAGCGTACTCTTGGGATGAAATATTCAACCTTCTTGATTGCATGACCGTAGTATATGATACTTGGAATTTTGACCGTGTCGAATTCAACCTCAATTGACGTAGTTGGCACGATGTTTCCGTCATTATCTTTCCTGTTGAACCGATAAACGCTAAGGATGCCACATGCACCTTGGAGTTTTTCCATTAACTTTTCATCGGATATGCAAATAGGTACGTCTCGGATGATACCATAACAAGAGATACAATTTTGAGGGATGTACGCCTTGTACCCATTGGTTTTTAATGTCGGATTAGATATAATCGCGTTTGCATCTTTGGGATTATTAAACGTCACTTTTGCCGACCGGAAATTTGCGTATTGGATACTTACTAGTCCCCTAACACGACAGTGTTCCAGGAAATCGTTAAGTACCATTTCCGAGATCCTCTTATCCTCGGTATTTTGGATCATAACTACAAATTCTTTTTCCGTTGAGTCCTCTTGATATTTATAAGTCCTCATAGTACGGCTATTGGTTCCATTATTGTCATCACATGACTTAGCGGTATCCTTTTCCTCATGTTGGGCGTCACTAACCACGTGCGTGTCAACCATGCTTTTATTTTTGGATGCATTGGTGTTATCCACTGAATCAATTATTCCGATCATTTTAACTGGGGTTACATCCCTCGATCTTTGACCACCCGAAGTCTTTTTCTTTTTTTTATTTTCTCCCCGGGTGTCCGGGGGAACCGGCTCTTCCATCTTAACCTCTAACCTAAAACCACTCAAACACTACTCGTTCTATGTACCTAGTATCAACTAGAAAAAAAAAACAAAAAGCCACTACAACTTGTTTAAAGATGGAACTAATCAACCCCGGAATACAAATATGGAATAATCTCACCAACTAAGAAGAACTCCACAAAAAGGAACGCCACAATAGCCGACCACGATGATCGATCCGATTCAACCACTATACTCTGTGAAAAAAGACGATCACGACCCGACTACGTCGACCACCAATCGCTTCCTTATGCAGAATGGTGAGGAACATTCCTGTTTAGCGAATATTAGGGAGAGTTCTCAGTACTGCAATTTAGAATTTTCACCACCCCGACGGAATTTCCGATTTAGGCCTAGTTACAGTTCCTATGCGAAAAAAAACCTCATGCAACAATTTTCACTTGCAAATTTTTTGAGGTGAATGTAATTTTTTTATGGTATTTTTGTGCACGTTTTGTTTACACATGCAAAAATCACACAATTTTTCTTTTGATTTCAATCCACTTTCGCTGAAACTTTTTAACTTGATTTCTTCACTTGTTTTCGGCAACTGTTTCCAATTCCATTTCTTGTTTGTCTAGCTCTTCTCGTCGATTGATAATTTCATTTCCTCGTTGGTGATTTTATAATCTTCATCAGCCATTTCATCATCAAATTCCTTTTTTAAAACATTTCCATATCCCCACTCATACAATCCGAATGCTGGTGTATCTACGTCTATTCCTACTGTAAATATATGTATGATGAGCTCATACAATAAATCCTAAAAGTGGCCTATAATATAGCCAAACATTATGCTTAATAGTCGCAGTCTAAACAATTGATCGAACTGTGGCTAAACTGGTCGTGTTGCCTCGTCAATGGATCTAAAAGCAACACCTGAAGAGTGAAGATCCATTGGCGACGAAACCAGTTTGTAGTCAAGAGTCAACTCAAACAGTGGCCTCTGCTCCGCTCGATGCGATTTTAAATAAACATTGTTTAATTTCAGGAAGTATTTTAAAAAGCCACGGATTGACCGGATCAGCCACGACGATCACGCGAGCATTTAACGGATTATTCCTTCGCTACCTGAATAAACCGGGGGTCGAGGAGGTCAAGAAATACAAACTGGGCATCATCGCAGTCCAGGAAATAACTTGGAAGGGCAGCGAGATCAACTTCGCTCCCACGGCAGCCGGTTCTGCGCACCGAAGTGACCCGTTCACTAGCAACGGCCAAGGGTGGCCAAACCCCTTTGATGCCAGTAGGCGTTGCTACTACCACAACAACAACAAGAAATCACACACAACTTTCAAAAGCGGTAAGTGTACGGTGACTGCCCTACACAATCTTATAAGAACTATCGAAAAATCTTTTAATGATAAGGTAATAGCATTATGTGCCTTCTTTGACATTGAGGGTGCTTTTGAAAACACCGGCTATGAATGCATATCCCGAGCTCAGGAGTATACTTTCTGCTACGATCACATGGATAGATGCTATGCTTCGTGGAAGGGAGATCTTCTCAACGCTAGGCAGCACCACGATTAGAGTCAGAGATATAATGTCGACAAGGAGGAGTCCTCTCACCGCTACTGTGGTCACTGATTGTAGACGAACAGTTGCTCGGATATTATGCAATCGGATACGCTGATGACAAAACTATTGTTGTCAAGGGCAAATTACAATCCACCGTCTCTGAACTGAAGTGCTGGGAGCAGCCCTCGATGTGGTTTTGAACTGGAGCTATGAGGTGGGTTTAAATGTAAACCCACAAAAACCATCATAGTGTCTCTTACTCGTAAACGCAACCTAACCTCCGGGTCAGTTCCACTAGGTAGGACGGTTTTAGAGTATTGGAAGGAAGCTTAGATTGGCGGTTGAGCTGGAATACTCACATCGAAAATGTAATTAACAAAGCCACACGAATAATATGGGCTTGCAAAAGTGTCTTTGGACGGACATAGGTCTGACTCCAAGGATGGTTGGCTGGATATTTTCATCAAAGAAAAAGCAGCGCTCGATGCTCTTAGGCGAAATTCACAGACACGACACCGCGCTGCACGACTGCTTGAAATTTCAGTCGAGATACACAGCATCAAATGGGCGGATTCACACTCATCGCTCAGCATGCGATACGATCGACTATGCTTGGCTATTGTGCGTGGCTGCGTCGGAGCTGAAAATGTAGCTAATCTGAATATCGCCTTAGGGTGCATCTAATTTCTGAAGTATGTGACTACCGTGACATTGGTCACATGACCATTCTAAAACAAATTCCTGGCTTAGGGAGTTCCGCTTCGGCAATAAATTCTTAGCCGTCATCCCGGACCGTACGGAATGGGAGAATGGCAATCCCTGTCCAGACCACAGATGTATCATGTGCTACACCAATGGGTCTAAGACTGAACAGAGAGTAGGTGCTGTCATATTGGTCCCAACACCAGGATTTCAATCGCTATGGGTACTTGGCAAAGCGTTTTTCAAGCCGAGATCCATGCTACTGAGGTCTGCACCAGCATAATCTGAGAAAAGAAACCTCGTGGCGCACACATTGCTATATGCTCAGATAGCCAGGCGGTCTCTCTTCGCATAGGATATTTTCTAGATTGGTGAAAGCGTGTAGTGAACTTCTCCAATGTCTGGCGACCGACAACCGAATCTTTCTGTATTGGGTGCCGAGTCACTGTGGCAATGAGGGAAATGAAACAGCGGGTGAATTTGCTAGCCATGGTTCATCATCAAATTTTCTCGGACCGGAACCCTATAGTGGTCTAGGCTTGGCTACAGCCAGGTCAACCATCAATCAGTTTGTGCACTGGATGGCGTATCGTTGAGCTGCTTGTCTTCAGATCGACGACTCGTACAAATCCGTCACTTCCTGTATGAGTAGCGACCACCCTGGCCATTGCCCATTTCAATGGTGGAACAGGTCAGAAAAGTATAACGATTCGGAGGGGAATATTTTCAGATTCAAAAACTGACAGTTGTGTTAGAGAATATGGAGGATAAATCGAGAAAAGTCTGCTCCTAATCCGCCCGTAGGACCACAGCCAATTTCTGCTTTTTTTTATTTGATACGTTCCTTTTTCTACAATAGTCGAAAACACACAACTAAAGCGACGGCTAATTTTCAAATTCGAATGTAAACAATAATTTCTTTCTATTTCGTGTCCATTTTCTCGAATATTTTAATTTTATCGGCAATTAAACTTACCAGAATCGTGGTGAACCTATTCTAAGGCCGAGTTTATCCAAACTGCGGCAGCCACCGCGGTTTACAAATGTACATTGAATTTAAATGCAACCTGGCCGCTCAACAAACCGCGGTGGCTCCCGCCGCGGTTTGTTCCATTTAAATTAAAAGTGAATTTGTAAACCGCAGGTGCTCCCGCAGCATCTAAACTCGACCTAATTTGCACCTTTGGAAAACACTCTATCGCTCAACTTCCGACGAAAATGATTGAAAAGGACAATTAAAATACAAAATGACAAATATGTTACAAAAGTGTTGCTGGATGTTTCCTTTAAATCAATCTCGAGTTAAATATCTTCACTAAGCAAGCATATTAATTATGACCTTGTAGATTCTGGTACCAGTAATAGAGACATATGCTGAAAAAAAAAACCGACAACGGTGTATCAGACGATCGTGCCACAGATAGGTAACGCCATGCATGCTTGAGTATAGCCCGTGTTGTCCATGTGGACATGGACTCTGGGCATAGATAGACAGATAAAGGTGGGCTGTGGGTCGTATTGGAACCACAAGCACTGCGAACTTGAGGTCTATTGTGCTATTGCCCTTTCTATCGAGAAGCAGGCTAAATCATTCAGCCGACTCTTCTCGATAAATTAACTGACCTGGCAAGGTTCTAAAGAAGAGATGTCCTCGGCCAAGGGAAATGTTATGCCGAAGCATTCGGTACGTCTTTGAGCAAGCCCTTCGCACTCTCGAAGCAAGGACTGTGGGGTTTCATCATCGGCCTCGCAAAATTGGCAACTAGCGTCTGATACAATTTGCATGGTTTTAAGGTGACCCCTCAGACGTGAGTGTCCCGTTAAAATTCTACAAATTATTCTGACTCTGTTCTTGCTCAAGGTACGAACGCGTGAATTGCGTTGGAGCACGTGTGCTATTCCAGTCTCTTATGTGCAGTAGCAGAGTGGTATCCCGAAAAACAGTTCTGGGCCAAAGATGGGGACGACGGCGGCTCGGTTTACTACCCTATCTGCCAGCACATTGACCTCGATGCCCGAATGACCAGGGACCCAGTAAAGTGTGAGTTTGTTCGTTGAACCCACATTATGGAGGACTTCACTTTTCAACCAGCTTAGTTGGCTTGGGGTCAACTTGATCCCTATGTCGCAGGCCTAGAGTCTTACGATTGCTTCTGCTCGATTGCTTGCTCTAGCTTCTGCTTCAATGTGTACACCCATGGACGGGAGGTCGAGTAAAACTTCTGAAGCAACTGTTGGACAAGAGTGCATGGCTCTAGTGATGGCATTACAGGCAAGTCTCTCTTATTCAGAGCCGTTCTGCCGGCTGAGGTAATGGCTCTTTTCAACTAGACGGCCGCACCGTAATCTACTATAGGCCTGACGATTGCTTTGTAGATCTACAAAACTATGTGGGGCTTAGTCCCGCATATCTTGCCGACATATTGTCTGCAGATCCACAGAGCTTTAATTGCCTTATCGGAAGTCAAGTCAGGTGTTCTGCCCAGGTAACTTAGTGTCAAGGATAACACCCAAATATTTGAAATTTGACATCCGTTTTATAGGAGAGTTGTATATGAGCGAAAACCTGAGTGTCCTGAGCCCTGCGGGCATCCGTGCATGACGTTTGCTGAGAGAGTACCGTTTCCTATCATAGTAATGATCTTTCTAGAGGACAGCATACATTTCACCCAGACTGTGATGGTGAGATCGGCTCCTTTGGGTCGAAGGGCACTTCCAATGGATTCGAAGCAGGTATTGTCAAATGCCCCTTCGATATCAAGAAACGCACATAATGCCGTTTCGTTGGCTTCAATTTCGACAACGAGGTTGAGGATAGCCGTTTCAGTTGATTTGCCGGGTTGATAGGCAAACTGTCTGGGGTGAAGTGGGTTATTCACAAGGAGCGATGTCCTGATGTGAGCGTCGAGGATCTTCTCCATGCTCTTCAGCATGAACGATGTCAGGCTGATAGGTCGATAGGATTTAGGATCATCCATAGGTCTGCAGCCCAATTTTGGAATGAAGACCACCCTCACTGAGGTCTAGGTATTGGGAATGTGACCCAGCGCGAAGCTGCTTCTAAACTCTCTCTGGGCATGTCCAACATCGGCCCTAGAAGCGGATATTGGACTGATTTCCCATATATAAATCTGCATGCCTAAATGCTCTGAAAACCGTCTGACGTACAGGTGTAAAATGGGGTCTATCAATGAGTTCGGGTGAAATTTAAAAAAATGGGTTCTAACCAAAGAGACATCAAGGCTAACAAACACCTTTACTGTAAATCCAGAGCAGTTGCACGGCCTACAAAAATGTTTTGCAGAAGACATTATGAGCTCCGTTGTCGTCAGTACTGACCGAAATGGTACAGAGAGTACAACCCTGTGTGGAGAATAAGAACTCTTATTTGTTAATTGCCTTGACCCCTTCAGGGGCATCGGCGCGTCAACATCTCTTGCATTTCTATGCCTTGTTGACGTTTCGATAGCATATCTACTTTTTCGGAAGTGCAGTTGCTAGCATGCTCCTATCCACGCCGTCTTCATACTGACAAGCTCGGAGCACTGTGAGAGTTCTATTAGTACCCACACACAGTTTTTGATCGCGCCGAGATTTGAACTCCCGAGCTCTAGATTAGTATCCTAGAGCGGTGACCGAACGACTACGGCCACTGAGCGCAATAAATCTTATTGGCACCGATCATATTCTGAAATTTTAATCAGATTCAATAGATAGAATACAATAAAGCGGAAAATTGTTAGAATTTGCTTTTAACACAATTTGTCATTATGTTGTCAGTGTGTTGAAAGTAAAGGAATGTTTGATTGGGAACAGATAATAAATAATCTTGTTTGAATACAGATTGAATATTCACCTTGCTCCGGTTGAAAACTGAATCAAAATCGATTGGGTTTTCTCGCCAACCTTTTGTTACAGCCGTCGGATCTTCATAAAGCCCTGTTAAAAGAATATTGTTTATTATTATTTTGATGTTCATCTATACGGAAGACATTAACCTGCAATCAACGCAATGTGTCCTGGACGAGATTCCGTTGGTACACGTGTATGTGATATTCCAACCAATCCTTTAGACAAGAACATATCTCTTATACGTGGAATATTTGTACAATTTTGATCAAAAAATGACTCTGCCCTTAGTCCGTCCATCACAAAAAGAACCAGACTGTCAAAAAATCCAAATATAATAAAAGCAAGCAAAAATATATTTTATTATATTGTCAATTACCGTTTAGCGGGAGGATTCGTCAACTCTGATTGGGGATGAAGTCCTTGGATCACCGGGGAACGAAAATAAATAACGAATATAGATCCAAGAAACATTAGGTGTACAAAGAAAGTCTCAATAATCCAGGCCATTTTTGGTCCAGTATGCTGCAATGAAATGTTTTCTAACATTTAGATTATACATATTTTAATATAATTTACAATCGCCATTTGGTCAATATTCATTGGCAATATTTACTTTTCTTTTAAAATTGTTGTTAATTGCCTTGACCCCTCCAAGGGCATGGGCACGTCAACATCTCTTGCATTCTACGCCTTGTTAACGTTTCAATAGCATATAGATTTTGGATGGTGCAGTTGCTAGCATGCACCTCCTATCCGAGCTGTCTTTTACTGACGAGCTTGGAGCGCTGTGGGAGTTTTATAACAATACCCACAGGCAATTTTTATTGACGCGCCGGGGGTCGAACCCATGTCAATATGTTGCAGGGATTTAGAGCACTTCGTCCTTTTAGGCGGCTATTACACTATAAAATTTATTTTACAAATATCTTTGACGCAAGATATTTTAAAAGGACTTTTATGAATGATATTAGCCGCTAAAGGGGGAAGGTGTGCAAGCATATTAGAAAAGTAGTTGAAACAAGCAACGTCCATGTCGCAAATCTTTTCTTAGGCGGCTTTTACACTATAAAAGTTCTTTCAAAATAGCTTTCATAAAAGATATTTGTAAAAGAACTTTTATAGTGTAATAGCCGCCTTATAAAGTTTCCGGCAAACAGGAGTGAAATTTTATTGCACTTTTCTCCGGAAACCCTTTTACTTTTTACATCGGCATTGCACTATTTGACTTTTCAATGGACTCTGAAGCCGCACTTAAGGAATTTCCAACTAAAGCGGAAATGAATTCTTTAAGTCCGACTTCAAAGTCCATTTGCGCTTTAAGGAAGGTACTAAAGCTGAGTACTTCGTGTGAAATCTCATACAAAAACTGTCAAAAGTTGCGTTCGCACGAAAAATTTTCGCTCTCTCAGTACTAACACATTTCATTCAAAGGAAAAAGTCTTCACATCATTATGAGCAATTTTCACGCGAAAAAAATTACTTTGCCGCACTTTATTTCGCTTGAAAATCGGTCTTTTGAGTAGAGGGAAAATCACGTGTTGTGTAGAGCGCCGCGGTAATGTGCAGTGTGCAAGTCTACACTGTCACTTTTTCGTGGGAGATAAGTGCAACATTTTTGCACGAAACGGTTAGTATCAGCCCTAACCTCCGTTTTTCGTGCGAAATCTCATACAAAAACGGTCAAAAATCCGGTTCGCACGAAAATTTTCGTTTTTCTCGGTACTCAATTTTCGCACGAAAATTCCATACACAGACAAAAGTTTCCACACCGTTTTGGGCAATTTCCACGCGAAATCAATTGCTCTGCATTTGATTTTGTATGAAAACCGGTCATTACAGTGGTGATCGCTTCCTTTTGAGTAGAAGGGGAAATTCAAGTGTCGGATATGTGCTGTGTGCAAGCTTACACCGTCACTTTTTCGTGGGAGAGATAAGTTCAATTTTCGCAAGAAAAGATTTGTACCAGCCTTAAAAGGAAAAATTTTTTGTTTGCAAATTTGCGAATTTTGGGGTTTAGGGGAGCGATAAGTGACAAAAACTCCGAGTGAAAAGTGATTTTCTCACCCCGGGCCTGGAAACTAAAAATATCCCCATTTTCAATACCAAACAAGTAGGACCTACCACAAGCATTTGACCGAAATTTCAAGTTGCTAGCTTATCAAATTCATTCGATCTGGAGTTACAGATACTTTCCATTATTTCGCATAAGTAGGGAATGTGGGCGTTCCATTGGTCGGATCACGCCCATTTTCTATACCAACCAATGTGGTGGAAATGAGAAATTTTCCCTGTACATTTTATGAAATTGATGGTTCGATAGAAGTTCGGTCGTGGTTGTGCACGATCATGTGGGAACCATAAAACGTGCCGCACACATCGATCGATCGGCCGATCCGTCGCCCGATATCGATTTAGGGCGATGGATCGGCCTGTGTATGCGGCTATCTTTGACGATTTATTTGACAGTTCCATATAATTTTGATCAGCTGATATTTTGTGGCGATCCATCGGCCGACGGATCGGATAATGTATGGCGACTATTAGTGGCACCACAGACTGTCGAACTCGAACACGAACCTAGTACAAGTGGACCGGTTTTCTTCACATCTATGAGTAGCGTCAGTTAGTAGCTAATAAGACTTTTTTCTCGGTTCTCCCCATAATGAAAGCATGTGCACAGAAACACGAAGCTCCGCGTGTACAAAATCATTATACGACCAGTGCTATACTGCGAAGCATGGACCCTAACTCAAGCCTCCGGAAACATGCTAGACACATTCGAACGTAAGGTTCTACGGCGAATTTTCGAGGCTGTTTGCGATCGAGATGGATGGTGCATCTGGTACAACCATGAGTTGTATAAACTATACGATGAGCTGGAAGTTTCGAAAATCGTCAAACTACAACGACTTCAATGGGCAGGGCATGTACAACGAATGGACGATGATCGCATGCCAAAGAGAGTAATGAATGCAAAACAAGTAGACGGAGCGAGACTGCCTAGAAAACCGAGATCTCGTTGGGAGAGCTCAATATATGTGGACGCCGAGTAGCTACTGGGCTTCCAAGGTTGGAAGACGCGGTCACGTGACCGAGATAGTTGGAGGACAACGATCCAGGCGGTCAAGGTCCGACGTCGGGCTGTCGCCACGATGATGATGATGTGAAGTGTGTGTGTGTGTGTGTGTGTGAGAGGAAATTTGTACCAGGTTCGTGCTCGAGTTCGAGCTCGACAGTCTGTGGTGATACTTAAGCATATAAAAGATATCTTACCGAGCCAACTTGCAGCCCGAACCGGGAATTAGCTAGCGCGACGAAGATGTACTCCGCTGTCAAATAAAGTTGAACCAAAGGGTATGTCCAGAACGTACACATTGTTGTGGAGTAGTTGTGTCACTGCTCAGTAATTAATTTTCCGCCTTCTGAATATGAAAATGAAATGAAAATGGTCAAAACCAATAGAATGCACGGAAAAAAAATCTCGTTATTTCCCCTGTTCTATTGATTTTGATGTGGCTCGATGGTGGTCGCGAACAATTTAGTTCGTCATGTGTGTCGAGCTTAAGCTTGACGTGGTTGGACGCATCCTCGCGAGCAAAATAATTGCCGCGTGTGTCAGGCTTAAGCCTGTAAACTCATGAAAATTAACCTAAAGCAACTCTAGGAATCAAATGTTTAGAGACCCAAAAGATTTCAGCCCAGAAACAAGTAACTAAATGTAGCTGATAAATGGACAGGTACTTACATTTCTTTTGTTCACCCAATAAACGCTTATACCACTTCGAATTTCTGATTAACTGTAATATTAAATATAACTTTATTTATTCATAAAGTAAAATTTAATAACTTATAGAATATTACAACATTTAATATATTTATAGGGTCGCAGCTCAAAGGAGAAGAAACGCTCGAGAGATTCAGGCGCCAAAGTACGTTGAAGACTTACAAGGAGTGCTACTGGTTGAAGACACAGCAATCTGTAGCAGAATGCGTGAACACTTTGACGAACTTTTGAACGAAGAATTTCCGCGAGAAGCTTTTCAAGCTGTGGAGCCAAACACCACTGATATCGCTGATTTTTCAGTGGAGGAGGTGATGAAGGCAATGATGCAGATGAAACGCGGAAAGACAGTCGGACCGGACAAAATACCCTTGGAATTTTGGTTGAAGATGCATCATATCGGGCTTAGATGGCTCACTGTTCTTTTCAACAAAATTAAAAGAGAGCAACCGATGCCTCACGCTTTCAGAAAAAGCTTCATTCTCCCGTTTTATAAGAACAAAGGTGACTCACGCAAACTGAAAAACTATAGGCCAATCATGTTAACATCGCACACATTGAAAACTTACGAGCGAGTTGTCTGCAATCGATTGGAAGAAATTGTACGGTTGGCTGACAATCAATGCGGCTTTGTGGAGGGTCGGTCCACAGTCGATGGTACTCAGTGCATACGTGTTATGATGGAAAAGCATCGTGATGCACAGACGAACTTGCACTTTGTGTTCATCGATTTGGAAAAACCTTCGACAGAGTTCCTCGTGATCTGATATGGGTGATCCTAAGAGCACTTAAGGTCCCCGAGGCATATGTCGAGATGATAGAAGACATGTATGATGGGGCAACCACTAAAGTTAGATGCACAGCTGGTAAGTCTGAAGAATTTCCAGTTAAAGTCCGAGTTCACCAAGGCAGTGTATTGAGTCCCTTGCTCTTCAACATCATCACGCTCAATTTATTAACACGCATTTCTGACGGCCTGGAAATATCCCTTCGCTTCGCCGATGACATTGTCCTGGGTAGCGAAGATATCGTTGCTTTGCAGGCTGCACTGACCAAGTGGTGTAAGATACTGGAGAATAATGGACTGAGGATTAGCATACCAAAGACAGAGTATCTTTGCTGTCCTTTCTCAGATTCAGAGAGACCGATTCCAGATATCTTGATTAAAGGAGAGCAGCTGGAGTCCTGTACAAGGTTCAACTACCTGGGCTCGATGGTCAACAAGGAAGCTACCTGCGATGATGACATCAAACATCGCATCAGTGTTGGTTGGATGGAGTGGCGAGAACTCTGGAGTTTTCTGCGACAAGAAGATGCCACGAAAGCTTAAGGGTAAGTTGTACAAAACGGTAAACGTCCCGCACTCATTCATGCGTCCGAATACTGGACTATGTACAAGACATACGAAAGTAAAATGACTGCGACTGAGATGAAAATGCTACGGATGTCAGCCGGTGTGACCAAAAAGGATCTTATCAAAAGTACCTACATCTGAGGCAGCTTGTTTGTTGAGCAACCGATCAATGAAAAGCTCGAAGATCGTCGTATGGATTGGTATTGCCATGTTCTAAGGCGTCCGCCTGCGAATCCTGTCATGAAGGCAATATCAATGAATGTTCCATTTGCTGGAACCAAACCCCGGGGCAGACGGAAACACACGTGGATCGATCAGATGAAGCAACAACAACGCAGTAATCTCGGCGATGGTACGATCCAAGACCGAACTGCCTGCAGAAGGAAGCTGCGATTATACCGCCAGAATGGGCGAACACCACAGGCAGAGCAACGTGAAGCCGCAGAGTGGTATGAAACGACAAGGAAGAAGACCTTGTTGTAACTGTGTGCGATGACGAGGCGATTAGCAATTTTAATAATCTTAGGTTAAGTATATTTACACTTTCCTTTTTTTGTACCAGCTTTCATTGTCTACATTGCTATTAATTTGATGGAAAAAGCGACCTTTTTCTCCTGAGGTGAGATCAAAAGTTTTTTGCTATTTCCTGGATACACGATTTTTAAAATAATTATACTAAGAGCTTGGTTTAAAGAAAATAATGGGGTGAAGGGAGTCAGTCCGATCTATTCTGGCTTCGCTAGCCAATCTGCCCACTCGTTCATTAAATTTCAAACCACTATGAGATGGGATCCTTACAATCAGTCTGCAAATATTGGACTGTGCCTTTGATAAATTGGGCAATCGATGAGTCAGTCAGTTGTTTTTAAGGATATCGCAGGCCACATCTAGGGGCGACTTCAATATCTGAGGCGCCAAGTCCTTTTCCGCGAACTCATAACCATTTTGGAGAAATTTACTTTTAAAGTTGGAACTTTTGCATGGGAATCCAAGTGTTAGAATTGTATATAGAATAAATTTGTGTTTCAGGTAGTTACGAACCTACTATGATACATCGCCATTTAATTTTTTATAATTTCAGGCCACTCGTATTATAGATTTAGCGTGAATCGATAGATATCGAAGCCGTGCCCACATCTACTATCTGTAAAGATAGAAATGTATTGAAAATCTTTGTCGACTGCTTTAGCATAGCTACTAATTCAGCTGATACTACTGAGGTATCTGCAGGTAACATGCATTTACCAAAGACTTCATCCGATTTGTTTATAAAGCCGCACCCATAGTGCTAGCTAATTACACTGCTTAATTTCAATCAAAAGAGTGAGGTACGGACTACGGATACGGACGAATGCACTGCGGATCGTAAGTCATTTTCAATACGCCAAATCTTTAAAAATTTGCAGAAATGTTACCTGGTACTTTACATCGCGGTTTTACTCCAACTTCGAAGGATCAAATAAGAATAACGTGACTATTTTCCTCAAACAATTAAACACATGAAAACCACAAACGACACTCCGCACCAAACACGAAACCGGCCGCCTTGCACAGAAACCTCGTCCACTTGAAACTAGCGCCACTGCCCTCTAGATTATACAGCACATGATTGATTGATTGATTGAGTTTTGTTTTGTCCCGCGTTGTATGAGCCACCTTGAATTGGTGCCACACTTAAGACGAGACGGTTGGCTAAGCCAGGATAGGCCTATATCACCAGCGATTGTCGATAAACATGATTGAATTAATGTAGCTCGTAACTAAATTTTTTTTTTTTTTGAACAATTAAGTGAATTTTGACTTGATTAAGGGTCCATGTATGTTTTCCCTGTTTCCATATAAATTTTTTTTTTAAATTTATGTGTCTATATGTATATATATATATATATATATATATATATGTATATACCTAGTCTAGCCATAAATACTGTTACAAACTTTTTGAAGCACTGTTCAATAAAAGAGGTGTTATATGTTAAGAAATCATTGTTTATTTATTAAATGCATTGTCAACAACGGAAATTGCAACAAGTTATTCGAAGTGATTGCCTTTTACCTTTACACAAGCCTTTAATCGAGCTGGCCACTTATCTATGGAAGCACGCACGACTTCAATCGGAAAGTTGGCGACTGCATGTGTAAGAGACTTCTTTCAGGATTCGATATTAGAATGTCTTTTAGAGCACGTCATTTGCTCTAAGACAGACCATAATTCGTAATCCAGCGGATTCAGGTCTGGGCTAGAGGAAGGCCAATCTTCAGCATTAATAAAATCTGGAACATTTTCTTCAAGCCATTTTTGGGTTGACTTCGCCTTATGACCTGGTGCAGAATCTTGCTGGAAACTCCAAGGCTGATTTTTGAATAATGACGTGTTGAGAGGTTTCACTACACTTTCAAGGACACTTTCTTGATAAATTTTGGCAGACGTTTTGACGCCCTTCTCACAAAAATGCAACTTTGTCACCCCGTTGTAGCTGGCACCCCACCAAACCATTACTGAGGCTGGATGATGACCTCTTTGAACCTTTTGGGCAACTGCGAGCATAAACCCTATCGTTTTGTTTATTAAATGTTTCTTCGACAGTAAAAATTTTTTCGTCCGTAAACAAAATTTTACGGTGTTCTTGGTTTGCGTACCGGCAAAGTAATCGTTTTGATTTTTCCAATCTATTTTTTTTTAACGAATCTGTTAGTAAATGCCCGGTAGATCTACGATAAGCACCCAACCCCAAGTCACTTTTGATGATACGTGAAATTGTTCTTTGGGGTATTTTCATCTCACGCGATAAAATTTTTTGTTTCCGAAGAGGATTACGGCGAATTCTCTCGCGCCAGCTTTAACCCCTTGAGGTGTTCGAGTAGTTCGCGGACGGCCACTTCTTTCACGGTCACTTACTCCAGACGTATCATTAAATCTTTCAATAGCCCGATATACAAACATTCGGCTTATACCAAGGGTATGCAGAGTCTTAAAAATATCACTTGGTTGCATTCCTACTTTATGGAGTGCAATCACAGCAATTCTATTTTCTTTGTCACCCCAATCCATGTTCACTACACTAAAAATTAAACTCAAATGATGACAAATGCATCAAGCACAAGCGTACTATAGCGATTAGCTCATTTAAGAAATGCAATATAACGGTTCCTTTCTGCAGGGTTGCCAAACCTTGTAACAATATTTATGGCTAGACTAGGTATATATATATGTATATATATATATATTTTTTTTTTTTTTTTTGAAATGAGAGGAAGAGGGTGTGGGCGGAAGTGTGGATTAGTTGAGTTGAAACCAAAAAACAAGAACTGAGCGAGTTCGTTAGAGAAAGAAAGCGAAGTAATTCAAAGAACAAGCAGGTGAATGAAGAAAAAACAAAGCTGGTGCCTAATATTTAGTATACGAGCTACTTTAAATGTTGATGTTGGCCTCCATCAAAAAGTTTGCGAGACCGTCAATGTTTTCCATTTTCATGCCAGTAAGTAGGTCTTCTAAGTTGAGGAAGTCATGAAAAATGTGGTTATTGAGTCTTGCACTGTGGTATTTGCCGCACTCAAAGATTATGTGGTTGTTATGTTCCGTGGTTAAGCAAATGTTACATACATAAATCCGACTCAACAACATTTATTCTGGCTAGAAACTTTCGATTATATATCCATGATTTGCTAAAATTCTGTTGATCATTTTGGGTCTGTAAGTTGACTTGTTAAACCAATTTGTTTGTGGAATATCCGGGAAGATTTTTGCAAAGAATTTTCCTTTGGATTGAGACATGATTTTGTACTCCAAGTTCCAGTTATTCTTTATTGTTGTCATAATGTGTTTTAAGCCATCTTGGCTTGAGAGCGGGAGAGGTGTGGGTACTCCAAAGGATCTAGCTATTTTCGCAGATAGGTCTGCCATCTCATGAAAATCAAAACCTACATGGGCAGGGGTCCAGATAATATGCACTTCGCTGAGGGATCTGATCAGGCTGTGGATTTCATTTATGAGATAATGCTGTTGTTTGTTGTTGAGCAACATATTGCATGAGAAAAGACTGTCTGTGAAAATGGCAAGTTTGAGAAAACGTCTTTGTATTGATAACTTAACGCACTCCTTGATCGCTCTCAGTTCCGCTGAGATGACGGATGTAGAGTCGATGACCTTGAAGATGTGTGTTTCTCTTGTATCTTTAAACAAACACGCAAAGCCTAAAGCGTTTCCGTCAAAGGATGCGTCTGTGGCAGCTATTGTGAAGCCATTTGCTCTTAGGACTGATTCTAGGTTGCATAGTTTTTGGAATATGGGGATGTCACACGGAGCCAGCCTCTCTCTTGCCAATACTTCCCTAAAATCGAGATTTATTGTGCAGTTTGGAGCGGGATTTCCAGGCGTGTCTTTCTAGATGCGATCAAAAATTTCACTGAATTCTCGGTAACATGATGTTAAGCTGTTGTTCAGAGAGGAATTGTTTTGAATTTTTCCATAGACATCATTGTTGCTGTTTTTGATTTTGATGACTTCCTTGGCAGTACAGAGTAGGCTCCTATATTGAAATGGAAGTTCACCAGATAGGGCATAGATGATTTGAACAGGTGTTGTTTTGGCCAGTCCTAGGCATCTCCTAATGTTGTTATTTAGGAAGGATGTTATCTTGTCATTAACATACTTGGGTTTATTGTTAGCTGTTGTGATTCCGTATTCGAGTTTGGAGCGAACAAGGCTTTTATACAAAGTGAGGCTCTTCGAAGGGGATAAGCCTCCTTTGAATCCTGATACAAATTTCAATGCATTTGTTCCGGGCTCATTTTTTTGATGGCTTCGTCATAGTGCTGTTTCACGGATAGAGAGGATGAGATTAGGAAACCAAGAAATTTCATGTTGGTGGTCTGTTGAACCATTTCATCACCAATGGTAATGTTTAGATCTCTTCCTCTATTCTTAGAGAACCTGATTGTTTGACTTTTGCTGCTGTTTATGACCAGGTCTAAGGAATTGCACCGTTCAACAAACAGATTTGTTTTGTTTTGGAGGTTTTCGATTGAGTCCCCTATCTTTTCCCCAATGGAGATGATAACAAAATCGTCCGCAAACTGGAAAATGTGAGTCATATTGTCAGAAATTTGGTGTAAGCTGGCTGTGTACAAGTTGAAGAGCGTGGGGCTTAGGCAGCTGCCTTGTGGAAGTCCGTTTGAAATTTCTACGTTTTCAGCTCCCATTGTTAAGACCCTTTTATGAAGGAAGTTTATAATCCAGTGTATCAGGTGGGATGGAATGCTAAATTCTAAACAGGTTTGCTGCAGCTGTAGGAGGTCGACCCTTTCATATGCGTTGGAAATGTCTAGTGATATAGCAGTCACCTTTAAATTGTTGTTTAGTGCAATTTGAATCTCTAGCAGAAGCTCATTTACGCACCTGTTCGTCGATGTGTTTTTCCTATAAGCAAAACTGTGTTGGGGAATTATTGCATTGTCTTCCAAGAAGTCCTGTAGAATGTTTTTGACTAATCCATTCAGGATTTTAGCAAAAACATTTATCAGGGAGATTGGTCTGTAGTTACTGATATCTGATAACTGTTTGTCTTTTTTGGGGATGGGGACTATTTTAATCTTCCTCCATTCCTCGGGAAGACTTTGATTGTTCCATATGTTGCAGAGAGCCTCAAAAACTTTTAGCAGAGCTTCATTGTTTAAGTTTTTTAAGTGCCCATATGATATGCCATCAGGACCGGCCGCTGAGGAGCTCGACCTTTTGGCGAGTATCTTTAGAAATTCCTGGTAAGAGAGAGAGGGAGGCTCCGAGTGAGTGGGTACCATTGGTACAGGGGTTGGTCTGGTAAGGTATTGAGATTTTAGTAGATCTAAATATCTGGTGTTGTTATCGTTGTTCCAAGAAGAGGTGGAGCGGCTAACAGAGCTTGAATGTTTTATTTTGTTAATAAAGCACCAGAACTCCTTCGAGTTGTTTGAGTTGGAAAGTTCATTTATTTTAGTATCCCACTGTCTTTTTTTGGCCTGTTTGATTTTTTCCCGCCACGTTTGGTTTGCTGTTTGAAAATTGTCAAAGTTTGTCATGTTGGGATTTGCCAGGAAGTCCCTGTGGCACTCTTGATTAGGACGTTGTGCAGTGAAGACGCATTGCGTAGTTTTTCCTGGTGAATAGAGTAGTGATTGGAAGTGTCGTGTGGACGGCCATCTTGTCTAAGGTTAGTCGATTTGTGAACATAGGTGAATTCTTTTGAGTGGCAAAGGGTGAAAAAGATTTTCTAAGTAAGATCAATAGATTTTGTGCGGTTTGACGTACAGATACGGGTGTTTTTATCTGGGGCAAGGGTTTTTTAGTAAAGTAACTGGATTGAGCGTCGTTTAGTTTGAAATAGCGGACGGGGGGAAAGATCCCCCGGATAGGGATAAATCCCGGACGAGATCTAGAAGCAGATCTAGAGAACCGTTAAGAAATTAAGGAAATGCCATATGCATTCAAGAGTCGATTACATATGAAACAGTTGCGGTCGCAAGTATGGAATCTGTAATGGACGGTCTGGTGGGCATCCGAAGATGCCCGTGGGGACGGAGCCTAAGGTGGCATGTTGACCGTGTAGGTCGGGCCTTGTCATTTAACGAAGAAATAGGCCCCTCAACGAGCTAAGCAGCGGCCTATGCTTGCTGTAGCTCAGTTCGGGAGACGTGGGCGGGGTTTTCGCCGCTCGTTGCCCCTGTCCTTACGTATTAATACAATTCATAGGCCTGGGGAAAACAACACAAACAAATGGGCAAACAAAATTGGACAGAGAAAAAAACAGGGCGATAAGGAAGGAATGGTTGTCGGATGGCTCAGGTGCTCTCTCGCACGCAACTGGGTCCGGGTCTTATTGGACCCTCGGCCTTCTTCACCCACCCTACCATGAGGTCCCATGGCCGACAAGGAAAACGTGTGGGGACCTCCCAATACAAACACCTAAATTCCCTTAATAAGGAGCCACACAAGCTGGGCGTCAACTTAAAAATATTTGGCTCTATTGAAGCTGCATCTTTAAGATTAGTGCCACCAGGTTGTTACTATGACACGAGTATCTAAATGTTTTACTAACTCAGTACAAACTTACGAAGTATGCAGAAAGTCTCGACCATATGTGGAAAATCGAAGTTTGTAACTATACTCACAGTTTGTACATTAATATTACGTTTAAACAGATCCGAACAACCTAAATTTTCGCAAAGACTGTATCTGAATTCATAAAAACGCGATTTCTATGCACTTCTGCCATTTTGGCTTGAGTGTAATAGCAACAGTAGGCACGTTTCTTCATCTTCTTTGCTAAGAGGCTAATATTAAGAACCCAAAATTTTAATAACTAGATAAACACAAACATACGATTATATAAACAAATATATAAATGAACTAATTAATCACACAATAAATACCTATATCATTCAAAAATACATTCATACCACATTCAATCGTTCACAATACTTTCACACATACACGATCAGGCATCGATACATTCACGCCAATTCACACTAAAACAGGCAGTCCTCCCACATTCTACCATTCTCACCACATTTAAAATATTCATAACAAATATCTAAACAACTGCAAAAATAAACACCTATGGACATAAATAAATAACACAGCAGATGTTATTATAAATAATTCACAACACAATCACACGGCACTTATCTTATCCCGTTCCAGGGAAACTTCTCCTTGGCGGTCTTAAAACATTGATCGCCTAATGCGCAATTACACGCTATCTTCAATTTTGTATCCGTCCGTATTGTTTTCGGACCGATGCAATACTTGGGCAGATGCATTCGCATCTTTTCTCTTTAGTTGACCCGGTTTGGGCACATGCAACACTTATTATCTAAACACAAAAAAAAAACAGCGAAACGGCTGCGCCACTTAATTTTGCCTATTCGGCCGCTGCACAAAACTTGACCTTTCTCGCTGCCGTGTGAAAATCCACTCCCTCATCGCCAGTCAAAATTCTCCTCTCGAGTCACAATTCCCGTTATTTTTTTTTTTTTCTGTCAACACAGTTCGCCATCCACAATTAACCTATGTCTGTGTGACAGATTGTCGGGCCCGCAACTTAAGGTGTGCGCGACCGCTAAATTTAAAATTTGAAACAATTTTTCACAAATATATTTATTTTGGAAAAACCAAAAATAAATATTTTTGCGAAAAATACTTCGAATCAAATGTACCGGTCACGCCACAAAATTTGATTCATTACAAATCACAAGAGGGTTCCAAATTTGGACCGACGCCAACAGTGGGTACAGTTAATCAAGCTAACGGGTTGGGACATACTCCTGTTATCATTAACAAGTATAAGTATTCAAGTTTTGCGACATATGCTCAATATATTGTTCTAATTAGAAAAACATCTGAAACCAGAGTCACGGATTTTGCAATCCTTAATATCCTTGAGAAAGAAAAAATTAAGGGAATATTGGAAATTAGAAATTCAAATTTTAGAACAGTCAGGGTAGTGTTTGACACATATAGTAATGCTAATGAGCTACTATCGCACAACTGTCTTAAAAAGTATGAGTTAAAAGCATTTATACCCCAAAACTGTGCCTCGACATTTGCTGTGGTAAGATTCATTGACTCAACATTCTCAGATCAGGAGATTGTCGAGAAAATGAATAACAATCCTGATGTAAGAGTACTCAGTATCCAACGGTTTAACAGGAGGAACAAGGAAGGAGAGATTGTTCCCACTGAAACGTTGAAAGTGGAATTTGAGGGCAAACACATTCCAAAAGAAATTAAACTAGGACCGATAATTAGAGAAGTCCATTACTATATTCCGAGAATAAGACTATGCATGAAATGTGGTCGCATTGGTCACACTGAAAAATGGTGCAAAAGTACAGCAAAGGTTTGCCTTAAATGTGGAAAGAAGGTAACATGTGACAGCTTGTGCAATCCAGATAAGTGCTTCTTATGTAAAAACCCCGAGAAGAAGGAGGATACTTGTAAGGGCTCATGTAATAATAATATTTGCATTCTATGTACTCAAACGTCCCACAACATTTTTTCTAAAAATTGCCCGAAGAAAATTGAAGAACAAAATATTATTAAGTTAATGACGACTGGAAATAAAACAAGGAAAGAAGTTCTAGAGGAGAGATCCGAAAATAGATTTGCTATTTTGGACAAAGTTGACTATGACATGAACTTCCCAACATATTGCAAATATCCGAATAATAATAGGTCTAACCCAACGGCAAAAACAGTCATGAGGGACAGACAGGATGACTATAATAGGTTATTGATCAGTAATCGAACATTCTCCACAGCAGTGAGGAAACGTCCAACGGCAACGCCTGTGAGTATGGACAATTCAAAAAAAATTTTCAAAGATCCTCAGAACTCGGTAGTCATTAGTAATGAACCAAAAAAACTGGCTTTTAATTTTCCTCATGGTAAGCCCCTAATGGTGTTTAATAACTCAAGTATTAACTTAGATGAACATAAATCAAAGGCTCAAATAGTAAAAATCAACGAAATTCATAATAAAATTGATAAGGCTAACGATCCAGAAATCTTTAAGACCCTGGTTCTCAAACTGCTGAAAAGCCAGAGTAGTCCTGAAAAACATTTATCACAAAAGATTGACGAAATTTTTAATGAACTAATGCACAATGAAGATAACACATTACTACCTAAGAAAAAAATACTAACCAGAAGCAGTTCCTCTGGGATGAATATTCATCCTAAGGATTCAATTGCGGATGATGACGTTATCATGTTTACAGGGTAATGTTCAAGGATTAAAAACTAATAAAGAAAACATAGAAACAATTTGTTCCATAAATAAAATAGATATTTGTATCATACAAGAAACTTTTTTAAAACCTAATCAGAAACCTTATTTTAGCAACTATACATCTTTTTATGGAAATAGAGCTGATGGACGTGGAGGTGTTCTTACAATGCTCTCGAAAAAAATTAGAGGCAGGAAAATCAACTTTAATAACCCCATTAATTATGTAGCTGTAGAAACAACGAACCTACCATCAAATCTCGTCATCGTTAACATATACATTCCCCCTAAAGACACTGAATTATTTGAGAATCACTTACTTAATCTGCTGCATGAGGCTGTAAGTTATTCTGATAAGACGGTGATTATATCTGGAGATTTCAATGCACACAACGAAAAATGGGGAAGTCATAAAACTCATCAAAGAGGGAAATTGTTGGATGACTGGACAACTGTGCTTGGGCTTTCGATTTGTAATAACGGTTCTTCTACGTACTTAAATTCCACTAATCCATCAGTGCTTGATTTATCATTCTCGAGCAAACCAAACTTAATTAACAACTGGTTTGTACCTAACATTCGTCCGTTTAGTTCATACCATAAACCTATTAGGTTTTTTATAACATCAGATTGGTTGCCCAAGCTTAAAATAGTCAATAAGAAAAGACTTCAAGAGAACATCCAGTCAATAGTCTTTGACAATAACATCTCTAGTTTTAATAAGGCTATGAATAAAGCGCTAAAAGATGCCACTTTCGTTTCCAATAATAAATCTTTCTCCCCTAAAAGATGGTGGAATGACCATCTCAAAGCCTTGTTTCTTAAGTTTAAGCAATCTTCAGCAAAATATAATCCCAACAAAAACCTTGAGAACATGTATGACTTCAGAGAAGCTAGGAGCAATTGGAAATCGGCAGTAAAAAAGGCTAAGAAGAATGCTTCCCGAGAAACAATTAGTAGAATCAACAATTCCAAAGACGTCAATGATATTCATTCCTTATTCTCTAATGTTAGGCACTCGTTGAGGAACAATGAAGATTATGGTTCATGGGACACTGATAAAAAAAACAAATTCTTGGAACATTGTGCTAGTCCCTCGAATTCAACTATTGGACTCACATTGATGAATGTGGATCCGATTCAGTCGGTAAACAATATCTTTACCTTGACGGATATGGAGGAGGTTTTAAAGAAAAAAAGTAATTCATCTGCCCCTGGCATCGATAGTATTACTTACAAACAGATCAAATTAATGGACACAGAGAACAAGGAGACCTTCTTGGAGATACTGAATTCGATCTGGATCTCCCAACAGTTCCCGGAGGAATGGAGAGAAATTAAAACAGTACCGATACCTAAGCCTGGGAAAGACCACAACTCTGTAGCAAACTTTAGACCCATATCATTAATAAATATTCCGCTAAAGATCCTGAATGCAATGATACTTAATAGACTTTCTCATTTTCTGAATGATTATAACATTTTACCGAATAAATCGTATGCCTATAGACGTAATAAATCAACTTCGCACTGTATTAATGATGTCATTAATATGGTGAATGTCAACAAGAACAATGGTCTAGTCTCGGTATGTGTAACAATAGACATCAAAAGTGCGTATGAGATTGTTGATTATAATATAAATGCTATGAATCTCTTAAGAATCCCTCCGGAGATTGTTGAGTGGTCCAGGCTTTTTCTAAAGTACAGGAAATTGAACCTTGGTGAGGCATCAGTAGTGGTGGAGAATGGACTACCGCAGGGTAGCTGTCTTAGTCCAATTCTGTTTGTAATTCTCACTGCTGTGTTACATGAACTCTCAAACGATAAGTGCATGATTTTCCAATATGCTGATGACTTTTTGTTTCTGGCGAATAGTAGAAATATCAGTGAAGCCACTAACAACCTAGAGGTATTTGTCAAGGAATTCATTTTTAAACTTGAGACAATTAGATTAAGGATTAATGTCGAGAAAACCAAATTTTTCATTTTTTCGCAGGCCAATTACCACCTACACACTATCATGATTAATGATATTAAGATTGAAAACTTTAGAATCTTAAAATATCTGGGATATAATATGACAGGGAATATGTCGGATATTTGTCACTATACGGATATGATCAAGGCCAACATAATGAACCAAAAAACATTTATGTTATTGAATAAACATAGGGAGGGGTTGCATCCCTCCAAGGCCCTTTTACTTTTCAGATCATATATTCGACCTAAAATTGACTATGCCAGAACGACGAACTGCGTGCGCAGTTATCAAAGGAGAAGGAAAAAAAAAGGAATTCCTAGTATGCGTTGGATTTGTTAACAAAGAATTGTTTTAGTGAGTTGTCCCACCAGCCTTTGGGTGTTCTTGAGTTACTGCTATTCAGCTGAAAGGTGGCTTTTTTAATCTCGCATTTGATTTTGACAGAGATGTCATCAACGGACGCGTTCACTGCCAGGTTGGAAAGAGCTTGTTGCAGTAGGTGTCTAGCTACAAATCTTCCGCTTCTGGTTTGGACTTGCAAGGTTTCATATTGGATTAAGGCATGATGGCTTTTGCCTATGCGATTGGCCAGAATTTTCCAGCTAAAGTTTAGACTGTTATCATTCACAAAGGTTAGATCAGGAATGGAGTGGTTGGACAATAAATTGTCTAGAGATTGATAGAAGGTTGGCTCTCCATTATTTAAATTAAAGAAATCTGACTGCTCTATTAACTCAAGGAGCTTTTTTCCCTTGGGGCTTGAAAGTATCCTATGCCTAGCATTGAAGTCGCCTGCCAGTATGACATTGGATTTGTTGTGCAGATAGGACAAAACTTTGTTCATTTCTGCTACGAAGACATTGGTGGCAGTGTCTGGTTTGAAGTAAACTGAGGCTATTGTAATGTTTGGGTTTAAATTTGTCGTTTCTATCATGACAATGTCTAAGTCGGTGTCAAAGGGAAGTCTTTTGGCTTTGATTGTGTTTTTGAAATAAATCGCTGTTCCTCCATTCCTGTCCTGCCCTCCTTTGTGTAAGTGAAAATTGTAGTTCATTATCTTAAATTTAGGATTGCTTATGTCGAAGTCAAAGATTTCTGAAAGTATTGCAAAGTCTATTTCTTCTTCATTAAGGAAAAATTCTAATTCACTTTTATTCTTAGGTAGACTCTGTATATTAAATTGGATTATTTTGACCATTTCTTGTTTTATTGGAGTCGCCACAGCCGCTCTCAAGAGAGTCAACTGCATCTCTTAGTTTCAGAAATTCATTTCTCATTGTTGGGTCGTTGGAACTCGTAAGAATATTTGTGCAGAGTGTTTATAAGTTTGTGCAGTATTTTCTGATACTCACTAACCAGGGGTTTTTCGGGAAAGGCTAACTTATCATGTTGGCATTGGTACTGTTCGACTTGCGGAAAGTGATTCATTTGTATGTTCTGAGGCTTTTTTTGTCACTGTACTATACTTAGCCTTTGAGGTTAGAAGGGTGTTGATATCACGGATAGGGTCTTTGACTTTGGATTGATCCCTGTTGGGGAGGTGAGGATACGCTATATCGTATTCATCAGAGTTATTAATAACCTCATAGTAGTTATTATTGTAGTTCTGATCTACCTCATTTATGGGGATATTCAGAACAGCACTCATTTGATTCTTGTTCAAATATTTGATCCACTCCGGACAGTTTCTATCATTGGCTGAGTGGTCCGATTCGTTGCATAAAATGCATTTGAGAACCGTGCACTCTCCTTGACAGTTATCATTTCCGCATTTCAAGCATCTCTTGCCGCTAGACTTACAGAAGGCTGTGGAGTGGCCTAATCTCCCACACTTGCTGCATTGCCTAGGTCTGGGGACATAATACTCTACCTTGAAAAACATGTGAAAGATTTCTATTTCATCTGGCATTTTAGAACCTTTAAAGGTGTACTTGACGGTGTTTGAGGGTAGGAAATTTCCTGGATTCTTTGGGTCTCTTCTATTTAGACGTAGTACATGTTGTATTTCAATTGAAGAGACCGATTCCTTTAATATTTCTTCCTCGGAGAGCTCAGTGCAAATGTCCTTGACTATTCCATAACGGTAAATGAAGTTGGATGGGATAAACGCTTTGAAACCTGCCTTCCTGACTTCTTCGTTCAGAACAAGATTATTCGCATTTTGAGCTGTGTCTAAGGTGACTTTGAGTCTTTTGAAACCAACTTTCTTTATGTTGGTGATTCCTTCTAGATTCAAATGCCTGATTTCCAAGAAGAATTTCAGCCTATCCACGGTTTTTTGCGATGCTCCGTCTGGCAGAATTTTGTCTACCTTGACCAGAAAGTTATTTTGTTGGTGATTCAAATCATATGGATTTAGCCTGGTTTCCCTATTGAAACCTGTAGTTTTTGCTAGGGGCACTTGGGATTCGGAGGATCCAGCCGCCATTTTGTCTACTGGTTTACTCATGCCGGTATAATCGAAAGCTTGAAGCACAGAAATGGAATCGGATTTACTAACCTTTTTTGGTGTCTTTTGCAGGACATCCATTGTGGGCCTTTTAAAGGTTTTTTTGCTCCTTAAGATGGTGAGCTCATTTTCGTCCTCGACAGAAATTGTGCTACTTGATGAGCCTGAGGAGGGGCCATCAAGCGCATTTCGATTTAAATTTTCCTCACTTACTTTGCTAACCAAAAACGCGATGTGCCGGACGGCCTACAGTCATAATCGAAAGGTCCAGAAGGGACTAACCGAAACAAAAGGGCAACTTGTGTAATAGCTTTCACGCGGCGAAAACGGTAAAACAAGCTAACCGTGTCCCGAGCGAATGCTGCTACACAAAAACAACCGTACTAACGGAACGCAGAGATGCCGTTAAGAATCGAAAATTACTAAAATATATACTGAAACAAGGGCAACAGCTTGTGCGCACTACTGCCGGTAAATAAAAAAAAACAGGCGGTATTCCGCGTGTCTACTGCTGCTAAATAAGATAACCGTTTTTCAGAACACGAGACGCGAAAAACAGATCTCAAATCAAAATCGTAGCACCGCTGTACTTTGAACAAAAAATCACAGCCAAAATGGCGCTTGAGAAGCTCAAACACTAATCACTAATCAGACTGGCTTCAACGCGACTTTCCACTTCAAAGGTTGGTGTGGGAATGATATTTTTTTTATTTTTTATTTATATTTTTTACGTCCATTCCCACACCAACCTTTGAAGTGGAAAGTCGCGTTGAAGCCAGGTCTGATTAGTGATTAGTGTTTGAGCTTCTCAAGCGCCATTTTGGCTGTGATTTTTTGTTCAAAGTACAGCGGTGCTACGATTTTGATTTGAGATCTGTTTTTCGCGTCTCGTGTTCTGAAAAACGGTTATCTTATTTAGCAGCAGTAGACACGCGGAATACCGCCTGTTTTTTTTTTTATTTACCGGCAGTAGTGCGCACAAGCTGTTGCCCTTGTTTCAGTATATATTTTAGTAATTTTCGATTCTTAACGGCATCTCTGCGTTCCGTTAGTACGGTTGTTTTTGTGTAGCAGCATTCGCTCGGGACGGTTAGCTTGTTTTACCGTTTTCGCCGCGTGAAAGCTATTACACAAGTTGCCCTTTTGTTTCGGTTAGTCCCTTCTGGACCTTTCGATTATGACTGTAGGCCGTCCGGCACATCGCGTTTTTGGTTAGCAAAGTAAGTGAGGAAAATTTAAATCGAAATGCGCTTGATGGGCCCTCCTCAGGCTCATCAAGTAGCACAATTTCTGTCGAGGACGAAAATGAGCTCACCATCTTAAGGAGCAAAAAAACCTTTAAAAGGCCCACAATGGATGTCCTGCAAAAGACACCAAAAAAGGTTAGTAAATCCGATTCCATTTCTGTGCTTCAAGCTTTCGATTATACCGGCATGAGTAAACCAGTAGACAAAATGGCGGCTGGATCCTCCGAATCCCAAGTGCCCCTAGCAAAAACTACAGGTTTCAATAGGGAAACCAGGCTAAATCTATATGATTTGAATCACCAACAAAATAACTTTCTGGTCATGGTAGACAAAATTCTGCCAGACGGAGCATCGCAAAAAACCGTGGATAGGCTGAAATTCTTCTTGGAAATCAGGCATTTGAATCTAGATGGAATCACCAACATAAAGAAAGTTGGTTTCAAAAGACTCAAAGTCACCTTAGACACAGCTCAAAATGCGAATAATCTTGTTCTGAACGAAGAAGTCAGGAAGGCAGGTTTCAAAGCGTTTATCCCATCCAACTTCATTTACCGTTATGGAATAGTCAAGGACATTTGCACTGAGCTCTCTGAGGAAGAAATATTAAAGGAATCGGTCTCTTCAATTGAAATAGAACGTGTACTACGTCTAAATAGAAGAGACCCAAAGAATCCAGGAAATTTCCTACCCTCAAACACCGTCAAGTACACCTTTAAAGGTTCTAAAATGCCAGAAGAAATAGAAATCTTTCACATGTTTTTCAAGGTAGAGTATTATGTCCCCAGACCTAGGCAATGCAGCAAGTGTGGGAGATTAGGCCACTCCACAGCCTTCTGTAAGTCTAGCGGCAAGAGATGCTTGAAATGCGGAAATGATAACTGTCAAGGAGAGTGCACGGTTCTCAAATGCATTTTATGCAACGGATCCGACCACTCAGCCAATGATAGAAACTGTCCGGAGTGGATCAAATATTTGAACAAGAATCAAATGAGTGCTGTTCTGAATATCCCCATAAATGAGGTAGATCAGAACTACAATAATAACTACTATGAGGTTATTAATAACTCTGATGAATACGATATAGCGTATCCTCACCTCCCCAACAGGGATCAATCCAAAGTCAAAGACCCTATCCGTGATATCAACACCCTTCTAACCTCAAAGGCTAAGTATAGTACAGTGGCAAAAAAAAGCCTCAGAACATACAAATGAATCACTTTCCGCAAGTCGAACAGTACCAATGCCAACATGATAAGTTAGCCTTTCCCGAAAAACCCCTGGTTAGTGAGTATCAGAAGATACTGCACAAACTTATAACACTCTGCACAAATATTCTTACGAGTTCCAACGACCCAACAATGAGAAATGAATTTCTGAAACTAAGAGATGCAGTTGACTCTCTTGAGAGCGGCTGTAGCGACTCCAATAAAACAAGAAATGGTCAAAATAATCCAATTTAATATACAGAGTCTACCTAAGAATAAAAGTGAATTAGAATTTTTCCTTAATGAAGAAGAAATAGACTTTGCAATACTTTCAGAAATCTTTGACTTCGACATAAGCAATCCTAAATTTAAGATAATGAACTACAATTTTCACTTACACAAAGGAGGGCAGGACAGGAATGGAGGAACAGCGATTTATTTCAAAAACACAATCAAAGCCAAAAGACTTCCCTTTGACACCGACTTAGACATTGTCATGATAGAAACGACAAATTTAAACCCAAACATTACAATAGCCTCAGTTTACTTCAAAACAGGCACTGCCACCAATGTCTTCGTAGCAGAAATGAACAAAGTTTTGTCCTATCTGCACAACAAATCCAATGTCATACTGGCAGGCGACTTCAATGCTAGGCATAGGATATGGGGTGACACACTTTCAAGCCCCAAGGGAAAAAAAGCTCTTTGAGTTAATAGAGCAGTCAGATTTCTTTAATTTAAATAATGGAGAGCCAACCTTCTATCAATCTCTAGACAATTTATTGTCCAACCACTCCATTCCTGATCTAACCTTTGTGAATGATAACAGTCTAAACTTTAGCTGGAAAATTCTGGCCAATCGCATAGGCAAAAGCCATCATGCCTTAATCCAATATGAAACCTTGCAAGTCCAAACCAGAAGCGGAAGATTTGTAGCTAGACACCTACTGCAACAAGCTCTTTCCAACCTGGCAGTGAATGCGTCCGTTGATGACATCTCTGTCAAAATCAAATGCGAAATTAAAAAAGCCACCTTTCAGCTGAATAGCAGTAACTCAAGAACACCCAAAGGCTGGTGGGACAACTCACTAAAACAATTCTTTGTTAACAAATCCAACGCATACAGGGACTTCTTTTTTTTTCCTTCTCCTTTGATAACTGCGCACGCTTTTTTTTTAAATAGGTTTTTTTTTTTTTTTTTTCTAAAAACGTTATAATATTTTTGATAGAAATCAATCTTTATTACAAAATCTAATTCATTACTTTTTATTTTTTTATAAAGGACAGACAAAAAGTGATTCTATAATAGTTCAAAATCAACATGCAAACTACAACTAAATTCTCCAAAACCCTAGGAAATCCAACATCCCTAGGTTGTGACTCCCAATTAGGACCGTACATGTTTATACATAAATAAAACTGACTATATTTAACAAACTCAACTCTAAGGTGAGGCAATCTGTGAACAAAACTCTCAAACTTCCCTATCGTGGCAAAAAGGCTATATAATCCATTTGTCTTCTAACAATATCTCCCCCAGTTTAATCCACATATCAGGGGTAGTGGTTTTGAAGAAAGCATTTAAGTCCTTGATTCTGTTTCCACAGGGGAATCTTGCTCTCCTACAGAAATACCTGGGGCACTTAAATAACAAATGGTTATTATCTTCAACTACATGGCAGTGATTGCATAGATTTGATTCAATTTTGTTCATACGTCTTAGGAATACTTTATTGTATGTGTGATTGGTGACTAATCTGTTAACCATTTTAATGATTTTTGGGTTAGTCCCCTTAAACCTTTTATTTTTGTACCATCCCAACGTTGACACCTGATTATTGATCTCATAGTAGAACTTTTCCTTCACCTGTGCTGAACAATCATATTCTTTTTGCCAATACTCCATAATTTTTACTTTAATGGACCTTAAAATATCATTTAATGACAAGCTCGGTGTCATCAACGTGCCTGACACCCTCGCCACCTTTGCTAACGCATCAGCCTTTTCATTGTACTCAATTCCCACATGAGCTGGTACCCAGGCTATGATTATCCTTTTGATCGACGAATAGTTTATCGTTTTTTTAATGTTCAAAGCAATACTAGACTGATTACACTGATCCATCAGTGCCTCACAAGCAATGTTACTATCCGTGAAAATTGTGATGTTTTCAATTCCACGTACAGCATATTCTATCGCCTTGAGAATGGCGAACAGCTCCGCAGACGCAATAGGCGTTTCAGAAGGCAACTTGAAGGTTTCAGAATAGTTATTATTTCTGTTAATGAAAGCTGCACCCACATAGGAGTCCGTCTTCGAAGCATCTGTATACAACAAACTTTCGTTAATTTCAATGTTTATATTAAACAACCGAGTGAGATTAAGTGCTGACAAGTCCGTATTAGCCTTGAAATTCATATTTTGCAATTTGTTGTATATGAACAGTTTGTTTGACGGCGTATCGAATTTCATGAGTGGAATTTTTTCCAGAAGGTCAAAAATAGATTCGATGTATACTGGTAGCTGGTTACGTTACTACCAGAATAATTCGTATTTTTATGCCACTCATCATGGAAATCCTCATCATAGGCTAATCTTTTGGCTATTTCCGATGCTGTTAACCATATGCTACGTATGTGCGGGGGCATTTCATTGGATAGTACGTAAAGATTGTTAATGGGTGTAGTTCTTGTAAGACCCAGACACCTTCTCAAAAATTTATTAAAGTACGTTGTGATTTTACCAACACAGCTACCTTTTATGTGGCAGTTCGTCGTTCTGGCATAGTCAATTTTAGGTCGAATATATGATCTGAAAAGTAAAAGGGCCTTGGAGGGATGCAACCCCTCCCTATGTTTATTCAATAACAAAAATGTTTTTTGGTTCATTATGTTGGCCTTGATCATATCCGTATAGTGACAAATAGCCGACATATTCCCTGTCATATTATATCCCAGATATTTTAAGATTCTAGAGTTTTCAATCTTAATATCATTAATCATGATAGTGTGTAGGTGGTAATTGGCCTGCGAAAAAATGAAAAATTTGGTTTTCTCGACATTAATCCTTAATCTAATTGTCTCAAGTTTAAAAATGAATTCCTTGACAAATACCTCTAGGTTGTTAGTGGCTTCACTGATATTTCTACCATTCGCCAGAAACAAAAAGTCATCAGCATATTGGAAAATCATGCACTTATCGTTTGAGAGTTCATGTAACACAGCTGTGAGAATTACAAACAGAATTGGACTAAGACAGCTACCCTGCGGTAGTCCATTCTCCACCACTACTGATGCCTCACCAAGGTTCAATTTCCTGTACTTTAGAAAAAGCCTGGACCACTCAACAATCTCCGGAGGGATTCTTAAGAGATTCATAGCATTTATCAAGGTATTGCAATCAACAATCTCATACGCACTTTTGATGTCTATTGTTACACATACCGAGACTAGACCATTGTTCTTGTTGACATTCACCATATTAATGACATCATTAATACAGTGCGAAGTTGATTTATTACGTCTATAGGCATACGATTTATTCGGTAAAATGTTATAATCATTCAGAAAATGAGAAAGTCTATTAAGTATCATTGCATTCAGGATCTTTAGCGGAATATTTATTAATGATATGGGTCTAAAGTTTGCTACAGAGTTGTGATCTTTCCCAGGCTTAGGTATCGGTACTGTTTTAATTTCTCTCCATTCCTCCGGGAACTGTTGGGAGATCCAGATCGAATTCAGTATCTCCAAGAAGGTCTCCTTGTTCTCTGTGTCCATTAATTTGATCTGTTTGTAAGTAATACTATCGATGCCAGGGGCAGATGAATTACTTTTTTTCTTTAAAACCTCCTCCATATCCGTCAAGGTAAAGATATTGTTTACCGACTGAATCGGATCCACATTCATCAATGTGAGTCCAATAGTTGAATTCGAGGGACTAGCACAATGTTCCAAGAATTTGTTTTTTTTATCAGTGTCCCATGAACCATAATCTTCATTGTTCCTCAACGAGTGCCTAACATTAGAGAATAAGGAATGAATATCATTGACGTCTTTGGAATTGTTGATTCTACTAATTGTTTCTCGGAAAGCATTCTTCTTAGCCTTTTTTACTGCCGATTTCCAATTGCTCCTAGCTTCTCTGAAGTCATACATGTTCTCAAGGTTTTTGTTGAGATTATATTTTGCTGAAGATTGCTTAAACTTAAGAAACAAGGCTTTAAGATGGTCATTCCACCATCTTTTAGGGGAGAAAGATTTATTATTGGAAACGAAAGTGGCATCTTTTAGCGCTTTATTCATAGCCTTATTAAAACTAGAGATGTTATTGTCAAAGACTATTGACTGGATGTTCTCTTGAAGTCTTTTCTTATTGACTATCTTAAGCTTGGGCAACCAATCTGATGCTATAAAAAACCTAATAGGTTTATGGTATGAACTAAACGGACGAATGTTAGGTACAAACCAGTTGTTAATTAAGTTTGGTTTGTTCGAGAATGTTAAATCAAGCACTGATGGATTAGTGGAATTTAAGTACGTAGAAGAACCGTTATTACAAATCGAAAGCCCAAGCACAGTTGTCCAGTCATCCAACAATTTCCCTCTTTGATGAGTTTTATGACTTCCCCATTTTTCGTTGTGTGCATTGAAATCTCCAGATATAATCACCGTCACAGCGGTGGCGTATACTACCGCCCTTGAGGAAAAACTATCACCTATGCTACACAACATCAGCAACACAGGCGTCCATGGGTTCTGGGAAGAACTCAAGGGTACCATCAAGGATGTCGCAGAGAAGGTCGTGGGATATAAAGCCCGGCGAGCGCGAAATGACTGGTTCGACGAAGAATGCAAAAATTCACTTGACGCGAAAAACGAGGCCTACAGACAATGGATTCAACGAGGAACCAGAGCCAGAAGAGAAAACTATGACGAGCTACGGCGAATATCGAATAGAATAATTAGACGTAAGAAACGTAAATACTTTGACGAGCAGTTGCTGAACATAAACGAAAACTTAGCTAATAGGAACACCAGACAAGCGTACAAACTAGTAAATACAATTAAGAACGGCTACCAACCCAGGACTAGCCTTTGTAAGGACAAGGATGGAAACATCATCAGCGACACCGATGGTATTAACAAACGATGGGCCTCTTATTTTGAAGAGCTTCTAAACCGACCATCTAACATCCCCACACAGGAAGCTCTCGATGATATTGTTGATCTAGGCCCACCCATTCAACCCCCGACAGTAGAGGAAGTTGGTCTCGCGTTGCGGTCACTAAAACGAAATAAAGCGCCGGGCGCTGACGAGATCCCAGCTGAACTGCTAAGATTCGGTGGAACGAGTCTAGTTGATGCCATACATCAATTACTCCTGCGAGTATGGGAGAACGAGGAGATCCCAGACGATTGGCGCAGAAGCATCATCTGTCCAATTCATAAAAAGGGAGATAAACTGCGGTGTGAGAATTACAGGGGCATATCACTAGTTTGTACGTCCTATAAAATTTTGACGAAAATTCTGGAAAATAGAATAAAACCGTACGCAGAACGAGTCATTGGCGAATATCAAAGCGGTTTCAGACCTGGTCGCTCCACAACCGATCAGCTCTTCTCAGTCAAACTGATACTCCAGAGGTGCTGGGAATACAACGTAAACGTGTACCAAATCTTTGTCGACTTCAAGCAGGCATACGACAGTATCGATCGTGGAGTACTGTACAACATCATGCTGCAATTTGGTATACCAGCAAAATTAGTGCGACTGACAAAGATGACGATGACCAACTCCGTCTCACAAGTCAGGATCCAGAATAGACTTACTGATCTATTTGAAACACGCACTGGTTTGAAACAGGGCGATGGACTGGCACCGACGCTCTTCAACCTAGCACTGGAATACGTTATTCGGGCCATGAATATGGACAACAGCAAGACGCTACTCATCAAGTCGACACAATTAGCAGCGTACGCCGACGACATCAACATCATGTCCCGAAGATTGGCTGACGCAGAAGAACTTCTGCATACGCTCGATACCGCTGCAAAGGAAGTTGGATTACGTATTAACGAGGGTAAAACTAAAATAATGATGCAATCGGTGACAAGGACACCTGCACAACCGAGCATCAACGTGGGGGACCTCAACATCGAGTTCGTGAACAACTTCATCTACCTGGGTTGCAACCTGTCAAGGGACGCCAACGAAACTGACGAAATCAAGCGACGGATACAGTTAGGTAATAAGACTTTTTTCTCGGTTCTCCCCATAATGAAATCGAAGCATGTGCACAGAAACACGAAGCTCCGCGTGTACAAAACCATTATACGACCAGTGCTATGCTATGGCTGCGAAGCATGGACCCTAACTCAAGCCTCCGAAAACATGCTAGACACTTTTGAACGTAAGGTTCTACGGCGAATTTTCGGGGCTGTTTGCGATCGAGATGGATGGCGCATCCGGTACAACCATGAGTTGTATGAAATGTACGATGAGCTGCAAGTCTCGAAAATCGTCAAACTACAACGACTTCAATGGGCAGGGCATGTACAAAGAATGGACGATGATCGCATGCCTAAGAGAGTAATGAATGCTGAACGAGTCGACGGAGCGAGACTGCGAGGACGACCGAGATCTCGTTGGGAGAGTTCAGTAGGTGTGGACGCCGCGCAGCTGCTGGGCTCCCAAAATTGGAGGACGCGGTCACGTGACCGAGATAATTGGAGGACAATGATCCAGGCGGCCAAGGCCCGACGTCGGGCTGTCGCGCCACGATGATGATGATGATGAATCACCGTCTTATCAGAATAACTTACAGCCTCATGCAGCAGATTAAGTATGTGATTCTCAAATAATTCAGTGTCTTTAGGGGGAATGTATATGTTAACGATGACGAGATTTGATGGTAGGTTCGTTGTTTCTACAGCTACATAATTAATGGGGTTATTAAAGTTGATTTTCCTGCCTCTAATTTTTTTCGAGAGCATTGTAACAACACCTCCACGTCCATCAGCTCTATTTCCATAAAAAGATGTATAGTTGCTAAAATAAGGTTTCTGATTAGGTTTTAAAAAAGTTTCTTGTATGATACAAATATCTATTTTATTTATGGAACAAATTGTTTCTATGTTTTCTTTATTAGTTTTTAATCCTTGAACATTACCCTGTAAACATGATAACGTCATCATCCGCAATTGAATCCTTAGGATGA
The DNA here is from genome assembly GCA_964017055.1 of Chloromyia formosa. Classification (NCBI taxonomy): domain Eukaryota; kingdom Metazoa; phylum Arthropoda; class Insecta; order Diptera; family Stratiomyidae; genus Chloromyia; species Chloromyia formosa. The sequence continues at coordinate 57,210,823 of OZ024818.1, forward strand.
ATATTCATCCCAGAGGAACTGCTTCTGGTTAGTATTTTTTTCTTAGGTGGTAATGTGTTATCTTCATTGTGCATTAGCTCATTAAAAATTTCGTCAATCTTTTGTGATAAATGTTTTTCAGGACTACTCTGGCTTTTCAGCAGTTTGAGAACCAGGGTCTTAAAGATTTCTGGATCGTTAGCCTTATCAATTTTATTATGAATTTCGTTGATTTTTACTATTTGAGCCTTTGATTTATGTTCATCTAAGTTAATACTTGAGTTATTAAACACCATTGGGGGCTTACCATGAGGAAAATTAAAAGCCAGTTTTTTTGGTTCATTACTAATGACTACCGAGTTCTGAGGATCTTTGAAAATTTTTTTTGAATTGTCCATACTCACAGGCGTTGCCGTTGGACGTTTCCTCACTGCTGTGGAGAATGTTCGATTACTGATCAATAACCTATTATAGTCATCCTGTCTGTCCCTCATGACTGTTTTTGCCGTTGGGTTAGACCTATTATTATTCGGATATTTGCAATATGTTGGGAAGTTCATGTCATAGTCAACTTTGTCCAAAATAAAATAGCAAATCTATTTTCGGATCTCTCCTCTAGAACTTCTTTCCTTGTTTTATTTCCAGTCGTCATTAACTTAATAATATTTTGTTCTTCAATTTTCTTCGGGCAATTTTTAGAAAAAATGTTGTGGGACGTTTGAGTACATAGAATGCAAATATTATTATTACATGAGCCCTTACAAGTATCCTCCTTCTTCTCGGGGTTTTTACATAAGAAGCACTTATCTGGATTGCACAAGCTGTCACATGTTACCTTCTTTCCACATTTAAGGCAAACCTTTTCTGTACTTTTGCACCATTTTTCAGTGTGACCAATGCGACCACATTTCATGCATAGTCTTATTCTCGGAATATAGTAATGGACTTCTCTAATTATCGGTCCTAGTTTAATTTCTTTTGGAATGTGTTTGCCCTCAAATTCCACTTTCAACGTTTCAGTGGGAACAATCTCTCCTTCCTTGTTCCTCCTGTTAAACCGTTGGATACTGAGTACTCTTACATCAGGATTGTTATTCATTTTCTCGACAATCTCCTGATCTGAGAATGTTGAGTCAATGAATCTTACCACAGCAAATGTCGAGGCACAGTTTTGGGGTATAAATGCTTTTAACTCATACTTTTTAAGACAGTTGTGCGATAGTAGCTCATTAGCATTACTATATGTGTCAAACACTACCCTGACTGTTCTAAAATTTGAATTTCTAATTTCCAATATTCCCTTAATTTTTTCTTTCTCAAGGATATTAAGGATTGCAAAATCCGTGACTCTGGTTTCAGATGTTTTTCTAATTAGAACAATATATTGAGCATATGTCGCAAAACTTGAATACTTATACTTGTTAATGATAACAGGAGTATGTCCCAACCCGTTAGCTTGATTAACTGTACCCACTGTTGGCGTCGGTCCAAATTTGGAACCCTCTTGTGATTCCATACTTGCGACCGCAACTGTTTCATATGTAATCGACTCTTGAATGCATATGGCATTTCCTTAATTTCTTAACGGTTCTCTAGATCTGCTTCTAGATCTCGTCCGGGATTTATCCCTATCCGGGGGATCTTTCCCCCCGTCCGCTATTTCAAACTAAACGACGCTCAATCCAGTTACTTTACTAAAAAACCCTTGCCCCAGATAAAAACACCCGTATCTGTACGTCAAACCGCACAAAATCTATTGATCTTACTTAGAAAATCTTTTTCACCCTTTGCCACTCAAAAGAATTCACCTATGTTCACAAATCGACTAACCTTAGACAAGATGGCCGTCCACACGACACTTCCAATCACTACTCTATTCACCAGGAAAAACTACGCAATGCGTCTTCACTGCACAACGTCCTAATCAAGAGTGCCACAGGGACTTCCTGGCAAATCCCAACATGACAAACTTTGACAATTTTCAAACAGCAAACCAAACGTGGCGGGAAAAAATCAAACAGGCCAAAAAAAGACAGTGGGATACTAAAATAAATGAACTTTCCAACTCAAACAACTCGAAGGAGTTCTGGTGCTTTATTAACAAAATAAAACATTCAAGCTCTGTTAGCCGCTCCACCTCTTCTTGGAACAACGATAACAACACCAGATATTTAGATCTACTAAAATCTCAATACCTTACCAGACCAACCCCTGTACCAATGGTACCCACTCACTCGGAGCCTCCCTCTCTCTCTTACCAGGAATTTCTAAAGATACTCGCCAAAAGGTCGAGCTCCTCAGCGGCCGGTCCTGATGGCATATCATATGGGCACTTAAAAAACTTAAACAATGAAGCTCTGCTAAAAGTTTTTGAGGCTCTCTGCAACATATGGAACAATCAAAGTCTTCCCGAGGAATGGAGGAAGATTAAAATAGTCCCCATCCCCAAAAAAGACAAACAGTTATCAGATATCAGTAACTACAGACCAATCTCCCTGATAAATGTTTTTGCTAAAATCCTGAATGGATTAGTCAAAAACATTCTACAGGACTTCTTGGAAGACAATGCAATAATTCCCCAACACAGTTTTGCTTATAGGAAAAACACATCGACGAACAGGTGCGTAAATGAGCTTCTGCTAGAGATTCAAATTGCACTAAACAACAATTTAAAGGTGACTGCTATATCACTAGACATTTCCAACGCATATGAAAGGGTCGACCTCCTACAGCTGCAGCAAACCTGTTTAGAATTTAGCATTCCATCCCACCTGATACACTGGATTATAAACTTCCTTCATAAAAGGGTCTTAACAATGGGAGCTGAAAACGTAGAAATTTCAAACGGACTTCCACAAGGCAGCTGCCTAAGCCCCACGCTCTTCAACTTGTACACAGCCAGCTTACACCAAATTTCTGACAATATGACTCACATTTTCCAGTTTGCGGACGATTTTGTTATCATCTCCATTGGGGAAAAGATAGGGGACTCAATCGAAAACCTCCAAAACAAAACAAATCTGTTTGTTGAACGGTGCAATTCCTTAGACCTGGTCATAAACAGCAGCAAAAGTCAAACAATCAGGTTCTCTAAGAATAGAGGAAGAGATCTAAACATTACCATTGGTGATGAAATGGTTCAACAGACCACCAACATGAAATTTCTTGGTTTCCTAATCTCATCCTCTCTATCCGTGAAACAGCACTATGACGAAGCCATCAAAAAAATGAGCCCGGAACAAATGCATTGAAATTTGTATCAGGATTCAAAGGAGGCTTATCCCCTTCGAAGAGCCTCACTTTGTATAAAAGCCTTGTTCGCTCCAAACTCGAATACGGAATCACAACAGCTAACAATAAACCCAAGTATGTTAATGACAAGATAACATCCTTCCTAAATAACAACATTAGGAGATGCCTAGGACTGGCCAAAACAACACCTGTTCAAATCATCTATGCCCTATCTGGTGAACTTCCATTTCAATATAGGAGCCTACTCTGTACTGCCAAGGAAGTCATCAAAATCAAAAACAGCAACAATGATGTCTATGGAAAAATTCAAAACAATTCCTCTCTGAACAACAGCTTAACATCATGTTACCGAGAATTCAGTGAAATTTTTGATCGCATCCAGAAAGACACGCCTGGAAATCCCGCTCCAAACTGCACAATAAATCTCGATTTTAGGGAAGTATTGGCAAGAGAGAGGCTGGCTCCGTGTGACATCCCCATATTCCAAAAACTATGCAACCTAGAATCAGTCCTAAGAGCAAATGGCTTCACAATAGCTGCCACAGACGCATCCTTTGACGGAAACGCTTTAGGCTTTGCGTGTTTGTTTAAAGATACAAGAGAAACACACATCTTCAAGGTCATCGACTCTACATCCGTCATCTCAGCGGAACTGAGAGCGATCAAGGAGTGCGTTAAGTTATCAATACAAAGACGTTTTCTCAAACTTGCCATTTTCACAGACAGTCTTTTCTCATGCAATATGTTGCTCAACAACAAACAACAGCATTATCTCATAAATGAAATCCACAGCCTGATCAGATCCCTCAGCGAAGTGCATATTATCTGGACCCCTGCCCATGTAGGTTTTGATTTTCATGAGATGGCAGACCTATCTGCGAAAATAGCTAGATCCTTTGGAGTACCCACACCTCTCCCGCTCTCAAGCCAAGATGGCTTAAAACACATTATGACAACAATAAAGAATAACTGGAACTTGGAGGACAAAATCATGTCTCAATCCAAAGGAAAATTCGTTGCAAAAATCTTCCCGGATATTCCACAAACAAATTGGTTTAACAAGTCAACTTACAGACCCAAAAACAAAAATTACACAGCACAGGCCGGCTATCTGCACCAAAGAACTAGAACTGCACCGCCACTATCAGCTGATTTGTATTGTCGGCATTGCCTCTATAAATGCAGGCTGGCATTGCCAGCATTCACAAATGGTAGCGCTACCTGAGCGCTCCAAGTTTTGTTGTTGTGACCTGCATTCATAAATTGGTAGCGCTCCCATTTCCGTCGCAATTTTTTTCTGAATCACAACAACAAAAATGGGAGCGCTATCATTTGTAATGCAGGAATTTCATAGATTTAAATAGAACAAATCGGTAATAGTACTATCCCCACTCTGTGCTTCAGGTTATTTTCGAATCAAGCCGTGCATGCGCACTGCTACCCATTTGCACGCGGTCGCCATACGTTCGGTAAATGTCGTTACGCCATCGGCCACTCAGCCACAATTTTGACATTTGCGAAGCATATGGCTTCTCGCTCCTCGGGCCCCTGGGCCAAATATTAATACGTGTTGTGCGCGTTTCACTGCGCATTCGCGGATATGTCAGCCATAACTCGATATTCAAATTTTTACCCCGACTCTGTGCCTATTTCATATCTGTAATATATTTCTATGAGGAATTCAGTGCAAAATTGGGAAAGAAATGGGAGTGCTCTGGTAGCGCTACTAATTTGTGAATGCAGGCAATGCCTGCATTCATGTGAAAAATTTTCGCTACAGAACGCTACATCCCCTCCACTACACATTTGAGGAGACGCTACCTGTCAACATTTCTTTCGTGATTGAACCGCTACATATGAAATGTCTGACAAACAGGTGACACCGCAAATATTTGACAATTGCCAATTTTCCATCGCAAAACATTTCTTTGGCACATCACGAAACAAGGAAATATCAAATCAAAGACGAGAAGACAGTGAATTTACATAGACGGGAATTCTATTTGCGCTTTTGATGTACACAAACGTCACAACGCACATACCAGCTGCGAATTGTCAAATGTAGCGCTACATGCCCAGAGAGCGTAAAAAATTTCTGCTACCAAGGGGAAGTAACCGCTCCGGAGCGGATGGAAGGAGCGGTTGCAATCACGACCGGGAGGGGTTGTAGCGCTACGGAGCGCTCCGTAGCGATCCGGATAAAACGAGCGTCGTGAATGCACTCGTTTTCGTTGTTGTGATCAAGGAACATGGAGACCTTTGAAGTGAGAGTATATGAGGAAATGAAAAAGTGCGAGAGAAACGAAGCAATTCGGCACAAGTGCGGAAGTAGGAAGGGGAATGGAAATTTGACATCTCTTTTGCTCTATATGGACCGGGCGGGTGTTCCGCGGCAGAGAGACAGACTGGAATGTTATTGTTCCAATTGGAAAAGTAGGAGAGGGGATGACATGTTGCGTGCTTCCTGTGCTTTTATATAGACTGCGCGGGTGTTGCGCAGTGGAGGGCGCGTGTCTCTCTGTATGCTCCTCCATAGGTATTCTCTATGATGGAGACATGTTCGTTGACTGGGCAGCGTGAAAGACCCGTTAAAATTCGACGAGAAATTCAGGAGATACGGGATCAAATGCGAGGACTGCGGCAAATGTTACGTAGGGCGAACGAAGCAAATAATCACGACCAGATTTAACGAACACATCCGAGAGGCCGAAAATTTCAAACGAAATCTGAACCGAATAATTTGATCGTCGCTCACCGTGCACATCATCGAAGATGGACATACCGTGACCCGCGAAAATTTGGAGATAGTTCGATATATCAAGAAGCCGTACACCTCTTGGCCTCCTTTATGCCGCGGAACTATCTTCGAGTATTAACTAATTGGAGCTAACTCACGACGATGTAATCATGTCGTATTAGCGAGTTTTAGTCTTTGAAGAGAGGGTATATGAGGAAATGAAAAAGAGCGAGAGAAACGAAGCAATTCGGCACAAGTGAGGAAGTAGGAAGGGGGATGGAAATTTGACATTTCTTTTGATCTATATGGACCGGGCGGGTGTTCCGCGGCAGAGAGACAGACTGGAATGTTATTGTTCCAATTGGAAAAGTAGGAGAGGGGATGACATGTTGCGTGCTTCCTGTGCTTTTATATAGACTGCGCGGGTGTTGCGCAGTGGAGGGCGTGTGTCGCTCTCTCTACTTTTTACGACTGGAATTGCTTCAAATAGTTAAGTGTTGAGTATAGGCGGATTGCTCCTCCATAGGGATTCTCTATGGCTTTAGTACTAATTTTAGCTTAAGGCCACGTTTATACTGTGGAACTAAAAGGCAATTTAACTAAATGGTTTTAGTGTTAGTACTTGTTGATGGAGTGTTTATACCGACCATTCGGGGAGGTACTTATTCTTCTTCCTTCTAAGTTGACAGCACAGATAAATTTGAGAGATATAAATTTTACGACAGAAAAAGATTTTTTCTTGCCCGTGATTACGCACTGCTTTCCTGAAATTGCAAACAAAACAAACGCCGAACAAAAAAAAAAAACGAAAACAAGAGGAAACGTCAACCACCGCGTCAACATTAGCAATGACAGCAACATAGTCCCAATTTTGTTAGTCCAGTTCCGAATTGAAAGTAGAGATAAGCCAAAACCAAAACTAACGAAACCGATACGTTTAAATCGCCGAGAGGAAGATCGATTTAGTTAGATCTCGAAGATACTCCCGCGATATAAACGCAGAGAGATCGACTTGCCATGTAGAACTGGGCTGAAAAATTGGGACTAGATGGTGTTGCTGTCATCGCTAATGGTGTTGTTGGTGAAAATTCTATTTTATATGTTACATAAATATCTCATCCTTTCCTGAAACTCTGCTTTCATTTCATCCTTTAATTACGTTTACACTATCCCCAGATTACTTCATCTGTAGCGTAATCTGGGTGTGGTGAGTTTAAAATTGTATGTATATGACAGTTGCAGATGAAGTCAGCCGGCGCAGATGAAGTAATCTGAGGATAGTGTAAACGTAATATTTGGCCCTAACCAGATTTAACGCAGAATGCAGCAGCAGAAGCAACAACAACAACAGGTAAATCTGTCGCGGTGACACAGCGGCGATGACAGATCTACCTGTTGTTGTTGTTGCCGCTGTCGCTGCTGCTGCATTCTGCGTTTAATCTGGTTAGGGCCTTTGATTGGAGCGGTATAAATGCGTTTTTATTAGTAGGCTACTGCCTCTTGACATTTTCTAAACCAAAAAGTCTTCGAAGTCACAAACCAACAACTGATATCTTTCGTATTTAGTACCTTCCCGTATGGTCGGTATAAACACACCACGAACAAGTACTAGCACTAAAACGATTTGGTTAAATCGTCTTTTAGTTCCACGGCATAAACGGGGCCCTTGGATCAGTGGGAAAGCCTCGAAACACGGACCAAGGAAATCGCACTTCAAAATTAATTAAACTCGCCGCGAATAGATGTAGGAAAACAAGTAGAAAAGTACTCTAACCTGGCGACATATGGCCTATAATTTTTAGGACACAGGAATAATTTAAAAAGCTTATGGGCCTCGACTACCTGCCATACTATATTAGGCCCAAACCAGATTAAACGCAGAATGCAGCAGCAGCGGCTGTAGCAACAACAACAAAAGGAAGATCTGCTTTCGCCGCTGTTGCTGCGTCTAATCTAGGTGGCTTAAGGGAAACGCATGCTTTCTAACTTGACATTTGGTCTCCGCTGCCGCTGCTGTTAATATTACGTTTACACTATCCCCAGATTACTTCATCTGCTGCTTAATCTGGGTGTGGTGAGTTTAAAATTGTATGTATTTAACAGTTCTAGATTAAATCAGCCGGCGCAGATGAAGTAATCTGGGGATAGTGTAAACGTAATATAAGATTCTTAAATTAGGGGGATTCACGCTCATTGTCGTATTCGTCAAAAATTTCTGTCATCTCCATAGTAAAATGACAGCAGTTTAGAACTTTACGACAAATACGCCGTGAGCAAAATCCCCTTAGTGTTTTGTAATTTTGCCATTGGGTGGTATGCATAATAATGAGGATATACTCAAGAGTGAAGTCTATTGAGGACATTCCTGAGTTTGCTATGTTCGGTGAATCGAGTGAAAAATTTGTATGCATAAAACTACTCTCCGCTCCATAGTGAAAATTGAGTGGAATTCTGTCAACTCAGCTTTACTCCACTCGACTCACTTTATGCATACCACCCATTAGGTTAGTAGCTAAAGGCGCGTTGACATGATCAAACTACGGTTTGACAAACCACCTATTTGAACGTGTGAACCCGTTGTCAAACTGGTTTGAAGTCTTGTGCTCCTGTCAAACCGTAGTTGGACGGTGCTCGACTTTTCATCAAATGCTAGTTTGTCAAACCGTAGTTTGATCATGTCAACGCGCTTTAAGAGGTTCTATAAAAGTTCTTTTACAAATATCTTTTATAGAAGACATTTTTAAAGGACTTTTATGCCCGGTTCACATTATTCCAGTAACCAATCCAGTCCAGTAATCCAGTCCAGCGCTGGATTGCTACTGGAATAATGTGAACCGGCACTGGACAGCAATTCAATCCAGCAATCCAGTCCAGTAATCCAGTCCAGTGACTGGATTGTCGCTCTACTTTTTCATTCCAGCTCGTACAGAAATTATTGTCACTATAGTTACCGAATCAACAACACACTCGCCGGACTACTGGACTGGAATCATGTAGACGATATGATCCAGTCCAGCACTGGACTGGATTGCTGGACTGGATTACTGGACTGGAATAATGTGAACCGGGCATTATAGTGTAATAATCGCCTGAGGAAAGATTTGCGACATGAATGTTGCTTGTTTCAAGTACTTTTCTTACAAGCTTGCACTTCTTCCGCCATAGGCGGCTAATATCATTCATAAAAGTTCTTTTAAAATATCGTGCGTCAACGATATTTGTAAAAGAACTTTTACAGTGAGTGCGTTCAGAAGGTGGCAAAAGAGCAGAAACCGCTCGCGAGCAGCTCCGCAACTGCTCGCGAGCAGCTCCGGAGCTACTCGGTTTGGAGTCTGCACCTGCTGAACGCTACTTCACCAGCTGACAAATCGACCAGCTGAAAGCTGACGATGACAATTTTAGACGTCAAGTGCCGAAAAGTGGAAAATACATGAATCCCACGCTGTCCATGATGAAAATCCCAAAAAAAAAACGAGAAAACAAAACAGAAACGGCGAAAACACCAAGAAAACACCACCTAAACACAACAAACCCAATTTGACAATTGTCAAAAGTCGAAACTCGCAGCATGAGCGTGAGGTTGAAAAGAAGAAGAAGAACCTGAGCACTGAGCACTGATCAGTGAGCAGAAATATTTCTTGCTCGGTGAAATTTGATCATGCTCACCCGAGCAGAAGTTGCTCGGTCACTTCTGAACCCGCTCGTTCTGAACATGTTCGCTGAGCGGAAGTTGCTCAGTTCCTTCTGAGCGCACACAGTGTAATAGCCGCCTAATATTACGTTTACACTATCCCCAGATTACTTCATCTGCTGCTTAATAAGGGTGTGGTGAGTTTAACCACCGCCATCTTTATCCTCAGGCCGGAGTGTCAAAGTAATGACGTCATGACAAGCAGTGAACCATATGTAAACAAAGTGAAAAACGCGTGCAGTCGACCTCTTGAAATCTGATGATTTTCGTGCGAAAAAGTGATTTTAGTGTCGCGATTTGAAGTGCAATTGAAAGTAGTGCTTGTCACTGATATTTAGAAGTGAAAAAAACGCAAGGTGCCGCGAACTTCCGAACAAAATGAACTGCTCGAAAGTGCGCGAGACATGAGTGTGGTTATGAAAGTGCGACACGAAAAATTTCGCATTTTTCGTTAATTTCCCGGTAATTTGGCTAGTGTGAATGGTACAGCACTACTCTGGGACGAATCCTTGGGCCGGTGAGTTCAGCGGAAACTCCCGGAAGTGCCCCAAAAAGTGAATTCAAAGTGGTTGTCGAATGACAACATTACAGGTGATTTCCGGCCTTTTCATCGGAATTCATAGGGTAATTATACGTTTTTTGTTGTGCAAAAATTTTAGTGAATTGATGCGCCCCAAAATACGGGTTTTAAACGCGTTGTTGACGAGCCAGACGAAAGTTTCACTGCAGCTGACAGGACTAGATGCCTAGCAGTGAAACTTTCGTCCGGTTCGTCAACATCGTGGTCAAAATCCACACTTTGGGGCGCATCAATCCACTTAAATTCTACCACAACAAAAAACGCATACTTACCCTATGAATTCCGATGAAAAGGCCGGAAATCACCTGTAATGTTGTCATTTGACAACCACTTGAAATTCACTTTTTGGGGCACTTCCGGGAGTTTCCGCTAAACTCACCGGCCCGAGGATTCGTCCCAGAGTAGTGCTGTACCATTCACACTTCCCGAATTGCCGAAAAATAAACGAAAAGTGCGAAATTTCCCGTGTCGCACTTTCCTAACCTTGCACTTTTCAATACACCATTTCACTCGATATTTCCCGGCACTTCACGTTTTTTTTTACTTTCACACGGCACTGATAGCCACTTCTTTTAGTTACACTTAAAATTCCGGCACTAAACTCACTTTACACACAATTATCGCGATATTTCACCGGGCGACCGCACGCGTTCACACTTCGTTGACTGCTTGTCATGTCGTTAGTGCATTGACAATCAGCTGACACTCCGGCCTGAGAGTAAAGATGGCAGTGGTTTAACCTCGGAATTATACTGTGCGCGGATTACGTCCACAAGTCGCAGCCAACAAAAATCAGCTGTTCAGGCAGTTATAGGGCGCGGTCTTGGAAGCCTTCTGATATGGATCTGACTTTTCTGTTTTCTCCTCTATGTGCTTCCCCCTCCAGTAAATTTAGTACAGACAACTGTCAATTTTTGGATCTGAGAAATATTCCCACAGACGGCATACACGGCCGTCTTGTCAAAAAAGATCTGTCAAATTTTTAGTTTCAAAATGGAAAATTTAAATATTGCGGAATTATTGGATAATTTCGGTGATATCCAAATTGTAAATAGTGTGCAAAGCATACTAAATATAGTGCGCGTTGTCATGGATAACAACATGACAAACGATTGGAGTTTGTTGGACGGGATTGAGCGCGAAAACCGACCCAGAAATGCAAATTATTTCGAACAAATAGTTCCCCGATACGACGACTTCCTATTCAAGGAGCAGGTTTGTAGGCTAAAGGCGCAGCAAACTACCACTAAACACTTCGCAACACGTCCTGCACGCTGGCTAACGGATGACTGGCTATGTTGCTTTGGTGACCGAGGCGCCGGTGACATCTGAGAACTGTCAAAATTTCTGATTTTAGAAATTGACCGGAAAAATATTCAGATCCAGAGGGGGAATTGTCAGATCCAAAAGTGACAGTTGTCTGTACTAAATTTACCGGAGGGGAAAGCAAATGGAGGTGAATTTGAGAAATGTCAAACCCTGATCCGCTCGCAGGAACGCAGCCATAGTCAAATCTCTTGTTCGCGTTCTTTTGACACATTCGAGCTGTGAAAAACTGGCTTCCTAACATACTTGAAACACTTTTTTGAATTAAGAATAGAAATATGCACTTCCAAGCGCATAACAGTAACTTACAACAAAACAAATGATCACCCACAGTTTTAAACCACATGCCTATTGTGAATTGATATTTCGCGGCTCGTTGATTGCGACAAAGTTGAACTCGTCTCAACTTTTGCGACGTGAGCGACGTGTTGTTCGCGCACAGTATACTTAAAGCCATATGAAATACATTGGTTCAACTTTATTTGGTAGCAGAAGCCGCGTTGTTCGCGCAGACTATAATTCAGCCATAAAATTGTATGTATTTGACAGTTCCAGATTATCTCAGCTGGCGCAGATGAAGTAATCTGGGGATAGTGTAAACGTAATATTACGTTTACACTATCCGCAGATTACTTCATCTGCGCCGGCTGAGATAATCTGCGACTGTCAAATACATACAATTTTGAACTCACCACACCCAGATTACGCTGCAGATGAAGTAATCTGGGGATAGTGTAAACGTAATATAATATAAGTTGCTCCCGAGATACATGTGCATACATATATACAAATAATAAATTCTGTTGTTTGGGAAAAGCTACGTTTTTTTATCCATTTAAACTATAACTACAAACATCGAACGATACAGATTATACAGACATTGAAGTCGACTATTTTCCCCCAAGGACGTTTGATCCAAGTGTACTTGGATCGTGTTATATTACGTTTACACTATCCCCAGATTACTTCATCTGCTGCGTAATCTGGGTGTGGTGAGTTCAAAATTGTATGTATTTGACAGTCGCAGATTATCTCAGCCGGCGCAGATGAAGTAATCTGCGGATAGTGTAAACGTAATATTAACCGGCCTTCAAATGTAATCTTAAAACGTGGCAGCCCAGCGCTTTTTTAACCGCTGTAAATTATTCTAAAAAATTGAAGTTGGGTGTCGCTTGGAGGGCGCTAGTGTCAAGTGAATGAAGTGAAGTTTCTGATCTGTGCGAGATGACCGGTTTTGTGTTGGGTGCGGAAGCGGAGTGTCGTTCGTAGTTTTCATGTGTTTAATTGTTAAGGAAAATAGTCACGTTAATCTTATACGAACCTTCAAAGTTGAGATAAAAACGCGATGTAAAATACCAGGTAACATTGGTGCGAATATTTAGAGATATGGCGCATTGAAAATGGCTGTTACGATCCGAAGTGCGTTCGTGTGCATCACTCTTTTGATTTAAATTAAGCAGTGTAATTAGAGGCACGAATGGTGTGTTTAAAATATAATCTGACTACATTCGATTTGCGTAGTTTTAAATGCTAAAAATCGACAGAGATTACGCATGTGTAGCAGCTCTCCCGCCCGCGTTGTGAATTTAAAACCATCGCGTCTCCAGAACATCTGTCGCATACTCTTCAGTGCGGAATGATATGCGCTCGAGTGTCATGGTAGTGGTGACATGTACAACGAACACAATTTGAATTTCCGTGGTTGCTTTCGTAACGTATTTATACTGGATAGTGTTGAACAATGTTATTATAGTTGAATTATCAATTTCAACTATTAAGATTTAAATTTTGTATTTATCATTACAGTTAATCAGAAATTCGGAATGGTATAAGAGGATACTGGGTGAAAAAAATGTAAGTACCTGTCTTTTTATCAGCTACATTTAGCTACGTTAAGACTGTGCTCAGACGGGTTGTCTCGTAATCGGCTCGTCTGCGATTCGAACTCCACTTCCCAAGCAAATCGATTCGCTTACGTGCCGACATAAGGTTGACCCGTGTGCGGATCTCCATACATTTCCTTGAGAAGTGGAGTTCGAATCGCAGACGAACCGAATATGAGACGATCCGTCCGAGCACTGAGTGAAGTGTTTGCCTCTGGGCTGGGGTTGTAACAACGCCTGCTGCAGTTAAGGGGGTTTGGCAGCCCTTGGTCGTTGTTGCTGATGAACATGACGCTCCGGTGCGTAGAACCGGCTGCCATGAGAGCGTCTGGGGTGGGGTCTTCTGGGTCTTTGAACATTTGATTTCTAGAGTTGTTTTACGCTAATTTTTATACTTTATTAAAAAACGTTAGTTTGGTTGAGGGAAATTCAGAATCTGTCTACATACCGTAAGTTTTGAGGCCGATTAAAGAAAATAGGGTTCAAATGAAAGTGGAAAATCTGAATGCCTGTTACTGACAATGCCCCATCGCTGTCAGTTGCTATCGTGAATCTGGGCGGATGGCGATCTGTGGCGATGATTCCTGCCAGCAATTAGCTAATAATGGCTTTCAAAACAATTTTCTGCCAAACGCCGTCGCCACTAACCGTTGTACGCGTATATACACGATGACAATGGCTTTCAATTACCAGTCATGGCCCATTGACTGTAGCGGGCATTAGAAATGAACCATATCGTCTTTTTAGACTTTCTTATCAGGGAACGATCTCCTAGCTGTGTTCGAGATATTCGAGACCCAAAACGAATCGAACGGCCTCGACCTGGATTAGTGACGGAATTGAACAGCCACCATACAGATAATCACCATACAGGTGAATTGCGAGCTCCGTATAGGAAGGTTTAGGGAGCGAATTGCCAAGAAAGAAATTGACTCTCATCCAATTGTGTCACAGAGCAATTCTGATGGCACTTGACCTGTCGAAAGCCTTCGACACAGTCAGCCACTCAGCACTTCTGTCCGACTTATACAATACATCTCTTGCAACGCATACTACAAAATGGATTGTCAACTATCTCGCGGGCAGGCAGTCCTACACCGAATTCAGGAGCAAGAAGTCTAAGCTAAAGAAGATCAAACGAGGTGTGCCACAAGGAGAAGTTTTGTCTCCCTCCTTGTTCAACCTTTACCTATCTGGAATTCCAACTCCACCTGAAGGAATCGAAATTATCTCCTATGCCGACGACTGCTCCATTCTGGCAACAGGGAACAATTCCCGGAAATGTGCGAACGATTAAATGATTACCTGGAAGAACTTAACTCCTTCTTCGCGGGCAAGAATTTAATCGTATCAGCGCCTAAATCCTCGGCAACCTTATTTACCACCTGGACGAAGGAAGTCAAGATCCAACTTGGAATCTCAATTGGCAATCAACTTATTCCGTGAACCATCCTAAACTTTTAAGAGTAACCCTAGACAGCATGGCCACGTCATCTCCCCATGCTTCAACCGTATGTAACAGGATGCGAGGAGGGAATAACATCCTTAAAGCCTTGGCCGGTAGCATCTGGGGCAAGGATAAAGAGACCCTACTGGTCACATATAAAGCAGTCGGAAGGTCAGTAGCCAACTATGCGGCTCCAGTGTGGTCACAAAATCTCTGCGACACAATGGAATAACATTCAGGCTTGCCAAAACGCCACTCTCCGTACTGTGACTGGCTGTCTCCTGATGTCATCCCAGGACCATCTGCATCAGGAAACAAGGATGATGCTTCTAAAGGTCGCACAACGAGCACAACCACGACCAAACTTCCATCGAACCATCAAATATCATAGAACGATGGAAATAGGGGGCATTTTTTTTTCCACACGTTCTATGATATTTGATGGTTCGATGGAAGTTTGGTCGTGGTTGTGCTCATTCATGGGTGACCACCTTAAGGGACCACAACAAGTTTCTTGCGAAAAAGTATCTGGTGGGTTTTTACTGGAGGGAGCACCCCAACACCGACCTCATGGCCAAGATGCCGCCGCCAAGACATGTCAGGCGTGATTTGAGGGACCTCGAAAGAGACGTCCAGACGTACAAAAGGGTTCCATTTGACAACAACGCATACCAATCAGCTGTCGCAGCTATACATCACGAGGAGGTACAAACATCAATCGCAGGACTATGTCCAAATAGAGTTCTCTCGACACAACCACCAGCCATTTCTTCCGATGAGAGAATACTTCCGAGAGCAGCGAGGACGACACTTGCTCAACTTCGGTCGGGCTGGTGTTCGCGTCTTAACTCCTACCTATCTCGCATTGACTGAGATGTCACGAACACATGCCCCGCCTGTAATGGTACACCTCATGATGTGGACCACATTTTCAACTGCCCAGCTTAACCCACGCACCTGACCCCCAGGCCGCTGTGGGAGAACTCTGTAGAGGCAGCTATCTTCCTGTCGCTTAGCACCGAGGAAGACGAGGAACAATAAGAACATGTAACACACTCACACAACAAACTTCTGACCATTGCTACAACAACAACAACAACGGGGGCCTTCAGAACATCTCCGTCAGCCAGCTTAGATACTCTGCTAAACTTGCTCCCGCTTTACGTATTTGGCGAACAACTGACAGGGAACACGGCCCTGCGTCACCGCGAAACAGTCCAATGGCGTGCGTCGAGTACTGGTCACTCAGCTATTCTGGGCAACCTGGATTTCCCTTTGGAAACTGATTACACTTCTCCTAAATACGTTTTTGGCAGGAATTCATCAGCCTGATTCCGTTGAGCAGCCTATGGGCTGACAACGTACCCTTTACCCCCACTACTTCTTCAACATAAGCCTCTGCTGGATACCGAGTCACAGTGGCTTTGCGGGCAATTGCAGGGCGGGTGATCTTGCTCATGAGGAGACAAGTGGCGTTGTCGATGGGGACCGCATTGATATTAAAATGCCAATTGCATCATGCAAACTGGCAATTAAGTCCGCAGCAGTGGATAGAGCTAATACTAGATGGCTCAACAGCAGCACTTGCCAAGCGACGAGAATGATTTGACAGAAATTCAATTCTAGTCGTTCTCCATTTTTGCTGTCACTGAATAGGAAGCACATTGGCAGGGTGGTGGGGACTCCCAGGGCACTGCCCCATCGGCGCGCTCACATGGAAGCTCCGTCTTCCTCAAAATGACTACTTCAGGAGTTGTGAGAATGTAGATGAGGAAGAGAGTGTTTTACACTTTCTGTGTCACTGTCCAGCATTGGCCATCAGGAGGAAGAAATCTCTGGGCTCCTGGTTTCACTGTGGCTTGGAGGACCTCATGGATATGAGCGTGATACATTTCAATCCCTACATTGCCAGCACAAGCTGGTTCGGGACCTAGGTTTTTTTTTAGCGAGGTGAAATGTTATTGGTGGTACGAGGGCGTTTCAATAAGTACCCGTGTTAGAAATGAAGACACAATTTTTTCAAAAAATGTTTTTTATTTCTCAACGTAGTCCCCTTTTAGAAGGATACACTTCTCCCAACGTTCCGGCCATTTTTTTAACCCCTCCAAAAAATAGGATTTGTCGAACTCTCCAAAATACGCCTCTGTCTCGGCGATGACTTCCTCCCGCGAGCCATTTTTTCAGGTTAGGGAACAAGAAAAAGTCGCAGGGAGCCAGATCGGGTGAATACGGGGGGTGCGGCAGCGATTCATAACGCAATTCATGCAGTTTGGCGGCGACAACACCAGATGAATGCGCTGGTGCGTTATCAACAATACCTTTTTTTCGCCAAATGCGGCCGTGTCTCCTTTAATTTTTTGTCGAAGCGGTCCAATAACTCACTGTAGTATTGTCCAGTGATCGTTCTTCCTTTTTCTAAAAAATCTATGAGGATGACGCCCTTCGCATCCCAAAAAATCGTCGACATGACTTTACCTGCCGATGGGACCGTCTTCGCCTTCTTGGGTGCAGATTCACCGGGAGAAATCCATTGTTTTGATTGTTGCTTAGTTTCTGGTGTGTAATGATGAATCCAGGTTTCATCAACGGTGACAACTCGACGCAAAAAGTCCTTCAGATCTCGCTTAAATTGCCCCAAACACTGCTTCGAAGTTAACAGCCGTATCCGTTTGTTCTCCAGCGTGAGCAATCGCGGCACCCATCGAGCCGACATTTTTTTCATCGCCAACTTATGTAAAATATTAATTGCCGTTCCGGTCGACACACCTACGGCATCTGCTACTTCGCGCACTTTCGTTCGTCGATCAGCGAGAATCATGTCGTGGACTTTTTCAATGATTTCCTCGATAACCACGTCTGCCGGGCGTCCTGGTCGCTCCTCATCAAAAACGGATGTTCGCCCGTTTAAATTCGTTGAACCAATATCTAACTGTGGTCATAGATGGCGACGTGTCCCCATAAACAGCATCCAACTTTGCTTTTATTTCCTCGCATTTTTTCCCATCCAAAAACAAAAAGCGAATTACCGAACGATACTGCTTTTTTTCCATCTTAGCGAAAATCACGAAACACGTCTCACTCGGACGGCTGCCAAATCGAAACTAACCTATCAATCAGTCTGAAATTTGTATTAGCGTCGTCTAATAGATGGCAGTACACGATGATAACACTAACTTCACTCAGGAACGTCCTCTGTCTTCAAACACGGGTACTTAATGAACCGCCCTCGTATAACCATGGACCCATAATTGGTTTAAGTGTGCTGTATTGCCTGCGTTCACGTTTGCAACGTTTTAATTGCGGTAAAAATGTTCCCTCCACTCAATCATAAACTCTTTACCCGAACGACTTGTTTTGTAGTTGTCATGTATTAAACAGCTGACAGCCGATTCGCTATTGAGTTTCAAATAAAACTTCAATTAAATTCGCGACGGTTTCAGGAAAAATGAAAAGCACTGCAAAATCGCCACAAATTTGTGTTGCTTCGGTGTAAATAAGCACATAAGACGCCATGTACAAATCAAGAACCCGAAGACGAAAATCCACACCATCTCACAGTCACATGCAATACGTCAACTAAGAACTGTCAAATACGCTAATACCCCTTAGGCGGCTATTACACTATAAAAGTTCTTTTACAAATATATTTGACGAACGATATTTCAAAAGAAATTTTATGAATGATATTAGCCGCTAAAGGGGGAAGGTGTGCAAGCATATAAGAAAAGTAGTTGAAACAAGCAACGTCCATGTCGCAAATCTTTTCTTAGGCGGCTATTACACTATAAAAGTTCTTTGAAAATAGCTTTCATAAAAGATATTTGTAAAAGAACTTTTATAGTGTAATAGCCGCCTTACCCCCCATTAAACGGAAATCAACCAGGAAAAATTTCTGGTTAATTTCCCCGATGTGTGGTAGATTAAACGCAAACTGGAACGGACCGTCCACGAGCAAAATCAGTCGAACTGTTTGCATTTGTGTTTACAACGTTGCGCGACCTGAACCCACTCATTGTATCATGGCAGCCCCTTAACCTAACCTAACCTACAAAGCGTACAGAAAACGACAGTACATTGAAGTCCCGCCATATTCCGGATGAAAAAATATTTTGGTAAATATAACTGAGGTAGTAAAATCTGTGGTTGGTTCAAGTGGCTGTGCTTACGCTACTGCGGGAAGACACAATTAGCGCTTTATGCGCCGTTTTAATACCTAGTAGGAGGGGGCAAAACCTTGGTTATAAAAGTATTCATGGTTGTTGTCGGAAAATGTTCTCAGAACCATCTCGTCGAATTAAGGAAACGTAGTATCTCCCCAATCGTCGTCTCGATGGCGGATATGCTAGCGAAGAATGATTCGCCCAGTTCTCGGTGCCTCGCTTTAGCTAGAGCCGGACATGCACACAGGAAGTGGAAGGGTCTTCTTTTCCTATTCATCCTTGCAGCTCCGTCAGTGTACATTGTACGGAATACCCAGTCTGGCCGCGTGCTCTCCCACCGGCCAGTGCCCTGTTATAGTGGCTGTAACCCGGGCTATGTTCGGTCAGGCTTTCTCGTCCAGTCCGGCCAGCTCCATGCGGCATTGTCTTACTAATTTCGATGAGATTGAGATTGACGATAAAGCCATGATCGCGGCTTGGCTGTCGGTGAAAATGGCGACGTTATCTGTGCTGACAGCAGGGCGAGAGATCGACACGCCTCCCTTATCGCCAGTATTTCAGCTTGAAACACTTGCGTGGTCTGGGAGGCGAAAAGATTTCGATAGGTTGCGATCTTCGGAGAAAATCCCCGCGCCGACCCCGCTCAAAAATGGTTTGAGCCATCAGTGAAGATTTTGCAGAGTAAATGTAAGACGATATTCAATGCGTCCGCGGAACATGATCGCAAAGCACCTGAGACTCCGATGTCCGCGGTTCTCTGGACTTTGCTCAGCAGATTAAGGTTGTTGTTTTTTTACGAAGAGCTGGCCACCATACCAGCGCTCCGTAGGCGATGATTGGTCGAACCACCGTGGTGTATAACCACCACCTTGGGTGTAGCTTTTGCCGTAGGTCCTTTTGTTGGCGTAGAGGGCTATTTGAGCTTTCTTGGTGCGATGTTCGATGTTTAGCTTCCAACTAAGTTTAGAGTCAAGGATGACTCCAATGCATTTAACGTTGGGAGTTAGCTTCAGAGTGTGGCCATTTAGTTGTGTGAGTTGGAACTCTGGTATTTTGGATTTTGTAGTAAATAGTACTAGCTCGGATTCACGCCTAGTCCGCATTCTGCAGTCCAGGCGTTAACCGTGTCCAGGGCTCCACTCATGATGTCGCTCATCACCGATAGGAACTTACCCGAAACTAGGATCACTACGTCGTCCGCGTATGCTATTACCTTGGCTCCTGACGCTTCCAGTCTTTTCAGGAGTCCGTTCATCGCTAGTATCCAACGAAGAGGAGAAATTACCCCGCCTTGGGGTGTTCCCTTGCGTACACATTTGGTCATCTGGCTCTCTTCAAGCTCTGCTGTGATCACTGCTCCTTAGCATAGCTATTATCCAACTGCTAAAATGGGGTTCCACCGCCACTTCTGTGAGAGCCGCTTGTATGACCTCAGTTCGAACGTTATTAAAAGAAAAGGCTAGGGTGAATTGCTTGTAATGTAAGTCACTTCAATAGAGCGTACAATCTCATTGAGAGCCGTCTCCGTATAATTACATTTAGTGTACGCATGCTGGAACTTGGAAAAGTGGTACTTTCCTCAGAATCTGTCGTATATAGCTTTCCAAGATTCGTTCCAGCGTTTTCACAACAAAGGAGTGGGGCTGATAGGCCTGAAGTCCTTCGCAGACTCATGCCCACATCTTCCGGCCTTCGAAATGAAAGTCACCCGCACATACCTCCAAGACTTGGGGACGTGGCTCAGCGCTATACAATTCCTGAAAATGGCCACCAGCCACGGGGTGACCACATCACGCAGTTGAATAGAATCTGTACTTGCGAGCACTATTCGTTGCAATTAGATAAATAAATCATTATTGATGCAAAGAAATTGGCATAATGCCATGCCCATGCCATTTGCATTTCAAATCATCGAAACACTATCAGCACAACAATCCTGTACCAGCTGTTCATCCAGAACAATAGAGAAACATTTGTTGTTAGTGTAACGCGTGCACTTATCCAGAAGATTTACCAGTAATGCTAATGATTCCAAATACTTAAAGAATATTAGCAAATAATATTTGAAGCGATGCCTCCTTCTCTCATATAAACTAGATGAGGCATTCTGAAAAAAAAAACGGGGGAAAACGTGACTTGTCCGGCCTGACTCACATTTCTATCAGCTGAGACATTGGCGGCAGATCAAATTGCGAAATTTGTGTATCTCTGCCAAACTGCCCACAAGTCAGCACAATTTGGTCAAACGATATTCTTTGCAATTTGAAACGGCAGGCAATGTTCCAGTTAGAGCTGCGACATCGACCTCGAAACATCGATGTTTTGAGGAAAAACAATCGATGTCGATGAAAAATCGGTAAAAAAAACATCGACGTTTCCAAACATCGATGTTTTATCTCGGTAGAGTTTTGTAGATGCTTTACTATGATAACTTTGCTAAGAAATTGCTTAAATTCAAGAGAAAAATTGGGCATTAAGAATTAAGTATGTATTGCAAAAAAGTTGCAAATAAAAAAAATAGTATGTATTTATTCCAGATGCCAAAATGTTGAGTCTACTGTCTGCAAAAACAGTAGTTTTTGAAGCATGTCCCCTGAGAGAGAGCTTCTTCTGCTGGAAGCAATGTTCCCTGTAGCAGAGAACACTCTCTCAGAAGGGACCGAAGTAGCCACAATGGATAGGTATTTCATGGCAGTCTTCATTAGTGCCGAATTTCTGGGCACGTACCCCTGTTCCCATCCGTCCAGGTGGTTTTCATTCAACCTGCAGACCAGGCCTTTTAAATACAGAGACAATTCTGCGGGCATTTGGGCAGTATCGAGTTCGTCTATTACTCTGGACCTTTTTTCGCTTTCCAATTTTCTTGCACTTGTTTGTGATGGTCTTCCCAAAGGTAGGTTCTTAACGATATTTTGTGTTCGATGTCGATGTTATTTTAAAACATCGATGTATAAAAAACATCGAAGCCAAAACATCGATGTAGAAAGTACTCGGATGTTTTTGCAAAACATCGATGTTTTAGAAACATCGATGTCGATGTCGCAGCTCTAGTTCCAGTCGTGGTCGTTACAGCTCACATCAGATGAATCAATTGGTTTTTCCGCGCAGGCGTAGCCACTGCCACTTCAGCGCGGTCTTCCACTGCAAGCGTAATTGGGCGACGTAAACGTCAACAAGCAGCTACGAGCGACAGAGATCGTCCATTGCAGACGTCTTCGTGCCTCAGTTTGCTTAATTAATTCTTCCATTGCACACAGAATCAATTGGCAAAATGTTTCTTTCGAACACATTCCTCGAAAGAACGCGAGTAATATATTTTTAAAGGCTTTTCGGCCTGAGTAGAAGAAGAGCTCCGTTATTGTAAAAAAGAGATTTATTAAGTCAACTTGTTATACAAACGGCTTCTTAACAACTAACTTAACTAACTCGTTTTCGTCTTATGGGAAGTCGAAAACAAGTTTGTAACCACAGTCTACGATTCTTTAGTAAATTCATCCCTCAAATAATATAGAATATATTACTCGCGCGGCTACGAGAGGCAAATTCAATTCATTCAATCACGCTTGTAGTGGATGCATATTCGTGAAAATTCCCAACTTTGGATCTGGCGCGTATTGCCGCTTGTGTCGCGGCAGCGCGTTGCCGCTCAAATACGCTTCCAGTGGTCGGCCGCACACACTCTCACTTGAAGCAGTTGTGGATGGCTTAATTTTCAAGAATTTTCGTAGCGAACCACGCAATGCCGCCTTTTCTGCTTCTCTTTTCTGTACTCATTTAAATTTTTCCGAATCCAGCCGATTGGCATCGATTGTTTATTATTTATGCAGTTAGTTTAGCGCCAAGGACAGTGCCCCATTCGTCAGTTAGACGACATGCTACGGATTATCCTTATGGGATTTTTTTTTAAATCACCTTCAAGACACAGGACTAATCGGAACAAACTGAGAAATGTTCATCTAAATCGGTCCAGTAGTTTAGGCGCCCTGTATCAACATACGAAAACGACATTGATTTTTATATATTAAACATAAAACTAATTGCTAACTTTCAGGTATCCTTACGAGAGTGATTCTGCAGCCGAGGATGAGTTTTCGGATTTGTCTGAGGGCGGTGCAAGTGGTGACCCATCCGGTATTGATTCAAAATATGGAAACAAGAAACGATGGTCAAAATCTGAAGTAAATTAAATGATACTTTTAATGGAAATCTATTGGAATTTTAATAAATTCAATTATTTGTTTCCTTAGGATGCCGCCTTGAAAACCCTTGTGGCGCAATACGGGGAACGTTGGGAGACTATATCGAAATTTCTGAAAGATCGCTCAGATATGCAGTGTCAACAACGCTGGGCAAAAGTTGTCAATCCAGAACTTATCAAAGGGCCGTGGACTAAAGAAGAGGACGAAAAAGTGATTGAACTTGTACGAAAATATGGACCAAAAAAATGGACTCTCATCGCAAGATTTTTGAAAGGACGAATCGGGAAGCAATGCCGTGAACGCTGGCATAACCATTTGAATCCAAATATTAAAAAAACTGCCTGGACAGAGGAAGAAGACAAAATCATTTATCAAGCACATCAGCAATGGGGTAATCAGTGGGCCAAGATTGCTAAATTACTACCTGGTAGGTATTTTCATATATCATGATTTTTAGTTTGCTTTGGACTTTCACAAATTTAAATTTATTACATTTGAATATAGGACGTACCGATAATGCAATAAAAAACCACTGGAATTCAACTATGCGGAGAAAGTATGAATATTTGGATAGTCGCAAACCAAAAAGTTCGAAACGTTTGACAGACCTTAATGAACCCAGAATAAACCTGAAAACCCTTATGAAAAACTCTGGAGCGCCAAGCGCTAATCAATTATTCGCAGATAATTCTGATAACTCAAACTCTTCAAATACTGTATTGAGTGTTAAGCAGGAAATTGATAGCTCAATGTTAGCTGCAAGTACTAAATTAGAGCAGAGTCGGGACTATACATCACAAAAAGGTATTAAAAGCAAGTCAGTTAAAACAGAACTAACTATATTTTTAACAGGACTCGATGTAAGCAGTCTAAGAACAAGGGTTCCAAATATATTAAAAAAGGGGAAGAAGGTTCTAGATTTGTCTGATTCGCAGGTAAGAGTTCTGTTGTCTGTTTGGTCTTTAGTAGATTTGATTATCATAAATTTCATATATGAAATAATACTTTAATACTATTTATGTGAACAGTATTAAAGTCAAGTCGTATTAGGGAAATTTTAGCTTTTGCAATATTCACAAAAATTAAGAAAGCATTAAACGTCGACGAATTTTACAGACAAATCTTAACACCCTTTTACATTCCACAATTCGTGATGGTATCGTTGTGAGTTCGGGAGATCTGGATCCATTAAAGTCACCATTGGTGACACCAATCAAACCATTACCATTCTCACCAAGTCAATTTTTCAACTCGCCTTTAAATATATCATTTGATATAAATATACCAGCCAGTACACCTGTCAGAAAGCAGCCTGAAAAGGTAAATACAATCATCGAAAACGTCCTGTTTCATATGTGAAATTTAGATTAGGCCGGTAAAATTAAATTTTATTACTAAAAATTAGGGAAAGATTTGAAAATAATTTTAATCCCTTCTATAGATACTGAATACGTGGAAACTGAGTTTGCACGGTCATAGAATGTGAGCTTAACTTTGGTGGGCGAAAATCCGAGAAATTTGAGTTCTTTTTTTTTACTGTTATCCTGTTATCCTAAACGGTGCCTCGGATCGAAAAAAACCTGCATGAGTAAATTAAAGAACGTTGAATTCTGCGTTCAATGTACTTCTCAAAGTTGAAATTTAGTTCAGTAGCGTAGTCAAAATCGATAGTCAAAAAACGACAATTTTCGAGGATTCGGAGAAAAATCACATTTTATCACTTTTCAGGCTCACAGATCTTTGCAACGGATGCTCCAAATGGAAAATCATATCTGTAAAAGTTGAGGATAATTTCATTGCAAACCTGACGTGGCCAATATTTTTCAATTCGGCCCATTTTTAGGGTTTTGTAGTAAAAACAAAACCCTTATGAAATCGGTCAAATATCCGTCTGTCCGTCTGTCCATAGAATATCTCACGAACGGTTGAAGCTACATACATGAAATTTTGTAGGAATGTGTAGAATTACAATAATTCGCCGGAAAAAGCGATGCGTCGTAATAGGATAACTTTAACTAACTAACTTTTTTCGTCTGGTATAGGCAAGTGTGGTATCATGAGAAAAGTAACACCGAGTACATCCCATTTTTGGCATTTTCATCAAATTTTTTTAAAAAAAAGGGGAAAAGAGATAGAGGGGACAATATGAGATCATAACTTGTCCCCCCCCTTGCATTTCGAGACCGTTACACTTAGAAATATGAAAACTTACAGAAATATGGCTTCCGACTAGCATAGAAAACTAAAAATAATGGAAAGTTTATATCTTGTCAAAATAGGCTAATAATAGTATATTTCTATAGTTACAGTTAGCACACCCCTGCATCCCCCAAACTCAATCCAGGGCAAAAATGTTGATGGCCAACGATATTCAACATTATGGGTAATAATACATATTTCCAAGTTTCGTAACAATCACGAAATACTTAATAATAGTACATTCATTTAAATTTAGACATGTTGACACCATCCATACAAAAAATGCACATAACCGGCCTCTGCTACATACTAGTACTACGAGTAATGCATACTTGAATATTGTTTATTGTTTTTTGTAAAGTGAATTAGTGTTAACCATTTCTGAAAGGGTAAAGATTGGTGGGATAGGAGTGGGAGGGGAGAGAAGTGGAGGCGGGGGGAAGGTAGGGTGGTTGCTGCTTTAAGAGGAGGTCCCCGTAAAGGGGAAATGAAGGTCAATTTTTTTTTCATCTGGTATAGGCAAGTTGGGTATCATGAGAAAGGCGTTTTCACTAAATTTGGAAGAGGGGGAAAAGATGTAGAGGGGAAAATATAAGATCATAATTTGTCCAACTCCAATGGTAAGGCCATTTTGGGACTGTTACACTTAGAAATATGAAAACATACAGGAAGGTGGCTTTCGACTAGCACAGAAAACAAAAAATTTTTTTGGAATTTTGATATCTTCTCAAAATACAATAGGTTAATAATAGTATATTTTTATAGTTACAGTAGCACACCCCTGCATTTCTCAAACTCATCCGAGGTCGAAAATATTGATGGCCAACGATAACCAACACCATGGGCAATAATATCTCCAAGTTTCGTAATAATCACGTAATATTTAATACATTCATATAAATTTGGACATTTTGATATCATCCATACTTGCATATTGTTTTTCGTAGAGCGAATTGGAGTTAACCATTTTTGAAAGGGTAAAGATTGGTGGGAGAGGAGGGAGGAGGGAAGTGGGGGGGGGGGGGGGGGGTATGCTGGTCACTGACTCCACTTTCTATAATTATTTATTTTTAATATTTTTTAAGCAAGCTTGCAATTTACAATGTCGTCATGAATGGTCAGGACAATTCATCTCCTATTGGCATGGGATACTACAAAACCCTCGGATTGCGGGCGTAGCCCTCTATTTTCCGGTTTCATTTAAGTATTGTAGTTATGAGCAAAAATTCGAGCTCTATCTCGATAAGTATAATAGCTAGACGTTTTATTTTAGTCTCAAATTATAAATAACTTACTCTAGTTTAGGTTAGGTTAAGGGGCTGCCACGATACAACACAGCACACTTAGACCCCTCATGTGCCCATTGTGATACCAATAACAATTCACCTCGCTGAAGAAACCTAGGTTCCGAACCAGCCTGTGCTAGCAATGTAGCGATTTAGCTGTAACACGCTTATATCTTTGAGGTCCTCCAGGTCATAGTAAAACCAGGAGCCCAGGAATTTCTTCCTCCTGATGGCCAGTGCCGGACAGCAACATAGAAGGTGCAAAACATTCTCTTCGTCATCTACATCCTCACAACTCCTGCAGTAGTCATGATGAGGAAGACGGAGCCTCCATGCCAGCGCACCGATGGGGTAGTGCCCTGTGATAGTTCCCACCACTCTGCTAATGTGCTTTCTATTCAATGACCGCAATGACCGCAATGAGGCAGAGCGGCTAGCATCGAATTTCTGCCAAATCATTCTCGTCGTTTGGCAAGTAATACTATTGAGCCATCTGGTAGTGGCCCTATCCACTGCCATGGACTTAATTGCCACTTTGCACGATGCAATTGGCATTCTAATGTCAATGCGGTCCCCATCGACGACACCAGTTCTCCCCTCATGAGCAAGATCGTCCACCCTGCAATTGCCCGCAAAGCCACTGTAACTCGGTATCCAGCAGAGGGTAATGTTGAAGAAGAGAAGAAGAATCTTCCTGCATACGGCTGGTGCCAGGTGCGGAAACAACAAGAACATGACGTGTCGGATCCGGCGATTCACCAGTCCGGCTGTACTGTTCGGTGGGTGGCTCTCCACCCCCTTTAGGGGGTGCTCTTTTTGAGCTCATAAGAATAAAAAGAGGTCCTCACCTTGACGTAACCTTACTTACGTTCCGTCAGAAAAAGGGGGGACGTAAAGGTGTTCCGATTCGGTCCGTTGCCTCGGTGCGGAGGGCACTAACCGGGACCGGGGAGTGGTTCAAGAGCTTTGACGTAACCTCACTTACGTTCCGTTAGAAAAGATAAGATAAGCGACAAGTTACTCGGGATCCGTTGAACTATTTTCGTATACGCCGTGCCTTCCCTGGCGTCAGCTCGTACTCGGACAACAACTCGAACCGAAAATAACAGTGATTGACGTCAGCTGTCATCCGTACCCGGCGAACAAGCCTCCTCGGATACTAATACTAGCCGTTTTCGATTCATTAACCCGGCTTCACAGACCGAAAAGAACGCCACGATTCTGCGAAGAGCGAACTTAAACAGCCACCATACTGATACTTCGCCGTCGTGATGGCGAATTGCGTACTCAGTATACGTTCCCAGTCGGACAAGAATCGACACTTGATCGATCCTGGATCGAAGACTGTCTACTAAGGAATCGATAACTTTATCGAGGACACGTCGGAGACATTTGTATGAGTATGGCCGCTTTTGCGATACCGAAAATGAGGACAGGAATCGATCCAAAATCGATGACGGTAGTCCATGGAGTCAACGTAGAATCGATACTGGGGTCGAATTGTGATCGATGACTGTAGTCAACGTGGAATCGAATCCGGATCGATGACTGGAATCGATTCAGGACCGATGACTGTAGCCAACGAGGAATCGACACTAAGATCGAATTCGGATCGATGACTGTATAAATTGGTTGAATCTATTTAAGCCTGATAAATGCAATTCGTCCGGAAACTAAAAGTGTCGTGAAATTTCTTTTTGTATTGATTTCACGGCACTTTTAATTTAACGGCGGATTGTATTCAAGGCTTACAGAAAAAAAAACAACATATTCCGTATTCCATATTTCATATATGACAACATGCGCCGCCAAATGCCAGATACTTTCAAATGAATTCAAATTTCAGGCTAACTCGATACATAATTGAAAACATTTGAATTTTTCCAGCTTCGGAGACAAACCGATGAATGGAACCGCTATAGGATCGAAGACTTTTCGATTCCACTGGAATCGGAGACAAATGTCTTGCTGGGTTTAGACGGGGCGAGAGAAGTTGACGTTCAACCAATTTACTTTCAACTTTGCTCCGATGAGATCCCATGTGAGAGCTGGATTAAAATCGGTCTGTCGTTTTGTATGAAAATGATCTCAAAATTAGTTGAATCGAAAACGGCTACTATCGCACTACACAATTAGGTATATCACTAAAATCACTGGCACGGGTTCCACTGAAGTTCCCCGCCAACACACAAATACTCTAGTTTAATAAAGTTTTGCAAGGTTTCTTGTGATCTAGGAGGGGATACTAAAAAAACTGGACAAGCCAAACAATTAGGCACCTTTCAATATGGTGGCGGGGTGCGTGGTGAATAGAAAACGCGAATGTTTAAACAATGTACCAGCTCAAACAATATATCAAAAATTGAAACTAACCTAATTAAAGCAACCAGTGTTATAACAATTTGACTGACCAAAGTAATTTAACCTTTGCAAAATCAACGACTTTTTTTTTTTTAAATAAAAACGCAATAACTCAAAAACTATACCCGGTAGCATATTCTAGTATATTCCCCCCCCATAACCACCTCCACCGCGGACCACGCCAGCATGTTGAAAAGGAGCCTAATTATTTGGCTTGTCCAGTTTCTTTTAGTATCTCCTAAATTGATCTTACAAGAAACCTTGCGAAACTTTATTAAAAAACTAGCGTAATTTATCTACAATTTG
The DNA here is from genome assembly GCA_964017055.1 of Chloromyia formosa. Classification (NCBI taxonomy): domain Eukaryota; kingdom Metazoa; phylum Arthropoda; class Insecta; order Diptera; family Stratiomyidae; genus Chloromyia; species Chloromyia formosa. The sequence goes on from OZ024818.1 coordinate 57,240,229, forward strand.
AGACTAAAATAAAACTTCTAGCTTTTATACTCACCGAGATAGTCGATGAGCAGGCATTTTTGAATTTTTGCTCATAACTACTCTAAAAATGGCCCGAATTGAAAAACATTGTCCACGTTAGGTTTACAATCAAATTATCGTCAACTCTTACACATAAGCTTTTCCATCTGGAGCATCCGTTACAAAGAGCTGTGAGCCTGAAAAGTGATAAAGTGGGATTTTTCTGGGAAGCCTCGAAAATTGCCCTTTTTGACTACCCAATTTTTTCTACGCTACTGAACCGAAATTCAACTTTGTGCAGTGCATTTAATGCAGAATTCAACGCTCTTTAATTTACTAATACAAGTTTTTTCGATCCGAGGCACCGTTTATGAGTTATAAGGATAATATTAAAAAAAGGCTCAAATTTCTCGGATTTTCGCCCACCAAAAGTTAAGCTCACCTTCTACGACCGTGCAAACTTAGTTTCCATGTATTCAGTATCTAAAGAAGGAATTAAGATTATTTCCAGATCTTTCCCTAATTTTTATTAAAAAGCCCCCAAATTGGCTTAATTTTACTGGCCTAATGTAGAGTATGACATTTCGATTTTTTTCTGAGTAACGCTTAAATGCATCAACAATTAAGTTAAACTATTTTCAGGCAAGTGATTCGTATACTGTGGAACCTGTACAGATCCATTTTAACGAGGACGGGCGAAGCAATCGTAATATCGGTAGTCGTCGAGAAATTGAATCATATTATATTACAGAGACCCCATCGAAAAAACAATTGCTTGGACCAAGAACACCAACACCGTTCAAGGATGCATTGGCCGAACTTGGAAAACGGCGCGGTGGCAGAAGGTATACATATTAGAAATTTATTGCAGAGCAAGAGTCTTAAATGTTTCGCCTTTGCAGATATATACCGCCAAGTCCGTCTCGATTGGTTGAAGATTTAGCTGAAATTATGCATGACGAAGAGTTGCAAGATATGACCGGGGATTCGGTTTATGAAACAGATACAAGTTCAGTGATGGTGCGTAATGGTCCAACCGGTTCTGTGCGTGATTTCAAAGAAAATTTGCAACCCTCCAAAAAGGCACGAAAATCTCTTGTCAATAGCTGGCATAACGATACACTTCCTCAAAATGAAGTTTTGCCTTTTGAGACAGAAACACCAGTAAGTATTTTCCCGCAACTTATTAGTTGATACAATGAATATTAAATGTATGTTTTGTATTTACAGAGTAAGCTTCTCAACTCCGATTCTGGTATAGTTTTTTCGCCCCCGAGCATTGTGAAAGATACATTGGGCGATTCGGGGTTGCTATTGGAATCTGACGTAACACTGGTCAATAGTCCGAAAAAGAAAGCACAGGTAGATGCAACAACGTTTAATATTTATAAATCAGATAAAACAGACAAATTTGGGCACATTTATGATGATCACACAAATAACTCGAAGAAATTTCATAAACATAAGAATATTGTATGCGAAGAGAGTATTTATAAAGGGTCTTCGGATTACACCAAATCGACTGCTGACTATATTGGTACTGAAATATACGGTATAAGCCGATTACCCTTGAGTTCATATGACGATAGTGCGCATAACGTAGAAAGCGCTAACACAACTGTCCGATATCGGCGTAATAGTTCATCCACCGTAGAGTTTCTACTTCCATCCAACAAAGAGAATTTTTGTGAAAATAAAATTGCTTCCCGCACCTTTCTAGCTCATTCTATGTTCGGTTTTGATCGCACCAACATTCTAAATACGCAGAAACTTGATTTAAATTCAAAAATGAACGTTCAGAGCCCATCAGTTGAACCGTATACTTTTTATGCCAATTCAATTAGCAATAGCCCCGTGAAAATTACGCCAAAAATAATTAAAAAAACTTCAAATGATTCATTCAAAAATTATGATTTAAACGATGATTTTTGGTTTCATTTCGATTCTAATTAAAAAAATAGATATAAGCCTATTATCGTCTTAAAACTCTTGATAATTATTTTGAAGGCATTATATTGATTTCCTTAGACTAATACAATGTTCCTCATAGAGGCGAAATTCCTTAACCTGCCCAGATTACATAATTAGTATCGTCATATTAGGTTTATGACGGTTCATATAGGGAAATCTCTCTCTTTGTGAGCGTTGTTAGGGATTGTGTTAATGTGCCAAGAAAATTCATGGCACGTTTAATAGAATTTGTGAAATTGACCTGCTGAAATGTTGAAATTTTCTTTAAATTATTATGAAAGTAATATACGGTGGAACAATGGGTGTTATCTTTACGCAATCGAGCATGGCAGAATGAGCTTACAGGCGGTATTCATTTCCTGTGGTAACAATACATTCGGATTGACAAATTACTGTTCTTTAGATATCGAATACTGCAAAATTTAAATGGTTGATTTAGAATTTGAATTTGTATAACAGGCGTGTTTTTTTTCAACAGTTCAGATCAGAGCAGAACAAAAATTACCATCGTTACACTAACAAAATTGTTCTAATCAGAGCAGGTTGTTAGTGTAATGCGTGCGATTGTTGTTCTGCTCTTGATCTGGATTGTTGAAAAAAAAAAACACGCCTAATATAGTAGTTTATAGTCGAAACAAGGAAGCATATCACCAGAATTTCGTGGTTTTAAATCGGTTTAAATATTTGTATACAATAGTTCCAACTTCATTCTTATTGCATTCGGTCCGCGCCGAATTTGTGTGGTATTCATTGTACAGGGTGTGACAGAACGCGGACTATAACATTTTGGAAGGCAATAGAAAAAATTTAGATACACATTAAACAATAAGTACCTTTAATTAAATTGCTCCATTGGTTTTTAAAAATGCTATGTTGTTGTAGCAACGCCTACTGGCGTTGAAGGGGTTTGGCAGCCCTTGGCCGCTGCTGATGAACGGGTCGTTCCGTTGCGTAGAACCGGTTTGCGTGGGAGCCTTAAAAATGGTATCAACTTTCTTGCATATAGCGTTTATAATGTTTCCATGTCGACATTTGTATACTTTATTAGTTCCATGTCGACGTCGACAATACCCACAACCCTTCTTCCAATCTAATGTCGACGTTGGTAAATCTCGTTCTTGAGGTTGAGGAAAACAGTGAAGTCAAATCGGGTGAGCTACCGGATATAAATTCGTAAAGAAATAGATTATCTTGTCACATCTCATTCAAAATTTCTTATGCACGACTAGTAGATGTGCTGGCTAGCCCGTCCTGTTAAAACCAAATCAGTAAATTGTGCAACTTGGGGGCTTGAAGTCATCGATATTGGGTAAGATCGATAAAATTTTACTGCCATGATGACAAAAAATAAGGCCGGACTACACCTGTTCCGTGCAGTAAAATATTTTTTTTTGCAGCGTCCTTTAGTGAGGACCCCGAGGGAACGTCTCCACCAAATACCAAAAAAATACGCTTAAAATACATATAACTTCGACGCAGATGAGAACAACACAAGTGATATCCTTTTGACATGGATATGTCTTATGGCTGGGGGTCATCCTAAAAATTTGTCCGTCACGCCAGATGTCACGATTTTCATCCGGTTAGCAGAAGTGGAAATAAGCCAATTGCAAATGTTCCCAAGTACCATGAATGTGGTGGCTGAGTGGTGTATAGAAGGCGCGTTCCTTTGCGTATCTATCGAGTGCGGTGTTGGGTAACAAACACGCAAACTACAAGCGAATTGTCGTTTGTGTAAAGCGTGTTCGCTACCCTACACTACACCGATAGATACGCAAAATAATGCGCCTAGAGTACATATTTCCAGCCAGGCAACCAGGCAGAATTATCAGCCGGTCAAGTTTAAACGAGTATAATGAGTAAATTCTCATTCGTAGCACACGCCGTTTGAGCTTTATCTCAAATTGTCCAAACAATTTCCCCACATCATCTCCCTTGTATGGTGGTCGGAATGATCTGGCTAATGCGTGCGAGAAAAAGCTTTCGAATTTCATTACTCTCGGCGACGAAGTTACGCACACGATGCATGCATACGAGGGGTCTAACAAAAGTTCACGTAGTTGGGCTTAAAAAAATACATAACAAAAATTAAAATTTCATATTCTTAATCTTCATGACTTTTTGTTTTCAACATAGGTTCCAGTAATTTCTATACACCTTTTCATCTGGTAAATACATTTTTCAAAATTGTACTTAAAATGTTCTTTTGCAGTTTCCCATGCTCAGGATTTGATGTCTTCGTTGCTATAAAACATTTTTCCCCTAACATTTTTCTTATTTTTTCCAAACAATCAACAAATATTCGGCGCTAGATCTCGGGAATATCGTTCTGGGATATTTTTTTCAATGCCAGAAAGCGCAATAAAGTTGCTTGTCAGTTGAGCAGTACGAGCTGGAATATTATCGTGATGTTGGAAGTATGGCCGCAGATCCCCTCTTCCTTTTTGTCTAGTAAATTTTTGAAAATTCCTGGTAAGCTAGTTTCTATATACCACTTGGAAGTTACCGCTAGACCAGTTTCTAAGGGAATAGTAAAATAGCTACATTTTTTGCGCTTGTGAAGTAAATAGACATCATTACTTTCGTTGCTGACTTTTCCTGCCTTACTTGAATGGATGAATTGGCACCTTCTGGGCTCCATACCGTAGACTTCTGTTTGGTTTTCCGGGTCGTACTTATAAAACCAGGATTCGCCACCTGTGACGATTTTAAGGAAGGTGCTACACCTTCCCTTTTCAATTTTTTTTTAAAGTGGCAAAGTGTTTGGGTATCAGTCAAAATTGGTGGTATCCACCGGGCAGATTTCTCGGTGTATCCCAAGCTGTCATGTAAGATTCGTTATGCAGCCATGGCATTCAAGCCTAGATCATCACCAATCAATTGTTATGTTAGTCTTGGATCTACGTCAATTTTTGACTTCATGAGAGCAACATTTCTCTCTTCGGTGTCAGATTTTGGGCAATATTCACTAGAATCATCTTCCACAAAAAAAGTGTCTTGTTGTTGTGGTAGCGATGCTTCGAATACTGCAGTTCTTCTTGCATCGAGGGGGCTTGGCAGCTCTTGGCCGTTGAAAAACGGGTCGTTTCGGTACGAAGAACCGACTGCCGCAGGAACGAAAAAAAAAGTGTCTTGCTTGGAATCGCTTGTACCACTTGGAAACATTTACTAGAGACAGTGCATCCACTTCATATGCAATTTTGCATTTGTCGAATATTTGTATTGGCAATAAATGCCGTCGAAATCCATAGAGAGTGGCAAATCGAATTTCTGTCTGCGTTGGCAGCGGTGGCTCTACCGACCTTCCTTCTCAAATTTTTCGTTTTCTCGTCTAAGCCATAAGCTATCGACTATAATTTTTTAATTTGTGAAATACTAATAAAGAATCACCAACTACGCGAACTTTTGTTAGACCCTCTGTAGTTTGTAATAGATATATTCGACGATGATTTCCAAAGATCCATTTCCCCATGAGCCACAGTGAGTTTCTTAACAGTCATTATCTTGTGGGTGGTAAATTTGTAAGCAAAAAACTCTGAAATGTTCGCCTCGTGAGGAAATAACCTACTTCGCAACGTTCCGCATCTATGAACTTTTGAAAAATTTTATTTTGTGAGTGATCAAAGGGGAAACAATTGATTGCCGTTGAATGAAATTGAAAGGTCCCTCTTTAGGATGAAAGTAGTCTACCGCTTAGTTCGCGTATCCTCTTACCTAGTAGTGCATCATCAGTAAACTGATGACAAGAATCTGCAGTGCATGCAGAGACGTCGGTACATGGTTATGTCTTATGGCTACCGAACATATTTTGTATTGTATAATAAACGATACTGAAATTTTGATAAAACCTACGTCGATATCATCGACAAAACATGTTTCACGCATTCGGTAGCCATAAGGCATATCCATGTACCGATGTATCAACAGTGTAGATACTCGTCATTGGTTTACTGATGAACTACTAGATAAGAGGATACGAGAATTCGACATGGATATGTCTTATGGCTGGGGGTTATCCTAAATTTCAAAATGTTTGTTGCTATTAAAAATAAAAGTGGAAAGTGTCTAAAAATTAAAAATATTTATTGTTTAAATTTGCGTACTATTTTTTATTCCATATGAAAATATTGTATTCCATGCTGACGCACCCTGTATTTTAGGATAGATTGAGAATTTTCTTAGAAATTGTATAAACGAATCTTACGAGTACTTATAGTTTAATAAGGTAGGGTATTTATTTTTACTAATGTGTAAGTTTATGTTAATCGGATATCTTTTAAATATTTAACACCAAAGAATAAAGTAGTAAATAGTCATAAGAACAAAATTTTTGAATTGACATGATTAGATTATTTCCCTTGGATGTCATTCGTCTTAAGATGTACAAACTTAATCAGGCAAATCAGGCAGAGTATTTCATATTACGAGTAGCATTATAATAGTCGACCAGTACTATTCCAACAAACAATAGCTCTTTAACCAAAGCAGTCAACAGTAAAATAGGCGATGATTCTGCTTTACAATATTGACATAGACGGAAGATTCCCCTAGTTTGGGATTGTCAAGTAAATTGGTGGAAAATTTCACTTTATTGTTGTTTTGTTTCGTCTTGTTTTTAAATACTTATTGTTGAATATGTTTTTTTTATTGATATTATAACTGTAATGTATCACGTATATCCTGTAATTGTCAATATTGTAAAACAAGTTTACTAATAAATTTTTTTGACAACAATTTGAAGCGCTTTTTATTTTATTCCTTTTTATAGACCTAAATGCTACAGAAAATTAAAAGTAATTTATGAGTTCATATTGTGTATGTGATCGGTTAATTTGAGTTTTATTAAACTAAAATGGCCCATTGAAAAATAAATATAATAAAAAAATATAACTGTGCCCCTATTATTTACAGAAACAAATTCTTGATCCAAAATGGGAGAAGATGGTATGCGGAAAAACGAAAGATCAGCAATACATGACGCAACAGGCTCATATGTGTTTGCGGAACATATCCTTTCAGCCGCGTTCATTAAATTTCTACAAAAATTGACGTCCTCGTTTTTTTTTTTAATTTTTTTTTAACTCGCATGAGTATTATGTCGAATAACAAATTCATATAAGTGTTAGTAGTAAGAATTCGAATTTGTAGCCTAAAATTGTCTGAAATTTCGTGAAGCGTGCACCATCAATTCAGTCGTGTTTCGTTTTAAAGACATTGCAATAGCGAGTTTTTTTCCCCTCATACGATTATCATTTTTTAACTAGCGTCAAGTAAAATATTTTATTTTAGAGATAAGATCAAATTGTCAAATTCAAATACAATCGAAATGTTCGAACACAATTGTTTCGTTTTTAAATAATAATAAAGTGTTCAGAAAATATTTATTTTTTAAGGATTTTTTTTTGTATGAGAAAAAAAAATTGATTTATTATGGGGTACCGGTTAATTCGTGCGGTTTTCTAACAGAAAATTGAAGCTTTATTGTGAAAAAATGGTTACAAATTTAATATTCAAAGTATTGTCCATCGCTAGCTATAACTTTTTCCCATTTTTCTGGCAATTCACGAATACCCTTTCTGAAAAATTCGGCCGGCTTCTCCGCCATCCACGAATCGATTCAATTTTTGACTTCTTCATAATTGGAGAAGTGCTGGTCAGCCAGGCTATGTTGCATTGATCGGAAGAGATAGTAATCGGATGGCGCAAGGTCTGGACTATACGGCGGGTGGGGTAGGACATCCCATTTGTGCGTTTCAAGGTAGGTTTTGACGACCTGTGCAACATGTGGCCGAGCATTGTCATGTTGCAAAATTACCTTGTCGTGCCTTTGTTCATATTCCGGCCGTTTTTCGCGCAGTGCTCGGCTCAAACGCATCAATTGTCGTCGGTAGACTTCCCCTGTGATCGTTTCATTCGGTTGCAACAGCTCATAATAAATCACACCCAGCTGGTCCCACCAAATACACAGCATAACCTTCAGGCCATGAATATTCTGAACGGCCGTCGATGATGATGCATGGCCGGAGTATCCATACGTTGCCCGACGTTTTGGATTATCGTAATGGACCCACTTTTCATCGCCAGTGACAATGCAAAAATTTTTTTCTTTTGTGCCGTTGAAGCAGTTGTTCACACGTGAAAAATCGGCTTTCGACGTCTCTTGGCTTCAATTCATACGGCACCTAATGGCCTACCTTCCGGATCATTCCCATTGCTTTTAGACGATCGGAAATGGTTTGTTGAGCGACGCCAAGTGGTTTTGCAAGTTCTTTTTGCGTTTGGGATGGATCTTGGTCGAGCAATGTCTCCAATTCGTGATCTTCAAACTCTTTTGGCTGTCCGGGCCACTTTTAAACCGTGCAACCGTCCACCAAAATACGATGACTTTCGGCAGCCTTTTTCTTCATATTGAAGTAATGAAGAAGTACTCCCCGCAAAAACACTTTATTCGGCACAAAATTCGACATTTTCAGAGTAAAAAAAAGTATTGTTGTTTACGCTTCAGCTAAATGACATACTGATTCTGAAACTATATGACAGTAGCTTTCCAACACATATTTGGAAAGGTGAATCACTGGAATAAAAATGAAGTTACGCCATCTGTTAGAAAACCGCACGAATTAACCGGTACCCCTATTAGCACGCATTAGGGCCGGTTGACACGTTCAAAGTGCACTTTGGCAAAGTACGTTGACAACCTACTTTGAGGTTACTTTGAACGTGTCAACCCCCTTCAAAGTGCTTTGAAGTCTCTAGCGTCCTATCAAAGCAAAGTAGGATAGTGCTCAACTTTCCATCAAAGAATTGACTGTAAATCGACAAGTTCACAGAAAAAAGTTGTTGCGGCGGGAAATAGTGAGTTGTTGGTGTTTTTTATTCAATTTACGGTGGTCTGAACAATGTGTTTTGGTATAAATTCCCTAGAAATGCTAAATCCAGCGTTTTTTGCAAGTGGCAAAGTGGTAATTCACAATGGTGGATATTCTGGCCAAGTCATACTTTGGCAAAGTGCACTTTGAACGTGTCAACCGGCCTTTAAGATTATTATGAGTGTGCAAATGTTCTTGATTATTTTAATCCTTACTCGGTTTATTTGTATTGACTATACGGGGTGTCCGGAAATTGTGTTTTCTCCATGCAATTTCCAGCAAAACATATTCAGGAAACTTTTTTCGAATTTTTAATCCTTTAGCTGCTACAGTTATTTACACTTTTTTGAAATTGTCTATCTCACATTAAGCCTAGTATTGTGTTCTTCGAAACGAAACGTAACGGAAATCCTCCTACGGAATAGAGCGAAATCACTTCCCAATAATGTAAAAGCCGACAGACTTCGGATAAAACGTTGATTTTTGGGAGGGGAAAACATGAATTCTAGGTGCAAATATATCGACTTGTAGTCCATAAATCCTTGCATTCGAGGAACTGGAACTTTATCGATGGCACGTCGGAGACATTTGTATGGGCATGGCCGCTTTTGCGATACCGAAAATGAGGACAGGAATCGATCCAAAATCGTTGACGGTAGTCAATATGGAATCGATGACTGGAGTCGGTGTGGAATCGACACTGAGATCGAATTAGGATCAATGACTGTAGTCAACGACGAATCGAATCGATGTAGAATCTATTTAAGTCTGATAGACAATTCGTCCAGAAACTAAAAGTGTCGTGAAATTTCTTTTTGTATTGATTTCACGGCACTTTTAATTTAACGGCGGACTGTATCCCAGGCTTGTAGAAAAAAAACCACATATTCCGTATTTCATGATATGACAACATTCGTCGCCAAAGATACTTTGAAATTAATTCAAATTTCAGGCTAATTGATTACCAGAATGGATATATAATCGAAAACATTTGAATTTTTCCAGCTTCGGAGAGAAACCGATGAATGGACCGCTATAGGATCGAAGACTACGATTCCACTGGAATCGGAGACTAATGCCCGGTTCACATTATTCCAGTAACCAATCCAGTCCAGTAATCCAGTCCAGCGCTGGACTGCTACTGGAATAATGTAAACCGGCACTGGACAGCAATTCAATCCAGCAATCCAGTCCAGTGACTGGATTGTCGGTCTACTTTTTGATTCCAGCTCGCCCAGAAATCATTGTTACTATAGTTACCGAATTAACAACACACTCGCCAGACTACTGGACTGGAATCATGTAGACGATATGATCCAGTCCAGCACTGGACTGGATCGCTGGACTGGATTACTGGACTGGAATAATGTGAACCGGGCAAAATGTCTTGCTGGGTCAATGCAAACATATTTCTTTCTCGTGATACCATAGAAACGTCAATTTTATGATAAGTGCGATCAAAACGTTTATCATACTTCTACAGCGTGTATTTCGCTCTACTGCCCATTAATATAAAGTCAACAAACCGCCCAGCAAGACATTTGTCTCCGATTCCTGTGGAATCGAAAAGACTTCGATCCTATAGCGGTTGTTGTTGTTTTTGTATCAATGGTCAGAATTCGGTGTGTTTGTTGGTTACATGCCAAAGGGTTCGTCTTCATCCCCGGTGTTGAGGGATAGAAAGTTAGCTGCCTCTATTGGGCTCTCCCACAGCGATTTAGGAGTCAGGTGCGTGGGTGCAGCTGGGTAGTGAAAGATATAGTTTACGTCGTGAGGGGCTCCGTTACATGCAGGACAGAGGTTTGAGACGTCCTGGTCGATGCGGGATAGATAGGAGTTCAGTCGTGAACACGAGCCTGACTGAAGTTGGGCGACTGTTGTTCTCGTAGCTCTCGGAAGTCTTTCCTCTTCCGGAGATATCATTGGTGGTATGGACGAGAGAACTGGATTCGAACCTAAGCCTGCGATTGACTGATTAATCTCTTTCCGATGTATCGCTGCGGTGGCCAACCTGTGTGCGCCACTATCAAAGGGTACCGTTCCTGCGTCAGTCGCTTCTACGAAACCGAAACGACCAGTTTTACAACGGCCAACAGCTGCCAAAACCCTTCAGTGCAAGAAGGAAAGTGTGTTTGTAGTTTGTTTATCGTATCGTCTTTTTTTATGTTCTCTGGGAGCAAAACATCTCGGCGCAACTGCTCTCAGTGCTACTTCTCTGCGCCGGCATTGAGAGAAATCCAGGACGTGAATCTGCTGCGTATGCGACAGGGTGCTGCACCCAAACGCGACTACGGTGAGATGCAATTGCTGCAATCAGTGGTGCCACCCAAGATACTGCTCTGGACTCAACCATCACAGGCACTGGAATTCCTCCTTTACTGTCACTCAGTGTAGGAACAGAGGACAACAAGTAGCAACCTCGTCTAACGCCTCAACATCCAACACCATCGAGCGTTCAGACAGGTTTACAGCCATCCCCGATAACTCCTGCTAACAGTTCTCATAGGATTTCTCAACACAATCTTAGGCCTGCGCCACCGACTACCATCTTCAATACACTCTCACTCGTCCAACTCAACTGCAACGGGTTGCAGAACAAGATCGCCGAACTCGCATCATTTATGGACAGACATCGCATCCAAGTTGGAGCCATACAGGAGACGAAACTGCACTCCAACTCGTCCCTCAACACATATGGCAACTACGCTATTGTCAGGAAAGACAGGTTGACCAACGCTGGAGGAGGGCTTGCCTTCATTATTCACCATTTCGTGCAATACCGGGAAATCGATATTATTAGTAATGGTAACACCATGGAAGTGCAGGCCATCGCCATAAAATCGGGTAATGTTGATATCGAAATTTACAATATTTACATCCCACTGGTATCCAGCTGTCCCTCAGGATACCATGGAAATATCAACCATCTCCTTACCGGTAAACATCGCCTCCTGCTCGGTGACTTTAATGCTCACCATGAACTCTGGCACTCCAACCTTAACAACGACGCCAGAGGAATCTCAATAGCTGAACAGCTTGATGCCTCCGATTTCTGTACCCTAAATGAGGACATCCCCACTCGCATCGCCGGTACATGTTCCAGCTCTCCAGACATCACGATTGCTAGTGCTGGCCTCATAAACGAAACACAATGGGAGCCAGTCTTAACACTATCTTGAGACCACCTACCAATCGTGATAAGGCTTGATAAACCGTCAAACATCATATCTGCCGAACACCGCACGTTTGTCAACCACAATAAGGCTGATTGGAGCGGTTTTACCTGCTATACCAACGCTAAATTCTTCCTCGCTCTGCCAACGTCAACCGACGTTCGTACAGCTAAATCCAACATAAGGAAAGTCCTGAATAAAGCGGCTGCGAAAATCATTCCTGCAGGACGGATTCCGAAAATTCGGCCCAACTTTCCAATCACTGCCGCCAGACTGGCAGACGAGAGAGACAGCATCAGGACGACCCCAGAATTCACGAGATGAACTGCAAGATTCAAAGGCAAGTAGCCGAATTAAAGGCAAGTAGCCGAACACAGGAGGTCAAAATGGAGCACCCATCTGAATAACTGCAATCTAACCACAGGGTTGGGCAAGTTATGGTCGACTGTCTGTGCCCTTTCCAATCCACCAAAACTGAAAGGGAATGGATGGGTTCAGAAGTTACCGAAGAGCACGAACTGCTCGCGAGCAGTTCCGGAACTTGTCGGTTATGCAGTCTGTGCCTGCTGAACGCGACTCTCGTTGTCACACACACTTCATACGAAAGTCAATGAGAAAGAAGAATAAGAAAAGTGCGAGCGGTGAGCAGAAATATTTCTTGCTCGGTGATCAATTGATCATGATCAGTTGAGCGGAAGTTGCTCAGTATCTTCTGAACCCACACATTGTCGCGATTCAGTTCGGTAAAAATTCAACAAGTGACCCTACCCACTGCGCAAGTCGTTTCAATAAACAATTTATTGAACGCCCCGCATCAGACAGACTTAAGCGCAAAATTCGTAGGAAGATTCACAACCGAATCATAGGCAACATACCTTTCACCACGAACGAAGTAGTTGCAGCTATAAGGAAGGCGAACAACTCGACAGCATTGGGACCAGATGGCATTTCAATGACTGTGCTCAAACACCTCAATCTACCTGCCACTATCTCACGGCTACTTTTAATCTATCCATCTCCTCGCTGATCGTTCCAGAAATCTGGAAAAAAGGGAGAGCCATCCCAATATGGAAACCTGGAAAGAAAGCGGCACTCGGTGAATCCTATCGTCCAATAACTCTACTGTCACCAGTTGCCAAAACGCTTGAAGCACTAATCCACCCTGTTCTTACGGCCCACATCCAGCTCGCTGATCACCAGCATGGCTTCCGAAGTATGCAGTCGGAAGATTAGTAGCCAACTATGCGACTCATGTGTGGTCGCAGAATCTCTGTGACACACAGTGGAAAAAGATTCAAACGTGCCAAAATGCCGCTCTCCGTACTGTTACTGGCTGTCTCCTGATGTCACCCCAGGACTATCTACATCAGGAAACCAGTATGATGCCTTTAAAGGACCACAACCAGCTTCTTACCAAGCAATCCTATAGCGGTTGCATTCATCAGTTTGTTAGACCCGTCATAGACGGTGCGATCCATCGTCAGATCGATCTGACGATGGATCGCCACAAAATATCTGACGATCGAAATTATTTGGAACTGTCAAAAAATCGTCAACGATAGTCACATACACTGTGCGATCGATCTGACGATCAAAATATCGTCAGATCGATCTGACGACGGATTGCATCGTATATGGGGCTGAGCTAGGACTGGAGAAGGCAGCACGTGGCTGCCGAAACAATTGTTTGCAATAGTAAAAATACACTCGCAGTACATATAAGGAACAAACTCTAATCTTTTATTCATTTGATAAACTGTGAGAAATATGCACAATAAATTCAATTTAAGTTAACAATGTAAAATTAAAACCTTTTTGATTTCGGATAAAAATTGGAATCGCTACACGTCCCGCAATTGGAGAATTCTAATTACAGCCTTCAGCGGACATCAGTGCGTAACTTTGTTATTTTTGGCTTAAATTATTAAAAAAAGAATCACAAAAGTTGTTCGAAATATGAATAAAATGATGTCAAAATTTGATTGAATTTTAAATAATTCTTCCCGCCCAAAAAAAAAAATTCGAAAAAATCAGTTAAAATGAGCCTCCTAATGTGGTTTCCCCCTTAAAGGGTGAGTATGTGTATGTATGGTGTGTATGTTACTATAACCTGATAATTATTTACCTATAGTATATGGGCTTTTTTGACTTGTGAAACAGATTAAAACTTGATTTGATGAATGGGAACTAACCTGCATTTATTAAAAAAAGTGTTTTGTTTTTTTATAAAAATAACACCTTATTGACTTTGCCTTTTAATTATTTTATTGTTAAAAATTAAAATAATTGGTGCGGATCCATTTCGACTAGTTCAGTCATCCTGTACTCGCTGATGATGACTGAACTAGTCGAAATGCATCCGCACCAATTATTTTAATTTTTCACAATAAAATACAATGATTAAAAGGCAAAGTCAATAAGGTGTTATTTTTATAAAAAACAAAATTCTTTTTTTAATAATTCACGGACTTTGCGGTTTGATAATTTTTTTATCGTTTTTAACAACAAAACTATTTATTAACCTGCATTTGTTAAAGTATAATTTTTTTTTACAAAATTTTTATTTTTAAAGCACTTTTTCTAAAATCACACAGGAGCTCTTGAACTCTTTATTGTCCATCGATTTAAATCATTGAAACTATCTTTGCATGATAAAAGTTTTTGCGCGAACTTGGCAGCCAAAAATTTAATTATGTATTAAAAAAAAACCATTAAAATCCTAGAACTATCGCCGCACCCCTTCGAGAACTCTAGAACTATTTTTACAATGATAAGCAGGGAACTCTTGAAAACTCCTGAACTTTTTAAAACTTTGGGTGCCAACTTCCTTTATCATAATTATTCGTCATATTGCTTTGCTATCATACGAGTACAACCTCACTCCATACACACTTCATCCCTTGACTACTGAATATTGTTATTCAGATAAGGAAAATCAAAGTTCATATTCCTAAAATTTAGGAACTTACTGGCCTGCACATAGCTTATGTTATAATGCGAATGAGTCAAAGAAGCGAATAATGTCAATGGACCGTATCCTGTTTTGAGGAAACCATGTTAAAGGACTTGTCACATTTGCCATTTGCCAGCTAATCGATTTATCTACTGATCTTTTCTGAACTCCCTTTTTAAAATCACGTCCAGTTCATTGGTTTCATACGTAGCTAAAGGTAAACGTTTTGTGAACAAGCTCCATTAGCGTTTGTAAATCATAATATAAGATAAGGTAGGATTTGGATATGGGCTGAAGTTTTATTGTGTATGGTGCATGCACGAGTACAGTGTTAGAAAAAAAAGTTACTCAAACTATTTTATTTCCTTTATCA
The DNA here is from genome assembly GCA_964017055.1 of Chloromyia formosa. Taxonomy (NCBI): domain Eukaryota; kingdom Metazoa; phylum Arthropoda; class Insecta; order Diptera; family Stratiomyidae; genus Chloromyia; species Chloromyia formosa. The sequence goes on from OZ024818.1 coordinate 57,255,568, forward strand.
CAAAATTCTTCGAATCGAAGTAGTTAGAGTGATGGTGTTTTATTGGCTCAGGTTATAACAAAGCATGTGTATCCCGTCTAGAAATAGTGAAAAGTTTTGAAAGAAGTTCACTCTTTTGGTGATATAGTAATAGCGTAATAAACTGAAAAGTGCAAAAGTGGGTAAAAAAAGCAATATTTTGATTTTGGCTCGAGAAAGTCGAAATACATATTTGTATAATAACTGAAAGAATGGATGTTGCGCAGTGAACTGTGAAATGGTACTCGAAGTAGTTCCGGGAAATGGGTGCCACCGAGCGGAAAAAAGGCTTTGGACGATCAGGAAAAAAACGACCCCAGCTGACCCCATTCTTACCGTTACAAAGCCATCCGAACTGATTCAAAACTTCATCTGGTCTTAGGAACAATCTAGTTTAAGTAACGGGTATGCAAATCTCAACAAGTATGATGAGAAAAAGGCTTGCGAAAGCTGGCTTATGTACGGGGAAGCCAGTCGGTAAGCCAGACTTTCCGTCAAAACATTAGGCTAAAACGTTTAAAATGGGCTCAGGTCACATATATTTGGAAGATGGAGAACACTGCAATATTACCGGAATAGTTCAAATTTAGGCAACATGTTCTCGGCGGAAGATTTTGTGTCCGATGGAAAATTTGAGAAAAGCCAATGCCTAAGGCACAAGGCTCCAAATCATTTTCCAGTATTTGCAAGTAAACTGCGGCTGCTACTTTTGAGCCGAGAGCATATTCCACTACCTTCGTGACGGAAAAACATTCCCTAAACCTTAAACCCTTCAGATTTTCAGTTTTCAACCAGTTCGGATGGCTGGAAACGATCTACAAAGGGGTGTAATGAACCACCTATAATGAACCATATTATGGTCTGGTAGTGCTGGTCCCACCGGCAGATCGAAGCAGCACCTGATGAGTAGTGATCTGTTGGTGGTACGAAACCAGAGGCCGAGGGTACCTTTACACCCCTGTTTGTGTTGTCTTCCCCAGGCCTATGAATTTTTGTTAATACGTAAAGGACAGGGGAACGCGCGGCGAAAACCCCGCCCACATCTCCCGAACTGAGCTACAGCAAGCATAGGCCGCTGCTTAGCTCGCTGAGGGGACTTTTTCTTCGCCAGATGGCATGGCCTGACCTTTACGGTCATTATGCTACCTAAGGCTCCGTCCCCACGGGCATCTTTGGATGCCCACCAAACCGTCCGTTACATGATTGGCGCCCAATGTGGGGCCCATTTCTGGTCAAGAACAGGACTGAAAAGGACCTCATTGGGTTCCTTTTTGGTCCTTCCACCGTTATGCATCCCCACAAGCACATTAAGGCTACTTGCTCTAAGTCTTAGGACTTATGCTGTGTTTTGCTAGACAGCGGCTGGGCGATTTGCGTCTGCGGCTCGAGAGCAATTGATTCATCATTCAATGTCGAGGTTTTGTAAAATATGAAAATAGTACTATGTAGTATGTTGGGCAGGTTGTCTATGCAATCAAGGATTTTTATATGTACGTGAGGAGAATGGATGGAAAGAGACGAATGTACTGTAGATGTAGAGTCCTTCGGTGGCAGCAAGGATATTCGAGAAAGGATATTTTTTGCAGTGAAGCGATATATGGGGAATATGGGTGTCATATGAACCGGGGTGAAGAGGCGAATGCCTAGGAGTACTATGGATGGCATTCCGGATCCTTCGGTGGTGACAAGGATATTCGAAAAAGGATACTTTTGGCAGTGAAGCGAAATACGGTCAATATGGGTGTCATATGAATCGGGGTGGACACCCGAATATCCAGGAGTAGTGCGGATGGCATTTCGAGTCCTTCGGTGGCGAAAAGGACATTCACGAAAGTCGAATGAAAAATGGGCAATATGGGTGTCATATGAACCGGGGTGAGGAGGCGAATGCCTAGGAGTACTATGGACGGCATTTCGAGTCCTTCGGTGCCGATAAGGATATTCGAAAAAGGATACTTTTGGCAGTGAAGCGAAATACGGTCAATATGGGTGTCATATGAATCGGGGTGAACACCCGAATATCCAGAAGTAGTGCAGATGGCATTTCGAGTCCTTTGGAGCGAAAAGGACATTCACGAAAGTTGAATGAAAAATGGACAATATGCGTGTCATATGAACCGGGGTGAAGAGGCGAATGTCCAGGAACACTATAAATGGCACTTAGAGTCCTTCGGTGGCGACAAGGACATTCGAAACAGGATATTTTTGCTGGTAAGGCGAAATATGGGCAATATGGGTGTCGTATGAATCGGGGTGAAAAGACGAATGTCCAGGAGTAGTGTAGATGGCATTTCAACTCCTTCGGTGGCGAAAAGGACATTCACGAAAGTCAAGTGAAAAATGGGCAATATGGGTGTCATATAAACCGGGGTGAAGAGGCGTGGATGTAGATAATATTTTGAGTCCTTCGTCTACTTGCACAGCATTTACTCAAAAATGGTGGTGCGGACCAGAACAACGCTCGTTCTATCAACCAGGCTAAATGCGCATACGGCATGCTCTCCAAAATCTAGCAAAGGAGTTATCTCAGCACCAAGACCAAGCTGGGTCTGTTTCGCTCCCTGGTAATTTCTGCGTTTGCGTATGGTAGCAATACATGGAAAGTTCCAGTAAGAGTTACCAGAAAGCTGCAAGTATTCGTCAACTCATGTTTTCGTCGAATTATAAGAATTTTCTGGCCTGAAACAATATCAAATGAAGAGCTAAGTTGGCGTACGGGGCAGATGCCAATCGACGAATTGATATGCAGGCGAAAATAGCAGTGGGTAGGTCACACATGTCGGAAGAGTGATAAATGCACTGCTTTGCACGTCATGAAATAGAACCCCGTTTCCAACCAAGGCCGACCAAGAAGGGGTCCTAGAATCACATGGCCACGATCTGTGGCAAAGGAGTGTAGCGCGCTGGGTAAGTCTGTTGTAAGCTGCACCCTATTCCCCAGAGCAGAGTACGATGGCGCGCAGAAGTGCAGCTTTCTGGTAACTCCTACGGAAATTTTCCATGTACTGCACCCATACAAAACTACAGACAGTACCCGAGAGCGAAAAAATATCAGCTTGATGTTGATGCTGAGACAACTGCTCTGCCAGATTTTCGACAGCATGCCGTATGCGCATTTAGCCTGGTTGATAGAACGGGCGTTGTCCTGGTCCGCACCACAATTTTCGAGGAAATGCTGCGCAAGTAGACGAAGGACTCGAAATGCCATCTACATCTACGCCTCTTCACCCCGATTCATATGACACCCATATTACCTATATATTTTGCTTTACTTGCAAAAAGTCTTTTTCGGATATCCTTGTCGCCACTGAAGGATCTGGAATGCCATCTATAGTACTCCTGCATATTCGCCTCTTCGCACCGGTCCATATGACACCCATATTGCCTATATTTCGCTTTACTGCAAAAAACATCCTTTTTCGAATGTCCTTGTCGCCACCGAAGGATCCGGAATGCCATCTCAGTACTCCTGGACATTCGCCTTTTCAAACCGATTCATATGACACCCATATTGCCCATTTTTCACTCGACTTTCGTGAATGTCCTTTTCGCTCCAAAGGACTCGAAATGCCATCTGCACTACTTCCGGATATTCGGGTGTTCACATCGATTCATATGACTCCCATATTGACCGTATTTCGCTTCACTGCCAAAAGTATCCTTTTTCGAATATCCTTGTCGCCACCGAAGGATCCGGAATGCCATCCATAGTACTCCTAGGCATTCGCCTCTTCACCCCGGTTCATATATTGCCCATATTTCAATTGACTTTTTTGAATGTCCTTTTCGCCACCGAAGGACTCGAAATGCCATCCGCACTACTCCTGGATATTTGAGTGTCCACCCCGATTCATATGACACCCATATTGACCGTATTTCGCTTCACTGCCAAAAGTATCCTTTTTCGAATATCTTATCGCCACCGAAGGATCCGGAATGCCATCCATAGTACTCCTAGGCATTCGCCTCCTCTCCCCGGTTCATATGACACCCATATTTCCCATATTTCACTTGACTTTCTTGAATGTCCTTTTCGCCACCGAAGGACTCGAAATGCCATCCGCACTACTCCTGGATATTTGAGTGTCCACCCCGATTCATATGACACCCATATTGACCGTATTGCGCTTCATAGCCAGAAGTGTCCTTTTTCGAATATCCTTGTCGGCACCGAAGGACTCGAAATGCCATCCATAGTACTCCTAGGCATTCGCCTCTTCACCACAATTCATATGACACCCATATTGCCCATTTTTCACTTGACTTCCAAGAATGTCCTTTTCGCTCCGAAGGACTCGAAATGCCATCTGCACTACTCCTGGATATTCGGGTGTCCACCCCGATTCATATGACACCCATATTGACCGTATTTCGCTTCACTGCCAAAAGTATCCTTTTTCGAATATCCTTGTCACCACCGAAGGATCCGGAATGCCATCCATAGTACTCCTAGGCATTCGCCTCTTCACCCCGGTTCATATGACACCCATATTGCCCATATTTCACTTGACTTTCTTGAATGTCCTTTTCGCCACCGAAGGACTCGAAATGCCATCCGTACTACTCCTGGATATTCGGGTGTCCACCCCGTTTCATATGACACCCATATTGACCGTATTTCGCTTCACTGCCAAAAATATCCTTTTTCGAATATCCTTGTCGCCACCGAAGGATCCGGAATTCCATCTACACTACTCCTGGACATTCACCTCTTCATCCCGGTTCATATGACGCCCATATTCCCCATATATCGCTTCACTGCAAAAAATATCCTTTCTCGAATGTCCTTGCTGCTACCGAAGGACTCTACATCTACAGTACATTCGTCTCTTTCCATCCATTCTCCTCACGTACATATAAAAATCCTTGATTGCATAGACAACCTGCCCAACATACTACATAGTACTATTTTCATACAAAACCTCGACATTGAATGATGAATCAATTGCTCTCGAGCCGCAGACGCAAATCGCCCAGCCGCTGTCTAGCAAAACACAGCATTAGCCATCTTTACTTCACGTATTTTCCCTTCAAGTAGCTGTGCTTTCCTCTAGAGCACCCCCATCCTTCCTTAAATACATTACATATACATTCAATATGTTTATTGTATTAATAATTTTTAACACACAGTTTGTATGGGAAAACGGGATAAAATAAAGTACCAGGTACGTGTTTGGGTAAAAATTTTCACTAGTTTGGTACGTCCCAAACTCGTGGCAAAATTGGTGGCGAAATCGAACCAATCACGAAACTTTTCATTCCCCATTTTAGTAACATTTCCGTGGCAAAGACGTCCGTACCGATTCACAGTAACCGCTACTTTCAAAGGAGAAACTGAAGTGGCAGCTACGTGACTGGAACCAAAAATGCTAGTTGGGTATGATCGTTGCCAATTGGTACTTTTGGTAACTTATTTCAAAACAACAGTTTCAATGAACACGAGAAGAGAAAAAAAATTAGATTAAGTACGAGGGTAAAGTGAAAAGTTCTCGGCCTAACAATGAAAGACTGCGAATTTCGGTTAAAAAATTATTTTATTTTTCTACATAATCTCCATTGACTTCAACACACTTGGTCCAGCGTTTCTGCAACATCAGTATTCCTTCCCGGAAGTGAGAGTCTGGAAGGCTGTGAAAATATTCTACGGCCCTCTGAACTTTTTCATTGGATGCGAAGCGCTTCCCAGAAACAAATTTTTTTCAAGTTTGGGAACAGATGGAAGTCTGAGGGCGCCAAATCAGGAGAATAGCGGGGATGGTCGAGCAAATCGTACCCCAAATCCCGCAGTTTTCCCATCACACACGCAAACTTGTGTACAGGTGCGTTGTCCGGGTGAAAGATGATTCTTTTCTTCTTCAAGCCAGTCCTCTTCTCGCGAATTTTGGCATCCAACTGGTAAAAAAGTTCGGAGTAATATTCGCCTGGTATTGTTCTGCCTTTTTCACGGTAATCAATTAACAGCATCCCTTTCGCATCCCAAAACACGCAGGCCATGACCTTTCCGGCAGATGCGATCGACTCATCTATGGTGACAAATCGCCGCACAAAATCGGTCAGATCCCGATTGAATCGTTGCAAAGACTGCTGCGAAAATCGTTTGCGCATTTGCTTTTGATTTGCATTCAGCAAATGCGGCACCCATTTTGCGCAGAGCTTTCGCATCTCTAATTCTTTGTGCAAGATGTTTTGCATCCTTTATTCCGATATCCCCGCAGCCTCAGCAATTTCACTGGCTGCATTCACGTGAACAATTTTCGCTACGGAACGCTACATCCCCTCCACTACACATTTGAGGAGACGCTACCTGTCAACATTTCTTTCGTGATTAAACCGCTACAATGTTGATTATGTTAACATGTTGAAATCCTCTCCACAACTTTCGTTCACCAATTTTCCATTGCAAAACATTTCTTTGGCACATCACGAAACAAGGAAATATCAAATCAAACGACAAGAAGACAGTGAATTTACATAGACGGGGATTCTATTTGCGCTTTCGATGCACACAAACGTCACAACGCACATACCAGCTGCAAATTGTCAAATGTAGCGACTACATGCCCAGAGAGCGTAAAAAATTTCTGCTACCAAGGGGAAGTAACCGCTCCGGAGCGGATGAAAGGAGCGATTGCAATCACGAGCGGGAGGGGTAGTAGCGCTACGGAGCGCTCCGTAGCGCTCCGGATGAAACGAGTGTCGTGAATGCACTCATTTACTTTCATTCGCCTATCGTCCAACACGATATCATGCTTTTTCAATGGTTTGTAGTTTTTGGTCGTTCTTCACGTGGGTCGTCTTCGAGTTGATTTAGTATAGAGATTCTAAGATATACATATATGTGTATATTATGTGTATGTATATATATACTCCTCAAAACAAAATAAGGGCCACTAATAATTTTCCGATTGTTTTTTGTGGTTCTCCATACTCTCATACGTCGATTGTCATTAAAAAAAAAACTTCACTTTACACTCATCCGTGAAAAGCACCTTACGCCATTCCTCCATGCCCCATTCACTTTACCGTTAACAAAACACTTGAAAACATAACGGCATTCATACAAATTAGTTATCGAAGCAAAAATATTCGGGTGGCCCTTATTTTGTTTTGAGTAGTATATATATATATGTATGTATTTGATCAGCCTCCAACTTGTATCCAGGTTGTAACCTTCAGGTTTTTCTCAGGAACCCGAGATGTCAGACCAGAAAACGCCTCTTTAAAGAAGCGAGTTATGTACCCGTCGGCACCTGATATTCAAAAAATTTTACAGTCTTCAGAAAAATATATAAGAAATATTACACCCGCTGCTACAGTCAGCAATTATTTTTAAAAGAATTCGAAATGAAACTTTAGATCCGCGGAAAGTAGATTCACACGCGCAAACTGCATTTTAATGCATCAGCAGATATTGTTTATTTAAAGCCGACGTGTACATGAAATCGGAGCCAATTCCATCAAGCCCGTGTAACAATCAAAGTAAAATTGTATTGTGCAATTAGTTCGTTAGAAATAAAGTTGTTGTCCATTTTAAAGTCGCCGTGTTTTATTTTTCTTGTCAACTTGTGGAGCTCACCACGTAACTGGCGCAGTCGGGAAACACGATTTACTGTTATACGGGAAGCCGAAAAAGGAAAACCATAATAAACGTATAAAATTAGTGAAAAATCGGGAAGCCGCGAAGTACACCGGGTACACTAAAAACGTGTGTGAAATCTAACCTTCGACGCAAGAACGGTACATTAGTACCAAGTATTGAAGAAGGACGATTTAAATTAAAGTGAATATCACAAGGAGAAAAAAAGGCGATAACAAAGTGGAGCAGCTTAGGCGGAGAGAACAACGATTCAGCGAACAGAACAGCAGAAGACCCATTGCCATGGAGGACCAGATAGTTCACTTGCAGCAACAAATCTAAGAGCGGGATGCTCAGATTCAACAATTAGCAGCAGCATTGCAGCAGTTAAACGTTCATCAGGAGGCGAACGAAAACAGAGAGAAAGTTCTGAAGGAGATCCGATATATGGGAAATTTCACCGGAAGAGGTGAAATAACTATCAACAGTTTTGTAAGTAATATTGAAAATTATTTAAACAACATAAATAACATTGAAACCAGGAGAGCCGCAACCAGGGCAATATTTTATGAAAAGATTCAAGGCGAAGCCAAAAATGTAATAATTAATATAGCAGAACCCGACAACTGGGAAGTAATTGAACAAAAACTTAAATTGCGTTATAGGCCAGACACTGAACCGGCCCAAATATATAGAAAAATTAATAATTTGAAAGCGAGTAGTGTACAAGAACTGGCATTTGCCATTCAGAAAATTAAAACTAAAACAGATGAGCTAATAATATATTATAGGGGAGAAAATTGTATTGATTTAAGTAATGTCGAGTCATTATTAACTAACACAATTAAACATATGTGTCAAGGAGTTCTTTTAGACAAGGTTTATGACGAAAGAAACTTAGAAAATATATTGACCATTATGACGAAAAGAAAATTTGAAGATGAATGTATTAAACCAGAATTTAGACGACAAAATTTTAAAGTTCTCAATAAAGACAATAGATACAGACAAAACGAAACAAATGACCGTAACAGACAATACAGACAAGACTTTCATGACAATCGACAATACCAAAACCAAAATTCTAGAAATCAGGAACCTTATTTAGACAAAAATAGGAGTTATAATTCAGATCAAAACAGAAACGATCAAAATTTTAGCCAGAATCGAAACTATCAAAATTTTAATCAAAATAGAAATTACCAGAGCTCAGGTCAAAATAGGAACTATCAGAATTCAGGACAAAATACAATAGGAATTATCAAAATTCAGGGCAACACCGAAATTATCAAAACTCAGGTCAATCAAGACAAGGAGGTAGAGAACCCATGGAAGTGGACAATATTCAGAAATCTAAGGCAAACCAAAATAATATTGAGAAATTAAATCAAAATTCTTCTTATAACTACTCTAACAAAGCAAATAAATATTATATTTTACAACAGTCGAAAGCAATAACAATGAGAAAGATTTTTTTATAAACTAGCCTCGGAAAACCTACTTTTGACAAAAATCACCATAAACCAAAATAGTTATTTAGCTTTAATTGATACAGGATCTTCATTCAGTTTAGCAGACGAAAAAATAACAGAATTTAACAAAATCGAAATAAGTCCATTGAACTTTAGTACTATTACCGGAAAAGATACTATCACACATGAAATCCATACTCCAGCTCCAAGAGAATTCAAAATGAATCCCGAAACAAAAATTCGGTGGAAAGCTAGAAATTTGCAGGATCGTAAATATCAATTTATCATAGGTGTTGACATTCTAAACAAACTTGATTCAATTATGACCAAACTATTAATTTTCTAAATGTCCCTTACCCTATTAACGAAGTTATTACATTGGAAACTACAGATCAAAATTATTTAGATCGTTTGAAATTAGATCATTTGAACCCTGAAGAATATAATGAAATAACTAAATTGATACACAAATTCCAAAATATGTTTTTCAAAGAAGGAGATATTCTTACAAGTACTCCGAGCATCGTTCATGAGATTAAAACTACTACTGATAGGCAAATAAATTCGAAACTTTATAGATATCCTCCAAAACATGACGCTGAAGTGCGAAAGCAAATTGCAGAAATGGAAGACCAAGGAATCATACAAAAAAGCAAATCTAAATATTCAAGTCCTTTAATTGTAGTACCGAAAAAAACCGATAATTCAGGTATTAAAAAACACCGCATTGTAGTTGACTATAGAGCATTGAATGATGTTACAGTGAACGATAAGTTTCCGCTACCGAACATTGAATCAACTCTAGATAAGTTCGGAAGAGCGCAGTATTTTTCTACTATCGATTTAGCCAAAGGCTATCATCAAATCATGATAAAAAAGGAAGATAGGCCAAAAACCATCTTCGTTACACCCCATGGATTGTATGAATTCATAAGGATGCCATTCGGTCTGAAGAACGCCCCTGCGACGTTCCAACGGCCAATGAATGACGTTCTTAGGGATTACATTAATAAGACATGCGTTGTATACTTAGACGATATTTTAATTTTCAGTACATCTCTACAACAACATATCCAGGCAATAAATGACATTTTCAAAACTTTAGAGGCACATCAACTTAAAATTCAGATCGATAAGTGCAACTTTCTCCAAAAAAGAAATAAATTTTTTAAGTCATGTCGTAACAAAAGATGGTTTGAAACCAAACCCAGAAAAAATTACATTAATTGAGAAAATCGAACTACCCAAAACAGAAAAACAAATTAAAAGCTTTTTAGGACTCACTGGGTACTACAGAAAATTTATAAAAGATTACGCAAAAGTCGCACAACCATTAACAAAATACTTTCAAAAGAATACAAAATTAATACAAAAGATCCAACTTACGTAGACGCTTTTCATAAATTAAAGACACTCATTAGTTCACCTCCAATTCTAAAATAAGATTTCCAAATTTCAAAAAACCTTTCCAACTAACTACAGACGCATCAAACTATGCGTTAGGAGCGGTCCTTTCACAAGAAGGCCATCCTGTATGTTTTGCATCTCGAACACTTAATTCCCATGAACGTAAGTTTTGTGCTACAGATAAAGAGTTCTTGGCAATTATGTGGTCCGTTAATTATTTTCGACCGTATCTTTACGGAAATAAATTTAAAATTTATACTGATCATATACCGATCAAATTTTTGAATAGTAAATACAAAGGGAAAGATTTAATACCTAGGCACCAAAGATGGTTGCTTAAACTTAGTGAATATGATTATGAGATGGAATATTTAAAGGGCAAAGAGAATAGAGTGGCTGATTACCTCAGTAGAATGGAATCAGATACAAATGAAAACATAGTGGACGATAATTCAAGTATGATTGCAAATAAAACGAATTCATGTACTGATCTTGAAGTACTCTTTAACATAGAAGGGGACAATGACGCCACTTTGGCAACAGTTTATTCAGCGGAAGAGGAACTTCTAGATTACATTCCTATTAAGGAAGAAATCGTTAATAAATATAATACACAAATAATTTTAACAAATAATAAAACAGTAGAATTTGAAGTAATTCACCGCAAAAGGTTGATCTATTTTATATTGCAGAGCATGACTTTGAAAATTTAGCAGACATATTGAGACGTTATATGAAAAAAGGAATAACTGCAATTTATTCTGAAATAGCTGATAGTAAATATAACATTGTTCAAGAAAAAATTAGAGAATTATATTCTAATGACAGGCAGATGAAGTTCATTAGATGTTCTTTTAGAGCACGCGATATAAAGACCGAAACTCAAGCAGTTAAATGTAATATCATTATACGATATTAGAGAAAGTTTGCATTCGGGAATTCAAGAAACGTTTAACGCAATTAAAACTAAAATTTATTTTCCAAAATTACTCGAACTAATTCAGGTTGTGATAAATCAATGTGAAGGAAGTCTGTCAGGGAGTTAAATTCGACAGAAAACCTATAAAAGCAAAATTTGAATATTCAGAAACAGCAACAAAAATAAACGAAATTATACAAATTGATATTTATACTAAAATATAATGAAAACTTCTTTCTTGACCATAATCGATAAATTTTCCAAATTTGCATCCGAGTATTATCTCACAGATCGAAATCATGTAACTATTATTGAAATGTTTGAAGAACACTTTGCTAGAGTCGGGAAACCAAAGAAGATTGTAGCGGGAAATGAGTTTAACGGAATTTTATTAAAGGAATTTTTACAAAAAGAAAACATAGAGTTACACTTTACAAAACCACATAATTCAACAGGTTTAGCAGATATAGAAAGACTTCACGAAACACTAGTGGAAAAATTTCGGATATTAGCTTTTGAAAAAACTAATTTATCTCCTCGGAAAATACTCCAAAAAGCTAATATTAGAAATTATAACGACAGATATCATTCGACCATCAAATGTACGCCAAACGAAGCTCAATTTCATAAAACAGATCTCGAAATAATTAGAAAAAATCTGAAAACATCTAAAGAAAATTGGCTTAAAAGAACTAACAAAAATTGGGAAGAATATGTAGAAGAAAGAACTAAAGGTTTTATAAAAAATTATAAAGCAGCCAGACTAAAATCTTTACCAAAATACATAAAAGCAAAATTGGATAATGTCCACACTTCTAATATAAAAAGACCATTGAAATTTTACAAACAAGGAGAAGGCAGTGATGACAGCATATCTGATAAAAACTCAGAAACTTCTGTGGAAGAAACTCCAGATTTCACAGAAGAGCAAACATCTATTATTGATAAAGCAACAGAACCTGGACCTCATAATGAAACTCTAACTTCTAATTTCGATCTTGTAATTACCAGAAATGATATCAAATCTTTAACAGGAAAAGAGTGGCTAAACGATAATATTATTAACTTTTACCTTAATTTGCTAATGTCGCGAAGCATAGAAAAACCAAAATTACCTAAAGTTTATGCCATGAATACCTTCTTCATACCACGTTTACTCAAAAACGGATATGAATCAGTGAAAAAATGGACACGAAAAGCAGATATTTTTTCATATCAAATAATTGTAATTCCTGTTCATGTCAATAATGCACACTGGTGCATGGCAATCATTAATTTTGTAGAAAAAACCATCAACTACTATGATCCAATGGGACAACCAAATTCAAACCTTTTAGATACTTTAGAACTATATTTAAAATCCGAATCATTGAATAAACGAAAATTACCCTTCGATACTTCAAAATTTTCAAAAGAGAATATTGTTGATATACCTCACCAGAAAAACGGGAATGACTGTGGTGTGTTCAGTTGCATGTACGCAGAATACATTACACGAAATCAAGAGATTACCTTTTCACAGGAAGACATTCCTTACCTTAGGAGAAAAATGATTCTTGAAATAATGCTAAACAGACTCATTTTGTAAGCACTTTAATTAACAGTAGCTATAATTTTTTAGATTTTATCGGCCATATTCGGACTTTTACTGACAAGTACACCTGCTTTTGGACGATTATACGTTTACGACATAACAGAACAAGCAGGATTCATCGAAATAAAAATGATAGAAGTCGAAATAGTTAGTGAAACGCAAATAATTCTACACATAATTAATACAACTGAAATCCTAGACGTAATTCACAATTTTGAAAAGAATATAAAATTTTTAGATCACGAACATCAAAATTTACTACTAAATGAGTTAAATCACCTGAAAATCAATACCATAAAACCAACAAATAAATCAGTAAATAGAGAAAAAAGAGGGCTAATAAACGTAGTAGGAAATATTCAAAATTGGCTATTTGGTACAATGGACGATCAAGACAGACAAGACATTGAAAGACACTTACAGACAGTTGACTCGAACACACACAATCTTATTGAGAATACTAACCAACAAATTAGAATTAATAATAATTTCAATGAAACTTTCTAACAATTTAAGACAATTATTGAAAATGATAGAAAAACTATATTAAATAAAATAAACACTATACGAGTATCAAATAGAGTAATAAATAAGAGTATATTCCTAGATCAAGCATTTAAAATTCAAATACTAAAAAGTAAAGTAGATTATATTTTCGATAACATTGCATCAACCAAAAACGAAATTTTACACCCAAATATCCTTAATGACGAAGAAATCAGAACATTCCAGAAGTAATAAAAATTGACGACGAAACAATAGTAATAAAAAATGGAAAAAACTTAAACATAACTCAAAACTTCGATGAAAGAAAATTAAAATTAAAAGGAAATACTCTAATACACTTTAACGAATGCGAAATTAAAATATTAGACCACAATTTTTCAAACAAAGTAACAAAAATTAAAGATAGATTTTATTATCCTAGTAACGAAAATTTTGATTTCAAAGATAAAACTAATTTTGAAGAACTTTTACTAAAAAACGAAGAAAATGTTAAACAAATAAAAGAATTACAATTTCATAAGGAAATGTCAAACGGATTGTATACAGTAATATTCGTCATAATTTTTTCTATATGTATTTCATTATTATACCTATATTTGATAAAAAACAAGAATGTAAACATAAAAGTTAAAAATAGAATTGAGGACAATTCTTATTTAAAGGACCCTGAAGCTATGTACCCGTCGGCACCTGATATTCAAAAAATTTTATAGTCTTCAGAAAAATATATAAGAAATATTACACCCGCTGCTACAGTCAGCAATTATTTTTAAAAGAATTCGAAATGAAACTTTAGATCCGCGGAAAGTAGATTCACACGCGCAAACTGCATTTTAATGCATCAGCAGATATTGTTTATTTAAAGCCGACGTGTACATGAAATCGGAGCCAATTCCATCAAGCCCGTGTAACAATCAAAGTAAAATTGTAATGTGCAATGAGTTCGTTAGAAATAAAGTTGTTGTCCATTTTAAAGTCGCCGTGTTTTATTTTTTTTTGTCAACTTGTGGAGCTCACCACGTAACTAGCGCTCTACTCGCAGGTGCAGCGGCAAAGAGAGCTGAGTCGGGCTGTGCCATCTGGCGAAGAAAAAGGCTCCTCAACGAGCTAAGCAGCGGCCTATGCTTGCTGTAGCTCAGTTCGGGAGACGTGGGTGGGGTTTTCGCCGCTCGTTGCCCCTGTTCTTTACGTATTAACAAAAATTCAAAGGCCTGGGGAAAACAACACAAACCAGGAAGGTAAAAATGGGGAATGATAAAGAAATGAGGCGATAAGGATGGAATGGTTGGCGGACGGCGCAGATTTCCTCGCGTTCGCATCAGGGTCCAGGCGTAAGGGGACCCTCGGCCTCTGGTTTCGTACCACCGACAGATCCTTACTCATCAGGTGCTGCCATAGATCTGCCGGTGGAAGCAGCACTACCAGACCATAATGTGTTTCATTACAGGTGGTTCATTACAGGACAGCTTCTACTTCGAGGCCTGTCAAGAAGAAGAAGCTGAAGACAAAGTGTCCTGCTAAAAATAGAAAAAAAAAAGAAAACAAAACAAAAGCGAGCTGGGTATCGGAGTCAGCCGACAACCATTGTAGAGGGGAAAAATTATCAAAGCAAAAAAAAAAAAAAAATACTACATATCCCAATTATTCAGATGATCAACAGGTTACAAAGAATTCTGAGGCCAGCAGAGGCGCAACACTGCATTAATTCACTCATAAACTCTGTAAGCTGCTGAGCACATGAACAATAGAAAAATGCAATACTGTGTAAAGAATTTTGTTTTTTAAGTTACTTAGAAGGACAATCCTGGCAAACAAAAAGGTATCCAGGGCTCCTCCGCGCTTCGTCCGATCACCGAAGATGCTCCAAATGGCGGCAATTCAAAGCATTTATGGAGGCCTTAAATACGTGGCTAAACCACAAAAGACAAACACTGCACCAGGATTGCCTTGTTGAACTGATTCTAAAAGGATACTCTACTCTATAGGAAGGATTGGGGTGCTACAGAGTACAGAAGAAAGCACAGCTACTTGAAGGGAAAATACGTGAAGTAAAAATGGCCAAGTCCTAAGACTTAGAGCAAGTAGCCTTAATGTGCTTGTGGGGATACAATTCGGTGAAAGGACTAAAAAGGAACCCAAAGAGGTCCTTCTTAGTCCTGTTCTGTACCAGAAATGGGGCCCCACGGTGGGCGCCAAATATGTGACCGACGGTTTGGTGGGCATCCGAAGATGCCCGTGGGGACGGAGCCCAAGGTAGCTTAATTTACCGTGAAGGTCGGGCTGTGTCATCTGGCGAAGAAAAAGGCTCCTCAACGAGCTAAGCAGCGGCCTATGCTTGCTGTAGTTCAGTTCGGAAGACGTGGGCGGGGTTTTCGCCGCTCGTTGCCCCTGTCCTTTACGTATTAACAAAAATTCATAGGCCTGGGGAAAACAACACAAACCAGGAAGGTAAAAATGGGGAATGATAAAAAAATGAGGCGATAAGGATGGAATGGTTGGCGGACGGCGCAGATTTCCTCGCGTTCGCATCAGGGTCCAGGCGTAAGGGGACCCTCGGCCTCTGGTTTCGTACCACCGACAGATCCTTACTCATCAGCTGCTGCCATAGATCTGCCGGTGGAAGCAGCACTACCAGACCATAATATGGTTCATTACAGGTGGTTCATTACAAGTATTAACGTCAAAGTAGGCGGTATGTGGTAGACAAGTTATTTTTTCTAAATATTAGTTGCGCGGCAGCGGCATAGCCCACATTCGCAATGCGAACATAAGCCCTAAACATGTGAATAGCATTGCGTAGGGTACACATGCAATACTAAACTTTTTTTATAATTTGAAATTAAAAACACCTTATTGACTTTGCTATTTTTAAAATTTATTTTACAATAAATTTCAATATTTCGGATGCATTTCGACTAATGTCATCCTCAGCGAGTACATTTAAACCGTTCAAATGTACTCGCTGAGGATGACAATAGTCGAAATGCATCCGAAATATTGAAATTTATTGTAAAATAAATTTTAAAAATAGCAAAGTCAATAAGGTGTTTTTAATTGCAAATTATAAAAATTCATGGACTTTGCGGTTAAATAATTTTATGGTTTTTTAACACAAAACTCGCCAATAGTATACTGTTAAAAGTACAAGAATAACCAAAGTTTACAACAAAGCTCCAACGAATTTTGAAACGATGGCTTAATATCGCATGTCATGCGATCCGAGTGATCGTAATGGGTTAGCTTAAGAGCGGGCGCACACTATCGATTTTTAATCATGCGACAGTTTAGTTATTTGTTAAAAGTCCATGGGGTTCAATGGGGAGACGCATACTATCGATTCGATTTGTGATCGACAAAAAAATCATAAACCCTCATCGACTGACTTTTGACAAAAGCACAACACAACTATCGATCCACAACTCAAAGTCCATGGTTTTGTATTGACGCGCGCACATACTCGATTAAAAGTTGTTCTGCAACGGCGCAGTCGTTTATCAGTCATCCTGTGCATATCTGAATATAATGCCGGGAATGATTATAAGTGACGTTGAATCGTTAATTGAATCGATCGAAAAGAGGCCGGCCTTATATAGGTATTTAAAGTCTCTCAAAGATTACTCATACGCGAATTGCAAAAAAAAAACTATAGGATGCAGTGTGTGTGAATGTATTTGACTGGGCGGAATTGGATTCGGAAGAAAAATTAACAACTTGTAAGTTTTTATCTAAGGCGGCTATTACACTATAAAGTTCTTTTACAAATGTCTTTGACGCAATATATTTTAGAAGAACTTTTATGAAAGATATTAGCCGCCTAAGGGGGAAGGTGTGCAAGCTTGTAAGAAAAGTGCTTGAAAGAAGCAACTTTCATGTCGCAAATCTTTTCTTAGGTGGCTATTACACTTTTCTGTTGTACGGCATGATGACGTTCATCAGCGACTGTAACTGTAATCGTTACGACAACTATCGATAGTATGCGCGCAGTCCACAACTAAATAATTTAGTCGAGATAAAATAGCAATATCTACACAATTCGACTAAACTATTTGGTTGTAGAGTAATCGATAGTGTGTGCCGGCTCTAACCGTGCGATGCTCACATCATCAATGATCTGGGGAGGACCCAACGTGGTTTGGCTGCCCACGAGGATTTATTTTTATCGACTATTAGTACGATAGGGTTACAGCTGATGCTGTTCATGCGTTGAACATGACCGCTTTAATGAGGACGCGTGCGTACTGGGATATCGTGAAATTGAGCTCAAGTCGACAGAGGAGCACAATTGGATAATAATAATGGCTGCGTTCCTAAAACGCCAGCGCAGAGTCAGCACCTAGAATCGATTAGTGCTGCATGGTGATTTGTCGTAGAAACCCTTGCGCTGAGCTAAGCGCTTTTACTTTTGGTCAGCATACAATTTCCTCGCGTTTTTGGCTCAGCGCAATACTTGACATTTGCGACAATTGTCAAACTTCCATTCCAACCTCGGTTGTGCTGTGTATGGTTGATAATCGTGTTTTTAACGTAATTGTTAAACCTTACTGTGGGAAAGAAAGTTGTTACTGTATCTTGTGTGTCTCCTGGGACTCATCAAAGCAAGAAATTTCGAGTTTTCTGCCAAATGCGAAACTGAACATGGCATTTGGCAAATGAGACAGCCGGTATGCCGTTTCCAAAACACGAAAATAAACAGTGTGCTGGTCAGCAATTGTGAAGTGCTGACTAAGCGCATTTTTTTTTTTTAGCAACGCAGCCAGTGCTTTTGTGCGGAAATGCCGATGAATAAGACCCGCCATAGACGGTGCGAGCCATCGTCAGATCGATCTGACGATGGATCGCCACAAAATATCTGACGATCGAAATTACATGGAACTGTCAAAAAAATCGTCAACGATAGTCACATACACAGTGCGATCGATCTGACGATCAAAATATCGTCAGATCGATCTGACGACGAATTGCATCGTATATGAGGGCTATAATGATCAAATATCCGGGTAGGACGGGGTCGCTGAGTTATCGACAGTGTTGATCTGAGTTCCCATCGTGGCCTTACAGGCGGAGCGTGAGCCGAAAGCCTAAAAATAATCGGTTCAGTCTGTTCCCATTGCAATGAAATGGTAAATTGAAATTAAGAGTGAAAGCTAAAGAAAAATACCAATTCATGCCACTCTGCAATCAATCTATTGTCATAATCATATGGTACATTATCAACGCATAGAACGCATTAAACCACACCCCAACTAGGAAAAGATTTGGTGACTGGCAGTGAGTGACACAGCTGCAAATCCTGTGCACCCACAAGGGAACGAAAGTCAAAACGTCTGAGCCTGTATACTTTCATGTATGGTATGGCGCTGAATGGCAGCCAATCAATTTTTATTCTTCTCATATTAATATTAGATGTATTTGTGTAGAAATCATGGTCTGAGAAGACAAATCAGGAAAAATACAATGTAAAGATCCTGTCAGATACAGCGACACTCTATTCCACTTACGGATACACACCACCTTACATCTGAAGCACTAACTGTCACTCACTTTGTTCCATTCCAGTTCTATGATGATGAGCACTGATATTCGAATGCTACAGAAACCGAGCGTCGTTCTAATATCTGAAGAACCAGGTTCCGAGTTCAAAACATTTGAAGTAACAGGTCCTTTATAGGTGATCATAGAAATGACCACTGGGACGCCTTCGGGTGCTTTTGAATTTGTTTCTTCGTTGTTCGTGATTTTTGTAATTGACAGCGTGGGATTCATGTATTTTCCACTTTTCGGCACTTGACGTCTAAAATTGTCATCGAGCGATTTCTGCTCTTTTGCCACCTTCTGAACGCACTCATTGGCACCGAACAAGGTGAACGACAGCACTGCAGTTGGAATCCGAACACCATACTGTTTCATAGACACTCTACCCGGCGGCAGCATGCCGTAAAGTCCCACTCGCATTGGTCTATCAAAAGCAAAAAGTGTTGAATGAGATGCTCAGATAGGAACATACCAAATTTCAGGTCAACTGCTCTGACCTTTTCCTGTTGTAATCCAACCAACTGAGCGGCCATCAATATCGGTATGTGCTGTCACCATAAACTACGCTAACAATTGGAATTGCGAAGCAACTGGGTCTAACTGGCCTGATTGAAAAGCGCTCGAGAATAAAAAGGTCATCAGCCATCAGCTGTTGTCTCTCTGCGCTGTATGATGCGTAGCCTGCTCCTGCAGAAGTGAACAAATGCCGAAGGAAAATACCATTTCTCTAAGCAGATTGTATTTCTGGAGCAGAAACACAATCTGCTCCCCTTTTCTCAGCAAATCGAAGCAATGATCTTGACCGGAGGTATTCATGCGATCACTTTGCAGACAGACAACGAATTTTTCTAGCGCGCACACACAAAAATTGTGTGAGATCGGGTGGCCCCACTATCAATCTTTGATCGCTCGTCAGTTCGTCTCAACTCTAAAGGGAAGTTTAGAAAGAGTCCGGACGAAAACTTTGACGCTGATGATAGGACGTTCCGTGCAGATGATATGACGTGTAGTGCTGTAGCATATTCAGGCTTCGAAATTATTTTGTGCAGAGTCGGAGGATGAAAGAATAAGGCCAAGGCCAAGTTACTCAGCCACCCGACGAATCGCTTAAGTCCCTCTACCGGCAAATTTTTTTTCTTTTAGGACCGTATCGTTCTGCCGACTCCAGAAAACTTCACATGGGAGAAGATTACTGTCTGCTTTTGACCAATCTTAAGATCTGGTGTTTGTGCCCACAATGTTCTTTTAGAATAGAACAGGTGAAATTGGGCACGGCGTGACTCACGATATTTAATTCCAATAAGGGTTCAATCTAGGCCATAAAGGATTTAAGGATTACTTAAATGGTAGACAATTAAATAAAACCCATACTAACCCAAAATGCACGCACCTGCCGACATTTTAAAGAGTCCGTTAGTAGACTGATTTGGTGGAGCCGAATAGCTGCACTCACGTCTGCCGTATAAGTGCGGACTGTCGGCAGATGTGAACATTTTGCAATTTATTCCAAACCGCTATTTTGTCAACAACCTGCTTTCGGTACGTTTACACGTACTGTTGACAGAATGCTACCGGGTTGTGAGATGCGATGATGTGGAGTGTATATGCAATACCGTATCCACACATACATAATTCATTACACACTCATATTTTTACTACGTATTTTTATTTATCGTTATTGAAACAAATTACATCATGGATGGATTTCCATCTGTATGTTATACATATGAGTATCCCTGTACTCCTATATATGGATGTATTATTTCCTAAAACCTGATTGTGGATAAAATACATAATTCCCTCCACTCTTCTAAATAAAGTGGCTCGTAAAACCACAAACCGTTTTATCTCTTTCTGTGATTGTTCCCATTTTTCTCAGAACCACTTTTAAAGGCTGGTACTAGCCTTTTCGTGCGAAAATGTTGCCCTTATCTCTGAGTGGCAGTGTAAACTTGCACATAGCACATATCCGCGGCGCTTTACACGACTCATTAACTTCCCTTCTACTCAAAAAACGGTTTACTAGCGAAATAAAGTGCAAAGTAATTGTTTTCGCGTGAAAATTGTTCATAATGATGTGGAGATTTTTTTCTTCGAACGAAATATGTTAGTATTGAGAGATTCATGGGAACGCTATTCTTGGACAGTTTTTTTATGAGATTTCGCACAAAAAACTGATCTTAGTACCTAGCTTAAGACACGGAATTGCGAAATATCAACATTTACTTCGCATGATTCAATTATGAAAGTTATTCGCCTAATCATATGATGATGGCTGACTTGAAGAGACCTGACTATTGCTGGGAGCTGATGTTCGGAAGGGATACGAATAAAAACGAAAATTTCTCGGTTTAGTCATGCTCATCCTTGAATAAATTACACCATAGATAGGTGTACTGGCGTTTAGTGGTTGGCTGTTTGCATTGTTTGTAGGCCAAATGATTGCTTCTTATTATTGGACTGAAAAAATCAATGGAGCCATTAGAGCAAACATTCTCACGAACAGATTAGTACCAGAAGTAGAAACAAAATAAGGGAACTGTTAATGTCATGAGAAGAGATGCTTCCGCCGCCAAAAGAAGCACAAGACTTAGGCGAAATACAGACTAGCGACATTGTCAGAACCGACTCCGAAATGCAAAATAGCTAAGCATATTTTGGTTCACACTTGGCCATGCCTCTGTCGCGATGACTCACTATCTATAGGCCTAACTGGAATGGTCATATGATTCTTTAAGAATTGTTTGTTTGATATCACAAAGTAATTATTAAAATCATCATCATCATGTGAACTCATCTCTCTGTGAGTTTACAAATCTGCTATTGATATCGAGGGTTGTTCATACTAGCCTGGGCTCATCATCAGAGCGCAGAAGAGTAAGTAGGGTCATTCCGGAAGGCGGCGTTCTATCTCCCCTTCTTTGGAATCTAGTGATTAACTCACTGGTTCTTGACCTTAATCGGTTGCAAGATGATAGCTTACTGGTATGCGGGTGATGTTGCTATCGCTATTTCAGGTAAGTTCTCCAGCGTCCTTAGTGAGGTACTTAAGCACGCCCTTTCTCTACTTACAAACTGGGCCAATTTTTGTGGCTTGAAAGTTAATCCGAGCAAAACTGAACTTACCAGTAGGTATAAGGTACCCTCTGTCTTGCCTCCATGGTAGGGAGTGACTAGAGTAGTTTCTTCGGAAACAGAAAATTTTCTTGAGCTTATTTTCGACAAAAAGTTGGGATGAAGAGCTAATATTTAGGATCGAGAAAATGATTACTCTGCTCTGTACTCCTGTAGGAGAGCCATAGGTAGAAGCTGGGGTTTATAAACAAATGTTGTGCACTGGCTTTACGTTTCTGTTGTACACCCCATACTCATTTATGGTATTGTCGTTTGGTGGAAAGCCCTCCGTATTGCGGCGTATTGCAATCTGCTTAGTAGAGTACTCCGTCTGCTGCCTTGGACGTGCTGCTCAA
Source organism: Chloromyia formosa (assembly GCA_964017055.1). Lineage (NCBI taxonomy): Eukaryota > Metazoa > Arthropoda > Insecta > Diptera > Stratiomyidae > Chloromyia > Chloromyia formosa. Next base: position 57,278,063 of record OZ024818.1, read on the forward strand.
TCTGCTCCCTCTGGATGCCATAAGCGAGTAAACTACTGCAATCATTGCCATATGCCTTACAGAAACCGGCCTTTGGATCTCGTCAGTCTATGGTCGCTTAGCGATTTTAAATAGTATAAACATTCCTGCAGTAACTGACTATTCCACTCCCAAACATTTGTTCGGCAAGAACTTTACAACTGTAATCGGGAGCAATGGGAGGACGGTGAGTTTCCACTTTCTGGCTCTATTGGCATCTATACAGACGCATCCAAAACAGACGGAGGGGTCGGAGCTGGCGTATATTGCGACAGGTTAAATTTAAGCCTTACTTTCCACCTACTTATTCACTGAAGTGTTTTACACGCGGAGGTCACGGCGATCTCGGAAGCTCTATTCTTCCTGGGATGGCATGCCATAACTGCTAGATACATTATTATTTACACATATAGTCAAGCTACAATCAGGTCGCTGGAATCAGTTTTGATAACACCTAAGACAGTGACAAATCGTTGATCATCCCTCTCGGAAATGGAGAGATATTTTATTATTATTATTATATTTCTGGGGGATAGCCGAAGCAGACCACTAACGTTTGGGTCCCTTTTCGCCCCCTCCCGGTCATCAGTGGCTTCCAGATGTCGACTGATAGTTGTCGACTCTTTCTTCATCACTGAGTCCCGTGTTATTGCTAGCATTTGTTTAAGGCTGAGTTCACTCATGGCTTCCATACTTATCGTGTGCTTGCCTGTGATCCTCAACCTCGTGCTAGCCAGTGCTGGACATTCGCACACAATGTGTGCTGCCGTCTCTGCCTCTTCCAGGCATAGCCTGCAAACGTCATCTTCCCCGATTTTCATCTTGGCCAGATGAGCCTTAAAATTACCATGCCCTGTGACCAAGGCAGTTTTCCAGCTTAGGGTACTTCGTTTATAACTGAGCGCCTTTCTCGCTTCCCTGCCTAAAGGGCTGGTCATTGCATTCCGAGCTTGTTTGCAAGTGACTAGCTCCTGCCATCTTTGTTGATGCATGGAGTCCATTCACTCCCCAACCTTCGCTCCAATCATGCCGTTCCCCAGAGCAACTCTGGGTTCTGGGCCAATGAAAGTTACCGCAGATCCCTGTTTTGCTAGGTAATCCGCCGCCTCATTTCCTGTTGTACCTATGTGTCCTTTTACCCACATCAGCGTAACCTCATTTTCTGAGGCACACGTGTTGAGCTTCCGGACACACTCTAGTACCAGTTTAGAGTTTATGTTCGTCTGCTGCATGCGTCTGATCACCGATTGGTTGTCCAGTGCAATAAGGATTTTCTTCCCCCGCACCTTACCTTCAAGCAGGTGGTCCAACGCATGCAACAAGCCAAGCATCTCTGCCTGGTATACGGACACATACTCTCCTAGACTAAGTGCACATGCTAGGTTTAGCTCTTCAGAGTAAACCCCCGCCCCCGCTTTACCGTCCATTAAAGAGCCATCAGTAAAAATGCTGATGTCATTGTACATACACTCATTGTGTATGTTTCCATCTGCAATGTGAGTCTTGTGTAGTCTTTCAACTACCCTACGTCTACTCATGCCTTCTACCGGCATTAGAGTCTTCCTGACCTCATCATGAATAATGTCTAGGATGCTCTTATGACCGCTGCTAGTTCCAAAGCGATGCCACATGGCATCCCTTTCCATGCGTATTGCCGAAAGCGCCGCCGTTTTCTTTATAAATAAGTCAAACGGCGGCAGTCACAGCAATGCCTCCATTGCTCGCGTTGGTGTGGTGCGCATTGCACCACATATGCTTACGCAAGCTATCCTTTGTACCCCATCCAGCTTCTGCTTTGTGGTATTCTGCATGGCTTTTGGCCACCATACCACTGATGCGTAGGCTAGAATGGGTCTTACCATCATTGTCTAAATCCAGTGTGTCGCTTTAGGTGAAATTCCCCACCTACGAGCACACACTCTCTTCCATTGATGCAAAATCCTTTTCGCTTTTTGGATCTTTTCATCAACGTGAACATTCCAAGTTAGTTTCGCATCTAAGGTAACTCCTACACAGAAAGAAAAGAATACAGAAAACGGATAAAAAATATATAAATCAACTAAAATCTTTGTACGTTTTTCAGCCTAATAATTCAATTTGTCAAAATAATCAAATGCCTTTACTCAATTTGAAAGCAGGTTCTTTATTCAAATTAGTCACATTAATTTGATGAATTGAAACTATCAGTAAATGAATCATATAAACACTTTAGCTAATTTGAATAAGACAATATGCATTTGATCGAATTAATATTCTTTGATTTCTAGAGAAGAATTTGTTAATGAATTGATTTGAAGTTGCTGATTCATCCAATATGTGAGTGTTGACTGAACAGAATGTTTCGATAAACGAACTCCAATATCTTTTGTTGAACTGGCTATTTCGATTGAATGGATTCATTACATAAGTATAGATGATGATGACGAGAAAAACGCAAAATTATATACACACGAGTATGATCTATTTTATTATTCCAGAGGTGGTTAAGAGCCAATTGACAAAAGTAGAAAATACTTAACATTAATTTCATTTATTCATATGAATGTTTCGGACAAAGAATTTTTTCATTATTATTTAAAGTAAGCATATTAATAGGCGGATACAAAATATTATGTAACGCAAATGTTTCATAGTTTGAATCTATACATTGTTTAATTTTGAAAGCATTATAATAGTTACAATATTTCTCAGACTTCAATTCATTTACCACAAACCAAAATTGTTTCAAACTATCACAAAAAATATATTTGATACAAAAAAATGAAGGGGTTTCTTTCTCTCCAGTAACTAAAACATGATTAATTTTGTATGTTGTGTTATATTTAATTACATATGAATATGTAGCTACTTTCCGGAAATCTACATCTGTAACATTATTGAAATGGGAACAATCAATTTCACTTTGCAAATCAATAATTTTCATACCACTTGCAAATTCTTTTTCTGTATCATGTTTTCTATTAAAAAAATGGGCTGCTAATTTCAATTGCATTTTTGTTCCAATGCTCAAGCAAACGTTCTTCCTGGATGTAATGTTATTCGCATAAGCTTTTATCTCTTTATGCTTTGCTTCAAACCTCATTGTCCACAGTTTCCTCAGAGGGCCTAATTTCTGAACAACTCCCGGATAATGAGTAACATTGTGTTGCTTCGGCGTAAAGGAAGCATTCGGAAATAATTTTAAAAATAATTTGTGATGCTTTTGTATGCACTCTTCAAATAAGGTCAGACTTTTTTGGTCAAAGCTAGGTTTCATGCAAAAGGCCACAAGTTCAATAAGCACTATTAAAAATTTCCATACAGGATCAACTTTGGGTACAAAATCCCCTATAATAAATGGAAAGTAAAATGAAAAGCACTGCATCTCTGTCGCAGACATTTTGAAGTGTTTATTTTTAATGTGGTCTAATGTAATTTCTCCACTTAAGTTACTGCCTTCGGTATCACCAAAGTTGAAGTTCGCCTTTCGTTTATTCAGCGAATCAAGCGAAAAGTAGTTTTTCTGGTAAATAAAATATTCAATAATATAAGAAAGTTCGACATGACAGACACCTTCGAATATGTCATGCATAATGTCAACCGAAACGTTGTCAGTAACTTCGAAACTAGCAACTTCATTGAAAACACACTCTTCTCGTAAGCCAGTATTAGAAAGTTCGCCAGAAAGATCATCATTATAATTTTCGAAAGAACGCAAATATATTGTATTTTCTTTGTATTGAACTTTTGTTTCAGACTTTGGCATCTTACATAAACGACAATAATAGTTAGCTTGAAAGGATTTCGTAAAACCTAATATGGTGTTCATTGATAGGTTGTCGCCAGTGAATGCCGATAAAACAAAATGAACCCTTTCTATTTTATTTCCTGTATTTATTAAAATTCCGTCTTCCTCTAGTTTCTTTATTTCATTAATTAATTCATCCAAATTTGCCTTGAGACCAAAGACAAGGTCACAACTTTTAGTTAAACTACATAAGAGAATATTTTCCAATTTTGAAATTTTATGTATGTCCAAAAGAGGAAAAGACATGTAAAACGCGGAGATTTTATGCTTGGCTCGTTTTGATCCTAGAGGATTATTTATTTCAAAATCATCCTGGTAAAGTATGTAAGGGACTACTATTTTACCAGAAAATTTAGTTAATTTCTTTTTCCAAATCGTACCGTCAGTAATGTTTGATAGAATTCCTTGATTCTTATTCATTTCTTTTTCCATCTGGGAAAATAATCCAGGCTGATCGAAATAACGTCTTAAATTATCAGCTAATGGTACAGAAACTCCTGTTACATTACTCGAATTTATATTTTCTAGACTTAATGCATCATCAATCAAAAATTCTTTTACGTCAGAATACAAATCCATTTTTTTCAACTCCTGCAAAGTTTTGTACTCTGTGTTGAATTTTTCGAAAATTTCTTCTATTGAATTGAATGCTGCAGTCAATATAGAAATATGTTCGGAAGACTTGCTTTCGCATTTAAACTTGAATAGTATAAAGCGCATTACAGGTAGAAATACGGCACACTTCATATCTTGTATTATATCGCCTGCAAGCTTTCTGGTTACGTTAGATTTACCATAATATTTAAGAACAATCGAAAAAATAGACTTTGCAACATCATCTATATTGGTGTTTACGTTCTCAGTTTCTATAATGGGGTCTCCTTTAGGTTCGGGAATGCAAATTTTATTGGGAACGATGTTTTTGTCGGCAACACTGACTTTATTTATTTTATTTCTTTCATTCAAATTAATAGTCTCATGCTGTTTCATTAGATGCCTTTTAAAAGAGTAGATTGACTGAAACTGCTGTGGACAATGAGGACAATTAAAGCTTGATAGAGAACTCATTCTATGATGCAATTTTAGATGTGTGATGTACAGTGATGCTGTGTGAAATTGACTATTACATAGAGAACACAAATGCATTTTGAGAATCAAAGTTTCAACCACCGATAGCATTAAGTAAGGATTTTAAAAAATTAGATGTTTTCCCAGAAATATCCAAACCAAAAAAGTATTTTTCGACAAAAAACCAATTTTGCTGGGATTCAATTGGATATTGAATATTAAGTACCTGATGTATCGCAAATACGAGGTAGACGGCCTTTAAAAAACTATTCGCTTCGTATATTACGTTGTCAAAAATAACTAGTATCTCCGTTATGTTCCTAATCGATTCTCCGACTAACAATACTACCGGCTGATGTTGCAGTCCGTATTCCTGGTACTTTTTTGCTCTGTCACTAATTATGTCTTCTATGTTGGTTTTTGTCTGGAAGAAATTAATACTTTATACAAGCAGTCCTGGTGCACATTTCTATCTTAATTTACAATTATATGAAGAACCAAGGAATTCTGGCTATCTAGAATTGATGGCTTCCAATGTTTCCTTGATGTTCCTTGTCCCTTAATTGTTATCTGTGGTACTAAAACTGCGCTTAATAAAATAAAGAGCAAATATCCTTTTGTGTCTGTAATGAAAAGAATTAGTGTATTGAAATATATAGAATTAAAACGACATACCATCACTTAGGCCTTCTTCTTGAACGATTTTTAAATATTTTTTATTTTTGGAATCTTTGATTTCGTTAGAGTATATAGGAACTATTTTCGTTTCAAAATCCTTCCACTTGATAAAAAAATTGGCACATTTTTCCGGATACAGAGTTTCAAAGTCTTGCTCCACCTAACAAAAGAAATACACAACATTATACTCACAAGTCCGCAATGATTAGCAGGTACTTACAAGTTTAGCACCTATGCGCTGTCTGAGTATCGGCCAAGCTGTTAATGCGTCAGCGGAATGATGTTGCATGTACTTTTTTCGTAGATGAAATGTTGAATTCCAGTGCCTCATGACATCTTCCACAGGTTGTAAATGGCTTTGAAGCCATCTGTAGCTTATATGGTTTTCCAATTGTTTAAGTATATCTATAAATTAAAAACTTTTACAGAAAAATATTTAATGCATTTTATCGCTAAATTTTACCGAGATTATCTTCCTTAACGTTTCCCAGTGAAGACGATGTTGAACAACTCCGAGCGTTTTTAAGGTTGTATGGACTCTGCATATATCCAGACTGCCGATATCGCCTTGACAGCGAATAGTACTTCTGTACGAGTTTTCCTCTAGTTTTTTTGTCTCCTAGGTAAATTTCCTGTCGAAATCCTATGTTGTAAATTGTTACATATGAAAGTTGTTCAGTAGACTTACCTCCTGCTCTGATGGAAATATTATCAATATTTTGTTCGCTGCATCTAAATAATCGGCAGATAGTGGCCGTATATTCTTCGCTATCCAAAATTCGCATACAATAGTCGTCAACCTGTTGCGTTCTGTATTGGAAAGTTTTCCACTTTTCGAATAATTTTCCAAAATAGTCTTGCCAGCTGCACTTGTTTCTAGCAAACTCCTGATATCCTGTAAATTTGTAAGTCACTCATAAGTATTCGTTGTTATAAACGAATATATTAGCTGCGTTTTTTTCATACAGAGCAGAGTAGAGCAGGTTAAGTGACAAAAAAAAACGATCGAGAGCAAGTTTGGTTAGCGGAGACAAAAACGGGACATGTCTTTGCTTGGGACTGTGTCTTGGTTTAGTTTGAATTCAAAGTGGACTCAAATTTCAAGAGAAAACTTAAATCCTTAATACATATGCAACCGGACAAATTTCCTTTAGGCAGCAAAATTATTTTATATCTTTACTATTCCAAATAATAACACAAAACGAACATTATATTGACATGAAATGAACTATTATCAACTCACCAAAACAATATCTCTGCCGGAAGTAACACTATGTGTTTCAGTAGTCGAGCTGCACCCTGTCCACAATGATACATCCGAATTCACAGACAGCGTACTCGCAAGTGGCGCACTGTATCCCTAAATAACATAAGTAAAGTAAAGTTTCTATTCATAAAATTACATAACTTTAATAATTTACATTTTCAGCTCTCCACTTCAATAAATTGGTCCGGAACTTGATCTTTAAACCAAAGAGCTCTGAGTTGAAAAGTTGATCTAAATCACTAGATGTTAGTTCCTTTAGCACTTGTATATCTATTCCTTTTCCTGGTAAATGATTCCATTATCTTTCGAAGCGTGGGTTATATATATAGTATACTCTTACCAGTGATATGAGGGATAGCCTCAGAAAGTCCCCAGCTCAAAAGCAAAGTTACCACTGCTTCTTCGCCCGCATCAACCAAAATCACATTATCCTGTTGGATATAAGACACTTCTTCTAATGCCACTGGATCACTCATTTTCCGACTTTTCACTCGCGAAACAACATGAAAATGAAAGTCAACTGCGCAACAACGGGCACCAATGACGAAATGATTGATACATCTATTGTTTCGTTGAATTTCATATTTTTCTCGATAATTTATAACGGATTCGCTGAAACAGCAATTTGTATATGATGAATCGTCGATTCTAGTCGTCAATATGTCTATTTAGAATAGTTGCCAAATTCAAGTCAATTTGCAATGTTGTCGAAATTGAATTGATGAACTAACAAGAGTTTCGATGTATTAATAAGTTAGGAAACGTTCACTTTAGATTATTTGAAATGTGGAATTTATCTATGATTTATGGTGTCTCACTTCTTGTTGCACTTCATATAATTTAAAATTTATGAACTAATGAATGTTAGATCTTCGATTCAACTAATTTCTTTGGGCAACTTATATATTTTTCGACAATTCATCGAAATTTATTTTTATCTAATTATAATTTGATGAAAAGTCTATTCTATTTTTTTCTGTGTAGATGCTTCACTTTCTTGGACACCTTAATTTCCGAACCAAAGAGCCGTAAGGGAGTTATCTCTATGTCTTTCCTCTTACGAGTAAAAATCATAGTGTTTGATTTACTAGCGTTTATGGTTAGCTCTTGCTCATCACACCATTCTTCGGTTACTTTGAGAGCTTGTCCCATGCAACCTAGAATTGTGTCCATGAACTTTCCACTGACCGTAAGTGCCAAGTCGTCGGCGTATCCTACAGTGTGTACGCCCATCGAGTCCAGCTTCCAGAGAAGACTGTCCACGGTAATGTTCCACAGTAGAGGCGAAAGAACACCTCCTTGTGGGCATCCTCGGACTACCTTACCCCGTATTCTGTCACATCCACTGCTAAGATTTACCGCTTAAGCATAGAGTCGAGATATTTTAACATTGTCCTGTGCTGGGTTTCTAGCCATAGTGGCTTAGAAAGTAGCTATCAGGCTGATGAGCTTGCCAGTGGGCTCCTTGAACGAGGAGCGAGAGCAGTATGAGATATTCTCATACTGCTCTAGCTCCTCGTTCCAGGAGCCCACTGGCAAGCTCATCAGCCCATCTATTCATGTAAACTGATTGTCAAATCTGAGACGTTTAACAGGGCCAATGCTAGATGGATTGATGGTAATACCTGTCATACTACTAGGTCGCTGTGGCCCAGATGTGACCCGATCCGTAAAACTACTGTTGCTGAATAGAAGACATATTAGCTCGATAGTGGGTGTCATTAGTGGGCACTGTCCTATTGGAGAGCATGCCAGGAGACTTCTGCTTCCTTACAACGATTTTTGTAGAAGCTGTGGAGACGTGAGCGAGGAGGAGTGTAGTTTCCACCTCCTCTGGTCCTGTCCTGCTTTGGCAGGTAGGAGGAGGTCGATGCCTGGATCCTATTTCTTCGCTGAGTTGGAAGAACTAGGAAGCACGGATGTTGTAAAACACCAACGTTTTATTATTAGTTCTGGATGGTTTTAACTGTCAGTAAGGGTAAGGGAGGTATCCTGGTAGTATCACAACGCACCTGTTGAGGTTCATGTGTGCTGTGGTCGTCATGGCGGCCTGTCTACTTAATCTAAAGCAGTTTTGGAGTTCAGGTACCGGTTCTTTCTCCGTAAAATACAAATAGATGTGATATGACCCAAAAATGCTGCCAAAAGTTTCCCGCCAGAGAAAAACTCATCAGCCGCAAAAAGGATTGAAGTGAACCAATTCCGCCAAACTACTCGTAGCTTCGCGCCTCGATCTAGGATATGCATATTGAGTCCTCATTAAGTTGGTTCTTCTCTTTCTTTCAGTTACTTGTTGTATTTAGTGCTAATTTAGTACAACCTTCCCATCAAAGTTATGCACGTGACATTATCCAAACTAACAGTTGTTTGGATTGACACTATTGGATGCAGAGAGAGCGATCATGTTTAGGCGATACTGAGGATTGTGATCCCTTAAGCGGGGAGGGAGCGTAGAAGGTGGAACCCACACAAAAAACTTTTGATTCACAATAGTAATGGATAGTCACGTGCATAATTTCGATTGGCGACTTTCGAGTATTTGTTCGGAGTAGAACTAGTACAACAAGTAAATTATGACGGAAGAAAACAAAAAACAAAAAAAATACGGTTTTCTTCCAGCTTACAGACACTACCGTAATTTAATAAAAAAAATCAATTTATTTCTTCCAACTGTGCGAAATTAGCACTAAATATAACGAGTGGTTGCTGGCTGACAATAGCCAGCTTAAGTTTTAAGCGTTCGCATTGATGGATAGGTGTCGTGTTTGAATATTTTTAGCTTATAACGCAGTAAAAGGTAGGGGCTGGCGGCCGAAGTTAATTTGAATGGTAAGTATAGAGTGAAAAGTGAAAGTACTAGTGTGATAAGTGTGACTCCGATTCTAGTGTGCAATTTGTTTGAAACTCGCACTGCAAACCAGTCGCACCATGTGCGGACAGACGCTGCAAACTGGTTGCAACTGGGTTTGAAATTGGTTGCATCGCAAACTAATTTGTAGCTCGAGTTTCAAACAAGATGTGTAATGTGCGGAAGGTCTAAGTCTTAAGCTGGCGGACACAAAGCGTAATAATTTTTTTTTATTTTTGGGAATCTCCACGTGAATACTTAAACATACATTTTTGAATAGACAAACAACAGCTGTGTATTTCGATGTAAACATTTTGCAGGTGTAGATTTTCCTACAGTAAAAATGACTATAAAGTATTACATATTTACAAATACTCAAATTTCATTTCTGTACTTAATGGTATTTTTTCATTGCGATATTCTTCCATGTAAAATTACGTTTACACTATACCCTGATTACTGCGTGCAGATTAAAACCTATGGTGAATTTAAGTGATTACGCCACAGAGCAGACATACTAAGAGTAGGAACTCAGAACAGATTTATTTTTAAAGCAGGATGCAAATAATCCCACGCACACAAATAAGCCTCACCACTCTAGAAGCAACGGCTACAATTTAAAGTAAACCGACCTTTAAAGTGATAAGGACAACAATACATTAAATCAACTGTGTCTGTTGATTAAAAAGCCTCAGCTGCTATTGTATGCGTAACGTGACCAGACGTCCCGTTTTGAACGGGACTGTCCCTTTTTACAATTACGAGTCCCGGTGTCCCCGAAATGGACTGTGGGACGCAAAATTGTCCCGTTTTCAGAAATTGCGCGAAAATTTGAGTAGCAGACGGCCACCGCCCTGCCCGCCGCCGCCGCGATGTGACGCCCGCACGCACCAACCGGACGCGAGCTAGCGGTGTGCGAGAGCGAGACCGCGTCGTCGACGCAACGATAGCCGAGAGTGGCCAAGACGTCATATCGCTCGTGTTTTGTTGACTTATTGACTATTGCTTGACAAACTTTTCATTTGCCCACTTCTCGCTATTTGGTTTGTTTTTGTTTGATGCTCGTGTAGTAAATAATTTAAATTTCTCTTGTTTTGGAATCACAAGTTAAAATGCCGAAACGCAAGTGTTCGTTCAATGTTAGCTTACAAGAAAAATATCCGTTTATCAAGCAAATAAATACTCCATGAGATGTCACATGTGAAAAGTGTCGTACAGAATTTAGTGTTTCCCACAGTGGTGGCGGTGATATTGAACAGCATTTAAAGTCTGACAAACATAAAAATGCCGATCGTGTCGCCGCTTCGAGCTATTCATTGTTAAACTTTTTCAAGAAATCGGACGCGCCAACTTTGAAGGACTTGGATATCGCAGCAGCAGAAGGCGTCTGGGCTTATCACACGATACAAGAAAACCACAGTTTTCGTTCTAATGATTGTGCATCGAAATTGATTCAATCATGTTTTGATCCCAAATTTACATGCGCGCGTACGAAATCAGAAGCTATTGTAGTAAATGTTTTGACGCCTACAGCAATGAAAGAATTAAAAGATGACCTTGATAAGTGCAATTGTATTACAATACTAAACGACGCGTCAAACCACGGTAACAAGAAAATATACCCCATTGTAGTGCGTTTTTTTTAACCTTACGTAGGTGTGCAAGTGAAAATCTTAGATTTCCAAGACCAACCTGGTGAAACTTCTGACATTATTGTCAATTATTTAAACCAAGTGTTGAGAGATAATAATTTGACAGCAAAAGTCGTAGCATTTTGTGGGGACAATGCCAACGTAAATTTCGGAGGTGCAGTTAGGCGAGGAACTAACAATGTATTAACGAAATTACAATCATCTCTGAAAAAAGAATTAATAGGTATTGGATGTGGAGCCCATGTAATTCACAATGCAATAAAATCTGCTGCAGATGGGCTACCCGTAGATTATGAAAGCGTTATTGTGAAGATATATTCATTTTTTTATATTTATACGATTCGAGTTGAAGCTCTAAAGGAGTTTTGTGCCGAAACTGAAACGAAATATCAACAAATGCTCGGCTATAGCAAAACCAGATGGCTTGCTCTTATGCCTGCTTTGGAGAGGGTTTTAAAAATGTATCAGCCGTTAAAAAGCTACTTTTTGAGTATTGAAAAATGTCCCCTGTTACTAAAAAACTTTTTTGAAGATCCCACATCCGAATTGTGGTTTTATTTTTTACACGCTCAGTCAGCAAATTTTTATCAAGCTGTCTTAAAACTTGAAGGTCAGACTGTATCGGCAAATGAAGCTGCAAAAGAAATCAATCAATTAAAAGACAATTTAACTCAGAAACAGACCAATCAGTTTCTTCCATTTATGGTCCGTCAATTAATGTTGAAATTGAAAGATAGTGGAACTGATATCGATAAAGAATTTGTGAAAAGGACGGCTATAGAATTTTATAAAACAAGCCGTGAATATCTGGAGCAGTGGACCTGCTTTCTTACCAAAGAAATGGAGATATTTTATTGGGCAGATTTAAAAAAAGGTCCCCACATGGGAAAACATTCAAAAATCTCTTGATGTATTAATTGAAAAGCAATATATTAACTGTAATAAAGAAGCTGAAGTTTTTGACGAATTTTCATTAATTTCTAATTACATTACATCGCAAAAAATAATGGAATGGAATAATTTAAATGTTTCCACGGAAACCCGTTGGGTGGAAGTATTCAAACACTTTCGCGCCAACAATCTTCAGCATGAAAACTTTTCTATTGTAATTGAATATATTTTATGTTTGCCTGCTACAAATGCTCCAGTAGAAAGAGTATTTTCTATTATGAACAAATTGTGGACATCTGAGAAAACCCAGTTACAAATTTCAGTTCTAAAGGCGATGTTGATAATTAAGGTGAATATAAAAAAAAACCTGCCAAGAGTTTCATTCTTACTTGAAATCATCACCAGCTATATTAAAACAAATTTGTTCTTCTGATAAATATAAATATAACTAAACATTTTGGATACCTATATTTTGTGATTCGTAACGTTTAAGCCAACTAACTTTTTCTGAATAAATAACTTTAAAAAAGTGTTGTTTTTTTCATTGACTACCTATGATTTGACCTAAATAAACCAATGTCCCGTTTTGAGTCAAAAAATAAATGGTCACGTTATGTATGCGTGACATGGCTCCTCAATTTCATATGTGTGAGTTGCCATTTTCGACCATTGCATTCGTGCATTTCCATCTTTGTGGGCGTGGCTTGTGCCAAGTGCATGATGAAACGTCTGTGATGAAAAAACGATTTATTTGAAAAATTTTACAAATTTTAAAAACACCCTAATAGCACCTCCACCACTTTAGAAAAAATTTTACATCATGATTCATATGCCATAAATCATATATCATACTAAATCATAGACCACATAGCATTTTTTTTTCTTTCCGGACAACCTAAAATGCGACCATAAAGATTCAGTTTCCGATTTTTCATCACACACTTTTCATTCATGCACTTACCACAAGCCACGTCCACAAAGATGGACGCTTCGTGATCATCCCACAATTTCGTATGGTTCCCCTTACCTGACGAGCGCACGGTCGCCATCTTTTCACACTTTATCAGCAATCATGTACATTTGCTAGAGAGGAGTGCAAACAGCATGCGATCTCATTGATAATGCTTCCAATACGAAATGGGTTTGCCATCTGTTAGCATGCGACGTTCACTCCCATTTTAGAGGCCCCGCCTGACACAATGGACGTGGATATAAGACCCCCATAGACAATTCAATTCATCGTTAGACGACAATGATACGGAGGTTGCCTTTTATATTTCGGGATTGGACAACCCTAGTGTTGCAATCTGGCAACTGACAGCTCTATCGTAAAGTTTGACATTTTTGAGGTTATACGTACTCAGAACGTTTTGACATACGAGCGCTCTTTGTGTTTTTTACAGTAACTTAAAAGATTAATCTCGGCCAAATAATGGAATTCATTCGTGAACATTTTCGTGCGATTATTTTTTACATCTTTCGACGTGGATTAACTCAGCAACAGTGCATGGATGAACTGAATTCAATTTTTGGCGATGAAGCTCCATCAAGGACCAGTGTTTATCGATGGTATGGTGAATTCAATCGAGGTCGTAGTTCACTCCAAGACGAATTTCGTGAAGGTCGTCCAAAATCAGTTATTGTTCCGGAAACCATTGATGCTGTGCGCGAACTGATATTGCAAGATCGTCATGTGACCTATTGTGAGATTGAGACAACCTTAGGCATTAGTGGGACCAGCATACATTCAATATTGCATGAACATTTGACTGTCAAACAAATTTGTTCGCGTTGGATCCCACACAATTCGTCAATCGCTCAAAAAAAGGCTCGTGTCGATTGGTCGAAAGAAATGCTCAAAAAATACAATCGCGGTGCTTCGAAACACGTCTATGACATCGTGACAGGTGATGAATCGTGGATTTACGCGTATGAGCCGGAAAGTAAACAGCAGTCGACTGTATGGGTGTTTCAAGATGAGCCAAACCCAACAAAAGTTGTTTGCGCACGAAGCACTTCCAAGCAAATGGTCGTTTGTTTTTTCGGAAAAACTGGACATATCGCAACCGTACCACTAGAACAACGCAGAACAGTCAATTCTGAGTGGTACACAACCATTTGTTTGCCAGTTGTCTTCCAAGAAATCAGGAAAACCAACCGCCGAACACGGATCACTCTTCACCACGACAATGCGAGCTCTCACACATCAGCTCAAACAACTGCATTTTTGGTCACTCAAAACATAGATTTGATGGGTCATCCGCCGTATAGTCCTGACTTGGCACCGAATGACTGAAGAAGCGGTTGCTGCGTTCAGAATGCATGTTTTGGAGACACCTCAATCAGAGTGGCAAAAGTGCTTTGACAATTGGTTCAAACGCATGCAAAAGTGTATAGATCTTCATGGGGAATATTTTGAAAAACAATAAAGCGATTTTCAATGATTAATATTTGTTTTTGTTCTCTAATCCCGAAATATAAAAGGCGACCCTCGTATTCGTCTTCGGATCAATCTGACGATGGTATGGAACTGTAAAACAAATCGTCAACGATAAGTACATACACTGTGCAATCAATGTGACGATCACAATATCGTCAGATCGATGTCGATTGATCGCAAGGTATATGGGGGGCTTTAGTTTTGACATTTTGCACATCCATTGTGTACCGATTAGTGAACACAACACATACGCAACTGAGGTACTATGGACAACCTTTGCTTAATTTATTTTATACTGAGTTCCAACTCTGGTATATCTCTGCTCTGTGCTTACGCTATCTCATTTGATGTTTTTTTGCCATGAACATTAAAACATTGCCATTTTTATACCCTAGACTTATAGTATAGGGTATATTGTTTTTGTCACGACGAAAATATGTAAAGGAGGCTCCGGAGGTATAGCAATGTATATATAAATGATCAGGGTCACCTCCTGATTCGATTTAGCCATGTCTGTCTGTCTGTCTGTCTGTCTGTCTGTCTGTCCGTTCGCACGATAACTTTCGATAGAATGAAGCTACAGCCTTGAAATTTTAGTCAAATGTTGGTAGTATGATCTAGTTGGATGGTATTGAAATTGGGCATGATCAGGCCAAGAGAACGCCTACCTCCCCTACTTATGTAAAATAATTAAATGTATTTATAACTCCCGATTAAAAAATCAGGAAAAGCTCTAGCTTTGGTATATTGCTAGTGAGGGTAATCTTATACTCTCCTGGAAAAACAAAATCGATCGGTTGAAAAGTAACGGTAATTTACTTACAAAGAGCCCCGTACTACCCTACTTGTCAGGTTTTTTGTCTATAACTCTTGAACCAATTGACGTAGACACCTGCTTTTTGGCATGTAACCTTGAGGGAAGAAGCTGCTTAAGGTTCTGTAAGTTGGGCATAATCAGATCAAAAGAACGCCTACCTCCCCTACAAATTTATAAAAATTAAATATTCCTTTAATTACGATAACTTTCGATAGAATGATACTACCGAGTTAAAAATTTGACGGAATGTTGCTAGTAAGACCTACTTAATTGCTATTGATTATGGGCAAGATCCGACCCAAGGAACCGCCACCTCCCCTACAAATGAAACTTCAAATAAGCGATAACTTTTGATCGAATGAAGCCAGTGACTTGAAATTTTCGTCAAATGTTTGAAGTGAGATTGAGTTAGTTGGCATTAAAGATTAGTAAAATCCGACCTAAGGAACCCCTACCTCCCCTAGAAATGAAACTTAAAATAAGCGATAACTTACGACAAAATAAAGCTAGCGACTTGAAATTTTGGCCAAATGTTTGTAGTAGGATCCAGTTGGCTAATATTGAAAATACGTAAAATCCTACCAACGAAACCCCTACTTCCCCTACAAATGAAACTTCAAATAAGCGATAACTTTCGATAGAGTGAAGCTAGAGACTTGAAATTTTGTTTAGATGTTTGTAGGGTGATCAATTGGTTGGTGGCAATGATGGGCAAGATCCGAGCCAAGGAACTCCTACCTCCCTTACAAGTGAAACTTCAAATAAGCGATAACTTTCGATAGAATGAAGCTAGCGACTTGAAAATTTCGACAAATATTTGTAGAACTGGTGAGTTAGTTAATTGATTTTGAGAATGGTCAAGATCCTACTGAATGAGTGCCAACCTCCCCTATGAACTGACCATATAGGAGATCTATTCTTAATACATATGGTCGTTGCCAATTGGTACTTTTGGTATCACCACTAGGCCTGTACAAGTCTAGGGTGTATACGCTTCGGACTCGGTTCTTGCTCTGATATACACATGCCAGTTATTAAATAATATATATTCAATAGGATTACTGGAAATATCATGTGAAATAAAAAACTAGGGTATAAAAATAGGAAACAAACAAGATACGAACTATGCTGGGAATCGAACCTGGACCCATTTGGATAATTATGTAAAGCGACACTGGCACTGTCACTCATAAAGAACTCGTTTGAATGATGTTTGTTAAGTTGGACGAAAGTCGAGTTTATAAATGTCCGCCGTCGCATTAAATAAACGATCCGATAAGTCAAACTGATATTTTCATCCGGATTTGTAATTTATTTTGACCACATATGTGGTGAGTGTAGATTGTGGTAATCTGGGTGCGTAATCTGCTGCAGATAAAGCTGCGCCAGATAAAGAAATCTGCTGTTTAATCTGGCCCGAATTAAATAATCTGTGCCCAGAAGAAGTAATCTGGGTATAGTGTAAACGTAATATAAATCAACAATACTTATACTTGTATTGCTGCTAGTTGTCTATGCATTGCGGGAGCTTTGCATTCGGTCATCTTCTATAACTTCGTTTGTTTTTGTTCGCACTGGCATGAAGGAGCAGCAAATAAACCATGTTCCCATAGAGAATAACTATGGAGGAGCAATCCGCATATACTCAACACTAAACTATTTGAAGCAATTCCAGTCGTATAAAGTAAACAGAGAAACACGATTGCCTTGGTCCGCAGGTAGAAATTTGCCAGCAAATGCTGAAATCGACCAGTGGACACCATCATTTCAATAAATTGTCTCTTTCTTGATAGCGGAGTGAAGTGTGAGTCCGGCTTTCAAGATCATCGTCCTCATCGTGGCGCGACAGCCCGAAGTCGGGCCTTGGCCGCCTGGATCGTTGTCCTCCAATTATCTCCGTCACGTGACCGCGTCCTCAAATCTTGGAAGACCAGTAGCTGCTCGGCGTCCGCATATACTAAGCTCTCCCAACGAGATCTCGGTCGTCTTGGCAGTCTCGCTCCGTCGACTCAATCTGCGTTCATTACTCTCTCTGACATGCAATCAACGTCCATTCGTTGTACATGCCCTGCCCATTGAAGTCGTTGCAGTTTCACGATTTTCGAAACTTCCAGCTCATCGTACAGTTCATACAACTCATGGTTGTACCGGATGCGCCATCCATCCCGATCGCAAACGGCCCCGAAAATTCGCCGCAGAACCTTACGTTCCAATGTGTCTAGCATGTTTCCGGAGGCTTCGCCATAGAGGAAAAATAGACAGAGTTGGGACTCAGTATAAATTAAGCAAAGGTTGCCCATAGTATCTCACTTGCGTATGTGTTGTGTTCACTAATCCGTACACAATGGATGTGCAAGAAGTGAAAACTAAAGCCCCCCATATACCTTGCGATCAGTCGACACCTGATATTGTGATCGTCAGATCGATCGCAGAGTGTATGCGCCTATCGTTGTCGTTTTATTTCTACAGTTCCATATAATTTTAGCCGCGAAGTATTTTGTGGCCATCCATCGTTATATTAATCCGACGATGAATAGCGTTGTTGTCTAACGATGAATTGCATTGTCTATGGGGGTCTTATATCCACGTCCTTTGTGCCTGGCAGGGCCTCTAAAATCGGAGTGAACGTCGCATGCCAACAGATTTATAATACTATCCCCTTATCCAGTACGAAATTGGTTGATGCTACCACGAAAATATGTAAAATTCTATTGACGAAGTTTCGTATATAATAGCTGGTTAACGAAATATGGGTTAGGACAAGGTGCATATTAAATGAATAACTAATGTGGCTTATGATTAGATACATAATAAACATTGAGCAAGTATCTGAAATCCCATAACAAAGAATTCGTGTTATGATCAACCCACTTCGTATTGGAAGCATTATCAATGAGATCGCATGCTGTTTGCATTTCTCTCTGGCAAATGTACATGATGGCTGCTAAAGTGTGAAATGATTGCGACCGTGCGCTCGTCGGGTAAAAGGAACCATGCGAAATTGAGCGATGATCACGACGAGCTCATCTTTGTGGGCGTGGCTTGTGGCAAGTGCATGTTGCATTTTAGGATGTCCGGAAAGAAAAAAACATGGTATGTGGTCTATGATTTAGTATGATATTTGATTTACGGCATATGAATTATGATGTAAAATGATTTTTTCTAAAGTGGTGAAGATGCTATTAGGGTGTTTTTAAAATTTGTAAAATTTTTGAACTAATCATTTTTTCATCACAGACGTTTCATTCTTGCACTTGCCACAAGCCACGCCCACAACGATGAACTCCTCGTGATCATGCAATTGTGTATGGCCGAAAATGGTAACTTACACATACTTTTACTTTAAATTGTAGCCGTTGCTTCTAGAGAGGTGAGGCTTATTTGTGTGCGTGAGATTATCTGCATCCTGCTCTTAATATTATTTTGTACTGAGTTCCAGCTCTTTGTATCGTTTCTCTATGGCTTCGCAGCCATAGCATAGCATAGCACTGGTCGTATAATGGTTTTTTACATGCGGAACTTCGTGTTTCTGTGCACATGCTTCGATTTCATTATGGGGAGAACCGAGAAAAAAAAAGTCTTATTAGCTAACTGTCTCCGTCGCTTGATTTTGTCAGTTTCGTTGGCGTCCCTTGACAAGGTTGCAACCCAGGAATATGAAGTCGTTCACGAACTCGATGTTGAGATCCCCCACATTGATGCTCGATTGTGCAGGTATCCTTGTCGTCGATTGCATCATTATTTTAGTTTTACCCTCGTTGATACGTAGTCCAACTTCTTTTGCAGCGGTAGCGAGCGTATGCAGAAGTTCTTCTGCGTCGGCCAATCTTCGGGACATGATGTTGATGTCGTCGGCGTACGCTGCTAATTGTATCGACTTGATGAGTAGCGTCCATATTCATAGCCCGAATAGCGTATTCCAGTGCTAGGTTGAAGAGCGTCGGCGCCAGCTCATCGCCCTGTTTCAGACCAGTGCGTGCTTCAAATAGATCAGTTAGTCTATTATGGATCCTGACTTGTGAGACGGAGTTGGTCATCGTCATCTTTGTCAGTCGCACTAATTTGGCCAGTATACTAAATTGCAGCATGATGTTGTATAGTACTCCACGATCGATACTGTCGTATGTCTGTTTGAAGTTGACAACGATTTGGTATACGTCTACGCGTTGCGCCATCTGGACTTCATTTTGTATCTATCAATCGTGGAAAAGGGAGTAAGACTTGATGTTGATCCTTTTCTATAAAAATTGTCTTTATATTTTGCACATGCTGGGAGTCTTTTTTCGTCGTAATTGCGAAATTCGCATTAACGCTTACACATTCCGTTTATTGATTGAACACTTGTAATGTATAACTCTCAAGTGATTATCCATTATATCTACATATAAATTTTATACAAACGCGCATCTAAACAATATTTAATTTTTTATGCATCTGTGGAGTGATTTTGACCCTATTTATTTATAATATACCAATTCTTCTCAATATGAAAGCCGCTCCTTTTTTTAATCAGGGTTAGCCGGAACGCATGTTGCTCCCAACCCACGCACAAGCCACATGACATTCTTGTTGTAACAAGTGCTAAAATCACATTTTATAACACAATGCTCTGTGGCTTGTGCGTGCGTGTTGAGGGTAATATGCATTCCGGCTTAAGGCTGAAATACAATGGCTGCGTTTCTAAAACAACGGCGCTGAGAAGTGTTTAGTGCCGCGTGGCAATTTGTCCTAAAAATCCTTGTACTGAGCCAAGTACTTTAACTTTTCGTCAGCATAACATTTTCTCGCTTCCGGCTCAGCGCACTATTTGATATTTGCGACAATTATTGTCAAGTTACAAAATGACAAATGCCTGTTCCGTCCAACTTCGATTTTAAACCCGGTTGTGTTGTGTATGGTCGATGGTAATGTTTTTACTTGATCAGCAAATTTTATTGTGGGAAGGAAAATTGTTACAATATCTTGCGTGTCACCTGGGACTTATCAAACAAGAAATATCGAATTTTCTGTCAAATGCCAAACTGAACAGTAGTTGGCTTAGATAGTTTCTAGGGGAGAGAGGGGATAACAATCGGCACTAATTTTTTTTTAGAAGTAAGAAGAAAATTGAGTAAATATCAAACCATAACCTTAAGAGTTAGCTGACGACATTTCTTGATATATCTTCGAAGTTCACAAAGAATGAGTAGTTGATAAAATACTCGAAGAGTATCATCAACATCAAATCAAATCAAGGTGGTACGAAACCAGAGGTCGAGTGCCCCATTACACCTGGACCCCAATACGATCGCGAGGGCAAGCGAGCCATCCGCCAACCATTCCATCCTTATCGCCTCATTTTTCTTATTCCCCATTTTTACCTCCCGTGTTTGTGTTGTCTTCCCTAGGCCTATGAATTTTTGTTAATACGTAAAGGACAGGGGCAAAGAGCTGCGAAAACCCCGCCCACGTCTCCCGAACTGAGCTATAGCAAGCATAGGCCGCTCGTCGAGGGGCCTTTTTCTTCGCCAGATGGCACGGCTCGACCTTCACGGTCATTATGCTTTCTAAGGCTCCATCCCCACAGGCATCTCCGGATGTCCACCAGACCGTCCGTTACAAGTCACACGTCAACGTGGAGTCACGCTGAGCGACGAATACTTTAAATTTTTTCGATTATTTTCTACCGTAAATTCTCACTAATGCAGGAAGAGAATCAGGTAACCTTAAGGTAAGCCTATGGTAACCTTAAGGTAGATTAAGGTAGCTTGGAGGTACAGTCCAAAAGGTTTTTGTTTTTGTGTCTTTCGGCTAGCGGTACTATGCGCTTCATTAACTGAACAAAATAGTAGGATCGCAGGATCAAAAAAAGCCATAACGTAGCCATGCATTGCCTATATATTTGACGTCATCATGGATGAATGGACGAAAAACGAAACCGCGTCACAGAGAAAATGCCGTGAAATAAACTGGGTTCGATAAATCGGACTAATATGGATAACGGAGTCGATGGCTTAAAGTCTAGTTAAGTTTTTGTGTTTCATTTTTGATTTTGAGTTTTAAGTTAAAAATCATCAATTACTACACCCCAATTTTTATAGCTTTAACGAATTCGATAACTCTGCCATGGACTTTGCAACGTACAGAAGGGAGCATCTCCGCCCATATAAATTATTTATATTCTTGGTCAGTATGACGATATGAGTCGATTAAGCTTTGTCTGTCTGTCCGTCATTTGGATGAAATCGACCTACTATTTCATATACCTCTCTTAGGAATAGTGGAATCAGAACAAATTTTACTGCTAATTTCAACGTGGTAAATTTATGATTTATTTATAGCAGCACAGACTATAGAAGGTGTGCTTCGCGCGAAAGGTATCATATTTTCGGCAAACTAGCCGAAGGAGGACGTAAATTTGAAGTTTCTCGTAAAGTGCACATTTTTCATAACAGTTTTCTGTACTGGTTATGTGAACATAAATTGCCAATTTTGGCGATGTTTTTCCTAATTGAAGAGCACGGTGAACCAAGGGTCGATTTTGTCCTCTATATTTCTATTTTAATATGCATTTATTATTAATTAAACATAAGAAACGTAAATATTGTACTTTGACGAGCAGTTGCTGAATATTAACAAAAACTTAGCTAATAGGAGCACCAGACAAGCGTACAAAATAGTAAATACAATTAAGAACGGCTATCAACCCAGGACTAGCCTTTGTATGGACAAGGATGGAAACAGCATCAGCGACACCGATGGCATCAACAAACGATGGGCTTCTTATTTTGAAGAGCTTCTGAACCTATTTTACATACCATCTAACATCCGCACACAACAAGCTCTCGGCGATATTGTTGATCTAGGCCAACCCATACAACCCCCGATAGTAGAGGAAGTTGATCTCGCGTTGCGGTCACAAAAACGAAATAAAGCGCCGGCGATGACGAGATTCCAGCTGAACTGCTAAAATTTGGTGGAACGTGTCTAGTTAATGCCATACATCAATTACTCCTGCGAGTATGGGAGGACGAGGTAATCCCAGACGATTGGCGCAGAAGCATCATCTGTCTAATTCACAGAAAAGGAAATAAATTGCGATGTGAGAATTACAGGGGCATATCACTAGTTTGTACGTCCTATAGAATTTTGACGAAAACTCTGGAAAATAGAATAAAACCGTATGTAGAACGAATCATTGGCGAACGTCAAAGCGGTTTCAGACCTGGTCCCTCCACAACCGATTAGCTCTTTACGGTCCAACTGATACTACAGAAGTGCTGGGAATACAATGTAGACGTATACCAAATCTTTGTCGACTTCAAGCAGGCATACGACAGTATCGATCGTGGAGTACTGTACAACATCATGCTGCAATTTCCTATACCGGCCAAATTAGTGCAACTGACAACTCCCTCTCACAAGTCAGGATCCATAATAGATTTACTGATCTATTTGAAACACGCACTGGTCTGAAACAGGGCGATGGACTGGCACCGACGCTCTTTAACCTAGCACTGGAATATGCTGTTCGGGCTATGAATATGGACAACAGCAAGACGCTACTCATCAAGTTGACACAATATGGAGCGTACGCCGACGACATCAACATCATGTCCCGCAGACTGGCCGACGCAGAAGAACTTCTGCATACGCTAGATACCGCTGCAAAAGAAGTTGGACTACGTATCAACGAGGGTAAAACTAAAATAATGGTGCAATCGACGACAAGAACATCTGCATAATTGAGCATCAATGTGTGTCAATCGAGTTCGTGAACGACTTCATATACCTGGGTTGCAACTTGTCAAGGGACGCGGCGAATTTTCGGGGCCGTGTGCCCATCCGGTACAACCATGAGTTGTATGAACTGTACTTTGTAACGGACGGTTTGGTGGGCATCCGAAGATGCCCGTGGGGACGAAGCCTAAGGTAGCAAAATTGACCTTGAAGGTCGGGCTGTGCCATCTGGTGAAGAAAAAGGCTCCTCAACGAGCTAAGCAGCGGCCTATGCTTGCTGTAGCTCAGTTCGGGAGATGTGGGCGGGGTTTCCGCCGCTCGTTGCCCCTGTCCCTTACGTATTAACAAAATTTCATAGGCCTGGGGAAGACACCACAAACAGAGGAGGTAAAAATGGGAAATAAAGAAAAATAGCCGATAAGGATGGAATGGTTGGCGGAGGGATCAGACGCCCGCGCGGTCGCACCTGGGTCCGGGTGTAATGGGACTCTCGGCCTCTGGTTTCGTACCACCAACAGATCACTACTCATCAGGTGATGCTTCGATCTGCCGGTGGGAGCAGCACTACCAGACCATAATATGGTTCATTACAGGTGGTTTATTACAACTTTTCGAAAATCGTGAAACTGCAACGACTTCAATGGGCAGGGCAACGAATGGACCATGATTGCATGCCAAAGAAAGTAATGAACGCAGAACGAGTCGACGGAGCGAGACTGCCAAGATGACCGAGATCTCGTTGGGAGAGCTCAGTATATGCGGACGCCGAGCAGCTTCCAAAATTGGAGGACGCGGTCACGTGACGGAGATAATTGGAGGACAACGATCCATGCTGCCAAGGCCCGACGTCGGGCTGTCGCGCCACTATGATGATGACTTATTATTATTTGAATACGACGCTACAATAGTTAAAGCCGGTAGTATTTAAGAGAGTAGCAATTCCAAAATAGTTGCCCACGTGCGCAGTCACACTGACGAAGCTTGTGCGCATTTTATACTTCTGTTTTTGCTTGTGATTTGTATTGAAATCTTTATGAGTATGAGTGCATTTAATTTTGCCGGGACTTACGACAGTTCTTTTCTCAAACTCGAGAGAAGGACAACATAGAGGGGGGAGGTGGGATTCATCCCCTTAATCTCCCTTTATCTACGCTATAGTGAACATCTACTACTCAATTGCCCTAACCCCTTGTGGGGCATAGTGCGTCAACTGTTCCATGTGGCCCAGTTGACGTTTCGTTGGCATAAATTGGTTTCAGAGAATGCAGTTGCCAGCATGCACCTCCTGCACATCCATGGCAACGAACGTTGTCGTGGACGGGATTCGAACCCGAAACGCCGGTAGTCAAACATGAGACTGATGCCTCAATACACTGCGCTACCGGTCGCCCCGGTATTGTGAACATGGCATTTGACATTTCATTTGTCAGACAGCAAACCGTTTCTAAAACTTTAAAATTATTACAATGTGCTGGCCAGCATTTGTGAAGCGCTGATGCAGCGCTGTTCGTTTGTATGGGAAAGTTTTAGCTGAAGCTCGTAGTTCGAACGTTTTAACTTCCAACCAGAAGCTACAGCTACACATTGTGTTCCAACCATTAAGGTTCAGTACGTGTGGTGCTTCTGGGATAACGAGAGGAAGATCCGCACTTCATATGTTCCCAAACTCAACACTTATTACCAGTTTTTAACAAAATATTTAACACTGTACCCTAATGGTTCGTGTGGAAGCTATCTGGATGCTGACTCGTGCATTTTTAAACATCCGCCCCTCATTTATATTTGATGCATCATTCATATCCCTTTCATACAACTCGAAATTGGCTCTCTGGCCTTTAAATATTTCATGTTGCGTTCAAATGAACCGTCGACGTTATGAATAATTTTCTTCATTCACGAACAATATTCAGTTTTCCTTAAAAATTCTTCATTGTATTTCAATGTCATTCACTTGCAGGAGTGAAGCAGCCACTATGTTTTCTCAAGTCCTTCTCGTTATTCATCACAGAAACTTAGAAGACGGTACATGACACACATCTGGTTATATGTAGCGCGACCTTTATATTCTACAGATGACGGGGTCAGCACACATACCATACATCCTAGAAGTTCCTCTTATGTTGTTCTCGAATGCAACTTTTTTGTCTGCCATTGCCAATACACTTAGGATAGATGACAATGAATAAAATGAGGTGGATTGCTTGTGGGGCAGGTGAAGGAATGGGCAACCAACTTTCCGCGACTAGGTTAGTCTGACATGAAACAGGAAAAAATGGAGGACAAACTGATAGAAGAAGCAACACTGGAGAGGATCCCAAAGAGGCCCTAGTTCTTTCCATCCGATGCCAGATATTGAATGTTTCAAGGACTGCAATAGTATGTGATTGTGGTTCGACTGTATGTAGTGTATGTATTTCTCTGCATACTCGAGTTTCTCTAGTGTAATTCGTCTCTGATAGATGTATGTACTGGCGAAAGTTGCCCGAATGGAATTCGTCCTCTCTGAACATTTTACTATAAGCGAACGTGCATCAGCCATGCTTCTAGACAATGGGCATCTACAGACAATTGACCTTATTTTCAAGACATTTCATCTCCATTTTGCCCGCTTAAAAAGAAACACTTAATGTGACAGAAACGTGATGCTACCTTCGGTGGAAACTTTAGTATGTACTCCATGATAAAATATGAGGGTGCTTGGATTCTACACCGAAACTTGACTAGAAATAGAGAGAGAGGGAGAGAGAAAGCAATAGACAAATTAGAAGTTAAAAATCATATTTATAATTGAAAATGATAGGAGCCGACATAAAAAATCTTCCTTCTAAAAATGCATATGTTTCTTTTATCTCATAATACTGTTTACAAAGACAAATGAAACAATGAAATTTAATTACAGTCGGACCTGGGCCCCATTGCACCAACCACTTATCGCTTACATTTAAGGAAATTTTCGAAAAGTAAATTGATAAGTTTTTTTTTGCTTATCAAATATTATTTGAAATTCTCTGTTTGGTGCAACAGAAACTTAGCATAAAATTTGATAAGTTGATAAGTGATAATTGATAATTGGTTGGTGCAATAGGGTCCTGGATAACTCAAATCTCAAGGCAACAGCTTTTGACTTCTACTTATAGAGGTGTTCGAGTTAGGGAGGTTATAGGAAAACAAATTCGAGTTATAGTTTAGAAACCTCAATCCTGAATGTTAATGGTAAAGAGGGCCAATAAAAAAATTAAACTACATACGTACATACAACTTGCCAATTTACCTCTTTAACTCGAATTCATAACGCACCGACCTCTATAGCTCGTAGGAGCCTCGACAAATCGAATCTTTCGCAAAAGGATAGGACGAAAAACACCCGAGGTATGACAGTTTGAAAACCGCTATTTTTTATTTTTCTTGTTCTCGTTGATCTTTGGGTTTTAGCCTCGTAGGGAGCGTATCGAGGTCCGCTTTCTTTTCTCACAAATTGACTGTGTTTCAAGGATGTGCATAGGCCATGATACAAGGAATACAAGATAAGGCATTCCCGTGTTTCATTTTCATATTTTTCTGCGCATCACGCCAATGACCACCGATGAAGAAACTGTGAAAGTTGCAGAACTCTACAAATCTTTCACCGTTGTCGTTACGATCACCAAGACCGTGCCTATCCATCACATGTCTGATTTCATAATTGTCAGCCCCAACTTCTGCATTCAAATCACCCATTACTATTATAATGTCACCTTTAGGTGTTCTGCTCTGAACGAAAGACTCCTACGAACAACTAAACGCTGTTCGTAGAAGGAGTCTTTCGCCAAGATATTGTCGGGTTCAGTTGGAGCATAACATTGTATAGGTATTATTTAGACGTTCCTCGTTTTTGTCCGACAGTACTTGGCATCAAAGCTTAAGGTCACAAAACTCCCCGTCAATCAGCGTTATCAAAATTAACTAATTTAATCAGGGTTCAATATGCATACCCTAGAGCGAGGTGCAAAGCTACGAGTACTTGGCGGAATTCACTACTCAATTGCCCCTTGTGGGGCACAGTGCGTCAACTGTTCCATATAGCCCAGTTAACGTTTCGTTGGCATAAATTGGTTTCAGAGAATGCAGTTGCCAGTATGCACCTCCTCCACATCCACGGCCACGAACGTTGTCGTGGACGGGATTCGAACCCGAAACGCCGGTAGTCAAACATGAGACTGAACACACTGCGCTTCCGGTTGGTGGAATTTGGTTCATATCAATCCTTTTTGCGGCTAACGAGTTTTTTTTTTGGCGGCGAACTTTTTACAACTTTTTCTAAACCATACATACGAGTATAACCATATTAAAAACAAAAACAAATTCTCTATATTCTGCTGAAACTTCTTTTTGATAACGATAACGTTATTGGTGAACTATGTATATATGGTCTTTAGGAAATCGTTTCAACTCCTATTATACCTGTTCGTGGACGAATGGATTCCCGCTCTTCATCTCGAACGAAAGCTGCTCGGTAAGGATTTGCACAAATCATAACTTTCATGGACATGGAGAAACTTAGTCACATCATATACATCTGGGAGCTTTTGTCAATACATATGTTTAGGTCCTACGAGCGTTATCACGCATATCCAATTTTTATTTCCCGATATTCGTTTGAAAGTCAAGAATGAAATTAGTACATCAAATGTGGCATCTTCTCTCACGAGGTGCAGAATAATTTAAAAAAAAAAGAAAAAACTTGAGAAGCGCAGCATATGAACAAATCCTTTACAAACAATTTCTTTGCGATTGTGACTTGAAAGCTTAAAAATTAAATGCGATGGAAAATCAGTTCGCTCTATTTATTGTTTTTCGTTCAAAACAAATAAAAAAATTAGTAGTTTGCTCTTACGGCACTCGAGAATGCATCTCGGTATTGAGTATGAGTAAAACTGTTTTCAAACAATCATTTTATTGAATTTAGATTATTTCAGGGGATTTAGCAACCGACTTTTTTTTTATATAGCAGCAGTATTGGCATTCAGAAATTTATTGTACTCGTATTCATATATAACACATGTGGCAAACTTTGACAAAAATTCCGAAGAAAAGATATGAAGCATGACTTTTTTATGTACGAGTACACATTCTCCATACAAGAGTCGAAATAGTATTGTTGACATAATGCGATTACTTGCAATTCTGTTAGTTATACGCAGATGATTTCTAAAAATTAAGTCATTATTTCCCCAAAAATGTGAATATATATTTCTGCCACTTGCAAAACCTTTGTTTCTTTTAGAAATGCTTTTTGACTCCTTTTTGTCGATATCGACTTGTCACTTCTCTAATCTCTGTCTGTCTAATATTGTTGACGTTGGAACTTGATTGCGCACTTGATGACATTACTCGCAGAGTTTTCTCTTGCTCTCGCTTTGGCGTTCTTACAAAGCTGGCGGTTTGTCAAGTCATACAACGTCCTTGCTCAAAGAATTTCATCGTGACCGTCAATGAAACAGAAGAATATGCTCATGGACTACGATATCTGTACGTGGAAATCTACGAACACCAGTACAATACCAAAAGGTATTAAAAGGGGGCTCAGTGTCAATGCACAAGAATTCTCATCATGAACATCGTCGTGGTTTTCATCGTTACCCTACCTCGACATGTGTTAGGCAGCTCCTTGCCTTGTCCTGTATCATGCCTGGGGTGGCCTCTAAAGCCTCAATGACTCTTATGAGTTTATTGATTTTCTCAAATACAGTCGATTTGTTCTCATGGAAAATATTTCGAAAACGTGATGGTCTCTCAGAGTATTAGTGGTGCACATGTCCTTTTCCGAATGTGCGAGAGCCGACTCGTTTTGCGAGGCAGGCGGTAACGCGAAGGATAATGGGTACCATTGCTTGATCGGAAGCTTTCAGCTGCGAGTGAATCGGCTGATGTCGGCAAAAGTCGCTGGCATCGCTTTTAGGGATTCCCTTGGTGTATGACATTTTAAATTGAGAGAGAGCCAAGAAGTAGAATTACATACTAAAGTTTTCTGGCTTGTCATTTACAGCCACACTTTAATTTTTGTTTGAAACCATTTTGCATGCTATTCAACATTTTTCAACATTTCGCACGATTTCGTTGTTAATCAAGACAAAACGCGAATTTGAAATAAAAGCAAGTGGCTTTCACTGTCATCGTTTTATTACCTTTCGATTTTATTGTGACGTCCTTTTGTTCCTTCCTTGTGTGTTGTGTACTCGGTTGGCTCGGTTTTTCCCTAAGTCGGTCTGTGATAGAAGTTACGACGCGTGTATATTTTTATCTTCTCGACAACACGGAGTAGGATAAAGAATACTGAAATCCGAAAACGAAAAGATTTTGTTCAAGTTTTAACTGTTGCAAAGATGTTCCGTGTTTTAACTGTTACTATATTGTAGTTAAATATATACTCATTACATATAATATACGATAATAGTAATATTGAAACCTGTGTGGAGACGCTTGATCACATTAACCAAATAAAGGACACATTGTATTTTCAATGCAAAAGAAAAAAGTGGAAAATTACATAACTGTTTTGTAACCTGTCCGTATAAGAAAATCGAGCCCATCGTAAAGCGAAAACGTACGATATACCTAGAGAAAGGTGTCCGAGCTTTTGGACCGTCTGACAAACAGCAGACGATAAACGGAACGAGAGATTGTGTATTCTCAAAGAAAGGAATCGAAATGGTATACAATAAAGTTAACTAAACAAAATACTATAATAAATAGTTTAATATAGAAATTCAACATGCATACATAATTATCCGCATATATAAATATATAAATGAGTGCACTGATAGTTCATGCCCGTGTCGATTACATATACTTACAAAAAGAAAGCCTACAATATGACATTTCTAGAAATTTATCTGAATATATGTGTAGCCTGTTAATGTTGTTATTAACTGTAGTTTAATGAAATATATATACATATATATAATTATCAGAAAATCGACAAAGTTGTTAACTTAGCCAAAAATAGTGCGTACTAATAGTGTAAGAACATAATCCAAAAAATATAATAAACTTTTCCTTGAATCATGGAAAACTAACCTCTTAGCTGTGCCTATCGTCTCCTATTCATAAAAAAAATGAACCATGAAAGCTACGTAAAAGCAAGCAAACAAATTGTTTCGTAGTTGAAGAACTATCAAAAGAGTTTTGCGAGTATTGTATTTAGTAATCGCAAAATAAAAATTGATTAACTGCCACAAATGTGCATGTGTGGTGCGTGTGTTAAGTAAAATATACACACATATTAAAATAGAAACGAATAAATCACAATAAATCGCCGCGTTATCAATTACTCGTACCTTTTAGAGGGCACGCCATCAATATTAATATGCTTGTCTGCTGCCGTATATGACAGAAGTAACGCACACGGAAGTTTTTGAATAAAGTATCTGCCACTTTTAATCACATAACTCCATACCTGATCCACGAAAACGGCCCATCATCCATCGTAGTCTGGAAATTTCGCATTGTTAAGAAAATAGTTGAAATCTAAAATATAAATAGAAAAGATCAGTTCACACAAAAACACATTCATAAACAAAATAGAGCCTCAAAACGCCAAGCCAGGGTCTCTAATTATGCCCGTTAAATATTTTCAGAGGAGAGTAAGTGGACCGGGAGCTTATGGAACGTCATCATGCAATAACACGCTGTGAGTAGCTTATTAATAAAATATTATATTTCTATTTATTGTTAATTATCGTATAATGCTTTCCCCTATCGGTCCAATAGCAATAGAAACAAATTTCCTTTTTTCACTCGCATATATATTTTACCATAATGTTCTTCCGCCTGCTAATTTCCATTGTTCTTGCATAATTGTACCCTTAAGTAAAAGAAAAGTCTTCATCTGGCTGGCTTAAAATAGTTCTGCCTGTTTTTAATCCTACTGAGTACTGTACCTAAATGATTGCCATATACACGTAGCTTCAAAATTACTTTAAACAAATGGTGTCTTCTGTGAGTATCACCGCCTATGCTAAGGCCTGTTTACAATGACCGAAATAGTTTCCAGTGGCTGAAGCAATCACAAAAATCGCATGAATAGTGATTTTTCATGTTGGTCTGCACAATGTTTTTGCTTAAAATTTACTTATTATGATGATACATTTTTTATATCTTACCACTGTGCAAAGAATCAAAATTTACCATGCAATGTGATATTGCTTACTGCTTTATCCACTGCAAACTGTGGTCAATATAATTCTCTCTTTACCCGCAATAACTGTTGACACCAATCCACTTCAGGTTTATGTGTGTGTGATGATAAGATATGGATAACCTGTACACTGTTACCCCTAGTACGAGTGAGTACGTTTAGACCGTGCGAACTACTTAAAGGATTAATTAATACGAAGAAACTCACCGCGGTCTAAACGTACCAGATTAGTTAGTGCTACGACTAACTTTAACTCCAGTTGCCATGCGGTATTGAGCTGACTACAGCTGTCATTGCGTGTAACGTTTGCGTTTTCTGCTGTGAACTTGAATCCGAACGTCTGGCTCAAAGTTAGCAATTCGCCTGGATTATGAGCAGTTTCGAAGTGACCGAAAAGATAATAAAACCACAGCTGACGTCGGTAATACTTGGTGCACCCGTCGGTCTAAACACACCAAGAACTTGTACTAACCCGAATACACCACAGTTAGTACCACGATCCTTACCACGGTCTAAACATAGTTAGTGAGTCTCGTCTGCCTCGACTCATTGTCGCCGTAAATTTTGTGTGTATTTCCTGCATTTTGCAATGAGTCGAGGCAGGCGAGATCCGGGCGAGACGCAAAATAATCTATTCAAGAGTACCAGTGCGTACTAGGCGTTGGATACTTTCACACGAAAACCAAATAGCTTAATTTTGAGCCCGATTACTATAGTTGTTTACCTTCCAAAATAAATAATTTGGCTTGGTGTTAGGTTAGGTAGCACGGTTTCTGAAACAGCACACTTAGACCAGAAACATAAGTCCATTGTGATACCCTTGGTGAACCAAAACAACATATTAGAACCAGCGGGAGCCACTGACGAATTAAAGGAATTGTCCCGCCTCCACCTCTCCTAGCTCCCCAAAATGGTTATAAAAGCATTTACCTAGAGTTGACCTCCTCCTCCTCCCCACAGCTGCTACAGTAATCAAAGAAAGGAAGCTGAAGCCTCCTAGCATGTTCAGTGTCCAGTAACGGAGCCGACCACCAAGCTGATTTGGTGCTTAGTCAGCGACAGTATTAGCAGTTCGGTTGATACTCTGCCTCGGCCAGATTAGCTTGACATTATAACAAGTAGCGCGATCAGTCCAGGTAGGAAATCCCACCTTAGATGGACCGTAGCTGGTTTTATTCTAGATTTAACCAGGGAAGTCGGTGTAGCGACATCGCCGCAACGAATGGACGATGATCGCATGCCGAAGAGAGTAATGAATTATGGAGCGAGACTGCCTAGACGACCGAGATCTCGTTGGGAGAGCTCAGTATATACGGACGCCGAGCAGCTACTGGGGTTCCAAAATTGGAGGACGCGGTCACGTGATTGAGCTAATTGGAGAACAACGATCCAGGCGGCCAAGGCCCGAGGTCGGGCTGTTGCGCCACGATGATGATGATACAATTACTAAAACAGCTATGGTGGCCAGGTATCCAGCACAGGATAATACCAAAAAAGTTACCCATCTCTGCCAGCCTCGCCCTGCACTCTGATAGGCTTTTCGATTTACAGAACTCTGATGCGAGGGATTTTACTGCGACTTAACAATCCGTAAAGATAGTGATTTTCGTTGAAGAGATCGCGTGAAGACTCAGCCAAGTCATCGCTTCCTTAATCGCAAAAAAATTCGCTTGGAAAGCACTACAGTATTCCGGTAGCCGGAAGGAAAGGTGAAGGTTAAGCTCCTTAGAGAATAATCCAGCATCCACGACTTCATCAGTTTTTTACCCCTCCACGTATTTTATATTTTCAGCGAGTGCAGTAGAGACGAATCTCCTCTCTCCCACAGACTCCGTGGTGGAATCGTGGTTTGAATGATTCTTAATGAACCATCGCTTTGGTGAGGTGTAATCAATTGACTGAGGAATCTCTCCGTCGCGTCGTTCGAGATCGTTGAGTGACCGGTTCCCAATGTTGTCCACTGGTAGGTCTCTCTTATTCCAATGGCTGAGTTCACCGCCATGAGCTTCCCCTGAATATCCAACGGCAAAAGGTTGAGCATCATATCCAAAGCAGCAGATGAGGTTGACCGTAGAGCTGCGCTGATCGCCAGGCAAGCTGTTCTCTGTACCTTGGCTAACAATTTCAGATTAGCTGCCTTCTGTAGGGCATTCCACCAGACTACGACTTCATACGATTGTATACAGCACCGAAGCACCGCCACATAGAGACAGTGCAGTACTTTTGGGTTTCAAACCCCTGGTTTTACTTATAGGCTTCCTACAGCAATAAAGGGCAGTGGTAGCTTTGTTTGTGCGCTTCTGGATGTTCAATCTCCAATTGAGCTAACTATTCAGTATGAAACCAATAAAGTTAGCTTTCTCCGTGAACGCAAGTCTCACCCCCTCCAAGATAGTAGGCATCACTGGTGGAATGCGTTTCCTAGTGAATAGGACTAAATACTAAATGTTGATCTTATTGGGGTTAACACCTAGGCCACATCTATTAGTCCAGTTGGTCTACAGAGATAACGCATGATGCGTTTATTCACTGAGAGTTCCTGGGAGCTTACCAGAGACAGCAATGGAGACATCAACGGCATATGCGGTCACCTTACAACCCAATTTCTTCAGATCTAAAAGCAGTCTGTTGCCGGTAATGTTCCAAACAAACGATGAGAGCACACCGCCTTGAGGAGTACCTCTGCAAACACTACGGCAGACTGACGAAGTCCCTAGTTTAGATGAAATCACCCTAAATTTTAACATCAGGTTAATGAATTGGACCAAAGAACTCTTAACATCTAGTCCTATGAGATCGCCGGTAATCGCCTCCGACTGGACGTAGTTGAAGGTACTTTCTATGCCCAAAAAGTAAATAGAGTAAATTTGCCGTAGCTGAGTGATTTCTCTGTATAATTCACAATGGAATGTAGAGCTGTATCTATAGATCTACCCTTTGTATAGGCATGTTGCGATGCCGAAAATAAACATTCTGGTATCGTGCTACGTAGGTAGACATTAATAAGCCTCTCGAGCATTTTCAAGAGTGTGCATGCAAAACTAATGGGTCTCAGGTCTTTGGGTCCCACATGTGAGCTCTTCCTTGCTTTGGGGATAAATACCACGTTGGCGTCTAGCCATGTTCGTGGAATGTATAATAAACAAGGCCCAAAACACGCCTTGAAGATGGTCTTAACCCACGGCACTACAATATCTATCGCGTGTTGAAAGTCCACAGTTATAATTCCATCCGGTCCGGCGGACTTATAGCGTTCAAAGCTTGAAATAGCTCACAGAACTTTCTGCGTATAAATGCTAGCTCTGGAGACACTAGGAGTCCCCATCCACTCCTGTACGTGCTATCTATGAGTCGCCATCGGAGAGTGTCTAGAAGAATTTTTTTTCGGTCTACTGACCGGATAAGACTAAGATAGGCACCATATTATCCAACTCTTGCTTATTACAAAGCTGATCAGAAAGCGATGGAAGACTTTGTTCAAAGATCTTACGGTGTGTTGAGGCATCAGACCAACGCCATCTAGATAGACAGGCCTGCGCTCAGCTGATCGTTACGTCATTATTTCCTTCGCCAAGGCCATGCCAAGGCAGTGACTGCACACGACGATGTTCCCGGCACGACATATGTATGTTAAGAATTGGAATTGCGCCAGACGGCATTTTAGTCCTCTAAAAACACACTTTCTGGATTTGGTCGAAGCCGCAGCCCCGGGGATCAGTCGCAGAACATCGTGGAACAGTTCACACTTGACCAAATACATCTTTTGACCGCACGACACACTTTCATCGCGCACGTCTTTGTTTTCTCGGGTCACTACCTATAGATGAAATTTAACTAACAAAGAAACATTCAACGCGGAAAACGAAAACTAATCACGGAACGCACAAATACCGGGAACTCGCCGCCATCAGTCGCCGACCACTGGATTGTGGATACGATGGCGTCATCAAAGGAAATAATCGCGTCAAAACCAGCTGAGCGCAGGCCTGTCTATATAGATGGCGTTGATCAGACTCATGTTTGACTACCGGCGTTTCGGGTTCGAGTCCCGTCCACGACGACGTTCGTGGCCATGGATGTGCAGGAGGTGCATGCTGGCAACTGCATTCTCCGAAACCAGTTTATGCCAACGAAACGTCAACTGGTCAACATGGAACAGTTGACGCGCTATGCCTCGCAAGGGGTTAGGGCAATTGAGTAATAAAATCTTCTGAGACAAATGAGATGTCAAGAACCTCCTGTCTGTTTTCTGTAATAAAGGTCGGTTCACGTTACAAAGTAACAGGTTTGTACCGATAAAATACTCTTCATGGGTATTGGTGTCCGAACTCCCCCACACTTTATGATGGACATTCGCATTGCAGCCAAGGATAAAACATGTTCCTTTCATTTTAGCCGTTGCGATTGCACCCCGTAAGCATTCGGTCGGGAAAATCCCAACCTGATCATAGGACAAGTAAGCTGAGGCTATTCAGTACAGCTTACCCGCTCCTTCCAAACTCACCACAACTGTGTCATTGTCGCTACAGGCATTAGCAAGACAGGCGTTATACGTGTTTTTAACCATTATGCTTACGATCTTGGTTTACCCTCATCCTTGATATAAAAAACATTATAGCTAGGAGCCCTAAGACTCCTAACGCGATTAGCTACGATGCATGGTTCCTGAATTATGACTATGTTCTCCGCTCTACTGGACAATGGGTCTAAGAGAGCGCTGAGGCCGCTTTAGAGGGATGTAAATTGATTTGGTGGAAGTTAAACATTACTGAGGAGGGGTTTTTGCCTCGATTACAGTTGCGTTAATATCCTCGTCAATATCTGAATCCCCTAATTTCGAATCAGACAAGTCACCTAATAACGGAGTCGTGACGTCATCAATAATTGTTTGATCGGACGAAAACGACATACTGTCAAACTGGACAAACACCGCATATGAAAAGACCTGTTGTAGTGGTGGATCTCCATAGAGAGGAAATCGAGGTTATAGGAATTTTTTAAACAATCATTGACATATGGCATATTATATCAATAATCTTCCTCTTTAGGTACATTTACATTTCTTAAGGCATCAGCCAGTGAGAAGGCAATATATTTGTCTAAACGCATGCCATACCTAGTCATATCAACTGGGCCTGTTTACATAATACACTACACAAAGCCTGAATTTGAGTCCATTCCAATTTACAATATGTCTTCGCTGTCTTTTTGGACGGAAGCGACCTGCTTTTGCTTTATCAAATGGTCCACCTTCGTCCACCTGCTCTTCCAGCTGGATATCAGTATCTTGTGATGATGCTGGTAATGGGAGTTCCTCTTCGATATCGTTTTTTTTAGTGATGTGTAACACAGTATCGAGTCGCTCTTTTTGAACGACTCATCAGGATGAGCGAAAGATTCGGCACAACGACATAGCCTTTGAGTCGTTCAATTTAAGAATGACTCACTGTAAAATTAATTCCCAAACTAGCCCATCGAATAAATATTACCCAACGCATAACCAATCCACGCTCATTCCTCAATACATATAATGTACTACAATACATTCATTCACGCATATCCCATCCCATTATCTATCTAAAAGCAAAACCACAATCATTTATCTACCAATCCACGCTCATTTCTCAATACATATAATGTACTACAATACATTCATTCACTCATGGGATATGAGTGAATGAATGCATTGTCACCATCATTTATCTACCAAAGCAATCCCATCTAAATCCATTCATATTCATCTCTATGCAGTATGCAATGCACGCATTGTGTATACTTCTAAATATATACGCAACAACCCATGCTGACTGCAAATGCAAACATACCAAAAATAATTTACTTACGTCGCGTCCCACCGTACAGCCAAGTTTCTCCAAATACAGAAAACAATCCCAACATTCTAAAACAAAAGTATTCGTCTTACGTATCATCATCTCAAGCTCAACTTTAGATGAACCCAAACAAAAACCCATAGCTTCCACTTGCACTACAGCTACAGTGTAAAGCAGCGTTCTGACGGGGCCAATACATGACATCGTGGCACGCTTTCGATCTCATGCTTGTATCGAGCGTGGACTGGAAAGTGAACTGCTTTTGCCTTGGGTTGTGGACCGTTCACACGACCACTATTTAGTTTATCCCATAAATCATTCTGTTTCAAGCAATTACACCACTACTATACCCAAGTTTCAAATAAACTGTTTTGTGGCCATAACTTCTAAAATATAAGGAATTTCGCATTTTTGACACCATTTTGACCCCCCTTTAGACCCCCCATCCGGGCTGAGGAGCATCCATCTCCACTATTTGGATGCTCCTCAGCCCTCTCCCTCCCTATCCCTCTCCCTTCTCTATGTAAAATTCGTTCAAAAAGAGCGATACAAAATCGTACCGCACAATAAGATTCGTTCAAAAAGAGCGACACGTTCAAAAAGAGCGACACGTCCAAAAAGAGTCAAAAGAGTCAATTGACTCTTTTCGAACGAATCTTTTTGTGCGGTTCGATTTTGTATCGCTCTTTTTGAACGACTCTTTTTGTGCGGTTCGATTTTGTATCGCTCTTTTTGAACGAATCTTTTTGTGCGAGTTGATTTTGTATGCCCGTCCCAGATTGGCTGCCCCGTTTTCATGGGAAATAGTGGTCCTATCGGGCTTGCTCGAACTAAAAGGTATTGGGGGGTCGTTAAGTCCGAATCTGGGGTCAAAAAAGAGAAAAGAAATTGGGGTCGCCCATCCTAGGCTGGCAGCCCCCTTTTCATGGGAAATAGTGGTCCGATCGGGTTGGCTCGAACTAAAGGGTATTGGGGGGTCGCTAAGTCCGAATCTGGGGTTAAAAAAGAGAAAAAAAATTGGGGTTGCCCATCTACGACTTTTATTGAATATGTTATTAACCAAGTTTCAGACTCTTTGCATGACTCTTTTTGAACGACTCTTTTTGAACGACTCATTGGAAAGAGTCAGAGCTTATGTGCTGGCACAGTGAAAAGAGTCATTATGCCCATCACTAGTTCTCTTCATTCTCTTGAACTATTGGCGTTCCATTGGAACAATTTCCGTGGCAGTTTTGGCAAATAGTCGAGCAGTGCACGGAAGCTTTTCTGCACCCACATCTTCTACTACCGCATTATGTGGTGCACTTGCAGGATTTAAGAATGTCTTTTCGGTGCGATTGGTTCTTCTGTCATAACTGGGCTGAGATTATTCCATGGGTCTCCTACCCAGCCCCATACCTCAGGAGGGTTGCGTATTTCGAGCCAGAGCTGGACCTGGTGGTAGCAGCGAAAACTATGCTGAATAATTCCCGTTTCTATTATTTCGACACTTTAAACACATTCATGTTCTAATTCAACCAAAGTTTCAAATGAACTGTGCTCTTAAATTCAAGTTTCATTTTAATGTGGCGAGAAATGTTTTGCAAAAAATGTTTTTTTTTTTTTTTAAATAGCGGTTTTCATAAGCGGACAACTCGTTAACGGTTGCCTCTGCAAAAACTCACATGCATGGTTTTTTTTTCAACCCTGTGGTCACAATATTGTGAACCGTTGTTGCTGGAATTACCCGAAACGAGTACCTATCCGACACTATCTTCATTTTACGGAAAAAATGTGTTGTGTGTTTATTGAGTTGAATTGAAGGGGTTTCTCTCTAATTGCCTTGACCCCTCTAGGGGCATGGGCGCGTCAACATCTCTAGCATTTCTATGCCTTGTTGACGTTTCAGTAGCATATCTAATTTTCAGAAGTGCAGTTGCTAGCATGCACCTCCTTTCCGCGATGTCTTTATACTGACAAGCTCGGAGCTACTGTGAGAATTCTGTTAGTACTCACAGGCAGTTTTTTTTATCGCGCCGAGATTTGATCTCCGAGCTCTAGATTTGTATCGCAGAGCAGTGACTGAACGGTCACGGCCACCAAGCTCGACGTCAACATAGCATTTCTGGTCCATGTTGACGGTTCGATAGCAAAGCTACTTTTTGGGGGTGCAGTTGTAAGCTGCACCAGCTATGTGTGTTATGTTTTAATTACCGAAACTGCCGGTTTCAGGTAAATTTTAAAAACGTTCTAAGAATCGATTAAGTTAAGATAAAAAAGTAGAATTGTATACCATTTTGAAGGAAATTTAATTCTCTACAACATTTCTTCACATTTCTTATTTGTAAGATGTAATGCTGAGACGCTAGAGATAAAAGTTTGACAAAAAACGTAGCGCGGAAAATGTTTTTTTTTTGTTTGAAAAATATATCCGTTTTCAGAAATGTGTAACTTGTTAAGGGTTAAGATAAAAGAAAACCTAATAAAATATAAAGGAAATATAGGAAATTATGTCAGCTATAATTTTAATTCATTTTTTTCCAGTGGGACCAAATGTTTTCGAGATATTTGCAAAAAGAACAAAAAAGGAACCTTTGAAGGGCTCTGCACCCTCCTTGCGTCCACCCGAGGGTCAAGGACGTTTAATAAGTTGTTGTACCAACCAGTCCAAACAAAGTCCTGAAATCGGTTTTTGGGCTTATTGACTACTCGGCTAGAATCATTCGTTGACCAAACTAATAAATGAACTCAAGCGATACGGATGTTGTTGTTGTCGTATGGATGTTGAATTCAAGTATGAGTGTGTGTTACAAAATTTATGTGTTCGTTTCGTATCGTCTTCCTGAAGAGCGAGCTGTGGAAATGCAGCAGCTTCAATAGGGTTGTCCCATAGTGCTCTGGGTGTGAGTTGTGTTCGAGCTGCTGGGCAATTGAAAATATGCGCAATGTTGTGAGGGGTACTGCTGCAAGCCGGACAGATGTTCTGGATGCTGTGATCGATACATGATAAGTACGAGTTCAGGTGCGAACACCAGCCTGAACGTAGTTGGCGAGCGTTGTCCTCGTTACTTTAGGCAGTCTACGTTCGTCAGGAGAGATGTCTGGTGGTTGGGCTATGAGTACTGGTTTGATTTTGAGTCTCGTGATCGACGTAAGTACTTCCTCCCTGTGCAGCGTAGCAATGGCGGATTTGTAGTTGGTGTCATCTAAGGGAACTCTCTTAATCCTTTGGACTTCCCTCTTAAGGTCGCTCAGATTTCGCTTGATGTGCCGTGGCGGCGGGGTTTTGTCCTTAACTACCCTTAAGGAGAAAACTTGGATGATTACTACGATAACAGCCGACTAAGTATTGTTTTGAGAGAAGGTTATTGTGACTTCTATTGGGCAGCGTCTTTGATTCCTGGTGAAGATGATCTTCATGTGACATCAAGAGACAGCCAATTGCCTTGTATGTAACTAGTTAGGTTTCTTTATCCTTACCCCAGGCACTACCTTTTAAGGCCTTGAGGACTTTGATCCTGCCTCACATTTTATTGCAAATAGTTGAAGCATGATCCGACGAGGTGGCCATACTATCTGGTGTAACTCCGAGGATTTTAAGGTGGTTTGTGGTGGGGATTAGTTGACTATCTACTGTTAAGTCTAGCTACATCTTCACTTCTTTTGTCCAGGTGGTAAAAAGAGTAGCGGTGGATTTCGGAGCTGACAACCTTAAATTCTTGCTGGTAAAAAAGTATTGACATCGTTGAGGTAGCTGTTTATCCTTTCGCACATTTGGGGGATGTTGTTTCCTGTAGCTAGGATAGAACAGTCGTCGGCGTAACTGATGACCTGAATTCCGTCAGGTGGTGTGGGGAGTCATGAGATGTAGAGATTAAACAGAGTGGGTGATAAGACTCCTCGCTAAGGGACACCCTGTTCAATTCTTCCAAGTTTTGATTTAACATTTCCAAATTCAGTATAAGATTTCGGCCAGCAAGATAATTTGCGATGTACCATTGATGTCGGGCAGAAGTAGGGAGTGATTGACTGTATCAAACGCTCTTTATAGGTCAAGCGCTACCAAGATGGTTCTGTGAAATAGGCGAGTTTGGTTGAGACCGATGTGGATATTGAATGTAATTTTATCCAACCGTGCTGATGGCCACAAGTTGACTATGGGTCGTGAGTAAAACGGCCCCTATACGCTCCATATTTTGGTGCAATATTGGCATGCACAAACTGATATTGAGTGTCTAGGGGCTATATTGCGTTCATTGCGTAAATATGGAGCTGATATTGTGCTTGTTTGAAATTTATTGCACATTATCATTATTTATCCGTGTAGGGACAATATTGTGCATTTTAGATTTGTTTCAAGACACTCAGTGACGAAGGAAATTGAGTACCGGGAATTTAGATGAAATGGTTTGCTGCATTCGTGCGTAGAAAATGTACATTTTACATATGATTCTCGAAAACGAAATCAGTCTCATGATACCATTCTCATGAGAAGGTCTATTTAAGCATTGATGCACATACAGGTGGTGAATAAGGTTGCCGAGGATTTGGGCGCGGATACGATTAAATTCTTGCCCGTGAAGAAGGAGTTAAGCTCTTCCAGGTAAGCATTTAATCGCTCGCATATTTCCGGGATGTCGTCGCTCCCTGTTGCCTGTTGATCTTCCTTAGCTTCGATTTCTTGCTCCTGAATTCGGTGTAGGACTGCCTGCCCGCGAGATAGTTGGCAATCCATTTTGTGATATGCGTTGGAAAAGATGCATTGTAAAGGTCGAACAGAAGTGCTGAGGCTTTCGACAGGTCAAGTGCCACCAGAATTGTTCTGTGACATGGAGAGGTTGGTTGAGGCCAGTTGTTATGGCATCCAGGGCCGTCGTCGTACTATGCATCCTTCTGAAGCCGTGCTGGTGGTTTGCAAGCTTGATGCGGGCCGCAAGAACAGGGTGGATCAGTGCTTCGAGCGTTTTGGCAACTGGTGATAGAAGTGCGATGGGACGATAGAACTCGCCGAGTGCCACTTATTTCCCAGGCTTCAGGATTGGGATTATTCTCCTTTTCTTCCAGAGTTCCGGAACGAACAGTGATGTGATGGATTGATTGAATGTGGCCGTGAGGTATTCGATAGCTGGTGCGTCGAGGTGTTTAAGTATTGTCATTGAGATTCCATCAGGTCCCAAGGCTTTTGAGTTGTTCGCTTTCCTGATTGCTACAGCCACTTCGTCCGTAGTGAAGACAGGTATGTTGTCTGAAGTTTTTTTATGAATCCTCCTCCGGATTATGCGCTTTTGTCTGTCTGGTGGAGGATGTTCAATAAACTGCCTATTGAAGTGACTTGCACAGTGGGCAGGGTTGGAGATTGAGTTTTCTCCGAACTGTATGGTGACATTTCCCTTCTGTTTCGGTGGATTAAAGAGGGCACGGACTGTCGACCATAGTTTGCTAATATCTGTGGTTAGGTTGCATTCATTCAGATGCGAACTCCATTTTGACCTCTTATGTTCGGCCAATACCACTTTCAAATAACACTCTTTTGACCAACGACGCCGCCGCCGTTTTCGTTCTTTACTAGCAAAATATAAAATATTGTAATTGCCAAACAAGCTTTTCATTTCGACATGTTAATTAATCCAACGTCTGCTTCAAACTACAAAGTATGGCACATAAATTGAGTCGTCTGCTATGCAAATATTTCGCAATATATTGTAAAATAGTATTGCGCAATATATGGTGTACATATTCACCAAAATTATATTGCGCCATATATGGTACAATATTATATTGCTCAATATATTGACCGTCTAGGGGCCACTTTAAGGAAATAGTAATGCTCCGAGTGTTTTCGCAACAGGAGACAAAAAAGTGATAGGATGGAAAGATTCGCCTTGTGTTGGTTTCTTCCCAGGCTTCAATATTGGTATCACCTTACTTTTTTCCATATCTCGGGAATAACAGACGAAGAGATGGAGAGGTTTTTAGTTGCCGCTATGTACTCAATTGCAGGCTAGTCGAGATATTTTAGCATGACCATCGAGATGGCGTCTGGTCCTAATGCTGTAGAGCTCTTGCTTTGCTTAAGTTTCGTTCGGCTACGCGGACATCTGTAGGTGTAGGTAGAGCAAGAAAATCCACACTGGTGCATTGTTTGCACCCGTCCCAATCAGCCTTGTTATAATTTATGAAAGTACGACGTTCAGCGCACAGGACGTTAGGTGATTTGTCGATCCTGATGATAATTGGTAGATGGTCTGAAGACAGCGTTAGAACTGATTCTCACTGAACTCTGCAAGCGCAGGTCTCATGACCTGCGCTTGCGATTGTGATGTCAGGGGAACTAGAGCAAGTTCCTGCAATGCGGGTGGGTGTGTCATTGTTCAAAGGATTAAATTCCGAGGCATCTAGTTGTTCTGCTATAGAAACTCCTTTGGCATCATTGTCAATGTCATAAT
Source organism: Chloromyia formosa (assembly GCA_964017055.1). Classification (NCBI taxonomy): domain Eukaryota; kingdom Metazoa; phylum Arthropoda; class Insecta; order Diptera; family Stratiomyidae; genus Chloromyia; species Chloromyia formosa. The sequence goes on from OZ024818.1 coordinate 57,321,680, forward strand.
GCATGGTGAGTGTCAAAGTCGCCAAGCAGGAGGCGGTATTGCCGGTAAGGAATGGAGTTATATTCGCATTGTATCTTGAGGGACAACTAAATACTCTCTCTCTCTGGTTCCTGTGAACCCCTTGTGGGGCATAGGGCATTAACCACATCTACTTTCCACCTCGTTCTGTCCACCGCCATCGCTTTCAGCTCACTCCACGGCTTGCCTATTGAGGCACCCTCTCTCTTAACTGATCTTCTCCAGGTGTTATTAGGTCGTCCAACACGCGACTTGCGTTGGTTACCTGCCGTTTCCAATCGAGCGCCTGTTGAGCAGTGTTGTCCAGCCCTTTTCGGAGAGTGTGATCTATCCATTGCCACTTTCACCTCGCCGGCAAGGAGGGGGAGATTATAACCTCGCTCGCTCGCTCCATCGGTCCTCCTTTTTTTCGAATTGCGCTCAGCGTCACCCTGCACATTATTAGCACCAATGATGTAAAAATAGAAATGGATTGGAACATACAAGTAGCTCATAAATACATATCGAAACAACAATAAAAAGTGGGCCAATTTAGTGTGTAGTTAATTGTCAATGTCTTGTAAAATGTGGGTCGCTAAATGTTAAATAGTGACAGATTTTCATCTCGATAGATTGAAATTTTTATTTTTCTTGTAACAGAGTGCCGTTTAAATGCAATTTGTTGTATAAATCACCCGAAACTGTGTCCAGAAAGATATTCATTAGCTGAAACACATTTAATGAAAAGTTTCCCTCAAAATTATTCTTATATTCCAGTCCTGATATTCCCTAGAACTAGGATTAGCACGCATTATTTTCTCCATCGAATTACATATAACATTTATAAATATTCCCATCACATTTCATGCCGAGATTTTCTACGCACGGACGGACGGTTAGACGATTTGATAAAGGTTTTGATTTCACTACAACACCCTAAAAGGACGTAGAATGTGCAACTAGGATATAAGGAATGTAATATCGAAAGGTGTGTTTAGTACTCGTATGGTTAAATTTACCATCTACTGCAATATCCATTGATTTTTTGCTTACCCATAGACGCTTAATCCTCGAAAGGGTGGAGTTGTTTATTTTGGGATATTTGTTTTCCTAAATGTATTTTCACAGATGCTGTAAATGTTCTACCGATGGCGGCGACAAATAATGTTGAATATAGTCAAAGGAAAAAGCATATGCAAATCTGTGTCCTCCTAAGAGAATGATCAAAGGTGAGGATATAATCAAATCAACCAAACTTAAATAAAAGTCCATAATCAGTCCTTTAGTAAAGAATAATTTCTAATACTTGACGATCTCTTTAATAATTCACAAGGTGCTTACGCAAAGAAAAGGGGAGATGGTTAGGATGCCAAGCGATGATTATTAAATCTTGCAAAATATGAAAGAGAAATGCCGTTTAGTATTTTAAGAGATGGAGGACCCCGCGGTAGAGCGGCTGTGCAGGCGAGAAACCGAGAGATTTCAGTCTTTTTTAATATTTTCCTTATAACTCCTAAACGGCGTAGGATATAAATTAAAGAATATCGAATTCTGCATCCAATGCATTGCTCAAAGTTGAAATTCGATTTAGCAGTATAGTCAAAATCGATAGCCGAAAAACGTCAATTTCTGAATCTTTGGAGAAGTACACACTATATCATTTTTTAAGCTCACATATCTTTGAAACGGATGCTAAAAAAAAATTATAAAACAATAATTGTCGATTATTCGATTTCAAGTCTAACGCCAATATTTTTAAATTCGGGCCGTTTTTAGTGTGGTTCTGAGCAAAAATGCCTATTTAGCGATTTCAGCCTTAATAGTGTAATCAATCTAGGCCGGAAGGTATGGGCAACCTTCCAATGGTAAAAAAAAATATAACGATCGGTTCCAGTGGCGTAGAAAAGGGGGGGGTAAAGGGGATCAGCCCCCCCTCGTTGTCCTTACCTCGAGTTTGGGAAAAACGACGATTACAATACAAAAGACACACATAAATTGAAGTGATAAGCAAAAGCATAAAGTGCGCACGATCTACGTCAGTTCAACTAGTGGCAGCAGTGCCAGCTTTAATTATTCTAGAGTCCTGTGTCTACTGATAGGAAAAATTCATATTAGACATACACAGAATATTTCCCTTCGAAATGTCTCTACATCCCCCCCCTCTTTGCTCTTCATTGGCGAAAAAAAAAAAAAAACAAAAATCGTCCATTTATCTCCACATAATCAGTACAGATACAACAACTTAACTAGAAGAAAAGCCAACAGTCATCGGTCATCAGTCCGATACATCGACGCTACTTTATTTCAGGAGATTTTTTCTGTGGCCTGATTTCTTTTTTCAGCCATTCATTCATGATGACATCACCAGATGATGGCTACCTTAAGGCTTTTTGTTTTGATCCTACGTCATTGAAAATCCACAGTAGAAAATAGCCGAAAATACAATATTTTGCGTCCAATGTGGGGTAAGTGTGATTTGATTTAATGAAATGAAAATGAAATGTGTAATCGACTGTGTCTGACTGTGTACGGGATACCGTTAATCGAAAAACAAAACTAAATCTTTTTAGACCTTATTATAAGCTACCTCAAGGTTGCTTTAGGTTTTTTTTTTCAATCACACTCGTATCTCAGTGAAAATTTACAGAAGAAAATAGTTGAAAGATGGTCAACTTACTTGGCGCCCAACGTGTATACTAAATATGTCCTAACCCCTAGTGGGACATAGCGCGCCAACTATTCTTAACAGGCTTAGACGACGTTTCGTTAGCATATTGCGATAACCTTGGCCACACACTGGTGAACACGAATTCGAACATCGGCATGATACAAGTGAACCGGTTCTCTTTAGATTTGTGTGAAGTGTGTGTGTTTCTAGCTATTCGGAGGACATTTATACCATGTTCGAGTTCGCGTTCGTGTTCGACACTGTGTGGCCACCCTTAGCCATATTCGCAAATCGGGAAAGGTTATGGCTTATTGCCCGTACCACAAGGGGAAGATAAACGAAAGAACTATGGTCACAGTGAGATTCGAACTCGCGGAACCGGTGTGATGACTGAGTTACTGCATATTTTATCTTACCAATGCAAACGAAACGTTCAATCGACTGAGTGCGGGGTAGCGTCAGTCACAAGACACAAAAACCGAAAACCTTTTTAGACCATACTTTCAGGCGACCTTAATCTGCCTTAAGGTTACATAAGCTGCCTTTAAGGTTACCTCGTGGCTCTTTTATCCTACGTTATTGAGAATTTACGGAAAAAATAATCGAAATGCTTGGCGCTCAACGTGGGATCACTGTGATTTTATCTAGTCAGGTAAACCGTAATGGACAATTATATTGGGACATGGTACCATTCCTGACAAGACACAAAAATCGAAACGTTTTTAGATGTTACCTTAAGGATATCACCACAAACCTCCTGATGATTTTGTTGATGACACTCTTCGAAGATTTCATCAACTACTCGTTCTTAATCTTAATGAGTACTTCGAAGATATATGAAAAATGTCGCCAGCTAACTCATTGGTGAATGGTTTGGTTATTTACTCAAATCCCTTTTAAAGTGAGAGTTGGCAGGAGGGAGAGATGTAGTGTTAGTTTTCACTCAAGGGGTGTGGAGTCCGAACCCACAGACGGACAAAGTTTAATCGACTCGTCTCGTCATACCGACCAAGAATATATATAGTTTATATGGTCGGATATGCTTCCTTCTGTGCGTTGCAAACTTCATGACAAAGTTAATATACCCTATCACATCCGTGAAGTGTATAACAACATTCATATCAAACGGAATTTCTCTACCATATTTTGCAAGGTTACATCAAATTTTATCGATTATACTGAAGTCAATCTATAAGATAAACTAAACTCCTTAGAGATTTGTGCTTTCAAAACCTCCAACCCATGACACACTGCATTCAGAAGGAGGCTAAGGACGTCAGAATCATATCATGGAGCTTTTCATCATTTTGGCATGTTGAGCTATTTTTAATGTTTAATCGAATTTTTAAATTATATCCTACTCCGCTTTTCTGGCTTAGCGCAATTTTGACAAGTTGAAATGGGTGTTTTTGTAATTTTTCACCAATTGCCGAAGGGATCGATCGATGGTCCGCAATATAGATCGGTCATTGCCGGCCGGGGTTATCAGACTACAAATGTATTTTTGGAAAAGTGATTAAAGATACATGTCTATAGTTTTTAATGGACGAGTTCGTGGGCATCCGAAGATGCCCGTGGGGACGAAGTCTAAGGTAGCATAATGACCGTGAAGGTCGGGCCGTGCCATCTGGCGAGGAAAAAGGCCCCTCAACGAGCTAAGCAGCGGCCTATGCCTGCTGTAGCCCAGTTCGGGAGACGTGGGGTGGCGTTTCCGTTCGTTGCCTCTGTCCTTTACATATTAATTAAAACTCATAGGCCTGGGAAGACAACACAATTATGGGAGGCAAAGATGGGGAATTATAAAAAAATGGGGCGATAAGGATGGAATGGTTGGCGGACGGCGTCAACGCCCTCGCGTTCGCATCGGAGTCCGGATGTAATGGGACCATGTCGACACAACAGTTTGCATGTCGTCTTTGTACTTATCACGATCACGAATATTCTGCACACACTTGCCATAATGCCCATGCTGGAACATGGATTCTATTGTACATTATAATATTGGCGAAAAAATTCGTGCACGGGTGCCTTAATGTGACCTCGGATTCCTTAACGATAGCATTGAACGAGCTACACTATGCCTTGCGTGATCATAAAGTAGGCATCATGCTCAGTTCGTTTCTGAAGTGTCGCCTCATCACTATTGACACTGACAGTTAGTTGCGACCGGAATTGTACATTGCCTGCATTCAGGAATCATCATCGCTACCTGAGCGGTCCTTCCCCTCTTGAGCGCTATGGAGTGCTACTGTCCCAATGTCTGGTGAATGCAATCGCTCCATGGAGCCGTTGCTGAGCGGCTACTTCTCCTTTTGAGCGAAAATTTTCCACGCTCCCTTGGCTTGGAGCGTGATACATTTTTGTTTTCACAATTCGCATCACAGATGGTGCGCGCGTCATATGTCATTTGATTGAGTGTTGAGTGTTTGACAACACAACGTCCTGCGTGTTATTTTACGGGAATTTTGCAGCAAAATTGCAATTAAAAGGTGAGTGGTGTTTTCATTTATTGTATATTTGTATAACCCGGCCAAACCAAACAATTTAAACAGACAGCCGTTACCCGTTTGTTAGACGTTTGCCATGTCAGCTGATTGTCTCAAATTCGATATGTAGCCGGTGTATTCACAAAACAGGTGTGTGACGGTTGTGACAGGGAGCAGTCGCTCCGTGTGACATGGAGGGGAGATGTCGCTACGTAGCTGCTCAATGTTTTATGAATGAGCCCAATATCATCTACTTACGAATCTACTTCTCAACGGGTATACGACCTGAAATCGATGCAATGACTTCTTGCAATTGGAGTTGAGGTAATCAGGAATCGCGGAAAGGAAACTTTTTGATGACTTTGCAAAGACGAGGAGCGTTATAGCGATCCGGTAGACAATAGTCGCCCAACGTGTTTTCGAGGATAGACTTATAATTGAACTCTATCTCTCTTTTTTGCAATGTTGACCAAGTCAAAATAGGAAGGTGTTAAATCAAAACCTTGTTGAGATTGGCTATGTCCACACTTGTTGAGCACTCTATTCAGCATAGATTTATATGTTGAAAGTGAAATTACAAGATACCCAACATGGATGAGTTCCGTTTCATCTTCGATTTTTGTTCATAGTTTTCCACGTTCATCTATTGAACGCCTGTAATGCGTCCGATCTTTCAAAGCTCATTCCTCTTGACGAACAGTAGTTGAATAAATGTGGACATGGACATGGAAGGTTACGAGAGCTTACGAAACCTTCAAAAGAGCAGATAACCTTCACAAAAAACCGCAGATAAACTCGTAAATTGGCTCGAAAACTCCAAAAGCTCATAAGCTTTTCAAAACCTCCATAATGTGCCTTCAGTATTACCGTCCCAACTAAGGCCAGAGCCGGTCCAAGTATAATTTAAGACTCAGGTAAGGAAATTTCGGCGCCCCATAGTATTTTTTCAAAACAGTTTTTTAGAATGATTGCTTCAAATATTGTTTGTTAGTATTTTTCATGTATTTGGAATATTTAGGTGCGTTCTTTTATACTCCAGTGCAGGTTAATTGGAGTTAATAACATGCAATTACAACAATATGTTAACCTGAATTAACTTGGAGTGCACTACGGTTTAATAGACATACACTGGATAGATATGTCAACAGATGCCGCCCACACCGCTTAATTATTTAATTTATTATGGAAAATTAGAAACTTTCGTAGTTTGATTAAATTTTTATACCCTTCACGGATGTGATAGGGTATATTAACTTTGTCATGAAGTTTGCAACGCACAGAAGAAAGCATCTCCAACCATATAAACTATATATATTCTTGGTCGGTATGATGAGACGAGTCGATTAAGCTTTGTCCGTCTGTCTGTTTCTATGCAAACTAGTCCCTCAGTTTTAAAGCTATCGAGCTGAAATTTTGTACAGAGCCTTTTTTCTATCGCACGCAGTATAAATGTCGGAACCAACGGAATCGGACCACTACGTCATATAGCTGCCATAGGAACGACCGGTCCAAAAATTCGTCTTTGTGAGAAAAACTTTTTTATTTCGAAAGATGTTGTTTTCGAAATTCACAATAATCAATAGTATCTTTAGTGAAATCATATTTCCAAATTTGGTTGAAATCAAACTACTCTATCATATAGCTGTCATAGGAACGACCGTCCCAAAAGCAAGTTTTTGTCAGAAAAACTTTTTTTCTTTCTGAAGATATCTTTACGAAATTGCATATTATACAACCGCATTGACTGCTAAGCCACGTTCCTACATTTGGTTGAAATCGGCCCACTATTTCATATACCTCTTATAGGAATAGTGAAATCGGAACAAGTTTCACTACTAATTTCATAAAGGCAAATGTACCACAAAACACAACGCGTGAAGGGTATCATACCTTCGGCAAGGTAGCCGAAGGTCAAATTATAGTGATAGCTCCAAGATTTTACGCCGAGTCTGCGTCAGGGAACGCCGATTGCAATAGCTGATGAACGCGGCAGTAGAATTTTGAGGAGTACTGGCGTATACTGTCACTACGCTATTCGCTATCCATTATGTATTGTTAAAATTCCCTATTGATCATGGAACGAATGGAAACAAAATCTGTCATCGGTAGAATCGTGGCAAAGTTTCGAGTTTCACAGCGGCCGAGTAAAAGCGGCAAAAACACAGCTCTATCCAATACATTTTGCGAGTGTTTAAAACCGTTTTGCGCAACTGCAAAAATCGTGAAGCAATCATGGCATTTTCAGCGAAATTAACCTGCACCCTAGCTCAAAAGGACGCGCCTATTGTTGGATTATTTTTTTTTCAAGCGCCACTTTTGTCCAAGCGATTTCGCTTCGTACTAATATCGGAGAAACTTAAAGAGAAGTGGTTGTGAGAGCGTTACTTTTGACGGGGCGATTTTGCTTGGCAATAATTATCATCGACAATGATCGCCACCAGTGACGGATTTACATTGACCGCCGCCCTGGGTAGGAAAAAATCTGCCGCCCCAATTTTTGACTAATTTGTCTTGCCAACACAACATGTAAGGTGTTTGGAAATAGCTTCACGAATGCATTGAGGAGTGATGAGTCACGTCAGAGATACGAGTACATACAGTGCACAGAGTCATTGGTCGCGGTCCTACGAGCGGAACAGGAGTAGACTTTTCCTCTATTTGCTTTCCCCTCCGGTAAAAATATTTCTCTTCAGATCTGAAAAGTATTCAGATCCAAAAATTGACAGTTGCCCGTAACATTTTCACGGAGGGAAAACACTGATCCACTCGTAGCCACTGTGCAGACCATTGAAGATATGCTTGGTGCTGCTCCTATGGTATCTGTTTTGAGTGGAAATTTAGAGTCCGAGATAAGACTATAAAACTATATACTCTATAAATCCTTCTTTTTTATTTTTTTTATTAGCTTAGCTGTCGTCGAAGGCAACTAAAATGGACGGGGTGATGTATGTTAGCAACATGCACGTTGAAACCTGCATATGCTAACGAAACGTCAACTAGATTATGTTAGACTAGTTGATGTCATGTTAAAAGTAAAAAAAAATATAAAGTTTGCCACTGGGATCCTAATTAAAAATTGGCTGATTAAAAATGAGTGGTGAAAAATGCTTCCGGCTTTTTAGTTTTTGCCAAGATTTTTTTTTTCTTTTTCGATTTTTCCCGCCGCCCTTTTTCTGTATTCCGAACCAATTAATATAGACTATTCGACCGCCACTACAGGTTATTGCACAAAATTGCACGTATGAGGGTTATTGCATAAAATTGCACATCCCTTAGTTTTTTTCATGAGTAATTTAGGACATTTCTTTATATCTGAATAAACAAATGTTCTACCCAACGATGACTGCCATCAGCTCTGATGTGTTGCCTTTTCAGTGACTAAGTAAAGCAGTGCGACGAGAATCCAATCCGTGCCGATGAATTTGCGCAGCATTGCTTGTTGTACCATGCCCAGTAAGCTCATTTGTTCTACAGTTCAGTTATCAGTCACTGTAATCTAGAATCCAACATAATAAATTCTGAACAAAATCGCAATCATCTCCCTAAGCATTGAGCGATATTCCGCCACGGCCTTTTACGTAGTTAGACCCGGTTCGAGGGACTTAGTTACAGCTTGGCTGTCGCGTCGGTGAGAATCATAATGGCTGCATTCCTAAAATGCAAGCACGCTTCACAATCGCTGAGCAATAAATTTTGATTATCTTGTGTTTTAGGGACGACATGCTGTCTCATTTTTCAAATGCAATGATGTTCAGTTTGGGTAGGGGAACATCACTAAACGTTACGATTGGTTTCCGCGGTTGACCCAAGTCGCGATCAATTCCACAATCCACAAATACACGCTGAGCCAGAACTAAAAGTGAAAGCGCTTAGCTCAGTAAAAGCGTTGCATGAATAAATTACTATGCAGCACTAAGGGCTTATCAGAGCTTGTGTCTTATGAACGCAGCTAATATCTTTAGCTTATATCATGTGACACCCCAGCCAGGTCAGATCAGATTGACAAAATACTTGCCTAGAGGAGTCGTCCACCGATGCCGGAGTATGTATTTGGGTTGCTCAGAATAGCAGCGTGGCCTGAGCCGGAAGTAAACTACTGATCTGTGTTATGAAGTCAAATAACTGTATTTGCTGCCATTTATTCACCAAAAATGAAGAAGTGGCAGCATGCTGAAAGCAGAAGAGTTAGTCCTAAGGGCACAACAAAGAGTGACACAGTCTATTTTTGCTTCTTTGCTTCCAAGCTACGGTTAGCTTCTGTACTCGGTGTAATTCACCAGTCAACTACCCCAAAAAGTGAGTAAAACAGCTACATTGATATTTCACCTTATTAGCAAAAACTAGGATCGTCCCATGCAGCTCAGGAGGCTCGACTGGAAGTATACTATACTTGTGAAGATCCACCTCTGTATAGTTCGGATTAGCCTTTACCCCGTAGTTATTAGTCATTTTATCAATCATTTTTAAGTATTTCCCGGAATATTCCAAGACTTTATATCAAACATTTTGGAGGGGGCCCAGGCACCCATGGCCCCCCTCTGGATCCGCCACTGCACCACGTAACTACGACAACTTCATTGAACGTGCAGAAAAAAATCTCCTCGTTTCCACCGCGTTTCGTGAACCATTTGGTTCGACGTGTGTTTGCTTGAGTCACACTCACTGGAAAATCAACCCAGGATTCGAAATTGAATCGTTTGTGCGCAAAAATTGGAACTGTAGGGTGGCTTTCACACGGAACGTACAATACACGAGATTCTAGCAGAAAGCACCAGTGGCGAGCGAGCTGTTGATGTGTGACGATTAATTTAAAATCACATTCGTATAGAAAGCTCGTTCGCCACTGGTGCTTTCTGCTAGAAAATCGTGTATCGTACGTTCAGTGTGAAAGCCGCCTTACGGTGGACACACACTTGCGTCCAAAGCCCAAATTTCCCCAGTCGAATCAAAAATTTCTCTGTCAAATCCATACATCGACCGGGGAAAATTTGAATTTTGGACGTAAGTGTGTGTCCACTATTAGAATCACTTTCGATCGGATAAATCGCGAAATATTTGAATGATAACTGTAATAAATTCAATGATATTAAAATTCAGCTCTAAATTGACAAAGTTTACTCTCAAACTTGGCTTTCCTCTTGGCACCCTCTTCGGCGCCCTTTCAGAGCCTTTGACCGGCCCTGGAAAAGGCATCAGGACACGAATAATTTGGGGCTGTTTTCAAAAATTCATTAAATTTCTTCCGCTATTTTATACCCCTCTTTTTGCATTGTTTATTCATTATTCAGTGTCGCTTTGTCCTGCACACTTTTACAATCCTCTTTTCATTCCCCTTTCATTCCTGTTGTTTCGTTTGTCAAACATAAATGATTCATCCTAGGGCACTCGGTTAATACACCAAAAAAAGCCGAAGGAACCCAAGCATAATCCACTGACATAACCAAATTTTAATTTTTGATGTATACGCGTTGGAGATGATGCTACAAGAAGCTTACTTCGGAACGTGGTTGGTGGATTACGAACGACAAAGATAATAAAGGAGAATTTCGTTTAATAGAAATTTTGCATATGCATGGCAACGACTTCGAAATCTGTCTCGAGTATATATGCATGTATAGAACGACTTAAATGAAATTCGGAAGGAAGATAGAAGGATGTTGTAATTATCTAAGTCTTCGGGCTGGCAAGTATAAAAAAGTTCTGCGTAGAAACGTTTATGTAATGAGTATTATATTTTTTTAAAGGTTTAACAATAGTATAATCCTATTTTACAATATCAATTAGATTTCCCTGCGCCCTGCAGTATAAGAAGAACAGGTTACTTTTTATGTTTCTCAGAAAAAAAAACCTCCGCAATGCCATCCCTATGCTAAGAGGAAGTCATTTCGTTATTGAAGCATGATTTCTAGTTCGCACACCCAACCCTATTTACATACATATGTATTGGGTTGTCCGGAAAGTCATTTGGTTTTTTTCCTGGTTTTCAAACTTCTTTTATTAATACAAGCAACAAATATTAATCAATTATATATTGGCCATTTTGATCGATGACCTTTTGCCCTCTTTCAGTCAGCTGCATAATGCCGCGCTCGAAGAAAGTGTGGTCTTTAGAAGCAAAAAACTGAATTAACTCATTTTTGTTAGTGTCATTCGAGACGAATGTTTTTCCTTTTAATCGGTTCTGCAGTGAACGGAATAAGTGGCAATCTGATGGTGCAAGGTCAGGGCTATACGGTGGATGAGGCATCACTTCCCAGCCTAAGGCCAATAATTTTTTACGAATGACCAAAAATGCATGGGGTCTGGTCTTGATGGAAGATGACATCCGTACGATTTGCCAGTTGTGATCGTTTCCCCTTGATTTCTTTGTCCAATTTCACTAGCTGGCGACAGTACACATCTGAATTGAAGGTTTGGTTTCTTGGGAGCAGCTCAAAATAAACAACACCTTGGAAATCCCACCAAACATACAGCATAACCTTCTTTGGATGGATATCTGCTTTGATGTCGATTATGCAGGTTCATCTCGCTTGCCCCAAGATCGTTTTCGCACGATGTTGTCGTAAACAACCCATTTTTCATTGCCCGTTATGAATCGCTTCAAAAATGGGTCAATTTCGTTATGTTTCAGCAGCAAATCGCAAACGTTAATTCGTTTGGTGAGGTGGATTTCCTTCAATTCATGTGGAACCAAAATATCGAGCTGGCTAACGTATCCCGTCGGGCTGTCGCGCCACGATGATAAACGTATCCCAGCTTCTGTAGATGTTCATAAGCGGTTGATTTGGATAAGTTGAGTTTCTCCGCTGTCTTTCTTGCCGTACTGCACCGGTTAGCTCTGATCATTGCCTTTATTTTGTCGTCATCGACAGCTGTTGGACGATCAGAGCTTGGTGCATCACTGACATCAAAATTTCCCGAACGAAAACGAGCCAACCAATTCTGGCAATGGCGTTCTGTTAATGAGTCTTCACTATAAACATCAAACAACTTTTCCCGCGCTTGCACTGCGTTTTTACCTTTTCGGTAGTAAAAAAGCAAAATACATATGTATGTCGAAAATATTCACTTTTATTTTCCATTTTCAAGTCGATGCCAAAAAAAAATTTTTAAACAAAGGACCACCAATTTCTGACTGATTATAGCTTGAAATGTCAGCTGTCAAATGGCAAATTTTGGCTAACACCACCATATTTTTTTTCAATAACAGCGCCATTCCTTGAAAGGTAGCGAAATGACTTTCCGAACAACCCAATACGTACATTTGCGTTTGTCAACTTATTACTTAATCCTCAATGAGGTGTCCTTACACGCTTATCCCCATTTTAAAGGAAGATTTTTCTAGACATAATGCACCTTTGCGGTACACTGTCTGTCCATTTGGAATCTAAAGAAAACAACCTCATTCATTCAATCCGTTCGTTGCAATTCTCCCGAGTTTGCAATTTCCAACATGATTTTCAAACACCATCTAAGAAAAACGTCGCACATCTAAATGGCACAATGGCATTTTCAGGTAATCTTACTACAAACACCCTGTGTAAACTCGTCAATATCTTCGAGGTTGTAAAAGCGAAATGCGATGAAGTCAACCGAATTGGGAGAGTAATCATGGAAAGGAATAGAAATGTCGCTTTGTAAGAGCAAAACAAGGATGTGTTTCCTCCAGGTGATGCTATATGTTCAGAATGTTACACGGAGTCAGATCAATCACTATTTCACATGCGAAAAGCTTTCCGACCGACTGTAGTAAAGCTCCAGTACACTTTCATGGAATAAAGGATACCAAAAGGATACGATTGGCATTCGTCAGCCCGAGAATGGGTTGTTAGGACGCGTATGTTACGAGGGCTGTTTTTATTTCTTCTAATTTCTTCGAATTTAGTTCTCTGTGCTACAAACAAAAGAAAAGTTCATAATTGTAAGTCATAACAGTGCCGCCTAATAAGGATTGATAACCGCGGGACTTAGGGTGTATATCTTATTCTTTTACTTTTTTTTAGTGTGAATTAATACAATCATGCAGTTAATTAAAAAAGTGAAATGTGTGCGACAATCAATACAGTGCCGTGAATATTAACATAAATAAGGCCTTCTAAAGAATCGCGAACGGTAAGATAGTGAGAATTGCATCTAAATAGTTACTACTTACTTTACTAGTTTACAAAGTTTGACTTTATGAATTTCCGCACATACTACGTTTTTCAACAAAAGGTGTGATCAATACGGGTAACTTGAACGATAATAATATATTGCAGTTGTATCAATTTGAGTGGATGTCATTTGGAGCACATGCACATATTGTACTTTTCATTTAATCTGAAGCCTTGACGAAGGCACTGCTTGACGATTGTGAAATTACAAAAATCACAATAATCCGACCTACTCGTATATATTAATCACCCCTTCTCCAATCAGAACGTTTGTCATTAAGTGTATTTAACACGTTCGGGGCTCAATCATTACAAGTCAAGTAGGCTCCACTTCTCTGGATTCTCTGGACCATACCGATTTCCACTCAAAATCGATAGGAAAGCTCCGGATTTTGTTGTTATACAATAGCGTTTTAAATGAATTTTCATTTTGAAAATTTTACCTTGTGGTTAAAGTTATAAGATTTCCGCATTAATATGAAATTGGTCTAAATCAATTATGTATATGTACATACGTATATTTCTCTATTCTGTTTCCTTTCTTGGGTTTAGTTTACCGTCTCATATTTGCTGTCCCATCATCTTTCGATCGCTCAAGGAAAGTACCGGCTGACACGATAATGGATAGCTACCTAGTACGGAATTTGCGGAATATACTCTACTCCACCCGTACCCTTGCTATTTGAATCACCTTCACGACCTCCTTTCAATCTGTCTTTTTAGATAATCGCACACGTGTTCTATTGAATTTTCGGAGTCTGGCTAACTGAGAAGGCCAGGATGTTTATTTTGTTTTCCTCCTGTGGTGTGGGGCGTAATAATAATAAGCCAAAAACGTCAACTGGGCCACATGGAACAGTTGACGCGCTATTCTCCACAAGGGGTTAGGGCAAATGAGTACACATTGGCACCAAAGTACATAGTATAATAGTCCACGACCATGGGTCGATAAAAAGGCCTATATGGAAAGTTCTTAAGGAGGGACACTTTTTGTTTATTAATGTTTGCAGTGTGCTGAATACGAAACTGGAGTTTTTCTACAAAAAATTGATTGGATAATGGTCTTTTTCATGTTTTTTTTAATAAAACCATTTTTTCGCGAAAAAAAATTGACAAAAAAAAAAAAGTTATAAATAAAATAAATATAAAAGTATTGAGTGTAAGCGAATAGATCAGTCATAATACATCGCATTCATATAGCACAGAGGTCATAATGTTTATTCCGCTAATACACAACTCTCTCCACTACCAGGTCTCCTTTCCTTTTCATTTTAACAATTCTTTGAAATGAAGAGAAAACATAACCGAAACAAATATTTTAAAATTTGAGAAATATTCATTTTGCCACTTGAGGCTATGGGCGTCCCTCTTATCTTGGGTTAAGTTTCGAAAATTATGTATGGGGAATGGAGTATTTTTCTTGACATTTGGGTAAATATATCACAAAAAAGTAAATTTCACAAAAATAAATTCAACATTTGATAAGCCGCTTCTCGGAAAGTTTTAAGCGTATAGACGAGTATATAGGTATAGGTATACTTAACTTCAGGAAATTTCGTTCACTTTAAATTAGAAGTATTGTGGAAAACGGAAAAACGTCGAAAAATGATCGATAAAAAAAAAAACGAAAATATTCTTCGTCCAATGTGGGGTCAATGTGATTTTATCTAGTTAATGAAACCAGAATGGACAATCGAATAGGTGGGCGATACCACTAGTCACAAGACACAAAAACCGAAACCTTAGAGAAAATTTGCAGTTGAAAATAGTCGAAAAAATGCAGTAATATCCGGCGTCCAATGTGGGGTCAGTGTTTTTTTTTTCTTTATCTAGTAAATGAATCCGAAGCTGACATTCGAATAGGCTCGCTGCGAAGTTCGTCACAAAAGAAAACAACAAAGAAACCATTTTAGACTGTAGCTTATGATTTTTAAAATGTAGTGTTTATTTTTTAGGCAGGAGATTTTGCAACCCTACATACCTTGTTAAAACAACAGTCTGCGCATATGGTAGAGGGGGTCCTGCCGATATTGTTCGTATTTTTTATCCAAATTAAAAATATTTCGAGAGGGGTCCGGACCACCTGGACCCCTCCTCTATCTACGTCACTGAAGCAGAGACAGGACCATTCACAAGAATTCGAGTGCAGGCCGTCCAAGAGCAAAATCTCACATTGAGTATACCGATTTACACGCGTAAACGTTCTAGGAAATCGTCGAAACACGGCACCTTCCACACTAAGTGACCTCAGCTACGCAAGAGGAACCGTTGATTCCAAATGAACCGTGCGTAATCGTTTGAATGAAAGTGCCTGCTTTCCAGATATCCGATAAAGGTACCGCGATTAACAAGAAAGCACAAAATCGCCAGGTTTGCCAGTTACTAGCAGAGTTGTTCATTTTCATGTAAAAAATATGATATTTTTTTTTTACAAATTACGGTAAAATAAGTAAGAGGTATATATTGTAAAAAATAGGTAAAAATTGTAAAAAAAAATAGAAAGTTCGTAAAAATTGCCTTCTTCTTCATTGGCATTGGCCATATTAAGTACTGGTCTGTATAAACATTCGACGAACTAGAGCTAAATCTAAATACTAAGGCCCAAACCAGACTGAACGCAAAATGCAGCAGCAGCAACAACAACAAAAGGAAGATCTCCTTTCGCCGCTGTCGCTGCCGCTGCGTCCAATCTAGGTCGCTTAAGGGAAACACATTGACATTTGGTCGCCGCTGCCGCTGCTTTCTGCGTTCAATCTGGTTCGGGCCTAATATATCATAAACAAAATTTACCACAACTTCGAGCGTACCCTTACTTAAAGAATAGAGGGGGCTATGAAAAAATAAAACACGGAAAACATGAAATCAGAAGTATTATAAATCAAAATTCCTCATACAATTATATTTTTTACATTTAATTTTTTTACGTGGCGTAAAAAAATATGATTTTTTTTACATATAAAAAATTTAGTAACAAATGTGAAGTAAGGTATGATACCCTTCACTCGAAGCGTTTGATTTATGGAACACTTGCCACTTTGAAATCGGTAGTAAAGCTTGTTCCGATTTCACTGTTCCTATGCGAGGTATATGAAATAGTGGGTCGATTTCAATTAAATTTGGGAATATTGTTTTGAAGGTAAATATGACTGAATAATATGAAATTTGGTGAAAATATCTTTAGAAATAAAAAAGTTTTTCCAACAAAAATTTGCTTTTGGAACGGTCGTTCCTATGACAGCTATTTGATAGAGTTGTCCAATTTCAACCAAATCGGGAATATGATTCGGCGCAAAATACTATTGAATAATATGGAATTCGAGGAAGATATCTTCAGAAATAAAAAAGTAAAATAAAAACCGACTTTTGGATCGGTCGTTCCTATGGCAGCTATATGACGTACTGGTCCGATTCCATTGGCTATGTTCATATCACACAACGGTTGGCATACTGTTGCCAATTTGTTTTATGAACTCTCTCCACTGAGTTTTTGATGGACACAACATGCTGTGAAAAATCTCATTTTCTCCATCACAAAAATTTCTCCGCTGGCTAGGACCAGCATATGATGACAATCCTGAAATGACACTCGCGCTGTCGTATTCATACGATTTTTCGTCAGTAGTCAGTTTTGGACTGGAAATTTGACAATTGATGGATGACTAGATGCGAGTGCAGATCAGAACACAACAACGTGTTGAAATGCTGCTTCGATACTGTTGCCACAGCATGTTGCGATTCCGCTGTGTGTTATGAACTTAGCCATTGATTCCGACATATGTACAGCGTGCAATAGAAAGAAGGCTTTGTACAAAATTTTAACTTGATAGCTTCAAAACTGAGAAACTAGTTTGCATAGAACCAGACAGACGGACGGACAGACGGACAATGCTTAATCGACTCGTTTCCTCATACGAGTACTGGCCAAGAATATACCTATATAGAGTTTATAGGGTCGGAGATGATTCCTTTTGTGCCTTGCAAACTTCATGTCAAAGTTAATATATCCTATCACATTCGGGAAAGGTAGGCATTATCACGAGGTCAGGGGGAGATGTGCTGAATTTAAACGAAGTGCTAAGCCTTCATGTTACTGGAAGAGCACGTGCTGGTGGACAGAATTTCATTTTGATGCAAGATGGAACCCATCCTCATATTGCAAATATAGTGCGTGAATTCCTCACTGCGAATAATATTGACCTTGTTCACTGGTCACCGTGCACCACAGATTTATATATTTAGCGTTATGCTAGAAAATAATTTTTAAAAATATTTTATAATTTTTAACCCTTCCTACACTTAGGGTTACCATCACTCTGGGTTTTACTCGGAGACTCCGGGTTTTGTAGAGCGATTTTTCCGGGTTTACGGCCAAACTCTGTTTGGTAAAAAACTTACATCAACCGTCTTTTTTGAAATGTTGAAAATAATTGGGAGAGTGAGATCTAATATTGGGTTCACACTAAAGTGAGATCGCTAGATCTGCACGCAGATCAAGGTGTTGTGAGTTTAGGTGTTCTCACTTGCCCGGCTTGATCTATTTATTTGACATATATTTATTTTTATCACGATCATGAAACATGGCTATTTTTCTTGCTCTAATAGGCGTATGCCTGTTATTAAAACTACATTTTGAATAGAAAAGAGTACCCGGAATACTGGGAAAATGCTTGCCAATACTCAGAAAAACAGAAAACCAGTACTGAAATCTGAGTGCGCCTGGTTCAACATTGTGGCAACCGAAGTTGGGCAAGTGTCGTCCTCGCTGCTCTCGGAAGTATTCTCTCATCGGGAGAAATGGCTGGTGGTTGTGTCGAGAGAACTCTATTTGGACCTAGTCCTGCAATTGTTATTTGTACCTCCCCATGATGTATTGCTGCAATGGCTGATCTGTATGCGTTGTTGTCAAAGAGAACCCTTTTTTACCTCTGAACTTCTCTTTCGAGGTCCCTCAAAGCACGCCTGACATATCTTGGTGGCGGTGTCTTGTCCATGAGGACGGTGTTGGGGTGTTTCCTCCGGTAACAACCCACCAGGTATTGTTTCGCAAGAAGCTTGTTGTGTTCCCTTAGAGGCATCATCCTTGTTTCCTGAAGCAGATGGTCCTGGGATGACATCAGGAGACAGCCAGTAATTGTATGGAGAGCGGCGTTTGGGCAAGCCTGTATATTATTCCAATGTGTGTCATAGATATTCTGTCACCATTCAGGAGCCGCATAGCTGGTTAATGTCCTTTCGACTGCTTTGTATGTGAGCAGTAGGGTTTCTTTATCCTTGCCCCAGGTGCTACCGGCCAGGGCTTTAAGGATTTTATTCCTACCGCGCATCCTGTTGCACACAGTTGAAGCATAGGTGGATGACGTGGCCATACTGTCCAGGGTTACTCCTAGAATTTTCCGATGGTTCACGGTCGCAATAGGCTGATTGCCAATTGAGATCTCAAGTTGCATCTTGACTTCCTTCGTCCAGGTGGTAAATAAGGTTGCCGAGGATTTAGGCGCTGATACAGTTAAATTCTTGTCCGTGAAGACGGAGTTAAGTTCTTCCAGATAATCATTTATTCCTTCGCACATTTCCGTGATGTTGTTCCCTGTTGCCAGAATGGAGCAGTCGTCGGCATAGGAGATAATTTCGATTCCTTCAGGTGGAGTTGAAATTCCAGATAAGTAAAGGTTGAACAAGGAGGGAGACAGAGCTCCTTGTGGTACACCTTGTTTGATGTTCCTTAGCTTCGATTTCTTGCTCCTAAATTCGGTGTAGGACTGTCTGTCCGCAAGATAATTGGCAATTCATTTTGTTGTTTGCGTTGGAAGAGATACTACTAAATTGCCCTAACCCCTTGTGGTGCATAGCGCGTCAACTGTTCCATGTGACCCAGTTGACGTTTCGCTGGCATAAATTGGTTTCGGAGAATGCAGTTGCCAGCATGCACCTCTTGCACATCCATGGCCACGAACATCGTCGTGGACGGGATTCGAACCCGAAACGCCGGTAGTCAAACATGAGACTGATGCCTCAACATATTGCGCTACCGGTCGCCCCAAATATAATATATAAGTTGGACAGAAGTGCTGAGTGGCTGACTGTGTCGAAGGTTTTCGACAGGTCAAGTGCCACCATAATTGTTCTGTGACATAAACGAGGTTGATTAAGGCCATTGTGAATACGAGTTGTAATGGCATCCAGGGAATCCTTCTGAAGCCGTGCTGGTGGTTTTCAAGCTGGATGTGGGCTGCAAGAACAGAGTGGATTAGTGCTTTGAGCGTTTTGGCAACTGGTGATAGAAGTGTAATGGGACGATAGGACTCGCCGAGTGTCGCTTTTTTCCAAGGTTTTAGATTGGGATAATTCTCCCTTTCTTCCAGAGTTCCCAAACGATCAATGATACGATGGATAGGTTGAATGTAGCTGTGAGGTATTTGATAGCTGATGAGTCGAGGTGTTTAAGCATTGCCATTGAGATTCCATCAGGTCCCAAGGCTTTCAAGTTGTGCGCTCTCCTGATTGCTGCAGCCTATTCGTCCGCGCTGAAGACATACATGTTGTCTACAGTTCGCTTATGGGAGGACGAGGAGATCCCAGACGATTGGCGCAGAAGCATCATTTTTCCAATTCACAAAAAGGGAGATAGACTGCGATGTGAGAATTACAGGGGCATATCACTAGTTTTTACGTCCTATAAAATTTTGACGAAAATTCTGGAAAATAGGATAAAACCGTACGCAGACCGAATCATTGGCGAATATCAAAGCGGTTTCAGACCTTGTCGCTCCACAACCGATCAGCTCTTCACAGGGTGACCGGTAGTGCAGTGTGTTGAGGTATCAGTCTCATGTTTGACTACCGGCGTTTCGGGTTCGAGTCCCGTCCACGACGACAACCTAGCACTGGAATACACTATTCGGGCTATGAACATGGACAATAGCAAGACGCTACCCATCAATACGACATAATTAGCAGCGTACGCCGGTGACATCAACATCGTGTCCCGAAGACTGGGCGACGCAGAAGAACTTGTGCATACGCTCGATACCGCTGCAAAAGAAGTTGGACTACGTATCAACGAGGGTAAAACTAAAATAATGATGCAATCGACGACAAGGACACCTGCACAACCGAGCATCAATGTGGGGGACCTCAACGTCGAGTTCGTGAACGACTTCATATACCTGGGCTGCAACTTGTCAAGGGACGCCAATGGAACTGACGAAATCAAGCGACGGATACAGTTAGCTAATAAAACTTTTTTTCTCGGATCTCCCCATAATGAAAGCGAAGCATCTGCACAGAAAAACGAAGCTCCGCGTGTACAAAACTATTATATGCCCAGTGCTATGCTATGACCGCGAAGCATGGACCCTAACTCAAGCCTCCAGAAACATGCTGGACACATTTGGACGTGAATGCAGAACGAGACGACGGGGCGAGCTGTCTAGAGGACCGAGATCTCGTTAGGAGAGCTCAGTATATGTGGACGCCGAACAGCTGCTGGGCTTCCAAGATTGGAGGACGCGGTCACGTGACCGAGATAATTGGCGGACAACGATCCAGGCGGCTAAGGCCCGACGTCGGGCTGTCGTGCCACGACGATGATGATGATGAGTTCGGTTACGGATCCTCCTGCGGATTATGCGCTTTTGTCAGTCTGGTGGCGGGACACCTCGTCACTTTCTATCCTGTATCTTACCTATACCTATTTGAATCGCCGATAGGTGCACATGAAGTGATCGGATACAGCGCCACTCTGTATTATATTAGCCCGGTCACACACTGTCAAACACGAACTCGAACTTTGTCTGAAGTGTCTTGAGCCATTCGTAGTAAATTTTAACACATCGCCTGAGGAAAGGTGACCGACCCACAAGTGAGTGGCTCGAGAAACTTCACACAAATCCACTGTCCATTGTCCAATGACCATGTTCGTGTTCGAGAGTGTGTGGCAGGGCTTAATCAAAACTTACTTACCATTTGCACTTGCTTATTCTCAACTGTGTACTAGTGAAACGATTGAGATAGAAAATAACGCAGAAAGAGGCAGGAACCAGCGGCAGCGAATCGAAATGGGCCAAGAGTATCCGATAGGTATCGGCGTGTATTTTTTCCTATCTGATTGAAGGTGTCGCGGCGTCCCGATTACTTTTAACGCGGATGTGTGCCGGCTCTAAAGCGGAAATCGACTCAGGCCTCTAGTAGATTATCGTTTTAAATATTGTAAAATAGTACTAAACATGTAAAACCAGTAATCTACTTGTGGTTCGGTATTTCAAATGTAATTTTTTGCAGTACTAGCCTGCCTGTGAACGAGTGTGGTAAAACACTAACCGACCTTTCGGAAGATGCTGCTGACGCTGGAACTGTAAGCAGTAAAGTTATTATTCATACCACCTCGTTCAAAATACTTTTCATTGTGCTTGGCATATTTTCGAGTTGGCCAGCAATTTCGCCGCAAGTAGGCGAAGCTCCCTGCATATTCTTCGAAAGCGAAGATCACCAGTACGAAAACACAGCGTCTAAATTTTATTTTTTACATATTTTTCCGTTGGCACCATCCCTTTAGTGTCATCATACACTGTCGAACTCCAACTCGAACTCGGACACGAACCCGGTACAAATGTAATCTGAATAGCTGAAGACACACACACACACTTCACATAAACCTGGAGAAAACCGGTCCACTTGTACCATGATCGAGTTCGACAGTGTATGGTGACACTTATAGGCATCTTGTTATTTTTAAGAAAAGGCACATTTTGATTTCACCGTAAGATAATTAATGTCTGGTAACCAGATGGAAAATAGATAGAATGGAAACCTTTAGAATGATATTTTGGTATGACCACATTACGTGCGTGTGTAAAAAATAAATGAAACCGGAAAATAGAGGGCTACGCCCGCAATCCGAGGGTTTTGTAGTGTCCCATGCCAATAGGAGATGAACTGTCCTACTCTTGGAGATGCTTAACCATTCATGTTAAGACGATTTGCAAATTGAAAGCTTGCGTAAAAAATATTGAAAATAAATTGTTTGAATAGTTATAGAAAGTAGAGTCAGCGACCAGCATACTTCCCCTCCCCCTTCCCTCCTCCCTCCTCTCCCACCAATATTTAACCTTTTGGAAATGGTTAACTCCAACTCGCTCTACGGAAAACAATATGCAAGTATGTTGTACTCGTAGTACAAGAGGACTGTTATTTGCATTTTTTGTATTTATGATATCAAAATGACCAAATCTAAATGAATATTACGTGATTATTACGAAACTTGGTGATATTATTGCACATGGTGTTGATTATCGTTAGCCATCAATATTTTCGACCTCGGATGAGTTTGAGAAATGCAGAGGTGTGCCAACTGTAACTATAGAAATATATATTATTAACCTTTTCTGATGAAATTTCAAAATTCTATTAATCTAGGTTTTCTACGCTAGTAAAATGCCACTTTTCTGTAAATTTTCATATTTCTAAGTATAACGGTCTCGAAATGCAAGGGGGGGGGGGGGCAAACTCGGATGACATATTGTCCCCTCTCTCTCTTTTCCCGTTTCTTTAAATTTGAAAAAAAAAAGTACAAAAATGGAATGTACTCCATGGTACCTTTCTTATGATACCCCACTTGCCTGTGCCAAACGAAAAAAAACGACCTTCATTTCCCCTCTATGGGGACCTCCCCTTAACGATTCGCTTTCTCCGGCGAATTGTAGTAATTCTACACATTCCTACAAAATTTCATGTATGTAGCTTCAGCCGTTCGTGAGATATTCCATGGACAGACGGACAGACATTTGACCGATTTCATAAGGGTTTTGTTTTTACTACAAACCCCTAAAAACAATAAATAATAATTTTCTTAATTTTCAACGAATCGTATAGTACTACTTGCCACGCAACCAACATATTGGGGCGACAACTGTCCCTCCTATAAATGGACCACCTGCTAAATGGACCATGGACCACAAGGAGACGATGCAATATGACTGGAATAGTACTTTGGAAAACTCCACAATCGGATCAACAGACTTTTTCCATTGGAGAGTAAATTATGTATGTACATGTGTGTACAGGAATAGTCCCGTTTACTGTCCGTTTGTTCGATAATTACGTATTTATAGTAAATCGAATTAGGTATTGTATTCTTGTGATTGTGTGTGTGCAAGAGTGCAGTTTTTTTGGTGAAAAATGGCAAAAAAAAAGATTGAGGTGATTAAACCATCTGAGGAGAAATATTGATCAGAAAGGAAGATAGCTGGAGAATTTCGAATAAGTAAAAGCCAAGCCCATAGGATCTTGATATCACGTGAAGAAATAAGAAAGAGCTTGATCATTTGAAACGAAAAAGGATTAACTTCGGGCGTTCATACGAAATGATTGATAGTGCAGCTTACAAGTGGTTTTGTCTGGGTAGATAAAAAGTAGACCTTATATCCACCCTATATCTGGAGTAGGCTTGCAACACAAAGCCTACAAATTGCCGAGAAATTGTGTATCGCCGATTTCATAGCGCCAAACGGGTGGCTTGAGTGATTAAAAGGATGTCACAATATCGTTTATCGTCGCGCTCGGCGGCCGTGGCCGTTCAGTCACCGCTCTATGATATTACATCTAGAGCTCGGAGTTTAAATCTCGGCACGACCAAAAACTACCTGTGGGTACTAATATAACTCCCACAATGCTCCGAGCTTGTCCGTATAAAGAAGGCACGGATAGGAGGTGCATGCTAGCAACTGCACTTCCGAAGAGTAGATATGCTATCGAAACGTCAACAAGGCATAGAAATGCTAGAAGTGTTGACACTGCTATGCTCTTGGAGGGGTCAAGGCAATTAACAAAAAAAAAAACAATATCGTTTTCACAACCATTAATGGTGAAGCCAAAGATGTCCCTTCGGATTTAGTTGTCGTTAACTTCGACGTAGAGTCGTTATTAGAGATAACCTGGCTAAATAACAGAACAGCCTAGATGACTTCGCAATTTTTTCTGAAGAAGAAGAGGATGGTGAAATGTAGCAAAAAAAAGTCGACGGCAGTATCAAAAAGTTATACTATTTCTTGATAACATGCGTTCGGTACAGCCAATTGATCACGCGATCATAAGAAGCCTTAAAACGCACTATCGCAAACTTTTCATGTGTCATAGTAGCAGATATCGATTAAGGGTGCTTCTGCTAAAGCCGTGACTAAGTCTATCACGGTTAGGTTAGGTTAAAAAGGCTGCTGTGTAGAACATAGCACACATAGACCACCAATGGGTCCGTTGTGATACCATAACGCCATAAGAGCCTAGTCGTCAAACCACCCGGAGCTATCATTAAAGCGATGTAGATGACCAGCGCTCACCTCTGTCAAGTCATCTAGACCAAGAAAGTAAAGGGAACCTAGAAAATCCTTTCTTCTACCGGCCAGAGCAGGGCAGGTGCACAGGAAGTGAGCTATTGTCTTCTCCTCGTCTCCATAGCTTCTGCCATGATCATTATACGGAATTGAAGACGCCTGGCATGCTCACCCATCAAGCAATGTCCTGCAACGATCCCCACATCTTCCTTAGATGCCTTCTCTCCAGAATCTGCAGCTCTGAGGAACGGCTAGGATTAAAAACCGGCCAAATTTGCCTTGTAAAATTTCGTGTAGTTCCATTCAGTCATCCGATATTAGCAGGATTTAGTGCGTTTGTCTTGATCAGCTGCTTACAAGCCGCAATCGGTATTTTGACAGTGCGAAAACACCCTATATCCACATTGGTGGTACCCACCCGAGCCAGCTCGTCCGCCCGGCAGTTACCGCTGAAACCACTGTGCGCTGGTATCCAGCACAAGGTGCTATTGAAAAAGTCGCTGAGCTCCTTGAGAGCAGAGCGGCACATCACTATGGTTTTCGAAGTAGAAAGTGCAGTGTCCAGGGAGGGATCACGGTAGTAGACGCTTGTGTTTGGTTGAAGACTGCATGGAACGAAGTAAGCAAGACTACAATTAAAAATTGTTTCACACATAGTGGACTTCATTTTCCGTCAAGTTCATTTTGACATCTGAATCATGGTCCTTAAATTGAGAAAATGAATTTCTTAATTCACTCGTAGCTACGAATGAAGAAGATGAAATCCTCCATGTGTCCGATGATGATGCAGTTGACGATAAGGACGATTCAGCTACAATAGATTATCACGAGGCAGCTAATGCTTTAAATCGTCTTAATTTTTTTTGCAATTGACAACGGCTTAGGTGAACTTTGGATCGATTTGGAAAAAAGTAACCAAAGTCTCACGAATGCCAAAAATGTATGTAAGACCAAAAAAATCGGTTATTTTTTCTGACACTTATTCTTTTGAATAATATAATGAATAATATTGACATTGAATAATATTCAAAAGAATAAGTGTCAAAAAAAACGTTTTTTTTTGGTCATACATAATTTAAGTTTGATTTTGTATTATTTCAATGCGTGTACTGTTAATTATGAAGAATACATGTCTATGTACAATAGTATATTGCGTATGATTTTCCTAATATTATACACTTTTTGGTTATCCCTTATTTGTAATCGGACCACCCGCTAATCGGACCAATTTTGTTCGGTCCCGTCAGTGGTCCAATTAAACAAGTTTGATTGTATTAACATTTTATAGCTTGGTTCAATGAAATGTGCCGTGCCTGTGCATGTGTATTCTTTTTAGGGATAGTTCTGAAACAAGCGTCGCGTCGGCTCGAATGAATTATTATTGTAAAAATATCCAGTGCACAAGCATTTTTAACCCAAATTCTCTATGAATATGAAAGAGGACTCTTAAAGCATGACGCTTTCAAGAAGACTCCCATCATTGCCCCGCGGAGAAGTACTTAAAAGAACCAAGGCACACTATTTAATGCGGTTTGAATAATTCTAAAAATATTTCATAAATGTTATTCGAAACTAGAAAAGCGACTAAATGCTATCTCTAGTATGTATAGGTAGAGTAACCATAGACGTAAGTTTAGTTCTTCAATTAAGCTGGCCTGCAAATTATATTTTTTCAACTTTAGTACGCCAAGTACTGCAAAATTACGAGTATCTATACGAACGAGCATGTGGATTTTGTCATCGCTTCATAAAAGCGTCGGTGCAGCAACGGGGAGGTTTTCGCTACGAGACAATTTACTTAGTTTGACAATGTTTATGTGAGAAATATGACAGGTTAGTGCAAGTATAATCAGACGATTAAATTTATCAGTGGGATCCACTTTCAACCTTCTTTAGATACAAGGCTTGCTAGAAGGATGGGATGTTAATTGATATTTAACTGTGTAAATTATTGTGTTCAATAAAATACTATGGACATCATTAAATATACGATTAACATTTTGGAAGCTAGAATGTTATATTTGAACTTTAAATAATACACTATTAGGAAAAATAACGCCTACAGAAATGTATTGTCACATTATGCTTGCCAGATAGTTTTTCTGGGGCGAAAAGATTCCTGAGAAAATTTTCACCAATTACATAGAAGCCATTGTATGTAAAACATACCTTTTTCTATAACATAAATGGGCAATATAATTTAATAAATCTGCTACGGTTTCTTCCATCCACTTGATGATCAGACTAATGATGGAAGTCGTTTATATGATTTGTATCGGCAAATATAATTTCCGTTAATTATAAAATTTTCGAAACTCTGGGACTTCAAAACAAACCAGTGTATTTCATTTTCAGTTCAATTCATTACCAAACACCGCATACGAATGTTCACTCATACTTGTAAAATGCAGGGACTACGTTTACATTTTTCGTACTCATTCTAGAATGTAACTTTTGAAAAAAAAGCCAGTAAACTCTAAGCTTACGTGAATACTAAAGCGGGAGAAACGGGATTACATAGGTAAAAACATTTACTGAAATGTTAATGATTGCGAATGTGGAGTTAAAACGGGACGATGCCATCATGTGAAATAAATTACAGCTGAATTGAATAAATGTGTACCTTGCTACAAATTTACAACCTGTTCGTGTTAACTATCCGGACTGCTGGAAAATTCAGAGATAAGTAATCATTACACCGACGCGAAAAAAATTGTAGCGGCGGAAAAATTCGTTTTCACCTTCTCTAATCAGAAATCACTGCTCGTTGTGGATTTTGGTATTTCTTATTGGTCCACATATTTAAGAAAACGTTTAAGTGGTTAACTCAGAAACAACAACAAAATAACTTGCAAACAATAAATGAAACCGGGAAGCAGAGGGCTTCGCCCGCAATCCGAGGGTTTTGAAGTGTCCCATGCCAATAGGAGATGAACTGTCCTACTCTTGGAGATGCTTAGGTTAAGATAGCACACATAGGCCACCTAACGGCACGTTGTTATATCTACCAGGATAAAAACCTATCCCATTGAAATTACTATTCATTGAGCCAGCCAGAGCTGGTAATGAACCGACAAAGCCTGAGCAGGGTCATGCCAATTAGCTCTTCCAAATGAAGGAAGAAAGAGTCCTCCAGAAAGACCCGCCTCTTCGCAGCCAAGACAGGACAGGTGTATAGAAAATGGAGGGTACTCTCCTCCTGGTCACCATCCTCGCAGCTTCTACAGGAGTCATTTTAGGGTAGGCGAAGTCTTCTTGTGTGCTCCCCAATGGGACAGTGCCCAGTGATATCATTCACCACCACACCAATGTCCTTCCTGATAATGTTGCAGCAGAACGGTCGGGGTCCTCTGTGGGCCATAACCTTTTCATGATTTGACATGCACCGTTCTCAGTCCGTCTAGCGCTCACTTTATTTTTCGCGTTAGAGTTGATAATTTGCTTGATTGCGAAAGCCACTCGGATGTCCCAACGACCATCCTCAATTGCCCCAGTCGTCCCAGCCCGAGCAGGCATAAGCATTGTGACTTGGAAACCAGCACAATGTAATTTCAAAGTAACGCTGCATCTCGTCAAGAAGCGATCGACAGTTCGTAACCGTCTGCGATATCGACAGAGCAGATTTAAGTGATCGAACTGCAATCTGACTGTCAGTGTAAATAGTGAGTTTCCTACAAATTGTGACATTATATCCCAGCCAGGCGATGTCACAAAACTTTAACCAAATATATACTTAGGAGAGATATAATCCGTATATGCAGGTAGGACAAGATTATTCAAAATAGCAGAGTAACCGTAGGTTATCGCACACCACTGACCGGTCTCGCGAAGTCGCAATGCTATAATCGCTGCTTGCTGTTCAGAAAAAATATCGAGTGGTAAAAGATTTAGAAGCACATCCAGGCCAGCTGATGGAGTGGATCTGATAGCCCCGGTTGCATCAATCGTTGCCAATCTTTGCACCTTCCCCAGTAGAGTCCTGTGGGTACCCATTCTAAGCGCCGTCCACCAAACAAGAATGCCATGCAAAAGAATATGCCGAAGAACTGATGTGTACAGAAACAAAACCACCTTCGGCTGTAGTCCCCAGTTCCGATCTATCGCCTTCCTGCAGGTGTAGAGTGCCATTGTGGCTTTGTCAAGATAGAGTTGCTTAACCATTCATGTTAAGACGACATTGCAAATTGCAAAATTGCATTAAAAAATATAAAAAATAAATTGTCTGAATAATTATAGAAAGTAGAGTGAGCGATCAGCCTCCCTCCCACTCCTCTCCCACCAATCTTAACCCTATCATAAATGGTTAACTCGCTCTACGTAAAACAATCAACACCAGACCGAAGCGTATATACCTTACACTTGTGCAGACCCAAAAACATCAAATACATGACAGCCACATGCATTGAAATTGTGTAGCGGACGGTTTAGTGGGCATCCGAAGATGCCCGTGGGGACGGAGCCTAAGGTAGCATAATTGACCGTCAAGGTCGGGCCGTGCCATCTGGCGAAGAAAAAGTCCCCTCAACGAGCTAAGCAACGGCCTATGCTTGCTGTAGCTCAGTTCGGGAGATGTGGGCGGGGTTTTCGCCGCTCGTTGCCCCTGTCCTTTACGTATTAACAAAAATTCAGAGGCCTGGGAAAGACAACACAAACAGGGGAGGTAAAAATGGGGAATGAAAAAAAAATAGTCGATAAGGATGGAATGGTTGGCGGACGGATCAAACGCCCACGCGTTCGCACCTGGGTCCGGGTGTAATGGGACCCTCGGCCTCTGGTTTCGTACCACCAACAGATCACTACTCATCAGGTGCTGCTTCGATTTGCCGGTGGGAGCAGCACTACCAGACCATAATATGGTTCATTACAGGTGGTTCATTACAATTTTTTGGTTTGGGCAGAAGTTAGCCGATGAAGATACGATGAAAGAACATTTGTAGGGAAGGCGGACGCCATTTGAGACGAGTGAGTCTTTTTTACCACAACTTTATGGGGTAGATAGGATCGGACCCATTCCCAAAATCGATTAACTAACCCACATTACAAATATTTGACCAAAATTTCAAGTCGCTAGCTCCATTCTATGGGAAGTTACCATATATTTGAGTTATCATTTGTAGGGGAGGTAGGCGTTCTTTTGGCCCGATCATGACTAATTGAAAAACCTGTCAACTGGATTCTTTGACATTTGGCCAAAATTTTAACTTGCTAGATTTACTCTATCGAAAGTTATCACCTATTCGAATTATTATTTCGAGGGGAGGTAGGGGCTGCTTTTGTCGGATCTTGCCTATTTTCAACACCAACTAACTAAATTTTACTACCAACACTCTACTAAATTTTCAACTCGCTAGTGTCATTCTATCGAAAGTTATCGTAGTTAAAGGAATATTTAATTTTTTGAAATTTGTAGGGGAAGGAGGCGTTCCTTTGGTCTGATTGCGCCCATTTTACCAAAACGAAAGCAGTTTCTCATTTGAAGGTTACATGCCAAAAACAGTTGGCGAATATAAAATCAAGGCGGATTCAATTTATTTAACTTGGCACCAAATGAATTAAAACATTTCCTTCTGTACATACTATATATTCAAAATGAAACGTAAATTTCTTAGTTTAAGTTGGTGATCTTTCTAATGAATATAAAAGTATTATATTCATTATTATAGTAGTCCGGATGGCGCAGCGGTTAGTACGTTCGCCTTCTACGCACTGGGCCCCGATTCCTACTGAATGCGGTAGTTTTCGATAAAAAAGAGGATCTACGTGTCGGACTATGAGCCCACTCAGCTGTTAAATGAGTACCCATTTATGAGGTTAATGACTCGGTTGAGCTTGTTGCTGATCACACACCTCTGCACAAGACCGTCACGATCTAGAAAATGAGCTAAAAATGCTAACTCATCTTGAGGCCAACGTTCGAATTGGACTGTTGCGCCAGCTATTTAATTTTTTAATTCATTATTATATTTATTACAAATATTAAAAATATATCTATATTATACAATTTTGTTGAATTGCTGTTGATTTTAATTATTTTATTTATCTATTGATAAATAAATAATAGGTAGGCCTACTGGGGAAACCTCTCTAAAAAAGCCCGTCTCATGTTGTACATAACCTTTCATATTTGTTTGAAATTTTAAAAATTGAACCCTAATCACGAAGTTTGGTTTAATTAATAGTGATTGTAATATCTAAAAATACATATTAATAATGCAATTTACGGTATTAAATGCCTGTGCGCGGAAAGTAAAATAGCTTAAAAACGTGGTGATGTATGAGGGCTGCTCCATATATTGTATTTTACGCCAAAAAACAAAGACAGTAATTTAATCATTAAAAATCGCTTTACTGTTTTTTAAAATATTCTCCTTTATGATTAATACACTTTTCAATGCGTTCGAACCATTTGCCGAAACAATTTTTCCATTCCGATTTGAACGCATTAACGGCTTCTTCTGGCGTCGCAAATCGTTGACCACGCAGTTTATCTTTGATGTACGGGAACAAAAAGAAGTCATTGGGTGCCAAATCAGGACTGTACGGCGGATGACCCATCAATTAGACGTTTTGAGTGCTCAAATAATCAGTTGTTTGACTAGATGTGTGAGAGCTCGCATTGTCATGGTGAAGAATAATTCGACGGCGATTGTTTGTTTTCCTTATTTTTCTGAACACTTCCGGTAAATAAATGGTCATGTACAATCAGAATTGACCGTTCTACGTTGCTCAAGCAGTACCGTGGCGACATGATCAGTTTTTCCAAAGAAACAGGTGACCATTTGCTTTGCAGTGCCTCGAGCAAGAACAACTTTTGTTGGATTTGGCTCATCTTGAAAGACCCACACAGTCGACTGTTGTTTACTTTTGGGTTAGTAAAGTGTAGTAAGGGGCTCTTTGTAAGAAAATTACCGTTAGTTTTCAACTGATAGGTTTTATTTTTCAGCCGAGTATAAGATTAGCCTCGCGAGCAATCTACCAAAGCTACAGCTTTTCATGTTTATTTCATCGGGAGTTATAGATACATTTAATTATTTTACATATGTATGGGAGGCAGGCTTTCTCTTGGCCTGATCATGTCCATTTTCAATACCAACCTACTAGATCATACTGCCAACATTTGATCAAAATTTAAAGGCTCTAGCTTCATTCTGTCGAAAGTAATCGTGCGAACGGACAGACAGACAGACGGACAAACAGACAGGCAGACAGACGTGGTTAAATCGAATAAGGAGGTGACCCTGATCATTTATGTATATATGTATATATATAGTACATTGCTATGCTATACTTCCGGAGCCTCTTTTAAAATATTACACATTTTCGTCGTGACAAAAACACACTTATAAAGTCTAGGGTATAAAAAGAAATGATGTCCAATATTAATTTGTGAAATGATGAAATTAAAGGTCGATTTTCTATCAGTTGAACAGGGCGTCAAAATATTGTAGCTAGGACCGGCGCTGTAAGTCTGTGTATGTTTTATGGAATTCAACGTTTTTTGTATTGTAGTCCAGGTAAAAAATAAGACACGTGAAATTTATAGAGAATGTCCGGAAAATATTTTTATATTTAAAAAAACTCACATTATCACAATCAGAGGCCTTTTTTTACATAGTATGTTTCGTGAAAAAAAAACCAAAAAATAGGGAAAAATGGCTATACCTATAGAATAATTTCTCTGATTTGTTGATGGGATACATTTTAAACATTATCGAATTAGTTCATTTAATGTTTTAACTAGCGTTTCTTTCTACATAGTTATAGTATATTTTTATGTGTATATTTTATTTGGAAATTGTCTTGATGTAGATGAGAGTCAGATGCTTATGAATTCGTAGAAAACATATCAATTTTTTTAAGCTGCATTTTTAATGAAAAAAATATTTATTGAAAATTACAAGAACTTTCCGAATTCTTTCAAACGCGTGCAATAATTAGCATAATTAATATATCATATTATGGAGCCCTATAAAACTTAAGTCCCGGGTCCGGATTTTCTCTCGACGACCCTGTGTGTGTATTAACGCAATCGTATTCTCTTAATTCCTTTGTACTTTCTTTAAATATTTCAAAAGTTAAATACGACGAAAGACGAAAAGACTGGTATGTACGTACATACATACATCGTTCATTTGTTTCTAAACATCAGTGATCGATTACGAAAACAGATAAATTGACATTTATCTTAATTGAGCAATTAGCTACGTCCAATTAATTAATTCACACAAACTTGAACTTGTGATGAGAATTTATTTTAAATGGACAAAGGTTACGTTTGTGGAATTGTAACCGATAAGGATCAAAATAATTGTTGCTCGTTAAGTTTGTATTATTGAAACATTTCTGGAAAAATTGGTGGCATTTATTTGATCTCTAAAAGAAAAGATCTTAATTTATTGAAGATCAAGATATTGATGCATAAATAATCGTAATATCTTAAAAGTGACAGGCATAATACTTCGAAGCTCGGAACTTAATAATTCGAAGTTTAAAATTAGCTTTAAATTGTTTAGTTTTGGTTTTCAAAATTGAGGGAATCGGTCCCACTTTTTCCAGCTTAGCGTACAATATGCATTTTTTTCTGTAACAAAACTCATTTTATTAGACTATAAGTATAGTTTCGCACTGCGATGTTCCCAAACCATCGCATTTAGACCCTTTTTTATTATTGAGGTAATCGTTCCCACTTGTATGAACTTAACCTATAATATGCACTTTTTTTTCTCTATTAAAAATCGTTTTATTAGAATATATTATACTTTTGCACTGCGATGTTTCCAGAACATTATACAGGGTGTTCGAAAATTGGCACATAAACGCACTGGCACGTGATTCCCCATGCAATTTCCAGCAAAAAATACTAAAGAATATCTTTTTCGAGTTCTTAACCCTTTAGCTGAAACAGGCATTTGCATTTTTTATGAGAGTTGCCCACCTCTCATTACTAAAACACAATATTTGGAAAACTACGCTAGCTACCACGCTGAAACACGTCAATCGTAGGCAATACGTCGTTCTAAAATACGAAATTTATTTGGTGGAAATCAGACAATTGTTATATATTTGTAAACAAAAATGTTTGTATTGCTCCGAAAATAACAAATTTTTTTACACCGTAATTTTTTGGAATTGTTGCATACGTAATGTTCGTCCCGTTTCCGAAATTAATTCTGTATTTTATTATGATCAAATCGTGTTAACATCATTTCAT
This sequence comes from Chloromyia formosa, assembly GCA_964017055.1. Taxonomy (NCBI): domain Eukaryota; kingdom Metazoa; phylum Arthropoda; class Insecta; order Diptera; family Stratiomyidae; genus Chloromyia; species Chloromyia formosa. The sequence continues at coordinate 57,355,522 of OZ024818.1, forward strand.
CCTATTTTTTAATTTCTGGCAGGTATGTGGCGTACATTAGAACGTCGTGCCCTACGCCGATTTTATATTAGTAAGACGGCAATAACTGAATAGAACTCTCAAATAAATATTTGATCTCAACTAGTATCTTACCCTTATTTCAAAAATGTATCCCATAAAAATCAGAGGAATAGTCTGTTGGTTGTACGTATGTAAAATGCAAATTTTTGTTTTTATTGTTTAAAATCTTACCCTATTATCAAGTTTTCTGGAACTTTCGTAATCATAATGTACAGATTTTATTTCAAAAATCGAATCTCTGCTTTCTTGTGGTCAAATCGTGCTTAGATCATTCCAAACTAATTTTTTTTTCTGTTCTGGCAGCTGCGGGTGTATGAATGAAAATCATTTATGTTGAAAATTCACATTTTTTAATTAAAAAAGTCATACTACTATACATTAAAGTACATACTCGTAATTTTCCAACATAGCCTTGGCGGGTGTTAATAATGAATTATTTTGAATGCAATATGTTTTTGTTTTTGGTTTTATTTGATTTCGTAATAAGTGGAAGAGTAATGCTTAGTTTCCCGAAGAGAGCACAACATAAAAACTTAACTTCAAGATAATTCTTAATTAACACCCGCCAAAGCTGCGTTGGAAAATAAAGTACGAGTATGTATCATACTTTAATGCAATACGAAATATTTAAGGAAAAACTGTGATCTCTGGATTTAAACAAATGGCGGGCCCGCAACTGTCAAACAATCAGAAATTAGGGTGAAATGATATAAGCACGATTAAACCATATACCCCAGTCAGAAAGACTTTCTAGATAAAAATGTCGGTACCATAGAAATGAACTATGTGGTTTTGTTTAGACTACTTAGAAACTAAAGATACTAAAAGTCCCAGAACCTACGAGGTGTGGAAAAGGGAGGCGGGGACTATTATATCTAGTACCTGTGGACAATACACGCTTTACTTATGATCCTAAACTCATCAAAAATTATGAAGAACTCTGAGCACATGTGGGTGGGCCAAATACAAGTTTCTTTTTAAAAATGCAATAAAATGAACAAAATTAATTTTTTTTTCCATGTATTATGGTTTCATTAGTAAGAGCAAACATTCCCATTAATGATGAAACACAACTTCGTTCAAGTGGCCGCCTCGGCTGGCTTCGCAGTAGCGCATTCTGTCATTTCAATTTTCCAAGACCATGTCGATGGTTTCGGGCTGTAGCTCACGGATTGCTTGGATGATATTGGCCCTAAGTGCTTGAATCGTTTCTGGATTGCCGGCATAACATCGGTCCTTCACGGTTCCGCAGAAAAAAAAAAGACCAAAGGGGTCAAATCGCAGCTCCGAGGCGGCCAATTGACATCGCCAAGATGGCTGATAACACGATTTGGGAATTTTGTGCGTAAAAGATCGATTGTGGCATGGCGCCATCCTGCATGAACCAGAGGTCGTCCAAATCCATGTCTTCAGTAAAAAAAAATCGGATAACATGGCTCTGTAACGTTCACCGTTGACCGAAACGTTGTTCCCAGCCTCATTTTCGAAGAAAAATGGTCCAATAATGCCAGCACTCCACATTCCACAATCTGCACCAAACTGTCACTCTCTGGATGCATTGGCTTCTCGACAATAACGTGCGGGTTTTCCGAGCCCCAGATGTGGCAATTTTGTTTGTTAACGTAGCCTTCGAGATGAAAATGCGCCTCGTCAGAAAATATGATTTTTTCGCCCAAAATCGTTGTCCAATTCAAGCTGCTCTAAGGTCCAAACTGCGAGGCGATAACGAAGCGGATGGTCGTGCGCCTTCAATTGCTGAGTCAATTGGACCTTGTAAGCGAATAATCCGATATCTTTGTGCAGAATTCTCCTCAGGCTAGTGCGTGAAATGTTGAGCTGTTGAGATCGATGGCGAGTTGATGTTCGTGGAGTGAGTCTCACACTCTCGGCTAAAGCAGCCACATTCTCGTCTGTGCGCACACCGTACGACGACGGGGACTATGCGTTTTGTCCACTAGCATGCCAGTCTCACAGACTTTTTGCACAAACTTGCGTACAGTAGGCGCGGTGGGTGCTTCATTTCGGCCAAAACTTCTTTTCAAAAAACGCACTGTTTGGGCTACACAGCACTCACTTTGTAAATAAGTTTTCAATATTTCCCAACGTTGTTCAAGTGTAAAGCGACTCATTTCTTTCTGCGGAGGTACGATACTGACTTTCTGTCAAGATTTCGAGCGGGAAACAGCTTTCACTGTCAAAATAACCTATGATTTAAAAAGAAACCACTAGATGGCCCACCCAGCTTTATTTCAAGTGAAGTAAGTAAGGTTATTGCTAAGTGATAGTTGACATATTATATTTAGTACATGAGAGTTGCCAACATTAATGGAACATCCCCCGAATTCAATACATAGGTGTCCTTGGACGAAGAACATAAGGAGTTTTCCTAGTCACGGCTCTTGGGTTGCGTCTTTGCTGTGCGGGTGTCGAAGACTCAGCGGGTGTAGGTGGATGATCTCATTGTGCACTCGGTGATGGCGTCGAGATCTCATACAATGTTCTAACGTCCATTAGTACTTCAAATGATTCAGGAAGCGGTGAAGGGTGTAACTGATTTGCGTGGACACGTTGAACCCGTCCGTTGGATGCAACATTTTACACCACAGTCCCCTATATAAAACTGTTGCAGGCTTCCAGTGTCCCTTTGTTATTAACTCGACTGACACTGCTTGACCCACGTTGAATTACCGTTCAACTACTGTACGTTTTTTGTTAAAATGCTCTTCCATGCACGCATTCAGTTTCTGCGGGTTACGTTTAGTTGGTAGAACAGAGCTGATGGGCAGTGTGATTCTGCGTCCGAACATCAACTTCGCTGGTGATTTGTTGTATGGTGCGTTATCGTTTGGTGTGGCACGATAAGCACGAAGGAATGTGTTAATGGTAGTGTCACAAGTGTTCCCATTGGCCTTGAGTTGACTCGTTTAAATTTATCCACAAACAGTTCTGCTAACCCATTGCCTTGTGGATGATAAGGAGGGGTGCAAACATGGTTGATGTTCTCCCCTTCACCGAAAGATTTAAACACCTCACTGGCGAATTGTGGTGCATTGTCGGTTACGAGAGTCTTCATGTTGTCAAATCGTGAGCAAACTGAAGCTATGGCTGCGGCTGCGACGGTGGCAGTTTTCATTGACATTCGAATGAGTTCCGGTCACTTACTGTAAGCGTCGACCATTATCAAAAGCCAATTGTTGCCAATTGGTCCTGCAAAATTTACGTGCACTCGATCCCATGGTTCTCAAAGAATCGGTGAAGATGATAGAGTAGTTTTCGTTGGCATTTTTGCAGCCCGTTGCACTGTTTTACCAATGATGCGATGTCCTCGTCAATGTCGGGCCAGTAAACGTACCATCTCGTCAACGCTCTCATCCGTGTTATGCTCGGATGCGCCTCATGAAGCTGCTCCACGATCTCTGTGCTGATGGGATAACTGTCCTGTCCCTGAAAGTCAGACAGCCATTGACTAATGCGAGCGACTCTTTAATGTTATAATAAAGTCGTATTTCTGTCACGGTGATGTCTTTCAATGATACTACTCAATTGCCGTAACCCCTAATGGGGCAAAGCGCGTCAACTGTTCCATGTGGCCCAGTTGACGTTTCGTTGGCATAAATTGCTTTCAGAGAATGCAGTTGCCAGCATGCATCTCCTGCACATCCATGGCCATGAACGTCGTCGTGGACGGGATTCGAACCCGAAACGCCGGTAGTCAAACATGAGACTGATGCCTCAACACACTGCACTACCGGTTGCCCCGAATCGTGAGCAGTGGCATCCTGAATTTGAGAATACTTAATGGGTAAGCGTCGATTTATTTCGCTAACAATCACTTGATCGATGGTTGTCTCTGCGCTGATTGATGCACGAAATCATCATCCTCTCGGTTTTGTTGCGATATGAGCCTGGAGAGCACGTCCGCATGTCTAAGCTCATCTATTGTCGTGTACTTACTATCGAAGTTGTAGGCTAGAAGAATGAGAGCCCAACAACGTTGAGTCCGATTAGCCACATGCGTCGGAATTCCCTTTGTAGAACCAAAATCGATAAAAGCCGGCGATGATCTGTGAAGATTGAGAATTTGTGCCTTCATAGATCCATCCGGTAGGTGTGATAAGCAACCCCACCGACACCTGTTTGCGATGCATCAGCTGCGACGATAATGGGAAGACTTGGGTCATAGTGGGTCAAAAGCAAATCCGACGAAAGAATTGTCTTGAATTTATCGAACGTCTCTTGACACTGCTTGGTCCAGTTGAATTTTGCGTCTATTTTGAGTAGCTGATCTAACGGTGATCGCATTGAGCTCATTGACTGAATAAATTTTGAATAGAATGTGATTGCTCCCAAGTATGAACGAAGCTAACTTACATTCTGTCGCGGATGCATTGATTTGATAGTCTCAATCTTCTCCGGATCTGGTCTCTGTCCACTCTGATTAATGATTACTCCCAGATAACAATTTTTGACTTGAAGAAAAATTGAATGACTGCAATCGCTTGACAATTTCCTTCAACGTAGCCGTGTGTTCTTCAAGGCTATGTGTGGGTTCAGAAGATACTGAGCAACTTCTGCTCAACTGATCATGATCAATTGATCACCGAGCAAGAAAAATTTCTGCTCACCGCTCGCACTTTTCTTCTTCTTCTTTCTCCTTGACTTTCGTATGAAGTATGTGTGACAACGAGAGTCGCGTTCAGCAGGCACAGACTGCATAATTGACAAGTTCCGGAACTGCTTGCGAGTAGTTCGTGCTCTTCGGTAAATTCTGAACGCAGGCTATGTGTCGCCAGCAAAATGTTGTCGAAGCAGGTGATTACGTGAGGAATTCCTGTTAGCACTGTGTCCATTGTTTGCTGGAATATCCCCTCAGCTGCTTTAACGCCTGGGCAAAGTCCGTTAAAGGTGAACAAACCTCTGTGCTGATGGGATAACTGTCCTGTCCCTGAAAGTCAGACAGCCATTGACTAATGAGAGCGACTCTTTAATATTATAATAAAGTCGTATTTCTGTCACGGTGATATCTTTCAATGATACTACTCAATTGCCGTAACCCCTAATGGGGCATAGCGCGTCAACTGTTCCATGTGGCCCAGTTGACGTTTCGTTGGCATAAATTGCTTTCAGAGAATGTAGTTGCCAGCATGCATCTCCTGCACATCCATGGCCATGAACGTCGTCGTGGACGGGATTCGAACCCGAAACGCCGGTAGTCAAACATGAGACTGATGCCTCAACACACTGCGCTACCGGTCGCCCCGAATCGTGAGCAGTGGCATCCTGAATTTGAGAATACTTAATGGGTAAGCGTCGATTTATTTCGCTAACAATCACTTGATCGATGGTTGTCTCTGCGCTGATTGATGCACGAAATCATCATCCTCTCGGTTTTGTTGCGATATGAGCCTGGAGAGCACGTCCGCATGTCTAAGCTCATCTGTTGTCGTGTACTTACTATCGAAGTTGTAGGCTAGAAGAATGAGAGCCCAACAACGTTGAGTCCGATTAGCCACATGCGTCGGAATTCCCTTTGTAGAACCAAAATCGATAAAAGCCGGCGATGATCTGTGAAGATTGAGAATTTGTGCCTTCATAGATCCATCCGGTAGGTGTGATAAGCAACCCCACCGACACCTGTTTGCGATGCATCAGCTGCGACGATAATGGGAAGACTTGGGTCATAGTGGGTCAAAAGCAAATCCGACGAAAGAATTGTCTTGAATTTATCGAACGTCTCTTGACACTGCTTGGTCCAGTTGAATTTTGCGTCTATTTTGAGTAGCTGATCTAACGGTGATCGCATTGAGCTCATTGACTGAATAAATTTTGAATAGAATGTGATTGCTCCCAAGTATGAACGAAGCTAACTTACATTCTGTCGCGGATGCATTGATTTGATAGTCTCAATCTTCTCCGGATCTGGTCTCTGTCCACTCTGATTAATGATTACTCCCAGATAACAATTTTTGACTTGAAGAAAAATTGAATGACTGCAATCGCTTGACAATTTCCTTCAACGTAGCCGTGTGTTCTTCAAGGCTATGTGTGGGTTCAGAAGATACTGAGCAACTTCTGCTCAACTGATCATGATCAATTGATCACCGAGCAAGAAAAATTTCTGCTCACCGCTCGCACTTTTCTTCTTCTTCTTTCTCCTTGACTTTCGTATGAAGTATGTGTGACAACGAGAGTCGCGTTCAGCAGGCACAGACTGCATAATTGACAAGTTCCGGAACTGCTTGCGAGTAGTTCGTGCTCTTCGGTAAATTCTGAACGCAGGCTATGTGTCGCCAGCAAAATGTTGTCGAAGCAGGTGATTACGTGAGGAATTCCTGTTAGCACTGTGTCCATTGTTTGCTGGAATATCCCCTCAGCTGCTTTAACGCCTGGGCAAAGTCCGTTAAAGGTGAACAAACCTTTATGTGTATTGGTGGTCAACAGCTTTCTCGACTCTTCATCCATCTCTAGTTGTAAATAAGCATCAGATAAGTCAATCTGGCTGAAGATTTTACAACCAGAGAGTGATGCAAAAATCAAATCTGGAGTCGGTAAAGGATATTCATGGGGTTCGAGATTATCATTCAATCCAGTTGAATAATCTCCACACAGCCGGATATTCCCGTTGGGTTTACGGACGACGACAATCGGAGCAGCGTAGCTACTGAATTGAACGGGTGGAATGATGCCAGAGTTTTGTAGTCTGTCCAATTTTTCTTCGACCTGTGCCATGACATGGAAAGGCACTTGTCGTTTTGGCTTGTACTCGTATATTGGTAATGCGTTCTTCTCGAGGTTCAGATGCACCTTGATTTTGTCACAACAACCCATGGTTGATGAGAAGATTGTGGGGAATGTGGTCTGAATATATCCAATAAACTTGTCAAAACTTTGTTGCGAGCTGGATGCTACGGATATCTCGGATATGTTTGCAGAACGTTGTAGGAGCTCGTTCCCAGAGACCAAACTGATCTATCCATTCGATGCCGAAAAGATTTGTGTCGGTTTCGGTGACGAAACAACGTGTCAGATTTTTATAAGATAAATTTTTAAATGATGGTAAGGGAGAGTCGAGATTAGGTGTTTATTTTAGAGTTCTAGATTGTGTAGTTTTTCGGTTATTGAATTTTTTAGCAATGTCTAATCGGCGTAGTGCATGACGTTCTAACGCACAAAAAAACCTTTTTCTTATATTCAAAGGGTAATAACTGCCAGAAATTGAAAAAAGAATAGGATAGCATCATGTTAACACGATTCGATCATAAAAATAAAATCGAGAATTAATTTTTGAAACAGGACAAGTGCATTACGTATGCAAAAATTAAAAAAAAATTTGAAAAAAAAAAAATATATCTTCGGAGCAAAACAATAATTTTGACTTTATAAATTTATAAAAATTAAACAGATTGTTGGATTTCTACCACATAAATTTTGTATTTTAAAGCCATGTATTGGCTGCGATTGACATTTTAGCGTGGTAGCTAGCGCATTTCTCCATATATTGTGTTTTTAGTAATGTGAGGTATGCAATTTTCATTAAAATCAATATGTTTGCATCAGCTAAAGGAAAAAATAATCCTTGTTGGAAATTGCATGGGAAATCATAGAGCAGCGCGTTTATACGCCAATTTCCGGACATCCTGTTTAAATTTCCATTTTAAAAATTTATACTAGGCCAGTCAAATTAAGCCAATTTTGGGGCTTATTAATAATAATGAGGGAAATATCTGGAAATAATTTTAATCCCTTCTATAGATACTGAGTACATAAAAACTGAGTTTGCACGGTCGTAGAAGGTGAGCTTAACTTTTGGAGGGCGAAAATCCAAGAAATTTGAGTCCTTTTTTCAATATTATCGTTATAAATCCTAAACGGTGCCTCGGGTCGAAAAACCGAGCAGGAGTAAATTAAAGACTGTTGAGTTCTGCGTTTAATGCACTGCTCAAAGTTGAAATTCGGTTCAGAAGCGTAGTCAAAATCGATAGTCAAAAAATGACAATTTTTTAGGCTCCCAAGAAAAATCACACTTTTTCACTTTTCAAGCTCACAGATCTTTGCAACGGAAGCTCCAATTGGAAAAACTTAACTGCAAAAGTTGAAGACAATTTTATTGTGAGCCTAACGTGGCCAATATTTTTCAATTCGGGCCACTTTTAGAGTAGCTATTAACCAAAATTCAAAAATGAACGCTCATCGATTTATACCTTAAAAGCTCTATCTCGGTAAGTATAACAGCTAGAAGTTTTATTTTAGTCCCAAATTATAGATAAATTACTCCAGTTATATAAAGTTTTACAAGATCTTTCTTGTGAGACCAATTTAGGAGATACTAAAAAGAAAAAGGACAAGCCAAACAATTAGGCACATTTTTAACATGGTGGTGGAGTCCGTGGTGTTACGGGGGAAATAGAAAACTCGAATTTTTAAGCAATGTACAAACTCAAACAATATATCAAAAATCGAAACTACCCTAATTAAAGCAACCAATGTAATAACGATTTGACTGACCAAAGTAATTTAACCTTTGCAAAATCACCGACTTTCTTTTTAAATAAAAACGAAATTACTCAAAAACTATACCCGCTAGCATATTCTAGTAAAAAGTGAATCGCAGGTAATATCTTACCCTAAAAACAAAAAATAGCCTGTCGAAATCAGATAAACTTTTAATTAGATATGACCTTGGAAAATAAAATGAAAAAAGTGTGAACAAATAATTTTTTTTAATTTAAGTGCTGTAAATGACTCGAAATTTAAAAATTAGTATTATATAATGTTACAACAAATTGTTTACAACAAAACAGGAAGTTTTTATTTTTGATAAAAGTATTATAATATTTTATGTAGTTGAAAACTCGAGAAAAATAAGATAAAACAGCAAAATGTTGATAGTGGGCTACATATCCTTCTTATTTTTTCGATCTATATCTAATAAGCAGTTTATCTGATTTCTACAGGCTATTTTCTGTTTTTAGGGTAAGATATTACCTGCGATTCACTCTTTACTAGAATATGCTAGCGGGTATAGTTTTTGAGTAATTGCGTTTTTATTAAAAAAAAAGTCGGTGATTCTGCAAAGGTTAAAATGCTTTGGTCAGTCAAAATGTTGTAACACTGGTTGCTTTAATTAGGGTAGTTTCGATTTTTTTTATATTGTTTGAGTTGGTATATTGTTTAAAAACTCGAGTTTTCTATTTCCCCCCTAACACCACGGACCCCGCCACCATGTTGAAAATGTGCCTAATTGTTTGGCTTGTCCTGTTTCTTTTCAGTTTTTCCTAAATTAGTCTCACAAGAAATCTTGTGAAACTTTATTTAACTGGAGTAATTTATATACAATTTGAGACCGAAATAAAACTTCTAGCTGTTATACTTACCGAGATAGAACTTTTAAGGCATAAATCGATGAGCATTCATTTTTGACTTTATGTATTAAAGTTCTTGCAAATGTACAAGTGCGAATCATTTTCAATTTAAATTGGAATTGTTTGTGACACTTGGCTTCATTCTGCACACCAACTTAGTATGCGTCTGTAGCTTAGCTCGGTAACGCACCGGGCATTTTTTGCTACTCGAAACACGGTCTCTGCGGTTCGCGCCCCGCAACGGGACCAACTATTTTTTATTCTCAAATTCCCTCTGAATTAATTTCTCCGAGCTTAGTGGTTTCGTATGGATAGTAGCACTCATCAGGTCTTGCATCTTTGCAGCTATCCATGTGCAAGACGACCACGAAAGTGTGAGAATTCTGTTTGTATAAGCCGTGAAGGCGTGATTTTACTTGAAAACTCGACCGTGGAGGTCTAGATGGTGTGAAGCACTTATATTAACTCACTGGAGTGGAGAGAGGGTGAGAAGTGGAGATATTTGTTCCCTGGCAATTTTACTTTATGTATTAAAGTTCTTGCAAATGTACAAGTGCGAATCATTTTCAATATTAAATTGGAATTGTTTGTGACACTTGGCTTCATTCTGCACACCAACTTAGTATGCGTCTGTAGCTTAGCTGCAAAGATGCAAGAAATAATGAGTGCTACTATCCATACGAAACCACTAAGCTCGGAGAAATTAATTCAGAGGGAATTTGAGAATAAAAAATAGTTGGTCCCGTTGCGGGGCGCGAACCGCAGAGACCGTGTTTCGAGTAGCCAAAAATGGCCGGTGTGTTACCGAGCTAAGCTACAGACGCATACTAAGTTGGTGTGCAGAATGAAGCCAAGTGTTACAAACAATTCCAATTCATTTTTGAATTTTTGCTCATAGCTACTCTAAAAATGGCCCGAAATTGAAAAATATTGGCCACGTTAGGCTCACAATCAAATCGTCCCCAATTTTTACAGACAAGCTTTTCCATTTGGAGGATCCGTTTCAAAGATCTGTGAGCTTGAAAAGTGAAAAAGTGTGATTTTTCTCGGAAGCCTCGAAAATTGTCATTTTTTGACTATCGATTTTAACTACGCTACTGAACCGAATTTCAACTTTGAGCAGTGCATTGAACGCAGAATTGAACGGCTTTTAATTTACTCTTGCAAGGTTTTACGACCCGAGGCACTGTTTAGGATTTATAACGATAATATTAAAAAAATGGCTCAAATTTCTCGGACTTTCGCCCTCCAAAAGTTAAGCTTACCTTGTACGACCGTGCAAACTCAGTTTTTATGTACTCAGTATCTATAGAAGGGATTAAAATTATTTCCAGATCTTTCCCTAATTATTATTAATAATATTTAATTTGACTGGCCTATACCTTGAATGCATTTCTATACTACTTAGTTGCATGATGAACACTTACGGTTATGGCTGACACTAGAAGCAACTGACCAATTACGGTGTGATTAGTCCCTTCAATAATATTAAGTTCTCCTTGGAAAAAATGAACAGTATTGAAGGAATTACTTTAAAACTTATTTAATTCTAAATAAAGTAGAATTCAGATACAGATGAATTTCAGGTTTTTGAACAGCTCGCCAATATTTCGACAATAAACGCAAAAGTATTTTGAGTACAAACTAACCAGAGGCAAGGGAAATATTTATATGAATTTCCATCGATTGGATTTTGCAAGAGAGCTGCCTGCACGTTAAAAGGTGAGGACCGTATACTTTCGGTAGTGATTACAATCAATTGTCGATACTTTTCGATTATTACATCTTTTCCACCACTCTCATAACGCCTATTTTCAAAAGCGCACGCTTACTTTCTATTCTCCCCCATATGTTTTATATGAAAAGATTGATACTTCCACCATCTATCTAGTGTCCTACATACACATCTGTCTTAACTTTGTGTGTATAATACGTAAATTTTTAAAATAACTTGTATAACAATTTGTACTGTTCTTGATGATAATTAACACCTTCTTAAAATGGTTTACCTTCAACTTGACTATACAGTATACTCGCGGTAACAAAAACTTCGAAGCATGCAGTAGTAAGAAACATTTTTATATTGATCTCTTTATAAAATAAACAATGTTATTTGAAGAATTGAACGCTGATAGTGTTTTCCAGATCTTGGACAGTTTTGGCATTTATTCCTATTTAAATTTTTAAATTGCACTTATTTTTTCTTTACCAATAAATTGATAGTCAACTACCATGATGTCAATTAATAGTATTATTTTAAATTAATAATCTCGATTGAGCGAACACATGCGTAAAGCTTCCGTCACACCGACGAAATTTATTCGCTGCGGATTGGCAATCGCAACTATACACTCCCGGCCACTTGAATAAGGACAGGCGCTTCAAGAATTGTTTTATTCGAAATCTCCAGTACATAAGGTGCGAGAGCTAAACTTAGTATGCGTTACGAAAGGTTACTTTCTTATACATATTTTCTGGGAAAACTTTGGAAGCTTTGATTAATAACAGTTATATTTCGTTAACTTTGTGTTGATGCACCAATAAATTTTACGTTCAAAATTGGGCCTCTTAAATAGCAAAATTCTGCTTTTGCACTAAAAAAAGGACACTTATAGTATTTTGTTTTCTTAATAATGAGCACTTCTTTCTGTATTAAAAACTGCGTAAAAAATTTGATTCGACTTATATACGTAAGGATTTACCTCAATTTAGTGAAATTATTTATTTATTAATTTATGAATTATCCAAAGCGACATGGATGGCCTCAATCAGCTGTTTTCTTTTGTCCTCGAACCGCACTCTTCCTTCGACCATCGCCTATTACACGTTTCATTATATTTGAGAGTGGGCGCACGGAAGTCGTGTCATAAAATCCCTATTTTGAGCTTGGGTACACATTTTTATCATCGTGCTGTATGAATAGGAGCATAATACTACTGCCATATCCATCTACGTAGACCAAAAATATTCTGCAATTATGGGAAAAGCATTTTCCGTACAGTATGGTACGATTTTGTCGCTCGTTTGTATGCAGGACCTAGGACGAAACCCCCCAACTGAGCTGGTCGAGTTTGATCGAAGCTACTTCCTCGGCCATGGGGTAGGCAACGTCGAAGCAAACAGTTCGACGGCAAGCAAGAGCTTCATATTCACAGAGGAAGTGTTCTGAGGTTTGGTGGTCGGCTTCACAGAAACGCCAACTTGCATCCGAAATGATGCGTATTGTTTTGAGATGACCTCGAAGACGGGAATGATATACGATGATATATATGGAATACAGTGGGGAAATTTCCCATGGGGATGAAAATTCTGTATCCTGGGCCGATGATACTCGCACCTGATCCTTCATCCGTTTTGAGCCCGTCCGTGAACCATTTTATTGTGTTGGGATGAAGAGAGCTGAAGGACGCTGCAGTCTGTCCCACACAATTGACTGGTAGGAATGCCCGAAACATAGTTCCCTAGTCAGGTGATCAAATGGCATGCTGAGCGTATTGTGACTTAGCAGCCAGCTAGTTTGTTCTGGATTCAGTCTGATTTGTGCATTGCAGGCTTTAAGCCTTGCTATTGGTATTCTCGCCTCTGTCTCAATATAAATGTACAGTGGCGGATGCTCAAGCAAAGCGTCAAGGGCTGCAGTAGCAGTAGGACAGGAGCTCATAGATCCCGTTATTATGCGGCATGCAAGCCTTTATATTTTGGTGAAAGTACCCCTACCAACTGAGGTGGTCGCTCTTTTCCACCAAAAAAACTGCTCCATAATCAATAATTGGCCGAACAAAAGCTTTGTAAATCCAGAGGACAATGCGGGGCTTGGTGCCCCACGTCCTGCCTGCATACTGCCTGCAGATCCACAATGCTTTTGTGGCCTTTCCTGGTGTTACCCTAAGGTATTCTGCCCAGAGTAGCTTGCTATTAAGTGTGACTTCCAAACATTTGACGTAATTTGCCATTTGCACTGGAGAGTTATACAAAGTGGGGCATTTCATTGATCTAAGTTCCTTTTCATCCTAAATGGGACAATAACGGTCTTCGATTGGCCAACCCGAATTCCGTTAGTGTCACACTATTCCTGGACTGAAATGTCGAGTAGAACTTCTTCAAATTTACCTTTGACACTAATAACCAGGGCGTCCGCATATCCTTATGTTGAAAATCTCCACATGAGAGAGTTTACAACGATGCACCACAATAGGGGGACAAAACACCTCCTTGAGGGCATCTTTGTTTGCTGTAAGAGAGGTGTCTCCAATCTCAGTGATAACCCTTCTGGGAGAAGCATGCGTTTCACCCAGACTGCCGTTGTGGTGTCGGCACCTTCTGCTATGAGAGCGCTGTCGATGAAATCAAAGGAGGTGTTGTCAAAAGCACCTTTAATATCAAGAAACGCGCATAGAGCCGTTTAAATGTCACTCGATAGGCAAATTGTCTAGGGTGAAGGGGGTTACTCACGAGGCGCGAGCTCCTAATATGAGCATCAATGATCTTTTCCATTGCCTTTATCATAAAAGATGTCAGGTTGATTAGTCTGTGGGATTTAGGGTCATCTATGGGCTTGTTGCCCATTTAAGAAATGAAGACCACTCCCACTGACCTATAGGTTTTGGGAATGTAGCCCAAAGCAAAACTGCACCTAAAGATGCTAAGGAGGAATTATACAAGTGACTGTTGCCCTTATTGCAGAAGGGCTGGAAAAATTCCGTCAGTGCTGGGCGACTTGTAGGGTTCGCATGTTCCAATTGCCCACTTATCGTATGTAAAGATTTTATTTGTAGCTGCCCATTTACACCGGTTGACCCTAAGGGGCATAAAGTGATTGTCCAGATTGCTCATGTTTGATGATACACCCGGGCAAGTGTGTCTCAAGAAGAAGCTTTCCTGTGCTTCCAGAGTCTTCAGTGATACTACCATCCCTTCTCTTGAGTGTGCTTACTGAACTAGATCCTTTCTTGCCCAGAACGCGATGCAGTCTGGCTGCCGTATTGGTGTTCTGTACGCCTTCACAGAAGTACATACGATAGTAGTGGTAGCGATACAGATCCCACTCACCATTGTGCTTTGCTCTATTAAACAATGCCTTGTACGTTTTCTTTCTTCTTAAGTGTCACCATACACTGTCGAACTCGAACTCGAGCACGAACCTATTACAAGTGGACCGGTTTTCTTCACACCTATGTGAAGTGTGTGTGTGTGTCAGAGGACATTTGTACTAAGTTCGAGTTCGAGTTCGAGATCGACAGTGTATGGTGACACTAAGAAAGAGTTCGGTGTTCGACCACAGAACTTCCCTGCTGTTATTAGTGGTCCTGAGAGGACAATTTTCTTCGTAAGACGACAGAATAGCTGAGGTGCCATCCAGGGTCAGTCTGTCAAGACTAAGGGCTCCTGACGCGGATGTCGCAATCGTCGACAGTTTATTGCATAGTGCTACGTCTCTCAACTATTACTGACGTTTGTGTTATGATATCAAACCGAATGTGCATGTGGTCTGACAGCGAGGTTTCGTCGGAGAAATGCCGTTTGCGTATTCGGCTTGATAAAGGGTAGCTGCGTACTTCGTACGTACGTCGAGTACTTTAATTACAAAGGTTGGACGTGTACCATTGTTGAAAATGTTTAGGTCAAGGGTATTAATAAGTTCTCAGAGGTGCTCACCTCTGTTGTTCGTATCTGTACTTCCTCATACTATGTTATGGGCATTTGAATCGCAGTCAATTAGAAGACCAATATCTTCTGCTCGGCAGTACTCTGTCAGCCGTTGTATCGCTGCTGACGGAATTTCGGAGTCTCCAAGTACGCAGACGCGATTACTAGCTGCTGTGTGATATCTCCCATGGTGACGCTGATGCAAATCGCCACTAAATCACTAGTGGTAAATTCTGAGAAACAAATGAACTTAATGCTATTCTACGGAATGATGCACGACCTGGGTCGGCTGACATTCCTGTCATATATAAGATTAGCATTACTTACTGAGAGCCTTTTAATGATACCATTATGCTGCCAAGGTTCCTGAATTAGGGCCATTCCCATTTTTTCCCGTGAGAACCCGGCAGCTAGTGTCCGAGGCGGCTTCGGCGTGGTGTAGATTGGCTTGTACCCCGCCAATACTCAGACCTTAGTCTGAGTTATCGTCCGAATTAAACACATCAACACAGTGTTTACGAAATACTTATAACTGTTATTAATCAAAGCTACCAAATTTTTCTCAGAAAATTTGAGCAAGAAAGTAACCTTTCATAAAGGATACTAAGTTTTGCTCTCTAACCTTAGGTACTGGAGATTTCGAATAAAACAATTCTTGAAGCGGGTGTCCCTAATCAAGTGGCCGAGAGTGTACATACCTTTATTGTTGTGGGGGAATAAAACTGAATAATGCTGGTGCTATTCTATTCACGCTATGCGCTGAATGTGTCGCAATAATTACATATTTTGATTTGGAAAGGTAGATTTAATTTGTTATATTCTTAACGATTGACGTAATAAATGCATTATGAAATACAGATTTCTGCGATATCAAAGAGAGGCAAATTGGCATTAAGACTACAATGTAATATATTTATTATGCAAAATATTTCACCAAAAGTAAAAGAAAATACTTACTAACTGATAAGAGAAAGTCGAAAGAGATTTAAATTTACGACAAATGTATTTGGATACAAATCAGAATATCTGAATCATACATTTGAGTGAGTTCTAACCCACTGGATTGCAAATTTTTTATTTTAGTGGTATATATACACACAAATTTGTATTAGTTATTACCTTTCTAGGTAAATATGGATGCAAAAAATTTCCAATAAAATTACTATCGCATATCGCATTCAAATGTACCTTCATTTAAAACTAAAGACGCGTAAACTATTTTCAAATGCTCTGTTTTTGCGATTATATCAGTAGTTTTCCCTTTTTTATAGTACATTTGTCAATATGTATGTACCTCAGCAAAGAACAATATTAGTGAAACAGCGGTAAATGAAATATCTTTATTTAGAGTCCTTTAACATACACACATACTTCATAAATGAATCCGTTTCTTTAATTCTTTTCTCTTATCTAAGCTTAGTACCACATCGATTCGTCGACATTGAATTTGGAAGTTTATTGCACTAACCCATAAACCATTTAGGCCATTTTATAAAATAATTTCAATAACCTTCGTTCTCCAACGATTGTAAGTGAATGGCTGTTCGCGTGCGTATTTGTACCCTTTTAGGTGGTTTTGTTTTCTTACATACTACGAGTATAGGTATATTCATATTCATTTTAATTACGCCACAAATTCATATACGAGTACATATTACGAACTTACGAGTACATTCAAGACGCCATCAGATTGTGATCATTGAAAATGATCATTGATGCAACTTGAACATAATTCTAAGTGTATGGAATAAAGTTAAACTACAGTTTATTCCACATATGGCATTCGTACGTATTCGTATTCGAATATTATTATTAATACAAGCAAGTTATTTATTGAAATTAACTTGTTAGTAGTTCGCATTTGAAAATTCCTTGTAATGAGGCAAACAACTAAAACTACTTCAATTCAGATTCATTGAAAATTATTTATTCGTTAATACTAAATCGGTAAACAAACAAGTTTTTTTTGACATGGATATGCCTTATCTCTGATAATCTTCCTGAAAATTTGTCCGTCATGTAATATGTCACGATTTTGTTAAGGGAAGTTTAACTTCGTTAGTTTTCTCCCCACGAAAATCGTTCACCACTTATTGAAAAGCTCTAGGGTGAGTATATCATCATCATCATCGTGGCGCGACAGCCCGACGTCGGGCCTTGGCCGCCTGGATCATTGTCCTCCAATTATCTCGGTCACGTGACCGCGTCCTCCAATTTTGGGAGCCCAGCAGCTGCGCGGCGTCCACACCTACTGAGCTCTCCCAACGAGATCTCGGTCGTCCTCGCAATCTCGCTCCGTCGACTCGTTCTGCATTCATTACTCTCTTAGGCATGCGATCATCGTCCATTCTTTGTACATGCCCTGCCCATTGAAGTCGTTGTAGTTTGACGATTTTCGAGACTTGCAGCTCATCGTACATTTCATACAACTCATGGTTGTACCGGATGCGCCATCCATCTCGATCGCAAACAGCCCCGAAAATTCGCCGTAGAACCTTACGTTCGAAAGTGTCTAGCATGTTTTCGGAGGCTTGAGCTAGGGTCCATGCTTCGCAGCCATAGCATAGCACTGGTCGTACAATGGTTTTGTACACGCGGAGCTTCGTGTTTCTGTGCACATGTTTCGATTTCATTATGGGGAGAACCGAGAAAAAAGTCTTATTAGCTAACTGTATCCGTCGCTTGATT
The DNA here is from genome assembly GCA_964017055.1 of Chloromyia formosa. NCBI lineage: Eukaryota > Metazoa > Arthropoda > Insecta > Diptera > Stratiomyidae > Chloromyia > Chloromyia formosa. Next base: position 57,373,278 of record OZ024818.1, read on the forward strand.
TCGTCAGTTTCGTTGGCGTCCCTTGACAGGTTGCAACCCAGGTAAATGAAGTTGTTCACGAACTCGATGTTGAGGTCCCCCACATTGATGCTTGGTTGTGCAGGTGTCCTTGTCACCGATTGCATCATTATTTTAGTTTTACCCTCGTTAATACGTAATCCAACTTCCTTTGCAGCGGTATCGAGCGTATGCAGAAGTTCTTCTGCGTCAGCCAATCTTCGGGACATGATGTTGATGTCGTCGGCGTACGCTGCTAATTGTGTCGACTTGATGAGTAGCGTCTTGCTGTTGTCCAAATTCATGGCCCGAATAACGTATTCCAGTGCTAGGTTGAAGAGCGTCGGAGCCAGTCCATCGCCCTGTTTCAAACCAGTGCGTGTTTCAAATAGATCAGTAAGTCTATTCTGGATCCTGACTTGTGAGACGGAGTTGGTCATCGTCATCTTTGTCAGTCGCACTAATGTTGCTGGTATACCAAATTGCAGCATGATGTTGTACAGTACTCCACGATCGATACTGTCGTATGCCTGCTTGAAGTCGACAAAGATTTGGTATACGTTTACGTTGTATTCCCAGCACCTCTGGAGTATCAGTTTGACTGAGAAGAGCTGATCGGTTGTGGAGCGACCAGGTCTGAAACCGCTTTGATATTCGCCAATGACTCGTTCTGCGTACGGTTTTATTCTATTTTCCAGAATTTTCGTCAAAATTTTATAGGACGTACAAACTAGTGAGATGCCCCTGTAATTCTCACACCGCAGTTTATCTCCCTTTTTATGAATTGGACAGATGATGCTTCTGCGCCAATCGTCTGGGATCTCCTCGTTCTCCCATACTCGTAGGAGTAATTGATGTATGGCATCAACTAGACTCGTTCCACCGAATCTTAGCAGTTCAGCTGGAATCTCGTCAGCGCCCGGCGCTTTATTTCGTTTTAGTGACCGCAACGCGAGATCAACTTCCTCTACTGTCGGGGGTTGAATGGGTGGGCCTAAATCAACAATATCGTCGAGAGCTTCCTGTGTGGGGATGTTAGATGGTCGGTTTAGAAGCTCTTCAAAATAAGAGGCCCATCGTTTGTTAATACCATCGGTGTCGCTGATGATGTTTCCATCCTTGTCCTTACAAAGGCTAGTCCTGGGTTGGTAGCCGTTCTTAATTGTATTTACTAGTTTGTACGCTTGTCTGGTGTTCCTATTAGCTAAGTTTTCGTTTATGTTCAGCAACTGCTCGTCAAGGTATTTACGTTTCTTACGTCTAATTATTCTATTCGATATTCGCCGTAGCTCGTCATATTTTTCTCTTCTGGCTCTGGTTCCTCGTTGAATCCATTGTCTGTAGGCCTCGTTTTTCGCGTCAAGTGAATTTTTGCATTCTTCGTCGAACCAGTCATTTCGCGCTCGCCGGGCTTTATATCCCACGACCTTCTCTGCGACATCCTTGATGGTACCCTTGAGTTCTTCCCAGAGCCCATGGACGCCTGTGTTGCTGATGTTGTGTAGCATAGGTGATAGTTTTTCCTCAAGGGCGGTAGTATACGCCACCGCTGTAGCATCACTCAAGAGCTTATCAACCGCAAAGATTTTGGGAGGGCTGATTCTTGACTGGTGCACTGAGGAAATTCTACATCTGTAGGTCGTCTTCACCAAGTGATGATCTGAATCGCAGTTTGCTCCTCGATAGGAGCGGACATCCATCACACTAGACGCCCATCTCCTGCAAATGAGGACGTGGTCAATTTGGTTGACGGTATGTGCGTCTGGAGACTTCCAGGTCTGCTTGTGAATGCGTCGATGCGGGAAACACGTAGAGCTTACGACTAGATTCCTGCTGCAGGCGAAGTCTATAAGTCGCTGGCCGTTATCGTTACATTCTTCATGGAGGCTGTGGCCTCCAGTGGTCCCCCGATGCCAGCTTTCATTCCCGACTTTCGCGTTAAAGTCTCCCAGCAGCAATTTGACGTCGTTTGTTGGAAGTGAGTCGAAGAGAGTTTCAAGGCGGGCGTAGAACTCGTCTTTTACTGCGTCTTCTTTAACTTCAGTGGGGGCATGCACATTGATGAGCCAGAGATTGAAGAATCGAGTCTTGATGCGAATCGCACACAGCCGTTCATTTATGGGTTTGAAGTCAGTAATATGCGGTTTGAGGTGATTGTTCACTATAAATGCTACTCCAAACTCCTTGCGGCCCGATGGTTTGCCACTTGTGAGGGTGAGGGTGAGTATATCCGTAGGCGAAAATTATAGCAGAAGTGCCCCCAATGTATCTAATCAAGTAGCCTCCGTGTTTACCAAATAATGCCCTATATGCGGAATTGTTGGTTAAAAAAGGCCAGTAAGTTGGCAAGTAATTAACCTATCAGAAATGCCTTTTAATATTACTAACCAAGTATGTAGCCCCCGTACTGGCTGCCTACATTGGGTGGGTACATGTGTAGGCGAAAATTAAATATCATAATTGTATGAAGAGAAACACTTAAAGAAGGAACATACCCCCTATAAAAGACTCAGTAATATTCATACTGTTAAATTCTGTTGAAAAATATTTATTTATTTACCAAACAAGGGATCATAACATATAACGTATACATTACATTCAATTTACACATTTTATTAAATTAATTGATAATTCATTAATTTACATTCGTCAAATTGGGTTGGGTTTGTTTGTTAGACTAGGATGTTAAAAGGGCCTTTGTTAAGTTAAGCTTAAAGACAGATTTAGAAATTCCTGAAGAATAGTGGATACTAAAAGAATTTAAAGTTCGACATCATCTATTTATGGGTTCGTTATATATAACCATAGACAGTAGGTGTTGGTATTCCTTAAGCAGAGTTGTGTATCTAGTGTGTCTTAGTTGATCGCTTAAAGTGATTTTATTGGACAGAAAATCAACATTAACTGCGCCGCTGATAATGTCAAAAGTAAAACAGGCACAAACAAAGTAATGTTCTTCTCTAGACGAAAAAGTCATTAAATTTAAAAGACCCAGCCCGTATTTGTAAGATGGAAGGTGATGAAAATTTAGCGGGTCATAAAGGTCTCTCAAAAGGAAAAGAGCAAATTATTTTTGAATAGACTCGAATCTGTCGCAATGTAGCTCGTACGATGGGTTCCAGACTACGGAAGCATATTCAAGCAGAGGCCGCATAAGTGTGGTATACAAGGATTTAATGACCCAAATATTTTTAAACTCCCTAGCGCGTCTCCTAATGAAGCCGAGTTGCTTATTAGCCATGGATAGCACAATGTCATAATGCAGCTTAAAACGCATTTTATTGTCCCAAACAACGCCGAGGTCTTTGATATGGTCAACTCTATTAAGTTCGACATTGTTAAGGTGGTAGGAATCAGTTATTATTCTATTCTTACGGGAAAACCTTATCACCTGGCATTTATTAACGTTAAGATATAGATTATTTTGATTGCACCATTGCTCAGGGGATAGGGATTGAAGAAATGTTGTATCAGAGTGCGCTTGGATGGTGCAGTACAGTTTGAAGTCATCAGCGTAGAAAAGATGAGGGATATCCGATAATAACTGTGGTAGGTCAGAAATGAAGATATTGAAGAGAAGAGGACCTAAATGGATACCCTGCGGCACCCCAGAAGTCGGCGATACACCTTTGGATATCCGACCTTGGTATTTGACGAACTGAGTTCGATCAAGAAGGTAGGACCGGAGCCAATTGAGAAGTGATCCAGTTACACCAAAGTTGCATAATTTATCTATTAAAATTTGATGATCGACCCTGTCAAAAGCCTTGCTAAAGTCTGTATAGACCGCATCAACTCCATCTCCCTTTTCTATTTCACAGAGGACGCCAGAAGCTAGCATTATGAGGTTGGTGGTAGTCGATCTGCCTTTTCGAAATCCATATTGTTGTTCATTGAGAAGTGAGTCGATGATAGCAGTGAGATTATCACAAACCAATTTCTCAAATAGTTTGGGGATTACTGACAGATTAGCAATGCCTCGATAGTTGTCGACTGATCGATTATCACTGCTCTTGTGAATAGGTGTGAGATGAGAGTATTTCCAAAAAGACGGAAAGACACCCCATTGGAGCGATTTATTGTAAATCATGTGCAGAGGAATTAACAATTGGTCCACACACTGATTCACAAAATAAGGAGCGATTAAGTCCGGACCAGGCCCTCTGTTGACGCTTAGCTCTTGAATAGCTCTAACAATTTCATCCTGTGTGAGAACCATTCCGCTAATAAGGGACGTCTGGGTGATATCGGGAGGAGTTGAGGAGCTCGGGGTTTTAGGTGCGCAGAAGCTATTCTAGAAGTTTGTAATGCCACCTGTATGAATTATTTGAACTACTATTGGGGTAAATTTTATATCGTGCACTTTGCCGGAACGTGTAGTTTTTATAACAGGTTATGGGCCCAGGGCATATTTAATTAGTTTGCCAAATTAATAAATATTTTTTGACCATCAAAGCAAAAGTATATTATATTGGCGATAAATTAATAAATTTGCTGTTAAAATTAAAAGGAACCTGACCGAAAAAGGATGACTTCAAGCTACGTCGTGAATGTGTCCAAGTTGAAAGGGCGCGAAAAATACGACATGTGGGCATCTGCAGCAGAAAATTTTCTAATGTTGGAAGGATTGGTGAAGTGCTTCAAACCAGAAAAAGGAAATCCAGTGGAAGTTGCTGAGGACGCGAAAACTAAAGCGAAATTGATATTGATGATCGATTCGAGTTTGTGTGTCCACGTGAAGTCAGCTGGTACTCGTAGCACCCACGATTTATTTAATTTTTTTTATGTTTATTCTAAGGCCTAGGGGATACCCTTGGTTGCGAGAGCACAGCCTTGGCGGGAAGGAAATTAGGGTAGTGGGGCTGGGATGGGTTGAGTTTGAATGAGGTACCGGTGTACGTTTCGTTTAAATTTTTGCAGATCTGCAGGGGAAAACAAAAGATGGTAGGTTGTTCCACATTCGTGTTGTTCTGGATACAAATGAATCATAGAATTTAACGGTACGACTACTACTGAGTTCAAGAAAATGAGGATGGGTACGGCAGGCTTGCCGAGTGTGACACGAAGGAAGAGCAAGCTCAGCAATAAGACTGGATATTTCGGCAGAACAACGGCGGATGTAGTAGCGATGAAAAAGTGATAAACAACCGACATTTCATAAATAAGCTTGAAGGCTTTCCGTTGAACTTTGTCTAATGCGGATAGGGCAGTTCGACCTGCGCCTGCCCATATGTGGGAATTATATTTATATTCAAGTCTCGGTCTTATGTGGGCCTTATAAATTTGCGCCAAATCGGATGGTGTAAAGTATCTTTTACGGCAATTCATGAAACCCAGACACTTCATTGCATTTTTGGCAAGGTTGAAGATGTGGTCCGACCAGTTTAGTTTACTAAAGAAGTTTATATCTAGTACGTTCAGTGTGGGTGAATCAGTAATGCTGACACCATCGACGAGAATGGGTTGGTCGTAAATGGAGTACGTCGTTTATTGGAAATAAGACAACATTGAGTTTTGGACGCATTAAACTCTACTCGATTCGCTTTCCCCCATGCAATAATTTTTGATTTATCTCTATTTAGTGAGTCAGACATTCGATATCGGTTGAAAGATGTAGCATTTTGGCAGGAGTCAGCTGCAGATTTAAAAGTATAAATAGAATCAAGAGTGCTGTCATTCGCAAAACTGTGAATTGAGTTTGATGTCACACTTAAAAGATCGGTGATGAACAGAAGAAAAAGCGTTGGTGATAGGACGGTGCCTTGAGGTAGGTACGCCTGCGTTGGTGGTATGGCAATTCGAATAAACTCCATCAAGCACGACTCGAAGCGAACGGCCGTGGAGGAAATTTTCAATCCAAATAACTAATTTTGGGTCCAGACTTTTGACAGGACCGAAGTCATTGCTATTGGTCGATAGTTGGAGGGATCACATGCTTCACCTTTTTTGGGGATTGGTTGGATATGCGCCAGCTTCCATGTTGACGGAAATACCAGGAGTATTTCCATCAACAGGATAGATAAAATATTTTAGTTTTCGAAGAGGAGAGAAACCTTGATTTGCTTCAAGGGTAGCAGGTGCAGAGTGGCATGAACGCCTACGGAACTTTCGGGAGGTCGCGAGGGAGTCTGCTTCGCGGCACAAAGAGAGGAAAGAACGGCCGGATCGTCATAATGTTCCTATAGGGGCGGGGAGTAGCGGGAAGCAATATGCTGGCAGTTGCCTCGGCTGTGGTCCGAGAACGGGAAACCCAAACCTGAATCAATAAATAAAAACAAGAATATGAAAATACATCAAGACATTCTTGGAGAAAGTGGCTGGAGGAATTCCAATGAGACGGACAGCGAAGACTCGCAAGGGTTGAAGAGGTTAGTCTCTGAAGAAGACGCTCCAGGGAAGAAGGGAGGCGTTGTTGGAGCGGACAATGACGCGCCAGAAGGCGCGGAGAGGTTAGTTCAGACAACGTGCACTCTGATCAACGTTCAATCTGCTGACTATCAGGGATGGTGGCGGGCCCGAACAAAGAAACACTAACTGTGTGCCAGCTGAATATTCATCATAGTAAAGCGGCATCAGCGATGATGACGAGATGCTTTGATGAAGAGAAACTGGACATAGCTTTAATACAGGAACCCTGGATTTTACAAAACAAAATTAGGGGTTTGTCACAACAAACCGCAAATCTGTACCATGCACAGGTGGACGGTAAAATAAGGACATGCATCCTGGTGCGTCATGGAATACGTGCAGTACAAATGATGCATCTCTGCTCGCCTGATCTTACGGTAGTAATGATCGGCAGTGGTGCAGGATCATTCCTAATTGCATCAGCATATCTCCCTTATGATGCACCAGAACCACCTCCATCAGAGGAAGTAGAAAATCTGGTAAGGTATTGTAAAGAAAGAGATATGGCCCTGATCATAGGCTGTGATGCCAATGCGCACAACACTGTGTGGGGCAGCACAGATGATAATCCCAGAGGACAGCAGCTGCTAGAATTTGTGGAAAAGTACAATCTGCTGGTAGCAAACAAGGGGGTCGCTCCCACCTTCGTGGATGCACGAAGGGCTGAGGTGATCGACATTACCCTAAGCTCTGTTAATATGCTTGACAGAGTTCAGAATTGGAGAGTGGTGGACAGGCTAACCATGTCTGATCACAGGGCTATCCAGTTTGAAATTCTGTATGGCAGAAAACGGAGTAGCGAACGCAAACGTATAAGAGTGCCAAAAAATACTGATCGTGTTAAGTACGAGACATATTTATTGGAACAAGTCGAGGATATTCAAGACGGAATACCTCGGAATACGGTCGAGATAGAGCGAACAGTGGAACAACTGAACTCCGCTATTAATCGCGCCTTCGAACACGCTTGTCCCTCCACAGTAGTGGACGAAAAGGACCCAACACCATGGTGGAGTAGGGAACTGGAGTCTATGAAAAAAGAGACAAGGAAAGCCTTTAACCGTTACATGAGGGAGAGAGACTCTCACTCTTGGGAACTATACAAGGATAAAAAGAGGGAGCTGAAAAGAACCTTACGTCTTCGGAAACGAAATACGTGGAGGGAATTCTGCTCTAGCATGAAGGATACGTCAGAAGTATGCAGATTACAGAAGATGATATCGAAAGACACTGCTTCGAAAATGGGGCTGATACGCAAAGTTGATGGTTCCATGACAGAAACAGTGGAAGAAACGTTGCAGGCCCTGATGGAGGTACATTTTCCTGGAAGTTTCAAGTCAGACCAACCATGGCATCAAACTAATATGGGAGCTGGTGGGGTAAGTCAACAAGAAGCTGAGAGGATAATAACTCCAAATGGAGTCAAAAGTGCTATAAACTCTTTTGCTCCATTTAAAACGGCTGGAAGGGACGGAATATTCCCGGCACTATTACAGTGGGGCATGAGCGCTCTACTAGATAGGATCCGGAATATATTCGTCGCCTGTCTTTCAGCAGGCTACATCCCGAAGGCATGGAGGGAGGCTAATGTGGTCTTCCTGCCTAAACCGGGAAAGAAAGACTATACAGTGGCAAAGTCCTTCAGGCCGGTTAGCCTTACATCATTCCTGTTGAAAACAATGGAAAGGGTGTTGGTGGACTACCTGGAGAACACCACGCTAATGTATAGTCCTCTGAGTAGGTGCCAACATGCTTATAGAGCAGGCAGATCTACGGAAACCGCTCTACATGAACTTGTTAGAGTTGCAGAGAGAGAGATTAACAATGGCGGGATCGCTATGTCTACTTTTATGGATATAGAGGGTGCTTTTGATAAAATCTCCTTTACCAAACTAAGGAACGCCCTGATTGAGCGGGGGGTTGATTACATTATAATTAAGTGGATCGACTCTATGCTTAAGCAGAGGGCGGTAAATCTTAGCAGTGGATGTGACAGAATACGGGGTAAGGTAGTCCGAGGATGCCCACAAGGAGGTGTTCTTTCGCCTCTACTGTGGAACATCACCGTGGACAGTCTTCTCTGGAAGCTGGACTCGATGGGCGTACACACTGTAGGATACGCCGATGACTTGGCACTCACGGTCAGTGGAAAGTTCATGGACACAATTCTAGGTTGCATGGGACAAGCTCTCAAAGTAACCGAAGAATGGTGTAATGAGCAAGAGCTAACCATAAACGCTAGTAAATCAAACACTATGATTTTTACTCGTAAGAGGAAAGACATAGAGATAACTCCCTTACGGCTTTTTGGTTCGGAAATCAAGGTGTCCAAGGAAGTGAAGCATCTAGGAGTTACCTTAGATGCGAAACTAACTTGGAATGTTCACGTTGATGAAAAGATCCAAAAAGCGAAAAGGATTTTGCATCAATGTAAGAGAGTGTGTGCTCGTAGGTGGGGAATTTCACCTAAAGCGACACACTGGATTTACACAATGATGGTAAGACCTATTCTAGCCTACGCATCAGTGGTATGGTGGCCAAAAGCCATGCAGAATACCACAAGGCAGAAGCTAGATGGGGTACAAAGGATAGCTTGCGTAAGCATATGTGGTGCAATGCGCACCACACCAACGCGAGCAATGGAGGCATTGCTGGGACTGCCGCCGTTGGACTTATTTATAAAGAAAACGGCGGCGCTTTCGGCAATACGCATGGAAAGGGATGCCATGTGGCATCGCTTTGGAACTAGCAGCGGTCATAAGAGCATCCTAGACATTATTCATGATGAGGTCAGGGAGACTCTAATGCCGGTAGAAGGCATGAGTAGACGTAGGGTAGTTGAAAGACTACACAAGACTCACATTGCAGATGGAAACATACATAATGAGTGTATGTACAATGACATCAGCATTTTTACTGATGGCTCTTTAATGGACGGTAAAGCGGGGGCGGGGGTTTACTCTGAAGAGCTAAACCTAGCATGTGCGCTTAGTCTAGGAGAGTATGTGTCCGTATACCAGGCAGAGATGCTTGGCTTGTTGCATGCGTTGGACCACTTGCTTGAAGGTCAGGTGCGGGGGAAGAAAATCCTTATTGCACTGGACAACCAATCGGTGATCAGACGCATGCAGCAGACGAACATAAACTCTAAACTGGTACTAGAGTGTGTCCGGAAGCTCAACACGTGTGCCTCAGAAAATGAGGTTACGCTGATGTGGGTAAAAGGACACATAGGTACAACAGGAAATGAGGCGGCGGATGCCCTAGCAAAACAGGGATCTGCGGCAACTTTCATTGGCCCAGAACCCAGAGTTGCTCTGGGGAACGGCATGATTGGAGCGAAGGTTGGGAAGTGGATGGACTCCATGCATCAACAAAGATGGCAGGAGCTAGTCACTTGCAAACAAGCTCGGAATGCAATGACCAGCCCTTTAGGCAGGGAAGCGAGAAAGGTACTTAGTTATAAACGGAGTACTCTAAGCTGGATAACTGCCTTGGTCACAGGGCATGGTAATTTTAAGGCTCATCTGGCCAAGATGAAAATCGGGGAAGATGACGTTTGCAGGCTATGCCTGGAGGAGGCCGAGACGGCGGCACACATTGTGTGCGAATGTCCAGCACTGGCTAGCACGAGGTTGAGGATCACAGGCAGGCACACGATAAGTGTAGAAGCCATGAGTGAACTCAGCTTCAAACAAATGCTAGCAATAACACGGGACTCAGTGATGAAGAAAGAGGTCGACAATTATCAGTCGACATCTGGAAGTCACTGATGACCGGGAGGGGGCGAAAAGGGACCCAAACGTTAGTGGTCTGCTTCGGCTATCCCCCAAAGTATATAATAATAAATTTCGAAGAGGTTTCGCTAATGGGGAAGCGCAATGTCTGAGAACTAAAGGGGAGATGCCATCAGGTCCAGCCGATTTTGATACATCGAGTTTTGAGAGTACTTTAAATACTTCCCTAGTGCGGTAATGTAAAGGCCTCTGGTGTGAACCGCATAAGGGTGGATTTTGCGTAGTGGGCAGTAGCCAAGATTTTGCACCGAAGATTTCAGCAAACAAATTGGCCTTTTCTATATATATATATGAATATATATAAAAATAATAAAAAGTAAAAAAATCGGACAAAAACAGCAAACATGTTACAAAAGCTGTCCAAAATGTGCGATGTTATAAATGTAAACAAATCGGTTATTATCGCAATCAGTGCCCGGAATTGAATAAAGGCTCTGATACACGTGACGCGTAAACCCGTCGGGCGTGTCAAATCTACGATACCCGCATAACGTGTTAGCTGACGACGGGTACTCATCCGTTGTTGAAGAGTCGATGAATCCAACAACCAATGCACAAAAAACAAGCTTCGCGTGAAGGGTATTATACCTTCGTTGTGAGTTATGGTGCATTTGCCTCTTTGAAATTAGTAGTAGAACTAGTTCCGATTTCACTATTCCTATGAGAGGAATATGAAATAGTGAGCTAATTTCAACCAAATAGAAGATATCTTCAGATATAAAAAAGTTTTCCTAATAAAAACCTCCTTTTGGAAAGGTCGTTCCTATGACAACTATATGGTAGAGTAGTCCAATTTCAACCAAATTCTGAAATATGATTTTACTGGAGATTCTATTGATTAGTGTGAAATTTAAAAACGATATCTTTAGAAATAAAAAAGTTTTCTCACAAAGACGAATTTTTGGACCGGTCATTCCTATGGCAGCTATATGACGTAGTGGTCCGATTCCGTTGGTTCCGACATATTTACAGCGTGCAATAATAAGAAGGCTTTGTACAAAATTTAAACTTGAAAGCTTTAAAACTGAGGGACTAGTTTGCGTAGAAACAGACAGACGGACAGACGGAGAAAGCTTAATCGACTCGTTTCATCATACTTACCAAGAATATAGTTTATACTCGTATGGTCGGAGATGCTTTCTTATGTGCGTTGCAAACTTCATGACAAAATTAATATACCCTATCACATCCGTGAAGGGTATAATGATTTCAGTACTCGCACATATGCTGTCACATAACGACGTGTACATTAATTTCGCGTCAGTGAAATTCGCTTCGCTATCCGTTTCTGATGGTTCGTCCGCGTAAACCTGACTTATGTGTAAACTAGGGATGTAAGGAATATTATTTAGCGAATAAGGATGTTGATAAATTGAAGATATTTGATAATGAAAAGATGTGGATACGGATGAGGGTGAGGATGGGGGTGTATTTGTTTTTATGTATGAAATATTAGTTGTGAACATGAGAAGCACATCAGCATACAAATCTACGGAACATTGTGGACTTGGCATTAATTGGAGAAATCTTTCTATTTCATTAGAAAGAACTTCCACAAAACTCTTGAAATTTGCACTTTAGGACCTACACATTTCCCTGCGTGGGTTCTAGGTGCTTTCCACCTAAAGCGGAAATGCCGCAATTAAGGATTCCCTCTAAATGCAACAGAGAGAATTCTCCCATTAAGGCCAAATCCATAATGTTCCATTTTTTTCTTTGTTTTTGTAATCTATAGTGGCCGAAGAGTCCGAAACTCATTAGGCTACAAAAAAAAACATTGATTGTAAGGGCCCGAAAAGGACGAAAAAGGGGGGTCAACTTTTTTTTCTTCTACATGTTGGGTGTCATATCAAAGGAAATAATGAGGACTTCCCATTTGTGTTTTTTTTTCAGTTTGAAGTAGCTACGACGGAGTGTGGGCGAAATTTGCGAAAAAAACACCGTAATGAAGGCACTTCCAAAAATTAAATTTACACGGCGACTTTTAATAACTTTATTGGTCGATGGTTGGCTAACAACTGCCCTCTTTCAAAGGAAAAGCACATACATTTTTTAGAGCCTTAATACATACTGTACATACTTGACAGAAGTGTCTTCTACTTAACTTAATCGGATATAAACAAAGTAGTTTTGGATGTTCAAGACATTGGTTACATTGGTAACGGTTAAATTTTTCAAACATTCAAATTCGACTCCTACAGTAAATTGGATTTCATTACAATGTATGTATTATCGTTAAATATTAAACGATTGGGAACCTTACGGAAATACGATTTTGAATATGAATTCTCTCTATTGCATTTAGAGAGAATTTTCACCACACTCCAGGAATTTCCGCTTTAGGAAGTACAAATCACCTGAGTGTGGTCTACGCTCTCTCTAAAGCAGAAATGCATCTCGAAGCCATACTCAAGGAATTTTGTAAACTATCTCCAAACGCAATAGAGAGAATTCTCTTAAAAATCATAAATCCGTAATGTTTCAATTATTGACATGAGACTAATCAGTCAGTTATTACTCGTCTGTGCCTGGTTTGAACCTGGGAGAATTATATAACTGCCAAATGATAAATAACATCATAGAAATATTTCTGATAAGTTTAATATTTAACGATATTACATGCAATTTTTATTTAGCATTTTTTCCGTTTCGGTCCTCACAACGTCGTAGCTACTTCAAATCAGGCTAAAAAACAGAAATGTAAAGAGCTCATTATTCACTTTGATATGACACTCAACATGCCTATAGTTGAAGGAACAAAATTTCGCCCCCTTTTTTCGGACCCTTTCGATTAATATTTTTATATACAATAGCAAAATTAGTTTTAGACTTTTTTGCCACTGGAAACAATAAAACCAAAAAAAAAATGGTTTAACAACGAATAAAATAAAAAAGTAAATATTATTTTGTTGCCATTTTCTATCAATTTGCTTACTGGCAGGAGATTCGTTGTTAAACTTGGCACATACAATACACCTTCTACTTTAACATCGAAGTCACAATTTTTGGTTGTGTGGTAATATGCAATTCGCCAAAACATAAAACAGGAACCTTGCACTTATTGGCGGCAGTAGTTTCGTGGTTATTCTCGTATGATGCGTTTTTAGCCCAATCTTCATTAACGGTTAGATGAACACTCGCACCTGAGTCTATGTACCATTCATTTCTATTGAAACAACCGCTTAAAAACACAACATTTCTCAATGTCTGGTTAAATCTTATCCTGTAGATAAACGCTAAAAGGCACTCACCTTCCGGTAAAGTATTTATCGGACAATAATTCCAAACAGCTGATACGGACTGCTGAGATTTTGACAGCTAGAACTGTTTATTTATGTTTTTAAAAAATTATTAAAAACACCATTTACATTTATATCCATTTGCACATTCAAATGAGACAATTAAACTGGTCACGAGGAACAGAGTTCTGGATATTCATTCGAAGGAAACGGATCTGAAACCAACTCAGCCGCAAAATAATGCTGAGAGGTGGCACAGACATAGAATAGAATTGAACAGGTGGCGGAATACCGCCAAGAAAATCTGACTTTCTACTGCATTAGCTGCGCTGTGGACTGCATTACCATATTTTGAGCGTTGCATGCGCTAAGGTTAAATTAAGTGTCCCGGAGAGCTAACTGGCAGTTAACCCAGTCATTGAGAAAACGGGCCTAAAGCGTTTGTTTGTTTACGCGTTTCTTTAGGTTCGAAGAATTATTCAAGATCTGATACACGGAACGCGTATACGCGATCGCGTGACTTTTACCCGAACCGAGTAATCGGGATTAGTGTTTACACTAGGGATGTAAGGGACATCCATATCCTCATCCGCAATTGCGGATTATCCTCATAAAAATTGTCATTCTCACCGGACAGACAGACGGACAAAGCTTAATCGACTCGTCTCGTCATACCGACCAAGAATATACATATGTAGTTTATATGGTCGGAGATGCTTCCTTCTGTGCGTTGCAAAGTTCATGACAAAGTTAATATATACCCTATCACATCCGTGAAGGGTATAAAAAACAGAATGCGTCGCTCTTAATGAAAAACCCAATAGAACCCATCTAAATCAAATGGAAACTGTAGCTTGAGGAATCAGTCTGAACGGAAAAGCCACCATCAGCGAGTCCGCGTGTACTGTTTGCTGCGAAGGAAAGCAGAGCAGCTTGCCGCTTTTTACCACGTAGGGAGCAGAAGTATAGCAGTGATCTACTGCATCTTATCCATGTCGACATTTGCGAACCCATGGAGGTGAAATCCCTCGGAAGATCAGGGTATTTTATGCTATTGGTTGATGATTGTAGTCATACGTTATTTATCTATTTTCTGAAGTCAAAAAAATGAAGCAGTCAGGTGTTTTCAAAATTTTAAGGTTATGGTAGAAAACCAGGTCGGTATTACTATAATATCAAGATTATGAGAAGTGACAACGGGCTTGAATTCTGCAGTGAGGAATTTGGTACATTTCTGAAGAATCGTGGTATAGTTCATCAACGAACAAATCCCTGTACGCCTGAGCAAAATGGACTATATGCGAGTGGTTCAATCGCACAATTGTTGAGAAGGGACGGTGCTTACTATTCGATGGGAAATTGGGAAAATAATTTTTGGGCAGAGGCAGCAAGTACAGCTATTTACTTGCATAATAGAACATAATATTTAGTCTACATAGAAAAACTTCAATTGACGTTTGGTCAGGTAGAAAGCCTGACATAAGTCATTTGAGGATATTTTGAAGCAAGGTGATGGTACATATTTCTAAAGAGAAAAGGAAAAAGTGGGATAAAAAGTCCGAGCAGTGGATACTTGTGGGTTACCCAGATACAGCTAAAGGCTACAGGATTACAACCCTGAACAAAGAGGAGGAGGAGGAATCCTTAAACAGATATAGCGCACCAATACCAATTGTCCTGATCCTGAGGTTAACACTGGAAAATATGGCTGTTCAGACTCAGTGGGGGCCAAAATTTTGAAGGATTTTATGTATCGTTTACCGAGATTCAGATTCATTCGTATCCAGAACAACACGAATGTGGAACCACCTACCATCCATTTTTTTCCTCTTGCAGTTATGATCTGAAAAAATTTAAACGCATCATACACCGGTACCAGCACCACAACCCTAATTTCCTTTCCGCCAAGGCTGTGCTCTTGCATAAAAGGGTATACCTTACACTCAGAGAAAAAATCTAGTAAATTCAAAAAATACATATATGATTCAATGAGTTTCAAATATGATTTTGCTTCATATGTGTTTCTTTTTAAATCATTGTTTAGTCCCTTTCTTTGTTGGGCCATTTGATTTAAAATGGTGCCCCTATGAATTAATAAGATGATTCTATTTAAAATGATTGTTCGTCGTTTTAAAATAAAACGAATGTACATTCAATTACATCACATCAAAGCTTTAAAAGAAACAGAACTATCTTTAATTCAAATCGGTGAAAAATTTATATTCACAACGATTGAAAAGGATTTCAGTTTATTTACTGCGCCTGAAACAATGGGACCCACTTTATTTCAAATAGATGTATAAAATAAAAAACAGGGTTATATATGACAATGTTAATAATGTATTTATTAATATTTTATATTATTACATATTATATTTATATTTTTTTTAACATAAATATATACATATTGAGTTCAGTCTCTAGGTTGTATTTATTTTTAAACTTAAGGGAACAAGAGAACAACTTAAAAACAAAACAGTACTCAATTTTAGCAATAAAATCCTAAATTGCGCCTTAACAAAAGTTATAAATATTTATTTCTAAAATAAACTTTTCCGTTATTTATTGTATAAATATGAAGAGGAGGGCTCGTAAAATACTGAATCTTTTTTAACTTTAACCCTTCTTTTGGGAATCCAACTTCATATGACTGAAAGTGGGGATCAAAACAATTTATTCCAATTTCTTTTACAGCTACATAAAGCAATGAAAATATATTTACCAAGTATACGATTTTAAATAGTTTAATTTCGTTATTATTTACATTAGTTAAGTAATGGTTGCTTTTATAACATTTACCATGATAAATTGCCGATTTCGATACACTTGCAGATTTCAATTCTTGTACTTGACTAGGTTCTAAAAGTTCTTCTGAAATATCAGCGTTCATTAAATTTATAAATTCGATGTCGCCCATTTGAAATTCATCATCAATTCCTGATTTGCCATCTAATAAAAATTTAGCAAATTTCAGTCCAGCCTTAATGGCCAATGTGTAAGGAAAATTAACTCTGGATGATGTGCTATTAGCGTAAACTTTAGAGCATCGATGTTTCGCCTCAAATCGGAAACTCCATAAAAATTTTGGTGGTCCACATTTTTTTATTAATGCCGGATAGTGCACTAGGAAATGATGTTTAGGTTTGAGATCACCATATAGTTGCTTGTATAGTGAGTGGTGTTTTTTTATTACACTTCGAAGGGTTTCTATATTTTCAGTGGTAAATTCAGGAATAAGAAGTATATCCATGATCTGAACCAATAAGCAAAATAGTTGCCATGGGCGGTTGTTACGAGGTATTAGATCACCTATTATTAAGGGCAAAAAGTGAGTGAAAGTCCAAGACTCACGTGCAGATATTTTCAATTTGAATATTTTCAAATGTTCTATTTTAATAGGAGGAAAAATATTGTATTTAGTATGGAATTTTCCCGAATTCCGGTTTCCGACATATTATTAGATTCAACATCATTGTTGTAGCTAGCTTTCGTTCTGAGGGATTCAAAGATTTCTATGCAGTCACTTTTCGTAAAATCTTTACTTCTGTGACATACTCGACAGAAACTCTTTGCATTAAAACTTTTAGTAAAGCCAAGAACGCTGTTTAGGCCTAAATTATCACCGAGGATCAAACATAAAGGGAAATAAATTTTTACAGGTCTGTTTGATATGTTGAAATCGAGACCATGTTCTTCAAGGTGCGTAAACTCCTTGACTATATGGGAAAATGAAACGTTATTCCCAAATTGCTTGTAATCAGTGCTATTCATGTAAAGAAAATTGAATGTGAATTTTAATTTGGAAAGTAAATGTTGTGGTAAAGTTGGAAAGCTGTAATACCCTCCAAATATAGATGATGAGTGGCCACCTAAGCAGTTATTTATTCCGTAGTCATCAAAATAAAGAAATATTGGAATTATTGTTTTATCTTCAAATTGTTTGATTTTGTTCTTATAAATATCGCCATTTATAAAGTTACATATTTTACTATTTTTTATTAAATAATCTGTATTTTTTAATGTTAACTCAAGAATGTTCGGTAATTCAAAAAAAGCTTTTATCTGAAAGCGAATGGGCATGAAATATGCACTAAATGTCTTTTCATCAAGTGTTGGGTTTCCTTTAGATATTTTTTCTGTCACGCAACGACCTAGTTCGTAAGATATTATATCTTCATAAAAATTTTTCTGTTTCAAAAATTGGAAGAATTTATGCTCCGTGGAAATTTGATCAAAGGGATTCGAACAAAATTGTATTAACGAATCTATATCATTTTGGAAAGTTTCAGACGCAGTATTGGAACAAGCTTTGAAAACCAAACCAATTGCATTACATAGATCTGAAACACGTTTTTGGATCGCTAATACATCCTTGCGAGTCATGTTATCTTCTGAATGTAAGTTAAGAGTAAAAAGTAATGCATTTTCTTTGAGAAGATTTACTGATTCTAATATGTTGAAATTGTTGGACTGTGAGTCATATAAATCTTGTATTATTGAATTTGCTTGATTGGTTAACTCAACATGATTAACTTCAGAGTGTAATTGATCCAAATTTTTTTCATTAATACTAGTTTCAGTTTTGTGTACATTTAGAATATGCGCTTTGAATGCTTTGAAAGATGAAAATAGTTGTTGGCAACTACCCTGGCGACACTGCAAGGTATCGGTCGAAGTCATAAAATGATTAATTTTGAAATGATTTATGAGTCCTCCAACAGTTTCAAACTGTTGCGTACATTTAAAGCAATGAAACATATCGAGTTACAAAAGTTAATCAAAGGAACTTAAATATGAAGTAATAGCGGAAATGCTAGAAAAATGTTTATCGTATTTAGTTTCAATATCAAAAAAATACTTTTGAATGAACTGCCAGGGTCCAAAACTTGCCAGCGGATATTCTAAACATAGAACATGAAATAATTTGAAACAAGTATTAATACATGATATATATGAATCATGTTTCTGCAATCGTTCATCAAAGTAAACATAAAAGTTACTTATTTGGTCTGGACTGGATCCTACAACAATTATTAAAGGTTGCAACGTTATACCTTTGCTGTAGTATTTAGAGCGTAGGTCAGCAATTTTCCGTTGCAAGTCGTTCATAGTACTTATTAGTAACGTGAAGCTCTCCTGTGCATCCTTGATGGTTATTTTCCGCTTGTCGCTGCCGTTATCACTGAATCGATAAGTTGGCAAGATAACAGCATTTAATAAAATGGTGAGAATGTAGTCAGCCGCATCTATAAAGAAAATTGTAATGATTTTTTTATCTTTCATATAATCTTCTCTAATACGGAAGAAAAAAGGCTTATATAAAGGATAAAAAAGGAGGTACAATGAACAAAATTATTATTATTTTTATTCTTATTGATTAAATTTGGCTAATTTGAATACTTTTTACATTCGTGATAAACTTACTTTTTTCTAAGTTGCTCGACACGAGTGAAAATAACTCTTTGCATGCCCGGTCTTTTATATTTTTTCTATAAAATGGTTCTATTTGCGCTTTGAACTTTTCCCATTTAGTATACAACAGGTCTTCTTTTTGTGGATATAGTAGGCGAAAATCTATATCAATCTGAGAAAAATATTTTGTTAAGAAAAAAAAATAAATTTATGAATAATGTGAAGTTACCAGGTCTTTTGAGTTTGCGTGTGAAAAAAGTGGCCAATCCAATAAAAAATCTGTATTAGTACTTGTACATTGCCCTGATTGCAATTCCTTTCGCCTCAAAAAAAATGTTTTTGTCCATTTATCTTTCACTTCAGCCCAATTCGAAAATTCTCTGGCTAAATAAGTTTTATGCGCAATTGATAAATCCAAATCGAATTCTTGCTCGGGTGCATCCGTCGTAAGAGACAACGAATCATTATCATTTGTTCGGAAATTCCGTTTAATTTTGTTGAGGGTATTGCTGTACTTATTGTATAGCCTTCCTCCTGGATTTTTCCCTTTGCCCCGAGCGAAATAATAATAATCCTGTTTAAATTGAAAAATGTATTCTTGTGTTTTTATATATTTTTTATTTATGATATTGGAAAAACATACCAAATATTCCTTTTCCTTTGGAAAAAGTGAACCGATTTCCTTCAGAATTGGGAGGAAATCCTTAGGGGATAATGAAACTTCTCGGTATTGGATATCCTCTAAAATAATCGAAATCAAATCGTCCCGGCGAAGTGTGTCCAATGTAGTGTTTTCACTATAGAATTGCAGGATCGCGTTGCCCCTGTTTGTCGATTTAAGTATTTCGCGTAGATCCTGTAGATATATAAATAAATTCTACCGAACATTTGCAGTTCAATATAAATTCACCTTTGAGAGCTTTGAATTCGTTGATTTTAAATTAGCAGATGACGTGCTCTGTGTTGTTTCGGATGACGTGCTCTGTGTTGTTTCGGATGAAGACAATTCACCAAGCGAAGTTGAAGATGATCCGCACGAAACTGTCTCACAATCAATATTAAACTGAAAAAAAATCGAATATTTCAGTTATCATCATCATCGTGGCGCAACAGCCCAACGTCGGGCCTTGGCCGCCTGTAATATTTCAGTAGGTTAACCAATTTTGCAAAACACCTACTTGTTGTTTTTTCCAGATAAACATTTTTTCGCGGAATTCCGCACGAAGACCAATGTCAGGTACGGCTTCTTTTATGTCGTCAGTCGATAAATACTTTAAACTGCGGTACGTTACACCGGCAGCTAAAAGAAAAAGTGATAAACCTATTACTGTTCAAAACAAATCACAGGAAATTCTACACAAACTAAGGAGGTTTCCCGGAACACTTTTTTCTCCTCACAAAGTAAAAAATTATAATCGGCTTAATTTTCACTCCATTCCAACACGAATCGTCAACCAAAACTTTCACTTACCGATTAAAATATTTAACAACTCTAAAAGATCCCACTGAATAAGGAGTTCCGTCAATAAATTACAATCAGTATTGATATCACACGCGGACGAGTCCAACACTACCGTATTTTGAAACAAACTATTATCCATATTTTCGCACTTCCACTTGAACTTGTACGAGTATAGTCGACCAAGATCAAAACTTAAGTACCGGGCAGCACAAGTTTCGTTTATGCGATTGCATCAGAATTTTATTGTACCGTTTCGCATTGTGAAATCGCTTTGTTTATGAAAACAAAGCGATTTCACTTTGAAACTTACATTGAACATACTATTTAAAAGGATTTCCCGTTGATAATTTAAATGTAAAGAAGTTTCCATCATTTCAAAGTTAAATGAATTTGGATGAAACAGATATCGGTTTAAATCGAAATGATTATATTTAAACGGGGTATATTTTTGTTTCAAAGTGATATCGACTGAATTATACGGGACATTATTTTTCTGAGTGTAAGCATTAGCATTAACATAAAAAAAGCTCGGGGAAGTTCAAAAAAGGAGCAGGACATAAGACATATCCATGTACCGATGTATCTGTATGCAGTGTAGATACTTTCTATTTCTACCCTTTTTGTTACATTCTATGAAGCCTTTGTACAATAAAGCAGTTAGTATTCACAATTCGAACGAAATGCAACAGAAATATACAATCCACGATATGTTTGAATATACGAGTACATTGCTCCACGCAAACTTCAACAAACTGACACCAAAACCCATTTCTGTTGTTATTTTTCGTGAATTTATGCCAACTAATTGAGAAAAAAAGTCATTTTTAAACCGGTGTTGAGAATTCTTAATGAAATATTCCTCAGTTTATGATTGACAAAAAATATCTAATATGACAGTGCACTATTTAGGGAAAAAAAATCTCGGGAAACAACACATTGAAGAACAAAAGAGGAGAGATACCCATCAGTGGTGTAGATAGCATTTAGCGTGCTCGGGGAAGGATTTAAATCTCTTACTACTTGAGTATTTCATTCTAATTAAAATGACTCTGACCCCACGTTGGGCGCACCGCATATTTCCAAGCTTTTACGATTATTTTCACCGTAAATTCTCACTGACATAGGTAGATTAAGGTAGCCTGGAGGTACGGTCAAAGAAGGTTGCCGTTTTCGTGTCTTGTCACTAGCGGGACCTATTGGTGTGCTTTCTTTCTACTGTAGCTTATGGCAGTTTTAAAGTAGGTCAGGACAGCCGGATGGTCCAACACGTTTTCGGTTATTGTGTTTCACCCAATCGATTGCAGATTTCGTTTTCATTGATTAGGTAATAATAGTACCGACCACACATTGGGCGCCATTTGTATCGGATATCGAGCTAAAGTGAAGATGAAGGCTGAGGGTATGGTCGTTCAGACCACCACGATAGTCATCCGCCAGTATTTGTAAGCATAATTATAAAACCGTTTAAATATTTATGCGGTCGACCTGCGGAATAAGCTATGTAATAGCCACCCCTTTTGTTTGGATGCTTGCGCGATTGATGCTGCAAAACAAAGAGTTCTATAAAGGTTACGTCACCAAAACCGGTTTTAGGTTATCCTACCCCGTGTCGGGAATTCCCTGAAAGGGTACGTGGAGGTATCATCATAAAGTGCGTAGCGCCGAGGTGGCACACGTTCGGCTGCCAATTTGCTGGTTCACTTACACACTCCATTTTCAGCGCATGCAATGTCGCAAGGCGGCTTACCCGCGACCGAATCGCGAACCCCAATATGACGCAACCCTGGTTAACATTGTCCATGTGAGGAGTGGCGCCCATTGTGTAATATCAGCTTAATTGTAACGACGGCGATTTTTAATTTAGCGTCGTCCGTGTACGACATGACTGGCACCCGCAGAAGGGTCAACGAAATTTAAAAATTTCTCGTCTTCACCTATCGTAAGATCTTCGACACCGTACCGTCGTCTACTTTTCACTCGAAGTACGGGTAGCTGCCACTGACAGCGGCGAGAAGGTGTGGTGGAATTGTCGTGTCATTCAGTGGAGCGGCGAAAAGATAAGTCAAAATTTTCTGCTGTTCAGTATAAACCACTGACAATTTTTATAAACTGGCCGTGCCATGAGGGGTATCGTCGACTGCATCTGCAACTGGAGTATAACAATCGATCCTAGCCGACGATATTTCGTGTCTATCCCCCTGTGTGTATGGAGTATGCATAAGAATACCCCACAAACTTTCAGGACTTGTCGAAGAGTGCGGCTAAATGGGAAGGACGTGTAAGCTAGAAATATGCAAACAAAATGTCAACTAAGCCTGTTAGGAGTAATTGACGCGCTATGTCCCACGAAAAGATAGGTTAGGTTAGGTAGGGTGGCAGCCTAGACGACCCCGCATAGACCGCTGAGGTCCATAGCGATACCACATATAACAGGTACTCATCCCGTGTCATTGCTGGCCCCTACCAGAAGATCATCGTTGAGCTTGAAGGAACCTGACTCGTTGGCGAAGGTCAAGAGGCTTCTCCAGCTGAGTCCTGTGACTCCTTCAAGATCGTTGAAGAAGTGAGCTCCTAGGCACTTTAATCTTCTTCTAGCGAGTGCAGGACAATCGCATAGGCGGTGCTTTAAAGTTTCTTTCGTGTTTGGTGTTTGGAAATTCCTGCACCCATCGCTGGTTATTAGCTTTAGTCTATGGGCATGTTCCCCTATCAGGCAGTGGCCCGTTAGTATGCCCACTAATAGTGCACACTGACTTCTCGGCAGTCCCAAGATGCTTTTAGTTTTCCTTTTGTCATAAGAATTCCAGAATATTTTCGTTACTCTGGAGTCGTTTGTGTTGAGTCAGTTAGATTCGGCCTTTTGACGCATACTGTCGTCCATTATTTTCTTGCATGTTTGTATTGGCGTCAGCAGCTAGTCCATCCGCTATTTCGTTACCTAGAACCCCGCTATGGCCCGGAACCCACCAGAGTTCCAGGGTCCTAGCTGATCCCAGAGCTTGTAGAGCTATTAGGCTGTTGTGCACTGTCTTCGACTTAATTGTGAGTGTTGCTTGACTGTCCGTGTGTATGACGATTCCACCCTTTTTCCGGGATGATATCATCACCTCAGCTGCCTTTTGGATCGCAAGCATCTCCGCCTGGAAAATGCTGCACTCATTCGGCAGTCTGTAGGAAAGGTTACATGGAATTTCCGACGAGTAGACTGCTGCTCCAACTCCGGCTTCCATCTTGGAGCCATCCGTGCAGAGGTTCAGTGCCTTCCTGCGTCGATGATCAACTACCGGGATCTGTTCCCTATCGGGTATATTGACCACGAAGTTTGTGTTGAAACCTACTTGTGGTTTCATATAGTCAGTATTAATAGATGGCAGCCTAATACTGCGGTGGTCATATGACCTCTCTTTGAAGTGCCCTGCCTCTCTAAGCCTTAGGGCACATTTAGCTGCCTCATTCTTCAGATATAGGTCGATCGGAGGCAGGTTCAGAAGGGTGTTCAGAGAGAGCGTAGATACTGTTCTTAAGGCACCAGTGATCCCTAAGCAACATAGTCTCTGTACCCTCTCCATTTTCTGTAGGATTCTTTTCGTATTGACTGCTGTCCATCAGACCACAGCTCCGTACGTTAGTATCGGTCTTACGACAGCCGTGTATATCCAGCGAGTTATTCTTGGTTTGAGACCCCACTTTTTGCCAAGCATGCTTTTGCAGGTGTAAAAGGCGATGCTGGCCTTCCTGTTTCGTTCCTCGACGTTACGACCTTAATTAAGTCTACTATCCAGGATCAACCCTAAGTACTTTGCATGGGTTGACAAAGTTAACTCGGTGTCCCCCACCTTTGGCCGGATAAATTCCTAAATTCTGGTTCTCCTTGTGAAGAGGACTAGTTCAGTTTTCCGAGGATTTACATTTAGACCTCTTCTATCCGTCTACCTTAGTATCTTACTGAGAGCCATATTTGTAAGTTTTGACAGTGTGTTCGGGTGCTTGCCTGATACGAGGAGTATCACAACATCGTCTGCATAGGCTACCGCACGTATTCCGGACGATTCGAGGGATGTTAGTAGATTGTTCAGTACGAGTATCCATAGGAGCGGCGATAGCACTCCTCCTTGCGGAGTGCCTCTCATCGTACTCTTGTTGGCTTTAGCACCTCCCCATTCAGACGTTACTAGCCTGTTCGAGAGTACTGCTTCGATCCATTTCCTTAGAGTAGCATTCACCTCGGCAAGTTCCAGGGCCTCCACTATAGCCTCCATAGTGACGTTGTTGAAAGCCCCTGCTATGTCCAGGAATGTACCGAGAGTGAATTCTTTATATTGAAGGGATCTTTCGATCGTTGAGACCACCTCGTATAGAGCGGTTTCTACCGATTTCCCCTTTATGTAAACGTGCTGAGTTCTAGATAGATACCAAGGGTGGATGGTTTCCCTAATGTATCCATCTATGCACTTTTCCATTGTTTTGAGCAAAAAGGACGTTAGACTGATAGGTCTAAAGTCCTTAGGATTGGCATGGCTGCCCTTGCCTGCTTTGGGGATAAACACCACTCCAAACTCCCTCCACGCCAGAGGTACGTAGCCTAGTCGGAGACATCCCTTTAGTATGGCAACCACCCAAGGAGCTATTGTGTCCATGGGTTTTTGCAGCATTGCCGGTATGATTCCGTCAGGGCCTGCCGATTTGTACGCGTCAAACGAGCTTATCGCCCATTTTACGCGTCTGCACGTGAAAAGCCCCGGAATGTTGCTTTTTCTTGCGTCGCCATTTCCTGTTTCCGGCCGTGTTACGAGGGTGTGATGGTCCTCGCAGCCAGGGAAGTGTGCGTTCAGAAGTTCATCTAGTGTAGCTGCGCTGTCTTGTGTCCAACCTCCATCCTCCTTTTTGAGGGTGGAGGGTGGTATCGGATTTTTGGAGATGACTTTTCTTAGCTTGAAGCTTCCGTCTTGCTTTCAATTTGGCTGCAAAAGTCTCTCCAGCTATTCCTCTTAGCCGCTGTTAATTGTTTCTTAAATGCTTTTAACGAGTTCCTGTACTCGCCCCATGTATCGTCATGCCCCGTGTGTTTGGCGTTGCTGAACAGCTTCCTTACTTTGCAGCGAGCTTCCCTAATCTCCTTGTTCCATCATAGTGGTTGGGTCTTCTTAGGGGGTTTTCTGAGAGGACATGTAGTATTATATGCTTTAGTAAGTATGTTGGTTAGAGTCTGGGTCGTGCACTCTAGACTTTTAACGTTACGTATGTACTCCGGGCGCCTACTGGAAAGAGCAAAAAAAAGATTTATGGTAAATATAGTCTCAATATTGGGCGCCAAGTATTGTGAGAGTCCTATTAGTACCCACAGGCAGTTTTTGATCACGCCGAGATTTGAAGCTTGTCAGTACTAAGACGGCGCGGATAGAAGGTGCATGCTAGCAACTGCACTCCCGAAAGTAGATATGCTATGCGAAATGTCAAGGCAATTAACAAGTCAGGCTTCTTTGACCATTTTTCGACTATTTTATTCTGTGAATCTTCTCTGACGTAGGATTGAAAAAAGCTTTGAAGTAGCTTATTGTAAAGTCTAACAATTTGGTTTTTCAGGGGGGGGGGACTGTGACTAACGGTATCGCGCCCTCCAAACAGATTGTATATTTAGTTTTCATTGATTAAGTCAAATCGCACTGACCCCACATTGGGCGCCAAATATTTTCGACTATTTTCTACTGTTAATTTTCAATGACATAATATAAAACAAAGGAAAACTTTAACGTTGAATGAATGGCTTAAAACGTCACAGAGAAAATGTCGTGAAATCAACACGGTGAATTAATGGTCGATTTTAGGAAGCAGAGACATTTCGAAGTGGAGTATCCTGTATATCTGTATATGTCTAATATGAATTTGTCCTATTAGTTGAATAGTGTAGTGTGTGTTTTGAATTGAAGTCGTTAAGAGTTTATTTAGTTTTGTCAGGATTTTAGACAGTGTTTTTCTGAAATTCCAAATAACGATAACATAAAAGCGATTATGTAAGAACTCATGGGAAGGGGGTTGATCCCCTTATTCCCCCCTTATCTACGCCACTGATACCCAAAATAATTATCGATTCTTACACAAAACAAGTTCAAAAATAAAGAATCAGATACAGGCATTTAATTGACTGACTTCAATGGACCACATCATTTTTAGTCTTGTTTGCTATCTTCTAAAGAAACCAAGGCACCGTGACCAAACGTAACTATATTATTAAAGAAATGTTACTTTTTTTTAAATGAGCTTATAGTACATGTAATTTAATACAATGTAGATAATATTCAGTTTTTCATGAGATCATTCTCATAGCTCAAGAATAGAATCATTTTTGTCAACATTTTTGGATATCTAAGTGTATTCGTACGAGTATATCATTAATATGAATTAAGAGAAACTTTACAATAAACGGAAACTACCTCACTCCTTGTGTTGTTGAAAAACTTTATATTATTCTGAATTGAGCGTCAAGTCTACAATCGTGATAAGGTGATAAGTAAGTGGTTTAATCGAATCTTCAAAAAAAAGCAATTGAACGTCTAATGTCAGTTATTTTGTTTCGCCAAGGACTCCTAGTTCGTAAAGGTCGCACATCGGGGTAAGATGAATGAATTGATAATATTGTTATATAGTTTTTGGTTCTGGAAAGAAGGCATCGGGATTAGCCAGGTGCAATATGTAAATATAAATTCTTCAATGTAATGCGATGCGGTGCCAAATATTAGTAGCCATGAAGTATTGTACAATTCCGACAAAAATAAAATTCGTGTTTCGTGTTAAATCTCTTCTATTTGCATACTGAATTCCAGTCTGGTCTGGAAAAGGTCAAAGTCCATGCTCCCCGAAACGATCATTGTTGAGCAATATTTGTGTGTGTATATTATATACTTGATACGGAGCTGTGTTTCTCCGAGCGATAGCACCTAGAGTCTCAAGATGTACAATAAGTTTAATGCTTAGTGATCATCATCGAAGTATCATCGTGTTGATCGCTCCGAGAAACACGTAGCTTAATTCTCCTAAAAATCCTGCTCAACTATTCGAAAATGGACTCCATATATTAGCCTAGTCATTAAGTGGAACTGTTCTAAAAAATTGAGGTGTAATTTTTTTTTTCAAGTGTGGTTTTTGGGGTGCTATTGACGAATATGAGTTTGCCACCAATTTTTATACCCTTCACGGATGTGATAGAGTGTATTAACTTTGCCATTGCAATGCACAAAAGGAAGCATCTCCGACCATATAAACTATATATTTTCTTGGTCAGTCGGATGAGACGAGTCGATTAAGCTTTGTCCGTTTGATTCTATGCAAACTAGTCCCTCAGTTTTAGAGCTATCGAGCTGAAATTTTGTACAAAGTCTTTTTTTATTGCACGCTGTAAATATGTCGGAACCAACGAAATCGGACCACTACGTCATATAGCTGCCATAGGAACGACCAATCCAAAAATTCGTCTTTGTGAGAAAAACTTTTTGATTTCTTAAAATACCTTTTTCAAATTTCACACTAATCAAAAGTATCTCTAGTGAAATGGTATGATTCACGCTTCGCGTGAAGGTTATCATACCTTCGGCTTGTTTTTTGTGGAATTTGAGTTATTGTCAAACAATCACATAAAATCACCTTTTTATACCCTAGACTTATAGTATAGGGTATATTGTTTTTGTCATGACGAAAATATGTAACACCTTAAAGGAGGCTCCGGAGGTATAGCAATGTGTATATGTATATATAAATGATCAGGGTCACCTCCTGATTCGATTTAGCCATGTCTGTCTGTCTATCTGTCCGTCTGTCTGTCTGTCTGCCCGTTCGCACGATAACTTTCGATAGAATGAAGCTAGAGCCTTAAAATTTTGGTCAAATGTTGGCAGTATGATCTAGTTGGTTGGTATTGAAAATGGGTATGATCAAGCCAAGAGAACGCCTACCTCTCCTACATATGTAAAATACATAAAGGTATCTATAACTCCCGAATAAATAAACATGAAAAGCTCTAGCTTTGGTAGATTGCTCGTGAGGGTAATCTTATACTCTCCTAGAAAAATAAAATCGATCAGTTGAAAACTAACGGTAATTTTCTGACAAAGAGCCCCGTACTACCCTATTTTTCAGGTTTTTTGTCTATAACTCTTGAACCAATTGACGTAGATACCTGATTTTTGGCATGTAACCCTGAAGTGAGAAGCTGCTTGAGTTTTAGTAAGTTGGGCATAATCATATCAAAGAAACGCCTGGACATTTAATACAGAATTCTAACCTTTTGCGATCATAATCAGATATTGTAATGAATCAAATAAGGTTTTTTTTAGTGGCGGATGTTTTATGTTTAGTTTTTGAAGAAGTTTGGTCGGGTATTGGAAACGGGAGTTGAATTTTATTGCGATCGTGCTTGCGCTGTGTACCAGCCGGCGGTGATTTCTCTTCCGTTCATCCAAGTTGTGAATAACGATTGCCAAACGAACGCCTACCTCCCCTACAAATTTCAAAAAATTAAATATTCCTTTAAACACGATAACTTTCGATAGAATGATACTAGCAAGTTGAAATTTTGGTGAATGTTATTAGTAAGATCTACTTGGTTGGTATTGAAAATGGGCAGGATCCGACCCAAGGAACCCCTACCTCCCCTACAAATGGAACTTATAATAAGCGGTAACTTATGATAAAATAAAGCTAGCAACTTGAAAATTTGGTTACGTATTTGTAGTAGTATTCAGCTGGCTGATATTGAAAATGCGTAAAATCCGACCAACGAAACCCCTACTTCCCCCACAAATGAAACTTCAAATAAGCGATAACTTTCGATAGAATGAAGCTTGAGATTCGAAATTTTGCTTAAATGTTCATAGGATAATCTAATTGGTTGGTGGCAATGATGGGCAAGTTCTGACCCAAGGAACCCCTGTCTCCCCTACAAATGAAACTTCAAATAAGCCATAACTTTCGATGAAATGAAGCTAATGACTTGAAATTTTAGTCAAACGTGTGTACTGGGATCTAGTTGGTTGTTATTAAATATGCGCAAGATTCCACAAAAGAAACCTACCCTTACAAGTGAGACTTCAAATAAGCAATAACTTTAAATAGAATGAAGCTAGCGACTTGAAAACTTCAGCAAATGTTTATAGAATGGGTTAGTTTGTAATTGATTTTGAGAACGGTCAACATCCTCCTGAATGAGTGCCAACCTCCCCTATAAACTGGTCACATAGGAAACTCATTTTTAATATGGTCGTTGCCAATTGGTACTTTTGGTATCACCACTAGGTCTGTACAAGTCTAGGGTATATACGCTTCGGACTCCAGGGCGAAGCGAAGCTTCGGTCTGGTTTCTTAAATATTTTGAAAACAGTTAATTCTGAGACAAAATGTACAATCTTGATCAGTTCAAGATTAACGCCACTTTTTTCCATATCTTCAATAGTTTTCGAGATATCAGATAAGATGATCCGACTGAACTGCTTATTGAAGAAAGTCAACCAGGAACTAGCTTGGTCGTCAAGACCACACAAAATTAAACTTACAGAAATATAAGTTTTCTAAATTATTGCTTTATTGAAACTATGCCATAATAATATAGATATTATTAAATACTATTGAAGAATGTTTTCTCTACGAAAACGTACCGTTTTCAGGATAATCGAACAAAAAGACTCGACAAAACTATCAATTTTCAAAAAATGTGCAACTTTCACAACTCGTAACTCTTAAGATATGTAGTAGCTTTACGGAAAAACCTGGTCTGCTAAAGTTATAGCAAATAATGCTCTACAACTTTCTGTATAAAGTTTTTCACTAAGATCCATATTAAAAAAAAAATGCGCAATAAAGTGAAAAGGAGTGGGAGGTCATAAACTTGAATTCTTAACTACGGGACCGGCCTATATAATATATCAAAAAATTAGAACTACTGAACCTTTTGCAAGTTAAGGTCACCTTTTCAGACTCTATTCCCCGGAGTACAAAAAGAAAAATAGTTTTAAATATATTTTGCCAAAAAAAAAACGGAAAAAATACATTTCCTACGAGGAAAATTTGTTGATAACTTAATCAGCTTTCATTTGAGGTAGGTAAGATGTAAATTTATTTATTTATTCACCAAACAAGACATCATAAGATGTATCGTGTACATTACACGCATAAAAAATAGTTACCTGGCACAAACAATTTTTTTCCTCACTTTGAGGTATCTATGTAATTTTGTTCTACGCGCATCCCTTTTATTTCAAATGAAAGCTTGTTAAGTTATCAAAAAATTTATCTCTAACAATTTACCGCGTAGGATATGTATTTTTATGTTATTTGCGAAAATACATCAGAAAAACGGGAAACTCGTTGCGGGTACAAATTATGAAAAATAAATGCATGGAAAATAGTTTTATTCAAGTGAGAATATCTCGAAAACTATTGAACCTACGAAAAAAGTGACGTTAATCTTTTTTATTGAACTGCTCAAGATCTTCCCTTCTTTTATTTAAACATTTTTTTTTGCTGCGATTAACCGTTTCCCAAATATTCAAAAAAAAAAAGTTAGTGTTTTTTTTTGTTTTTGTCAATAACTCAAACTCCACAAAAAATGTTTGGTAGAAAACCTCAGATTCGTAATCAGCACCCCAAAGAACACAAATGAAAAAAAATTAAAACTAAACTACAATTTGTTTCAGGTATACCACCTGATGACTAGACTAATATGTAAATACGTGCGACTATTTTTCTCGTTCGAAGGTATTTTTATAGACATACTATATACAATGTGTATGTTATATTCGATTGAAAGGAAGAAAACGTGTTCATAATTAGTTTTATGCCCGAACCAGCTTGGACGCAAAATTCAACAGCAGCGGCTGCGAAATTTCAAGTTAGAAAGATTTCCCTTAAGCGACCTAGATTGAACGCAGCGGTAGCGGCAGCGGCGAAAGCAGATATACCTGTTGTTGTTGCCGCAGATGCTGCTTTCTGCGTTCAATCTGGTTCGGCAAAGTTGCAGCTTATAATATATTCGCGGCGATGGTAAAGAAAATATTTTATAAAAAGATGTGGATAGATGGAGTTTATTGCGAGTACTATTTAGCTTCTAATACGTTATCACAAAAAAAAGTTTATGTCGATTTAGCTACTATATAGTATACCTATGTACATATATTGTTAATTCCCTTGACCTCGCCAGGGGCATGGGCACGTCACTTCTTTTTCATTACTATGCCTTGTTGATGTTTCGATAGCACATTTTCGGATGCTTGCACCTCTTATCTGAGCCATATTGTTACTGACAAGCTCGGAACGCTGCTCCGTTCTAGTAGTACTCACAGTTACTTATTTTTTTAACGCGCCGAGGCTTTAACCTCTGTTTCTCTACATGCTTCACTATAGAATGGCGACCGAGACCTCACGGTTACAGAGTGCGTCCATATATGTTGATAAATACTAAATAAAAAATTGACTCTTAATTGCGTATTCAGACACTCGCCAACTAGTTGGCCAACTTCCTATGGTGGTAATATTCGCAATTGCGAATATTAGACGACATACCAAATTAACGGACTTTCAAACAAAACAGAAGTGCAATTTATTGATCTCTCTATAAATGAACGCCATGAATATGATCAGAACAGTTCATGCATTATTTCCCTCTGCGAGCAAAACGTAATGGTACGGTCACATACATGCTAACTTGTGTGCCAACTTGCGCGCGATATGTACAATATATGCATTATTTCCCATTGAGAGACAAATTTTCAGAAGTTGGCGTGCTAGGTAACGTGTATCTGACTGCGCCATCAAGATGTTGCCCCACTAGTTGGCGTGTGGATGTTGCTGAATGCGCCATGAAAGACGCATATAATAAGAACTCGTATGTATGAAATGCTGTTTTTAGCACTGACGAGCAGCTGGATCTTTGCAAGGTTCCAGGAACGCTAGGAATGCCATACACCATAGGCATGTGATGCACTGAAAAGTCCAAAAGAGCCATATGGCGTTATATCGCCATTAAAAAACGCCAGAATCCCATATGGTCTAGTGGCGCTTTGTGCGATGGTTCTAGTGCACCTACGGTGAGTTTATACTTCCTACAGCGGAACTCCACTTCAGAACTTTTTACCTTGAACCTACCAAAACCTACTGTGACATACATGAATGCACCATAGAAATATCTTCTAACGGGATTGATTTAAACAAATATGGTTTTTTATTTCATCTATTTCAAATATGATGTTGTATATACAGAAGAGAATTTTGTGGAAAGTCAAATGTCAATCAATCAGCCTATTCGGTGTGTAGGGAAAATATTATATTTTAGTATTCCATATAAGATTTTTTGAACAGTCAAAACGATTATAGGCCAGTCAAATTAAATATTATTAATAATAATTAGGGAAAGATCTGGAAATAATTTTAATCCCTTCCATAGATACTGAGTACATAAAAAGTGAGTTTGCACGGTCGTAGAAGGTGAGCTTAACTTTTGGAGGGCGAAAATCCGAGAAATTTGAGCCCTTTTTTTAATATTTTTGTTATAAATCCTAAACGGTGCCTCGGGTCGAAAAACCGAGCAGGAGTAAATTAAAGACCGTTGAATTCTGCGTTCAATGCACTGCTCAAAGTTGAAATTTCGTTCAGTAACGTAGTTAAAATCGATAGTCAAAAAATCACAATTTTCGAGGCTCCTGAGAAAAATCACACTTTTTCACTATTCAAGCTCACAGATCTTGGCAACGGAAGCTCCAAATGGAGAAGCTTGTCTGTAAAAGTTGGGGATAATTTGATTGTTAGCCTAACGTGGCCAATATTTTTCAATTCGAGTAATTTTTAGAGTAGCTATGAGCAAAAATTCAAAAATTAATGCTCATCGATTTATGCCTTAAAAGCCCTTTCTCGGTAAGTATGATAGCTTGAAGCTTTATTTTAGTTTCAAATTGTAGATAAATTACTCTAGTTTTATATATATATAGTTTTACAAGATTTAATTTTGGAGATACTAGAAAGAAACAGGACAAGCCAAACAATTAGGCACATTTTAACATGGTGGCGAAGGCCGTGGTGTTAGAGGGCAAATAGAAAACTCGAATTTTTAAACAATGCACCAATTCAAACAATATATAAAATAAAAAATCGGAACTACCCTAATTAAAGTAACCAGTGTTATAACATTTCGACTGACCAAAGTAATTTAACCTTTGCAGAATCAACGACTTTTTTTTTAGTAAAAACGCAATTACTCAAAAACTATACCTGCTAGCATATTCTAGTAAAGAGTGAATCGCAGGTAATATCCTACTCTAAAAACAGAAAATAGCCTGTCGAAATCAGATAAACTGTTTATTAGATATAGCTCGAAAAAATATGAAGGATATGTAGCCCACGATCAACATTTTGCTGTTTTATCTTATTTTTCTCGAGTTTTCACCTACATATTATACTAATTTTATCAAAAATAAAAACTTCCTGTTTTGTTGTAAACAATTTGTTTTGACATTATATAATACTAATTTTTAAATTTCGAGTCATTTACAGCCCTTTAATTAAAAAAAATAATTTGTTCACACTTTTTTTATTTTATTTTCCAATGCCATATCTAATTAACAGTTTATCTGATTTCTACAGGCTATTTTCTGTTTTTAGGGTAAGATATTACCTGCGATTCACTTTTTACCAGAATATGCAAGCGGGTATAGTTTTTGAGTAATTGCGTTTTTATTAAAAAAAAGTCGGTGATTTTGCAAAGGTTAAATTACTTTGGTCAGTCAAATTGTTATAACACTGGTTGCTTTAATTAGGGTAGTTTCGATTTTTGATATATTGTTTGAGTTTGTACATTGCTTAAAAATTCGAGTTTTCTATTTTATTTCCCCCGTAACACCACGGACTCCGCCACCATGTTGAAAATGTGCCTAATTGTTTGGCTTGTCCTGTTTCTTTTTACTATCTCCTAAATTGGTCTCACAAGAAAGATCTTGTAAAACTTTATTTAACTGGAGTAATTTATCTATAATTTGGGACTAAAATAAAACTTCTAGCTGTTATACTTACCGAGATAGAGCTTTTA
Source organism: Chloromyia formosa (assembly GCA_964017055.1). Classification (NCBI taxonomy): domain Eukaryota; kingdom Metazoa; phylum Arthropoda; class Insecta; order Diptera; family Stratiomyidae; genus Chloromyia; species Chloromyia formosa. The sequence goes on from OZ024818.1 coordinate 57,407,655, forward strand.
AGGTATAAATCGATGAGCATTCATTTTTGAATTTTTGTTAATAGCTACTCGGCCCGAATTGAAAAATATTGGCCACGTTAGGCTCACAATAAAATTGTCTTCAACTTTTGCAGACAAGTTTTTCCAATTGGAGCTTCCGTTGCAAAGATCTTTGAGCTTGAAAAGTGAAAAAGTGTGATTTTTCTTGGGAGCCTAAAAAATTGTGATTTTTTGACTATCGATTTTGACTACGCTTCTGAACCGAATTTCAACTTTGAGCAGTGCATTAAACGCAGAATTCAACAGTCTTTAATTTACTCTTGCTCGGTTTTTCGACCCGAGGCACCGTTTAGGATTTATAACGATAATATTGAAAAAAGGACTCAAATTTCTCGGATTTTCGCCCTCCAAAAGTTAAGCTCACCTTCTACGACCGTGCAAACTCAGTTTCCATGTATTCAGTATATATAAAAGGGATTAAAATTATTTCCAATAGGTAAGGACAACGTTGAATTGAAAATCGTGTGGAATTTTGGCCATTTAAAAATACCATGTATACAGGGTGTCCGGAAACTGCCGGATAAACGCACTGCCACGTGATTCCCCAAGTAATTTCCAATCACAAAAAAAAAAAAATCTTTAGAATTTTTGATGAAAAATCGATTTTGACATTCCTTCAAAGTTTGGATAGTTGTATCTTTGAAATAACGGCAAATTTCGCAATCGGAAAAAGCCGTTTTATATGAAATTTTATGTAGTTTTATGATTGGGAAGTTGCAAATATTATTTTGTTTGATTGGTCACGGTTTTTGATGACAATCACAAAAACAGTTATACTATATGCCGGTAACGTTTAAAAATATACTTGCTCTTTTGGTACTATTTTTCCTCAAAGAATCTGTGGAATAACCCCTAACAGTAATGCCCACCCAACGCGGGACACCCTCTATAATATTTGGAAGGAAAAAGAAAACCATACGAATTAGTTGCGAAAGGAAATTGTTCGAGCCCAACTAACACAAAATTTATCGTTCGTCGTTAAATTCTATTAGCTTAGCTTGTAGCGGCTCCATGTTTGGAGATATCGGAGTTCTAGCTGTTCATGTTCGTAAGGTAAGTTTATTTCTATTCAATCTTTCTTATTGGTGGTGGGTTTAAAATAGTGTCAGGATGAAGGGGCTTACGAAAATTATAAAAAAATAGTTCTATTAATTTTACGTTTATTGACAAGAATCGTTTTATTAATTCTATTTAAAATACGTCCAACTCACAAAAAAACATTTTTATTCATTCATCAAAGCCTACTTAATCCGCGAATACAAGCCAGTCGTTTTTCGTCTCTATAGTCGACTAGATGCATGGTCAGTGTGACAATAGTATGTCAAAATAATGCCGTTACACAAATGCATTTATTGGGAAATTTGCTGGCGTGCAATTTTCCCCTATAAAATTGACCTTTTGCTTGCAAACTTTTTTCGACAGGAATACAGATCGAATTCAGAGAATATGTTTAAGTGCATGTAGCCCGTGGAACTCTATTGTGGAGAATGTAATTCCCAAATTTGTAGTAGATTATTATACCTTATTATACACGTGTAGACTCATTTATTGTTGCAATTTTGGTGATACTGTTTATAATGTTGAGGTGTTTATCTATAGGGACGCGGGAGCGTCCCGTCCGCCACGAAAAGAAAAACGAAATCCGACCAAGAAACACTGTTTACGCGACGCAACGATTTTTTCAACCTTCTGTAGTTCGGGCCCCGGGGGTCCTAGGGGTTCAGATTTAGTAAGAGCATTCTTGTCGGTCCTCTAAGAAAGTTCGAGTTCGTGTTCGACAGTGTGTGGACGGGCTAACCATCTGAATCCGATCACATGTTGAACACCACTAAAGCAAGTTGCAAATTCAATTTCTGTCTCATCTCAACACACACCAACGAAACAAAACAAAAAAACGTTTTGTTTTGTTTAACTGTGTTTCGCTTGGTGTGTACTGCAATGAAAAAAGTTTTCTTGTCTTATGAGACAAAAACGTTTTGTCTGATGCGATGTGTTTTCACGCTTACGAATGTGATAAGGTATACATATTAACTTTGTTATGAAGTTTGCAACGCACTGAAGGAAACATCTCCGACCATATAAACTATGTACAATAGATGTATTCAGTGTGACGAGATGAGTCGATTAAGTTTTGTCCGTCTGCCTGGTTCTATGCAAACTAGTCTCTCATTTTTATATCTATCGAGCTGAAATTTTGTACAAAGCATTATTTCTATCGATCGGTGTATATATGTCGTCGAATCGGACCGCTAAACTGCCATGGGAAAAGTCTGTTTCTGTTACAAAAACTTGTTTGTTCCTGAAGATATTTTGACCGAATTTCATATTATTCGTCGTATCTATTGCCAAATGCTCGTGAATTCATGTTGTCCATGTAAGAACAGAAAGGTATCTTTTTGTTGTTTGTGCTTTTCAATGCAATTTTTCAATGTTCCGTGTACGGTGCAACGTTTACGTGGAAACGTGGCATGACAAAGACTGGATTTGGAGCGATTGTTCCTATGCCAGTTACATGATGCGGTTATCCGATTTCGTATGCGTAGGGGGCGAACGTTAGCTCATTGCGTAGAGGCGTCAGTCTCATCTTTGACTACGGTCGTTACGGGTTCAACTCCCGTCCATGGCGTTCGTGGCCATGGATGTTTTTGTCTTCCTCCTGTGTTGCGGGGCGTAATATATATTGTATAAGCCACATCTCCCGACTTCTCGCACGTAGACTGCTAAATAGGAGTAGGAGATGCATACTGGCAATGTGCATCGTCCGAAACTTGTTTATGCCAACGAAAACTCAGCTAAGCAACATGGAATAGGTGACGCTCTATGCCCCACTAGGGGTTATGGCAAACAAATAATACACAGTGTGCGGTAGGATTTTTGGCTAGTGTGTGACGCCGCGCCGCGCTGCCGCCCCTTTATTTCGGTTAAACTGGATTTTATTATTGTATACACTTTTCCTTTTATACTGTGTCCAAAGTCGCGGTATTCGTACCACAGACCGCAATCGTCGTACCGCACTGACGGAAATGCCAGAATACAGTATACGTTTGGTTATATGACGGTGAAACGCCCGATTCATCGACGCTTGATGAGAGATAAAAATAAAATTTATTCAGGTAAAACCGTGAAACGTTTCTTCTGTGAATTCGTAGCCAATATTCGCATATTTTATCAATACATATCTATTTATTGAAGATGCATTGAGTCCGATTTTTCTCGTCAAGCAACTTTGAATTGCCAATTGAACGTGAACATCCGCAATTTGGAAATAACATTATACGGAGATACAAGCCAAGCTAGAGTGTATTTTCATTCATTATAATACCCGCATTTCTTTGCACCAGGACAGTAGAGGATAGAACAGCGAAAGAAAATTTAAGGGAAAATAGTGTATTCCTTCGTTAAAGGTTTATTTTGGGTTAGTTAGCCTTCGGTCCGACTGCAACTCAAAATTCCAGAGAACACTTTAATTATAATAGGTATATCTAGTATAAATACAATCTAAATTTTGTTCTATTCGGGTACAAGAAAAAACGTGGCTAAGTTCTAAGAATCTTCACTGTATGTAATATATGTAGTTCGTGTATCTCATTTCAATTTAATCTTTGGAAATATGCCACTCATTGTTATGTTAAATTTGCAAAGATACACAACCACACACTAGGTGCGTTTTTTTGGTACTGCGGATTAGGGTAAGTTAACGTGTGGAGCAAAAAACCAGGTCAGCTATCCAGGTTACATTTATAAATGTAATGTTGCCTACTCTGATTGGCTTTCAAAATTGATAGTTGCTTTAAGAATTTGTTCGTTTCTGTTCATGTGACAAACAAATATGGATACGACCGTCTAAATATATGATTTTTTGATGGATAGTAGTGACGACTGAAATAATCAAATGTGGAAATTACAAATGAACTAGACGAACTAGACGAATTGACTAATGGTTCATCGTTGGAGCTTGACACCAATTGTCAAATTAATGACAAACATACCGATAGGCACGTTTCTTTGCACAATTCACATATGAAATCTCCCTGAATTGACAATGCAATGTCCATCTAAGTATATGTCGTACCAATATCAGTAATCAGAGTGCTATCGGGTGCACTGACCCGTACAGGTTTATTTGTAAGGTTGTTATTGTAATACGTGGAGATACCCTAACCTCCACTCAGTGATGCCAAAGGAAAAAAGTGAAAATTGTACCAACCCGCTCAAAAAATCGTAAAATTCGCGCTTTGCCCTATTTATTGACTTCAAGCTAAGGGAGCTCGCTCCGCCCACAATTTTTTGGTCATATTGGAGATTTTTACCACGCCTACCCGCCCATTGGAGAGGGGTGGTCTTTGGGTCAACCACCATTCATCTCAGCGACCTCGGAAACTATTCATTTGATCTAATCTTGGTAATTTTCGACATTTTTTTTTTCACGGCGACCAAACCGAAAAATTAAAGTGTTAGCAACTACGTATATTTCGAAATTTTAACCTGAGTTAAAGTTTCGTAACTCAACTTTGAAAATATACAGTAAAATACATTGGATACAAAACAATCTGTAATGACAGCAAATTTTTTAGAACAGTGGGCCACTTAAAAAAATGTAATTAGGCCGGCCTCACTGTACAAAAAAAAAACTAAGTTTCAGTACAAAAAATTTTTTTACAATAGATCGAAATTCCAAAGATAACATCACGCCAACCGAGCGCTCAATTCCATTTCAGTTTCAAAAAATATGACAATTGTAAATTTAGACGTCACGAAAGTGCGCGAATAAATAAATTATGATAAAAGTCATTTAAATCCATTCATTCAGCTTCTGATATGATATACGATTTTTAAAAATATGATTTAAGATCCACTAGATCTGTTTCAAAAATAAAAATATACTTCAAATATATTGAGTAAAATAGAGAGCTTAGAAGAGTAGAAAATGACATTGTGCTGATCCTAAAAATTGTCAAAATTCCGTAGGAGGGGGGTAATCGATCGTAACTCGACAACCTTTTATTGTTAGAACAAAACAGAGTTTCGGTTAGTCTCTTCGCACTTCTCTATGTAGTAATATCCCAAATCGAACACCATTCGAATCAAGACTTGGACATTTGAGTAGCGTCGATTTATTCATACATTATTGCTAAGCGGGCCGCACAAAAATTTATAGAGAGCAGCATAGCCCCCCGGGCTGCTGGTTTCCGACTCCTGTATTACAGTACATTTTGTTCCACACGATATATTACCAAAAAAAAATCGTACATTATTTTATAAATTATTACAATCATCCAAACCCATATTTCAGACAAAACTAAGATTTTTCCTTCGACTGCAAGTTTTTATTTTTATACTAATGTTTCAGGTACTGAGTAAGGTACGGGGGCTTTTAGAACAACTCCGTCAGCCGGATTGGACATGGTGCTCGGCTTGCTACCTCTGGATATTTGCGGCGAACAGCTGGCGGCTAACACGGCTTTACGCCTTCGCGAAATTGACCAGTGGCGCACGTTGAGTTGTGGACACTTGACTATACTGGGCAACTTTGATCTCCCTGCGAATACTGATTATACTTGTGCAAAGTACTTTTTTGGCCGGAACCCTACCAGCTTGACTCCGTCGAGGGATCTATGGGGTGTTAACATGCTCATGACCACCGACTACATGGTCATCTAAACGGATGGCTCTAGGACCGACGGCGGAGTTGGGGCTGGTATCTATACGGACGGATTGAGAATTAGCTTGTCATTCCGTCTTCCCGACTTCTCTAGTGTCCTGCAGGCGGAGTTTTCGGCAATCCTGGAAGCTCTGACCTAGCTGGGAAATCATGTTGTTACCATGAAGGACCTTACTATTTACACGGACAGTCAGACTGCAATTCCATCACTTGAATCCATCCTGACCACATCGAAAACCATCGCGAACTGTCGTTTACCCCTCAGGGAGATGGGTGGTTTTTTCAATATTACGCTCTGCTGGATACCGAGCCATTGTGGCTTCACAGGCAACCGCGAAGCAGATGAGCTGGTTCGAGAGGGGACAACCGGAGTTATTGAGGGGGACCGTGTAAACATCAAAATGCCTGCCTCATCGTACAAACTTGTCATCAAGGCCACCGCGGTTGACAGGGCGAACATGAGGTGGTTAAACGGCAATACGTGCCAAACAACGAGTCGATTTGGCCGAAACTTGACCCTAGTTGCTCTACCATACAGCTTTCTCTGAACAGGAAACACATTGGCAGAGTCGTGGTTGTTATTACGGGGCACTGTCCTATAGGAGAGCTTGCCTGGAGGCTTCGTATTCCTCACAATGACTTTTGCAGGAGCTGTGATGATGTGGATGAGAAGGAGAGCGTTCTCCATCTTCTCTGTCACTGTCCGGCCCTGGCCGCGAGGCGGAGGAAAATTCTGGGTTCCTGGTTTTTCCGGGAACTGGAGGACCTAAAAGATAAGAGTGTAATGTAGCTCAATCGCTATATTGCTAGCACAGGCTGGTTTGTTGCCTAAATTTAATTAGGTGACTTTGGCGGTATCACAACGGACCCAGAGTGCTGTGCGGTAGCATGGCAGCCCCTTTACCTAACCTAACCTAATGTTTCAGGTCCAACGTATCCCAACTAACAATTTTCTTATAGAATTCTTGAAGAGTTTTATAAGCGAGAAAGTGTCGTATGAAATTGGGAGGATAAGACACTCTAAGAAACCTTGAAGGCTTCTTCAAAACTCTAACAAGAGCACTTGTTTTACCTCCAGGTCGATTCGCGAAAATGAAAGTTGAACGATTTTTTGTTTAACCAATATATTTCGGGCATATGCCCATCTTCAGGGTTCTTAGTTCTTTTAAAGTTTTACAAACTTTTTGTTTGTAATCGACCTGGAGGTAAAACAAATTCTTTTAAAGTGCTCTTGTTCGAGTTTTGAAGAAACCTTCAAGAGTTCTTAGAGTGTCTTATCCTCCCAATTTCACACGCCACTCGCTTATAAAACTCTTCAAGAATACTATAAGAAAATTGTTAGTTGGGATGCGTCCCTCCAGTGTTAAAACTTAAAATGAAAATTAGGTTTTAACTGTTAAATAAAACACATTGCTCGGGTATGCTAAATATACCGCATGTATTGTATAAGGCAAACTCATTATTATTTTATTTAATTTACAAATTGCGAAGTCAAGGAAGGACTTGGTGTCAATCAATAGAGAAATTAAAGAAAGCCAAACCAAATCTTCATTACGAATACAAATATGTGTTCGGAAAAATTTTCTCCAAATCTTTTGTGAATTTATTATCTTAGCAAAGGTTTTCTTTAAGTCTAAGATATCCTTTGAATCGCAAAACTCCTTTTAAAACTCAATTTACATTGCCGCATGAACCGGATGAACCGGATGAATCGCATCAGCGAACCACATTGGTAACCAACTTAAAAGTAGATAGTTAAGGCACGAGAGCATGCGGTTCATCCGGTTCATGCGACAATGTAAGTTGAGCCTGAGGTTTCCACATGTAATCGGTTTATAGTCCTTCGTTTTATATTTTATATATAAAATATTCTTTCTGCATTTGCTGACGAATTCGGTAAAGCTAAAATATATTTCAAAAATCAATTTACCATTCGAAGGAAATTCAATGGAACCATCTGCACGTTAATAATCCGAAATCGTCTTCCAAAATTGTTCTATTTCCTAATCTTGAACTTCCCAAACATTTTTTTGAAATCCAAATTTGTAATTTCCCGAAATCCTAAATATCCTGGCATTCATCGATTCCAACTAAATTTGGGAAGAAGCGGCAATGTCGTTTCCTGGACAAAACAATTGCGACGGAATACATTCAAGACTGTGTAGCCATCATACGGGTAGAATTGGAACCATTTGGAAAGTGTGATAGTCGAAGATGAAAAAATATCCACAATATTTGAAATAAGCATATAGATTTTTTTTTAATTGAACTAAAAAATCTTAAAAACCGTATTCTCGATTTTTCAAATCGTAAGATTTATTCTAGGCTTCGAGAAAAATGATAAAATCGTATTTGAAGTTAAAAATCGTGTAAAATACGATAAATCGTACTTTTTGGCATCGCTGCCTCCACTGGATAGATGTTCTAAAAGCACACTTAATAGGTGCGTTTTTTTAGGTTAGGGTAATTTAGCTCTTAGAGAAAAAAACGATCGAGAGCCGCCATCCAGGTTAACCTCTTAAGGGGCAAACCACATTAGGAGGTTTTTAAAATCAAATTTTTTTTTATTGCTTAAATTGTTAGCTTAACAATCCAAGAATACACTGACAAAATTTCAAAGCGAAATTCGCATTCGTTTAGATTTTACCAGCATAGAATCGAGCGCTCATCGGGTATAGTCTGCAGGATCGAGCGCGCAGCAGGTAGGCCGGAGCACTACCTCAGGTAGTCGCTTTATGTACTTACGAAGCCTTGTAGCGGAACCTCATCTTTGCATCTTTGTTTTCAAATAACGATATAGAAGGTAGTGGAAGCATCAACACAAAGGATTATTTCGGTTATATGTATACTGTTTTTCAAACGCCTTTTTCTCAAAATGACTTTTTTCACATTTGCGGGAAGTGTCACTCAAAAAGTAATGAACCGATCATTATGAAAATTGAAAGTACGATTATTTATAAAATTACGAAAAACATGAACCAAGATTTGGGATGATATTTATCATATTTTTAAGGGTGTTTTTTTTTCTGCATAATTACTGAACAAAAATGGTGAAAATTGAAATAATTTCTTAAAACACCTACAAAATTTTTAATTTTCATTATTTTCACCTCTTCGATTCCGGGGATTTACGTGTCGGACTATGAGCCCACTCAGCTGTTAAATGAGTACCCATTATGGGGTAAATAACTCGGTTGAGCGTGTTGCTGATCACATACCTCTGCACAAAAACCGTCACGATCTAGAAAATGAGATGATGCTAACTCATCTCGAGGCCGTGGTTCAAATTGGACTGTTGCGCCAGTTATTTATTTATTTATTTTTATTTTCACCTCTCATTGCATATTCTTATTCGCCTTCAGCGAACATCAGTGCGTAACTATGTTATTTTTGGCTTAAAATATTCAAAAATTCACATGAGTTATTCGAAATATGAATAAAATGATGTTAAAATTTGATTGAATTCTAATTAGTTCTTCCCACCCAAAAAAAAATTCCAAAAAATCAGTGAAAATTAACCTCCTAATGTGGTTTCCCCCCTTAAATGTCCTGTCATGCCAATCAGAGTTGTCCGATTGGCTTTCAAAATTGACCGTAGCGACAAGCAAGTATGACCGCCTAAATATTAGGTAGTGACGAGAAAATATAAAATATAACGACAAGCATATTTATAGACGCGTTTTTTGGTACAATTGTACAATCTATCGAGTATCGAGTGCAGGCTAGCCACCCTACTGGCCCGTATAGGGTTAAGTTGTTGTTGTAATGCATGGATAGATTAAAAAAAAAAATGCACCTATTGTCGTCTAATTCTAACACCGAAATTATATTGCCGGCAGAAGCAATTGCATCATCGCTCACATGTCAAATGAGAATGCATGTATTCCCCTTAAGCAAATTACATTAGGGCAGCGGCAGCTTCGGCAGATCTGCTTTTTTTGTGCAAAATTCTAAATGCTTCTTTAGTGGCGTGCAGGGCCGTGCGCAGGATTTCTCCAAAGTGGGGGGGGGGGGGGGGGGGGTTTCAACAACAAAGTAAAGAAACTGAACTAACGAATTATTTAGCAAATAGATATTGCATATATTATGGAATCACGCCAGTATTGTACATATTTTTTTTTCATTCTGTTAATAAATTTATTCGACGAGGCACAGAAAAAAAATCGCCCAACACTGCGTTAACATCGATTTCAATTTCTCGGCGAATGTTAAGTGATGCTAGTCCAGTTAGTCGATTTTCACTCATCGTAGAACGCAAGAAGTTTTTTAGTCGACGTAATGTTGAAAATGAGCGCTCATTTGTTGAAGTCGTTACTGGTAACACAGCCATTATCCGCAAGATTTTATGAACATTTGGGAAAGCGTTCGCATTACAAATATCAAGAGCTTCGAGAGAATTTTTTAAGGTTTAAATCGCCGTGCAGTGGTCTTTTATTCATAAATTTTCGGATATCCATTTTGAGCTGGTGTTCCCGGTACTAGATCAATTATTAATTTTCAGGAATCTAATTTTCCTCACTTAATACGTTTACCAATAATATTTTCACGGGGCGCCGCGCCTGTTGCTCCTTATACGAGTATTAATTTTGCTGACTGTACCTAATGCACAAAACACTCGCGACTTGATAACGCGCTTTGATTTTCTGTTCGCGCGGAGCTGGGAGATAGATACACACTGTTCTCAATGCGTTCAGTCAGTTCAGTACAGACCAGACGGGAAATAAGCAAGGGGCGGCGGCAACGGTACTTACATCTCACAAGTCCATAAAAATCATGGAATAATTCATAGTTAGAATTGGGTCTTTTACATACATACGAGTAGTCATTAATTCGGAAAATTATTTCCACCACGTATACTGTATTATTTAAATAATGGATGTTAATTCGTCTTTGATGTCCAGTATTACCGGAATCCCAAAATTCAAATCAATCGTTTCCGTTGGAGGGGGGGGGGGGATTGAACACCCAAAACCCCCCGTGCGCACGGTCCTAGTGGCGTGATCTAGTGGAATGCTGGGAAAAATTTTCAAATGTTCGAAAGTCGAAATTCGGATTAGTAGTATAGTTAAAATCGATAGTAGAAAAACGACATTTTGCTAAGTTTTTTGCCTGACTAATTAAGGAGATATTTTTAAGATAAAACTGAACAAGCTCAATAATTGTGCCATTTTCTTCAAGATGGCGGCGTCCGCGATGGCGGGGGATTCGAAAACAATTTGACTCACTACAGGCATTTTAGGCTTTGCAAAATCGCCGAGCTTTAACAAAAACGCAGTAACTAAAAAACTACACAAAGTAGAACATTGCGATAAAGGCTGAATCGCAGCTAATATCCTATTAAAAATAGAAAGTAGCCCGTATATTTCAAATTATGATTAATTTTATTGGCCTAGTAAAGCGTCGAACGCAAGCTTTATTTTGTTGTTAAAAAATATAAAATATTTTCATGGTTCACAACAACTCTTTTTTTTTGCAAAGTAATCCGAAAAATCGCAATTTACGAATTTTAGACCGCGTGCAGCGTGAATCGAAGCGAAAACGAAGCGAAAAAAAAAACAGTTTGGAGAAGTTCATATAATTCCTGCTGACAGACTAGGTCCAAATATCATTTCGAAAGTTCCGTTAGGATTATGAGGTCATTCTATAAATCCCACTTGACTACAATTTTTTTTAATTAGTGCCTAATGTCTATCAAACGAGAATATTACTAAATAAGTTTCTAAGCAGTAAATTTTGAGGGTTTTGTAGAATAATCGAGATTGTATAAATACCTATATTCTCCTGCGAAATCAAGCGTGACTTCAATTAAATTGATTAATCAAACAAATATGCATTTGATCGTATTTTCACTGTTTTTATTTGACTAGATATCTTTTTTCAACCAGACATTCAAAACATTTCAATTAATCGCCATAAAATGAATTCATTGGAGCATCTGCAATACATGCATTAAATGATCATTATGGCAGCAGATCTCAACCATTGAAAATTCTAAAAGAAATAGCTTCTGAAATAGGCTTTCAACAACCGAGACAACTAATTAAATGAAAATTATGTATTATATTTTGTATTATTAATTTCAATTATGTATATATTTTTGACGATAAAAAATGCATTTTTGTATTCTGGGGAACGTGCTCATGTTTTATAGTTTCTGTACCAACATTTGCTTAGAACGTCACGTATTACCATAACAAAAATATCTTAGCTTATGGATATCTTTCACAAGAAATATATCTCACAATATATTTTTTTTTATTACCTGAAAAAATACGTGATGAATGCAAATTATAAATTCCTTTTTCCGCGACTATGCACAACAAATTAATCAGATCACTACGCGAGAATCTTTCTTTTCATATTACGTTATGTACATTTATCCGCTTAGTTGTTTACTCGCGAAATCTATAGAAATACATAGATTCTATAGATTTCGTGAGTGGCATACAGTGCTGTGATATCAAATAGAAACTATCGATATTCAAGATATTTAAATTTGTTTATATTTATATTTAGACGTGTAACGGACGGATTGGTAGGCATCTGAAGATGTCCGTGGGGATAGAGCCTAAGGTAGCATAGTGATCGTGAAGGTCGGCACGTGCCATCTGGCGAAGAAAAAGGCCTCTCAACGAGCTAAACAGCGGCCTATGCTTGCTGTAGCTCAGTTCGGTTTTCGCCGCTCGTTGCCCCTGTTTCTTACGTATTAACATAAATTCATAGGCCTGGGAAAGACAACACAAACAGGGGAGGCAAAAATGGGGCGATAAGGATGGAATGGTTGGCTCAGATGCCCTCGCGCTCGCATCGGGTCCGGGTGTATTGGGACCCTCGACCTCTGGTTTTGTACCACCGAGACTACTCATCAGTTGCTGCTTTTGATCTGTCGGTGGAAATAGCCCGACCAGACCAGAATATGACTCATTACAAATGTTTTCATCCGATATCATTATGCAGGAACGTGGCCTGTACAGAATTTTGATGTAGAAAACATCATAATTTGGAGATCTGAGGCCCGTCACCCTATTATTCACGATCCACGTTTCTTCAATAATTACAATATCCTCCGTCGTTCGTGCCAGGCGAAGTACTAGTGCAGCCGAGGCCGCTTTAGAATGATGTAAATTAATTTGTAGTAGAATCAGCACTACTGGGTCGAGTTTTTCGCCTCCACCACTGTAACGTCGATTTCCTGATTCAGTTCGGAGTCAAGAGAGTCATACAGACATCACCCAGCATCGTCTGGTCGGATGAGAGCGACAACGCGTCATTCATAGAAGTCGCTGGGTGTTAACTAACTGCTATACAGCGTCTTCCTCCTCCATGGCAATGGAGGTGGAGACATCCTTCCGTCCCTCCCTCTGATCATCATTTTAAATGTTAATGGTTATCGTCGAAAATCCAATACGAATCTCCCCATTGATTTTCGCGAGAGGTACCAAGGAGTTCCTATTTATAACGAAGACCGCACAACGGGATTTACCGACCGGCTTCTCCAGTTTTACGATCTTCCAGTCCTGTGTCGAGAGGTTCGAAAACTTTATGGCAAATAATATCTCTTCCGCATCGGTGGGTTTTGTAGGAAGCCGCGAGCCCTAAGTCATACAGGGTTATTGTCCCTTGAAACCACCGTCAGCTTCGCACCTGGTCGCGGTTTTCCAGTTGTTCCGCAAAGGTTCATACTACTCCCCTGTCGGCAATAGTCCTTTTCTTTTTTGTTACCCCAGCGGGTGAGCCCTCCTCGGACCTATTTCTTGTCGTATCCGCGGGTTGACTTGGACATCAGGCTTTACGCGCTTTGCCCATGCGAGCGACGTTTTTCGCGTCGTAGTCAGCTGCTCTTCCAGTAAGTCACCTAGAAATTAGCGAATCCGTAAGCGTTTCATTGCATCTTGAAACGGTTTTTTGAGCGGCGAACATGGTTATTCTTTCCTTCAGCTGTGCCTGTCAAACCAGCACCGTGTGCTTGAGAGCTCCGCTTAACGATGTTATGTTATGGGCGATGTCACTCAAGCGGCTAGGACCCGGCTTTACTTTATAGTTTATATGGTTGGAAATGCTTCCTTCTATGCGTTGCAATATAATATACCCTGCGGGGGATATAATAATAATTATTAAGAAACCCTTCTCTTAGCATAAGAATTGTGCATGATCATTCATTATTAAGATCCATTAATTTTTCTGGCCCGAAACAATATCAAATGAAGAGCTAAGTCGGCGTACGGGTCAGATGCCAATCGACGAATTGATACGCAGGCGAAAATGGCAGTGGATAGGTCACACATTGCGGAAGAGTGATAACTGCATTGCTTTGCATGCCATGAAGTGGAACCCCATTTCCAACCATGACCGACCAAGAGGGGGTCCTCGAATCACATGGCGTCGATCTGTGACAAAGGAGTGTCAGGCACTGGGTAAGTCTTTTGGGGAGTTGCGTCCCATTGCCCAGAACAGAGTACGATGGCGCGCAGGAGTAGTTGACGCGCTATGCCCCGCTAGGGGTTAATGCAAAGTAGTAGTATTTTATTCAACTCTCTTCGAAGATTCCCTCCGCAATCTGAAGGATTTAAGGTGTGGAGATTTTTTTTTCCGGTCACGAAGGTGGTGGAATATGCTTTCCAGCTCAAAAGTAGTAGCTGCAGTTTACTTGCAAATACTGGAAAATGAATTGGAACCTTGTGCGTTAGGCAGTCACAGCCATTGGCTTTCTTCAAATTTTCCGCCGGATACAAAATCTTCCGCCGCCACTATGTTGCTTAAATTTCAACTATCCCGGAATTATTGCAGTGTTCTCCATCTTTCAAATCTATGTGACATGCTCCTGAGCCCATTTCAAACGTTTTAGCCCAATATTTTAACGGGAAGGCGGGCTTACAGACTGGCTTCCACGTACGTAAGCCAACTTTCGCAAGCCTTTTTCTCATCAAACTTGTTGAGATTTGCACACTCGTTGCTAAAACCAGATCGTTGCTAAGGCCAGATGAAGTTTTGAATCAGTGCGGATCGCTTTGTAACGGAAAGAATGGGGTCAACTGGGATCGTTTTTTTCTTGATCGTCCAAAGCTTTTCTTCCGCTTGGTGGCGCCTATTTCCCGGAACTTCATCGAGTACGATTCACAATACACTGCGCAACATTCTTTCATTTATTTTATCTACAAATATTTATACTTTCTAGCGCCACAATCAAAATATTGTTTTTGTTTTCCGCATTAACTTTTTCCTATTTTATCACCAATACTGCACTTGTTTGCTCATTACGCAATTATCACCAAATGAGTGAACTTCTTTTCCAGTTTTTCACTATTTCTAGACAGGAGACACACAATTTGTTATAGCCTGAGCCCATAAAACAGCATCACTCTAGCTAATTCGAAGAATTTTTACGAAAAAAGGGAATAGAATAGTTGAGCAACAACAACTTCTCCAGCACTGTATGTACGAAAATTCGAAAAAAAGTGATAAAAATTAAAAAGATTAAAACAAAAATTTGCATTTTATAGGGGTACAACCAACAAACTATTTCTGTGATTTTTATGAGATAAATTTCTTAAATAAAGGTAAGGTAAAGGGTTTTCAGTAAGGGTGGGTCGATGTTGAAATAGAATAAAATAAGCTGTGTGTGATTTACTCGTACTATATTAACGAAATTCATTTTTTATTTGAAAGGCCCATGTATGCCATTATTAATGGAGTATGACATCGTGCAAATGTCCGCCGCGGCTTCGTACGGTGACACGAATCCAAGAGCTCCAATTTTCAATGACTTTGCTACACAGATCCGGCTCAATTTGGGTGATGGCCTGGGTTATGTTGAATTTTGAGGGCATCGGTCGATTGCGGCTTATTGACATATACCTGCGACTTCACAAAACTTCACAAGGTCTAGCGGGGCCAAATCTTGGCCACCGGCGAGAGATAACCATACCCTCAAATCGTTCATGTAGAATTTCTATCGTGGCGTTCGCTGTGTGGTACGTAGCGCCACCCTGCTGGAACCACATGCCGTCTATGTCCATATCGATCAATTTGAGCCGAAAGAAATTGGTTATCGTCGACCTGTAGCGCTCTCCATTGACGCTGATGACTTCACCAACGTCGTTTTCGAAGAAGTACGGACCAATGACACCGCCGGCCCAAAATCCGCTCCAAACAGTAAATTTTTGTGAATGCAATGCCATCTGGTGAGCCTCACGTGAGTTAGCATGGTCCCATATACGGCAATTTTGCTTATTAACATAGCCAGTCGTCAAAAAATGTGCCTCGTCGCTAAAGATGATTTTCGGCCAAAATTGGTCCTCTTCCAAACGCTCCGAAGCCCAATCAACGAATAATCGGCGTTGTCAATACTCAATTGCCCTCACCCCTTGTGGGGCATAGCGCGTCAACTGTTCCATGTGGCCCAGTTGACGTTTCGTTGGCATAATCTGGTTTCGGAGAATGCAGTTGCCAGCATACACCTCCTGCACATCCATGGCCACGAACGTCGTCGCGGACGGGATTCGAACCCGAAACGCCGGTAGTCAAACATGAGACTGATGCCTCAACACACTGCGCTACCGGTCGCCCCAAATTTGAGCTTCTGGTTTGGATCTTGTACGGGTGCAGACCCAAGTCCCGACACGCAAAATTCGCCAAGTTGAAGTCTGCGAAAAGCCGAGTTCTTGTGAACGACGAGGAATTGACTGCCTCTCCTCCACACTTTCATGGTCAGTGGCGATGTTCTCGGCCGATCTGGCTTTGACGTACGGGTGTTGGCTGATTGTTTGCTGAACCGGTCGTCTCGAATTTGGCCACCAAACTTTGGAGAGTCGACTTTGAAAGGCCACCCCGTCTACCATGAAATGGGCGCATCGCGCGCAAATTTTGCACTAATGAACATTATTTGTAAAAATATAGTTTTATCATTTGCACTTGTTGTAAAAATGTTTTATCATTTGCACTTGTTGCTCCATCGTGTGTCTTGCCATATTAATTTAGCATCAGTGACTGACTAATAAACAACAGATTTAGCGGACGCCACCAAAACAACATGGCCGCCATAGCCTGTCAACTTCAACTCGCACTTATTGGAAAACCCTTTACAAGTTGAGATTAGGTGTTTATTTGAGGGATCTAGTTTCCGTAGTTGTGGAGTTATTGCGTTTTTTTGTAAGATAAATTCGGCATAGACCGTGCACTTTCTAAGGCACAAAAAGCCCGATTTTCTACATTCAAAGGACTACAATAATGTTAATTGCCTTGACCCCTCCAGGGGCATGGGCACGTTCGGAAGTGCAGTTGCTACCATGCACCTCCTATCCGCGCCGTCTTTATACTGACAAGCTCGGAGCACTGTAAGAGTTCTATTAGTACTCACAGGCAGTTTTTTTATTGCGCCAAGATTTGAACTTCAAAGGGCTATAACTGGCAGAAATTAAACAAATTGGTAATAACACGATTTGATAATATTAAAATAGAGAATTAATTTTTGAGGCAGTCCAAGTACATTGCGCATGCAAAAATTAAAAAGAAAATGTGTTGGGAATGATTTTAATTTTTGGAGCCAAACAAAAATTTTGATTTTATAAATTTATAATAATTAAACCGCATATTTGTCCACCAAATAAATTTTGTATTTAGAGCAACGTGTTGGCTGCAATTTATTTCTTAATTCAGCGTTCTAGCGAGCGTAGTGAGGTAGGTAATTAAATAAAAAATCCATGCCTAAGTTTTTGCGTGACAATGTCAAAGTGTTTTTTAAGAAAACTAAAAAAATTATTATTGGGAAAAATATTGGATCATGTGAATGTCTGTGTCACAAAGAAGATATTGGTTGCCTACAGGATTTCATACATTGAATATCTGAATTTCCGAATTGCACAATTGTTGTGTAATTCGGAAATTCAAATTCATATAAACTATTTCTGCAATTGGAAATTAACCGGGAAAATCGGTAATTATTTTCGCCTATTTAGGGTCGTCCTTTTCTCGTTTTTTTTTGCTTCGAGATCGCTTCAATATCGCTTTGATGTCGCTTCGACATCGATCTTACATCGCTTTAGTATTGGCTCGATATCGCTTTGATAAATGACATCAACACGAAAGTGTAAAGAAGACCATCAACACCATTCCATTGCATTGACCTTATAACCTCGACTCAGATGGCACTAGTATTTCCTATATTTCACTTCATATTCAAGAATATGTTCATCTCAACACCATAGGGTCAGAGGCGCATATAGCAACACTTCATTGCATTGGCCTCCTCACCCCGATTCGGACGACACCCGTATTTCCTAGATTGCACAGCATGTCCAAAAATACATTCATCTCAACACCATAGGGTTAAGCCTGGACCGACATGCTTCGAATCGACGACCGCAGTTTACTCTTTACCATTTATCTGGGTATTTTCTTTTTATTTGGCACTCATTTTTCGTATAGCTTATACCCTTAGCTAACCTATAAGGCATGCAGAAGTACAGCTGCGTATATTGCCGAAAAGTACCGTTATCAAAACATTCCGTCATCAATTCGACGAAGCAAGTCCGGTTGTGTAACTTTACGGACTTAATATTACAACCTTAATCACGATCCGTCAAAATTTCGTAACACAATCCCACTGTAATCGATATGACAATGACGAGCAATTAAAATCTTATGATAAAGTCCACGGGTTTTTGCGTGACAACGTCTAAATGTTTTCAAAGGAAATTAAAAAAAGACGCGAAAACCTTCCCCTTATTGGGAAAAATATTGGATCATGTCTGGGTCACAAAGAAGATATTGGTTGCGTTCAGGATTTGATATATTCAATATCTGAATTTCTGAATTACACAATCGTTTTGTAATTCAGATTAAAATAAACCATGAATAGCGGAAATTAACCGAAAAAATTGGAAATTTTTTTTCCTATTTAGGATCGCCTTTTTCTCATTTTTTTTTCACTTGGAAATCGCTTCAATATCGCCATGAACACGAAAGTGTTAAGATCAAAATCACTCCAGAGCATTGGCCTCAACACCCCGATTCAGACAGCAATAATAATAGTTTAATATAATTCACTTCATGTCCAAGAATGTGTTCATCTCAACACCATAGGGTTAACAGCCTCATCATTCCAATTCAGATGACATCCGTATTTCCTAGATTTCACTACACATCCAAGAATATATTCAGCTCAACACCATAGAATTAACAGCGCCTACAACCTCACTGCATTGCACTGGCCTCATCACCCCAGTTCAGACGACACCCGTATCTTCTAGATTGCACTTCTTGTCCAAGAATGTGTTCGTCTCAACACCATAGGATTTAAAGCGCCTTCAATAACTAACCCTAACCCTCATCACACCAATTCATTGACACCCATATTTTGCAGATTTCATTTCATGTCCAAAAGTGAGCTTTTGTCAACACCAAGCGTTCAAATCAATTCGTTTTCAACTCCACTTCCGTCCTAAGCTTTCTCGACACACTCCCCACAGACGTTGTCACGTCAAAAAAAAAAATATTTGTGCATTTTTTGCGTCATCCAAGCGGCGAATATAGAATACGCCATATGCCAACGACGAAGCATGTCCTTTGTGTATGTTTGTTGTAGTTCAGACGACACCCGTATTTTCTAGATTTCACTTCGTGTCCAAGAATGTGTTCATCTCAAAACCATAGGATTAAAAGTGCCTTCAACAACACTCCAGATTGACCTGATCACCCTAATTTATAGAAACCCGTATTTCCTAGATTTCATTTCATGTCCAATAGTGTGCTTGTGTCAACACCAAAGCGTTCGATTCAATTCGATTTCAACTCCACTTCCGTCCCACATTTTCTCGACATACTCCCCATAGACAGTGCCGTGCGAAGGAAATTTGGTGCCGGGGGCGAACATTTAATATGGCGCCCCCAAATGCTGGGGAAAAACGTGCTCTAACCATTTTATTCCCTTTCTCGCAAAAATCATGGAAGTCGTTGGAGTGCCAATGTTTTATAGTATTGGCTCAGCTAATGACAAGTTATGTGTATTCTGCCCATGAATAGTGAAAGTTTTCTTTATAGTCCGGATGGCGCAACAGTTAGCACGATCGCCTTCTATGCACTGGACCCCGGTTCGATTCCTACTGAATGCAGTAGTTTCCGATAATTTACGTGTCAGACTATGAGCCCACTCAGCTGTTAAATGAGTACCCATGAGTACTCGGTTAAGCGTGTTTTTGACCACACACCTCTGCACAAAACACACCGTCGCGATCTAGAAAATGGAATGAATGAATTATCTCGAGGCCATGGTCCAGATTGCTTATTTATTTTATTTTTATATGAAATTCATTCATAATACCGTAATAAGCAAGAAGGTGCAACTCCAGTAAGAAAAAAGTAAAATTTGTGCGGAAAACAATATCAATATTTTGGTTTTCGCCCGAAAAAGTCAAATTATTCGCGAAATGGATGAAAGACTGGATATTCTTTAGCTTATTGTGGCATGGTACTTCAAAAAGACCACAGATCTTAACGGTTAGGAAAAATTACTCGAGTGGTAGAT
Organism: Chloromyia formosa; assembly: GCA_964017055.1. Lineage (NCBI taxonomy): Eukaryota > Metazoa > Arthropoda > Insecta > Diptera > Stratiomyidae > Chloromyia > Chloromyia formosa. Next base: position 57,427,877 of record OZ024818.1, read on the forward strand.
CGCGTTTTACTTTCACAGGGCCGCCGGGGCAACTTCAAAACTTCATGACATTAGGAACGATCTAGTTCGGACAAGGGGTAAGCAAATCTCATCAGGTTAGACGAGAAAAAGGTTTGTGAAAGCTTGCTTACAGCATTGAAACCAGTCCATAAGCCAGACTTTCCGTTAAGAGTCAGGCAGAAACGTATGCAATGGGCTCAAAACTATGCAACTTGAGTTCGGAACCTGATTCACTCTATCATATTTTGGAAAGAGTCGACCACTTTCATGACGGGAAAACATCCTCACAACATAAATTCTATAGATTTCGGAGGGAGTCTTCGAAGGCATTCAGTTGACCTTTAGTCGAGGTTCCCATAACGTATAGATTAAATTTCGACTTTTCCGAAAAAATGGCAGTGTTCCACATCTTCTAAATCCAAGTAACATGCTGCTCAGCCCAATGCAAATGCTATTCCTGACTTTTAACGGAATGTCGGGCCATACGCCCATACTGGTTTCATTACGTAAGCCAGCTTTCACAAGCCTTTTTCTCATCAAATTTGATCACATTTGCTTACCCATTGTTTGTTGTTGTCAGATTAAGTTTCGAAGTAGTTCAGAAAAATAAAATAAAATGGTTTAAACAATTTTTTTTCCCAGCACTGTATGTGCTCTCTCTCTATTTGAATTCTGTCAACCCCTTGTGGGTCATAGGGCATTAACCACGCCGACTTTCCACCTCGTCCTGTTCGCCACCTCGACCTCAGCTGATCTTCTCCAGGTGTTTCTAGGTCGTTCAACGCGGCGACTTCCATCGATTCCCTGTGGGTTCCAATCGAGGGCCTGTTCAGCAATGTTTTCCGGCCCTTTTCGAAGTGTGTGACCTTTCCATTGCCACTTTCGCCTTTTTATGGAGGTGTCTATCCTGTCCTGGCCAGTAATGAACAGGAGGTCATGTCGTCAGAAATGACCTCCGCCCAGCGTATGTGTAGGATGAGCGTTTGAGAGAGAGTTTGCATTCTAGGGTGTACAACTTTGCTTCCGCCGTTTTTTCCAGTAATTTTCGGATTTCATCTCGGAAAAAGGAGGCGTCTTTCGGCGCGATCCATGATTGGATCCATTTTTTGACTTCTTCGTACGAACGAAAATTCTGATCAGCCAGGCCGTGCGCCATAGAACGAAACAGATGGTAGTCGGAAGGAGCGATGTCTGGGGAGTACGGCGTGTGGGGGAAGATTTCCCATTTCAGGGTTTCCAAGTATGTCTTGACCACTTCTGCGACGTGTGGCCGTGCATTCTCATGCTGGAGGATGACTTTGTCGTGTTTCTCTGGGTACTGTGGTCGTTTTTCCTTTAATGCTCGACTTAAACGCATCAAGTGCGTTCGGTACCGATCTTCTGTGATAGTTTCATTCGGTTTCAGTAGCTCGTAGTATTGTATATCACACCGAGCTGGTCCTACCAAATGCAAAGCATAACCTTGGCGTCGTGAAAATTCGGTTTTGCCGTCGACGTTTAGGCATGTCCGGGCATTTCCCATGACTTTCTTCGCTTGGGATTATCGTAACGGAACCATTTTTCGTCGCCGGTTACGATGCCATGTAGAAATCCCTTCCGATTCTGCATTTGAAGCAGTTGTTCGCATGCAAATAATCGCCGTTCAATATCTCTCGGTTTTCGCTCGTACGGAACCCAATTTCCTTGTTTCTGAATCATGCCCATGGCCTTGAGGCGTTTCGAGATGGCTTGCTGAGTAACTCCCAGTGATTCAGCTAATTCTTCCTGCGTTTGGCACAAATCTTCATCGAGCAGTGTTTCCAATTCGCCGCCTTTGAAAATTTTTTCTCTCCCACCACTAAGCTTGTCCTCGACATTGAAATCCCCAATTTTAAAACGTTGAAACCACTCACGACATGTTCTGTCACTCACAGCAGCCTCACCATAAATATCTGAGAGCATTCGATGAGCCTCAGCTGCAGTTTTTTTCAAATGGAAGCAGAAGATCAAAACTTCCCGCAAATGATGAGAACTTGGCTCGAAAACAGACATTTTGAATCGCGAATCTTATTAAAAATGCGAACAACTACGAGTAATACTAATGCTACTAATGTTCACTGACGTCCAAACTTACTTTATGACACTTTTGAACTACGTATTTTGACCAGCCCTCGCCGATGCAGCCGTCTGTCAGAAAACGGCGGAAGCAAAGTTAATAGTTGTTATCCCCTTGGTCACTTTCCAAGTTGAACAGCCATAAAGATGCAAGATCCTTAATACGTCTGAAGATGTTGTTGTTTTGCCAGAAAGGAGTCAAACTGAGGAAAGCTGCTCAAGCCTTATTGATGCGAGCAGGTACATCAGCATCCGCTCCACCATCAGCTGTAACTACACTTCCGAGGTGGCAAAAGTTGTCCATTTTTTCCACCGTCAGCCCCGAAACGCAAATTTCGCTCTGTCTTCCTGGATCTAAGCTCACGTACTATACTTAGTTTTGGCAGCATTGATTTTAAGCCCCGCATTGCAACTTTCGCGGTGCAGGGCATCATTTGAACTAGATGATCCGATCTATTTGAAAGAAGACAAATATCGTCAGCGTAATCCAGGTGTTGAAGGTATTCAAACAGCTTCCATCTGGTACCTTTGCTCTGGTGTTCATGATGCGTGCTGCAGAGTACGTCGTTAATGGCAATCAAAAACAATAAAGTTGGCAAAATGCAGCCCTGTCTCACTCCGCTGTGTACCTCGAAGGGATCTGAAAGCTTACCCTTGTGTAAGACGTGACATTGGGCTCCGCTATAGGACTCCTTGATGATGGATATGATTTTATCTGGTATACCTTTCCTATGTAAAGCCTTCCAGATGTATTCCCGGTCAACGCTGTCAAACGCCTTCTCGAAATCGATGAACATGAGATGTCCACTCTGCGGATTGTTCAATAATAATTCGGAGGGTGTTGATGTGGCCGCTGCATGAAAAGCCTTCGTGAAAACCAGCCTGTTCATCGTTCAGTACAGTTCAGTTCGGCTTAAGACTATTTTTGCCATCAGTTTGGAAACTGCGGGGAGGAGGCATATTCCACGCCAATTATTACAATCCTTCGGGGTACTTTTCTTCGAAATTTTAGTAATGACGCCCTTCTTCCATTCTTTAGGGAGAGTTTCGGTTTCCAACGCTCTTGGATAAGGGGGAAAAGTATATCCGCAGTAGCGTTGGTATCCACCTTAAAGAGTTCCACCGGGATTCCATCTATCCTCGGGGCTTTACCCGCTTCCATCGATAATTCCTAATTCCAGTTAATTCCTGTTTAGATGGTGGGCTGGTATCAACTCTGGCTATTTGCGGAATATTTTCTGCTTCTAGTGAATATGAGTTCAAATGTCCAAAGGTGTTGTTGAGGTCCTCAACGAAGTGCTCTCTCCACCGTCGCAGTTGGTCTTCATCAGTGACTAGCAGGGACCTGTCCTTACCTTTCACGGGATGTTCAGTTGCGAAAGATTTGCCAGTTAATGGCTTGATAAGTTTGTAAAGAGTTCCACTGGCACCACGGCAAGCCGCTTCCTCTGCCTTCTCCGCTAATGCATTGATGTTGTTTCGTTTGTCCCGTCTTACGCTTCTTTGCACGCCTTTCTGAAGAGAACGGTATTCAGCTCTAAGTTGGTCTTTGACAGCGTCGTCAGTGGCTGAGTTGATTTGTTCTTTAATTCTCTTGCGTGCCGTGATTAGAGACCATGTAGAGTCACTAATGAATGGCCTTCTGCCGCGCTCCAATCTGCCCGCAAAAGTTTCACCGCACGAAATAAATGAGTCCTTAGCGGCGTTTCATCTATCATCAATTTTAGGAGTCTCATAAGGTGGTGGTGTAATAGCTCTTTCGTGCAACGCGGTGAAATAAGCACGTCTTATAGATAGATTTTTAAGCTTTTGCACATTAAAACATTGCAAGATTCTTGCATTTTGAGAGCGATGGATCGCTGCCATTCGTAAGCGCACTTTTGCGACAACAAGTTGGTGATCGCTGTCAATATCAGCACCCCGCTTCGACCTAACGTCTAAGAGACAGTCCATGTCTTGGAAATGGCTATATGGTCAATCTGGTTCTCTGTTCTGTCATCCGGAGAAATCCAGGTTGTTAAATCGCATCGTTTGTGCTTAAACAAAGTACCGCCGATGACGAGTTGACGAGAGTTGCAAAACTCCACGAATATCTCGCCATTTTTGTTCCTGTTGCCTAGAAAATGATTGCCCATCAAGTTTTCCAAGCCAAGTTTTCCAAGCCAAGGTTTTCAGACCTGATTTTGGCATTGAGATCCCCCATAATAATGTTTTGTCACCTTTGGGAGCCTTGTTGAAGGGCTCACCGAGTCGGTGATAGAAGGGGTCCTTAGCCGATTGATTAGCTGGTTCAGTCGGGGCGTAGCACTTAATTATTGTAATGATACGTTCGGAAATGGGCTTCCAGTCAATTAGAGATAGGCGTGCATCCCTAGTCAACAGAATTCCGGCGCCTGCCATTCAAGGTGAGGTATCGTCTTCACTTCCAGAGTAGAGCAGCACTGTTTGGGAGCTTGGCGATAAAGTTGATCCCGATTCAACCCATCTTGTTTCGCTTAGTCCTAATATAGAGATGTTATATGCGGTCATTTCCCGTTCGACTTCAGTGAGCCTACTGCACTCGCCCCACATCGTTCGAACGTTCCAAAAACCGATCGTGGTCCGTGGCCGTGGTGTCTCTCCAATGGTGTTATTGATCGCGCGTTCTTTTGATGACCTTTCAGCTGGGAGTGACGTGTTGGTGTTCTCACAACTATGTTGCAACACTTATTTCCTGAGACGCACTGTTGTTGTCGGTCATTCAGGATGATCATCGTTATGTGCCTCTACCAAGTGTTTTGCAGTGCAAAACTTGGTTAGCTGTTCAAGAGGGCGCCCACGAGGAGGACTATGTAAGAGCTCTTTTGCTCCCCAGATGCCCTACTGCGCATCATTTCTTGTAAATGCAAGAATGTAGGACACTGTGGCTGAAAAAAGGCAGGTCTACATTGCTCCTCGCTTTGAGCCAACTATGAGGGCAAGTGTAAGAATATGGACCTCTCTGCAGCCATAGATGATGACGAGGACCTCGAAGAGATGTTGGAAGAGTCAGTCGATGAATCCCATCCACCAGAACCCAGACCACCGTCCCCACAACCCGGACTTTCTAAAAAAAACTAAGGCTGTTGTAAACCTGCAGTGTACTTTTTATTCAACTTCTTGTAATATATATGTATGTACCTGTAAATACAAACTTTAATATTGAAATTGTTGAAGAACCACCAGTACCTACTAAAAAAAAGTACAAAATAGGCGTGTTTTTTTTTTAAATTTATCGGGTGTAGGGTAAAATAACACACGCGTTACACCAACAAAATTAACCTGGATAGGGTGGCTACCCTACACTCGATAACCCCTCAAAAACTTCCACATGCATGACACGATTGTCATGTGGAGTCTAATATGTTGATGTTGGCACGCTTTTGTTTTTGTCAATCAGCCAAGTTCATTGGTAAACTAACATTACATCTTGCTCTAATAGGCCCATGCCTATTATTAAATAATATATTTTCAATAGGATAACTAAAAATATCAATAGAACAAAATAAAAAGGAAAACAAAAGATAAGAATTTGCTGGGGATCGAACTCGCGACCCATTTGGATAGAGTTGCGCTTGTAGCTGCCACTGATAAATAACTCGTTTGAATGATGTTTGTTAAGTTACAGCGGTACGCCAAGTTTATAAACGTCCGCCGCCGTCGCAATAAATAAACAATCCGATAATCAAACTGATATTTTATCTGAATTTGTAATTTATTTTCAACACATATGATGCGCACCACTTGACGTCAGTGTAGACAAATTCACGATTCGGAATTTAACCTGGATGCTACCCTAGAGGGTTTTTTTGCGCAACCAGGGCAGGGACTCACGGTTACGCAAAAAAACACGCCTAATGTGTTATAAGGGAACACTCGTTCAGAAACGTGATTTTAGTTATTTTGAATTTCTGAATTTTCTTTCGACCGAATTGAAAAGATTAGGTACTTTCTGCTCTACAACTTTTACTTGCAACTTTTTTACGTATCATATTAGTAGCCGTTTTCAAGTCACAGGCGTTCAAATGTGACCATAACAGGGTGTTCCGCAAAGTTGAAAAAAATCGGCGTTTTTCGACTGTCGATTGCGGCTACACCACTGGACACAATTTGGTAGCTCATTCGACGCAGAATTTTATGCTCTTCAATTTGTCCTGAAGTTTTTTTTTCGCTAGGATGCATGCTCTTCAAGTTATAAGCAAAAACCAAAAATTTACCGAAATTTCGAAGTTTTAGGCGATTTTGACCATGTTCCGCTAAGAACTTTCGGTGGGAAGCTCCGGATTCGTGTTCAGCACCCAAAAAAAAAAAAAAAAATAGGAAATGAAAGAAAAAAATTCACCACAATTTGTTTTTCCAGATCACCCAATGACTGAACTACAATATAAGTATACATACACACATATTTCACATGCTAAGATTAGAATGTCATTTCCACTTCCAGCGAGATAATGCTATTTTTCCGCGTTCTATCCACCTTAAGCCAACATCACAAAATTCCTCTCGTCCAGGTTGAGACTGGACAACAAAAGCTGGACCACATTTACGAACCGATTGCATATGATTTCGAATTTTTCGAGCTTGCACAACAGCATCTCGTCATCTCGTGTGGCAAAACTATTCTGGTCGGTTGGAGAAAGATAGTAGCGCATAGTATTGTGGCGCGATGGAGCTTTTCTCCATCTCATAGATATTTACTTTGGGGCTGGCTGGGAGCTGGGATTTTTGTAGTAATATGTTTGCTCCGTGCTTACGCTTAGTAGCTATGTTGTTTTGTCCATTACACATTGACCAAGAATCGAATCGAAATACATGAAAGCCCATTCTCATGCGCAACTCTCATTTTTTCTTTCTTTTCAGCGGGGAAAATCCGAGCGGCGGTGGTGCAGGCGATCCTCAGCAGCAGCAACGGCTCAGTCACCATTTACTACGACAGTCTTTGATTAACCTTACAAGCGGTAACACAGTTCAGGGTAGTAGTGGCGGTTCGAATTCTGGCGCTGGCGGTAGCGGCGGTGGCGCCAATTACAATCTTCTTAAATCGGCCTCGTGTAGTTGTGAGTCCTTTAAGCAAATTAGGACGAATAAAGTTTGTTTGCGAAATGAGCACGAAGCCGACAGGAACAACTCGTCAAGCAGCGACAATAATATAAACGTTCCTGCCGCTTCGTCCGAAGTTTGTAGCGTTTGTAACGATGACGTTATTTCATCGACCGGTACGCCGACGGGGAGTACTGGAACGACCGCAACCGGCGCTCACATCTCAAAGTACGGCAAGTCCTTATCTGCACACTACAGTGGCGCAAATCAACAATTGTACTGCAAGGCCAATAGCGCGATTTTGGATTACGCTGGAATCTTGAACGGAGCAGGAAACGGTGGTGGTAATAATAGTTGTGGAGGTAGTGGAACCGTTAGTGCTGGTGACAGTTCAAGCAATAATTTTCAAAATCTTAGCTACACTGACGCGCACATCTACTGTAACACACAGTACAAGAACATTGTCGCCCATAATCTAAGCAGTTCCGATCCTATAACGCGTTACAGCCACTTGGACGAAGCAGATCCCAACAGCCTATTACTAAAAGGTCACTACAGTGACTGTAATATATACACAAAACCGAGCCTGTACAGTGCTGGCAGTAAGTCACAGCAAAAAACAAACAATATATTTAAAAATATCGCTAAAAGCCCCTCGTTTCTTAACGCGAACAAGATCAAAGAACATTCGCGCAAGTTACGCAACTTCTCACTGAAGGCACGCAGTGGCACGGATAAAAAACATCCCAAAAGTCAAATAATCGTGAAATCTAATACGGTGTCAGATAACTCGTTACAGCCTAGTGACAAATACTTGAACCTGTATCTGGACGAGAAGAACGCACAGTCCAAGTCTCTTCTTGCAAACGGTAACATAAAAACATATCCCGCTTGTCGGCCTCGTGTCAAAAGTGATTCCAAAGATGTACGCAGTACTAGTAGTAAGAGCAAATATAGTAAAATAAACAACAGCTGCAACATTGGGCTTCTAAGTGACTCGATTCAAAGCCAGAACATCGTGCAATCCCATCAAACGCTCAATCAAGCCACAAGTGGCAGCGGCCCTGTGAATGGTACAAAGAACAGTTTGACCGACATTCATCGACGCAAGACGGAATTCAATCGGCAATTGAGTGCACCGATTGATTCATCTACGTCACCCCGTCCACACAGCAACAGCCTGACGAAAACGCCCCATCACAACTATTCGTCATCGAAGCAATCGGCATCCTCGTCCTGCTGCTTTTCGTACAACAATAGCTTGAATCGACCGAACAAGAAGAGAAGTCTTCGGCTGAATGGAAGGTAATGAAAAATCCTAGTCTAATTTCGATTCAGTGAAGTGCACCTTGTGAACCATAAATTACCGAGGCAATAATTTCACTGTTCTCAAAAGACCGCTTCGTATCTAAGTTTGTTTTTCGTATGAGTCGATTTTGGACTGGTCGGCAACGCGAACAGCAGGATACGCTAGTCGATTCAAAGAAAAAATCGGAACATTCTTAGTTAATCGGGCGACGCATAATGGTTCACGTCTTTTACTAATAGTGAGTTTTAAATTAAGATGATTTCGCACTACCCTTGCTTAAGGGCTTGCCACCCTTAGTATATCGCACTAGAACGTCGCTTTGCTTGCTCTATACGCTACAGCGGTAAAGCCACTATTACAACCGGTGCACATGTGCGTTAAAAGTGATCGGGACGCCGCGTCACTTTCAACCCTACTGTTTTGATACCTATCGGCGTTTCAGCACACATGGGGTGATAGGACGCAGCGTCAGTCTCTAGCCCGGCTACACACAGAACAACTCTCTTAACTGATCTCCAGGTGTTACTAGGTCGTCCAACACGGCAACTTGCGTTGGTTCTGCGGGTTCCAATCGAGGGTCTGTTGAGCAATATTCTTCGGCCCTTTTCGGAAAGCGTGACCCATCCATTGCCACTTTCGCCTGTTAATGGAAGTGTCTATCCCGTCCTGACTATGAGGAGGTCGTCGTTAGAAATAACTTCCGGCCACCGTATATGTAGGATGCGTCGTAGACACTCGTTCACAAAAGTTTGCAATCTAGTTGTTATCTTATTGGTCACCTTCCAAGTTGAACAGCTATAAAGAAGCACCGATTTTACGTTGGTTTCGGAGATCCGGAGTTTGATGCGTCTGGAAATTTTGGTGTTTTGCCAGAAAGAAATCAAACTGAAAAAAGCTGCTCGAGCCTTGTTGATGCGAGACTGTACATCAGCATACGCCCCCCATCTGCTGTAAAATTGTCAACTTTCTCGACTGCCTGCCCCGAAACACAAATTCCTCTTTGCCTTCCTGGATCCAAGCTCAAGTACTTAGTCTTGCCAGCGTTGATTTTCAGCCCCGCATTACGGCTTTCGCAATGCAGAGCATCAGACATTTGAGTGCGCCGCTTAGTACATCATTAATGGCAATTAAAAACGGTATAGGTGACAAAATTCAGCCTTGTCTCACTCCGCTATGCACCTCGAAAGGATCTGGTAGCTTACCCTTGTCTAAAGTGTGCCATTGGGATCCCTTTATAATTATTTTATCTGGTATGCCTCTCTTACGTAAAGCCCTCCAGATGTAAACGCTGTCAAACGCCTTCTCAAAATCGATGAACATGAGATGTAATGGAGATCTCCACTCTGCGGATTGTTCAATAATAATTCGGAGGGTGTTGATGTGGTTGCTACATGAGGAACCCTCGCGAAAGCCGGCTTTTGTCATCATTCAATGTGCGGTCAACTGTTTGTTTGATACGGTTCAAGATTATTTTTGCCAACAGTTTGGAGACTGCTGGGAGAAGTCGTTAATTTTTTTTTCCGGTGAAGTAGAGGGGGAAACAAAATTATGCGAAGATATTTGTAGACGTACACATGCCCACTGTTGCGCTAATGTAATTGCTTGCACTCGATGAAACGATACACTACCAGCTACGATCTTGTACATGAGCTCCATTAATGAATTCATCAGACCGTAGCTGGTGAAATACTTAATGAAATTCATTGACAAATTCATCAGACCATAGCCGATGGCATACTTGAAAGTCATTGACGAATTCATCAAGCCGTAGCTGATGAAATAGTTGATGAAAATCACTGACGCATTCATGAGGCCGTAGCTGATGAAATACTTGATGCGAGTCGTTGATAAACTCATCAGCTAATTCGCTGATGACTTTTTCTATCTTTCATCGAATCACTCATCGAGAGCTTGAATATTTGCTCAGTTATCTTCTGGAGAGGAGAGCTATGGTAGCTCAATGAGTGGAGAGTTGATCTGATATTCGTGAAGTCGTGGGTTGAAGTTCTGCCACAAGCGTTTTTTTTTTACCGTGGTGACTTTTCTGATGACGGCCTGATGAATTTCTTACGACCTTTATCAAGCATTTCATTAAATACATCTTGATGAATTGGTCAATGATACTCATCAGCTATGGACTGATGAACTCGTCAATGCCTTTCACCAAATATTTCCTCGGCTACAGGTTGATGCATTCGTCAATCATACTCATCCAGTATTTCATCAGCTACGGCATGATGAATCGGTCAGTGAAACTCATCAAGTATTTCACCAGCTACGGCTCTCTGAATTTGCCAATGATACTCATCTACTATTTCATTAGGGAGGGACTCGCAGGTGGTCGTGTATGGTATCATCATATCCTTGAAAAATACTACTTCAGTCCCGCGGATAGAACAATGGTCATGATGCCTTTCATCCAGGCGTGGATAATGAGCACATTGATGTCTTCTGTGTGTTTGTACTAGTGAAACGTTGGGGATAGAAAATGAGACGGATAGCGACATGACCCAGCGGCAGCCCAGAGAGCTATATCTTCCGATTACTTTTTCACTCGCATATGCGCTGGATTTTAAACCGTGTTCCCATTGAGCGAATTTTGTTGAAAGAGACTAGGTGAGACACAAAAATCGCATGGGAAATAAACTCGTTGTTGATCACACGTGTAAACAAAAGTCTTTCACAGAATTCGCGGGCCCACACAACATAACATAAATCACTACGAACACACACACACACACGTTTGAGACCGACAACAGTTTTTCGAAACTACATATGTATATTAAATACAACGCGCGACGCGGCACCACGAAAATTCAAAGACAAGACACTAACAACACAGATCACTTCAGATAAAAACAGTGGCGACACAATTTTCAGATACTTTTCTCTATTCACTTTCAATGACAGACCACGGAACATGGGGCGCCGCCATAGGCAAAATGAAAACGATCGACCGAATATTGACCGGGACATTATTTTGTCTTTCGATTGAAGTGTCTTTCAACACTGTTGAAAATGTTGCTCCCACAGAGCGGTTCGTGAGCTGTTTGTGTCCCGAATAGTCTCTTTCAACAAAAATCGCTCAATGGGAACGGGCATTTAGCCAAGACGCGAACCCTATGCGTCGTCCGGTAATAACGAAATATACGAAAAAAAAAAAATTTAAAGCTGTTTTTGAAATCAGTTGCAAAGTTCATCTGTTTTTGTGGAACATTCCTACTTAACCGGGCGACGCATAGTGCTTCGCATTTTTGACCATTAGTGGGTTTTAAATTGAGGTGATTTCGCATACCGCTTGCGTGGGCTACCGAGATCTGCGCTTACTCCATGAATATTCTGAAAAATGTGGAATTGTTTGTTTTCTAATTTATTCCCTTATTAAGTCCACTATAGGGATAAAATCAGTACAAACATAATTTCTTTTTAATAAAATAAATAAATAACTGGCGCAAAAGTCTAATTTGGACCAGTGCCTCGAGATTAGTTAGCAACATCTCCTTTACTAGATCGTGGTGGTGTGTTTGTGTTTTGTGCGGAGACGTGTGGTCAGTAACACGCTCAACCGAGTTATTTAGCCCACTCAGCTTACCACAGCTGAGTGGGCTCAAAGTCAGACACGTAAATCCCCTTTTTTATTGGTTCGATTCCTACTGAATGCAGTAGTTTTCACTACGAATCGAACCGGGGCCAAGTACATAGAAGGCGAACGTGCTAACCTTTACTCCATCCGGACTACACTTTCTTCTTGATGGGACGTTTGGCTAAGGCCTAATTTAGTTAAGAGAGGAGCTAATTAGGGAAGCTTTAATTGTGAGAAGCTGAAGCTTGCAAGCTTTTAACTTCCATGAAACTGTTTAATGTATTGTCTCAAGTGCTAATCTGTTACTTCTTTTACTTCTTCTTGTCAGCTGCATAGTTATTAGCTGCTACACAAAGTAGCAGGTATTCTAATATGCGGCAGCCCAAATCCATCTGGGATATCACACTAAAAGAGACGTCGATTTCATCCATTCCATCGTCGGTTTTACAAGTTGAACGTTGAATGGCGAATCTGAGCAATGAAAGACAAAAATTTTTTTTACCGAAGTATAGTGTTTATTAAGTGTATTAAGCGGACACCTTCGGCCCTTGTAAATCTGTCCGCTTAATAGAGATGTCCGCTTATAGGGGAATCCAACTAATGCATATCCGTACACATTTCATGTTTTTTAAATACATTTCCTATTTTCCTATAAATATTTTATAAAATTAAAAAATTCAATGGAAAAAAGTAACAACTCCATTTTGTGTCTACCCTTTAAGGTATAAGTAAGTAAAATGCAATCGGAAGGATGCGGAGATATTTTCTTTTTTGTAGAACAAGCGAGTCAGGAGATGACACCTTTTACGCCCGACAGTCGAGCTAGCTAATCATATCGCGTCAAACCTGGCACTTATTGAGTAAGTTTGTCACTGAGGTGTCCGTGACGGTCCTCACGCGACCAAATCTTCTGCCTCAGATCTCCCTAAGGCTTGTATTTGTTACCAAGAGAATCATATAGCTAGTACCGATGACTGAGGGAGTTGTTGACGCGCAAAGCCCCACAAGGAGTTAAGGTAAACTAGCAAAAGCATCCTTAAGATGAATTTCAAAGCTTTTTTTACGCCAATGACATTTTATAGCGAAAAATAGTCGAAAAACCCCCCAAAATATTCGGCGTCCAATATGGGCTTTTATCTAGTTAATAAAAAGGAAACCGGCAGTCAATTTGTCGCTCGGTACCGTTAGTCAAAAGGACACAAAAACCGAAAGCACTAAAGACCTTAAATCCACCTTAAGGTTTGTTTTTGTCCCACAATGGAGTGAAAATTTATCATTGGAAAAAGTTGAAAATTGCCAAAAGCCCGAAATTATTCAGCGTCCAATGTGACCTTACATTTTGTTATTCTATCTATAGTCTGTGAAAAATTGGTAATCGGACAGGTTTTGTTAGTCCTTTTTTAAACCTTACATTAAGGCTACCTTTTGATTTTTAAAATGTAACGTTTAATTTATTAGATTGGAGATTTCGCGCCCTAATGACAGCCTGCACATATGGTAGAGCCGAGTCTGAGAGTGTGTGAAATGCCATGGGTTTCTCTTCCAAATCTCATTTAGACAGCGAGTTTCCCTTATTCTGAAGGTCTTATGATCTAAACTTCGTCAAGATCGCAGTAAAACGGCAGATAAAACTAAGAATTTTCTTCAAGGGGTGGGAAAATGATACGGTTTTTTTTTTTCAAATCTCATGTAGTGACCTTCCTGACCTGAAAGCCTAATGTAATAGTTTCATCAAAATTGGAGTAAAACTGCAGTTAAAAGTGCAGATATACTACTGTGTACAAATATAACCCGGAATTTTGTTATAATTTTTGAAAACCTTATTTACTCATAAAAATCTGTTTCATCGCCTTCGAAGTAATCCGCCTCGGCTGCAATGCACTTATGCCAGCGAATTTCCCACTCATCAAAACACTTGAAAAAGTCCTGTTTCGGTATTGCCTTCAGCACCTTCTTCGATTCGGCTTGAATCTCTTCTATCGTGTCAAAACGGTGTCCCCGGAGCGGTCTTTTCATTTTGCTGAATAGCCAGAAGTCACATGGAGCTAAATCAGGCAAATACGGCGGTTGCGGAACAATATGGGTGGAATTTTTGGCGAAATGGTTACGAATAACGAGCGACGCTGTTTTTCTAAAAAATTGAGGGTTTTTGGAACCAAACGAGATTTGACTTTTTTGATGGACAAAACTTCCTTAAAAATGGTGTTGACTGATCCATTTGAAATGCCAACGATATCAGCAAGCTCTCTAGTTATCAATCGCCGATTTTGGAGCACTAATTCCTTAATTTTCGCGACGTGCTGTTCGTCAGTTGATGTTCTTGGTCGTTTTTGATGTGGTTCGTCTTCAACGCCTTCACGACCCTCCTTGAACATTTTATGCCATTCGTATACTTGTGTTTTAGACATAGCCTGTTCACCGAAGGCTTTTTGTAACATTCTGAGCGTATTCGCAGCAGAATGTCATTTCATCATTTACTTTACAAATCGAAAAAGTTAATTTTGGTTGCTTACGAAAACGAGCGTCACTCTTCAACTAATCAAAATTTGACAGACATGGCAGTAACAGTCCTACCAACTTAAAAATAAGATTTGTGCCCAACGAAATTATCAGGATATCAGTTTAAATTAATTCCGGGTTATACGGATATTTGTACACAGTAGTATTTTAGGGGGTGGGGTAGAAGCGGATGATTTTTCCATATCTCGAGTGGCCTTGCTCTTATTCCAAAAAAAATTAAGAAATTTTATGCAAAATGCAACGCTCGCAACATTTGAAAATTGAAACTGTGACGTCATGCACAGAGAGAACGAAAATGTTTCACACTTCTTTGCGAAGCTTTCTATTCTTGAACCCTTGCACATATGAAATGTATGATACATTTACGAGTACACAAATTCAAAAATATGTGAATCACTGACAGTATGTGAATCACATATTTTTGAATTTTTTTATTTTGAATACGAAATTGCGTGTCCGCAACCGATTAAGAGGATGTCCGCTTAAAAGAGAGTTTTTTTTATGGAAATCTTGTGAATATCATCCGTTCTTGAAAAAGTGTCATTTTAAGAGAGGTGTCCGCTGACAGAGAGTACGATGTAATTCAAACCGAATTATAACACGGGCAATAATTACATTCAACTCAAATTAAAAATAATTCCTTATTTCGACCACCTGAAAGGATTTTGGAATCTGGTTTGGAATTGGTGACTCGGTTTCATTCTGAAGATGCACCTGTAGCTTAGCTTGGCAACGAACCATGCCTTTTTGTTACTACTCGCAACATCGTCGCTTAAAGTTCGAGCTTCTCAGACAAACATTTTATATTTTCAAATTCCCTCCATTTAATTTCACCAAGTTAGCAACAGGTAACAAATATGCGTAGTGCGTTACCAACCTAAGATACGCATACTAATTTGGTATGCAGAGTTAAGCCAAGTCTTAAATTCCAATTTTCACTGAAAAATAACTCGCACTTGCACATTGTAAGAACCTTGAATATAGTAAATTTAGTTTGGCTGGTAGGTGGATTCGATGCTTTTATCATAGTTTGATTTTTGTAGAATTAAAGGTCTCTAGCTGTACACAATTGGGATGATGTTATGTTAGCACGATCATAACAAACCAAAGATATTTTTTAAATTAGCATGCAATGTATATAAAAAATATTTGCACTTTACAGAGCAATTTCTTTAAAACAATTGTGAATTTTCGTATTTAAGGGTAAAGTATTATATTGCTGCACTTCAATATTTGTGTAGTTTCTGCGTTACTTCGTTTTCAGTAAAGTGAGGTCGGCGTCTTTCCAAAATTCAAAAGCTTGTAACAGCCGGAGCCCGCGCAAGGGGAGTGCGAAATCATCTCAATTAAAAACCCGCAATTAGTCAAAGACGCGAACCACTATGCATTGCCCGGTCAAATGGAATGTTCCTTAAATTCTGTATTGTATTTGCTGTTCCCTTCGTAAAATGATAGACTATGTAGAAAATCCTTGAAAAAGAGTAAGGAGTACCAACTTTAAGTTTTTTAGTCGTCGCGTCAATTGATGCAAGATGCATCTGCTGCATGGCGGCATTCCAACATCAACAAGAACTTGATTCACCATGAGAAGCAACTCGAAATGCACTCGAATTTGATTGACATTAAAATGTCGTGTTGGATGGATGAAGTTGGCAAGTTGAAGTTCTACATTATGTACTTTTAAAAATAAAACCTTGTATGGTGATGTACTCGTGTTTCGAACTGGTTCCTGTACGTACTCTTTTTATAATTTCAAGAGCTACACGAGGAATGCACTTACCACGAGACCAAGCGTCGCCAGAACACTTTTACAACGGTGAGAATCACTGAAATGATGACGATACTTTATACGCTAGCATTTTTAAGAAAATATTAGAGCTCGTGCACACGGCGCACTTTTAAGATCGCAGAAAAACTAAATAGTTGTCAGAAAAACAGAACACACGGTGTTTTATGAACCGCACATAGCGATTAGTACAAACCACAGTGTGTTTTATTCAGCTGACTAAACTATTTAGTTTTTCTTCGAATTAAAAAGTTTGACGTGAGCGCGAGCTCTTAGTTGAAACGTTTTATGTTGGCTATTCTGTGAATTAAATGTAAGAGAATTCTTCCAATTTAACTGGACGCTTCGCTAAATATTAGATTTATCGTAAGACGCTAATTGCCTTAACATCTTATAATACTACTAATTGCTTTAACCCCTCTTGTAGGGCATGGGCGGGTCAACATCTCTAGCAATACCTTGTTGACGACTTGAAAGGTAGGGGGAATTCTAATTGTTGGATTGTCGACTATTCTAATTCTAAACCCAAGCACACACAGGGGGTGAAATAGAATGGCCTAGGATCTTAGCGGTATGTGGATTTGAACTTTGTTTTTCGTGGCTGATCTAGAACAACTTTCAGGTTTCATTCAAAGTACCTTAGTACAACAGCGAAAAGCCGTGCTTCTGAGCGGAACGCTTTAAAGCCGCATCGCTCCACCCTAGTTCACATACTGGTTCTGTGGGTTCGAATCCCGCCGTGGTCATGATTGTTTGTGTTGTTTTCCCCCTGTGCAGGGTCGTCGACAAAGGAGGGCGGCGGAAGGGGGCGAAATGACCCGGACCCGTGATTTTAAAGGGGCCGGAACATTCGAAACATGAAAAGAAAAAATCGGTCAGTTTTGTAACAAAAGAGATGAACCAAACATTTTACAAGAATAGAATAAAAATAGTTTTTCTGACACACACAAAAACCGACAATTTCGGGAGAAGCGCGCAACATTGAGCGTGAAAATGTCGATACTACAACATGTTTTATACAAAAATTTTCCATTTTCTACTGTCCGTTTTAAATTTTTCATTTGCCTCGATGCAAAGCTCGGTCCCTAACTGGTCCGGGCTCGGCTTGGTCTGATTGGAAACATAGCAACGCCACTAATCTGGGTCGATGTAGATATGAGGGCCAGGTTTCTGTGCCTCATTGAGTGGACTGGACATTGCTGTATATTATGCAACAGCTGACCCTTTGACACATAAAAAAAAAAGAATTTGCTCGTGGC
Organism: Chloromyia formosa; assembly: GCA_964017055.1. Classification (NCBI taxonomy): domain Eukaryota; kingdom Metazoa; phylum Arthropoda; class Insecta; order Diptera; family Stratiomyidae; genus Chloromyia; species Chloromyia formosa. The sequence continues at coordinate 57,445,486 of OZ024818.1, forward strand.
AGAAAAAGACATCGCTACCACAACTGTTTTATTCAGAAGATAATTGAGCAAATATTAAAGATCTTGTTGAATCTGCCTCGTTCCGGTTAACCCCTTGTGGGGCATAGGGCATTAACCACGCTTACTTTCCAGCTCGTCCTGTTCATCGCCATTTCAGCTCACTCCACGACTTGCCTATTGAGTCGCGCCCTCTCCTAACTGATCTTCTACAGGTGGTTCTAGGTCGTCCAACACGCGACTTGCGTTGGTTCCCGGCGGGTTCCAATCGAGAGCCTGTTGAGCATTGTTGTTCGGCCCTTTTCGGAGAGTATGACCTATCCATTGCCACTTTCGCCTTTTAATGGAAGTGTCTACCCTGTCCTGACCAGTAATAGTAAGGAGATCGTCGTTAGAAATGACCTCAGGCCACCGTATGTGTAGGATGCGCCGTAGACACTGGTTCACAAAAGTTTGCACTCTAGTTGGTATCTTATTGGTCACCTTCCAAGTTGAACAGCCATAAAGAAGCACTGATTTTACGTTGGTAAAAACGAGTCAAACTGAAAAAAAGCTGCTCGAGCCTTGTTGATACGAGACTGTATGTACATTAGCATACGTTCCACCATCTGCTGTAACTATGCCTCCGAGATAGCAGAAATTGTCAATTTTCGCGACTGCCTGCCCCGAAACACAAATTCTGCTTTGCCTTCCTGGATCCAAGCTCAAGTACTTAGTCTTGGCCCTGCTAGTAGGCAAAGAGATAGGGCTAAGCCGGCGTGGTGGGGCGCTCAGCTCAATGAGCTTAGGGCCGCATGCAGAAGAAGCTTCAATAAGGCTAAATATTCTAAGGAGGACTCAGATTGGGCAATCTATAAAAGCAATCTTGGTATTTATAAGAAAGAGCTGAGAAGAGCTAAACGTAGCTCGTGGAGGCATTTTTGCGATAGCATTGATAGTTGCAGTGATGCTTCCAGGCTTAAGAAGATCCTTTCTACAAATCCAACCATGCCTAGTTATTTGCTGAAGGACGATGGAACATGGACATCATCGAGCCAAGAGACGATCGAGGTCTTGCTTGACTCACATTTTCCTGGCAGCTCTTCTGCTAAATCTCTCGGGATAACTCCCACCACCAATATGGCACCATGTGATTTCAAGCCAATTCTTTCCAAAGAAAAGATTGTTTGGGCTGTAAACAGTTTTGACTCCTTCAAATCTGCTGGCCCTGATGGTATCATTACGGCGGACCTGCAACATACGCTGGACGTAATATACCCGTGGATTGAATCGATCTTCAAAGCCTGTCTAGAGTTAGTATATATTCCTCGTATATGGATGGAAGTTAAAGTGGTATTTATCCCAAAAGCGGGTAAAAGTTCTCACGCGCGCCCGAAAGACCTCCGACCCATTAGCCTTTCATCGACATTGCTGAAGGTGTTGGAGCGTTTGATCGACACACACTTGCGGTGCACTATTCCATCGCATCTTCTATCCACTTCTCAGCACGCCTATTGGAAAGGGCGATCAGTGGATACTGCTTTGCACTCCTTGGTAGGCTACATCGAAAGGTCATTCGCATACAAGGAGTACACGTTGGTTGCCTTTCTCGATATCGAGGGGGCTTTCAACAATGTAAAACCTGAGGCTATTATCGATTCACTCTTAACTCTGTGCGGTGATGACTCGCTTTGCAAGTTAATTCACCTAATGCTTGCGTCTCGGGTGGTATCCTCTAGTCTCGGTGCATCATCTCTACGCAGGTATGTAAGCAGGGGTACCCCTGAAGGTGGTGTTCTCTCTCCCCTTCTATGGAATCTGGTGGTCAATAGGCTGCTTCTAAGTCTGGAGGGTTTGGGATGCAAAGTTATAGCTTATGCAGATGATATTGCTATTGCAATCTCGGGAAAGTTTCCCTGTGTCCTGAGCGACTTAATGCAGAATGCCCTATCTATCCTGGCGAACTGGGCTAGCGAGGTTGGTGTTGGAGTAAATCCGCAAAAAACTGAGCTTGTTCTCTGTAGTAAGGGACACGCTCCCAACTAACAAACTCTCAAGAGTTAAAGTCTTATCGCTTACAAAAAGCCCTCATAAGACTTTAGTAAAACTCTCCGACACTCTCGTAACGTAACTCTTGGGACAAAACTTAAATTCACTCTCGTAGCACCATTCTGATGAGAGTTTAACTCCACTAGAATTAGGGAAACTTTCACTCTTCTAATAGGAACATCACCAGTTGGTTCAAAAGAGGGTACAGCTGTACCCTCTTTTGAACCACCATTAATGGGGGGCACAAGGCTTGTACTCACTGAGAAAGCCAAATTCCTTGGTCTCATCTTGGATAGAAAACTATGCTGGAAGGCAAACATTCAAGAGCGTGTGACTAAGGCAACTGTTGCACTATATTCGTGCAGGAAGGCTATAGGCAAAAAATTTGGCTTACATCCAAAAGTGGTCTACTGGCTATATGTATCAGTACTGCGTCCCATGTTAATGCATGGGATCATCGTTTGGTGGACGGCACTTAGCATCATGTCGTACAAAACTCTGTTGGAGAAGGTTCAAAGACTGGCATGTGTTGCCATCACAGGGGCTCTGAGGACAACACCGACTGCTGCTTTAGGAGTGTTACTAAATTTACTTCCTTTAGACATTTTCGCTGAGCAAATGGCTGCGAATACGGCTGTTCGCCTCCGGGAAACCGGTCAGTGGACCGCATCAATCGTAGGTCACTCGGCAGTACTGAGAAACTTTGAGATTCCCGGAATGACGGACTACATCTCTCCGAAACTCCTGTTCGATAAGTCCTTTACAAGCCTGATCCCATCGAGAAATGAATGGTCTGAAAGCGTTTTTTTGGAATCTAATGCCATTAGCCTTTTTACTGACAGATCTAAGACTGAGGGAGGCGTTGGGGCTGGAGTGTATTCGGAGAAGTTGAACATTGGTTTGTCGTTCCGCCTTCCGGAATACAGTAGCACTTTTCAGGCGGAGGTTGTAGCAATTTCCGAGGCGCTAGTCTGGCTTGCGCACAATGTTGTATCCACTAGGGATATTGTAATCTTCACGGACAGTCAACTGGCAATTAAAGCGCTTAGCTCCGTCCTGGTTACATCAAAGACGGTATTGGACTGCCGTGACTCTCTCAGGGTGATGGGTAGCTTTTTTAACATAACTCTGTGCTGGGTACCGGGCCACAGTGGCATATCTGGGAACTGCAACGCTGACGAACTGGCTCGGGCGGGAACGACTAACGAGATCAGGGAGTGGTGGCGTAGAACAGGGATGCCTCTAGCAGCTTGCAAAATGATTACCCATAATGTGGCGTACGACAGGGCCAGCGCCAGATGTAGTAGTGGACTCACATGTCATACAACTAGGCAATTATGGCCTAAGCTGGATCCAATCCGATCCTACGGGATGCTGATGCTGAGCAGACGGCATTTGAGAAATGTGGTGGGGCTCATCACTGGACACTGTTTGATCGGCGAGCATGCTAGAAGACTTCGACTCCCGCACAATGACTACTGTAGAAGCTGCGGGGACGTGGAGGAGGAAGAAAGTTGACATCACCTTCTGTGTACTTGCCCTGCTTTGGCGGAACGTAGGAGAGATATCCTTGGGTCCTACTTTTTTGTCGATCTGGACGACCTAAAGGCAGTTAGTGTATGTCGTCTTCATCGCTTCATTTCCAGCTCTGGCTGGTTTAACGATTGAGATAAGCTCAGGTATGCTGTATCTAGGGGGTATCACAACGGACCCAGTGGTGGTCTATGTGCGCCTTTCTCTTCTAGGCAACCCATCTAACCTAACCTAACCTAGTCTTGGCAGCATTGATTTTCAGCCCCGCATTATGGCTTTCGCAATGCAGAGCATATGACTTTTGAGCTACTTGATCCGATTTATTTGATAGAAGACAAATATCGTCAGCATAGTCTAGGTGTTGAAGGTTTTTGAACAATTTCCATCTTATACCTTTGTTCTGGTGTTTTTGAAGTGCGCCGCTTAGTATATCATGAATGGCAATTAAAAACAGTAAAGGTTACAAATTGCACCCTTGCCTTACTTCGCTATGCACTTCGAGGATCTGAAAGCTTACCCTTATGTAAGACGTGACATTGGACTCCGCTATAGGACTCCTTGAAGATGGAAAGTATTTTATCTGGTATGCCTCTCCATCGTAAAACCCTCGAGATGTTTTCCCGATCAACGCTGTCAAACGCCTTCTCGAAATCGATGAACATGAGATGTAATGGGGATCTCAACTCTGCGGATTGTTAAATACTAATTCGGAGTGTGTTGATACGGTCGCTACATGAGATGCCCTCGCGAAACCCGGCTTTTTCATCAATCAATCGGGTTCAATATTATTTTTGCCATCAGTTTGGAGACTGTTGGGAGAAGACAGATCCCACGTCAATTATTGCAATCCTTCAGGTCGCCTTTTTTTGGGATCTTAATAATGACGCCCTTCTTCCTTTCTTTAGGGAGAGTTTCGGTTTCCCAAGACTCTTGGATAAGGGGGAGAAGAATATCCGCAGTAGCATTGGCATCCTCTTTAAAAAGTTCCACCGGAATTCCATCTATCCCCGGGGCTTTACCCGCACCTATCTATTTAATAACCGCAGTTACTTCCAGCTTAGATGGTGGGCTGGTATCAACTCTGACTATTTGCATGAAGATGCATTCGAAGGTCCAAAGGTTACCAGTAGAGACCCATCTTTATCTGTTCTGTTGCAAAAGGTTTGCCAGTTAATGGCTTAATAAGCTTGAAAAGGGTTCCACTGTCACCGCGGTAAGTCGCTTCCTCTGCCTTCTCCGCTTATGCGTTGATGTAATTTCGCTTGTCCCGTCTTACGCTTCTTTACACGCCTTTCTGAAGAGAACGGTATTCAGCTCTTAGTCGGTCTTTGGCTGAGCCGTCAGCAGCTAAGTTAATCTGTTCCTTAACTTTCTTGCGTGCTAAAATTAGAGACCATGTAGAGTCGCTAAAGAATGATCTCCTACCGCGCTCCAATCGACCCGCAAATGTTACGCTTACGAAATAAATGAGTCCTTAGCGGCTTTCCATCTATCATCAATTGTAGGATTCTCACAAGGTGGTGGTACAATAGCTCTCTCGTGCAAGGCGGTGGAATATGCACGTCTTATGGATGGATCTTGTTGAATACTTCAGTGGAAAATGTAAAAAAGTCATCAAAGGTGATGATGTCCTGATGAGTTTATCAATTACTTTGACTAAACATTTCATCAGCTGCAACCTGATAAATTCACTTATACTCTTGTAGCACTTCCTAAGTTGACATGTATGATATATCTTTTCATCTATGGTAACTAATTCAACAAAGGTGCATAAGCGAAACAGCAGGGGACATGTGTATGTCTAAAAATATCTTTGCTTAATTGTGCTTCCCCGGCTTCTCCTCAACCAGCGCATATACCCTAGACTTGCATAGAACCAGTGGCGATACCAAAAGTACCAATTGGTGACGACCATATACATTAAAATTGAGTTTCCTATATGGTCAGTTTGAACAATGATGAGGGTCACCCATTCGGATTTTGTATATGTTTATTTGAACTAACGTTCATAGGGGAGGTTGAGTTTCATTCAGTAGAATCTTGCCCATTCCCAAAATCAACTAACTAACCCATACTACGAATATTCGCCGAATTCTTCATGTGCCTTGCATCACTGTATCGAAAGCTATCGCTTATTTGAAGTTTCATTTGTAGAGGAAGTAGGGGTTTCTTTGGTCGAATTTTGCGTATTTTCAATATCAACCAACAAGATCCTACTGCAAACATTTGACCAAAATTTCAAGTCGCTAGCATCGTTCAATCGAAAGTTACTACTTATTTGAAATTTCATTTGTAGGGGAGGTAGGAGTTTCTTGGGTCGTATCTTGCCCATTTTCAATACCAACCAACTAGATCCTGCTATAAACATTTGTTTCAAATTTCAAGTTTCTATCTTTATTCTATGGAAAGTTATCGTGCGAACGGACAGACATACAGACATGGCTAAATCGAACCAGGAGGTGCCCCTGATAATTTATATATAGAAGGCTCCTTTAAGTTGTTACATATTTTCATTGGACCAGAAAGAATACACACTATACTTTATAAAGTCTAGGGTGTAAAAAGTGGTCGAATGATGAGCGATGGTTATGGTTAGCAGATTTCCAACCACTCTTACTAAACCAATAAACAAGGCAAGATGGCAGTAGCACAGAAGATGCTGAGAGCACTGGGAAATTGCTTCTGGAAACCCATTTTCCTGGGTGTATTACTCTTCAGATACTCTGACGACGTGAGGGAGTGCTATGAAGCATCCCGTTTAGACTGGAGTGTTGCCAGAGATATCTTCACACATAATAAGCTGAGCTGGGCCATTTACTCTTTTGACCCATATAAATCTACTAGCATGGATGGAATCTTCCCCGCTTTATTATAGAAAGAGAAAGAATTACTAATCCCCTATCTTCTGAGTATATTCAGAGGAAGCTTTGCAATATCTCAGTCTCATGGAATTCAGTTAAAGTAGTCTTCATCCCAAAAATGGGCAATTGTCCCAAAGATGACCCTAAATCAAATAGGCCGATTAACTTAACCTCCTTCATGCTTAAGACCATGGAGAAAATCCTAGAGATCCACATTCCTCACGAAATTTCCGCTGCACCCTAAGCAGTTTGCTTACAAGTCAGGTGAATCGACTGAAACTGCTCTCCACTGTCTAGTAGGAGTAATTAAGTCAATCAATAAAGGAAACAGCGTTGTGTGTGTTTCTCGACATTGAAGGCGTTTTTGATAATACGTCTTTCTCTTTCATCGACTCAGTACTTAGAGCAAAGGGAGCAGATAACACCACGGAACTTTGGGTGAAAAGGATGCTTTCATCCAGAAAAGTCATCACTGAAATAGGAGGCTGCACATTAACAGCAAACGTCACTCGGGAGTGTCCGCAATGAGGAGTAATATCTCTCCTCTTGTGGTGCATCGTAGTAGACAGCTTACTGTGGAAACTTTGCACGATGGGTTATTCAACTTAGGGCTATTTCGATGACCTGGTCATAACTGTTGTGGGAAAGTTTGAAGAAATCCTGACGGAAATTCTCTAAACGGCGTTAAATACAGTACAAAACTGATGCAATGACAACGGCCTGCGAGTCAACCCGACAAAGGTTGTTATTGTTCCATTTTCGAGGAAAAGAAATATCAGACAATTGAGATGCCCCACTATGTACGAATCTCAAGTACTCTTACACCTCCACGCAGTATCAGACAAAGCCATCAAAGCTCTATGGATCTGCAGGCAGTTTTTTTTTATGTTGATACCAAAGCTTAGGGGAAACCCTTTGATGCGAGAGCACAGCGTTGGCAATAAGGGATTAAGGTAGTGGGGAGATGGGTTGAGTTTGTATAAGGTGACGGTGTACATTCCGTCTAAATTTTTGCAGGTCATAGTTGCAGGGGAAAACAAAAGATGGTAGATTGTTCCACATTCGTGCTGTCCTGGATACGAACGAGTCATAGAATTTGGGGGTGCGACTGCTGCTGAGCTCTAGAAGATGAGGATGGGCACGACTAGCTAGTCGGGTGTTACGTAAAGGGAAAGCACGCTCAGGAATGTGGTTATATATTTCATCAGAGGAACGGCGGTTGTGGTAGCGATAGAAGAATGAGAACCAGCCTGTACTTCGCCGGTGTTTAAGCGGTTCGATGTGAGATGTTGTGGATTCATCGTCAATAAGCTTGAAGGCTTTCCGTTGGACTTTGTCAAACGCGGATAATGCGGTTCTACCTGCGCCTGCCCATATGTGCGAATGAAATTCAAGTCTCGGTCTTATATGAGCCGTTTAAATTTGAACCAGATTAGATGGTATAAAGTATCTTTTACAGCGATTCAGAAAGCCCAGACACTTGGTTGAAAGTCACGCTTAGAAGATCGCTGATGAAGAGAAGGAAGAGCGTTGGTGAAAGTACAGTACCTTGGGGGACCCCTGCGGTGGTGGTATGGCAATTTGATTTAATTCCATCAAGACGACGACCTGGAGCGAACGGTCGTGAGGGAAACTTTCGATCCATTTAACTTATTTTTGGTCCAAACCAAAAGCCTGGAGCTCAGCTAAAAGAGTCGGATACCAAACTATCAAAAGCTTTCGAAATGTCGAGAGCAATGATTTTAGCTTTGCCAAATTGGTGGATACAGACACTCAATTAAACGTTATTTGCATTAATTTGTATGTCCCTATTATACTCGGACATTTACGGACGTCCAAAAGCCAAATTTTCTTTGGTCGAAGCCAAAATTTCGCCGGCTGCACTATGGATCAGGGAAATTTTGGCTTCGATCAGGGAAAATTTGGCTTTTGGACCGGCCGTGACTATCCAGACTTAGGAGAACCTCCGGTATGTTGCAATACAAAGTCAACAAAACATTATCTTTGTTTGTACTTTAATCATCAGATTGTACTATTACAACATGAGCATATATGTACATATGTAGAAACATTTCTATATTAAGAAATTTGTTCGAATGTTTAATAATCAGAACACAAATATTTCAAGAAATGATGGTTCTGAATTTGTGTATTTCTTTCGGATCGTATTATTGTGTATACAGAACTCTATGGAAGTACGTATGCACATATCTACTATATTTATATCCAACAATCGCAAGTGTAAGCTGAATGATGGTATGTATGTAGTTCAGAATTTCCAGGAACAAACAATAAAATTTAAACAAAACATTAATTAATCGGCAAACACAACAAATTTACTACAGATGACGCCCTCTCCAACGTTCGTATATGTATGTACGAGTATGCTCTCATGTACGAACATTTGCTTAGATCAGCATTTTGCCAATTACACACATAATGGCATTAGTATTGCCGTTCTATGTTCAATGAAAATAATGATCATTTATCTAATTGAATATTAGAATAGAAAGGCCGTTCATACAAATTTTATGTTTTCGAAATAAACTGTGTTAGGAAATTTTGAACAATAAGCAATTTTATCGTTGATGTGTGCCGCCAAAAATATTCTTCTGGTCTAGGTAATAGTGGTCACGTCACAGAATAGTTGGGACGGTAGGCGACATAAATGGACGCCACCTTGCAAAATATGATAGAGAGATGGCGTTTAGTACGAATGTTATTGGGGCCCATACTTTCATTTTAAGAGATGGAGCCACCTTGGACCCCGCGGCAGAGCGGCTGTTCGGGCGAAAAACCGGAAAATTTGAGCCCTTTTTTAATATTCTCCTCATAACTTTTAAACGGTGCCTCGGATCGAAAAACTTAATAGGATTTAAATTAAAAAGTGTCAAATTCTACATCGAATACATTGCTCAAAGTTGGAATTCGGTTTAGTAGTATAGTCATAACCGATAGTCGAAAAACGTCACCTTTTGAGGCTTTGGTTGAAAATCACACTATATCACTTTTCAAGCTCACATATCTCTGAAACCGATGCTACAAATGGGAAAACTCAACAGACAAAAGTTAACATATTTCTATTTCAAGTCTAACTAGCCCAATACTTTTCAAATTGGCCCGTTTTTAGTGTAGTTGTGAGCGAAAATGCAGAAATAGTTTTTTAGATATTTGAGCCTTAATAGCTCTATCTGGATAAATATAACAGTTAAAAGTTTTGGTTTAGCCTCAATCCATAGATATTTTAACCTTGTTTATAAAAGTTTTGCTAAAAAAAGCTTTTAATTTTAAACATATTTAATAAAAAAGTTTCTTTCTAACTAATAACAAAATCTGGTAAAATGTGAATATCTTTTGAACTAATGATCATATGGAATTGCTGGTAGTTTCATTCGACTCAGAATGACCAAATACATGAGGAGTTAACCTAACAGTGGAATAAAAACCTTTTATTTTCCACTTATTTATTAAAAAAATATTTCACTAATAAAAAAATCTGGAAAAATGTGAATATATTTTGAAATAACGTTCGTATGGAATCACGGTTGTTTTTATTCTACTCAAAATGGCCAAATATTACATCAATCAACCTAAAACTGGGATAAAAACCTTTTAGTTTTAACTTGCTTAACTAAAAAGCTAATTTAACTAATAAAACAATCTAGAAAACTGTGAATATCTTTTGAACTAAGGGTCGTATGGAATTGCGGTTGATTTCATTCAATTCAAAATAACCAAATACATTAGATACTATCCTAAAACTGGCACAAAAACTTTTTATTTTCAACGTATTTAATAAAAAATCTTATTTAATTAATAACAAAATCTGGAAAAAAGTGAATATCTTTTGAACTAACAGCCGTATGAAATAGTGGTTGGTTTCATTTGACTCATCATCGTGGCGCGACAGCCCGACGTCGGGCCTTGGCCGCCCGGATCGTTGTCCTCCAATTGTCTTGGTCACGTGACCGCGTCAAATAATCTTGGAAGCCCAGTAGTTGTGCGGCGTCCACATTTAGTGAGTTCTCCCAACGAGATCTCGGTCGTCCTTGCAGTCTCACTTCGTTGACTCGTTTTGCGTTCATTACTCTCTTTGGCATACGATCGTCGTTCATTCGTTGTACATGCCATGCCCATTGAGGTCGTTGTAGTTTGACGATTTTCGAAACTTCCAGCTCATCGTACAGTTCATACAACTCATGGTTGTATCGGATGCGCCATCCATCTCGATCGCAAACGGCCCCGAAAATTCGCCGTAGAACCTTACGTTCGAATGTGTCTAGCATGTTTCCGAAGGCTTGAGTTAGGGTCCATGCTGCGCAGCCATAGCATAGCACTGGTCGTATAATGGTTTTGTACACGCTGGGCTTCGTGTTTCTGCGCACATGCTTCGATTTCATTATGGGGAGAACCGAGAAAAATGTCTTATTAGCTAACTGTATCCGTCGCTTGATTTCGTCAGTTTTGTTGGCGTTCCTTGACAAGTTGAAACCCAGGTATATGAAGTCGTTCACGAACTCGATGTTGAGGTCCCCCACATTGATGCTCGATTGTGCAGGTGTCCTTCTCGTCGAATGCATCATTATCATTCCATTGACTCAGAATGACCAAATACATAAGAAACCAACCGAAAGTGTCATATAAGTTGCTTGAACTTTGAAATTATGGAAGAAATTAAATCATCTAATTAACTAATTATTTAATTAATTAAATTAGCCTAACAAAAAACTTAGCAAAACTTTTATAAACAAGATTAAAATATCTACGAATTGAGGCTAAACCAAGACTTTTAGCTGTTATATTTATCGAAATAGAGCTATTAAGGCTCAACTCGCTAAAAAACCATTTCTGCACTTTTGCTCCCAACTACCGATTTGAAAAGTATTGGGCTAGTTAAATTTGAAATAGAAATATCTTTAATTTTTATCTATTGAGTTTTCCCATTTGTAGCATCGGTTTCAGAGATATGTGTACTTGAAAAGCGATATAGTGTGATTTTCCTCCAAAGACTCGAAAGGTGACGTTTTCTGACTATCGGTTTTGACTATACCTATACATACTACTGAACCGAATTCCAACTTTGAGCAATGCATTTGATGTAGAATGTGACGCTCTTTAATTTAAATCCCATTAAGTTTTTCGATCCGAGGCACCGTTTAGAAATTATGAGGAAAATTTTTTAAAAAAATTTCGGTTTTTCGCCCGTATAGCCGCTCTGCCGCAAGGTCCAAAGTAGCGCCATCTCTTAAAATAAATGTATAGAGACCACCAACAATCATATCAAACGGCATTTCTCTATCATATTTTGCAAGATCAAATCGCTTACCGTCCCAACTAGAACTGCATGTACTCTTATATAAAGAAAGACACTCGTATAAGTAAACTTCAATGTAATGGGACAAGTGATAGATAAAGAATGTTGCAAAATGGAAGAAAAATTTGCCTTAGAAAGGTATACTATATAAGTATGTAATACAAACACCTTCATATACTTAGTCTGGATGTGGATGCGATGCATATGTTAAATTCTTACATAAAAGATTCATAATACAAATTACGGTAACTCGACACTTTATATACAAGTTATTCACGTCGATTTTAAATACATATTGTATCAATCAACCCAATCAACAAATCAACTTCTTTCGTAAGAAGGCATGTGGATGAATGTTGAAGTCACTCTTTAGCGTGATTCGGGGATTTTTACCTTCATTGCTATAACGCGCCGTTCAAAGCTCCAATGAGACATAAACTCGTTTCCGTTCATACATTTCGACAAATGTCGCTCAACATTTGCCAAAGGTATGCCCGTATCTCACATACGATTAAACACGATATGTACGCACATACTATTGTATTTTAGCTAAAAGTTGCAGCCACAATAGTCCAATTTATTACATTCGTATAAAGTCACGTCATCTCATTTCATTCGCTTAAAATCATGTTATTGTTTGAATTTCGTTCGTTTGACATCACGTTACTGCCGGTGCAGATAAGCTGCATAAATTATCGGGACGCCGCGCCGTACCTATCAACGTTTCCGTGTACACGAGGTGGTGGACGGAGCGTCAGCTTGGGCAAGTTTCAAAGCAAGGGACTGCCTTCAGTGTAGTCTGAGTCAAAGATTACCTGCCTAAAGGAAGAAAAAAGAACGAACGCAGCGGCACATGTGCACTGGCATATTCTCAACTGCGTACTCGTGAAACGCTGGAGACAGAAAATTACGCAGATAGGGGCATGACCCAGCCTCGATACCTAACGAGGTACGCCGAGGGTATCCGCTAGCAATCTTGCGAAAATGAAATCCGTCAGTTGGAAGGCAAGGGTACTTACTTTCCGTACAAAGTGCTTCGTATTACCCTACTTTTCGGATTTTTGTCCATAACTCTTGAGCAAATTGACGTTCTGATTAAGATTGAAACCGCGCGTTTCCATGACGAGATTTTTATTTTTCAAAGAAAGTAATATTGTTTCGAAAGCTACTTGCTTTCTTCTTCAGTTCTTTTCGGCAGTGCTCTGTTCCAATCTTAATAAATTTTTAACGAGGAAACTACCGACCGAAGAAGACGTTCAGATTTTTGGCATACGAATTCCAAATGGGACTTTGATTTAGTTTTAGTAAAAGGGCGAGCTCTATTCAACACAAAGTCTACCTTCGTCCTTCATAGCCAATTCGCAGGGTAAATATTGAACTTGAACTGAACTTTCCAGATAATCAATCCAAAATTTTCGGATCGCAGTGTATTATGTAAAACCATATGATAACATAGCCGTTTTAAATTTGTAGCTTTAGTTTCATCATAGGTCTTACCAAGTTCAAGTCAAGGTTGTATCATCACTAGGTACTAGTTCTACGTTAATCTCTTTCCAGTGTATGTGATTTGGTTTAGTGGCATAGTTCTGAAAATTTCCTGAAAACCGGACAAAATTGGACAGTTTGCATTTTTCTCACATCAAATCAGACGTGAAGTTGAACATCGATTAATTTTCGACCATTTTTCCGTTTTCATTTGAAATTTAAAAATGTCTGATTTTAAATCATGGTGCGCTGCTCAGCACACTATGCAACAGCTATAAATGCCTTTTCCAGACAGCAGATCTAATCCTCTCTTTTGTGGATACTCCATAGAAGGTAGTGTTCTTGAAAGAGTCTGAGGTATTCGACCTTGTTAGACAAATAATTGAATATGGAGCTATTGTTTAGTGGAAAAAAATAAAACTGGGTAAGATTCAGAGACTAGCATGTCGTGCAGTAACGGAAGCTATCCGCATCCGCCCCACTGCAGCTCTTGAAGCGCTACTAAACCTTCCGCTGTTCCACATTCATCTAAAGGCGGAGGCAAAAATAGCAGTAGGCAGACTGAAATCATGCCAGAACTACCTCAAACTAAACCCAGACCAAAACAACTGGGTAAATGAGAACTATTTATCAGGTATGCCATCAGAAAATCTAGCTAGGGTGCTTTGCTTCAAACTTTCATTCTCAATGGAAATTTGGAGTAGCGAGGATTGGAAATTGAAGCTCAACACCCTCCCCTCCAACACTGTTAAGTCCTATACAGACGGATTTAAAGCTGAAGAGGGTACAGGGGCGAGCGCCACAGGTCCGTCTCATAAGTTATCCACACCTACGCGAAAGTAAAAATAAATAACTGGCGCCACAGTCCAATTTGAAGCATGGCCTTGAGATGAGTTAGCATCATCTCATTTTCTAGATCGTGACGGTATGTCTTGTGTAGAGGTATGTGATCAGTAGCACCGAGCAACCGAGTTATTTACGCCATAAATGGGTACTCATTTAACAGCTGAGTGGGCTCATAGTCTGACACGTAAATCCTCTTTTTTTACCGAAAACTAGGCATCGAACTGGGGCCCAGTGTGTAGAAGGCGAACTTGCCAACCGTTGCGCCATCTGGACTACAATGGGAAAGTACGCTACGGTATTATAGGTACAAGCGAAAGTTCACGCAATCGAAACCTGCGCGAACAGATGCTTAGCAGCCGGATACCCAGGCAGGAATATTGCAATCTTCACCGACAGCCAGGCTGTCATCAAAGCACTAAGCAACTTTTCGGCCTCGTCGAAAAGGTGCTTAGTGGTCGTGAAGCCTTGTAAAGATTAGTATCTGCGAACAAGGTTACCTATTGGGTTCGCGGACACGCCGGTATTCCAGGAAACGAGACAGCTGACAAGTTGGCTAGGAAAGCTTCTTGAACCCCTCTCATCGGCCCAGAGCCATACTCTGGAATTCCCTTGTGTAGTGTGAGACGGCACATCAGGGAATGGGAGCACTCAGTAACAATTTCGCACTGGGACAATACCCCTGGTATCAGTCAGTCGAAACTATTTATAGCCGGCCACTCACGCTATTGTACCCTTGAACTGCTAAAAACGCAAAAACCGGGGTCAGTTTACCTTGAGGGGTAAACTGCATAGATTGAGGATTGGCTCTGATCCAAGCATCACTTTTTTCTCAACGAGTCTTTATTTAAAAAAAAACTTCCTGTCTGTTTGAAATACTGCTATTTGCCTACAAATAAAAAAAGAAAGCGAAAATCCGTCTTCCGGTTCCTGAGAAAATGGGGCAAAAAGGCTGAAAACACAACTTTTGGGAAAACATGATTGTCTGAAAAGTAGAGATAATATCGCTCCAGAAACTAAACAGTTTTAATTTTCAAAACCTAAATTAAATATGTACTTCTATTTATCAGAATTACTTAGAATATTATTTTTTCTGATAAAAAATAAAAAAAAAAAAATAAACAAATAATTATTTTTTGACAATTTCAAGTGGGTCTACCCCCTTAAGGGAAAAGCATGCTTTCTAACTTGACATATCGCTGCCGCTGCTGCTGCATTTTGTTTCCAATCTGGTTCGGCCATAAAGGCTAGTTTTTTTTAAGTAATGAATCATCTTTTTAAAATAATAACGAACGAATAGAAGAATAGAGGATAAAACAAATTTTGATTAATTATGAAGAACGGTTCACCTTTTCGAGCAGTTGGTGTTTCGCGTTATTGGTGAGAAATAACGCGGTCAATATTGGCTTCAAAAACCTGATTTCTTTGATCATGTCTTTTGTGGATTTGCCTCTATGCAGAAACTGCATGCTCTTGATTTTGGAACATGACGCCATGGCGTTGAAATACGAAACTCTTGTTTGATCAGGGATTTCATGTGCAGAATTCCTTGGGAATCTCGCAAATGGATTATCATCCGTTCAATCAACCCCCTGTTATTACTACACGTGTCAGATCCCCGACTAAAAGTAGCAGCGAAAATTGAATGCATCATGTCGCGTTGCAACGGGTCAGATATATGAGTATGTACATAAAAAATGATACAAAGTATCTACACTGCATGCAGATACATCGGAACATGGATATGTCTTTGGCTACCGACTGCGTGGAACCTGTTGTGTTGAAGATATCGACGTAAGTTTTATAAAGATCCCAGTATAGTTATACTGGATGAATTCATTCGACAAAACACGTCCCACGCTTTCGGTAGGCATAAGATGTACCGATGTATCTGCATGCAGTGTAGATACTTTGTATCATTTTCAAGACATACCGTCCCGTATAGTGTACAGGAGAATACAAATTAACCCAACCGTTGCCCCGTGTGTGGATCAAGCGATCATACACTCTACATATTTATATGCGCCTGTGCTTCGTTAGTACGTCAATCCGCGATCGATCGCGTCAAGCCGCGGTCTACCTAAACACACTTACTATTAGATACTTAGATAGTACTCGTCTAAGTCTAAAGACGGTAAGCGCGACAACACAATTTTATTGCAGTAACGTTTACGTTATCCGCGCTGCACAAACTGCATCATCTGCACTATTCTCCTCAGTAAATCAGAATTGTGCACTGTTAGTTGATATATCATCGATCGCATACCGCGTACTATGGTATGCGCGATACAAATACGGTCTTAAGTTCCTTACATCCACGGGAAAAACACGTTGGTGACCTTGGTGACACTGATTTCAGTCGGCTGGATGGGATTGGCCATCACAAGAAAGGGGTGGATCCGCCGCGGAAGTGTAGTCCAAGGTCCGTGGAGCAAGCATCTCTTTCGCACTGTCGCCGATGACGAAGCAACGCCCATCCATTGAACTTCTTCGACTCAACCGTCTCTCCATTGCCTGCATACGAGTGTGTGTGTGTGTGAAGTTGAAGCTATTTCCCGACCTACCCCAACGATTTTCTTACTATGTCAGGTTAGTGACTAATTGATGAAAACAAAAAGATTGCTGTGAAGGAGGAGCCATAGCGCTGTGCACGAGTGAGGGAGACAGGTTGTCTGGATGTGGCTGGTGTTGTGAGCAGATTTGAATCACGAGGGGATGGCAGTTGAATGATGTTGACTTGTTTTATGGGTGCCTGGTTGTTTAGTCAGTTCATGATGCGAAGTTTTTCGATTTTCGTGAGTTCCCTTTGATGACTGACTCGGATTGACTGAGGATCCGGCCACTACATTCATAGAACTCGGAAAAATTTTCAATGGGCTTGTTTCCTCTTCTGACCCCCGAGTAGAAAAACAGACAGTTTGTGTGACGGACAGATTTTTAGGATGACCCCCAGCTATAAGACATATCCATGTCAAAAAAACATTCATGGGCTGTTTATACATGAATACATACATATGTACCTGCAAAATGATGAATGCCACTTTGATTGACTTTCCTGACAATGCTCTTTTGAATCAAGTCGGATTACGAACGAAAATTATAATTTCGTTGGCGGGTTTCGAACAATATTTGTGTGATCACGGCTGCTGCTGCTGCATACATTAGCCAGCCAGCCGCCAATCGGACCTAACTTGAAAATGAGCTAACATTTGGTCGTGGTGGATGCAAGCAGCAGTCAAGCAATCAAGAGTAGGAGCAGCTTGGCTGTATTGTTTCGTGTGCACAATGCAAATGATCGAATGATATGACGGGAAGTGTGACGGAATCTTTAACAGGATGTTGAGGTTTTGGACACGTCATTTTACCGTGGACATCTATATTTGAATTTTAGGCTACAATGCTAATTGTGAAAATTAGCTGATGCTGCTTAATACTAATTATTGTACAGTGGTGCTCCAGTATAACGAAAGATATAATGTCCAGGGTCGGTCGGTATATCGAAAAGTTCGTTAAATCGATAACACTCAAATTGTTTTCAATATGGTCGTATTAGAAATAATTCCTTTTGTAACAGACAGTAATAAACGATGTGTCCAACGTTTGACCCAATCTGGGAGCCAACGATTTAATCAAATGATTCGGCAATTGAAGAGACAAATATTTTTGCTCAACGGTTCGACAATTCAAACTTTTGATGCAAACTCAGGAGAAGTTAATTGGACGGATTTTCCAATCCAAGGATGCTCTGCAGAGTACCAGGAAGGCCACAACATCATCAACAATGGAAAAACTCACAAAAAATCTGCGCTACTGCAATACACAGTTGCTGGATAAATATTTTTCCCTTTGCATTCACCGGATTGATGAATCCCAGTGGATCGTATATGTGAGTAATATCGGCTAAAACAGTGCGACGAGTGGTTTGCCTTGCATCAGGCAAGTTGATTTTAATCGCGAACATATCAGATTGTGGGTACCATATGAGTTCTAATGACTTGGTGTAAGTCTCTTCGCCTTTGTTGAAGTTGACAAGTGTTTCCAGGGCTTCCTTTGGTACGGTCCGTAATGATTCAGGGTTGTTAGAGCAACATTTTCGAAGAGGAAAACAACCTTTTTCGAGTAGTGCTCGTACTTCCTTCTGCATTAAAATCGCCTCGTTCAAGTCGTCAGATCCAGTAATTAAATCATCGACGTAAAAATCGTGTTTCGCTACTTTGGATCCAACAGGGCATTGTCCTTTGTACAGCTTCGCTAGGTGTTGCAATGTCTTGGTGGCTAGGTACGGTGCGGAAGTTGCGCTATAAGTGACTGTCCGTAACTTGTAACACTTGAGGTCATCTGTTGGATTATCTCTCCAATAAATCAATTGTAGATTTTGGTCTTCTTCGGTGACTAAAATTTGTCTCTACATTTTAGTTACATCTGCTGTGAACACGTATTTGAATAAACGAAATCGTATCAGAATTGAAAACAAGTCATCCTGTACTATTGGTCCTGCGTATAGAATGTTGTTTAAGGACTTGTTGTTTGATGTCTTACAAGATCCGTCGAAAGCAACCCGTAATTTCGTTGACGTACTTTCAGGTCTTAAAACGCAGTGATGAGGCAAGAAATAGTTGACTTTGGGTATATTGTCAGTCAGTACCAGCTCCATATGTTCAAGGTTTATTAATTCCTTCATGAAGTTCCTGTACTGCTCCTTAATTATTTGGTCCTTCTCCAGTCTTCGTTCCAAGTGTAAAAATCGCCGTAATGCAATATCTTTCGAGTTGCCGAGACATTCTGGATCCTCTGTGAATGGTAATTTTAACTTGAAACGGTGCTGATTTCGGGAAGTTGTTTATCTAAAGTGCTCTTCCTGGGCTGCTTCTTGTTTGGTCATTGAACTGGCATTTTCCTGGCATTCTTCTAAGGCCCAACATTTCTGCAGTTGTTCGTCAAGAGAATTTGTACTGATTCCGCAGAAACTGGAGTCATTCTCATCACCTTGCCAACTACCATCCATCCTAACATAGAGTTCTGCAAGAATGGCAGCTTGGGATTTATCTTGAGTTGTCCTCCGGTAACCAACTCAGGATATATGTATATCTGCCCCCAAAAACAAGTATATTTTTCCTGATTTAAAAGAATCGGGGTCTGCTAATGGCAAATTATCGAAAGTTCGAGTTGGTTGATAGACCGTAATTTCCGGAAATATGACTGTTTCCACGAATGTTGAGAAATCGCTGGTTCTAGACTAGATGGATATGCTGATTGATCCCTTTGTTTCGAAAGTTGACGATCCTATGCCATTGATGTGCATTCTTCGCTGAATTCCCTTAAAGCCCAGTTTTTTGAAGAATTTTTCCATACTAAAGTTTAACTGTGATCCTGAGTCAAGTATGGCGCGACAGGACAAATGCTGACCATTCTATCTTATTATGGTAACGACGGCTGTAAACACGTAGCTGCTTGTCGATTCATTAGTGAAAACTGAATGTACTGCATTGCTGTCTTCAGAGCTTCTTGTTGGAAGCGAAATTTGTCCTGGTGCATTGGAGGGTTGTAATTCAAGATGTAATAGAGTGTGCAGCTTGTTGCATTTGTAACACGTACGCGATTTGTATTCAGCGATGACCTTTTTGGAGACAGTTGAAGCAATATTGGTACTTTTTAACTGTTTCTATGCGTTTTGGCACGGGTAACTCAAGGAAGACATCACATTGCCGGATTCCATAATGTTGTTTTTTACAAATTTCACATGTAGTCTTCTTCTTAGACAACAAGAATGTTGAATGCTTAGATTGGTTTCGTTCTCTCCTTCCCTTCGTATCACCAAGCGTCTCTAATAGCTGGAACCGAGCTTCAATGAATTGTAGAAAATCCTCCAGGCTTGGAATTTCGCGTGGGCTTCTCAAGCTTTGTTCAAATAGACGATGAGTTTCTTTGTCCACGTTCCGCAGTAGTAAGTGCAAATATAATAGCGTCCCAATTTCCTGTGCCTAGGCCTTGATTTTTAATGCCGAGCATGGATTTGCTTACGGTATCATGCATTTGCTTAAGAGCCTGTGCCGAGTCAGAAGTTATGTCTGGAACCGAAAGCATGTTTTTGGTGAAGGCTGAAATGATTAGCCTTTTATTGTCGTATCTGTTCTCCAGCAAACTCCAGGCGGTGTTATAATTCGCTTCGGATACTTGCAAGTTTTGAATTAACCAGCAGAACATTTTGAGTATCGGTCGAGAAAACAAGGACACCTACAAAAAAAAATTCTATCGAAATAATGTTTTTCGATTTTTGTCTACTGTGGATGATTTTTGTCAAATACGTCGTGCCTTGTAGTCGCGCTTGCTTCAAATGTTCCATCTCAACGGTGGATGATTTGCATGATTCAAACGTTGGAACGTTCGAAATCTTTGGATTTGGGCACAAAATTTGTCAACAGAACGACCGTCTTCCAGCGCGAACGTTCGACGCCTGACATTGGAAGCTGAGCTTAAGCCGGTTCTAAATGTTGGACGCTTGATGGTTTTGTAGCATCGTGTGGACATCTAATGCTGATTCGATACCCCCAGGGTATCAATATTGGCATATGCCAAGTACTTGCAAGAACTTCGGGCAAAAGGTATCGATACCT
This sequence comes from Chloromyia formosa, assembly GCA_964017055.1. Lineage (NCBI taxonomy): Eukaryota > Metazoa > Arthropoda > Insecta > Diptera > Stratiomyidae > Chloromyia > Chloromyia formosa. The sequence continues at coordinate 57,466,161 of OZ024818.1, forward strand.
ACTTGGTATTGAATCAAAAGCATCGATATCTACTCGAATCGAATGATAAATGCTACTCCAAACTCCTTGCGATCTGATGGTTTGCCACTTTTAAAAATGGTGTGCGATTTCTTGTCATTGATCTCGCTGCCAAGCCAATTTGTTTCCTGGACTGCAGTATTGCTCAGTCTCAGTTTTTACTTCTCGACCTTTTGAAGAAGGGCGTTCTCGGCCCCCGGTTTGTTCAGGTAGCGTACATTCCAGGATCCCAAAGAATAATCATTTAGTCGTTTCCGTGGTCGTCGTTGTTGATCCGTCCAATCCGAGGCTTTTATTCCAGGTTTCTTAACGTGAAGTGGTTTTCACAAGGACGACTTGTAAACACATCGCTTAACCTCATTCAGGGGATGACCTCAGAAGATAGCTGCTTCAAATGGTTTAATATACGTGCTGGAGTTCACAAAACTATGTTGTAGGTCTAACTACACAAATCATTCCATCCTATTAAACTTGAGACGCTTAGGTGTTGGTCAGCCATTCAGGGTTCAGCTATCTGATATTTCCAAACTGTCTTATCGCTAAGATTTGGCATTCAACGATTTGACACACTGCCGTTACCAGGGGGCGCCAACGTGGAGGAGTATGGAAAAGGTCTTTTGCCCTCGAACAACATTCTTCTTAATTCCCTAAGACTTTCCTAATTTTTTTTGGGGATGTGACCACTTGTGTAATTTTTTAATGCGCCCAATTAAGGGTAAAGACCAGTCTGTTTTTTTAACCATTTCCAAGAGGATTGATATTCTACAAGAGCGATCACTCCATAGAACTTTTCCCTCTGCCGGTAGATTTGTATGTATTGACAAATAGTATAGACTACACAGTATAGATACACAAGAGAATAAATACATACAAATCTACCGGCGGAGGCTAAAGTTGTATGGAGTGAGCTTTCTTGTGTAGTCTGTACAATTTGTCAATACATACAAATCTTCTGGTAGAGGCGAAAGTTCTATGGAGTGATCGCTCTTGTAGAATATCAATCCTCTTTGACCAGTTACATAAAGCTCTACGGATCAGGATAGAATTGATGGTTTGTACATTGCCATGGTACATGATCAATATATTATTCTATGATAGCATTACACTTGTAACTTTCGAACTTACTACATTCCTCTACAATTGAACTAGAAATAACCCTACAGTTTGACGGATCATTCAAAGAATACGAGTAGATTAATAACAAGAAGTGGGACTCCATACGAATTAAGCCCGGGCCACACCTACCCGATCATACTCCGATCAAACTTCGATCATGCAGTCGAACTAGTGTATGAGAAGGAAATGGTATTGGGTTTCGAACGGAGTATGATTGGACGCGTATCAGAAAAGTGTGAACTAAAGCCCGGGCCACAACGCGTCCGAAATCCCATATAATTTCCCTCTCATATACTCGTCCGACTGTATGATCGGATAGGTGTGTCCCTGGCATTAAGAGTGTCTGTCTATTAGCTGCATATGTGTTGGATTCTATCAGTCAATACACGAAGGGGTAATGCCGAATAACAAGCATGTTACTCGTACAATGAAACGTGATAAGCAGTTGTCATTTGAAGAGCTTTTTGAAGTGCTGCCGTCCCTATCCCTCTAAAGGCGTTTTTCATTATTCGTTTTTTAATTATTTTTGTCTTAGTTGGCACCACACTTTTGCTTAAATCGCATGAATTTCCATCTCTATATATGGATAATTTCTGACAACACACCTTTAATCGGCCTTAAGATCGTGTACTGCTACCCACCTGAAACCACCGTTTGGCCGCCGCGCTATCTGCAATCCATTAGCTTTTGTTTGAAAGGTATTAGACCATGGACCTTTCGTCTGCTCTAAGTCCCGGACTGACATTGGCCTGGCCTTGGTTTCGGAATTGATTTCTTTTGGAGTCTAAAATTTGCGTTTACTCATTTTTTCTTTAACAATGTGTTAATAGCTAAGTAATATCCTCAATGTCCTCATATAATATTCTTCTAATTTATTGCCATCGGTTATGCGAACACTTGCTTAAGTTCGAACAACGTTGAATTTGTTCTATTCACGGTATTTGGGACAGGGGGCGACCGTAGCTCAATGCGTAGAGGCGTCAGTCTCATGTCTGACTACGGTCGTTACGGATTCAAGTCCCGTCTACGGCGTTCGTGATCGTGGCTATGAATGTTTGCGTTGTTTTCCCCCTTTGGTGCGGGGCGCAATGTTAAGCCACGACATCTACAGATTTGTCGCAGGTAGGCGGCTAAATTGGAGCAAGAGGTGCATGCTGGCAACGTGCATCGTCCGAAACTGGTTTATGCCAACGAAACGTCAGCTAAGCAATATAGAATAGTTGACACGCTATACCCCACTAGGGGTTAAGGGTAAATGAGTAACTATTAACATAATGATTTCTTTAATTACTATATATTAATTTGCGATCAGCCAGCCGCCAAATTGAGTTATGGCTGTAAAATAGTTTGCACTTGGCACTTTAAGTTAACTACATATCATATTTAGACAGCGTTAATTGCCTTTTATGATTGTTGTGTGTGTGTGTTTACGAGTATTGTGTACTCCGTTTCTGGATTATTTGATACATAAAATATTCGACGAGAATGAAAATTGTTTCCTGGGAGTTAATAAAGTAGTCGGTGTTCCTATTTCTAAACCAGGTCAACCATTTCAATATAGCCACGGGCAAAGTTGAATAAAGTTAGTATTTTGCAATGAATATTGAAAAGTTTGAAATGAAAAAAGTTACTTTTTCAAACTTATTTTTTAATGTGAATAAAATGCATTTTAAAGTGTGATTGGTTATGTGAACAACAGAAACAAACACGATGCGCTCACGACAGTCCCCGCGCATGCCATGCTTGTTTTAACTGCATCTGCCTGAATGTTCCGAATGAATTTAATATGCGTTCATGGGCAGGTTTGAATGCAGTGAGCTAGTGAATCAGACTCAGGGCCGGTGAAAGGCTACGGCGAAGCAGCCGGTTGCCTAGGGTTCCGACTTTGAAAGAACGCCGAAAAGGACACCAAGAGAAAACCCAAGTCTGATAGTGAATTTTGTCAATTTAGAGGTGAATTTAATATAATGCCATTCAGTTGTACTATATTTAGTTCAAATTTAGACTCGCGAACGATTCAATTTTGAATCTTGGAGTTCGTCAGTGGCGTTCCATCCATATACTAAGGTCAGCGAACTGCGGAGTCCTCCGAATTTAGGATGCCTTCAACTTTGCGGAATTTTTTTTTTTCTTTGAAAATTTGAAATTCATGCTCCTCGGAAATTTGGCTGCTTGCACGCAGCGCTGAGTGAAAGAAAGGAAGATTTGGAAGACTTCAGAAGAAACAAGTTTTCCTAATATTCACATAATCTACAAACCGATAAGCACTCTTCGTGTGTCTTATGCATCTGCAGAACGGGCCTTTTAAATGTTGAAATACTCGTATATTTGAAATAGACTCCGTTTTACCAAGGGTGGAGAGCACTTAGAGCATAAACTGCTGGTAAGATGTGACGGTGGTTTCGATTGGATAATCTTTCGCTGGAAAAAGTAATAGACACTTAAGCTTCTGACACCAGGTTCTGTAAAAAATTGCGTTTGGTTTGAAATTTAAACTTGGTTTCTTTAACGTAATAATAGCCATATTCGATTCATCGGGACGGAAATCCTTTTCATACAAAACGACTGAGCGGTCTTTGATCTAGTTAGATATTGGATCAGAGCGGATCAAGGGTGTTTAAATCTTTGGTATCTATTTGCATTTGAATCAACGAATTCGCCAAATCAAACGTATTGAACTCGCTCGTCGCAGACCCGTGGCGTTTAATTCACTCTGGTTCTTCGTCTGCTTGGATCGAACACGGCTAATATTTCAACAATTTAAAACCAGAGATTTGCTTATCTCATACATCATCGTAGGCACCGACTATCGGGAGCAAGGCACTTTTTGCCCTCCCCCCCCCACAATCCAAATATTGGGAGGGGGGTCCAATATTTCAGGCACAAATAGCGAAAATTGATCAACAATGGACTTCTTCGTTCACACAATCAAACACTTGTTTAGCTACTCGTATACTATTCAATTGCCCTAACCCCTTGTAGGGTATAGTGCGTCAAGTGTTCCATGTGGCCAAGTTGACGTTTCGTTGGCATAAACTGGTTTCGGAAAATGCAGTTGCCAGCATGCACCTCCTGCACATTCATAGCCACGAACGTCGTCGTGGACGGGACTCGAACCCGAAACGCCGGTAGTCAAACATGAGACTGATGCCTCAACACACTGCGGTACCGTTCAGCTATGACACATAGGGAAGGAAGGAGTTTCTGTAGGTATGTATATGGCCCATGAGGATTGTACCATTGAATCTTGTGCTTTAAGAAGGCTTGACACCTTCATCGCCTTCAATACCCCGGGCCGCAGGTCATAAGAACCGGTGTGATATTAGCCCGAACCATAATGGTCATATGAGGTATTAAAAATCTCGTCCTTCAATTTGGTTTCCCAAGATGCTGTTAAAACTTAATAGATCGTTTGTGCTAACTATACTGTCTTAAGACGTGGACGGTTAAAATATTTGAGTTTAATTAAAACTTAATTCATTATTTTGTGTTGTCATACAAAGTAGCATTATGATTTAAATGCTTAGAAATTGACCTGAATCTTAATGCTTCATGCTGTTTTTTTTTTCAAATTGGTTCGACTCAATAGTGAGACATTTTTGATTGACTGTATGAAACTATATATTCATATCGATATCAAATATTTGCCTGCCTTGAGGGTGGACACACACTTGCGTTCATTTAGACGCCAAGCAAAATTGATCCACTCCCAATAACTCCGGTCTGGGGAATGACTCAAGACAGATGTTGTTTTACCTTATATAGGCCGACCAACACGACATGGGTGCGAATTCCTACCCGCATGCAAATTCCAACGTGCAGCTTTACCCTTCTACCAGTGATAGTCACGGGCCAATAACTTATCGGGACGTTATCTCGCGCGAAACTGTGCACTTAAGGGGCTGCAATTCCGTCTGGTGTAACCCTTATATTTTTGGTGCTCCAAATCCCGCAATTCTGCGTAGTCACAGAACGTTTGAGTTGGAAGTGAGCCTCATCGGAATTAGACAATTGATTCGTGGTTTTCAAAATAAAATTGGACAATTTTGGTGTGCTGCACGACTGTGAATTTTTTTCCCGATAAATTTTCTTAATAACCTTTGTTAGTTCCAAAAAAAATTAAAAGAAAAAAATTAAAAGAAAAAATTATCAGAAATCTTTGCTAATCTCTAAACTCCTTCGTAAATTTTCGAACAGTTTAAAGCTTGGGAAGCACATAAAGTTCATTTCCTGTCAATAAAATGTTATTTTTGTGTTATTATTTGGAATAGTAAACATACCAAATAATTTTTCTGCCTAAGGCTAGTCGTCCAGTGGAACCGGAAAGCTGCGAACTGCGAAGCAACGAATTCGTCCGAACGCCGTTCGTCCGAATGACTATCGTCCATTGCTTCAGTATTCATCCGGATTCCTAGTGGAAGAGCAAAATTAACTTTTCACAGTCCATTGTTTGTTTCTATTTTCGCACTTGTTCGCAACTAAATCCCAGCAAGATGAGATCGGTTCGCAATTCGGGCCCGTTCGGACGAAAACTGACGAACGATACGGGCCCAGTGGACGCGGTCCACCACCGAGTCACGTGTTTGGATCGTTCGGCCGAATTCGGAGAAATCGATTTCACAACTTTTCGCAGCTTTCCGGTAGCAATGGACGAGATGCCTAAAGGTGATTTGTCCGATTGCATCTGTACTAAGGTGTAATGGGAGATGGTGGTAAAAGTAAATGTGGAGAAGGATGAGTTTAAAAAACCAACAGGCAAACACGGTCGCAAGTGCTCCAGGGCAACCCCGTTCGGGAGATATGGTTCAGGTTCTGGTTTCCCTGCTATCTCCAGCCCATCACAATTTAAACCAGATCGAAGCGTATATACCCTAGACTTGTACAGACCTAGTGGTGATACCAAACGTAACAATTGGCGGCAACCATTAAAAGTGAGTTTCCTATATGGCCAGTTTATAGGGGAGGTTGGCGATCATTCAAAAGGACTCTTCTCAAAATCAACTAACTAACCCACACTACAATTGTTTGTCGAATTTTTCAAGTCGATAGCTTCATTCTATCGAAAGTTATCGCTTAATTGAAGTCCCACATGTAGGGGAGGTAGAGGTTTCCTTTGTCGAACTTTGTGCATTTTCAATAACAATCAACTAGATCCTAGTACAACCATTTGACCAAAATTTCAAGTCACTAGCTTCATTTTATCGAAAGTTATCGCCTATTTAAAGTCTCATTTGTAGGGGAAGTAGGAGTTTCGTTCGTCGGATTTTACGTATTTTCAATATTAGCCAACTGGATCCTACTACAAACATTTGACCAAAATTCCAAGTTACTAGCTTCATTTTATCGAAAGTTATCTCCTATTTTAAATTTCATTTATAGGGGAGGTAGGGGTTGCTTGGGTCGGATCCGGCCCATCTTTAATACCAACTAATTAAATTCCATTTCAAATATTTGACCAAAATTTCAAGTCGCTGGCTTCATTCTATCAGAAGTTATCGCTTATTTGAAGTTTCATTTGTAGGTGAGGTAGTAGTTCTTTGGATCAGATCTTGCCTACTTTCAATACCAACTAATTAGATCTTACTACCAACATCTTACCAAATTTTCAAGTCGCTAGCGTCATTCTATCAAAAGTTATCGTAATTAGGAGAATATTTAGTTTTTTGAAATTTGTAGGGGAGGCAGGCGTTCCTTTGATCTGATTATGCCCAACTTACTAAAACTCAAGCAACTTCTCACCTCAGGGTTACATGCCAAAAATCAGGTGTCGGCGTCAATTGGTTCAAGAGTTATAGTCACCAAACCTGAAAAGTAGGGTAGTACGGGGCTTTTTGTAAGAAAATTACCGATAGTTTTCAACTGATCGATTTCATTTTTCCAGGAGGGTATGAAATTGCCCTCACAAACAATCTAACAAAGCTAGAGCTTTTCATGTTTATTTAATCGGAAGTTATAGAAATATTTAATTATTTTACATATGTAGGGGAGGTAACCGTTTTCTTGGCCTGATCATGCCCGTTTTCAATACCAGCCAAATAAGATCACAACTGCCAACATTTGATCAAAATTTTAAAACTCTAGCTTCATTGTATCGAAAGTTATCGTACGAACGGACAGACAAACAGTCAGACATAGCTAAATCGAATCAGGAGGTGACCCTGATCATTTGTATTTATACATTGCTATGCCTCCGGAGCCTCCTTTAAGGTGTTACATATTTTCGTCGTGACAAAAACAATATACCCTATATTAAAAGTCTAGGGTGTAAACAAATTCACGTGCTACAAAAGAAAATAAACGACCAGACCGAAAGCAAAAACTAAGAATAGGCCGATCCACTCATGCACTTTGAGTCCGGATATTTTGGACTTATGCCAACTCCCTATCCAATAGGCCTCGTGGCAAAAATTTGAGGACCCCCTATCCTTCCTATAGATTAGATTATCCTTTTAGAGTCAGTCTGACAAGGCAATGCTGGTGTTGTGTTCGTCTTTTGCAGTTTAGCAGCGTGTACCTGAGGCCTCCTTAAATGCTTTGAACTAGGGATGTAATGGATATTGTTTAGCGGATGAGGATGTGGATAAAAAGTAGTTTGGGTTCAAGGATGCGGATGAGGATGGGGATAGTCAATAATGAAAAGATGAGGATACGGATGAGGTCGAGGATGGAGATGTATTTGCTAGTTTGTCTCTATACATATATGAATCATTAGTTGTGAACATGAGAAGCACATCAGCATACAACTCTACAACTATTACGATAAAAATATCCAATAAAACGCTCGAGTTAGAACAAATGAACATATGGCCATTTTTTGTAATTTATAGATCTGGTCGAAGAGGCCAAAACTTATTTTGTTACAAAAAATATTGATCGGAAGGGACCGAATAAGACAAAAAACGGGGGCTATTTTTATATCTTCGACTATAGGTGTGTTGGGTGTCACATCAAAAGGAATAATGAGGACTTTCCACATCTGATATTTTTCCCAATTTGAAGAAGCTACGACGGAGTGAGGGATGAAAAAATGCTAGAAATTGCATTTCATTACAATGCATGTAATGTAGTCTCGTTAAATATTAAACGATTATATGAGGCTAGTTAGTTAGTCAGTTATTACTCACCTGCCAGAATTGTATAACAGCATAATGATAAATAACATCATAAACAATATTTCTGCCAAGTTTCATATCAATCGCTTAATATTTAACAACATTACTTGCAATTTTTATTAATTTTTTACCTATTTCGCTCCTCACATTGCCGTAGCCACTTCAAATTACCAGAACTCATTACCTTCATTGTTATGACACCCAACATACCTATAGCTGAAGAAAACAAATTTGGCCTCCTTTTTCGTCTTTTTCGGACCCTTTCGATCAATTTTTATTTTTTTGTAGCAAAATTCGCCTCATGTTACTTTTTTCTAGGTTAAATTTTATTTGACCGTACTACGCATTTGATACGACACGACGACGAATCAGCAGACACCGCGTTTGTTTATCGACCTTTCCTCTGTCTCTCTCTAGCTTATATCTTTTTAAGCAAGTCTCTCGAAGCATATCTTAATGTCCTCATACGAATATGAGGATTATATACCTTACATCTCTACTTTGAACTACCGGCATTTGGAGCTTCTTCGGTGTCTGGACAAAGCGCGGAGGAGCCCTGGGTACCTTTCTGTTTGCCACGATTGTCCTTTCAAGCAAGTTTAAAATGTTTGATTGCCTAGTATTGCATTTTTAGGGTTTTGTAAAATAGTAAAAACAAAACCCTTATGAAATCGGTCAAATGTCTGTCCATGAAATATCTCACGAACGGCTGAAGCTACATACTCGTACATGAAATTTTGTGGGAATATGTATGTAGAATTATTATAATTCGCTGGAGAAAGCAATTCGTTGTAATAGGCTAACTTTAAGGGGAGGTCCCCATAGAGGGGAAATGAGGGTCAATTTTTTTTTCATCTGGTATAGACAAGTGGGGTATCATGAGAGAGGTAACACCGAGTACATTCCATTTTTGGTAGTTTCATCAAATTTGAAAAAAGATAGAGGGGAAAATATGTGATCCGAGTTTGCCCCCCCCCCCCTTGCATATCGAGACCGTTATACTTAGAAATATGAAAATTTACAGAAATGCGGCATTTCACTAGCATAAAACACCAAAAATAGTAGAATTTCGATATCTCATCAAAAAAGGTTAATAATAGTACATTTCTATAGTTGCAGTTAGCAAACCCCTGCATCCCTTAAGCATACCCGAGGTCAAAAATATTGATGGTCAATGATAACCAACATCATAGGTAATAATATCTCTTAGTTTCATTACAATCACATAATATTTAATAATAGTATCATTCAAGTTAGGCATTTTGACACTATCCACACAAAAAATACACCTACCGGTCTCATAGGTGTGAGTACTACTTTCATGTTGTTTTTCGTAGTGCGAATTGGGAGTTATTTAATTAATCATTTTTGAAAAGGTAAAGATTGGTTGGGGGCGCTGCGTCGTAATTGGCCAACTTTACTGGTTGGAAGGGGGGGGGGGGGGGGGGGGGGGTGGGCGGAGGGGTCCACATAGAGGCGAAATTAAGGTAAATTTTTTTATCGCCTGGTATTGGCAGGTGAGGTATCGTGAGAAAGATAATGTTGAGTACATTCCATTTGTTAATATTTGTAAATATTAGTTCGTAATTTGCCCCCATCCCCTGGCATTTCGAGACTGTTATAAGTACTTAGAATTTTGAAAACTTATAGGAAGGTGGGAATTTGTATATCTGCTCAGAATAGGTGAATAATAGTGTATTTCTATAGTTACAGTTAGCACACCTTTGCATGGTTTAAACACGTTCGAGATCAAAAGTACTGATGGCCAACGATAACCAACACCTTAGGCAATAATATGTTCTAAGTTTCGTTACAATCATGGAATATGAATTGGCATGTAAAATGTAAGTGGGTAAGACATTTTAATGATGTTTTTTTTTATCCATCTGAGTGGTATGAAGAAGAGCAAAGAGCCGATATTTATATACCAAAATAAGCGCTTGCTACAAAACCCTCGGATTGCGGGCGTAGCCCTCTATATTCCGGTTTCATTGTATTATTCATGTGCTCAGCAGCTTACAGAGTTTATAAGTGAAGTACGGAATCCAGTGTTGCGCCTCTGCTGGCCTCAGGATTCTTTGTAACCTGTTGATAATCTGAATGACGGGAGATGCAGTATTTATTTTTTCTTTTCTCTTTGCTATTTTTCTCCTCTGCAATGGTTGTCGGCTAGCTCAGGAGCCCAGTTCATTTTTTTTAGTTTTTGCAGCACATTCTGTCCTCAGCTTCTTCTACTTTGCAGGCCTTGTAGTAGAAGCTGTTCTGTAATGAGCCATATGCTGGTCTGGTAGCGCTGCTTCCACCAGCAGATCGATGCCAGCACCTGATGAGTAATGGTATGTCGGTGGTACAAAACAAGAGGCCGAGGGTCCCATTACACCTGGACCCCGATGCGGATGCGAGGACAACTGAGCTGTCCAAAAACTATTCCATCCTTATCGCCCCATTTTTTTTTATTCCCCATTTTTCCTCCGATGTTTGTGTTGTCTTCCGCAGGCTTATAAACTTTAGTAATACTTAAAGGACAAGGGCAACGAGCGGCCAAAAACCCCGCCCACGTCTCCCGACCTGAGCTACAGCAAGTATAGGCTGCTACTTAGCTCGTTGAGGGGCCTATTCCTTCGCCAGATGGCACTGCCCGACCTTCACGGTCATCGTGCAACCTTAGGCTCCATCTCCACGGGCATCTTCTGATGCCCATTACAAAGGATTTAAGTTTTCTCTTGAAATTTGAGTTGACATTTGAATTATAACTAAACCATGACACACTCCCAGCAAAGACATGCCCAATTTTTGTGTTCACTACCCTAATTTGCTCGCGATCATTTCTTTTGCCGCTTAACCTGCTCTACTCTGCTCTGTATAAAAAAACGCAGCTATTATATTTTATATATTAATTTTCTTCGTATAATAATGTATTGTACCATTGCTCTTCACTCTAATCTTATCCGGCATGGTATTCCCCTAAACTAAAATTAGGTACAATGTTTACATGTATACGTCTGACGTATAATTCGCTTACCGGATTGCGTTATTAAAATTAAGATGACCAGGTACATATATCAGTCGCGTTCCTTTCAGTTCTGTTTCAGAATACAGTAGAGCGTCGATAATTCGGACGTCGAAATTCCGAACCGTCGATAATCCGGACTCAATTCTGTCAAAAAAGTACATAAAATAAGACAGTCTGTAAAGTACAATATTTTTTTCTCGAATTAAAAAACTTAATAAATACATAAATGGTTTTATTGATCCGGTCGACTTCTGTAACCAACAGATTGAATTATTAACAATTTTAGCGAGAAATTTTATGTTGAAGATATCTACCAGCCAGACATGCGCAATATCGAAAATTCGGAAAATTCGATAATCTGGAAGAGGTCCAGTCCAAATTAATCCGGATTATCGACGCTCTATTGCAGGGCTTCCTAAACTTTTTTCATGCATGACCCCTTTTTATGATCGAAATTTTTTCGCGACCCCAGATGAATGTATAAAGTAAAAATTGGTTAAAGGTATTTTTCACAAAAATAATTTATTCCTTAAAAGAACAATATATGTAAATACATATTAAAGAAAAAAAAAGTACATATATAGTACAAAAAACACGAAAGAAAATCAGTTTTAATGACTTGGGTGTGGTTGTTTTTTGCTGCGATAATTGGACTTACTGCGCTGCGTTTATTCATTCAAGAACCAGCAGCTCCATTTGCTCTCAGACCTCGTTTAACTTTCGACACACGTAGCGAAGAAGGCGGTCGTATGAGCATTCTTAATCAAATGCCTGACGTGCAGATCTGCTTGAGATCAAATTACATGATGACGGAGGTTTGCTTCAGCAGACAATTTTCAGCCGTCATCTCTGACTGCTCCGAATAGGAAAATGGCAGTCCCTGTCCAAACCCTAGATGTATTAAGTGGTTCACCGATGGGTCAAAACCAGAACAAGGTTTTGGTGCAGGTGTCTTTGGATCGAACCAGGATTTCGATTGCAATGGGAAACTCGCCCAGTGTTTTGTGAAGCTGCGATCAATTCCACTGAGGTCTGTGTATGCGCCAGGGTGATCTTGGAAAAGCGACTTCACGGCGCTCACATTGCTATCTACTCATAGATAGCCAAGCAGCTATAAAGGCGCTCTCTTCGTTTAAAACTTCTCTTTCGAGGCTGGTGAAGGAGCGTTACGAAATCCTCCAACTGTTGGCAACCAGAAATAGAGTTTTCCTGTGCTGGGTGTCAGACCACCACGCAAGGATCATCCAGTCACTTTTATAGACCAGAGCCTCATTATGGCTTGGGACTGGCCTCAAAAAAATTGCAAATCAGATGCTGGTCTCCATTACTACGACATCAGTACTGGAATAAACTTTCAGGGCTGCGTCATTTCAGGGAGCCAATAATACTTCCAAGAGTAGAACTCATTTCTCAGGCCATCACCTCCTCAGATATCTAAACAAGATGGGTCTGTCCAGCGAGACTGAATGCCGTTCCTGCCTAGAGGACATTAAAAAGTCCAAATACATCTTGTGCGAAAGTCCTTCCATCGCGCGTTATAGGAAGTCGCTCTTCGGGCAGGCTACTATCAGCTCTGCGGATTTCAGGTTGATTCTAGGAAAATCCATACTCGACCTCGACCTCAACTGATCTTCTCCAGGTGTTACTAGGACGTCCAACGCGGCGATTTGCATCGGTTCTCTGTGGGTTCCAATCGAGGGCCTGTTTAGCAATGTTTTCCGGCCCTTTTCGAAGTGTGCTACCTATCCATTGCCACTTTCGCCTTTTTATGGAGGTGTCTATCCTGTCCTGGCCAGTAATGAACAGGAGGTCGTCGTTCGAAATGACCTCCGGCCAGCGTATGTGTAGGATACAGATTTTACATTGGTTTCGAGGAAACTCAGTTCGGTACTTCTGGAGATGATGTTGTTTTGCCAGAAAGGAGTCAAACTGAAAAAAAGCTGCCCGAGCCTTATTGATGCGAGACAGTACATCAGCATCCGCTCCACCATCTGCCGTAACTACGCTTCCGAGGCAGCAAAAATTGTCCACTTTTCCACCGTCTGCCCCGAAACACAAATTTTACTCTGTCTTCCAGGATTCAAGCTCAAGTACTTAGTTTTGACAGCATTGATTTTAAGCCCCGCATCGCCACTTTCGCGGTGCAGGGCATCCGTCTTTTGAACTAGATGATCCGATATATTTGAGAGAAGACAAATATCGTCAGCGTAATCCAGGTGTTGAAGGTATTCAAACAGGTTCCATCTGATACCTTTGCTCTGGTGTCCATGAAGCGCACTGCAAAGTACGTCGTTAATGGCAATCAAAAACAATATAGGTGACAAAATGCAGCCTTGTCTCACTCCGCTATGTACCTCGAAGGGATCTGAAAGCTTACCCTTGTGTAAGACGTTAAATTGGGCTCCGCTATAGGACTCCTTTCTGATGGATATGATTTTATTTGGTATACCTCTCCTATGTAAAGCCTTCCAGATGTATTCCCGGTCAACGCTGTCAAACGCCTTCTCGAAATCGATGAACATGAGATATAATGGGGATTTCCACTCTGCGGATTGTTCAATAATAATTCGGAGGGTGTTAATGTGGTCGTTACATGAAAAGCCCTCGCGAAATCCAGCCTGTTCATCGTTCAGTGTGCGGTCAACTGTATGCTTGATCCGGTTTAAGACTATTTTTGCCATCAGTTTGGAGACTGCGGGGTGGAGGCAAATTCCACGCCAATTAATACAATCCTTCAGGTTACCTTACTTCGGAATCTTAATAATGATGCCCTTCTTCCATTCTTTAGTGAGAGTTTCGGTTTCCCAACACTCTTGGATAAGGGGGAGAAGAATATCCGCAGTAGCGTTGATATCCACCTTAAAGAGTTCCAAAGGAATTCCATCTATCCCCGGAGCGTTACCCGCTTCCATCGATTTAATAGCCACAGTTAATTCCTGTTTAGATGGTGGTATCAGCTCTGGCTATTTACGGAATATTTTCTTTTAGTGAAGATGAGTTCAAATGTCCAAAGGTGTTGTTAAGGGCCTCAATGAAGTGCTCTCTCCACCGTCGCAGTTGGTCTTCATCAGTGACCAGTAGCAGTAGGGATCCGTCTTTATCTTTCACGGGATGTTCAGTTGCAAAAGAATTGCCAGTTAATGGCTTGATAAGTTTGTAAAGAGTTCCACTGTCACCACGGTAAGCCGCTTCCTCTGCCTTCTCCGCTAATGTTTGATGTTGTTGCGTTTGTCCCGTCTTACGCTTCTTTGCATGCCTTTTCTGAAGAGAACGGTATTCAGCTCTAAGTTGATCTTTGACTGCGTCGTCAGTAGCTGAGTTGATTTGTTCTTTAATTCTCTTGCATGCCAAGATTAGAGATCATGTAGAGTCGCTAATGTATGGCCTTCTACCGCGGTCCAATCTGCCCGCAAAGGTTTCACCGCACGAAATAAATGAGTCCTTAGCGACTTCCCATCTATCATCAATTGTAGGAGTCTCATAAAGTAGTGCTGCATTAGCTCTTTCGTGCAAGGCGGTGGAATCAGCACGTCTTATAGATGGATCTTTAAGCTTTTGCACATTTAAACGTGGCAAGATTTTTGCATTTTTGGGGCGATGGATCGCTGCCGTTCGTAAGCGCACTTTTGCGACAACAAGTTGGTGATCGCTGCCAATATCAGCATCCCGCTTCGACCTGACGTCTAAGAGACAGTTCCTCCATGTCTTGGAAACGGCTAAATGGTCAATCTGGTTCTCTGTTCTGCCCTCCGGAGAAACCTAGGTTGTTAAATGGCATCGTTTGTGCTTGAACAAAGTACCGCCGATGACGAGTTGACGAGAGTTGCAAAACTCCACGAACATCTCGCTATTTTTGTTCATGTTGCTTAGACCATGATCGCCCATTAGGTGTTCCAAACCAAGGTTGTCAGACCAGACTTTGGCATTGAGATCTCCCGTAATAATTTTTATGTCATATCTCATCAATGTCGACCAAAAATGGTTTTTGAATTCAAGCTTACTTTTTACAGTCAAAATTCGATATAAAATATTCGGAAAACTAATATGTACTGTAAAATGTACTAATTTAAAACTCAGATTTGACTGAACTACGATTCTGTATTGTAACAATGTAATGTATGAGAATTCAAAATAATGGGAGGATTACGATAAATGTTTCTCTTAATTTGTGTATTTGTAAATTTTTTCGGGACTCTAGATTTACAAATGGGGTCGCGACCAATAGTTTGGGAACCCTTGCTCTGTTGTAATCGCCCATATTACACTAACAACACTGTTGTTTCAGTGCAGGGATCTTGCTCTTTTTGTAATTGCAAGAAATAATGCACACATGCACAATATAATGGAATTTTACTGTTGTTTTTGCATTGCTTTATGGCATCTTGGCAACAGCTAATTACACGGTCCACGGTTCATCGAAATTCGTATGAGTAACAATAAAATTATAAGTTGAGACGCTCGGCAGCCGTGAGGTCTCGGTCGCCACTCCAGCGAGTTAATAGAATAAAAAAAAAACTATGTATGGATACTATTAGAACTCAAAAGTGTTCCAAGCTACGTCATCAAAAGACGACCATACGAATTATGCCAGAATTTGATTGCCGGCAGGCACAAGCAGCAGCATCGCCTGTGTCTTGAGTAAGTGTGCTTTCTTATGCTTCGTTTAGACGTGAACGCTGAGCCTAGCACCTAATATTGCAAAATTGCTTTGAAAAGCACCAACAACAAGAAGATCACTTTTCTGCTCTTACACAAGTGATGGGAACGACTAAACTAAAGGTTGTTGGTGCTTTTCAATGCCATTTTTCAATATTCGGTGCCTGGATCAGCGTTCACGTCTTAACGAAGCATAACACCAGGCTCGCACCTAGGAGATTTTCGCAACAAAAAGTTACGTAGGTACGAAATTTTTTTAGGCGCGAGCTTATTGTAAGAAAGGTCACTTACTCAAGACACAGACGATGCCGCTGCTGCTGCCGCTGCTTTGCTCCTGCCGGCAATGAAATTCCCGCATAACGCCCGGGCCACACCTATCCGATCATACTCTGATCAAACTTCGATCATGCAGTCGAACTAGTGTATGAGAAGGAAATGGTATTGCGTTTCGAACGGAGTATGATTGGACGCGTATCAGAAAAGTGTGAACTAAAGCCCGGGCCACAACGCGTCCGAAATCCCATATAATTTCCCTCTCATATACTCGTCCGACTGTATGATCGGATAGGTGTGTCCCTGGCATAAGAGGTGTATGCTAATAAAATAAAAAAAACTACGTCTGGGTACTATTAGAACTCAAAAAGTGTTCCAAGCTCGTCATCAAAAAACGGATATACGAGTAAGAGGTGTATGCTAGCAACTGCAATCATCTAAAAGTTATATGCTAACGAAACATCAACAAGTCATTGCTAGAGATATTGACGCGGTCATTCTCCACTGAAGGGGTTAAGGCAATTAGTAACTATATTGTCACTAACTTACGGAAAATCCTATAGAAAGTACAATTGCTAAGTATTGACTAGAAATTCAAACATTGCACTAGAAGAATTCTGGGATACATATATAGGTATATAGTATACGATATGTGTACGTAATAGCAGAAATTGCATTATCGTATATACTCGTACATACTCCAGCAATAATTATATCGGGTGACCTACATATACAATGCAACAATTTATTACATAATTTGATATACGTCGAAAATGCCTCCAGAACTTTTCTTAGTTTATCGGAAAAGTGTACGCCTTAAAGGTACGTTTTGCTAGACACACGATCGTCGCATATTGTTTGCGATTAGCGATCAAGTCATAGAGCACGGAGCACTATTCGTATGTATATTTTTGTTCGACGCCTGCGATCGACGCAGAGTGGTGCCTAGCAAAACGCACCTTAAATCCGTCCGTTTGATGCACAGGGATACGCGTGAATTTAACGTAACACGAGTATAATTGTGTGCTGTGCATATACACTACCAACATTTTGGACGAGTGCCAAATATTCAGAAACCATTTAAATGTTAATATTATAAAAGATGGAAACGAAATTGAAGTTATGCAAAATTTATACAAAATGTATTCGAGTATGATAACAGGAAAGGGAAACTAAACTTATCGAAAATATACATATGTAGATCTACATAATATTGATAGCAGTGGTAGTAATTTTTACACAATCCCAGCTAATACTTCACTCTTGTGTCTGAAATTTATCCAGTAAAGACAAGACGTGCTAGAAAAAATTGAAAAAAAAAAAAACTAATAATGCTCCAAAAAAATAAGACATCTATATTCTTATCACCGGACGACGCATCATGGTTCGTGTCTTTGTATTGACTAATAGTGGGTTTTCCACTGTAGCGTATAGAGCGAGCGAAACGCCTATTGTGAAGGCAGCCAGTTCTTAAGCCGAAACGCATATTGCCCCCACGCACAAGCCACATGACATTCTTCTTGTAAAATGTGATTTTGGCACTTGTTACAACAACAATACCATGTGGCTTGAGCGTGGTTTGGGAACGGTTAGGGGCAATATGCCCCGGGCCTAAGCCGCGTAGCGAGTGGAGAACATTCAAGGGGAGTTCGAAATCATTTGAATTTAAAACCCACTGTTGGTTAAAGACGCTAAACCACTATCCATCGCCCGGTCAACTAGGAATGTTAAAAAAAAGAAAACAAGCTTGCCGAAGGTAAGATACGATAACCCTAGCTTCTTATAGCCCCCATATACGATGCAATCCGTCGTCAGATCGATCTGACGATGGATTGCCACAAAATATCTGACGATCTCCGCTGCACACACACGGTATGATTTTCGTGCGATGCGATAACGAATGACAATTCAAAAAATTGGTTATGATTCACTCCCAATCCAACCCATACAACCTGCATTAATTTTTGTTAACTATTTGGATTTGTGTAGCATTTTCTTATGCAGAGCCATTTAAAATCTTCAGAATCCCCCAAATTCATAGTCGAGTGATTTGAAAATTTAATATTTATGTACTTGCGATAATCACATACACCATCCAATCGACGGATTGCAGTAAAATCGCACCAAAAAATCGGCAGATAAAATTTGATCGTCAGATCGATGAAATCGTCAACGATAGTCACATACACTGTGCAATCGATCTGACGATCAAAATATCGTCAGATCGATCTGACGACGGATTGGGTCGTATATGGGGGCTATTATATTGTATTAAAAACAATATAAAGTCTAATAAAGTAATACCCTTACCGAGAAGCGTGAAGGGTATCATACCTTCGTTGTGACTTCTGGTGCATTTGCCACTTGAAAACTAGTAGTAAAACTTGTTCCGATTTCATTGTTCCTATGATAGCTTTAAAACTATGGGATTAGTTTGCATATAACCAGACGGACTCATCATGGAAATGCTTCCTTCTGTGCGTTGCAAACTTCATGACAAAGTTAATATACCCTATCACATCCGTGAAGGGTATAATAAAGACCGCGTGCGATGATTTTAATATATTCTTCCTTTGCAACTTTGAAATAAGCAGTAAGGCTGGTTCCGATTCCACTGTTTTCATGGGAGTTGTATGAAATAGTAAGCCGATTGCAACCAAAATGGGGTATATGATTTTGCGGTTGATTTGATTAATTCGAAAATCGATAAAGATTAATTTAGAATTACAATAAATCTGAGTGCTCATCAAGTGTGATGATGGTTACACCATCGTTGGCAATCGAAATTTCTCTCTGGTTTTTGTTAACGCCTTAACCATGCCTACTTTCCACTTCGTCCTGTTCATCGCCATCGCTTTCAGCTCACTCCACGACTTGCCTATTGAGGCACCTTCTTTCTTAGCTGATCTTCTCCAAGTATGACTAGTTCGCCCAACCGAAATGCATTCGATTAATTATTAAATACGAAGCTACAAATTTGTTTTTTGTGTATTTCGTTATTTGTTATCGGCTTTTTGCGGTCTATAATCGTCATCAGCATCGTAGCGCGACAGCCCGACTTCGGGCCTTGGCCGCCTGGATCATTGTCCTCCAATTATCTCGGTCACATGACCGCGTTCTCTAGTCTTGGAAGCGCAGTAGTTGCTGGGCGTCCGCATATACTGAGCTAACTCGTGGTTGTACCGGATGCGCCATCCATCTCGAACAGCCCCGAAAATTCGATGCCGAACCTTACGTTCGAATGTGTCTAGCATGTTTCCGGAGCCTTGAGTTAGGGTCCATGTTTCACAGCATTGCATTGGCCGTATGATGTTTTTACACACGTGGAGCTTCGTGTTTCTGTGCAAATGCTTCAATTTCATTATGGGGAAAACCGAGGAAAAAGTCTTCTTAGCTAGCTGTAGCCGCTTGATTTCGTCAGTTTCGTTGGCGTCCTTTGACAAGTTGCGACCCAGGTATATGAAGTTGTTCACGAACTCGATGGGGGACCTCAACCCCACATTGATGCTTCGTCGGCCAATGTTCGGGACATGATGTTGTTGTCGTCGGCGTACGCTGCTAATTATGTCAACTTGATGAGTAGCGTCACGCTGGTGTACATATTCATAGCCTGAATAGCGTATTCTAGTGCTAGGTTGAAGATTGTCGGTGCCAGTCCATCGCTCTGCTTCAGACCAGTGCGTATTTCAAATAGATCAGCAAGTCTATTATGGCTCCTGACCTGTGAGATAGAGTTGGTCATCGTAATCTTTGTCAGTTGCACTAATTTTGCTGGTATACCAAATTGCAACATGATGTTGTACAGTACACCACGATCGATACTGTCGTATGCCTGTTTGAAGTCGACAAAGATTTGGTATACGTCTACGTTGTATTCCCAGTACTTCTGAAGTATCAATTGGACCGTAAAGAGCTGATCGGTTGTGGAGCGACCAGGTCTGAAATTACAAATTCTCACCCCGCAGTTTATCTCCTTTTTTGGGAATTGGATAGGTGATGCTTCAACACCAATCGTCTGAGATCACCTCGTCTTCCCATATTCGCAGGAGTAATTGATGGATGGCATTCACTAGACCAGTTCCACCAAATTTTAGCAGGTCAGCTGGAATCAGCTCAGCGCCCGGCGCTTTATTTCGTTTTAGTGACCGCAACGCGACATCAACTTCTTCAATCGTCTAGGGTTGTATTGGTGGGCCTAGATCAGCAATATCGTCAAGAGCTCTTCAAAATAAGAGGCCCATCGTTTGTTATTGCTATCGGTGTCGCTGATGATGTTTCCATTCTTGCCCTTACAGAGGCTAGTCCTGGGTTGATAGCCGTTCCTAATTGTGTTACTAGTTTGTACGCTTGTGTAAAGTTTCTATTACCTAAGTTTTCGTTGATATTCAGGGACTGCTCGTCAAAATATTTTCGTTTTATTACGTCTAATTATTCTATTCGATTTTTTCCGTGGCTCGTCATATTTTTCTGTTTTGGCTCTGGTTCCTCGTTGAATCTATTGTCTATAGGCCTCGTTTTTCGCGTCAAGTGAAATTTTCCATACTTCGTCGAACCAGTCATTTCCCGCTCGCCGGTCTTTATATACCGCGACCTTCTCTGCAACCACTTTGATGGTACCCTTGAGTTTTTCCCAGAACCCATTAACGCCTGTGTTCCTAATGTTGTGTAGCAGAGGCGACAGTTTTTCCCCAAAAACGGCGGTATACGCCACGGCCGTAGCAACGCTCAGAAGTTTGTCAACCGCAAAAATTTTGGGAGGGCTGATTGTCGATTGGTGCATTGAGGAAATTCTACATCTGTAGGTCATCTTCACCAAGTGATGATCTGAGTCGCAGTTTGTTCCTCGATAGTAGAGGGTATCCATTACACTAGACGCCCATTTCTTGCTAATAAGGAAATGATCAATTTGGTTGACGGTATGTGCGTCTGGAGATTTCCAGGTCTGCTTGTGTGTGAATGCGTCGATGCGAGAAACACGTAGAGCTTAAGACCAGATTCCTGCTGCAGGCGAAGTCGATAAGTCACTGGCCGTTGTCGTTACATTTTTCATGGAGACTGTGGCCTCCAGTGTTCCTCCGGTGCCAAGTTTCCGACTTTCGCGTTAAAGTTTCCCAGCAGCAGTTTGACGTCGTCTGTTGGAAGTAAGTCGAAGGGAGTCTCAAGGCGGGCGAAGAACTCGTATTTTACTGCGTCTTCTTTAACTTCAATGGGGGCAGGCACACTGATGAGCGAGATGTTGAAATATCGAGTCTTAATGCGGATCGCACACAGCCGTTGATTTATGGGTTTGAAGTAAATAATGTGCGGCTTGAGGTGATTGTTCGCTATAAATGCTACTCCAAACTCCTTGTAGCGTGATGGTTTGCCACTTCTAAAAATTTTGTGCGACTTCTTGTCATTGATTACCGCTGCCAAGCCAACTTATTCCCTGCAGTAATGCTCAGTTTGTACTTTTCGACCTGTTGAAAGAGGACCTTCTCGGCCCCCGATTTGCTCAGGGAACGTATATCCCAGGATTCGAAAGAATAATCCTTTAGTCGTTTGCGTGGTCGTCGTTGTTGATTTGAGGTTTTTGTTGCTGGTTTCTTGACGTGGAGTAGTTTTTAGTCAGCACATCGCTTAACCCGATTCAGGAGGTTGCCTCGGGGGTAGCCGCTTCAGATGGTTTAATAAACGTGCTGGAGTTCACACAAATATTGTATGTTGCAGGTCCAACGACACAAATAATTCCATCCTACTAAGCCTGAGATACTTAGGTGTTGGTCAGCCATTCAGGCTACAGCTATCTTGCCTGTCTTATCAGTAAGACTTGGCCGTCAGCGGTTCGACCCACTGCCATTACCAGGGGGCGCCCACGTGGAGGACTATGGAAAAGGTCTTTTGCCTTCCTTTTGCGGTCTATCAGGCACTTAAAAGATCGTTTACGTTAAAACCAGACCACAAAATCTCCAATTGAATGATTAAAAACTGAACACACTCTTATAGAAATAAAATGTTGAGTCAAACTCTACTCTTGCCGTTATTATTTTAAAAGTTTTTACCCTGTAATATGTCATTCACAATAAAAGCCGCTACTTTCAGCTTAAAATTAATTGAAATCATCATCAACTGATGACGAGTATCTATAGGTTCATTGGATACAGGATATATCTTAGGCGCCGTTTAGAAGCTACTGTCTGTGAAGGCAATCAAGCGGTTGTTGCCGCGGTTTCCAAGTTTAAATTGTATTTAAATGCAATATCACGGCTCAACAAACCGCGGCGGCAACCGCTTCTAAACAGCTCCTATGGCTATCGAATTTTCTAATGATTTCAACCAATATAATTAACGATACTGGGATCTTGGCAAAAACCTACGTCGATATGTTCGACAAAACACGTTTCACGCATTCAGTAGTCATAAGACGTATCCTTGTACTGACGTATCTGCTTGCAGTGTAGATAATCGTCATCAGTTTAATCAATTTTCGATTTCATTTAACGGCAATCAATTGTTTCCCGTTTGATTACTCAATTGCCCGAACCCCTTGTGGAGCATAGCGCGTCAACTGTCCCATGCGGCCCAGTTGACGTTTCGTCGGCATAAACTGGTTTCGGAGAATGCAGTTGCTAGCATGCACCTCCTCATTTCATTCATTCATCATTTCATTTAACGGTAATCAATTGTTTCCCGTTTGATTGCTCACCAAACAACATTTTTCAAAAGTTCACTATGTTTATAGATGCACTACGTTGCGAAGTATGCTTTTTCCTCACGAGGCGACTGACATGTTCGCCTTTGTAATTACCACCCACAACATGATGACTGGTGAGAAACTCACTGTCGCTCATGGAGAAATATGTAGATCTTTGGAGATCGTCGTCGAACCAAGGCCGTCGAGAGAAAATCCGGGCGCGGGACTCAACTTTTATAGGGCTCCATAATATGATATAATAATGATGGAAGTTATTGTACCCATTTTTTTCGTGTCTTCCTGGGAACTATCACTTTGATATGATACGAGGTAAAGGTTTCTACGATGAGCGTTTGTCGAGTTACGATGGATTCCCTTCTCATGTCGGGCCTGCCATCCTTCCTCTCATCTCTCTCCTGAACTCCCCTAAACACTTTACAGGCCGGCACCCAGCATTTTCCTACCCTCCTACACCTATGTACATCTCCTGAAGATGAATCAAAAGAAAAACCGCCGTTCGCGAGTTTCGCATACTCTGCTTTTCATACATCATTGCCTATGGGATTGTGAGGCTATTTTAGTGTGTTAGGAAAGATTCTAGACGTCTATAGCTTAATCGCCTGTTGTTCTCTTGCTCCCCCTCTCAGGATAACGACCACAATTTCCATTTCCAAATGAAATTGCTTTGAAACACTTGTACTCTTATTATCGCCACGGCCAAATTGATCTATAGACTGCCAGGCTTACTATAATTTAAGATAAATCTACAATACGTATTAATTAAGATTAATTTTGATTTCACCAATTGCATATTATAGTTAATGTAAAATATGAAATGTGTTATGATAAAAATGTTTATTTTTTTTTTTCAATTTTTCTAATATCCCCCCCCCCCCCCCCAAAAAAAACACAAGCATCCGCACCCCCTCTCGACGGCCCTCTCCACGGCCCTGTGTCAAACATGTCCAATGTAAACTATGCATATACCGTTTGCGTCGGTAAATAGTTGCCAGAAAGTTGTTTTCTCCATGTTTTTCTCGTAGTTGTGATGCTAACTCACATTTGCCAAAACAGCAAAAAAACAAATTATCATAGTTGCGTAAATTTGTGGTTCACACATACAACGTAGATTTTCGCGAATATTTACCTATTTTTTGCCAAATATTTGCGACGTGTGAACCCACCTTAACGAGTTCAGGGTCATGTTTGGTAACAAATGTGTTATTCTGTGGAATTGATTGTTTACTCCAAACGTTTTCGGATTTTCGTTTTTGATGTTATACATCAAACCATTTGAAACATTTAATAAGTCTTTTTCCGGGTCATTCCTGATTCATCCTAGTCTGATATTTTGCTAAAAGTGCGGCTATGTTGGAGCTTCGACAAACGACAAGAGCAGCGCTGACAGTGAAGCAATAGAAATGAATTCGTGCTTTTACATATGTAGAGCTGTTTATGTTGGAGCTGCGAGAAACGTTTAGAGCATCGCTGAGAGCAGTTCTTATCATAGGTCGGAAAAGAAGATAAAGCAAATGCAAATGCAAATGCAACATAAACAGCTCTATGTAAAAGCACGAATCCATTTCCATCGCTTCACCTTCACTATCAGCGCTGCTCTTATCGTTTGTCGAAGCTCCAACATAACCGCACCCTAACTCATGATTTCATGTTTTATACAAACATATGTGTATCTAATCACTTTTGATTAACAAAAATTCAATTAAGATTTCCATTATCTTCATTTTTATTTTTTAAATACTTGATTTATGCGTATCGCTTGATGAGACCATAGTTTTCCGAAATATTCCCAAATCATGTACATAATAATACATATATATATATCATAGATACATACATATACACACTTCACATGTTCATGGGAAGAGACCATTATCTTATGATCGCTAATGTTCGATTGCGTATTGCAGCCGTGCGCCGCCCCAGCGACGAAAGATCCAGGCCCCGCAAATTCAACACCGCTCGACTAAAAAATCCAGCTGTCTTACAACAATATAATGACCATCTTGCGCAAAAAGCGGCTGAGATAACTAGTCACCCAGATAGTGATATAAACGAAAACTGGGATGCCATAAAAAATGCGTACATTGATAGCGCAAATACCATCCTTGGCCCAAACCCGGATTGCCGGAATAAGCCCTGGATGTCCGACGCTTCATGGCAGCGGATTGTTGAAAGAAAGGAGCTGAAAGTTCGTTTGGCTGCAGCAGCAGACGACAATCGAAGCAGCATCGAAATCCTTTACCGTCAGAAAGCTCGAGAAGTTCAGCGTAGTGTGCGACGCGATAAAAGAGTTTATGCCAATTCTCTTTTAGCGTCAGCAGAAGAAGCCGCTAGAAGTAACAACTTAAACGCCGTATACGGTGTCATCAAGGAGTTTACAGGTGGTCGTAACTCCTGCCAACATCCGGTGAAAGATAGTGATGAAAAGCTACTTATCTTGGAAGAAGATCAAATGAGGCGATGGAAAGAACACTTCGCCGCGGTCTTGAACCGTGTAACCTCTGGTGAAGTTCCCCCTCATATAGATAATTTAGCTAACCATCAAAATGTGCGTATACGGTCCACTGCCCCGACTAAAGAGGAAATAGTCACTGCAATTATTGCACTAAAACGAGGAAAGGCCGCCGGACTTGACGGCACCCCTGCCGAACTTTATCAAGCAGCGCCAAGCGTAACTGCCGATTTGCTGCACCCACTTGTTGATAAAGCGTGGAATACAGAGACCTTTCCCACTGAGTGGAAGGAAGGTTTGATCATTAAACTTCCAAAGAAGGGTAGCCTCACAGACTGTAATAATTGGAGAGGCATTTGTGCGCTTCCTGCCGTTGCCAAGATAATAGCTAAAATCGTCCTGGAAAGACTAAAGGCCCACTTAGAAAGCACAATTGATGAAGAGCAGGCTGGCTTTCGATCCGGATTCTCCTGTGTCGATCACATTAACACCTTGCGAATCATCATCGAGCAATGCGCTGAATACGATTCTCCGCTTCACTTGCTTTTCATCGATTTCGAAAAGGCTTTCCATAGTGTGAACCGGGATTCTATATGGGCAGCCTTGCGCAGGAGAGGCATCCCTGAGAAGCTTGTGGCTATTATTAAGGCAACCTATGACGGCGCGAAATGTTGCGTTCTGCATAAAGGTAAGGTGTCGGGGGACTTTGAGATTCGCAGTGGAGTTCGGCAGGGGTGCATCCTCTCACCGATCCTATTCCTCATTGTGATCGGCGATGTGTTGCATGCAGCCCTATCCGGACTCGACAGAGGAATTCAATGGACTTTGACATCTTATCTACAACATCTTGACTACGCTGATGACATATGCCTACTCTCCCACAAAATCATCGATCTGTCCGCAATGGCGTTAGATCTCGAGAGCGAGGCAAGCAAGGTTGGGCTAAAGATTAATACCAACAAGACCAAGGTTCTTAGCCCGCCGTTGCGAAAAAGAAATCCGACACCTATTGCCATCAATATTAATGGGCAGCCTGTGGAGAAGGTGGACAACTTCGTCTACCTGGGTAGCATTGTTGCCGAAAATGGTGGTACGGAGCAAGACATCGCTCGTCGTATCAACCAGGCTAAACGCGCATACGGCATGCTGTCCAAAATCTGGCAGGGCAGTTATCTCAGCATCAAGACCAAGCTGGGCCTGTTTCGCTCCCTGGTACTATCAGTGCTTTTGTATGGGAGCAGTACATGGAAAGTTTCCGTAGGAGTTACCAGAAAGCTGCAAGTTTTCGTCAACTCATGTCTTCGTCGAATTTTAAGAATTTTCTGGCCCGAAACAATATCAAATGAAGAGCTAAGTCGGCGTACGGGTCAGATGCCAATCGACGAATTGATACGCAGGCGAAAATGGCAGTGGATAGGTCACACATTGCGGAAGAGTGATAACTGCATTGCTTTACATGCCATGAAATGGAACCCCATTTCCAACCAAGGCCGACCAAGAGGGGGTCCTCGAATCACATGGCGTCGATCTGTGGCAAAGGAGTGTCAGGTACTGGGTAAGTCTTTTGGGGAGTTGCGCCCCATTGCCCAGAACACAGTACGATGGCGCGCAGGAGTAGTTGACGCGCTATGCCCCGCTAGGGGTTAATGCAAAGTAGTAGTCACATGTTCAAAAAAAGCCAAACCGAAGCTTCGCTTCGGCCTGGAGTCCAAAGCGTATATACCCTAGACTTGTACAAACCTAGTGGTGATACCAAAAGTACCAATTGGCAACGACCATATGCATTAAAAGTGGGTTTGCTATATGCCCAGTTTATAGGGGAGGTTGGCGATCATTCAGAAGGATCTTGACCATTCTCAAAATCGACTAACTAACCCACACTACAAATATTTATGGAATTTTCCAAGTCACTAGCTTCATTTTATCGAAAGTTATAATTTATTTGAAGCTTCATTTGTAGGGGAAGGAGGGGTTTCGTCCATCGGATTTTACGTATTTTCAATATTAGCCAACTGGATCCTACTACAAACATTTGACCAAAATCTCAGGTGACACTAGCTCCATTTTATCGAAAGTTTTCTCTTACTTTAAGTTTCATTTGTAGGGAAGGTAGGGGTTTCTTAGGTCGGATCCTTTCCATTTTCCATACCGGCTACATACATAGATCTTCCTACCAACATTTCGTCAAATTTTCAACTCGTTAGTGTCATTTTATCGAAAGTTATCATAATTAAATGAATATTAATTTTTTTTAAATTTGTAGGGTAGGTAGGCGTTCTTTTGATCTGATTATGCCCAACTTATTTAAACGTAAGCAGCTTCTCACCTCAGGGTTACATACAAAAAATCAGGTGTCTAGGTCAATTGGTCCAAGAGTTATAAACAAAAAACCTGAAAAGTAGGGTAGTACGGGGCTCTTTGTAAGAAAATTACCGTTAGTTTTCAACTGATCGATTTTATTTTTCCAGGAGAGTATAAGATTATCCTCACGAGCAATCTGCCAAAGCTAGAGCTTTTCATGTTTATTTAATCGGGAGTTATAGATACATTTAAGTATTTTACATATGTAGGGGAGGTAGGCGTTTTCTTGGCGTGTTCATGCCCATTTGCAATACCAACCAACTAGATGATACTTTCAACAATTGACCAAAATTTCAAGGCTGTAGCTTCATTCTATCGAAAGTTATCGTGCGAACGGACAGACAGACAGACATGGCTAAATCGAATCAGGAGCTGACCCTGATCATTTATATATATGTATATGTACATTGCTATACCTCCGGAGCCTCCTTTAAGGTGTTACATATTTCCGTCGTGACAAAAACAATATACCCTATACTGAAAGTCTAGGGTATAAAAAGCGTTATGGAAACATTGTCGACATTGTGCGGCAATAAGAACGGGAAAATGCCCAAAAGAAAACATCTCAGAGATATTCAGCTCAAGCAGATAAAGATGTATTTTAGCTGTTCCACGACATTTATCGTTGTTATTGTTCGTGACAAACATTCTGATCTAATGCACTACAACATGCAATAATAGACTAGTTTTCTAAAAGGAAACACCTCATATTAAGCACTTAATGATTATGCATGCTCAAGCGAATTCCGTTCAAAGTCAAATGTTAAATAAATATTCATTGTGAAGCAAAATGTCCGCTTGGCAATTAACCGCAATTCTATTGGATATCTAAAGCGGCCTCTACATCTTTAATATAATTGACCGTCTGCGGGTAGTAGTGAGTGGTTGAGGTAAAACACAACTGTCGAGAGTATTGCCAGTTGCAAGAAATAGCATCTCTTGAAAGAGTATCTAGAATAAAATCATTCAATTACAAGGGACGATTTCACAATGTCTAGTTATCTATCCTATAGATAAACGCTAAAAGGCACCCATCCTTCAGTTGAAAATTTATCGGACGATAATTCCAAACAGGTGATACGGGCTGCTGAGAGTTTGACAGCTAGAACTGTTTGCGTTCGCACATTCAAATGAGGCAATTAAACTGGTCACAAAGAACAGAGCTCTGGAGATTCATTCGATGGAAGAGGATTTGAAACCAACTCAGCCGCAAATAAATGTTGAGAGACGGTACAAACGTAAAATACGATAGAACAGGCGGCAGAATTACGCCAAGAAAATCAGCTGACTTTCTACTGCATTAGCTGAGCTTTCTACTGCATTATCATATTTTGAGTGTTGCGTAATCTAAGGTTTTAATTTATGGTCCGGGATAGCAAACTAGTAAACAAATTATCAAACATTCAGACAACGGGCCATAATATGGTAGCTCATATTTAATCATGGAATTCAAAATAATGTAAAATTCAAGTGCATACATTGCTTCTAGCCACCAGCCATCTTTTTTTATACCCTAGTTTTCTTTTTAAAAAGCAGTAACTAAACGCCAAAGTTGGGTTTAACAATGTAGGCCTAGAACACCTAATGACCAATCATGGACCAGGCAACAGGAACAAAAATGGCGAGATGTTCGTGGAGTTTTGCAACTCTCGACATTAGCGGTACCCTGTTCATGCACAAACGCTGCCACTTAACAACATGGACCTCTCCGGATAGCAGAACAGAAAATCAGATTGACCATATATGTATATAGCCGTTTCCAAGACATGGAGGAATTGTCTCTTGGACGTCAGGTCGAAGCGAGGTGCTGATGTTGGCAGCGACCACCAACAATTGTTATACGAAAATACGCTTACGAACGGCATCGATCCAGCGCCCTCAAAATGCACGAATCTTACCACGTTTTAATGTGCAAAAGCTTAAAAACCCATCTATAAGACGTGCATATTCCACCGCCTTGCACGACAGAGCTATTGCACCACCACCTTGTGAGAATCCTACAATTGTTGATAGATGGAAAGTCGCTAAGGACTCATTTATTTCGTGTGGCATAACATTTGCGCGCCGATTGGAGCGCGGTAGGATACCATTCATTCGCGACTCTACATGGTCTCTAATTTCAGCACGCATGAGAGTTAAGGAACAGATTAACTCAGCTACTGACGGCTCAGCCAAAGACCAATTCAGAGCTGAATACCGTTCACCACAGAAAGGCGTGCAAAGAAGCGTAAGACGGGACAAGCGAAATTATTATCAACGCATTAGCGGAGAAGGCAGAGGAAGCGGCTTGCCGTCGTGGCAGTGGAACCCTTTTTAAGCTTCTCAAGCCATTAACTGGCAAATCTTTTGCGACAGAACATCCTGTGAAAGATAAGTGTTTGAGAAACGTTTATGTTTTCAACCATCCAGATCCATAAAATGGAAATACAAAACAATCACTTACAAACAACATACATTTTTATTGCAGATCGTTGCCTGCGCGTACACATCAACGGTTGTCAGTACAATAACATAAGAAAAATCAAAGAGAAAAATATACATTTCATTTGACATAACAAAAAGTGGTTGCGAATCCATGTAACCTTTGAAACGGGTTTGAGAGATCAACCGCCAGTTTTCGAATTGTCGTTTGAATCCCAAACAATAAGGATGGGTCTCTACTGGTAACCGAAGAACACCAACTGCGGAGATGGAGAGAGCAGAAGATATTCCGCGAATAACCAGAGTTGAAACCAGCCCACCATCTAAGCTGGAAGTAACTGTGGCTATTAAATCGATGGATGCGGGTAAAACCCTGAGGATAGATGGAATTCCGGTGGAACTTTTTAAAGCGGAGACCAATGCTACTGCGGTTATTCTCCCCCCCCCCCCCCCCTTATCAAAGAGTGTTGGGAAACCGAAACTCTCCCTAAAGAGTGGAAGAAGGGCGTCATTATTAAGATCTGGAAAAAAGGCGACCTGAAGGATTGCAATAATTGGCCTGGGATCTATCTTCTCCCAGCAGTCTAAACTGATGGCAAAAATAATATCGAACCGGATCAAACAAACAGTTGACCGCACATTGAATGATGAACAAGTCGGCTTTCGTGAGGGCTTCTCATATAGCGATCACATCAATACCCTCCGAATTATTATTGAACAATCCTCAGAGTGGAGATCCCCATTACATTTCATGTTCATCGATTTCGAGAAGGCGTTTGACAGCGCTGACCGGGAATACATCTGGAGGGCTTTACGTAGGAGAGGCATACCAGATAAAATACATAATTTCCGTCATCAAGGAGTCGTACCAAGGACCCCAATGTTACGTCTTACACAAAGGTAGACATTTTGCCACCTACATATACTATTTTTAATTGCCATTAATGATGTACTAAGCGGCGTGCTTCAAAAACACCAGAACAAAGGTATAAGATGGAAGTTGTTCAAATACCTTCAACACCTAGACTATGCTGACGATATTTGTCTTCTAGCTCAAATGTCTGATGCTCTGCATTGCGAAAGCCGTAAAGTGGAGCTTAAAATCAATGCCGCCAACACTAAGTACTTGAGCTTGGATCCAGGAAGGCAAAGCGTAATTTGTGTTTCAGAGCATGCAGTCAAGAAAGTAGACAATTTCTGCTACCTCGGGAGCGTAGTTACAGCAGATGGTGGAGCGAATACTGACGTACAGTCTCGCATCAACAAGGCTGGAGAAGCTCTTTTCTGTTTGACCTTTCCTTTCTGGCAAAACAACAACATTTCCAGACGCACCAAACTCCGGCTCTTCGAAACCAATGTAAAATCGGTGCTTCTATATGGCTGTTCAACATGGAAGGTGACCAATAAGACAACAACTAGATTGCAAACTTTTGTGAACCAGTGTCTACGGCGCATCGTACGCATACGGTGGCCGGAGGTAATTTCTAACGATGACCTCATTACTATTACTGGTCAGGACAGGATAGACACTTCCATTAAAAGGCGAAAGTGGCAGTGGATAGGTCACACTCTCCGAAAAGGGCCGAACAGTCGCCGTGTTGGATGACCTACTAACACCTGGAGACGATCGGTAAAGAGAGAGAGAGAAAATTTGCTAACATATACATACATACAAATTGTTTGAAGTCAATCGACGTCTTCCAAACTATATGCATATTTATACCATAAATAATGCTTCAATGTTAATCATCCAATTTAAAATGAAATGTGACGTCATTGATGATATGAATTTTATTGATTATGTTCTATGACAATGTCCATTATCCGTTCAAATTTGCTTTAAATTAATTATTATCTATAGAAAATTACGATCTTTGTCAAATGTCGACATATTGTCCACCTTATAACTTCTAGAAAATTTTTCTACGATAATATAGTGGAAGGGAATTTTTTATAGAAAATTTTATTTTCAAAAAGTTTTACTGTAGGATTGGTAGTTGCAGATAAAAGCAAAAACTTAATAAAAAAAAACTTTCAATAATACCTATATTTCATGCGTCTCCCTTGCCTTCCAGAGTTTACTTCCCAACTTCCGGGATATTTGATAAAATGTACTTCAGCTACCAGCCAATTACCATGCCCAATTTCAGAACTTTTCGATGCATTTTACTTTTAATTTAAGGATTTATCTATTAAAGAAAAATCGTAAAATTCCTATATATTGGTGACCCGGTATCTTATAAAGCACTAGTCCTGCGACAAAAATGATTTGGACCTTTTATAGAAAAGGTTGGCTACTTTATTTCATTCTTACAAAAGTTATCGCTGGGAGTTATGGAGATTTCATTCCCTCACCCGCACTAGCTCAGACCCCACAGGCGGGGACTTTTAGTATAATATACTCCTAGTACCAACCAACCAATCGCGCCAAGTTTCAAACTTCCTTTATTTTTTTCCCTCGATCACCAAATACTGGCACTCGTCACCTGGGGTATAAGCAGTAAAGATTGCTCCAATTGGTCCCATAGGAGGCCTTTGAAATAGTGGGCCGAAGGTTGAAAATTGGAATGTGGTTCGGCGGTAAATATGATTGATTATTATGAAATTTGGTAAAAATATCTTCTGAAGCAAAAATATTGTTCACGCAAAAACTTACTATTGGACTGATCGTTCCTATAGTCCAGCCATTGCGTGATTCGGGGAAACAAATTGTGGTGGAGAATTTTTTTCTTTCATTTTTTATGGTTTTTGGGGTGCTGAACACGAATCCGGAGCTTGCCACCAAAATTTGTTTGCGGAGAATGGTCAAAATCTCAAAAAACCTCGAAATTTCTGTACTTTTTTTAGTTTTCCGATCCGATTATACCTTGAAAACCGTGGATCCTAGCTAAAAAAAACCCTTAAAGATAAATTGAAGAGCATAAAATTCTTCTAGCTACCTAAACGTAAAATTCGGTTGAGTGTTGTAGCCGCAATCCACAGTCGTAAAACGTAGATTTTTCTCAATTTTGCGAAAAACCCTGTTATGGTCACATTTGAACGCCTGTAACTTGAAAACAGCTACTAACTAATATGTAGCAAAAACAATATACCCCATACTAAAAGTCTAGGGTATAAAAATGATACAAGTGAAAGTTATAGAGCATGAAATTTTCCATGAAAGTACATACCTAATCTTTTTAATTTGATCAAAAGAAAATTCAAAAATTCGAAATAACAAAAATTACGTTTTGAACGAGTAACATATAACATATAAATACTATAATTATCTGGAGAAAGCGATTCGTCGTAATAGGTCAACTTTAGGGGGGAGGGTGGGGGGGGGGGGGGGGGGGGGGGGGGGGGAAGTCGATTTTTTTTCGTTTCGTA
This sequence comes from Chloromyia formosa, assembly GCA_964017055.1. Taxonomy (NCBI): domain Eukaryota; kingdom Metazoa; phylum Arthropoda; class Insecta; order Diptera; family Stratiomyidae; genus Chloromyia; species Chloromyia formosa. The sequence continues at coordinate 57,499,646 of OZ024818.1, forward strand.
TAGGCAAGTCGGGTATCGTAAGAAAGCTACCGGGAGGGAGAGGGGAAAATATGTGATCCAAGCATGTCCCCCCTCCCTTGCATCTCGAGACCGTTATATTTAGAAATGTGAAAATTTGCATTTCACTAGCATGGAAAACTAAAAATACTAGAATTTTAAAATCTCATCAAAAAAGGTTAATAATAGTACATTTCTATAGTTGCAGTTAGCACACCCCTGCACCCCTCAAGCATACCCGAGGTCGAAAATATTGATGGCCAATGATAACCAACATCATAGGCAATAATGTCTCTAAGTTTCATTACAATGACATGATATTTAATAATAGTACATCACTTAAAGTTATGCATTTTGACACTATCCATACAAAAAATACACCTACCGGCCTCATGCATAGGTGCGAGTACTACTTGCATGTTGTTTTTAGTAGTGCGATAACTGAAATTCGCACTACGAAATGAATGAACCAATTGTGAAAGGGTGAAGATTGGTTGAGGCGGTGATTCTAACAGTAATTATTCACACAATTTCTTTTTTTAGGGTTTTGTGCCTTAAATCTTACAACATCGGTCAAATGTCTGTCTGTCCGTCTGTCCATAGTATATCTCACGAACGGCTGAATTCACTGGTATAGGCAAGTGGGGTGTCGTGAGAAAGGTAATGTTGAGTACATTCTATTTTTGGCATTTTCTTGAAATTTGTAGAAATGGGAACAGTGGAGTCGAAAAAATATTAGACCGTAATTTGTCCCAGCCGCCCTGCATTTCGAAGCCGGTACACAAGTTTGCAATTTGCAATGTCGTCTTAGCATGAATGGTTAAGCATCTCGAAGAGTAGGACAGTTTATCTCGTATACATATGTAAAATACATATCTATCTATAGTACAGCCTTTCGTATAAAGACTATTACTTTGAGAGGTAACAGATGGAGTCTTTTTATGAATTGGCATATAGGATACTATATCATGGGTAAGACATTTAATTATGGTGTTTTTATTCAGCTGAGTGGTACCAAGAAGAGCAGGGAGCCAATATACCAAAATAAGCGCGTGCTACAAAACGCTCGGATTGCGGGCGTAGCCCTCTACATTCCGGTTTCATTTTTAGTAGGTGCTGATCATTCTTCAACAATTTGAATATTGAAGGTTGTATTGTACATGTATATATTACAAGAAGTTGAATAAAAAATACACTACAGGTTTACAGCCTTGGTTTTTTGGCAGGACCGATTTGTGGGGATGGTGGGCTGGGTCCGGGTGCATGGGATTCGTCGACTGACTTTTCCAACATCTCTTCGAGGTCCTCGTCGTCGTCCATGGCTGCAAAGAGGTTCAAATTCTCACAATTGACCTCACAGTTGGCACAAAGCGGGAGCAATGTATACCTGTCTTTTTGCAGTGTCCTACACATGACTTCTTGCGGTTTTCAAGAAATGATGCGCAGTAGGGCATTTTCTGCGCCATTTCTCGTGATTATTAGAGGCAGGAGTCCACTTTTGGTGATTTTTCACCCCCATTCTTCGGGCCTTTTGTCAAAGCAAAGCCACCTCTGCACTTGGTGGTATACCCTCATTGAATGCTGATGAGCTTCATCCTCAATTGATGTAAGTGAGGCGATGTTGAATCGCGCCTTGAAGTAGGACGTCACAGCAGATTCAATGAGGTGGCGTCTTTTTGGCCGTACAGCGCCTCCAAGAAAACCTCTTCTACCGTAGCTATATTTGAACAAGCTTCCTGGGGATCTTGAAAAACTTTTATGATGCCTGGCAAATGTGAATTTCTCCAGGAGGACGCTGAGAAATTTCTCCTTTCCCTGGTTGAACAGCGCACTGGTGTAGTCGCATGTAAAAATAGTATGTTTTAAAATATTATTTTCTCACTTGAGAGATGAGGAGCGTACAGAGTTTGCGGCACATTCCCTTTTGATGGTTTGAGGAATAACACGTTTTGTATGCTTTGCGTACAAAGACCAATCAGAATGACCAAAAGATCAACGTCTTTCCCCACCACTGTGACGGACCCATTTGTTGGGGCCAAGGAGAGCTGTCATGATTAGGAGGGTATCTCCGTCTTACCTCGTCGCTCGCATTTCATTTAGAACTCTGTGTATTACTCCATGAGCATTGAGATCAGGCTCCTTTTGTTAGAAGAGTTGACCAAGAAAGTGTGTTAGACAGCTGTGGACACCATCAGTTCAGTGAACTTCTACAGATTGCTTCTTGGTTGATCTTCTCACAAGTAAGTCTTAAAGATTGGGGGTGGGGAGACAGTTCGTATGTCAGGAACTCTGTCAACTCAATATCTGATTATTTTGCAATGGCGATTCGTGTCAGGACTTACAACTACAGTCTTTCGTGGATTTGGATAGCACTGTTCATCAATCGCCACTTGGAACTAAAAGAAGTATCAACTAGCTCATATTAGATTTAGTTCTAATTCGTGGAGTGTTTACACCGACCGGTACTAAATATGGCAATTGGTAGATATTCGCCTATCACTTGGGTTTAACGAAAATTTTAGAAATGTAAAGGCCCCAGTAGCTTCTTGTGGAAAGCGCTTTTATACCCCCGACTACCGCAAAACATAAACATCGACAAAAACAACCGTCAACAACGGAAACACAAACCTAATTCAAATTTTTTGGTTCAGCACCGCATCGTAAGTGAAGTTAAGAGTTAGTCCAATCAACTAATCCGATATGTTTACATCGTATGGAGTTTGCTGTGATTAGTTAATACTGAATCATGGTTCCACGGCATTAAAGTGACCAATGCAAGAAGCTTCACTCGATAAGCTCTTTTGAATTTAACTGCCCGAAAATCGTCTCCAACTATGCGGTTTATTCCTTGCACGCCCAACTCTTTAGCCCAGTGGTAGTCTATACGCACAATTCAGTCGACTAGGAAATGTCATATTGTAAATTGACTTCGTTCGAACTGTCAAATCTCCGCTAAGCCAAGACAGCGAACAAATTTTGTGCTGCCTGAAAGTGTTAGCGCCTAGCTATTTGCGCTAAGATTAGCAGTGGTTTAGCGCAACATTCGGAATACAAATCACGAGGCAGCACTTAAAGCTAGCTAGCAACCGTGACTCCCGAATGCACCCAATGTGAGGTCAGATGTTTCTGGGGAGAGGGATGTTCATGAAACCAATCCACAAGCTTTCCTAGATTATCTCGATTGAGTCTCAGAAATAAAAGCTGTTAACGTGCCAAAACTTGGAACTGAACTGTTGGTGATCTGATCTTTAGTAGGTAGAGAGCATATGGCTGGGTTCTGTGTTGGAAGAATGGAGATATAAGGGAGGGGCCCGAATAAAACAATAAATGGGTGGAAATCTGGGGAAATGGTAGAAGCTCTTTGCCTGAGCACAAATTTCACTTACAAAATGTTTTCCTAGTTGTTACTCATGGAACTGCTACCGAGAACGTTCCATGGAACTTCTGAATGGAACTGTGACTGCGGTAACTGGAAACGCAATGTTTTCTGGTGGTTAAAACGGTGACCTATTAAAAAAATACCCGAAAATGTGTTGTATGTAAGACCCGTTAAAAAAGTGATTTTAGCTGTTTCGAGTTTCTGAATTTTCTTTTGACCGAATTGAAAAGATTGGGTACTTTCTAAACAAAATTGCATGCTCTACAACTTACAATTCTTGCATTTTTGCGTATTAGTAGCCGTTTTCAAGATACAGACGTTCAAATGTGACCATAACAGGGTTTTTCGCAAATTTGAGAGAAATCAACGTTTTTCGACTGTTGATTGCGGCTACACCATTGTACCAAATTTGATGTTTAGGTAGCTCATCCGCCGCAAAATTTTATGCTTCTTAATTTACTTCTGAACTTTTTCCAGCCAGGATCCACGGTTTTCAAGTTGTAATCGAAAAACTAAAAGACGTACCGAAATTTTTAGGTGTTTTGAGATTTTGACCTCGTTCTGCAAAAAAATTTAGGGTTAGCTCTGGATTCGTGTTCAGCACGCCTAAAAACATAAAAAATTAAGGAAAACAAGCTAGCCTTCAGCTAACTTGCCAGATTTATGATACCTTCGTTGTGACTTATGGTGCATTTGCCACTTTGAAATTAGTAGTAAAACTGGTTCCGATTTCACTGTTCCTATGAGAGGTATATGAAATAGTGAGCCACTTTCAACTAAATTTAGGGACGTGATTTGGCAGTCAATATGAGTGAATAATATGAAATTTGGTAAAGATGTCTGCAGAAATAAAAAAGTTTTCCTAACAAAAACCTGGTTTTGGAACGGTCGTTCCTATGGTAGCTATATGATAGAGTAGTCCAATTTCAACCAAACTCGAAAATATGGTTTGATTCTATTGATTAATGTGAAATTTGAAAAAGATAGAATCAGAAATAAAAAAGTTTTTCGCACAAAGACTAATTTCGAACCGGTCGTTCCTTTGGCAGGTATATGATGTAGTGGTCCGATTCCGTTAGCTCCGAAATATTTATAGCGTGCAATAGAAAGAAGAGGTTTTGTACAAAATTTTAGCTCGATATCTTTAAAACTGAGGGACTAGTTTACATAGAACCAGACAGACAGACGGAGAGACAGACAGACGGGCAGACGGACAAAGCTTAATCGACTCATCTCACCATACTGACCAAGAATACATATACATAGTTTATATGGTCGGAGATGCTTCCTTCTGTGCGTTGCAAACTTCATGACAAAGTTAATGTACCCTACCACATCCGGGAAGGGTATAAAAATTCTCCACCACAATTTGTTTCTCCGAAGCCCTTCTGATGCAGTGGTCCGATTGCGGTAGTTCCGACGGACTCGTATATACAACGTGCAATAGTAACAAGGAAGTTTCAGCTCGTTAGCTTTAAAACTGAGAAAGTATTGTATGATAGTTTACATAGAAACATACGGACATATGTATATGTGAACATGGCTAAATCAACTCATCTAAGGCCAAGTGTACCCAAATTGCGGCAACCGCTTCAGGAGTGGCCGTGGTGGTATTGGCGTAACCATATTCAAATCATGAAAAGGCCCTTACACTAGAAAAAATTTGTTCACATTTTTGCACAAAAAAAAATATGTACTTCAAATGGTTGTCACAAAACGTCACGAGCGACGCGACGTGGACCACTCACACTGCCAAAGATTTTTGTGCACAATTTCAGTATCGGCACTACTTCAAATTTTGCACAAAATCTCAGCATCGATCACAGTAGCTCGTTTCCACATGCTGGACAAGAACTCACTCCGTTGCAAAGGCGCAGACTAATGAAATTATGTGCAATTTTTTTGTTAACCGTTCACACACGGCACCCCACCAAATATTGATTAGTTGGCCAAAATGTTCAAAACCTTTTGGATTTTTTTCTAACAAAATGTATGCATGCATACTTGTTTGTTACATCGTCCGGATGGCGCAACGGCTAGTATGTTCGCCTTCTATGAACTGGGCCCAGTTCGATTCCTATTGAATGCAGTAGTTTTCGATAAAAAAGAGGATTTGCGTGTCGGACTATGAACCCGATCACCTGTTAAATGAGTACACATTTATCGCGTAAATAACTCGATTGAATGTGTTATTGATCACACATCTCTGCACAAAACACACCATCATGATCTAGAAAATGAGATGATGCTAACTCGGCTCGAGGCCAAAGTCCAGATTGAACTGTTGCGCCAGTTATTTATTTATTATTCCCACATTAGCAAAATTTTGTACAAAACTTACTTTTTTTTTATTTATTTTTATATAAAAATTTTGCTAATCTGGATGCCCTATAAGAATCATCTGACAACTTGAATCTCCTTTGGACATGTGTGGAAGGGTTTCGAGACTAATAAATCTACCTAGATTTGGTTAGATTGTGTTAATATGCAATAAGTTAATCTCAGCTCTTTTCCATAACGCAATTTATTTGGTATACATTTTTACAATTTTTCAAAAATCTAATTCCGTGTAGGAAAGTGAAACAAACAAATATTTTACAAGTTACAGTATGATGACGATATGCCATATCGCCAATTTTCACGACAGTTGCGTGTCTAAAATGTAAGAATTCAATCAACTAATTTTCGCCGCGAAACTGCTAGTGGCACTCTTCCCGCTTAGCGGACATTGATGATTTCATTTGTATAATCGAAAGCATTCTGCTCCAGTTAGAGAACATATTCATGATAGGCGGCTAGATTACGTTAACTAGCGTCTATTTAAGTGAATTTAGATTCATTATCAGCCAACATGCATGCAACCACCTAAGTATGTATATACTATGTACTTTTCTCTAGTTTTTCCGACGGTAGAATTACACTCTTCCCGTTCGCTACATATTAGCTGGATTATGAGGGCCTATTTAAAAAATATTTTTGCTTCTGGTTCTAGGTCTAAGTAAACTAGACTTCCTTGAAGGACTTTTCCGCAGCCGGGATCACATACGAGTACATACTGAGACTGGGATATCCAGCTGTGTTACTAGCCGGATGGCACGCTTCTACACATCATCTCAGTCTCAGCAAACTAGTTACTAGAAATCAGTTCGATTCACTAGAACCATTTAATGCCGAAGTACCCTGACATATGATCTTCAAACATTGTGCTTATTTTTATGTTTATACGAGTAGGAGCAATTTATCATCAGATCCACTAGTCGCCATTCGGTTTATCTAATTTTGGTATCATGGAGCATGATCATGGCCGTTAGTGCATTGCACAGGGCGAAAATAAAGTAAGCGCTTTAAATTGGTAGTTGATATAGAACGCAACAAAACCGTGTTCGATTCACTCGAACAAAGACCAATTCCCATACAAAACGACTGATCGGTTGTCCAGGTCGCGTACATCGAATCAGAGTTGAAAGTGCATTGGTTGAACGTCAACTTATTTCCATTGAATTCGCTCCTATATATTTGTATACTGAGTCCGCAGTTCGTCCCTACGTTTGCCGCGTATCTGTATGGTGGCTGTTTAAATTCGCTCGTCGCAGATCCGTTGGGTTGGATTCACTCTGAATCTCTGTCCGCTTGTATCGAACATGGCTAAAATATGGTACCAGGCAGGCATGTGTCAGCGAGAGACGATGTCTGTAAATGGTGTCTATAATATGAAAGGTCATAGGCACATCCAAAACCGTCTCTATAGGAAAAAAGCGGAATTAAGAGAAACCGGCCTACTTATGGTATCTCTGTCCCTATTCATTTAGCACAATTAGAGACAGAAACAAAATAAGTAGGACTACTTGCATTATTTACTTAGGCTTGCTGTGTAGAAGGTCAGATCCCATCGACTTTAAATCTATTGTAGTAAGTTATCGTATCGTGATATGAAAATACATATTGCCTTTGGTGACTGACCCAAAGTTTCAATCTAGACAATGGGCATGGTACATTCTAAACTGCCACTATGGTTTTCCGCTTCAGTTCAATTCAATTGACTGAGTATGTAAAGTAGTCAATCGATTAGTATGCACATATGTATGTACATATTAGACTACAAATTCAATCTCTTTGAGGTATTGTCATAGACCAGCCACCGGCAGGTTAACAATGCCTTCATTCATAAATGGTAGCGCTACCGGAGCGCTCCCATTTCTGTCCCAATTTTGCACTGAATCACAACAACAAAAATTGTAGCGCTACCGGAGCGCCCCCAGTTTTGTTGGTACAGAAATGGAAGCGCTGTGGTAGCTCTGCCAATTTCTGAATGCGGCCTATTCCTTTTTGATAACAACTAAACTATACGCTTAGGACTGTTCCTGGTATAATTGTCAACAAGCCGAGATTCCCATTATACCAGTTTTCTGCCTATAAAAATAAGATAAAATACCCTCCATGGCTCTGCACTAAATCACGAGGGTCAATAAAAACAATAAACAATGCTAACGTACAATAAATAATAATAATACAAATCAACAAGCGTGCGCAGTGCTGGGGAATTGTATCGAGGAAACGGCTCGCTAATTGACCACAAGTGGTTTAGCTCAGATTGGAAGGCACAAGATAAGCAAATACATATAAATAACAGTTTACTTTTCTGATGACTATACCCTTCACTGAAAGGGTGTATTAACTTTGTCATGAAGTTTGCAACGCACAGAAGTATCTCGGACTATTAATATAAAGTATACGAGTATAAAGAAATATGTGTACTCTTAATTAGAGTCGATCTAGCCATGCCCGTCAGACCACTATATCATATGACATCTAGCGCCCATATAGACCAGTTAAAAACACTTTGTAGAGTTCATGGGTTATGCGATAATTTTTGACTTCAGGACTTCGTTAGGAGTAGTTAGTAGGTAAACATACTAAAAGTCCCCGCCCCTGGATGGTGAGCTAACGGTGGGAGGGGTGGAGGAAGGTCCCATTTTTGGGTTTTTCGATTATATCTCGGAAACGGTTGACTCTAGAAAAATATGTTCTATTTAAAAATGAAAGCTTATTAAATTTCCTATAAAATAGTTTCTATGCCTATTTGCCGAATTTCTAACGGTTTAAATTGATAATTTTCAAAGAAATCATCGATCGGGCTTCATGTTTACAGCTGTTTTGATGAATGATTTGTAGCGAAACTCGTAGAGGGACTTTTCTGTGGCAGGAGCGCCATACCATGAGAGAGTACTCATGATCCCCGCTATCTCAATGGAGTCAGGGGAAGAAGAACCGCTGGCAAATATCTCAGCTGCGCGTTGAATGATTTTCGACTTCTCATACGATTTGACAAAACCCACTTTACTCTTGCGATATGCTGCGGATGTTGAGTCACAGCCTGCGAATTCATGTAAGAATAACAAATGGGAATTTTCAACTCCTGCTGCAGCTGTTGTAGGAATATATAGTAGTCTTGACCTTTCCTCTTCCAGGTTTTACCAGCAGAATGTCACGATCTGATCTGATGGGTTTTTGGCTACCAAGAGAACAGCCAAGTCGACGTCCTTTCCAATAACAGCTACCAGTGACGTGCACTTCATACAAGCGAGTCAAGCGCCGCTTGACCTAGCAATTGTAAAAATGTATCTCAACATTTCATTTGAACTATAAATGAATACACAATACTCTCTTTTTATACAAGCCAAACATAAGATAAGCATTCAATACAAAACGCATTGCTCTTCTTCAACCCAATTCTCATCCATTTTTACCCCTATCTGCTTGCGAGCTACAACGTATCAAAGCCAACCGGGTTGTTAAGATGTTTCTGTTGGGGAACAGAGCCGTTTGTTCTCTTTCACTTCAATTCACCCTCATTCGCCGCTATCTGTATCTACCGGTTGGTTTGGAGAACAGAGCTGTTTGTTGTGAAACAAAATTTCTCATAATCGGTCTAGACTGCTGGAATCGGTCAGTACAATTTTCTTATGTTGCTTTAAAATGCATTTGCGACTTAATAGGTAATATGTAAGCGCTATATTTTCAGCTTGTATGATGAATCAGCAACAACTGTCTGAAGCATTTGTATTTTGTAGCCTGATTCTGTATACATGAAGAAAGATGACGGTGGATACAGGCATATGAAAAAAATGTATCTATGCATACATATTGCGAAGTCTTCTCATTTATGTTGAAAAAGTATAATTTTTCCTTACCTTTTTTTCGGACACTACACATGCTAGAAACTTTATTCTTTTTGCTAATTATAAAGAATTAATTGATCTTTCTTTTGGTCAAAGATTACGAAAATGATAATTGTTTATATCTTTTTCTTTTTCTCGGCTAATAAAAAATATTCCAATAATTAATTTATTTATATTTCGACGTACATATATCAATGTTAGGAAAATAATTTTTGATCAAAAGGAAACTAATTTAATGATGAAGAATTTGCAGTTAGCTAAACTTGATAGTTTTCGTGTGCTTTTTATGGGTTTGTAGTAAAAACAAAACCCTTATGAAAGTGGTCAAATATCTGTCTGCCTGTTTCTGGTCTCTCCATAGAATAACTCACGAACGGCTGAAGCTACATACATATGTATGTAAAGGCAATTTTGTGGGAATATGTAGAATTGTTATAATTCGGCGGAGAAAGCGATGCGTCGTAATAGGCTGACTGTAAGAGGAGGTGGTCCCCATAGAGGGGAAATGAAGGTAAAAAAAATTTGTAATCTGGTATAAGCAAGTGGGGTATCATAGAAAAGGTAACACCGAGTACATCTCATATCTGGCATTTTCATCAAATTTGAAAAAAGGGGAAAAGAGGTAAAGGGAAAATATGAGATCATAACTTGTCCCACCTCCCTTGCATATGGGAGAAATATCCGTTGGTAAAATGTGTTCCGTATTTCGCCCATCTCCTGTATTTTCTAGCATTTTTCCTAAAACAAATATTTTGCAAAGTAAAGAGTTAATATTGCTTATGCAAATATTAAAATTGCAATTCTGCTTAAAAATTGGTGTGAAAATGATTTCACACGGTTGTTGTTTGATGAAATATATTCATTCATCCATGAAAAGTGATGCACTGGGCTTAGGCCGAAAACTAATTTAGGAGATTTTCTTGGGGAAATAATCGTTTTACTTTCAAAAATTCGCAAAAGATTTTAAAATGTAAAAAATAACACTTTTAGAGCCTTGTATTTTTTTAAAATGTTCTAGCGCTTGACCAGATTAAAAAGTCACTGCACGTCACTGACAGCTACCGAGCAATTTTTCCGATCTGTTGATAGCTGTCTTCACAATATCAACGTCAGCATTACCTGAAGCTTGGAGCGTATTTATCTATGCACCATCAGCAGGTTTATCAACTGACTGAAAGTTTAAAAGGAAATAATTTTGTTGGACTTTAATTTCACTTTTCAAACTGATATTGACGTCCACACATCTCCTGAGCCGATATCGTCGACTCTGTTCCGCCGCTTTTGTGCTCTCTGATGTGTCAGTGTAGTGTACCTATAAACACCCACTGTACAACCTCTCCCATTATAATGGGTCCCCAAAAATTTTACGTAACCATCACAAATGGTTGATACATTTGTCTATTTTGCCAAACAACTTTGTGGACTAGGAAGCCCCCATCAACAACAAATTCAAAGGTAGTTAAATCAACGTTCTTATCAACTTCGTTAAAAAATGTGTACGAGTATAGTGCTGACTTTCTGCACTTCCTCATTCCACATTCGTTAAATAATGCCAAGGGGTAGGGAGCCAATTCAAACTGCATATAATTGTTCAAATCTACAACGCACGAACGTTTGAAATGAACTGAAACTGAAGATTAAGACCGACAAGCGTTTTAAATTATTGATTTTCATTACTTATATACCTCGAAAACCAAAGATACACATGTATGAAGTCAATTGCATAGGAAATTTACGCAATTAGCTTTAGTATTTTAAAAATGACTGTACATGTTAGAAATTCTATGACTTTTGATTGATTGAAGATAGGGTAGCAAAAGTCTATATCAAATTTAAAGAAATTTAATTATCTACAACTTTCCCCCACCCCTCCCACCGTAAGCTCACCTCCCAGGGGGGGGGGGGGACTTTTAGTATGTTAACCTCCTAACTACTCCTAACAAAGTCATGAAGTAAAAAAATATCGCATATTCCATGCATTCTACACCCCTCTTTTGAGCACTCATTGATTTGTCTAATATGAATAACTGCTTCAGAAGTTATTGTAGTTTTCACAAGGAAAATTTTTTTGTTAATAAACCTATCTTAACAAATTTACATATGTATTAAGGTATTACAATACATTTCCCGCCAAATGATATTCCTGAATTTGGTTGAAACCGGTCCACCATTATATTTTATGCATACAGTAGAACTGCAGTTATCATTATTTCTAACTATCCGGAACGATCAGAGCCATGATTTTGTTCTTAATTTAAAGAAAAACGAATCAACGTTTGTTTGTGACATGTGAATATAAAATTTTTTCTCGTTAATCTAATCGAATCTCCTCCCAAACTACTGAACCGATTTTATTGATTTTTACACCATTGGAAAGGTTTTCAAAGGTATTTCAAACGTGTACACAAACTATATTTAAATAAAATCGGACAAATAGTTTAGGTATAATTCGTGAAAAACTAATGCGAGCTTTCGACACTCCAAACGCTTTAAACTCCGATTCGGTTTATCTATTTATATGCTAAATAAATAAAAAATAAAAAAATAAATAAGCCGAATGGCGCTGCACAAGTTGTATTGGTGCGTGTATTAAAGAAATAGTTTGTGTCTTTTTATACGACCTACTTAGCTGAATAGCGCTGATTAAAATATTTCAGCTCAAGGATGGTAAAGCCCATGATTCAATAGGTGCGTTTTTTTCGTACGATCTAGAGCAAATTAGCGTAGCGAAGACGAAAATGAGGCATGTCTTTGCTGGAAGTGTGTCTTGGTATAGTTAGAATTCAAATGTCAACTCAAATTTCAAGAGAAAACTTAAATACATATTTAGTAGATATCAGGAGCTTGAAATAGAGAGGGCGAACTCGAAAAATCTTTTTTTTTTATTCTCTCCTTGATATCAGATATATATAAACAACGCGTAGATACCTGATTTTGAACTGGTAAGACCTTAGTTTTCTCATAGTTTCAATCTAAAGTGAGTAATATCATTTTCTGTCAAAATCTCACTGTTCGATTTACTTAGTGGAGCAAGGGCGAACTACTGACTGTTTTGCGATTTTTTCTTCTCAACATTTTCAAATGTTCCTATCAAAATTTAGAAATTGTTAAAATAATGAAAAAAGAAATAAACTAAAATTAATACATTCGCCCTTCATATTTTGAAGTACTTTCAAAACTTTGAGCTCAATTTCCCAACACCTCAATTTCGTAATTCGCCCTTTCTATTCCAAGCTCCTGATATACAATACAATCGGACAAATTTCCTTTAGACAGCAAAATTATTTTGTATGTTTACTATTCCATATAATTACACAAAACGAACATTTTATCGACAGGAAATGAACGATATGTGGTTCCCAAACTGTAACTGCCCGAAAACTTCGACACCTGCGTCGCCTGCATTTCAAAACGCTGACTGCTTAACCGAGCAGTATTCTTGCATTGACGTTTTATCCAAAACAGCTCAGATCAAATTGTTAGTGTAATTGTGTGGTCTTAACCTGCTCTGCTCTATATGGATCTTGAAAAAACGCGCCTAATAAGACATGTTGTTGAATCATGGGTATCATCATCATCATTGTGGCGCAACAGCCCGACGTCGGGCCTTGGCCGCCTGGATCGTTGTCCTCCAATTATCTCGGTCACGTGATAGCGTCCTTCAATTTTGGAAGCCCAAGAGCTGCGCGGCGTCCACACCTACTGAGCTCTCCCAACGAGATCTCGGTCGTCCTCGTAGTCTCGCTCCATCGACTCGTTCTGCATTCATTACTCTTTTTGGCATGCGATCATCGTCCATTCTTTGTATTTTACATTCCCTGCCCATTGAAGTTGTTGTAGTTTGACGATTTTCGAAACTCACAGCTCATCGTACAGTTCATACAACTCATGATTGTACCAGATGCGCCATCCATCTCGATCGCAAACAGCCCCGAAAATTCGTCGTAGGACCTTACGTTCAAATGTGTCTAGCATATTTCCGGAGGCTTGAGTTAGGATCCATGCTTCGCAGCCATAGCATAGCACTGGTCGTATAATGGTTTTGTACACGTGGAGCTTCCTGTTTCTGTGCATATGCTTCGATTTCATTATGGGAAGAACCAAGAAAAAAGTCTTATTAGCTAACTGTATTCGTCGCTTGATTTCGTCAGTTTCGTTTCGAATCATGGGTATAGTCATATGGATAAGTGTAACGGACGGTTTGGTGGGCATCCTGAGATGCCCGTTGAAACGGAACTTAATGTTGTACGATGACCGTGAAGGTCGGGCAGTGCCATCGTGCGAAGAAAAAAAAAACCCTCAACGAGCTAAGCACAGCCTATGCTTGCTGTAGTTCAGTTCGGAAGACGTGGGCGGGGTTTTCGCCACTCAATCATAGTCCTGAGGACTATACAAACAGGGGAGGTAAAAATGGGGAATAATAATAAAAAAAAATGAGGCGATAAGGATGAGATGGTTCGCTTGCGGCTAGGATGCCCTCGCTCTCGCATTGGGGTCCATTTGTAATGCGACCCTCGGCCTCTGGTTTCGTACCACCGACAGATCATTACTCATCAGGTGCTGCCATCGATCTGTCGGTGCAAGTAGGACTACCAGGATACGATCCATTAAAGGTGGTTCATTACAAGTTCCACACGAAATAAAATAGGTACGGATGGTCATGAACACCGAATTGAAAAGCAGCATTCCGTTTTTTTTTTAACCAAACTGCACTTTTCTGCTTATTACGCTATTATCACCAGCTAAGTGAACTTCTTTTGGGTATATCGGCATGAAATTTGGCTAATAGGCAAGTATTGTTAATAGGTGTTACATTTCCTAATAAATCAACCATAACCATAAATCATGTCCATTTTTTAATTGTATTAAGTTTTATCGTTCGGATTTACCCCCTTTTTGAACTAAACTGACATTTCGAGTTGTATTTGGCAATAAAAATACAGTATATGAATATAAAAAAAAACAGTATGATACCCTTCACCTTCGTTGTGACTTATGGTGCATTTGCCACTTGGAAATAAGTAGTAACACTTGTTCCGATTTCACTGTTCCTATGAGAGGTGTATGAAATAGTGGGCCGATTTCAACGAAATTTTGGAGCGTGGTTTGATAGTTAATATGATTGAATAATATGAAATTTGATAAAGATACCTTCAGGAATAAAACTGTTTTTCTAACAAAAACTTGCTTTTGGTACGGTCGTTCCTATGACAGCTATATGATAGAATAGTCCGATTTCAACCAAATTTGGGAATATGATTTGTCTAGTATCTTTAGTGTGAAATCTGAAAAAGATGTCTATAGAATTAAAAAAAAAAATATCACAAAGACGAATTTTTGGACCGGTCGTTCCTACGGCAGCTATATGACATAGTGGTCCGATTCCATTGGTTACGACATATAGGTATATACAGCTTGAAATAGAAAGAAGGCTTTGTACAAAATTTCCGCTCGATAGCTTTAAAACTGTGGGACTAGTTTGCATAGAACCAGACGGACAGACGGACAAAGCTTAATGGACTTATCTCATCATACTGACCAAGAATATACATAAATGTAAATATGTATTGTAGTTTATATGGTCGGAGATGCTTCCTTCTGTGCGTTGCAAACTTCATGACAAAGTTAATATACCCTATCACATCCGAGAAGGGTATAATGATTTTTTGTTCGTATGGAATAAATTTATCATATGTAATGAAGTGCGAATATAAAAGCAGACTCATCAAGAAAAGATGTAAAAATACATACAATATTGGTGAAAACTATTGAAATTTGTCTTTTTGACGTTCCAACTTTTCAGATGGTGGCCATGAAATGATTTGCTCCGTCGAAAGGATCGATGTCTAGGGAGCAGGGATTCGGAGCGATGCGATTTTTCCGCTCCGCTCCCGCTCCACAATACAGGGAACCGCTCCAGGTAAATAGTTTCGCTCCGCTCCGCTCCCCGCTCCCCGCTCCGCTCCGGACAAATGAAAATTGACACTTTGTTTTGTAATTCATTTATTATAATTCAGTTAATTAGTATATAGAAGTAATTTGATATAACAAAAGAAATATAAACACGGCGACGACCCTTTGTTGTTTTTGGTCATGTGCGCAGATAAGAAAAAATCAGAAAAGGTCTACAAGATAAACAATCGCTG
The DNA here is from genome assembly GCA_964017055.1 of Chloromyia formosa. NCBI lineage: Eukaryota > Metazoa > Arthropoda > Insecta > Diptera > Stratiomyidae > Chloromyia > Chloromyia formosa. Next base: position 57,515,347 of record OZ024818.1, read on the forward strand.
CATCACGTATCAAGTCGCCACGTGATCATGATGCACCCAATTCCCAAAAGTATCGTAAATACACTACTTATCCATTGCCTCTTCTCCGATTCGTGATTTCTCCGGGAAACGACACGATTCCCTTGCCGCCATGAATATATTTCACACAAATATACGCCACTTAATAAGGGATATTTTCACTTTCAAACACAATTTTCAAATAAAATTACGAGCGAGGACAGACTTTCCGGTCACTATACGCACTTCGAGGCCAACAAACAGTTATTTACAAATGGAGTGACAGAACTTGTCAAGAGCGAACTGTCAAAACTCTAGGAATCGTTGAAGGGGTAATCGGATCGGAAAAAATTCGTGATACTTTTGCCCTTCACAAAAATTCTGGTAACGGTGTCTGAAATCGTACCGTTTTCGAAAAGTATGTATGTATCTATAAAACCGTGTCGATGCGTTTCCGACACGGTCCAAAATAGGAACGCAGCCAATGGCACATAAGAAATTTCAAAAAGATATGCTATGCTATTGCGTCTTTTGGATTTCATAGTTCAAATTTTGGAAAATGTTTGTTTTGGTGGTCATGCAGCATTCTCGCGTGTCGTGCGTTGACAAACAAACAAATGCATTATGCGAGAGACGCATTAACTTCCACTGTAGCAGCTACAGTGGAAGTTAATTTACATTCTGGATCACTTCGAATCAATTTTCAGAGATTTAGTCCCCTCGTATAAAATTTTGCACCCAATCTTCAATTTAATCTCCGATTTACTATATGTTACTTTATAAGACGAACGAACGAAGTGTGATGAAAATCACGCTATTGGGAAACGGTCCTGTACTACCCATCAGTTTTCAATTTCTTCTAATGTAATGCACATTAAATTTCTTTATTTAATGTCGTACAAACAAAATTTAGAGTGCTTAAATTCTAGGGCTCTGCCATACAAACGAAAATGAAAAAAAAGATCGGAGCGGAGCGATTTCACCAAAAAAAATCGCTCCGCTTCTCTTTGTTAAAACCGCTCCACGCTCGCTCCTTCGCTCCGGCTTTTCATGCCCGCTCCACTCCGCTCCGAATCCCTGCTGGGGAGTACCGCGGGTGGGGCAAGATTTCCCATTTCAGGGTTTCCAAGTATGTCTTGCCAGTATGTCTTGACCACTTTTGCGACGTGTGGCCGAGCATTGTCATACTGGAGGATGACTTTGTCGTGTCTCTCTTGGTACTGTGGTCGTTTTTCCTTTAATGCTCGATTAAAACGCATCAATTGCGTTCGGTACCGATCTCCTGTGATAGTTTCATTTGGTTTCAGTAGCTCGTAGTATATCACACCGAGCTGGTCCCACCAAATGCAAAGCATAACCTTGGCGCCGTTAATATTCGGTTTTGCCGTCGACGTTGAGGCATGTCCGGGCATTCACCATAACTTTCTGCGGTTTGGATTATATATATATACATTGCTATACCTCCGGAGCCTCCTTTAAGGTGTTACATATTTTCGTCGTGACAAAAACAATATACCCTATACTATAAGTCTAGGGTATAAAAAGTCGTTGATTTTGCAAACGTTAAATTACTTTGGTAGTCAAATTGTTATAACACTGGTTGCTTTAATTAAGGTAGTTTCGATTTTTGATATATTGTTTGAGTTGGTACATTGTTCAAAAATTCGAGTTTTCTATTTCCCCCCACCACCACGGACCCCGCCACCATGTTGAAAATGTGCCTAATTGTTTGGCTTGTCCTGTTTCTTTTTAGTATCTCCTAAATTGGTCTTACAAGAAACCTTGTAGAACTTTAATGAACTAGAGTAATTTATCTACAATTTGACGTTAAAATAGAACTTCCAGCTGTTACTTACCGATAGAGCTTTTAAGCCGTAAATCGATGAGCAGTCGTTTTTGAACTTTTGCTCATAACTACTCTAAAAATGGGCCAAATTTAAAAATATTGGCCACGTTAGGCTTACAATCAATTTATCCCTAACTTTTACAAATAAAGAGCTCTTTACACTTCACCGTGAACGTGAACATGAAAATAAAAATTTTCCACGATCAAAAGCTCCGTGAAAAGATTTGACAGTTATCGCATGGTGAGAATTATTTTTCCTGTTCACAATCGTATTTACAGCTCACCGGGAAATGTATTTGAAATATGCAAAACGTCGTTTATTTAAGAAGAAAATAAAAATGTCGGTTGTAGAAAGTAATTAATGAAGGATATTGGTTAGAGTTTAGAAGCTGCGGGAGCACTCGCGGTTTAAAATTTACATTGAATTGAAATGGAACAAATCGCCCACTCAGGGATTGTTGATTCACAACCCTTAGTATCGCACAAAGTGTGCATGGACAATTTCGGTTTGGAACGAGCTGCGCTAGCTCCACCCCCAGGAAATTGCGACGCTCGGTATATAGCCCTAGGTCACTCGTTTCACTCCTTCTATATGCAGCAGGATCCATTTCGTCCTTGCATATCTGCATCAAACATTTTTTTTGTCTATGTTCAATTTCGGTCTCAAATTGAAATAAGGTATGCAAAGCAAAGCGAAAATAACTAACTATGTGCAATACATACTCACTTTCGTTTTTAAACGAAAGTGAACATTGAATGCGAATCGAAAGTGGGCATACATGGTCACTTTCGGACTTAGCCGAAATTGTCCATTAATGGCTATTTTCATGGTGCCTTTCGGTGCCCCGACGTGAGCATGAGCAGACTGATAGCTCATGGCCGGACTCTCGGCGGCCAGATATCACGAAAATCGTAATTTGGCCACTCACAACGATCTTAAGTCCATCGTAGGATCAGGCTGTTGATGTGTGGTCAATTGAGATTTACAAACGTGACTATATCTTGATATAACCACATAAGTGATTGGGACGCTTTAGTTTTACATCTTGATCCGATAAAATTACATTTATCATTCCATCCTACTTTCTTAAATCGGAAGTTACAACGACTCCTTTTTGTCCCTTAATTGTTTTTCTTGACCTCATAACTCTTTTCCGTGTTCGATTATACCATTACGTTGTATACGTGCAGTAAATGAGCATGTTTTTATAAGTAGTACCATTCAACATATTTAATAACAGTCTTCTGATTTTCACTCCTCCTCCTTCGTGTAAATACCAACATCCGGTCTCCTTTTCATTCCTTCAGTTCAAATGTACCTTTAAAGCGATTCTCCCACCCCGTCAAACTTTCGGATTTATAATACATATATTTATAATTAAAACACAATCATATTCGTATCAAATGATTCATTCGATTATATTATTTCATAAATAAACAAAAAAAAAATAGTTTTTTTTTCACGATAAACAACTTTTCAGAATGCAATTGCAATTCGAACGTGAACAGCATCGTGGAAAAATATCGTGGTGAATTTCACGTCTCGGTCGTTTACTTTCACGTTCGCGCGTCTACACTTCTCTGTGAAACGTGGTGAAATTGATTCCACGATGAATTTTTCTGTTCACGATTAAATATACGGGGAATTTAAAAAAAGTATATGAAATATCAATATTAAATTGTGCAAATATATTCAAAATGTACATAGTTTATGGAATCCTTCATTTATTTCAATATAATCCCCGGACGTAAAATGTCATTTTCATAGATATTTTTCATGAAAACATTTTTCCATTTTCACGTTCACGGTGAAGTGTACAACGCCCTTAAGCTTTTCCATTTAGAGCATCGGCTGCAAAGATCTTTAAGCTGAAAAAGTGATAAAGTGCGATTTTTCTCCGAAGCCTCGAAAATTATCGTTTTTTGACTCACGATTTTGACTACGTTAATAAACCGAATTTTAACTTTGAGGAGTGCATTGGACGCAGACGGTCTTTAATTTACTCATCCTAGTTATTCGATCGGATGAACCGTTTAGGAGTAATAAGGATAATATTAACAGAAAGGGCTCAAATTTTTCGGACTTTCACCCATGAAAAGTTAAGCTTACCTTCTACGACCGTGCAAACTCAGTTTTCATGTATTCAATGTATTCAGTATTTATAGAAGGGATTAAAATTATTTCTAGATCTTTCCCTAATTATTATTAAAAAGCCCCCAAATTGGCTTAATTTTACTGGCCTATAAAGGCAGATTGTGTCTGTACTAAGGATTTAAGTTTTCTCTTCAAGTTTGAGTTGACGTTTGAATGCTAAATAAACCAAAACACACTCCATTTTCCTCTTCGCTACTCTACTGTGTTCTATATCGTTTTTTCGAACCAGTTGTTCTGCTCTGATCTGGACTGTTGAATAAAACACAGCAATTGCTGTCTTCATCTGAATATGCATATCTGTATAAATATACGAATATGTTTATGCATATTCCTTAATTCATAATATTAAAGGCAAACTTTTATTCATGCTGCATCGAAATGAAAATGCGGATGAAAAAGGTACAACATACACTTATTTCTTCAAATTCGAACAGTTGCGATACTTCCTCTAAAAGACATCGCCGTGAAACTTTCTTTATACTGCAGCAATAACACTTGAAGGAAGTTACTTTTATCATTATTCATGATTTTGTAGATTTTGTCCTTCTGCGGAAAGCGCTCTGGAAAATATTGGGTGTACTGCAACTAGTACATTTACCCTATTTTCATCTAAAGATAATATGTACATACATAATATGCACAAGTACAATTCAACTTTGTACACTTTAAGTGAATAATTCTCAACGTCCTGGGCTGGGTCTTATCAGTTTTTCTTTTTAGGAAATTATGGTTATTTCTGCTCAATATGACAACAGGGGTTAAGCTTGCTGTGTTAGATGTTGCTAACATTCGCAGGAAATACTTAAGCGCGATATGAATACTGGCGGTGAAATATTTAAATTTGTTGAGTGTTCAAACAAGAGTAATTCGGTCCTCACAATAGCAACATTTCATACAATTTTAAACTGAAAATTCCTTCTACATTTTAGCCGCGTTTTTTTTTAATAAATGTTTCCGTGTTACCGGTGTTGCCAAATTTTTATTATGAAAACGGCTAACTTTATCCAGAAAAGAAAATTTTTCTCAAAACGGCTAAAAAGGCGCCCTTAAAAATAGTCTATACGGAATTGATAAAGTAAATAAAGAATCATATATCCAAGTTTGACAATCAAGTCAATCTTTGAGTATCGAATAAAAAATTAATTAAATTGAAGTTGGATTTAGAAAGCCGGGAACGCGGAAGAAAATAAAATGCACAGTTGATCTTAGAACGTGTAAAATTGGGATATCCAAACGTGTATAAATTATTTATAACCTTAAAATAAATTCTAATTTAATTTTTAGTGAACTAACTACACATTAATACAATACATCAAACCAATTTCAGAATTATGTTTCTTTTCTATGTATACAGAAAAAAATCATAAAATAATTTTGCATATACGCAATGAGTTAAGATAAGATCTTTATTATCAATTCGATAGAAAGCCATTTATGATACTTGACATAGTAGTTCCTGATACATTATGTAAATTGTTTCTTATTGATATAATGCTATTTAATACATTTATTTGCATCCAATTTCTATTTTTTTTATCGGATTCATCTGACTAAAGGCTCTTTCAGCCGCAGCATTTTATAATGGTAAAGTAGTACTTGTTTGGTAATTAGTCACTAGCTATATATCTGTTGAGCAAAAACATTTCCCGGAGTATCCAGCAGAAATTCCTTTATTATAGCGGCATCTTCAGGGTCAAACGAAAATCTATAAATTTTCATTTTTCGGCGGTCCATACAATCTTTGACCATAGATAAACAGAGTACATAGATGTCTATTCTACAGGAAAAATCGGGGCCACTTATTTGACACGCTGTCGCCTAATGTGCGCCTGATGTCACCAATGCGAAAGGAAGGACACACGGATAACCGCATAAGAGATGGCTCTCTAGCAACGCATTCTAAGAGACTTGAAATGTTCTTGCTTTGAGACGTGCATTCATTCCACCACAGAAGGTGTATCGTACCTATATCGCAGGAGTTTTGTCCCTTATGGGTAGTGAATTTGCATTTCCAAGGCGTGTTTTTTTGGGAATTTATCGCGTGTAGGGTAAAATAACACACGCGTTACACCAACAATATTAACCGGGATAAATTATTTGGGTGGCTGCCCTACACGCTATGAGCCCTCAATAAATTCCACATGCATAACACAACAGATGGCTCTGGTGTCGTGTAGAACGTAATATGTCGATGTTGGGAACGCTTGTGTTTCTGTCACTCAGCCAAATTCATTACTAAACTAATATTACGTCTTGCTCTGATAGGCCCATGCCTATTATTAAATAATAGATTTTCAATAGGATTACTAAAAATATCAATGGAACAAAAAAAAAGGAAAAAAAAAGATAAGAATTTGCTGGGGATCGAACCCGCGACCCATTTGGATAGAGTTGCACTTGTAGCTGTCAATGATAAATAGCTCGTTTGAATGATGTTTGTTAAGTTAGAGCGGTACGCCAAGTTTATAAATGTCCGCTGTCGCGATAAACGATCCGACAATCAAACTGATATTTCATTCGAATTTTTTAATTTATTTCCACCACATGTGAGGTGCACCACTTGACTTTAGTGTAGACAACTTCACGATTCGGAATTTAACCTGGATGCTGCCCTAGAGCGTTTTTTTGCGCAACCAGGGCAGCGACCCTACATTGTTACGCAAAAAAACACGCCTTTTATTTTAGGCAGCATCCAGGTTAAATTCCGAATCGTGAAGTTGTCTACACTAAAGTCAAGTGGTGCACCGCACATGTGGTGGAAATAAATTAAAAAATTCGAATGAAATATCAGTTTGATTGTCGGATCGTTTATTTATCGCGACAGCGGACATTTATAAACTTGGCGTACCGCTCTAACTTAACAAACATCATTCAAACGAGCTATTTATCATTGACAGCTACAAGTGCAACTCTATCCAAATGGGTCGCGGGTTCGATCCCCAGCAAATTCTTATCTTTTTTTTCCTTTTTTTTTTGTTCCATTGATATTTTTAGTAATCCTATTGAAAATCTATTAATTAATAATAGGCATGGGCCCATCAGAGCAAGACGTAATATTAGTTTAGTAATGAATTTGGCTGAGTGACAGGAACACAAGCGTTGCCAACATCGACATATTACGTTCTACACGACACCAGAGCCATCTGTTGTGTCATGCATGTGGAATTTATTGAGGGCTCATAGCGTTTAGGGCAGCCACCCAAATAATTTATCCCGGTTAATGTTGTTGGTGTAAGGCGTGTGTTATTTTACCCTACACGCGATAAATTCCCAAAAAAACACGCCTTTTGTTCTTAGGAAGGTATCAATAGGCGCGTTCTTTTGCGTACTATCACGTATAGGGCAGGGCAACGAACACGTCTTACGAAACAACAAGTTGCTTGTTATTCGTTTAATGCGTGTTTGTTACCATGCACTACACCACATATGTAGATACGCAAAAGAGTGCGCCTAATATTAGGTAGATACTCTGAATATGAGCAGAAGCACAAGTTTTCTGCAATTAAAATTTTGCAATCACTTCCCTATCAACTTAGTGCATATTTTATGCATATCTGCTTATACTTAATGTTTGTGTTTATATACTTAGCATAGGGAAATTTTGGGTTCAGTAGAAGAAGAAATTGTCAAAATTCAATATTTTGTGTTGTTTCTTCGCTGCGTATCTTTTGCAATTAGCAGAGTGACATGACATTACATTCTTCATGACTTTTCAATTTTACCAGTTTTTGTTGCTGTGTGTATTAGAATCAACGAAAGAGGTAGCTTAAGTAACGTTCCTTCTTATACATGTATTATTATCTGATTTTTTTTTAATTAATTACTTTACCTGTCATGGCCTTTTGAAATAATGAAACATAGTGGAATTAGTCTTCAACTTTGATTTCTTTCATTGTGTTAAAATGCTTTCATTCTGTGTAGAAAATTTGTACATCTATTTAAATATAAACCCTTAAATTTCATAATTGCAAAATAATTATTCACTATCCATACATGGATAATTTAAAAAAAAAAGGCTGGATAGTGAATAATTATTTTCCAATTATATAGCCTTTCAAAACAATCCACATACGTGTATATATCGATCGGGAATCCACGCAAACAGTAATTGCAGGAATTTAATGCGTTTGTGAATAGGACATAAAATTGACACTCCTCGGTGTACCGATCTTAGGCCGGCCGCATCTTGGACGTAGGCAGGGCAGCGCAGCGCAGCGCGCACATGGCATTGTTGTTGTAACAATTGTCAAAATCTGATTTTACAACAACAATGCCATGTGCGCACTGCGCTGCCCTGCCTACGTCCAAGATGCGGTCGGCCTAAGATCGGTACACCGCAGGAGAGATGCAATCCGCAGCAAACACGAGATTCAGACAAGATACAAATTGTCGACTCAAAGAGTTTAACTACGTACGTGCTCTTCAATTGCAACTATAGTGGCGCTCACGCTTCATTCGCTCTCACACATATTATATATGTACATGTCCGCTTGGTTAACTTGAAATTTTCGTTGATACGAGTATCATTTCATAGACTCGGTATTTTGTTCCAGAATAGACAGCTATGTAGTCTGTTTATCTATGCTTTGACACTGACAATAGCAAAGACACACGGATATCTCATTTGGGAAAGTTTTTAAATTCGAAATTATAGAACCTGAAGATACCGGTTGTCGAAACGTCGGTACAAGATGAAGGAATTTCTGCTGGATACTCGAAAAAATATTTTTACATCAGAAACGAGTAGTTCTTCAAACATATTTTCGTTACATCGGCTTATCATTGCATCGTTGATAACGAAACACATCTAACTGATAATAAATCCAGTAATTTGAGTGATAAAGATTTAGTCAAGGAGATGCCAGAGGGGAGGACTCTAAAGATGTTGGCATTGTTTGCTGGATTGCGTCTATGTTAATTTTAATTTCTAATTTCTTAAGAAATTGCACAAATCAATGCGGCTTTGTGGAGGGTCGGTCCACAGTCGATGCTATTCAGTGCATACGTGTTACGATGGAAAAGCATCGTGATGCACGTACGGACTTGCACTTTGTGTTCATCGATTTTGAAAAAGCCTTCGACAGAGTTCCTCGTGATCTGATATGGGTGGCCTTAAGAGCACTTAATGTCCCCGAGGCATATGTCAAGATGATACAAGACATGTATGATGGGGCAACTACTAAAGTTAGATGCACAGCTGGTGAGTCTGAAGAATTTCCGGTTAAAGTCGGAGTTCACCAAGGCAGTGTATTGAGTCCTTTGCTCTTCAACATCATCATGTTCTATTTATGAACACTCATCTCTGACGGCCTGGAAATATCCCTTCTCTTCGCCGATGACATTGTCCTGGATAGCAAAGACATTGTTGCTTTGCAGGCTGCATTGAATAAGTGGTTTCAGATACTGGAGGATCATGGACTGAGGATTAGCATACCAAAGACTGAGTATCTTTGCTGTCCTTTCTCAGATCCAGAGAGACCGATACCAGATATCTACATTAAAGGAGAGCAGTTGAAGTCCTGTACAAGGTTCAAATACCTGGGATCGATGGTCAACAAAGAAACTACCTGCGATGACGACATTAAACATCGCATCAGTGTCAGTTGGATGTAGTGGCGAGAAAACTCTGGAGTTTTATCTTGAAATCTGAGTTGAGGTTTAAAGGCTAACTAAACCAAGACACACCCCGCCTTCGTCACTCTAATATGTTCTGCATGGCTTTCTTATACCCTTGACTTTTAGTATAGGGTATATTGTTTTTGTCACGACGGAAATATGTAACACCTTAAAGGAGGCTCCGGAGGTATAGCAATGTATATACATATATAAATGATCATGTCTGTCTGTCTGTCTGTCCGTTCGCACGATAACTTTCGATAGAATGAAGCTAAAGCCTTGAAATTTTGGTCAGATGTTGGAAGTATGATCTAGTTGGTTGGTATTGAAAATGGGTATGATCAGGCCAAGAGAACGCCTACCTCCCCTACATATGTAAAATGATTAAATGTATCTATAACTCTAAAAGCTCTAGCTTTGGTAGATTGCTTGTGAGGGTAATCTTATACTCTCCTGCAAAAATAAAATCGATCAGTTGAAAACTAACGGTAATTTTCTTACAAAGAGCCCCGTACTACCCTACTTTTCAGGTTTTTTGTCTATAACTCTTGAACCAATTAACGTAGACATCTGATTTTTGGCATGTGACCCTGAAGTGAGAAGCTGCTTGGGTTCTAGTAAGTTGGGCATAAGCAGATCAAAGGAACGCCTACCTCCCTTACAAAATTAAAAAAATTATATTATTTTAATTACGATAACTTTCGATAGCATAACACTAGCCAGTTGAGAATTTGGCAGAACGTTTATAGTAAAATCTAGTTAGTTGGCATTGAAAATGGGCAAGATCCTACCCAAGGAACCTCCACCTCCCCTACAAATGAATCTTCAAATAAGCGATAACTTTTGATAGAATGAAGCCAGCGACTTGAAATTTTGGTCAAATATTTGAACTGAAATTGAGTTAGTTGGCATTAAAGATGGATTAGATTCGGCCTAAGGAACCCCTACCTCCCCTAGAAATGAAACTTAAAATAACCGATAACTTACGACAAAATAACGCTAGCGACTTAAAATTTTGGTCAAATGTTTGTAATAGGATCCAGTTGGCTAATATTGAAAATACGTAAAATCTGACCAATGAAACCCCTGCTTCCCCCACAAATGAAACTTCAAATAAACGATAACTTTCGATAGAATGAAGCTAGAGACCAGCAATTTTTTTAAATGTTTGTAGGGTGATCTTATTGGTTGGTGGCAATGATGGGCAAGATTCGATCCCAGGAACCTCTACCTCCCCTACAAGTGAGACTTCAAATAAGCAATAACTTTCGATAGAATGAAACTAGCAACTTGAAAAATTCGACAAATATTTGTAGAATGGGTTAGTTAGTTGATTTTTAGAATAGCCAAGATCCTCCTGAATGTGTGCCAACCTCCCCTATCAACTGGCCATATAGGAAATTCACTTTTAAAGCATATGGTCGTTGCCAATTGGTACTTTTGGTATCACCACTAGGTCTGTACAAGTCTAGGGTATATACGCTTCGGACGGCTGGTTTTTTGCTCCTTTGGTCAGCTATGCTCTGGAACAGAAAAGCCGCTATTGTCAAATAATATTGAATGAAATAGACTACTCAAGAGTTACAATTTTTCTTTTCCTACAAAGCAGGCAAAGTGTTGACTGGTCCACGTTTTATTTGCACTCAATATTTATCCTCGCATGGGAAAAATGTTCGTAGAAAAATGAATTCTTTAAAATATGAAGGTGATACAATAATTTTTGGTGCGGAGATTACACTCTTGGAGACATTAAATTATATTATAATAAACTAAAATATAATATTATAGTATAAATATTCTACTAAATTTTACATTTTTATTTGTTCTTTCAGGTATGTTTACAAACCCTGTGCACGCGATAATGGGTAAGACTATTACAGTGAAATCTCCCTTAACGGACATCTTTCAAGGTGTGGAAGCGGACATAAGCGTGCAATTGTTTTAGATTTGCTTTAGTTGGCAATACATACAAAAAATAAAAGTCACTCCTATTGGTGGACACCTCAAAATAGCGGACAAAAGCTTTGGTCCTACTAATGGTGGATTTCACTGTATTTTCATATTAAGCGCTTAACTCCTTTCTGGGTTAATTTCAAATTTTTTACGAGTATTTGCAATATATAAACCAAAATTAGAAGACACCATGAACTGTCTTTCGACTTAATCTCGCAGCTATCGTCGTCTTTGGTTTGTGCAGCAAAGACGAAATTCTGTCAATTTCACAAATAATCGGCTTTTGTTATGTCAACAAACTGTGTTACTTGTTGTACCTATATAGTATGTGAAAAAAAATTAGGAACATTCCTACTTGATCGGGCGAAGCATAGTGGTTCGTGTCTTTGACCAATAGTTTTAATTTGAGTGGAGTTCTCACTCCCTTTGCGTGGGCGGCTTAAGGGGCTGCAACTCTCAGTATACCGCCCCATAACGCTCACTGAGGCTACTCTATATCCCACAGCGATAAACCCACTATTAGTCAAGGCGGGAACCACGATGCGTCACCCGGTGAAATAGAATATACCAAAATTATTTAAGAAATGTGTTGCAAAACAAATGGATGAGTAGTAAGACGTACTCGAATATCAGCACACATTTCTTACCAAATTACTTGTTTCAACATAACAATTAACACAGTTTATTGATAAGACAAGAGCCAAAATTTTTCCAAAGTAACATAGTTGCGTCTTTTCAACATTTTTAATGAGTTTTTGACGCGAACGCAATTAATATTTGGGCAGCCTACGGTTTATTTAATTAATAGAACAATTATTTTTATTTAATAAGTAAAAAACGGCAGCTTCGAAAATAATTGGTAATGCCGATCGCAATGTGATCATCGCTGAGTACTATTTGTATGTTTTAGATTTGGGGCTGTACTCCTCCGAGTAACTGCGGCTAGAGTAGCATGCGATTATCGCATAGGAGTTAATGTGTCGGACTATGAACCCACTCAGCTGTTAAATGAGTACCCATTTGGGGTTAGTAATTCGGTTGAGCATGTTATTGATCACACACCTATGCAAAAAATACACCGCCACGATCTAGTAAATGAGATGATGCTAACTCATCTCGAGGCCTTGGTTCAAATTGGACTGTTGCGGTAGTTATTTGTTTTTTATTTTATTCAATTTTGGAACTACCAACTATAACTTAAACACATTCACACGTCGATTTAGTGTTGCTCACTAGCAACTAAAACATTTTAAGACTTCTTATGAATTTGAACACCGTCGCACCTGTCATTTTTTTTACGTTTGGTGACAAGATTGAGTTCGATAACGAAAAATTAATTTCTTTGGTGAAAAAAAAAATCAATTTTGTACCGGATGGTCCATCCGGATTACATACGAACAAAATTGAAAGACGAAATATGGAAAACTATAATAGATGGAATCAGCTGTTCGCTGCGTTGACAGACACGCAATAACGAATGGGTTATGTTGGCTGCAATATGCGGTGACGGAACCACTCGTGGGCATGGGGCCGTTCTGAGTTGGCCGTGGGTTGGGAGCAATATGCGTTAGGTCTGTTGTGCCAATACAGAGGAGGAGAAAGAATAGCTTTTCGACTGATAATTACATATTTTTCTCAATCACCAAACCATAACAACGAAATGTAATTTATTTTACAATCAACGCCTCTCTCACTAGTGGGCAGCTCTCGCCATTCTCTTTTTAGGGTTTTCTTTTGTGTCAAGTTGTATCCAGTAAAAGTATGTATAGTATGTAGCATGCAAATTCCATCCGAATCGCAGAAAAAATTGTCAGCGTGACAGCCTACAGCGATAAAGCATAAAAACAAACACACTGACATACTATGTAAAATTATCATAAAAACCGGATGCCGGAATTTTGTCCTGACTGAAAAAATGCAATTGTCGAAATGTAGATAACACTCGTTTTTGGTTGTACTCGTCAAACCCGAGTATCTATCACTCTCATCAGTTCAGTAGCCAAATAAAATAGTGAACCGGCTTGTAAGAAAATCACTCAGTCAATTGTAGAGTGTGCGTGCATAGCTTCGCGAAGTGTTTCGGGCCATGGAACATTGAACCTCAATGTGAATTAAAAGTCGAAAAGTGTGCTTGTTTTGTTTTTTGACAATAAACATTAGAAGTGAATAATATTAACTAATAGTATTTTAGTGGTTTACGAAAGTCATATTTTCTTCCCCCATCCCCACACCTGTGTGAAATAAATACATGTACGTACATACATACATATATCATATAGTAGTACCGAATTCCTTCAAAATAATCAGAGAGCCCTTTCCCCGCGCACTACATAGCTTCATATACTAACCAAACTAGGCGGTCCCTATATGGGGAGGCGGAAATAATTTTCCTGTCGATGAAAGTCAAATCATCGTGTCCTCCCCCGAACAACACAACATATAAAAGGTGTCACTCATTAAAGTACCAGGAAATTTACATAATTTGCTGCTTTAACTAAAAACAAGCTTGCCGAAGGCTAGCCGAAGGTGTGATACCCTTCATGCTTCGCGTGAAGGTTATCATACCTCCGTTACGACTTATGGTGCATTTGCCACTTTGAAATTAGCAGTAAAAGTTGTTCCGATTTCACTGTTCCTATGAGAGGTATATGAAATACTGGACGGATTTCAACCAAATTTAGAAACATGGTTTCGCTGTTAATATAATTAAATAATGTGAAATTTGGTAAAGATATCTTCAGAAATAAAAAAGTTTTTTTTTCTTAACAAAAACTTGCTTTTGGAACGGTCGTTCCTTTGACAGCTATATGATAGAGTATTTCGATTTCAACCAAATTCGGAAATATGATTTAGCTAAAAATAATATTGATTGATGTGAAATTTGAAAAAGATATCTTGAGAAATAAAAAAGTTTTTCTCACAAAGACGAATTTTTGGACCGGTCGTTCCTATGGCAGCTATATGACATAGTGGTTCGATTCCATTGGTTCCGACATATTTTCAGCGTGCAAGAAGTCTTTGTACAAAATTTCAGCTTGATAGCTTTAAAACTGAGGGACTAGTTTGCATAGAACCAGACAGACAGACGGACAGACAAACAGACGGACAAAGCTTAATCGACTCGTCTCATCATACTGACCAAGAATATATATATAGTTTATATGGTCGGTGATGCGTCCTTCTGTGCGTTGCAAACTTCATGACAAAGTTAATATACCCTATCACATCCGTGAAGGGTATAACAAATCGCAAAATGGCGTCATAATGCTTAAATCGTTCCTAATTAAATATCAGTTTATCCAATCAACGAAAAAAAATGCAATTTTGAAGTGGAAAGAATTCCTTGCAAATTTTCTTTACCATGTTATTTCCTACGATTCCTATTTATAGAGTAATCAATAAAAAATCAATAAATAATCTGAAATTTTTCCGCCAATGAACATTATTATAGGCAACAATACCAAGAAGCATCCTTTTTAATTTACGCCATGGAATCGTTCTATGGTACATAGACATTCTTTTTCTTAGGTTGAAATTTACGTAAAGGTTGTTCTGACTAAAAATTTACATGCAGTTACATTAACTGTTTATTCAAGATAACCCTGCTTAGTCTAAATATCGATCTAAAAAAAAGAATCTCTACGTACCATGGATCTGTATACACAAGGGATGTTGTTGGCACTGTTGCATATGGGATAATGTTCATTGCCGCGAATTATTTGAAATTATTTATTTATTTTTATTGCTTACTCAATAAATACGATAGTAATCGTAGAAATTAACATTGTACTGTGAATTCATAGGGAATTCTTTTCATTTTAAAATGGCATCTTTTTTTGTCGATTGGATGAACTGAACTGGAATTATGAATGTTTTAGGAATTATGATGCCATTTTGCGATTTGTTTTTAATTAAACTACATAATTTGCTGGTAACGTAATGAGTGACACTTTTTATATGGTGTTCGGAGGAGTTTTTCCGGCACGATGATATGAGTTTCATCGGCAGGAAAATTATTTCCAACTCAAAGTTAAATTTGACTATGCTATCAAAGTTCTGTATATCTGACTGATTCTTACGGCCTATTTCTGTTAACACCCCAAATTACACTTTAATCGTTTTATTTCCGCCGGTCATAATACAACCGATTTTTTCGTCAGTTTTTTCGTTACTCAGTCAGCATGAAAGCGCTTTGCCCCGACTAACATTTGATGAAGGAGGGAAAAAAGAGCAGTTAGTTGGCAAAAAACATAGAAAAGGATACTTAATGGTTGACATTTAACGAATAATGAGTTCAGATGGTTTCGCTAGAGAAAAAAGTGGTCCCTCATCCATGCCCTATGGTAATTATAGGGTAATTTTACTTGGCTATTAGCGCGATTGAATATGTTTGAATATATTGTAAGTGACGTGCAAAATCTTGAAAATTTAAAGGGGAACGAAAAATATATGCTCTGAATAATTATTTATCGCATCAGTTTAATTTTGCTTCGTAAATAGTTTATAAACCTAACGACTTACCTAAGAAATCTCTTGCACTTTTTAGCATTAATATGCGACTTAACACACTTTTCAACTTATGGCAACCATTAGTTCGAATCGCGAAACAATTATGTCGCGATCCGGGCAATATCTGTGCACCAAAAGAGCAAAAATTCTCCGAAGAATCATAAAAACCCTAACCTAATGAAGAGGTCAAATGTACTGATAAAAATGACAATTCAATTCTTATTTTTCAATCGATGCTATAAGGCTGTTCGTCTATAGGCGCAACGCGATTGCGATCCGCCTTAAAAAAGGGACAATCGACAGATGTTGAAGACACCTGAAGTGTCCATGGGAACGAAGTTTAATTTTGCGAAGTGACCGTGAAGGTGTGGCGACGCCATCTGGCGATAAGTTCTCAGCGGGATAGGCGACGGCACGATCTTGTTGTAGCTCTGACGGGAGACGTGGGCAAGCTTTTTGCCATCTCGCTGCGCCTAACAATTATCATTCATAAAAATAAATTTCGTACCTGGGTAAAAAACAGCACACACAAAAGGCGCGTTCTTTCGCGTGAAGGGTAGTTAACCCGAGTTTCTGTGCAAAAAAAAAGATGTAAAATATTTGACCCATACAGGGTAAAAGCATGTATTTGATTAATGACATAAAAGGAAAGCAAATTAAGCATTGGTTAATAACATAAACGAAAAGCAAATAAAGCAAAAAAAATGAAACCGGAATATAGAGGGCTACGCCCGCAATCCGAGGGTTTTGTAGCAAGCGCTTATTTTGGTATATAAATATCGGCTCCTTGCTCTTCTTGATATAACTCAGATGGATAGAAAAAACGTAATTAAAGTGTCTTACCCACTTACATTTTACATGCCAATTCATATTACGTGATTGTAACGAAACTTAGAACATATTATTGCTTAAGGTGTTGGTTATGGTTGGCCATCAGTACTTTTGACCTCGAACGTGTTTCAGGCGTGCAAGGGTGTACTAACTGTAACTATACAAATCAACTATTATTGACCTATTCTGAGAAGATATACAAATTCCACTATTTTCCATTTTATATATTTTTCGAAACCCACTTCCTGTAAGTTTTCATAATTCTAAGTATCGGTCTCAAAATGCTGGCAAGGGGGGGGGGTCAAATTACGAACTAATATTTTCTCATCCCCCACAGTTCCCCTTTCTATAAATTTCGAGAAAATGCGAAAAACTGGAATGTACTCATCATTACCTTTCTCACGACACCTCATTTGCTTATACCAGTCGATAAAAAAATTTGACCTTAATTTCGCCTCTATGTGGACCCCCCTTCCACCCGGTAAAGTTGGCCAATTAAGACACAGCGCCCCCAACAAATCTTTACCCTTTCAAAAATGATTAATTAAATAACTGCAATTCGCACTACGAAAAACAACATGAAAGTAGTACTCACACCTATGAGGCCGGTTGGTGTATTTTTTGTGTGGATTGTGTCAAAATGCCGAACTTTAAATGAATGTACTATTATTAAATATTATGTGATTATAACGAAACTTAGAGATATTATTGCCAATGATGTTGGTTATCATTGGCCATCAATATTTTTGACCTCGGGTGTGCCTAAGGCTTGCAGGGGTATGCTAGCTGAAACTATAGAAATGTACTATTATTAACCTTTTCTGATGAAATTTCAAAATTCTAGAAATCTAGGTTTTCTACACTAGTAAAATGGCGCTTTTCTGTAAATTTTCATATTTCTAAGTATAACGGTCTCGAAATGCAAGGGGGGGGGGACAAACTCGGATGACATATTTTCCCTTCTCCCTCTTTTCCCGTTTCTTCAAATTTAAAAAAAAAATTTCAAAAATGGAATGTACTCGACGGTACCTTTCTTATGATACCCCACTTGCCTGCACTAAACGAAAAAAAAATTTCGACCTTCATTTCCCCTCTATGGGGACCTCCCCTTAAAGTTGAGCTATTACGACGATTCGCTTTCTCCGGTGAATTATAGTAATTCTACACATTCCTACAAAATTTCATGTATGTAGCTTCAGCCGTTCGTGAGATATTCCATGGACAGACGGACAGACAGACATTTGACCGATTTCATAAGGGTTTTGTTTTACTACAAAACCCTAAAAACAAAGCCAGAAAAAGAAATGCGAAAATAGTAGTATTCAATTATTATCGCTATGCTTTTCAAACGGAACAATATTCAGGTAGTCGCGTAATATAATTTCCTCGTAAATCAAACGGAACCTCGTGTCGTGTCCGGTGCATTATTGACATTTTCTGCTGAAAACCGAAACTGTGCATGCATTCACTATTACCGCATGCACTATTACAGTGCCTTCACCAATATTGGCATGGCTGCCAACCTCGCAAATTTCGCTCACCCATGAATCAGGATAAACATTCAATGGCAGCATGATGTGCAGGCTTCAACGCACATAGCCGCTCATTTATGGGTTTGAAGTCAGTAATGTGCGGTTTGAGGCGATTGTTTACTATAAATGCTACTCCAAGCTTCTTGCGTCCCGATGGTTTGCAACTTGTAAAAATTGTGTGTGATTTCTCGTCATTGATCTCGCTGCCAAGCCAATTTGTTTCCTGGACTGCAGTAATGCTCAGTTTATACTTTTCGACCCGTTGAAGGAGGGCCTTTTCGGCCCCCGGTTTTTCAGGGAGCGTACATTCAAGTATCCAAAAGAATAATTCTTTAGTCGTTTGCGTGGTTGTCGTTGTTGATCCGTCCAATTCAAGACTTTTGTTCCAGGTTCCTTGACGTGGAGTGATTTTTACAAGGACGAGTTTAATAAACATGCTGCAGTTCACACAACTATGTTGCAGGTCCAACTACACAGATAAGGACTATGGAAAAGGTCTTTTGCCACAACCCCAATTCCACTGGCCAGTATCCCAGCTTTGAACTTTTTGTTAGGTTCCACAAAAGATAACTTGGATAAATGGTCCACTAAGAGAATCGTACCCACATTACCGGACTTAGACCTGGGGAAGGGACCTAACAAATCCATGTACAATCGCTGTAGCACCCGATCGAAGGTGAATTGGCCTTTCATAGGTGGACGAAGGCATTGGTTCGGAGCTTTGGTGGACTTGCAGATTTCACAGGATGACACATATATTCTTTCACCTGTTTGATCATCTTTGGCTGAAAGAGTAATCCACGAAGGCGTTTAAGTCTCTTGGTGATACCGCCATGAGCGCTCAAGGGATGGTCATGCGCTCTCATAAGCAACCCCAACCGTAGCTCCTCTGGAACCCAAAGTTTGCAGGATAATTGCTCCTGCAATTCATCTCCGGTCGCGTACTCCGTTCGTTTGTACACGAATCCGTCAGGTACTTTCAAGACTGGAAGTTGGTGTTGGTTTAAGGAAAAGTGGTCGACATTTCATTCTATTACATCTAGAGCAAGCATTGAACCTCACAAAGACGAATTTTTGGACCGGTCGTTCCTATGGCAGCTATATGACGTAGTTGTCCGATTCCGTTGGTTCCTACATATATACAGCGCGCAATAGAAAGAAGGCTTTATGCAAAATTTCATCTCGATAGCTGTAAAACTTAGGGACTTTAGGGACTAGTTTGCATAGAACCAGACGGACAGACGGACAAAGCTTAATCGACTCGTCTCATTATACTGACCAAGAATATATATAGTTTATATGGTCGGAGATGCTTCCTTATGTGCGTTGCAAACTTCACGGCAAAGTTAATATACCTTATCAAATCCGTGAAGGGTATAAGTGTCACCACAGACTGTAGAACTCGAACATGAACCTGGTACAAATGTCCTCTGACACACACACACTTCACATAGATGTGAAGAAAACCGGTCCACTTGTACTAGGTTCGTGTTCGAGCTCGACAGCCTGTGGTGACACAAAATATTTTATTTTTTTCTGATGCTGACTGATGAAAGAAAAAAACTTGTGAGTTGATCACAACACAATTCGCGGTAGAGTTGCGTCAATGGGCGAATAACAGCCAACGCGACTTTCGTAAAACTGATGCAAACACGTTGAGTTGCAGTTGCATTGCACCGGTGGACGGAGTCATAAATAATACAATTTAACTGTAAGGTCAATATTTAAGCTTCAAATTCTATAACTGTGGCTTTGACATGGCTTTTAGTTGCCTTCGAACACATTATGTCCTTTCGGTCCTTTGTATCCGTTAAGTACTTATATCCTATACGCCCCTTACCTCCGTCCAGAGAGTTGGTATCACCACTATGATCCAGAAATTACCGATATTTGCTAGGTTTGGTTTCTGTGGCATTCATACCCAAAGAAGGTGCTCTTATCCTAACCACAAGACTCCAAATGCCATCAGCAGTAGTCTAATGCATTTGCCTGAAGACCCCATAGTTTTTCGTCACGCCTGGAGTTCATCTATAGAGAAGTCAATGAATTGCGCTTTTGTTTTGTTAAGAATCGAATCCATTTTCAGGGGATGCCTGGAGCTTGTTTATATTCCCTATTTATGGAGTTAGGTCAGGGTTGTTTTCATTTTCTTAACCTTTGACTGGTGACATGATTTTAATGTAACGTAACTGGTGAGGAACGGTCTGAGAGGCCGCTGCCGTATCTAGTCTATAGCATAGAAATTGGGAAGGGTAGCTTGCCGCAGTCTTTAAAAACAGTTAAATCACATATAAAAGGATAAAATAAAACTAGCCAATAAACCCGAAATGTAATTTTTAATGAAAAACTTCCGATTACAATTTATGTAGTAACTAAAATAAAAAAAACTAGAGATTAGACCAATAATCACCAACAAAAAAAATAAACCAACATATTATAACAAAAATACTATTTTTTCTTATAGTTAAGATACTGATCAATAATAAAAAAAAGTGCTGTAGCAACAGGTTTCATTTTACAAAACTGACAATGGTCTAACTTTGGTAATTTTGATTGGCAGTCAGGGCATAATTGTTTGGCACACTGCAAGCACATTTGTTTTTTACACGAGTTACATTGGTAATTAGATTTGAGATTTAACTTAGGAGGACAACTGGTACAGGTCTTCCGAGTTTTTGGCTCATCCTCGAAGTTTTCAGGAACATTTTCGGCTTCCGATCCACTTGAGTCTTCCTGTGCGAGATATTCTTCAATTTAAGAATTTGTAAACCGTATACTAGTATCTCGCACTACATTCGCAACTCCCGACTCCCTATGCATCTTTTTTGGAGGTGTGGAACTATTCATTGTAAATAATAACTGTAAAAATACGAAAAAAATAATACGGGAAGACTACTTTAAAAAGTTACGTAACTGGTGACTTAAGGTCTGAGAGACCGCTGCCAAACTTTACATCGATATAACTCACCGATCTGGGACTATACGACGCAACTGTCTTTCTCTACGGCGTGGATGCAACTAAAGTGGAAGCTACTCAGGCGTTGAAACAAAAGAAGCGCGGGGAAGGGGGTGAAATGATGTTTCGCTGACGCCGTGCGGCCTGTGAGACCGCTTGTCACCAGTTAAAGGTTAAGAAAAATAAAACACAATTTGGATTTTTGTTTAATATGATGTTTACTCGTAGGTATCGGTCTTAAGACTAAAAATTACGTTCATTTTCACATTCCATGAAAACGTGAAAACTAAAAAAAACATGTCAGCAGAAAAATTCATATTCCAAACTGGAGTTTGAACTTTTCCCAATCGGGTGTCAAATTGCGGACATTAACTTAGTTTTCCGTCGACTGAATTTCGTTCAATGACATTGGTGATTCTGCTGATCTGTCTTCATGGAGTGTGGATAATGTAACTCGTGCGGCCAAAAGATCTTAGATCCAAAAGCCTGTCCTCCTGTCTGCTAAAGGTATTAAAGAGATTGATCGACACCTACCTGCACAGCACTATTCCTTCTCAGTTGCTGTCTGCCTCCCAGCATGCTTACTGGAAGGTAAGATCAGTGGATACGGCAATACATGCTTTGATGATTTCGATGCAACCTCGAAAAGTTTTTTGAATTCAAGTTGCATTTCTGGATATTGACGGTGCTTTTAATACAATAATATAAAACCGGTGGCTATCACTGAGGGACTTGCAATGTTTGGTATACATGACTTAATCTGCAAGCTTATTAAACTGTTGCTGACATCGAGGGTGATCTGCATAAAACTTGGCACATCGCGAGTAGGCATGTGAGCAGGGGAACTCCTCAAGATGGGGACCTATCTCCCTTTGTCTGGAATCTGGCGGTCAATAACCTGCTTGTGGAACTGGAAGGGTTGGCGTGTAAACCCACTGCATATGCCGATGGTGTTGCAATCGCTATCTCGGGTAAGTTCCCCTGTGTTCTCAGAGATTTAATGCAGAGGGCCCCGTATGGTCTGGTAAAGTGGGCAAATGAGGTTGGGGTTAGAGTGAATCCTACCAAAACGGAACTTGATCTGTTCACCAGAAGATATAGGGTGCCTTCGTTCGAACCACCGTTTGTAAAGGGCATAAGGCTTGTTGTCACTAACAAAGCTAAATTTCTTGGGCCCATCCTGGAAAAAAAAATTATGCTGGATGCCTAACAATCAGGAGCGAGTTAAAGAGACCACTGTTGCATTGCACTCATGTAAAAAGGCGATAGGTAGGAAATGGGGACTGCAACCGAGGATGGTTTCTGACTGTATGTGTCGGTCGTGCATCCCATTCTAATGTATGGGACACCTGGTGAACGGCGCTTAGAACCACATCTCACAGAGGCTTGTTGGAGAAAGTTCAAAGGCTGGCTTGTGTAGCTATCACGGGAGCTGCAAAAACAAAACCACTGCGACCCTTGATGCTCTGCTGAACCTGACTCCTTTGGACATTCTTGCCGAACAGCTTCTGGTGTGGCCATTCGCCTTCGTGAAACAAGTCACTGGACCACATACACCACCGGGAATTGGGCCATTTTGAAAAGCTTGGACGTTCCTGAAATCACGGACTATCACTATACCGTGTCAAAACTTGAGTTTGGAAAGGATTTTTACTGCCTGATCCTTTCTCGTGAGGTTTGGGCTGATAGCACTGCTCTAGAATCTGATATCATAAGCATCTTTAGTGATGGTGATGGTTCCAAGAGTGATGATGGTGTCGGTACTGGAGTTTATTCGGAGATGTTGAATAGCAGACTGTCCTTCCATCTCCCGGATTACTGTAGTGTTTTCCAAGCGGCTATCTAGGAAGCTATGTCCTGGCTGGAGCGTAATGTAATTTCGGCTATTGATGTTTCATTTATACTGATAATTAATCGGTAATTAAATCGCTGGATTCTACTGCGACTTACTCGAAGACACTTGCTGAATGTCGTGCCTTAATCCTACTGATGGGAAGCTCTCTCAATATTACTCTTTGTTGGATTCCGGGCCACAGTCGTTTTGACGGCAACTATAGGGCCTGCGAGAGTACTACTATTGGTAGTTTTCGAAACGTTGGCATGCCTCTGGCAACTTGCAAATTCGGCGACGAGTGAGGGCTAACATTAGATGGAGTACTGGTAATATTACTACAACTAATAACTACAACTTAATAATGAGACTTTTTTTAGAGATGGCAACACCGATAAACCAATGGTAGTCCATCTTTGACATACATACCATTTGAAGTTTGTATTCATAAGCTGTCAATGTCAGTATAAACATTTCGTGTTGATTGTTGACAACGTATTTTACCGGACCATGGAAAGTTTCGAAAATTCACGAAAAAAACAACATTTGCGGGAAGTTTTACTTGGACATTATTTTGCTAAGAAGACTGCAGCTCTTGCTCGTGGAAGTTTACGGTGACGATGCTTTTTCGCGTGCACAGTGTTTTCGGTGGTTTCATCGGTTCAAAAACGATAATTTCGACATTACCGACGAAGAGCGACCTGGCCAGCCAAAAAAGTTTGAAGACGAAGAATTGACGAAATTACTCGAAGAAGATTCGTATAATATAATTCGTATATAATAATTTAGTTATATGAATAAATCTATGAATAAATGCCCAAAATTCCAAAAAAAAGTCTCATTATTAAGTTGTAGACCCAAATTTGGTTGATATCGGACTAAGGAAATGCCTAAAGAAAATATAATGTAATGTAATATAATTTTAAAAGACTTTAAGATCGGACCAAGTGAAGTGCCCGGACAAAAGAACACACGCACAAATGGACCAACGCACAACACACATCGAATTATGCCCACCCACTATATAGGTATTTTTATATAAGACGTGCCAAATGTTGGTTCAAGAAGTGTGTAGATGACCAAGCGAAGGGAAGCTGTTTAAAGTTTTTTTTAAGCTTTTGTTCTTAGCGATAAACTTTTTAAGACAAAATAAAAGACCATAAAAAATCAACAAAAAATGTATCTTTAATAGCTTACTACTACTTTGCGTTAACCCCAAGCGGGGCATAGCGCGTCAACTGCTCCTGCGAGCCATCGTACTCTGTTCTGGGCAATGGGGCGCAACTCCCCAAAAGACTTACACAGTGCCTGACACTCCTTCACCACAGATCGACGCCATGTGATTCGAGGACCCCCTCTTGGTCGGCCTTGGTTGGAAATGGGGTTCCATTTCATGGCATGTTATCAATTCGTCGATTGGCATCTGACCCGTACGCCGACTTAGCTCTTCATTTGATATTGTTTCGGGCCAGAAAATTCTTAAAATTCGACGAAGACATGGGTTAACGAAAAGTTGCAGCTTTCTGGTAACTCCTATGGAAACTTCCCATGTACTGCTCCCATACAAAAGCACTGACAGTACCAGGGAGCGAAACAGGCCCAGCATGGTCTTGATGCTGAGATATCTGCTCTGCCAGATTTTGGACAGCACGCCGTATGCGCGTTTAGCCTGGTTGATACGACGAGCGATGTCTTGCTCCGTACCACCATTTTCGGCAACAATGCTACCCAGGTAGACAAAGTTGTCCACTTTCTCCACAAACCTTCCATCCACTCAGTGGCAAAGGTCTCTGTATTCCACGCTTTATCAACAGATGGGTGCAGCAAATCGGCAGTTACGCTTGGCGCTGCTTGATAAAGTTCGGCAGGGATACTGTCGAGTTTTGCGGCTCTTTCTCGTTTTAGCTATTGGTCTAAAACGAGGAAAAGCCGCCGGACCGTATTCACATATTTTGATGTTTAGTTAAACTACATATATGAGGGAGAACTTCACCAGAGGTTACATGGTTCAAGACCGCGTCGAAGTGTTCTTTCCACCGCCTCATTTGGTCTTCTTCCAAGATAAGTAGCTTTCCATCACTATCCTTCACCGGATGTTTGCAGAAGCTACGACCATCTGTAAACTCCTTGATGACACCGTATACGGCGTTTAAGTTGTTACTTCTTGCGGCTTCTTCTGCTGAGACTAAAAGAGAATTCGCATAAACTCTTTTATCGCGGCGCACACTACGCTGAACTTCTCGAGCTTTCTGACGGTAAAGGAGTTCGATGCTGCTTCGATTGTCGTCTGATGCTGCTACCAAAAGAACTTTCAGCTCCTTTCTTTCAACAATCCGCTGCCATGAAGCGTCGGACATTCAGGGCTTATTCCGGCTATCCGGGTTTGTGCCAAAGATGATTGATTTTTGCGCAAGATGTTCATTATATTGTTGTAAGACAGCTGGATTTTTTAGTCGAGCGGTGTTGAATTTGCGGCGCCTGGGTCTTTCGTCAGTAGCACGGCGCACGGCTGTAATACGCAATCGAACATAAGTGATCATAAGATAATGGTCTCTTCCCATGCCAATATCGGCACCCTTCTTGTTTCGCATGTACAGGAGGCAACTCTTGAATCTTTTACTAATGGCAAAATGGTCGATCTGATTTTGTGTTCTGCGCCGATCAACAGAAGACCAACTGATTTTGTGGTGGTTCTTATGCTCAAACATTGTACCACCAATGAAGCGACTGTGAAAGTTGCAGAACTCTACAAATCTTTCACCGTCGTCGTTACGTTCACCAAGACCGTGTCTCCCCATCACATGTCTGAGCCCATAGTTTTCAGCGCCAACTTTTGCATTCTAATCTCCCATAACCATTATAACGTCACCTTTAGGTGTTTTACTCTGAACGGCGTTTAGTTCTTCGTAGAAGGAGTCTTTCGCCATGACACTGTCGGCTTCAGTTGGAGCATAGCATTGTATTATTGAGATGTTTCTCATTTTGGTCCCGGGATAAGAGACAGTTACGTGCGGCTCAGGTTAAAAGGAGCCCCACATCTGACTCACAACGACTGCCGGTAGCTCTACCGAAGTACAACATTGGAGAGATAAATTCTCCACTGTTCGCCATCTTATCTCACTAACTCTTAAGATGTTTAAGTTATATCTTAGAAATTCACTCTCTAATTGAAGAAATTGTGCGTTCTGGGGACTTTCTGATCCATTATCCAGGAGAGTACCCACATTCCAAAATCCAATCCTTGTCATTCTACGATAGCCAAAAGTCGTAACCGTTGAGTAAGTCCTTATCGGAGGCATAGTTGACGTTTCGTTAGCATATAAAGATTTCGGATAGTGCAAGTTGCTGGCATACACATCCTGTCCTTTGTTTGTCGGTTTTAAAGACAGGCCGTCAAAGGAAAAGCCCGTGGCTTTATTTTACGCCACACACCACAGGGGAAAGGTTTACCTCAATCAAATCATCGCACCGCCACTACTGGCGGCTTGACATTGGTTAATAATGGTCAGTGATCACTGCCGTTCGCGCTCGGTGGCCGTGATCGTTCGGTCATTGCTCTACGATACTAATCTAGAGCTCGGAGATCAAATCTCGGCGCGATCAAAAATTGCCTGTGAGTACTAACAGAACTCTCGCAGTGCTCCGAGCTTGTCAGTATAAAGACGGCGCGGATAGGAGGTGCATGTTAGCAACTACACTTCCGAAAAGAAGATATGCTATTGAAACGTCAACAAGGTATAGAAACGCCAGAGATGTTGACGCGCCCATGCCCCTGGAGAGGTCAAGGCAATTAGAGAGACTGCCGTTCTAGGGGCGCCCACGCGGAGGGCTATGGAAGAGGAATTTTTGCCCCCCAAAATGAAAGACCATAGAAAATCAACAAAAAATTTATCTTTAATAGTTTCCGAAACAATCTCACTTGAAGAAGACTATTTATCATGCTCGCCAATCTTCGGGATTGCCTGAATAAACCCTTCACAAAAAAACGTTTCGAAAAAAACACCTTATTGAATTCCTTTAAAAATGCATGGCTCATCTTGCCTGTAGAGCACGGCCTGAACCAAACTGAATTGTTAACGCTCACACACCGGTTGGCCTGTACAGTCCGACACTGTTTCTTGATTGTAATCCGGCAAACTGAACAACCAAAACTGAAAAATGTTCAACCATACACGGCCCAGAAATCCAAAACTTATACAATACTGTGATCAAAAGGCGAAATAACATAAGTTCGATTTGGTTATTTTTTGGCGGCACATTTTAACGTTTTGCAAAGTTTTTGCAAATTACAAAATGACGTTTGATTTGATACCTTAATGTGTTTATTGCTAGTTATAATAGCTATAGAGATATTGCAACAAATGTGGAAGGTTAATAATCCTTGCGGGAGGATATCGCCGCCGGTCGAAATCTGCCGCAGGCAGTATTATATGGCGGTTGAGGATTCTTCTTCAAAAAACATTCTCCTACGGAATGTCTTCAGTAGAAGTTTTGAACACACTAAATTACAAGTTCGCAATCGTCATTAATCGTCTCAAATGATCTGAGGTCCTCCAGACGGAGTTAAAAGTTGGTCTTTGACAAATTTCCACTTAACATACGCTGAGTAGATTAGGCCTAAAATCTTTCATGTAAAACTTGTGGTATCCCCAATATATGGTTAATACTTGCGTGGAAACTTGCATTATCCGAAATCTTTTTTAACGCATTCAGATACACGCAAACTTTTTGGCAATCTTGACATTTTTCTCGCAGTAGGAAATAATGCACTGTACTATTCGTATTCGCGACCTTTTGTAAATAGCTTTTTGTCGCACTTGAATTTGAGGTTCATCTATAGAGAGATCAATAAATTACACTTCTACTATATACTGTTTAAAGGCAAAGACCTTTTCCATAGTCCTCCGCGTGGGCGCCCCCTGGTAACGGCAGTGTATCAAATCGCTGACGGCCAATGTCTTAGCGATAAGACAGTTTGGAAAAGGCAGATAGCTGTAGCCTGAATGGCTGACGAACACCTAAGCGTCTCAGGTCTAGTAGGATGGATTGACTTGCGTAGTTGGACCTGCTACATAGTTGTGTGAACTCCAGCACGTTTATTAAACCATCTGAAGCAGCTATCTCCGACGCCATCCCCTGAATGGGGTTAAGCGACGTGCTGACAACTCGTCCTTGTAAAAACCACTCCATGTCAAGAAACCTGGAACAAAAGCCTCGGATTGGACGGATCAACAACGACGACCACGCAAACGAATAAAGGATTATTCTTTCGGATCCTGGAATGTACGCTCCCTGAACAAACCGGGGGCCGAGAAGGCCCTCCTTCATCAGGTCGAAAAGTACAAACTGAGCATTACTGCAGTCCAGGAAACAAATTCGCTTGGCAGCGAGATTAATGACAAGAAATCGCACACAATTTTTACAAGTGGCAAACCATCGGGCCGCAAGGAGTTTGGAGTAGCATTTATAGTGAACAATCACCTCAAACCGCATATTACTGACTTCAAACCCATAAATGAACGGCTGTGTGCGATTCGCATCAAGACTCGATTCTTCAATCTCTGGCTCATCAATGTGCATGCCCCCACTGAAGTTAAAGAAGACGCAGTAAAAGACGAGTTCTACGCCCGCCTTGAAACTCTCTTCGACTCACTTCCAACAAACGACGTCAAATTGCTGCTGGGAGACTTTAACGCGAAAGTCGGGAATGAAAGCTGGCATCGGGGGACCACTGGAGGCCACAGCCTCCATGAAGAATGTAACGATAACGGGCAGCGACTTATAGACTTCGCCTGCAGCAGGAATCTAGTCGTAAGCTCTACGTGTTTCCCGCATCGACGCATTCACAAGCAGACCTGGAAGTCTCCAGACGCACATACCGTCAACCAAATTGACCACGTCCTCATTTGCAGGAGATGGGCGTCTAGTGTCATGGATGTCCGCTCCTATCGAGGAGCAAACTGCGACTCAGATCATCACTTGGTGAAGACGACCTACAGATGTAGAATTTCCTCAGTGCACCAGTCAAGAATCAGCCCTCCCAAAATCTTTGCGGTTGATAAGCTCTTGAGTGATGCTACAGCGGTGGCGTATACTACCGCCCTTGAGGAAAAACTATCACCTATGCTACACAACATCAGCAACACAGGCGTCCATGGGTTCTGGGAAGAACTCAAGGGTACCATCAAGGATGTCGCAGAGAAGGTCGTGGGATATAAAGCCCGGCGAGCGCGAAATGACTGGTTCGACGAAGAATGCAAAAATTCACTTGACGCGAAAAACGAGGCCTACAGACAATGGATTCAGCGAGGAACCAGAGCCAGAAGAGAAAAATATGACGAGCTACGGCGAATATCGAATAGAATAATTAGACGTAAGAAACGTAAATACCTTGACGAGCAGTTGCTGAACATAAACGAAAACTTAGCTAATAGGAACACCAGACAAGCGTACAAACTAGTAAATATAATTAAGAACGGCTACCAACCCAGGACTAGCCTTTGTAAGGACAAGGATGGAAACATCATCAGCGACACCGATGGTATTAACAAACGATGGGCCTCTTATTTTGAAGAGCTTCTAAACCGACTATCTAACATCCTCACACAGGAAGCTCTCGACGATATTGTTGATCTAGGCCCACTCATTCAACCCCCGACAGTAGAGGAAGTTGATCTCGCGTTGCGGTCACTAAAACGAAATAAAGCGCCGGGCGCTGACGAGATTCCAGCTGAACTGCTAAGATTCGGTGGAACGAGTCTAGTTGATGCCATACATCAATTACTCCTGCGAGTATGGGAGAACGAGGAGATCCCAGACGATTGGCGCAGAAGCATCATCTGTCCAATTCATAAAAAGGGAGATAAACTGCGGTGTGACAATTACAGGGGCATCTCACTAGTTTGTACGTCCTATAAAATTTTGACGAAAATTCTGGAAAATAGAATAAAACCGTACGCAGAACGAGTCATTGGCGAATATCAAAGCGGTTTCAGACCTGGTCGCTCCACAACCGATCAGCTCTTCTCAGTCAAACTGATACTCCAGAGGTGCTGGGAATACAATGTAAACGTATACCAAATCTTTGTCGACTTCAAGCAGGCATACGACAGTATCGATCGTGGAGTACTGTACAACATCATGCTGCAATTTGGTATACCAGCAAAATTAGTGCGACTGACAAAGATGACGATGACCAACTCCGTCTCACAAGTCAGGATCCAGAATAGACTTACTGATCTATTTGAAACACGCACTGGTTTGAAACAGGGCGATGGACTGGCTCCGACGCTCTTCAACCTAGCACTGGAATACGTTATTCGGGCCATGAATTTGGACAACAGCAAGACGCTACTCATCAAGTCGACACAATTAGCAGCGTACGCCGACGACATCAACATCATGTCCCGAAGATTGGCTGACGCAGAAGAACTTCTGCATACGCTTGATACCGCTGCAAAGGAAGTTGGATTACGTATTAACGAGGGTAAGACTAAAATAATGATGCAATCGGTGACAAGGACACCTGCACAACCAAGAATCAATGTGGGGGACCTCAACATCGAGTTCGTGAACAACTTCATTTACCTGGGTTGCAACCTGTCAAGGGACGCCAACGAAACTGACGAAATCAAGCGACGGATACAGTTAGCTAATAAGACTTTTTTCTCGGTTCTCCCCATAATGAAATCGAAACATGTGCACAGAAACACGAAGCTCCGCGTGTACAAAACCATTATACGACCAGTGCTATGCTATGGCTGCGAAGCATGGACCCTAACTCAAGCCTCCGAAAACATGCTAGACACTTTCGAACGTAAGGGTCTACGGCGAATTTTCGGGGCTGTTTGCGATCGAGATGGATGGCGCATCCGGTACAACCATGAGTTGTATGAAATGTACGATGAGCTGCAAGTCTCGAAAATCGTCAAACTACAACGACTTCAATGGGCAGGGCATGTACAAAGAATGGACGATGATCGCATGCCTAAGAGAGTAATGAATGCAGAACGAGTCGACGGAGCGAGACTGCGAGGACGACCGAGATCTCGTTGGGAGAGCTCAGTAGGTGTGGACGCCGCGCAGCTGCTGGGCTCCCAAAATTGGAGGACGCGGTCACGTGACCGAGATAATTGGAGGACAATGATCCAGGCGGCCAAGGCCCGACGTTGGGCTGTCGCGCCACGATGATGATGATATACTGTTTAAGAAGCGCGGCTGATGCGCTATACCCACAAGTGCTTAAGGCCGTTAATAGATTTGAAAACTGAATAAATCATGAAGCTCATTGGGATGATGTAATCGAAATATTGAAAATAAATCCCATACGTTTTAAACAAGTATTGTTAATTGCCTTAACCGCCCTCCAGGGGCACTGGCGCGTCAACATTTCTAGCATAGCGATGCCTCGTTGGCGTTTCGGTAGCATATAAATTTCATGTGGTGCAATTGCTAGCATACACCTCCCATCCGTATAGCCATCTCTTATTGGCAAGCTTGGAACGGTTTGGGAGTTCTAACAGTACCCACAGGTAGTTTTTTACTTTATTAGCGCACCGGGAAAATGAACCCCTGATCTCTAGATGCAAGCATAGGAGACCGAGAGTTCACGGCAATGAGTATGTGAGGACTTTAGGGTTTTCATGCCACTTTAATATGATCCACCTTGGCTTGGTGTGCAATTACAAATGCATTCGCTTAGATATTCTATAGATGAACAAACAAAAAATGCGGTAACTTTGTTGAAAATAGAGCGACCATTCTAGATTATTTTTTTTTTTTTGCAAAATAAATGTACAGTCTACGCAGAAAGTATAGACATTCCAAAGCGGG
Organism: Chloromyia formosa; assembly: GCA_964017055.1. Taxonomy (NCBI): domain Eukaryota; kingdom Metazoa; phylum Arthropoda; class Insecta; order Diptera; family Stratiomyidae; genus Chloromyia; species Chloromyia formosa. Next base: position 57,547,405 of record OZ024818.1, read on the forward strand.
ACACCTTGCATGAATTTGTACAACATTCGGCTCCAGTACTGGATTCAACCAGTAATTTCCTTTCCGAATATGTAAAACAAAAGCACTCTCATTCAACACACATGTTCAATGCACATGACTATTTTTATAGCATTTGCAATTAAGAAATAAAACATTTCTCATTGAAATGTTTCATAGATTGTTATTCAATTAAATCGAGTTGACATCAATGAGGATTAAGAGCAACCTAAGAACCAGTCTAGCTTTTCATTAATTTATTCAATTGGGTCATACGAAAGTATTTATTTTAATTATAAGCGTCTCTGGATTATTGCAAAAACTTGAATTGGATGGTTCCAAGTAGTAATTTACAAAATAATATAATTTCAAATTACAGGGCATTAAATGCTAAAATCACATGTTCCCGTACGTTATGTCATTTATTCCCCATTTCGTATTTGTTCTTTTGGAAAGCGTTTCTCTACACAATCAATCCTGTCCGTTTCGGTAATATATTCTGCATTAATTTGTTAGTTTCATTATTTATGTTTCTCTTGTAGAGTGTTACCAACTCGTCACGATATACATACCATAGGATAAAATGATTCAGTACAGGTATGCGGCATGAAAATGTCATGTTTTGATCTTGAAATTACGTAGTGCCAGCAATGACGCAGGCTGGTATCAAGGCCGCGTTAAGTTAATGAAATTTGCAGACCATCAGCAAGGCTGGTGAGATCTGGCGCTAGGCTGGAGGTGGTGACGAGGGACGAGATCCCATCGCGCCCTAGGGCTCGCGCTTAGCTGCTACCATTCGTTTTGGATACGACTGAAGTGTTAAGACACATTCGACTTGCAACGAAGGCCAGCCAACTCAGGATTGGAGGATCATGAAGTTGGAAGAACCCGGTAATGACTGAATATGCACAGTCTTTGTATTAAACGGGAAGTCATTGGCGCTCCTCAGATTAACTAAAATACAGCTGCGCATTTACAAGAGTGATGCTAAGAGGATAAATAAGCCGGCATCTACCCCCATGAAGGAGGATGCGGTTTCGGCGACGGACGTTCCTCCCTTGATATGGCGGTCTTAGACGACACGTGTCGCAGCCATTCCTTGGCTCTAATTTGCCTGCCTTAGTGTCACCAGAGACTGTCGAACTCGAACACGAACCTGGTACAAGTGGACCGGTTTTCTTCACGTTTATGTAAGATGTGTGTGTGTGTGTGTCAGAGGAAATTTGTGCCAGGTTCGTGTTCGAGCTCGAGTTAGACAGTGTATGGTGACACTTAGACGACACGTCTCAGCCATTTCTTGCGTATGACTCTTCCGACTCCGACAAGGAGAGGGAGGCGGACGCTATGGTGGTGGGGAGGGTGTGTAATGCTTAAGTTTTTTACAAATAAACCTCTATCATTCAAAGGCGGCTTCTACTGCTGTTCTTCTTGGACTCGCGCGCAAGAAAGAAGACATTGTACTGGTACAAGAGCTCTGGGTCTCTCGAAATCCCATAAAAGGCCTGGGGTCCCCTGATTATACTGTTTCTTATGTCTTATGCCATGCCATGCCCCGTCATGCATTCTTGTTAACCATACCGTCAAGGATTTCCTATTGTCAAATTACAGTGACAAGGACACTTTATTAGTTTGCCTTGACCTCAAGGGGTCATCAAGGAGTCCTATAGTAGAGCCCAATGTCACATCTTACACAAGGATAAGCTTTCAGATCGCTTTGAGGTACATAGCGGAGTGAGACAAGGCTGCATTTTGTCACCTATATTGTTTTTGATTGCCATTAACGACGTACTTTGCAGTGCGCTTCACGAAAACCAGAGCAAAGGTATCAGATGGAACCTGTTTGAATACCTTCAACACCTGGATTACGCTGACGATAATTGACTTCTCTCAAATAAAATATATCGGATCATCTAGTTCAAATGACGGATGCACTGCACCGCGAAATTGGCAATGCGGGGCTTAAAATCAATGCTGCCAAAATTAAGTACTTGAGCTTGGATCCAGAAAGACAGAGCGAAATTTGTGTTTCGGGGCAGACGGTGGAAAAAGTGCACAATTTTTGCTACATCGGAAGCGTAGTTGCAGCAGATGGTGGGGCGGATGCTGATGTACTGTCTCGCATCAATAAGGCTCGGGCAGCTTTTTTCAGTTTGACTCCTTTCTGGCAAAAAAAAACAACATCTCCAGCAGTACCAAACTCAGGATCTTCGAAATCAATGTAAAATCTGTGCTTCTTTATGGCTATTCAACTTGGAAGGTGACCAGGGATCGCCCTGTTATCGAACAACTGGATTGCGAACTTTCGTGAACCAGTGTCAACAGCGCATCCTACACATACGCTGGCCGGAGGTCATTTCGAACGACGACTTCCTTACTATTACTGGCCAGGACAGGATAGACACTTCCATAAAAAGGCGAAAGTGGCAATGGATAGGTCACACACCTCGAAAAGGGCTGGAAAGCATTGCCAAACAGTCCCTTGATTGGAACCCACAGGGAACCGCAAGTCACTAGCCTCATTTTATCGAAAGTTATCGCTTATTTTAAGTTTCATATGTAGGGGAGGTAGGGGTTCCTTGGGTCGGATTTGCTCAATCTTTAATACCAACTAACTGAATCTTACTGCCAAGTTTCAACTCGCTGGTATTATTCTATCGAAAGTTATCGTAGTTAAAGTGATATCTATTTTTTTGAAATTTGTAATCGAGGTAGGCGTTCCTTTGATGTGATTATGCCCAACTTACTAGAACTCAAGCAACTTCTCACTTCAGGGTTACTTGCCAAAAATTAGGTGTCTACGTCAATTGGTTCAAGAGTTATAGACAAGAAACCTGAAAAGTATGGTAGTACAGGGCTCTCTCTAGGAAAAGTACCGTTAGTTTCCAACTAATCGATTTTATTTACCCAGGAGAATATCAAATCACCCTCTCGAGTAATCTACCAAAGCTGAAGTTTTTTATGTTTATTTAATCGGGAGTTATAGATACATTTAATTATTTTACATATGTAGGGGAGGTAGGCGTCCTCTTGGCTTGATCATGCCTTTTTTTAATACCAACCAACTAGATCATACTGCCAACATTTGACCAAAATTTTAAGGCTCTAGTTTCATTCTATCGACAGTTACCGTGCGAACGGACAGACGGACAAGCAAAAATGGCTTAAATCGAATCAGGCGGTGACCCTGATCATTTATTTATATACATTGCTAGACTTTCGGACTCTATATTGAAATTGTCGTTGGATCGGGTATGAGTCGGAATCGGGTTCGGTGTTTTGAATAACGAGCTCGATGCCAACTCATAGCCAACCCAAACAACACCTACAATATAGGGTCAGAAAAGATAGTCGCCGAGCAGTCTTTGCCCACTTATGCGGTGCAGGTCGCGGCGATAGTGAATGATTTGTTTGACTACTTTTCTCGAGCCGAAATTGCGTGAATACGATTCGCGTATCAGTGTTGATGTCCGACCAATCCGGCGGATTAGTACGTGCGTCTGTGGCTCGCATAACACTCCATTTTGTCTCTCTAGCGCGAAACACCCGCCCGGTCCATATAGCCGACACATGAGATGTCAAAGTCCCATCCCTTTTCCTATTTCCACACTTGTGCCGAATTACTTCCATTCTCTAGCGCTTTTTCATTTCCTTTTAATTCTCTCTTCTGTGGTTTTCATTATTTATGTATATACATTAGTATGTGTATAATTGATCGTTTAATCTTAAGTCTGTTGCTCGGTTTAAGTATATGTAGTATAGACAAAAATAATTAAAAAACAATACACCCTATACTAAAAGTCTAAGGTATAATGAACAATATCGTTATCAAACGTTATGTTTTCCTTTGTGAATTGTTGCATATAACATCCCCGGGAAAACTAGTGATGAATTTGTTCTGTTGTCCAATGCCCAACATATATAGGTGGGTACTTTTGTACTCACGTCTAGGTTAGTTCAGGTCAACAACCCGCAATTAACGCGTTAACCTGGGAAATACATAGGGCAGTAAATATGTCCGTATAGATATGTCAAAAGATGTCGCTTAAATCGCAAATGTGACGAATTTACTAAGGAGAAGTAGATATTTTGTAAGTAAATATGATTTTTGATGTTAAGTTTATTGAGGAACCTATCGTTATAAAATAAAAGAAGCTAGCCTTCGGCTAGCTTGCCGAAGGTATGATACCCTTCACGCTTCGCGTATATGGTATATGAAATGGTAGGCCGTATTCAACCCAATTTAGGAACGTGGTTTGGCAGTCAATGTGATTAAATAATATGAAATTTGGTAAAGATATCTTCAGAAATAAAAAAAATTTTCTAACAAAAACATGCTTTTGGAACGGTCGTTCCAATGACGGCTATACGATAGAGTTGTCCAATTTCAACCAAATTCGGGAATATGATTTGACTAAAAATATTATTGATCAGTGTGAAATTTGAAAAAGATATCTTCAGAAATAAAAAAGTTTTTCTTACAAAAACTTGCTTTTGGAACGGTCGTTCCAGTGACAGCTATACTTCATGACAAAGTTAATATACCCTCTATCACATCCGTGAAGGGTATAATGATGCTAGGAGTGGAGTCCACTGTACTTTTGGCACTTAACCTGGGTAGGTAACTTTGAACGTTTTTTTGCACGTCGGCTTAATCTACAATGGTCGCGTTTCTCTGGTACAGAACATTACAAAACAAAAATAAGCCGAGTTCAAATTTTGGAGGGAACAAAAACTGCTTGTGGGCACTAATGGAACTCTCACAGTGCTCCGAGCTTGTCAGTATAAAGACGGCGCGGATAGGAGGTGCATGCTAGCAACTTCACTTCCGAAAAGTAGATATGCTATCGAAACGTCAACAAGGCGCATAGAAATGCTAGAGATGCCCCTGGAGGGATCAAGGCAATTAACAACAAAAACAGTGTTGTTAGTGTAAGGGCCTTCGTCCACTGATGGAATGCGACTGCCACCCAACGTGTTTGCGACGGTTGCACGAAATTTGCGTTAGATGTTCTGTGAAATGCAGAATTTTTGTATGCACGTGAGGCGAACGTATGAAGGAGGGGAATGTACTAGACTACTGTTGATGGCATTCTGAGTCCTTCAATGAGGAAAAGGACTTTTCGGCAACAAAATAAAATACAAGCAATATGGGTGTCCTTGAGGTCCTTCGGTGAGGAAAAAGGATATTCCTGGTAATTAAGGGGAATATGGGGACGATGGGTGTCATATGAATCAGGGCGATGAGGCGAGGCTCTGGTGTACTGGTCATTGCATTTGGAGTCCTTTGGCTAGGAAAAAGGATATTCCTGGTAATGAAGACGAATATGGGCAAAGTAGGTATCACATATGTATGGGAATGATAAGACGAATGCTCTGGAGTACTGTTTATGTCATTTTAAGTCCTTTGGCTAGAAAAAATGTTATTCTTAACAATTATCTGTTTATCAATTTGTACTGCATCTGTTGCTCAATGGATTTTGTATCTGTTGATCTATAGCTCAATAGATGTTGTATCTTTTAGACATTATATTGTATATTGCAACTTGTGCTCAATAGATGGTGCATCTGCTGGTTAATAGATACTGTATCTGTCAATAGATGCTGCATCTGCTGGTTAATAGATACTGTATCTGTCAATAGATACTGTTTCTATTGCTCAGTAAATGTTAGATCTGATGCTTAATAGAGTATATACATATTCAGCACATACATACGTATACAGCAGCATATACAGTATCTAATGGAATACAGAAAATGTTTTTGCTGTAATAAATACACGACATTGCCAAGAATGTCCTTGTCGTCAACAAAGACTCAAACTTCTTTTAAATATATTACAGAGCACCCGCCTTATCGCATCGATTTATTTGACACCCATATTGCCTTTAGTTTATACCATCTCCAAAAAAAAGTCCATTTTCTCAAAACGTTATCGACAGTGGTCTAGTACATTTCCCTGTTTAGCCTCACGTACATTAAAAATACTTCGCCTTGACAAAAACCGAAATAGATACTCAAAGATCAAAACACCAGAAACTAGGAAAATTTTCGACATGCAACCGGATAGTCAAGCCATTTTAGAATCAGTCGTTCGAGATTTTCTTTGCAGACGCACCAGTGAACGAGGCCCAGCCCAATAACACGTGTATATGATATATAGATAATAAATACGGTGTTTTTATTATTGAGTGTTTCATTCATAATAGATTATCGAAAGTCGAAGCATCACTGAAATACTCAAATATTAAAACACAATATATGTAGTCCGGATGGCGCAACGGTTAGCACGTTCGCTTTCTACGCAATGGGCCCCGGTTCGATTCCTACTGAATGCGGTAGTTTTCGATTACAAAAGGGGATTTACGTGTCGGACTATGAGCCCACTCAGCTGTTAAATGAGTACCCATTTATGGGGTAAATAACTCGGTTGAGCGTGTTGCTGATCACACACCTCTGCACAAGACCGTCACGATCTAGAAAATGAGATGATGCTAACTTATCTCGAGGCCATGGTTCAAATTGGACTGTTGGGCTAGTTATTTTTTTTTTTTAATATATGTATTGAATTATTCTTCTCACTGGTCAATAAACTTAAATGATAATCTTATTCACTTTAATCATTCTCTTATTGTTATATAGACTTGAGAATGCTAATGAATAGCGAAACGTTGTCATAATAAAAGAAAGAAATATATTAACTGGAAAAGTGAATTATCATTGAACCATATATGTATATTTTACATATTTTATTTACGGACACGTGTTAATGCGTTCAACACCGTCCACTGGTGCGCTTGCAATGCAAGCCCTGAACGACCGATTTCAAAACGAATTGGCTGTGCAGTTGCGTGTCGACTTTCACCTTACATTTTTTTTTGGTTTCTAGTGTACTAATCTTTAAGTCTTTTAACTATTTCGGCTTTTGTCGAGGTGAAGGATTTTTATATGTACGTGAGCCCACTGTTGATAACATTTTGAGTCAATTAATGAGACAAGGGACTTTCTTGGGAATGGTATAAACTATAGGCAATTTGGGTGTCATATGAATCGAGGTGATGAGACGGGTGCTCTGCAATATATTTAAAAGCACTTTGAGTCCTTTGTTGATGAGAAGGATATTCTTGGCAATGCCGTGTATCTACTGCAGTAAAAACATTAGATACTGTATATGTATATGCTGAATATGTATGTATATACTGTATATGAGCATCAGATCCAATATTTACTGAGCAATGGATACAGTATCTATTGACAGATAGAGTATCTATTAACCAGCAGATGCAGCATCTTTTGAGCACAAGAATAACCTTTTTCCTAACCAAAGGACTCCAAATGCAATGACCAGTACGCCAGAGCATTCGCCTTTTGACTCCAATTCATATGACACCCACCTTGCCCATATTCCACGTCATTACCAAGAATATCCTTTTTCCTAACCAAAGGACCCGAAATGCCATGAACAGTACTCCAGAGCATTCGCCTTATCACTCCAATTCATTTGACATCCATGTTGTCCATGTTGTCCATATTCCAGTTCATTATTCATCCCTCCGATTCAAATGACACCCATATTGTCAGTGTTTTACTTCATTGCCAAGAAAGTCCTTTTCCTCATCATAGTTGGGACGGTAAGCGACATAAATGGACGCCACCTTGGAAAAAAAGCGAAAAGCGAAATAGTGTGATTTTACTCCAAAGCCTCAAAAGGTGACGTTTTTCGACTATCGGTTTTGACTATACTTCTAAACCGAATTCCAACTTTGATTGCATTTGATGTTGAATTTGACGCTCTTTAATTTAATTTCTATTAAGTTTTGCGATCCGGGGCACCGTTTACAAATCATGAGGAGGCTCAAATTTTCCGCTTTTTTGCCCTCACAGCCGCTCTGCTGCGGGGTCCAAGATGGCTCCATCTCTTAAAATGAATGTATGGAGACCACCAACAATAACACCAAACGGCATTTCTCTGTCATATTTTGCAAGGTCAAATCGCTAAGCGTCCCAACTATCAGAGGCTTCATCGAAGGATTCTTAACCCCATCAACAATAGTCTAGTACATTCCATTATCATTCATTATCATCATTATCATTAATTTATCATATTACATCCGCCTCGCGTACATGTAAAAAATCTCTCACCTACAGCTGGAATTCATACTCACTCAAATATCAAAACACCAGAAACCATGAAGAAGTCGAAAGCCGACATGTAACCGGACAGGCAAGTCGTTTTGGAGTTGGTCGCGTCCGAGTTGCGTTGCACTCGCACCAGTGGGCGAGGTTCTACGCAAATAACACGTGCGACTTCGGTGCAACGCCCATGCAACTCGTTTTTAAGTTGGATCGCAGTCGCGTTGCGTCTGTGGACGAAAGCCCTAAAGGTGTTAGTTCCAAGGCCGCGGCTGAGCGATTTGCGTTTGCGACTGTGAAAAAAACTACCATAACGGAGCACTATTCATGTGTTATTTATGTGGAAGTACATTCGTACAACTACAGCCTGTATTCCACGACCTCTTAAGCTTTAAAATACACACAAATAGTGCTCCGTTGTGTTAGTTTTTTCACAGTCGCAAACGCAAGTCGCTCAGTCGCTGCCTTGAAACTCACACCTCAGAACAGGGAGCAAAAAATCGCGGTTGGTAAAAATAAATAACTGCCGCAAAAGTCCAATGAACCAAGGCCTCGAGTTCGAGTATGCATTATCTCAATTACTAGATCATGACGGCGCTCTGGGAGTTGTGCCATCAGCCACACGATCAACTTAGTTAAGCGCGACACATAAATACCCTTTTATCGAAAAGACTCCCTGCCTTTAATATGATTTGAACCGTTGCACAATCTGGATTACCCGCACTACACCGGCGTTCAAAGAACGCATCTTATATTTGTAGATACGAGTTAATCATGACTCGGAGTTTTATGACCTTGTATGCACACTCGCAATTTTGTATTGTGCGGACGCCGACTACTGAATGAATTTTGTATAAATTGCTTTAACTACATCGTCCCACACAATTTTTCTAGAGAATCGTGTAGCACTAGCAAATGCTTGAAAAGAACACGGAATAATACGAACAACATGATTCACCAAAAAAAAGTATAATATGCAACATAACATGTATACATCTTTTGTTCAAAAGAAAATATAGGATGGTAGAATATTTTCATGGTTGACGAAAAAATGTAATAGAAAAAGGAGCATAATATTGTAGAAGCAACGTGACGCGACAGCTCGTCGTCACTAAATGTAGAGAAAATATAGACATGGATATGTTTTATGGCTGGGGGTCATCCTAAAAATTTCTCCATCACGCCAGATGTCACGATTTTCATCCGGCTAGCAGAAATGGAAACAAGCCAATTGCAAATGTTACCAAGGGCCATGAATGGGGTGGCTGAGTGGCGTACAGAAGGCGCATACCTATGCGTATCTATCGAGTGGAGTGTAGGGTAACAAACAAACATTAGACAAACTACAAGCGGCTTGTCGTTTGTGTAAAGCATGTCCGCTACCCTACCCTACACCCTATACGTACGCAAAAGGACGTGCCTGGAGTACATATTTTCAACCAGGCTCTCAGAATTATCAGCCGGTCAAGTTTAAACGAGTGTTTCGAGTAAATTCCCATTCGTAGCACACGACGTTCGTTCTTTATCTCAAATTATGCAAACAAATTCCCCCCACCTCCCTTGTAACTGTGCCCTGAATGATCCGGCTAATGCGTGCGAGCAAAAGCTTTCAAATTTCATTACTCTCGGCGAAGAAGTTACGCACACGATGCATGCATAGTTTGTAATAGATATGTATATTCGACGATGATCTCCGAAGATCTATTTCCCCATGAGCCACAGAGAGTTTCTCAACAGTCATTATCTTGTGGGTGGTAAATTCAAGCACCACAAAACTCTGAAATGCTGGCCTTGTGAGGAAATAGCCTACTTCGCAACGTCCCCATTTATGAATTTTGTTTAGTGAGCGATCAAAGGGGAAACAATTTATTGCCGTTTAATGAAATCGAATGGTCCGGCTTTAGGATGAAAATAGTCTACAGGTTAGTCTGCGTATCCTGTTACCTAGTAGTGCATCATCAGTAAACTGATGATGAGAATCTGCAGTGCATGCAAATACGTCGGAACATGGATATGTCTTATGGCTAGCGAATGAATGGAACAATAGAGATGGATAGGCTGAATGTAGCCGTAAGGTATTCGATTGCTGGCATATCGAGGGTTTTCAGCATTGCCAGTGATACACCATCAGGTTCCATTGCTTTAGAGTTTTTCACTTTCCTGATTGCTGCAGCTACTTTATTTGAGGCAAAACATGGCGTGTGGTTGGCGGCTCGGTTATAAATTTTCCTTCGAATTATTATTATTATGCACTTATGCCTGTCAGGTGTTGGGTGTGCAATAAATTGCTTTTTGAAGTGGCTAGCGCAGCGCGATTACCGTAATATCACCAAATTCAATAGCGACATTCCCTTTTTGTTTTGTTGGATTTGAAAGGGCACGGACTGTTGATCATAATTTGTTGACGCCTGTTGCAAAGTTACAACAGTTGATTGTTCCATTTTGATCTCTTATTTTCGGCTACTTGCTTATATATTTTGCAATTCATGAATTCTTGAGTCGTCCGGGTTATTGCTTCTGATTTGATCTCTTTCGTCTGTTAATCTGGCGGATGAGGTGGGAAAATTAGGCTTTACTTTCGGTATTCGTCCTGCAGGAATACATTTTGCAGCCGCTTTATTCAGGACTTTCTTAGATTGAATCCGGCCTTGAAGTTGGAGTTGGCAGAGCAAGATATTTGGTACTGGTGTAGGAGTAGGATCGAAAACTGTCCCAGTCAGCCTTGCTGTGGTTAACAAACGGTTAACGGTGTTCAGCTGGTAGATTGTTTATTGGTTTATCAAGCCTGATAACGATTAGGAGATGGTCAGATGATAAAGTTAAGACCGGCTCCCAGTAGGCTTAATTTAAGAGGGCTGCACTGACAATCGTAATATCAGGTGAACTGGAACAGGTGCCGGCAATACGATTGGAAGTGTCATTATTCAGTGGGCAGAAATCCGACGCGTCAAGTTGTTTTGCTGTTGTTATGCCTCTGGCGTCGTTGTCAAGATTAGAATGCCAGAGTTCATGGTGAGCATTGAATTCACCAAGCAAAAGACGGTGTTGCCCTTGAGGAAAGGATTGATATTAAAGTTGTATCCCGAGAGGCGGCTGTAGGGGTATGTTATGTTATATATTTCGATATCTATGTTGTCTGATTGTATGTTATGTATAGTATAGGCTGTACTTCCATGATGTTATCATTATCGGAGATATCGGTGTATAAGACCTCCTCCAGCGTTGGTCAATCGGTCTTTCCCAATAACAGCATAGTTTCCATGAGAATCGAGGGACGAATTAAGAGTGGAGTTTCGTCTCCTGTATGACTCCTACCATGATGCGATGTCTGTTCATGAATTATGTTAAGTCTGGAATTTTATTGTGTAGTCCATTAGAGTTTAGCTGCACTAGTGAGAGCATGTCGAAGTAGGCGATAAGTGGCGAAGGCGTAAGGTTAGACATTGAGGAGATTCTATTATGTCTGGAACTATTCGCTGGAGTTACCGGTGATGACTGGAAGCCTGTCTGGGCGATCACTGGTGTTGAAAAATGTGGCGTATTACATGAGGTCGAAGGTTGCTATCCTCAATTTTTACACTAATTAGCAGTGAAGCAGGAGTTCTAGTGTTTGCGGTGGTTAAGCCCGGAGCAGTTTCTCAAATGGCACCACCCATCACAGCAGTTGCATCTCACAGATGTAGCATTTGGGTGCAGCACTTTGTTGCAAACGTAGCAAATCCAGGGGCCGTGGTAACTATCAGTGCCGGCGCGAAAGGATTGAGAGCAGTTGCGCCGAGATGTATTCTACCCAATATTCGTAAAAAAAATGGAGGTGAACATGTAGTACATATATCCGTACACAATTCCTTCTTGCATCGAAAAGCGTTTGGCAGGTCTTGGCCGGAAAGATAGACATGGCTAAATCGAATCAGGAGGAGAAGGAGACCCTGATCAGTTTTGTATGTATTGTATTATATGTCGTAGGATTTTAGCGAAATACGTCATTTCGTGAAATTGTCCGACAAATACTGTAGAACATCCATATAGTTCCTAAAGCGAATATTCCTTTTGTACGGATTCGCCGGGCAATTTCACAGAATGACGCATTTCACTAAAAGCCTACGACATATACATTGCCATATATTAGGGGTGCAGATGAAATGTCGGATTCAGTAGTAAATTTTTGAACAGCTGTAACTTTTTATAAAGATAATTTTATTAATCGAAATAGCTACCAGCGGATGCGAAACCCTTTTCCCAACGAGATACAGGCGCATTTATTCCTGTTTCGTAGAAGTCCGAGTTTCCGATTCGAAGAAACTCCTCGAAAGCATTTTTGATAGCTGCTTCATTGTTTAACTGTTTCCTGTCAAAAAGTGATCCAAATGTTTAAAGAAATGGTAATCTGTTGGCGAGAGGTCTGGTGAATATGGCTGGTGAGGAAGAATCTCATAGCGCAACTCGTTCAATTTTTGGATCGATGTTCTCGATATATGAAGTCGTGCGTTGTCATGTAGCAGTCTAACTCCATCCCTGTTGACTAGCCTAGGTCGTTAAACTGTGAATTTCTGATGCATTTCGTCCAGTTGAGAGCAGTAGAAATCTCCATTCGACACGCCATGTTTTGCTCGGTAAGAGCATGCGGAACCCACTTGTCAACCTTTTTCACTTTTCCAAGTTGTTGCAAGTGGCGGCAAACTGTCGAATGGTACACGCCCAATTTCTCCGAAAGATCCCTTATGGTTTGGCGGGGGTCAGACTCCACTAATGCACGCAGCTCGTTGTTATCCATCGTTGGTCCTGGGTTTCCACGTGGCTCATATCGAACGTTCATATCTCCGAATCGAAATTTTTCGAACCACCGCTGAGTGGTTTGTTCGTTAACCGTATCAGGTCCAAATGCCCTGTTGATATTCCTCGTTGCTTCCGTGGCGTTGTGTTCTAGGTTAAATTCGTAACGGCAAAATACGAGTAGTCGTTTTTCACTCGCTTCCGTGGTCTTTTTCTTTTTTTTTCACCGATCACCATGAAGTGCAAAACCGAAATGACTCCATAAGCCAACGTAGTAACATAAAAGTCGCAGCCAACTTCATGTCATTACAAAATCCGACATTTCATCTGCACCAACCTAATATATGGAGCCTGTTACCTATTTTCGTCGGGACGAAAACAATATCCCTTATACCTTATAAGGTCTAGGTTATAAAAATAGTCGGTGAGTATGGCACTATGTATTTAGAGTGTTAGTGACTTTGTCATGACCTCCACAAGGCTTTTTAACGAACGATTCGGTGTTGTAAATTGATCGGGGATACTGGACATTCACGGACGGTCCAAATCCAAATTTTCCCTGGTCGAAGCCAAAATTTTCCCGGTTGCACTATGTATCTGACATGGAAATTTCGGGTTCGACCAAGGAAAATTTGGATTTGGACCGTCCGTGAATGTCCAGCATTAAAATTGCATAAAGAACCGCGTGGTGAAGAGATTATGTGGCTGAATTCGGCCACTCTGTATACTTTTCAGAAAAGCTTTCTTTCCGTGCATCGCAAACTTCATGACAAATTAATACATATACCCTCACAGCGGACAGTACAAAAACTTGAAATATTTACATACATATATCGCACTATCTGAAAACATTAAGACCCGAATATGTTTTTGGTATTGTCATCAAAACCATATGGTCTATTAAAAACGAAGTTATTAACGAGCAGTAGTGAACTCCTAAACTGAATGCAGCTTCTATTAGTAATATTTTGTGGTAAGACGATTTCGGAGGTGAAATTGATATTTTATTCACAGTGTTTGAATACGAGCCAAAAGAACGGAGATAGTTTTATAACCCTTAGGTCGTGTACACCTGATAGTAGAATTTACTCAAGTCCAAAACAAGCCGGCGACACGTTAGTGGTCAGTCATTACAACTTGACGGTATCAACATAATGGTCATTTGTTAAACATTGACTTTAAACTGCACGTCTGATATGACGAATTGCTTTTTTCGTTAATCTAGAAAAGAAATATGTATCCGAGAATGAAAGATTCCTATGGAAAGCCTGCAAAATCTCCCTTGATTCAAGAGATTGATGAAAGTAATCAATCGATGATGCGTAGTCAAGGCTGTCGCAAGGGGGGAAGGGCGAATCGGGCTGTGGCCTCCGGCCCGCGTCTGTAGAGACCCCGCGCATCCCGTACTGAACCTTGCTTATTCCGTACGGATTAGAAAAAAAACATTTCCTTCATGATTAATATGTTCCCAGCTCAAGATACCATATGGAATATCCAATACAATGACATCAACAATCTAATTCTTCTTTGTGGCACGAACAAAGTTTAGGGAGAAAATTATTTTACATTTAGAATGAGAGTTTGAACTTTAAAAATACGATATAGTATCCTGTTCCTGGATGTAAATGCACAAAATTTGTTCATCGAACCAGTGTTTTTAAGTTCACCAAAGGGTGAAAACTAGATGCTGTGAAATTCCTGAAACATGTTCAAGATTCGGTAGCAAATCTCACTATCGCAATCCCAACTGAAAATCATTATTATTTTCAGTCTACGATGAAACAGGATCGATTGAATGCATTGACAACAATATTAGTAGAAAGTGAGACTACTTAAAAGTTGAACATGGAAGTTATAATTCAAGATTTTGTTAAGTGCCTTGACCGGTCCGCGGCATAAGCACGTCAACATTCCAGCACTTCTACGCCTTGACGACGTTTCGATAGCATATCTACTTTTCGAAAGTGCAGTTGCAAGCACGCACCTCCTATCCGCGCCGTCTTTATACTGACAAGGCACCCACAGGCTGTTCTTGTTCTTGTTCAATAGATTGTTTGTATGAAGGGTCTAACAAAAGTTCTTGTGACCATATACCAGAACCGTTAGCCACAGCATAGCACTGGTCGTATAATGACTTTGTACACGCGGAGCTTCATGTTTCTGTGCACATGTTTCGATTTCATTATGGGGAGAACCGAGAACAAAGTCTTATTAGCTAACTGTATCCGTCGCTTGATTTCGTCAGTTTCGTTGGCGTCCCTTGACAAGTTGCAACCCAGGTATATGAAGTCGTTCACGAACTCGATGTTGAGGTCCCCTCATTGATGCTCGGTTGTGCAGGTGTCCTTGTCGTCGATTGCATCCTTATTTTAGTTTTACCCTGGTTGATACGTAGTCCAACTTCTTTTGCAGCGGTATCGAGCGTATGCAGAAGTTCTTCTGCGTCGACCAATCTTCGGGACATGATGTTGATGTCGTTGGCGTACGCTGCTAATTGTGTCGACTTGATGAACAGCGTCTTGCAGTAGTCCATATTCATAGCCCGAATAGCGTATTCCAGTGCTAGGTTGAAGAGCGTCGGTGCCAGTCCGTCGCCGTTTCAGACCAGTGCGTGTTTCAAATAGATCAGTAAGACTATTATGGATCCTGACCTGTGAGACGGAGTCGGTTGTGGAGCGACCAGGTCTGCAACCGCCTTGATATTCGCCAATGATTCGTTCTGCGTATAGTTTTATTCTATTTTCCAGAATTTTCTTGAAAATTTTATAGGACGTGCAAACTAGTGAAATGCCCCTGTAATTCTCACACCGCAGTTTATCTCTCTTTTTGTGAATTGGACAGATGATGCTTCTGCGCCAATCGTCTGGGATCTCCTCGTCCTCCCATACTCACAGGAGTAATTGATGTATGGCATTAGCTAGACCCGTTCCACCGAATTTTAGCAGTTAAGCTGGAATCTCGTCAGCGCCTGGCGCTATATTTCGTTTTAGTGACCGCAACGCAAGATCAACTTCCTCCACTGTCGCGGGTTGTATGGGTGGGCCTGGATCAACCATACGGTCGAGAGCTTCTTGTGTGGGAATGTTAGATGGTAGGTTCAGAAGCTCTTCAAAGTAAGAGACCCATCGTTTTTTAATGCCATCGGTGTCGCTCATGATGTTTCCATTCTTGTCCTTACAAAGGCTAGTCCTGGGTTGGTAGCCGTTCTTAATTGTATTTACTAGTTTGTACGCTTGTCTGGTGTTCCTATTAACTAAGTTTTCGTTAATATTCAGCAACTGCTCGTCAAAGTATTTACGTTTCTTACGTCTAATTATTCTATTCGATATTCGCCGTAGCTCATCATATATTTTTCTCTTCTGGCTCTGGCTTCTCGTTGAATTCATTGTCAGTAGGCCTCGTTTTTCACGTCAAGTGAATTTTTGCATTCTTCGTCGAACCAGTCATTTCGCGCTCGCCGGGCTTTATATCCCACGACCTTCTCTGCGACATCCCTGATGGTACCCTTGAGCTCTTCCCAGAACCCATGGACGCCTGTCTTGCTGATGTTGTGTACCATAGACGATAGTCTTTTTTCAAGGGCGGTAGTATAGGCCACCAGCGTAGCACCGCTCAGAAGCTTATCAACCGCAAAGATTTTGGGAGGGCTGATTCTCGATTGGTGCACTGAGGAAATTCGACATCTGTAGGTCGTATTCACCAAGTGATGATCTGAGTCGCAGTTTGCTCCTCGATAGGAGCGGACATCCATCACACTAGACACCCATCTCCTGCAAATGAGGACGTGGTTGATTTGGTTGACGATATGTGCGTCTGGAGATTTCCAGGTCTGCTTGTGAATGCGTCTATGCGGGAAACAGATTCCTGCTGCAGGCGAAGTCGATAAGTCGGTGGCCGTTGTCGTAACCTTCTTCATGGAGACTGTGGCCTCCAGTTATCCCCCGGTGCCAACTTTCATTCCCTACTTTCGCGTTAAAGTCTCCCAGCAGCAATTTGACGTCATTTGTTGGAAGTGAGTCGAAGAGAGTCACAAGGCGGGCGTAGAAGTCGTCTTTTACTGCGTCTTCTTTAACTTCAGTGGAGGCGTGCACATTGATGACCCAGAGATGGGGGAATCGAGTCTTAATACGAACCGCACATAGCCGTTCATTTATGGGTTTCAAGTCAATAATGTGCGGCTTGAGGTGATTGTTTAATGCTACTCCAAACTCCTTGCGGCCCGATGGTTTGACACTTGTACAAATTGTGTGCGATTTCTTGTCATTTATCTCGCTGCCAAGCGAATTTGTTTCTTGTTTCTGCAGTAATGCTCAGTTTGTACTTTTCGAGCCGTTGAAGGGGGGCCTTCTCGGCCCCCGGTTTGTTCAGGGAACGTACATTCCAGAATCCGAAAGAATAATCCTTTAGTCGTTTGCGTGGTCGTCGTTGTTGATCCGTCCAATCCGAGGCTTTTGTTCCAGGTTTCTTGACATGGAGTGGTTTTTACAAGGATGAGTTGCCAGCACATCGATTAACTTCATTAAGGGGATGGCTGCTTCAGATGGTTTAATAAACGTACTGGTTTTCACACAAATATGTTGCAGGTCCAACTAGGCAAATTATTCCATCCTACTAAAGCTGAGACGCTTAGGTGTTGGTCAGTCATTCAGGCTACAGCTATCTGTCTTTTTCCAAACTGTCTTATCGCTAAGACTTGGCCGTCAGCGATTTGATACACTGCCGTTTTCAGGGGGCGCCCACGTGGAGGACTATGGAAAAGGTTTTTTGCCCCCCAACATTACTCGACATTAGACATTTGAATTACGTTACATTACATAAAGATATTGTTTTCCGCCAACACAATATATTGAGGATTCGCAATCTGACGCATAGCTTGTCAAATATCAGAACTTCACACTTTCCGCAAAACAGTGGCATCTATTGGATACTAGAAATGTCATCCAATTCCGCTTATAAACACAATACTATAGAGCGGAAACGAACATTTGCGTCGACGAGATGAGAGTTCATTTTGTATAGGATTTACTCAATTGCCCTAACCCCTTGTGGGGCATAGCGCGTCAACTGATCCATGTGGCCCAGTTGACGTTTCGTTGGCATAAATTGGTTTCAGAGAATGCAGTTGCCAGCATGCACCTCCTGCACATCCATGGCCACGAACGTCGTCGTGGACGGGATTCGAACCCGAAACGCCGGTAGTCAAACATGAGACTGTTGCCTCAACACACTGCGCTACCGGTCGCGGCCAACACAATACTAGGCATCAGACCGAAAAGAACGCCACGGCTCTGCGACGAGCGATCTTGAACAGCCACCATTGAGTTACTTGCCATTGTGGGGGCGAATTGCGGACTCAGTATACATTTAGATGGAGGCGAAATAAGTTGATGTGTAACCAATTTGCTTTCAATTTTGATCCGATGAGATCCCGTACGAGACCTAGATTAAAATCGGTCTTTCGCTTTGTATGAAAATGGTCTGAGATCCGGCGAATCGAAAGCGGTTAATGTGTTATAAATTTGAAAACCGCGGCGGCTGTCGCTAATTTGCCTTTGTAGACCGCTTGGACTACTGAAGCTTCTTAACGCCTAAATCCCACCATTGCTGTAGGAATATGAAACAAGTCTGATGTGTTACTTTATCGGCTACGCATTACACGTCAAAGCCATTCTTTTGAATTGTTTATTACGGGACTCTAATTGACAACGTTCCAACCGAAGCAAATCCACCTAATTCATCATGGTGTTATCGTTGCCTTTGTATTATTTATGTATCGACCTAACAAAATACGGAAAAAGGCGAATAGAGCGCTGTCCTTTATACAACAACACATTCTCTTGACAAATACTTTGTAAAGCTCATTTCCGAAGGAGTATGGCGAACATAATATCACCACCTGTACTACCATAGTGGGGCATAAATTCATTGCGGAACGTATGAGAAAGCACAGGTTAGTTAATGCGGGAAAGTTTTAGCGTGTAGAAGAGGTGTTTCCACAATTTAGCTACCTTGTAGACAGAAAAGAATACGTACAGAAATTCCCGGTTAAGGACTTAAGTTTGTTTCGTGATTTCTTCTTTAATATAAAGAATGTTTTGTTTTAAAGGGATATGATATTTACCGTGACATTAGAGAGCAAAATTGTTGGGAATCCATGCTTATCTTTTGTTCTTCCTGTTTTTTCGACCAGTGTTTTTGCATAGTCTAATTAAATTAGCCTATTGCTAGTTCTGTTTAAAAATGTCGCGAACTTCGTCGCGTGTAATACTAAAAGGACACAAGTCCCCAGCGAACCTACGAAATATGTGGGTTTGTTTTCATTTGAACTTGAAATTATTTCTGTTCTCGAATATGTAGTTAATTAGTTTGTGACGTTAAGGCGGGTAAAGGCAAATAGTATACAGTGCCGGAAAACAAAGTAGCTCAAACTATTTTTATTCCTTTTTTCGTAAAAATTCTTCGAAGTAGTTAGAATGATAGTGTTTTATTGGCTCAGGTTATAACAAAGTATGTGTATCCTGTCTAGAAATAGTGAAAAGTTTTGAAAGAAAGAAAGAAGTTCATATTTGGTGATAATAGCGTAATAAGCGTGAAAAAATAAGAAAAAGTTAGTGCGGAAAATATAAGCAATATTTTGATTGTGGCGCGTGAAAATCGAAATATCTGTAAAATAAGTGAAAGAATGGATGTGACGCAGTGTACTGTGAAATGGTACTCGAATAAGTTCCGGGAAATGGGCCCCACCGACTGGAAGAAAAGCTTTAGATGATCATGATGAAAACGACCCCGGATGACCCCACTCTTACCGTTACAAAACCATCCAAACTGATTCAAAACTTCATCTAACCTTAGGAACGATCTAGTTTTAGCAACGGGTATGCAAATCTCAACAAGTTTGATGAGAAATAGGCTTGCGAAAGCTGGCTTACGTACATGGAAGCAAGTCGGTAAGCCAGACCTTCCGTTAAAGCATTAGGCTAAAACGTTTGAAATGGACTCAGGCGCTTGTCACTTAGATTTGGAAGATGGAGAAAACTGCAATAACTCCGGGATAGTTGAAATTTAAGCAACATGTTGGCGGCGGATGATTTTGTGTCCGTCGGAAAATTTGACGAAAACCAATGGCTATGAATGCCTAATGCACAAGGCTCTAATTCATTTTCCAGTATTTGCAAGTAAATTGTAGCTACATGACCGTCGTGACCGGAAAAAAGTCGCCACACCAAATGCTTCAAATTTCGGAGGGAATCTTCGAAGGATTGCACCGCTGATCATTTCTCGAAGTTTCAGCTGCACACAGATTCATCAGTCGTCAACAATGTCCAAATCTTCTGAGTTCATATCACAGGCTCCTGAGCGCATATCAAACATTTTAGCCTGATTTTTCAACAGTAAGTCTGGCTTATGGACGGGTTCCAGCGCACGTAAGCCAGCTTTTACAAGCTTTTTTTTCAACAAACTTGATGATGTTTGCAACACTTTGCTAGAACTAGGTTGTTTCTAAAGTCAGATAAAATTTTCAACCAGTTCGGATGGCTTTGTAACGATAAGAAGCGATCTACAAAGGGGTTAGTTTTTTTACTGATCGGTTAAAGCCTTTCTTACGCTCGGTGGGGCCTATTTCCCGGAACTTCTTCGAGTATCATCACACATTACACTGAGGAGCATCCAGTCTTTCATTTCTTTCGCAAATAGATTGTCCCTTGCCAAATCCAAAATATTGCTTTTGTTTTTTGCACTAAGATAGGTTAGGTTAAGGGGCTGCCATGATACAATACAGCACACTTAGACCACTTATGGGTTCATTGTGATACCACCAGTAACATTTCCCTTCGCTAAAAAAACCTGGGTCCCGAACCAGCCTGTGCTGGCAATGTAGCGATTGAGCTGTATCGCACTCATATCCTTGAGGTTCTCCAAGTAACAATAAAACCAGGAGCCCAGAAATTTCTTCCTCGTGATGGCCAATGCTGTACATAGGAGGTGCAGAACAGTCTCTTCCTCATCTGCATTCTCACAACTCCTGTAGTAGTCATTATATGGAAGACGGAGCCTCCATGCGAGCACGTCGATGGGGCAGTGCCCTGTGATAGTTCCCACCACCTTGCCAATGTGCTTCCTATGCAGTGACAACAAAGAGGCAGAGCGACTAGAATCGAATTTCTGCCAAATCATTCTCGTCGTTTGACAAGTGCAGCTGTTGAGCGACACTTCTGAATAGTTTTCGATGTAGTAAGAACAGAGTGAAGCGAGCGAATCTGAGCCTGACTGTCCGTATAGATAGTAATGTCTCTTGCAGTTACGACATGACTTCTTAACCAGGTCACAGCTTCCGAGATCGCCGAAACCTCAGCCTGCAGGACACTACAAAAGTCGGGCAGACGGTAGGATAAATTGATTCCCAGTTCCTCCCAACGCCGTCATCGGTCTTAGAGCCATCCGTATAGATGACCAAATAGTTGGGTGTAAAGGATACGTTGTCAGCCCATAGGCTCCTCAACGGAATCAGGCTGGTGTAATTCCTGCCAAAAACGTGTTTAGCAGAGGTGTAATCAGTTTGCAAGGGGAAATCCAGGTTGCCCAGAATAGCTGAGTGGCCAGTTCTCGACGCGCGCCATTGGCTTGTTTCGCGGAGACGCAGCGCCGTGTTTAGCAACGTATCTAAGCTGGCTGATGGAGTTGTTCTAAAGGCCCCCGTCGTGTAATCGCTGCTAGTATTTGCACTTTGCTTAACAAGTTACAATAAGACGCCACACAGAAATGCCGTACAGTAGAATTGGCCGCACAACCGCTGTATATAGCCAGTTGACTATTTTCATTGGGGCGACCGGTAGCGCAATATGTTGAGGCATCAGTCTCATGTTTGACTACCGGCGTTTCGGGTTCGAATCCCGTCCACGACGATGTTCGTGGCCATGGATGTGCAGGAGGTGCATGCTGGCAACTGCATTCTCCGAAACCAATTTATGCCAACGAAACGTCAACTGGGTCACATGGAACAGTTGACGCGCTATGCCCCACAAGGGGTTAGGGCAATTTAGTAGTATTTTCGGTTGCAGGCCCCAGTTCTTGCCAATCGCCTTGCTGCTTGAATAGAGCGCAGTTGTGGCCTTGTTCATCCGCTCAAGGATGTTAGGCTTCCACGTCAACTTCCTGTCAAAGATATGACTAAGGAACTTAGCTCTATCAGTGAAAGCCAGTTTCTTGCCATCCAATGTTGGGGTTTCAACAGTAGGTAGCACGTGCCTTCTGGTGAAAAGCACAAGTTCGGTCTTGTTAGGGTTGACACCAAGGCCACTACCAGGTGTTTAAAGTTCTACAGTATTTGCCGGGCGATTTCACGAAATAACGAATTTCGCTAAAAGCCAGCGACATATACATAAATCATAGTATCCTTGAGAATATGAAGATTATATAAGGAACGAACATACGCCAAAAATTTTGGTACCCCTTTACAAAGTGTGACAATTTTCACACCACAAAAATGTTCCCCCGGCTGTCAAATAATTTGTTATGATTTTCAATGCCGCAACCGAGGGAGCACCAGCTGATAGGAAAAAGTAGGCAATGAAAAAAAAAATTCTAAAAAGCTAGCAAAAATTGCAATTGTCAATCAGTCAATTTGACAAACGAGGGATAGAAGAAGATAGACAATGAAAAAATAATGTGTTCGAGACACGTATGAATTGTGTGTGATGATAGCCTCTGTTCATTGAATGTTCCATACTCTCAGTGGCACCCCATATTTTCTGTTATCCAGTTAAATATGGATTTCAGTTGAATAACTCAAATCGATTGGATTGACATTGGGTGGTATGCATAATAATGAGGATATACTCAAGAGTGAAGTCTATTGAGGACATTCCTGAGTCTGCTATGTTCGGTGAATCGAGTGAAAAAGTTGTATGCATAAAACTACTCTCCGCTCCATAGTGAAAATTGAGTGGAATTCTGTCAACTCAGCTTTACTCCACTCGACTCACTTTATGCATACCACCCATTAAGTTCCTATATGCCTATTTTTTTCTAAGTTGTAGGCCTAGCACACTTAGTTCGTAATAGCGAAAATGCTAGCTTTTGCATGACGTGGTCCTTGTGATACATGTATTATGTTCCCTACGCATGTGAGTGCTAGATAACATGTCATTCAAGTTAATTTCTGTGTCAGTCCATCCGATTTTAGGATACATGGATCAAAGAATTGCACCGTGCGTCGATTTAAATACATCAAACGATTCTGCGAATGGACATACATTTATAGGCTAGTAAAATAAAATTTTAGTACTAAAAATTAGGGAAAGATCTGGAAATAATTTTAATCCCTTCTGTAGATACTGAATACATGGGAACTGATTTTACACGATCGCAGAAGGTGAGCTTAACTTTTGATGGGCGAAAGTCCGAGAAATTAAAGCCTTTTTTTTGATATTATCCTGATAACTTCTAAATGGATCGAAAAAAAATTGTCGGAGTAAATTAAAGTGCGTTAAATTCTGCACCCAATGCACTGCTCACAGTTGAAATTCGGTTCAGTACTATGTTCAGAATCGATAGTCAAAAAACGAGGCTTCGAAAAAATCACACCTTATCACTTTTGAAGCTCACAGATCATTGAAACGAATGCTACAAATAGAAAAACTTCTAAATAGAATTGAAGTTCAAGTCTAACGTGGCCAATATTTTTCAATTCGGCCGATTTTTAGGGTAGTTATGAGCAAAAATTAAAAAATGCCTGCTTTGCCTTAATAGCTCTATCTCAGTAAATATAACAGTCAGAAGTTTAATTTTAGTCTCAAATTGTAGATAAATTACACTAGTTTAAAAAAAAATTTGTAAGGTTTGTTGTCAGACTAATTTAGGAGATTTTAAAAAGAAACTGGACAAGCCAAACAATTAAGCGTTTTTTAGTATGGTGGTGGGGGGAAACAATACCTATATCAAAAATCGAAACTACCCTAATCAAAGCAACTAGTATTATAACAATTTGACTTAGAAAAGTAATTTAACCTTTGCAAAATCAACGAATTTTCTGTAATAAAAAACGCAATAACGCAAAAACTACACCGGGTAGTATATTTTAGTAAAGACTGAATCGCAGCTAATACGCTGCCCTAAAAAGAGAAAATATTCTTTTTAATTTACTCCTTCAATTTTCTTTTCAATCCGAGGCACCGTTCAGAAGTTGTAATGATAATATTAAAAAAAAAAAGGCTCAAATTTCCCGGATTTTTACCCATCAAAAATTAAGCTCACCTTCTGGGACCGTGCAAAGTCAGTTTTCATGTGTTTAGTATCTATAGAAGGGATTAAAACTATTTCCAGATCTTTCCCTAATTTTTATTAAAAACCCCCTAAATAGGCTTAATTTTACTGGCCTATTAGGCGATTCTTTAGATAAATAAATCAAACAAACGACATTATGTGATTTTTTCTTTACCGCTGCGTACCAGAAAATTCCCTTTGCCACGCAGCTCGAAGACAGTTCATAAGAAATTCTTGCTGTAACCCACATTCCGATTTTTTTGCGAAACAAATGTTCAGTCGTCGGTTGGAGATGTCTGGACCGTAAATGGAATGACTACATCAATTGCTTACGTCTCTACGTACTACGTAGCATTATGTAAGGTTTACACTTGCGACAAAAACACATCACATGGGCAAATAGCCTTGTTTGAAACTGTCAGATACGTGCAAATGTGAGTTACAAATCAAGAGATCTGGCCCCATCAGGTGTTTCGGCCACTAAACCTTATATAATGCTCCTTTCATATTATACGATTTTGGTCGGACTGGCTAAAACCAAACCGACAAAAATCTGGGTACATTCCTAATTTGCATATTTGACAAATATTGGTTTGTGTCGAAGATAGTACTGGGGTTCGTACCAGGGGTGATTGTAGATGCCTTTTTACCCAAAGCGAGCGAAGCGAGCGTTCAAGTTTGGGCGATAGGTTAGGTTAGGTTAAAGGGTTGCTATGATTGTCCACAGCACACATAGACCGCATCAGGGTGCGTTGTGATACCCAACGGAATATGTAGTCCCGACCCATTCTAAACTTCGAATCAGCCCGAGCCCACAACAAAGCGTTGGAGCTGGCCAACATCGACGTCCTGCAAGTCACACAGGTCGGCAAAGTAGTAGGCCCCTTGGTAGTCCTCCTAATACTTTCCAGGCCCGGGCATTCACAGAGAAGGTGGAAAGTAATCTCCTCTACCTCCTCATCCCCACAGCTTCTACATAAATCGTTATGCGGAAGCCGAAGCCGCCTGGCGTGCTCTCCAATTGGCAGTGCGCGGTGATGATGTCCATGACCGTACCAATGTGACAGCGACAATAGCTTAGTGGAACGACTTATTTCCAACCTGGGCCATATTAGCTTTGTCTTATAACAAGGGCTGCTACTTATCCATCTCGTGTAAGTGATACGAGTACTTATCGCGGCCTGCATTATGCTATCCTTACATACATCAAAAGGTATCTCTGCTTTGCAGAGAGTGCATTCGGAAACCACGAAACCACTGTGACCCGGAATCCAGCACAAGGCAATATCAATATATACCACTTAGCACGTACCTCTGTGTGAGACTCGCGGCACTCCAACACAATCCTTGAGGTTATACGTACGGGTTCCAGGGCTCTAATCGCAGCTTCATCATCATCGTGGCGCGACAGCCCGACGTCGGGCCTTGGCCGCCTGGATCATTGTCCTCCAATTATCTCGGTCACGTGACCGCGTCCTCCAATTTTGGGAGCCCAGCAGCTGCGCGGCGTCCACACCTACTGAGCTCTCCCAACGAGATCTCGGTCGTCCTCGCAGTCTCACTCCGTCGACTAGTTCTGCATTCATTACTCTCTTAGGCATGCGATCATCGTCCATTCTTTGTACATGCCCTGCCCATTGAAGTCGTTGTAGTTTGACGATTTTCGAGACTTGCAGCTCATCGTACATTTCATACAACTCATGGTTGTACCGGATGCGCCATCCATCTCGATCGCAAACAGCCCCGAAAATTCGCCGTAGAACCTTACGTTCGAAAGTGTCTAGCATGTTTTCGGAGGCTTGAGTTAGGGTCCATGCTTCGCAGCCATAGCATAGCACTGGTCGTATAATGGTTTTGTACACGCGGAGCTTTGTGTTTCTGTGCACATGCTTCGATTTCATTATGGGGAGAACTGAGAAAAAAGTCTTATTAGCTAACTGTATCCGTCGCTTGATTTCGTCAGTTTCGTTGGCGTCTCTTGACAGGTTGCAACCCAGGTAAATGAAGTTGTTCACGAACTCGATGTTGAGGTCCCCCACATTGATGCTCGGTTGTGCAGGTGTCCTTGTCACCGATTGCATCATTATTTTAGTTTTACCCTCGTTAATACGTAATCCAACTTCCTTTGCAGCGGTATCGAGCGTATGCAGAAGTTCTTCTGCGTCAGCCAATCTTCGGGACATGATGTTGATGTCGTCGGCGTACGCTGCTAATTGTGTCGACTTGATGAGAAGCGTCTTGCTGTTGTCCATATTCATGGCCCGAATAACGTATTCCAGTGCTAGGTTGAAGAGCGTCGGAGCCAGTCCATCGCCCTGTTTCAAACCAGTGCGTGTTTCAAATAGATCAGTAAGTCTATTCTGGATCCTGACTTGTGAGACGGAGTTGGTCATCGTCATCTTTGTCAGTCGCACTAATTTTGCTGGTATACCAAATTGCAGCATGATGTTGTACAGTACTCCACGATCGATACTGTCGTATGCCTGCTTGAAGTCGACAAAGATTTGGTATACGTTTACGTTGTATTCCCAGCACCTCTGGAGTATCAGTTTGACTGAGAAGAGCTGATCGGTTGTGGAGCGACCAGGTCTGAAACCGCTTTGATATTCGCCAATGACTCGTTCTGCGTACGGTTTTATTCTATTTTCCAGAATTTTCGTCAAAATTTTATAGGACGTACAAACTAGTGAGATGCCCCTGTAATTCTCACACCGCAATTTATCTCCCTTTTTATGAATTGGACAGATGATGCTTCTGCGCCAATCGTCTGGGATCTCCTCGTTCTCCCATACTCGCAGGAGTAATTGATGTATGGCATCAACTAGACTCGTTCCACCGAATCTTAGCAGTTCAGCTGGGATCTCGTCAGCGCCCGGCGCTTTATTTCGTTTTAGTGACCGCAACGCGAGATCAACTTCCTCTACTGTCGGGGGTTGAATGGGTGGGCCTAGATCAACAATATCATCGAGAGCTTCCTGTGTGGGGATGTTAGATGGTCGGTTTAGAAGCTCTTCAAAATAAGAGGCCCATCGTTTGTTAATACCATCGGTGTCGCTGATGATGTTTCCATCCTTGTCCTTACAAAGGCTGGTCCTGGGTTGGTAGCCGTTCTTAATTGTATTTACTAGTTTGTACGCTTGTCTGGTGTTCCTATTAGCTAAGTTTTCGTTTATGTTCAGCAACTGCTCGTCAAAGTATTTACGTTTCTTACGTCTAATTATTCTATTCGATATTCGCCGTAGCTCGTCATATTTTTCTCTTCTGGCTCTGGTTCCTCGTTGAATCCATTGTCTGTAAGCCTCGTTTTTCGCGTCAAGTGAAATTTTGCATTCTTCGTCGAACCAGTCATTTCGCGCTCGCCGGGCTTTATATCCCACGACCTTCTCTGCGACATCCTTGATGGTACCCTTGAGTTCTTCCCAGAACCCATGGACGCCTGTGTTGCTGATGTTGTGTAGCATAGGTGATAGTTCTTCCTCAAGGGCGGTAGTATACGCCACCGCTGTAGCATCACTCAAGAACTTATCAACCGCAAAGATTTTGGGAGGGCTGATTCTTGACTGGTGCACTGAGGAAATTCTACATCTGTAGGTCGTCTTCACCAAGTGATGATCTGAGTCGCAGTTTGCTCCTCGATAGGAGCGGACATCCATGACACTAGACGCCCATCTCCTGCAAATGAGGACGTGGTCAATTTGGTTGACGGTATGTGCGTCTGGAGACTTCCAGGTCTGCTTGTGAATGCGTCGATGCGGGAAACACGTAGAGCTTACGACTAGATTCCTGCTGCAGGCGAAGTCGATAAGTCGCTGGCCGTTATCGTTACATTCTTCATGGAGGCTGTGGCCTCCAGAGGTCCCCCGATGCCAACTTTCATTCCCGACTTTCGCGTTAAAGTCTCCCAGCAGCAATTTGACGTCGTTTGTTGGAAGTGAGTCGAAGAGAGTTTCAAGGCGGGCGTAGAACTCGTCTTTTACTGCGTCTTCTTTAACTTCAGTGGGGGCATGCACATTGATGAGCCAGAGATTGAAGAATCGAGTCTTGATGCGAATCGCACACAGCCGTTCATTTATGGGTTTGAAGTCAGTAATATGCGGTTTGAGGTGATTGTCCACTATAAATGCTACTCCAAACTCCTTGCGGCCCGATGGTTTGCCACTTGTAAAAATTGTGTGCGATTTCTTGTCATTAATCTCGCTGCCAAGCCAATTTGTTTCCTGGACTGCAGTAATGCTCAGTTTGTACTTTTCGACCTGCCCCCGGTTTGTTCAGGGAGCGTACATTCCAGGATCCGAAAGAATAATCCTTTATTCGTTTGCGTGGTCGTCGTTGTTGATCCGTCCAATCCGAGGCTTTTGTTCCAGGTTTCGCAGCTTGACTGTCTGTTAAAATAATGATGTTCCTCACAGATACGTCATGACGATTGCGTCCCAGCCAGACCAGGACTTCCCAAATAGCTACCAATTCCGCTTGCAGAACGCTACAGTAGTCCGGGTAGTCGAACCGATAGGCTGAGCCTATTCAGACATTCGGAGTAAATGCCAGCACCTATGCCATTATCATTCTTAGACCCATCCGTGTAGATATGTATCGTATCTGTTGTCGGAAGAAAGTCTTCATTCCATTGTGTATGTAATGGGATAAGACTTTTGAAAGGCTTAGTGAACATAAGTTTTGATGAGACATGGTCCGTCCTTGCCGGAATATCTCGATTATTTAAAATCGCCGAGGGCTCACAGTTTAGAGCTAACCATTGTCCTGCATCACGAAAATGGACGGCCGTGCGTGCAGCCACCTGTTCGCCAAAAATACCTAGCGGAAGCAGATTGAGCATTATATTCATGGCATCAGAAGGGGTCGTTCTGAGAGCCCCGCTGATTGCCAAACTAGATGATCTTTGCACTTTTTCCATTATTCTACGATTTGCTGCAGTTTTAAGTGCGCTCCACCACACAATAATACCGTGCAAAAGTATGGGGCGAATAACCACCACATAGAGCCAATGCACAGCCTTCGTTTGCAGGCTCCACCTTTTCCCGATGGCGTTCTTACAACAGTAGAGTGCGATATTTGCCTTATTAACACGCTCCTGAATATTGTGCTTTCAACTTAGCTTCCTGTCAAGTATTAGCCCCAGGAACTTAGCCTTGTCTCTGAAAACCCATTTTTCTCCCTCCAATACCGGAGGTTCTGGTGTTGGTGTTCTATTCATTCTTGCAAATAGGACAAGTTCCGTCTTTAACGGACTAACTTTTACGCCACATTTTGTGCTAAAATAGAGAGTGCATTATTTAGTACCTCGCTAAGAGTGGTGGGGAACTTACCCGAGATGGCGATAGCAACTTCGTCCGCGTAGGCAGTCACCTTGCTTCCCCGCGCCTCCAGATCCAGGAGAAGTTCATTTACCACAACATTCCATAAGAGGGAAGAGAACACCACCCTGCGAGTTGCCCTATTAACGTATCTACGAACGGATGACACGCCCAACTAACCCTAGATGTTAGCAACAGGCTGATGAGTTTACAGAGAGAGTCCTCCACTCCGAGAGACGACAGTGCATCAATGATTGCAGCTGGTCTAACGTTGTTGAAGGCTGCCTCAATATCCAGTAACCACAATGGTAAACTCCTTACAGCTTAAGGACTTCTTGATATAACTCACGATAGAATGCAACGCTGTATCAACGGATTTACCCTTCCGGTATGCATGCTGTGAATTTGATAAGAGATTTGCGGGGATCACTTCGTAAGTGAGTATCTATAAGTCTCTCCAGTACTTTAACTAGGGTCGATGATAAACTAATCGGCCTAAGATCGTTCGGGCGTGCGTGAGATCGTCTGCATATTTTTGGAATAAAGACCACCTTGACCTCTACCCAGGCCCGAGGGATGTAGACTAAGTCTAAACATGCCCTAAACATTTTTGTGCTATACTGAGGCTGAAACTATTGTATATTGATGGTTTCCCGTTTTTGACGTCACGCGTAACGAGTTTAAGCACACATGTAAAATGTATTGGATAGAGCTAGTGTACATATACAGGCGCGCTTTTGGTTGTGAATCAACAGTCTCTTGTGTAGGCTACACTCGCTTCGCGCTTAAGGGATCTTAATCCTCAGTATCACACAAACATGAACGCTCGCTTCACTTGCTCTGGGTGCACGAACAGCAACTCACACCAATTGTCAATTTGGCATGAAGTTGTCAAAGAATCGTTAAGTTACCCCTGGTACGAACCCCGTGATTACTTAGATACGAACCAATGTTCGTCAAATTTCTCAGAAGACTAAGATTAAAAGGAATTGAAATTGTCCAAGAGAAATGAAGTGATTTTGCTCAAGGGTCAAGTATGGGGGGATGAGTCGACATATTCATTTGACAACAGAGGTTGAATGTTTACTTGTGCATGCACAGATATTCAAGGTGAAATGAGTTTGGCAGCAGAGGTCAAATCATATGGCGAATATGTGGATCTGGCGGGTGTTCCGGAGTAGAGGGCGTGTGTCTCTCTGTTTACTTTTTAACAGCTCGTATGTGGTAGAATTGCGTCACAACATTAAGTGTACAGTATATGGTGGTTTCATCTCCTTCTTTATACTTATCTCTGTGCCAAATATGTAAACTGGGAATGTACCTAACTCCGAAAGAGAAACACATTCATATTGTAGAACTAAAATCGGATGGGCAAAAAAACAATTTCGAATTTAACTTAGACCCCACATACACAAATCGTAGTCCGGATGGCGCAACGGTTAGCACGTTTGCCTTCTACGCACTGGGCCCCAGTTCGACTCCTACTGAATGTGGTAGTTTTCGATAAAAAAGGGGATTTACGTGTCGGACTATGAGCCCTCTCAGCTGTTAAATGAGTGCTCATTTATGGGGTAAATAACTCGGTTGAGCATGTTGCTGATCACACACCTCTGCATAAGACATACTGTCATGATCTAGAAGACGAGATGATGCTAACTCATCTGGAGGCCATGGTTCAAATTGAACTGTTGCGCCAGTTATTTATTTGTTTCACATACACAAAACGATTCGTCGGCCGATTCAACGGAAAACGAATCTTCTCAAAAAATTGGAAGGATTAAAATTATGGCTCTGTAAAAAAAAATCGCCAACGCAAGCCATATACTCTATACAAACCATCCGAATATCCGCCCAATTGATCGGCCGATATTCTGATCGCATGACGAATTGGACGGATGTTATGAGACGTCATTACATTTGTATTAATTAACAATACCATTGTACTTATACCCTATACCCTAGAGTATAGAGTATAGGGCATATTTATAGTATTCAGTTTGGGCCACGACATGTGCAATTTATAATGAAACTCATTTTCGTAGTTTTATGTTTTCAAAAAATATCTATAGTTACAGTAATCTTACGAATATATTTTTTTCTCACTTTTGACATTTCAGGTTATTGGGCACAGCAAGTTCAGAATCAGTTAGGTGCTCATATTGTTCCAACTTTAACGGAAGTGACCTCCGGGTGTCTGTGGAAAACACATGCACCGACTCACTGGTGACAGCCATTGACGATGAAGCCTTACTAATATGCGATCCAGGAAACGAAATGGCAAGAACAAAGGTTTATTTTAATTTGACAAAACCCATACAAAACAAAATCTTCCTTACTTTCCTCTACACATTTCCATTGAGAGCAATCGAGAAGCAAATACTTCTTTTTTACGTTTCACCTCCCCTTTGTGAAATACAAAACAGATAATTTACTAATTTTTTTCTATGTTTACTTTGTAGGTGCATTTCGATGACGTATCACTTTATGGGACTCCAAAAGAGGAGCCAATGCCTTCCATACCGGTCGTAACCGAGAAAATTTCTGCCAATTTTCTAAAAAATCAATTGCAATCATGGTTTCAACCGACCGACAACCGGTTGGCCATGAAACTATTTGGCAGCCGAAAGGCCCTAGTTAAGGAACGTATAAGACAAAAAACATCTGGTCATTGGGTCATTCATCCATGTAGCTCATTTAGGTAAGTGTCGTTTCTGTTAATTCGCCATTGTACTATATTTCACAATTCGATTTATTCCGTTTCAGATTTTATTGGGATCTATGCATGCTTCTTCTTCTAGTAGCCAACCTCATCATCCTGCCAGTAGCAATTTCGTTCTTCAACGATGATTTAAGCACAAGATGGATTGCCTTCAACTGCCTCAGTGATACTATTTTCTTAATAGACATTGTAGTCAATTTTAGAACAGGTGAGTCAACAAATTTGTATTACCTTTTATGCTTCGTTTCCACGTGAACATTGCGCAATACATGGAACATTGAAAAATTGCATTGAAAAGCACCAACAAAATAAAAGATAATCTTTCTGTTCTTATATGGTCAACATGAGTTCACAAGCACTTGAGTCGTTCCCAACTCTTGTGGGAACGACTTAAATATCTTATTTTTGTTGGTGATGGTTGGTTTTCAATGTTCCGTGTACGGCACCACATTTAAGTGGAAACGAAGCATTAGAAAGAATTGTCTCTAGAAAATTTGTCCAGTTGGGGTAAATATAAGTAGAGAAAAACAACTTATCTTCCATACTTAGGCTTAAATTACGTGAGCCCGAGTTCAAAAAAACCCTATTGATTTTGAACTTTTTTTTTTACTAATATGAACATTTAACTAAACTGAATACTACTTATTTGTATACCTTATAAATAGAATGGAAATATGGTTCATAACTCAAATAGAAGTCTCGTTGTTGTGCTCATTCATTTCGTTTATGGAATGAGAAGATAGAACCACAAAGTTTCATTACCGCACATCTAAAACATAACGAATTCATTTCAACACACGATCTCATAAAAAATTCAGTAACCATGACATCAAGGTCTTTATATTTCTCTGGCTAGGGAATTGCGTACTCTGAGAGCATTTCTACTTTTCTTCAACATGCAATGTAGCAATATAGGAATGATTATTATATCAGTGGAACGTAGCGTTCATGCTCATATGTGCCACATACATACCACCCTAAACGTCAGAATGAGAAAACATACAGGGACGTATATCCTGTTATGAAATTATCTATACAAAAGACTGAATGAAATATGAACTGGATGTGAGGTATAGAACAGGGATTTTTCTGAAAAGGGCCAGATCGTTGGAATTTTGGGCACTGCGGACCGGATAGGGGGATAGGAGACCCAAATTGCAACTGTTCACCGGTGTGATCAACCCACTGCTAATTGAAGGTTTGACGGGAGCACCTTAATTATGCAATCAAACAGACTTCACTAATTAATTAATTTACACCTAGTTCGGCATAGCGCATCAACTACTCCTCCGTGCCATAGTGTTAGATTTAGAAACGGACGGTTTGGTGGGCATCCGAAGATGCCCGTGGGGACGGAGCCTAAGGTAGCATATTACCGTGAAGGTCGGGCCGTGCCATCTGGCGAAGAAAAAGGCCCCTCAACGAGCTAAGCAACGGCCTATGCTTGCTGTAGCTCAGTTCGGGAGATGTGGGCGGGTTTTTCGCCGTTCGTTGCCCCTGTCCTTTACGTATTAACAAAAATTCATAGGCCTAGGGCAAACAACACAAACAGGGAAGGTAAAAATGGGGAATAAAAAAAATAGTCGATAAGAATGGAATGGTTGACGGACGGATCAGACGCCCACACGGTCGCACCTGGGTCCGGGTGTAATGGGACCCTCGACCTCTGGTTTCGTACCACCAACAGATCACTACTCATCAGGTGCTGCTTCGATCTGCTGGTGGGAGCAGCACTACCAGACCATAATATGGTTCGTTACAGGTGGTTCATTACAGTTGCCAGCATATAAACAATTGGGTGATGATGAAGTTTTCTTATACAGGCGTACACCCATATAGGACAGTTACGGTCCAGAAAAAAGCGACTTAACTTGAAACAACTTATATCGAAACAAAGTAACATTATGCAAACGCATCAGACTAAATTAAATTGCAAAATTTTATTACTAATATTATTTATTATAAACAATTTACAAGTAAATAGAGATATTGTTATGTAGAATACTACACTTATGTACATTTACAATGTACATGTGTATTTCTTAATTACAGAAAACAAAAATTTATAAAATTTTGTCTGAACTTCCATTTGAAATGCCTATGGTAGCAAGTAACGAAGTTTTTGCTTGCGGGAGGATTTTGGAAACTAAGGACCTGTATTCCGCTGCATTGAGTTCAAGTTTTTTCAGTAAATCCGACTTTTTCTTCAGCTTCAATTTCGTCAAGATTTTGGAGAAGTTGGATTAGTTCTTCTTCGGAAATTTCCTTATCGTGTGACTTCGGTAAATTTAATTTTACGAGCCAAGCCCAATTATCTGTTTCAACTGTGTCGGGCGACTCCATCGGATTTATTTGCCTATTTATGCATTCAGCAAAAAAAAATTTCCCAGGTTCCATTCAAAGTTTTTAGTTCCTTTCCAAGGCTCATGCATTTTCTCGACTGCTTTCAGTACATTAATATCAGCAGAAGCTTCGAATTGTCATGAACGTTGTCTCTCATATCAATTCCGGTTATATTTTTCTTAAACGTCCTATGTAAAGGTTGGCATTCACTACCGAATCGAAATATTTTTAGTCGTATTTTCCCCGCACTTTCTTTTGAAAGTGTCATGGGGGTCAAACGCATACTTGTCCAAGAAAAGAATATCAAAGATCTGTAACTATATAAAGTCACGACATGATCTCTGACTAATGCCTTCAATGCACTAAAAAACTTAGATATTCATAGTTATTTTTATATTATCCTATAAATTTAACTATTCTTTAGTAAATAAAGTAGTATACTATAAATTTATTTTTTGGGAATTGTGCGTTTTTTCCCCCGTCTGTATTGGGCGGATTCAGTTGCACCCCATGGTAAATTTAATGCCAATGATTGACAAAAATATTGTAAAAAATAAAAAAAAAAACCTTCGACAGCATGTTGGGAAACAATAGAGAAATATTGTAAATTTTATTAAGCTAGTGAATAACCCAGATTAAAAAAAAAAAATTACGTTCTTTTCAAGTAACTGCGAGGTGCACTTACGCCCCAGATGGTAAACTAAGGTTAAAGACAATAGCGTTTCAGCGCTAAACAAAATAATTTTTTAGCCACTCTATTACTGAAGCCATCCACGTCTTTTTGTCTAAACATCAAATTATTGGTAATCTTCGTTTGGACATTCATGTAGCCGAAGATCCTCAGATGTATTCCTTCTAAGAAGCAATGGCGATTTGAATCCAGGCGCCAGTAGTCATCACTACATATAAGAATGTTTTGGATGGCGTTCTTATTCGGAAAAGGCCTGTTTCGCTTAATTGCGTGTTAAAGAGCTTGTTCGGTCGGTATACCCTGTATACTAATTATGGATAAGTGGATAGTTATTATAGGTAGACTATATAATAAGAACACAGTACAATTGGAACAATTCACTTATGCATAATTATTAGCAAACAGGATGTCCCAGTTTGCCCGGACAAGCACTTTACACACACACACACATTGTTCATTATGCAATTCTCTGCAAAAGTATTAAAAAAAAATAATTTTCCGATTTTTTAAACCTTTAACTGCTATAGCCATTTTATGCTTTAAAAAAATCCCCGACCACACATACTGTAACTCATCCTATGGCCCGCAGAATGATGCAATAAGACCGCATGGCAGCTATAATACCTCATCCTAAAATAAGAAATTCAGCCTATGAAAATATGATAAACTATTTACTAGATATGGCTCTTAAAAGTAAAAATTGTTGCTTTAACCTCCTAAAAATTCCGAAACTTTATTCGATTTTTTTTTGGATTTTCACCTACATGTTCTATTGCGTTAAAATTGTGCTAACATTCATTCAAGAAAATTCCTTAATTTCGGGTAATTACGATCCAATAAACGTAAAGTCAAAGCACGAAAAATAGACTTTTTCATGCAAATTTTCGCAATTTATGAAAGTATTCTACTTTTCAATATAAAAAAACTGTTTCTTCCCATTTAAAGGGCTTTAGGAGCCACGAATCGCATAACGTATAATATAACGATTTTTATCGACATCCTTTATGCCCAATTATACGCCAATTCAAAAACATATGGTTCACTTTTAGATACAATTATAATTTTTCGAATCTCAAGGATCGACGTAAGTGTGAAGCAAAGTAGTCGTTAATCGGGGCGGGGTGGGAATTATTTTGTGACTCAAGTGCGAAATGACTTTATGCGAAACGACTTATATCGGGGTATGCCTGTATTAGCCGATTTCGATTCATTAGCCCGGCTTCACAGACCAAAAACAACGGCGCGGTCCTGCGATGAGGGAACTTAAACAGCCACCATACAGATGCTTTGTCGTCGTGGGGGTGAATTGCGGACTCAATATACATTTAGACGGAGGCGAAAGAAGTTGAGTTTTAACCAATATGCTTTCAACTTTGCTCCGATGAGATCCCAAATGAGACCTGGTTTAAAACCGGTCTGTTGTTTTGTATGAAAATGGTCCGAGATTGGGTTGAATCGAAAGCGGCTATTGTTGCTTTTAGATGAGAACGCTGCCAGTTGTTGTAGC
This sequence comes from Chloromyia formosa, assembly GCA_964017055.1. Classification (NCBI taxonomy): domain Eukaryota; kingdom Metazoa; phylum Arthropoda; class Insecta; order Diptera; family Stratiomyidae; genus Chloromyia; species Chloromyia formosa. Next base: position 57,584,139 of record OZ024818.1, read on the forward strand.
GATGGTCAGAGATTCTGTTTCGAGCTCCTCGGTGTCAAGGACAAGGAATGTAGCTGCTTCAATGGAGTTTTCCTATAACGACCCATGCTACAAGGTAGACAAGATATGGCATTCCCGCGTTTCATTTTCGTATTTTTCTGCGCATCACGTCAATGGCTCGTACACACTTGAGAGAGTGGTGGTTCATAACTCTAAGCATTGCAATCCTCGCGACAGTATTGCTTCGCTTGTTGAGGAAGCAGCACGCGGACGGTGAAGGACGCGCACAGCGCAGGCCGCGCACGGCGAAAGATGCGCACGGCGCAGCGCAGCAGTCTCTGCTTGAGATTATTGTGATATAAACACAAAAGGAAATTCGCTTCTCAAATAACACACATATCAAGCAAAGCCCACACAAGAGACCGCTGCATCGTGTGCGTGCTGCATCCTCAACAAGCGAACTGATACTGTCGTGAGGATTGCAATGCAATGCTCTTGTGCTGGCTCTGCTTGATAGGTTTTTTCAATTCCGTGCGAATGAATGAATTGAATGAGATTATCTCGAAAACTATTTAAGAAAGAAAAAAGTTGATCAATATATTTTTGTGATCTTCAATTTCGCCTCAGAAAGTTTTTTGCTAGGATTAATAGTTACAGAGACAAAAGCCGAAAACTAAGTATTCATACAATTGAACGAGCCAATGACGTAGGTATTCAGAGAGCCGGCATGCGCAATTCCATATCTTGTCTTCCTTGTATCATGATAACGACCTAGGGGTAAGCAGTTTGGGTGCAGCTGGGCACGTGAAAATGTGGTCTACGTCTTGAGGTGTTCCGTTGCAGACGGAACAGGTATTTCGGACGTTTTCATCAATACGGGATAGATATGAGTTGAGGCGTGCACACCAACCTTCTTCTCTTCAAGTGATATGCTGGTGGTTGCGCCAAAAGTATTGAATTTAGTTTTAGTCCCGTAATTGATGCATGCACCTCTTGTTGATAGAGTAATGCGATTTCATGTTGTAGGTGGTATTGTCGAATATCCCTAGACTCTCGCTCATGGTCCCTCAGATCACGCCGAATATTTGTTGGTGGCGGGGTCTTGTCCATAAGATGGAAGGTAGGGTAGCAGCTTACGTAATATTGCTTCGCAAGGTGTATTGTGGTCTTTTATAGGCAACGTCTTTGTCTTCTGATGTTGGTGATCTTGGAGAGACATCCAGCTACAGCGCGGAGAGCGGCATTTTGTTAAGTTTGAATGTGCTTCCACTGTGTGCCACATAGGTTCTTAGAACACACAGGAGCAGCATAGTTGGCCACAGATCTTCCGACTACTATGTTAATTGCCTTTACCCCTCCAGGGGCATGGGCGCGTCAATATCTCTAGCATTTGTATGCCTTGTTGACGTTTCGATAGCATATCTACTTTTCGTGCAGTTACTAGCATGCACCTCCTTTCCGCGCCGTCTTTATACTGGTAAGCTCGGAGCACTATGAGAGTTCTATTAGTAATCACAGGCAGTTTTTGATCGCGCCGAGATTCGAACTCCGAGCTCTACATTAGTATCGTAAAGCGTTGACCGAATGACCACGGCCACCGACCGCGATCTTCCAACTGCTTTGTAAGTATACTACTTTACTCTCTCTGGATACTGTCAACCCCTTGTGGGGCATAGGGCATTAACCACGCCGACTTTCCACCTCGTCCTGTTTGCCGCCATCGCCTTCACTACTTTACTACTTTGCTTTAACTCCTAGTGTGGCATAGCGCGTCAACTACTAATGCGCGCCATTGTACTCTGTTCTGGGCAATGGGGCGCAACTCCCCAAAAGACTTACCCTGCCTGACACTCCTTTGCCATAAATCGACGCCATGTGATTTTAAGACCCCCTCTTGGTCGGCCTTGGTTGGAAATGGGGTTCCATTTCATGCAATGCAAAGCAATGCAGTTGTCACTCTTCCGCAATGTGTGGCCTTTCCACTGCCATTTTCGCCTGCGTATCAATTCATCGATTGGCATCTGCCCTGTACGCCGACTTAGCTCTTCAGTGTTATTGTCTCGGCCCAGAAAATTCTTAGAATTCGACGAAGACATGGGTGACCATGCAGTATGACCAGTAGCGTTTCCTTGCAGTGGTGTAGATAGCTTTCGGTAGAGGGCACTGCTGCCGGCACATTTTTTTATTGTGTGTTAGGGCAGAATTTGAACCCCTCATCTCTTGAATTAAAATCAACCCAAAAACCTACCACAACTGTCAAAAATTAAGTGAATTGCAAACCATCTACCTGTGAGATAGCTGATGATGTTTTACAATACATCTTCGAAGCACTCAACGAGAACGACTAACAGATGATATACTCGATGAGTCTCATTACCAAATTCATTAGCTGGTTGTTTGATGATATTCTTGCTGACTGAAGATTTGAAAACTTTGATGAGACTAACCGGAATATACCAATTTGTGTCGTGGAGGAGTAACGAGGATAGTAAAATTATATCGCCATTGTATATTTCGAAAGAATTTAAGTGACATTCTATTCCATCTCTAAAATTACTGATAGTGATATAAAATCATGACGACCTTACATCGGGCGCCGAATATGCTCTAAAATTTTCGATCAAGTTTTGACAATTTTCCACTTGAAATTTTTACTGACTTAGGATAAAAAAAAGCTGAAGTAACTTTAAGGTAAATTAACGTAGCCTGATGTTTCGATTTTTGTGTCTTGTCACTAACAGTGCCACGCGCCTGTTGCCCGTGATGATAAAATCACATTGGACTGGACGCCCAATATCGATTTTTTAATGCAAATTTTTACGGATTAAGGATCGAAAGCAGCCTGAAGGTAGCCTTAAGATATCTTTCAAGCAGCTTATGATGAGGTCTGAAGAGATTTTGGTTTTTGTGTCTTGTGACTGATGACATTACTTCTAGTAACGTTTTTCTATTTTAGTTAAAAATTAAATTATAACTCGTCAATTTCATTATTAGTTTTGGTATCAAAAACCACGAAGACTGGCCAATTTCTAGTTTTAAAATTTACTCTTTTTGAAAGTCTAACTTTTTTTATAAGAACAACAGGCTTTTGTTGCGAAAGATTTGTGTCGGTTATATGAAGATAAATTTGGTGGTACTTTTCCGCAAATTCAGAGAACCGTGAACTAAGCGTCTTTAAGAGCCTGCGCAGACGACAAACTTTTTAGATCGCGGTAAAACTAAATAGTTTGGTCAGAAAAATAGAACACACGGTGTTTTATGAGGCCGCGCACACAACGGTTACTAAATAGTTTAGTTTGATGTGTGAGCGGTCTCATAAACCGCTGTGTGTTCTATTTTTCTGACTTAGCTATTTAGTTTTTCCGCGAACTAAAAAGTTTGCCATCTGCGTATGCTCTAAGAAGTATAGGAATTTGGACGCAGAATATCCTTCACATATGTAATACGTATTTAAAGTACAATGACAAAGCTCAAATATTACTCGCGTTTTATTAGTTTTGTCTTCTCCCAATGTGCTACCGGCTTTAAGGCTTTCAGGATTTTATTCCTGCCACGCATTCTGTTGCAGTAGTTGTGGCATGGGCAGATGAGGTCGCCATGCTATCCAGGATAACCCCTGGGATTTTTCGATGATTGGTGGTGTGAATGCGTTCGTTGCTTATATTGATCTAAACCTGTGTTTTTACTTCTTTTGTTCAGGTGGTAAGCAGATGATTTGGATGCTGATACAGTTTAGTTCTTGCTTTCAAAGAACTCGTTACCGTAATGAATTGAGGTAGCCATTAATCAGCTCGCACATTTCATTGATGTCATTCCCTGTTGCCAGAATTGAACAGTAATCAGCTTACGTAATTAATTGGAGATCATTAGGAGGTGTTGGAATTGCAGATAAATACAGATTAGGTGGTGGTGGACAAGGTGGCAGTTAATACTCCTCCTTGGGGAACACGTTGTTTAATTTTCCTAAGCTTCGACTCAGCTGACGATCCATTTGACGTATTGTGTTGGAAGGGAGGAGCAGTCTATGTCAGAAAGAAGCGATGAACGATTGACTGTGTCGAAGGCTTTCGACAAGTCAAGCGCCACCAAAATGATTCTATAATATGGGCGGGCCTGGCTAAGGCCAACATGAATGCTGAATGTAATGTAATGAACAGGGTGTAGCAAAGCCTCTAGCGTTATCTGTCGTTATTAACGGTTCATTGCTTATAAACCGTTGCTAAATAGCTGATTGCAACTGATTTTTTTTTTCATTCTCAGCATTCTCTCATAAATTATATAAATTATTATTAAATGTTGGCAGCCCCTATTGGCGAAATTTTTTTAACAGACGATTACTGAATACAAAATTAAAATTTGGTAAATTTTTTTCAAAGTGCATTCCGTACCGGAAGTGCCATTGCTTTCCCAACTCTGCCCAGGGTGCTGACTGGCAAGGGAGCCTTTCCGTTAAATACAATGCATTTACAAGCCTTTGCCGTATATTTCACCCCGCTAACAGATGGGTGCAAATGTTTGCAGCTGGCTCTCTTTTGAGAGCATTCAGGCTAATGCAGTAACGCTCTCCAAAGTCCGCGCCTATGCCGTCTTTGGTCTGGATGTTTAGATGTGTAAATGCTTTTAGGTGGCCTTTGACGTGTTTGGGGTTGTAGAGAACACATGAGGAAGTGAGTTAAGGGCAGACTGGTCGCGCTCGGTGGCCGTGATCGTTCGGTCACCGCTCTACGATACTAATCTAGAGTTCGGAGATCAAATCTCGGCGCGAACAAAAGCTGCCTGTGAGTACTAATAGAACTCTCACAGTGCTCCGAGCTTGTCAGTATAAGAGACGGCGCGGATAGGAGGTGCATGCTGCAACTGCGAAAAGTAGATATGCTATTGAAACGTCAACAAGGCATAGAAATGCTAGAGATGTTGACGAGCCCATGCCCTTGGAGGGGTCAACGCAATAAGAGAATATTTGTTCATGCTTTTCGTATAACCGCTGACACGGTAACTCGATGCGTAGAACATCGATTTACGAAGCGTGCGGTCGCAAGTTCGATTTATGTCACGAACATTTCCAAACAATTGCTTTTGTTGCCGGCCTCGAATCGATTCAACTGTAATTGATTGAGTGATTGATTTGAAAAGGTTGAGCGATGTGCCGACAAACTACCCCTTTAAACGCGGATTGGACCCTAAATTCCTTTGCTATGTGTATGTTTTTCAATCAGTAAAAAAAAAACGATTTCCAAGATATTGTGTTAATATGTACTAATGCTGAAATTTATTTTAATTTTTAGGTATAATGCAACAAGACAACGCAGAACAAGTGATATTGGATCCGAAATTAATAGCGAAGCATTATTTGAAAACGTGGTTTTTTCTTGACTTGATATCATCCATACCACTGGATTATATTTTCTTGATTTTCAATCAAGTAAGCGTAAGAGCCTTCCCAACAATACATAAAGAATTCGTAACGATATCGGAAAATCATTGAACATTTTAGGATTTTTCGGATTCCTTTCAAATACTTCATGCTGGTCGCGCCTTGCGTATATTACGTTTAGCTAAGTTACTTTCGCTGGTTAGATTACTCCGTCTCTCTAGGCTCGTGCGTTATGTTTCACAATGGGAAGAAGTCTATGTAAGTATATAGCGTTTTGATAGAATAATTCCCCTTATAGAAACTAAACAGTATAATTCCTATCTCGGAAAAATCTCTCAATTAGTTAAAGTGAAATTATATTTTTAAACCAAATCACATCAACGTATATATCGAACAACAGAATAAAAGCAAAACATAAAATTGAATATTAGTTTGTTCTAGTAAAACGCAAAACGCTTTCATGTATTTATTTCTACTTTCTATCAAGTAAACCAATTGCAAAATATGTTTTTCGATTATGTTTATTTGATTTTGTTTTTGTTAATATTTTCTTCTGAACATTTTTGTATCCAATTGACCCTTTGAAAAAATTAAACGCATTGTGGATAGGCTTTTACACATGGAGAGAAGGAAGACGTTGATTGAAAGTAAAACAAATTACTCGGAAAGACATGTTTTAATTATTTTCAAATTAAATGGAGGGTTTTTGGTTTCATTTTTGTGTATATTTTGCCTGATTTTCGCCATTTTCCCAAATAAATATTAAACGTACTCAAATGTATACATTTTCCGTCGTAACAATTTAAATCGAAAGCCTCGCTTGTCATTCGACAGTCGTGTGGTGTTGTATTGTAAACAAGAAATAATGTTATTTTTTTAATGAATTTTTCTGAAAATAGTTCCTTCTATTTCTCAATTGCATTTTTACACTATCTATTTTCACCTATTCAGCCCATTATTCACTCTACCTGTATCAATATCCAACGCGAGAGCTTTCTTTCAACGACGTATGTGCTTGTTTCGCAATCTGGAAGCCGCGGTCGGATCATAGACGTCCTAGTATGGTGTCTCGATCCATTCCATTAATTTTTATTTCAAGAATGAGAATTACATTTTTTGTTTATTATTGGTTCAATTTGGTTTGTTTGATTGTGTAATATGTCTTATCTCGACCTAGTGTGTGATATCCTCTATAGTTAATTGGTGTGAGTTTGCGTACCATCGAATTTAAATAAAATACTCTCCCTAGCCATAAATCTAAAGCTAAAGTCTAAAGAAAAGAATTAGAAAAAAATCATCAATAATTCAATAAAATAATTAAAAATATAATACATCAGTCAAAATTTATTTATATAAATGGAATTATGTTCGAGAAAATAAGACGGTTAAAATTAGTTTGGCATGAAATAATAGATACATATTTTAGATAGCAACCGATCAATGGAAACATGAAGAAATTCATTTGGAGCCGGCAATATGCAACACTAGAGTAAGAAAACGAATAATCATTGATAAAGTATTTGTTTCGTTTGAACAATTAACAATTGCTTTGATCCTTGATTGGTACAAGAAACAATATATTCCCGAATCCCTCCTATTAATGAACAAATATTTTCTCTTCGTTCTACATATAACGAAAATTGCTGTTCATTTTCCTAAAAAACCAGAATAGATTTTCGTCTTTATTCCCGGTAGATGAAACGAATTAACACTTGAGCAAGGTTGAAACATTCGGGTATGATTACGTTCGGTGTTCGAGAAAATATCGAAGCAATCTTTTTTTCCTGATCTAATAGGCGCGTTTTTTAACAACTATGCAGAGCAGAGCAGATTAAGACCACACAATTACACTAAAAATACGAGTATGATCTGAGCTGCTCTGGATAGAAGGTTAGTGGAAGAATTCTACTCGGCTAAGTAGTCTGGTTTTGAAATGCAGACCGCCCAGCTGCTGAAGTTTTCGGGCAGTTTGCGAAGCACATAAAAATCATTTCCTGTCAATACAATTTTTGTTTGATGTAATTTTGATAAATGGAATAGTAAACACAGGGACGGTCAAAGATGAATTTAAGGCGCAGGCAAGGGAATTTTGCCGCATCCTCAATTTTTTTTCAAAGCAGCTTTTGGGTCACAATTGGACAAGGGCGGTTGTGAGATTAACTTTTCAAGCGTCACTTTTGTCCGGCGGTCTTGCTTCGTCCATAAGTCACTGTTATTAGACAATAAAGCCAAAATTCGAAATTGAATCTTTCGGGCGCGTAAATTTGAACTGTGGGAATCATATTTGATCGGATAAATAAGTGATCCCAAAAGTACCCGATCTAGAAAAAATTGTTGACAACGTATCTTTATTTCTCAACGTAGTCTCCTTTTAGCTCGATACACTTTTCCAAGCGATGTTCAATAGCTTTGATACTTTATTTATAGAAAGAGCCGTCGAGCTCCACAAACCAGACATTAACCGCATACTCCACCTCTTCATTGTTGGCAAACCTTTTACCACTGAGACATTTTTTTCATGTTTGCAAAAAGAAAAAAATCCGAGGAGGCTAATTCTGGCGAATAGCGTAAGTGAGGAAATAATTCGAATTTTAACTCGTTGGCTTTGGAAATCACGACAAAGGATGTTAGAACTGGTGCATTGTCTTGATGAAACAACACATTCCTTTACGCCAAATGCGGCCGTTTTTTCTTGATTTCATCATTTAAACGCCACCATAAGTTCGCTATTCCCATAATAATCGCCGTTCATTGTTTTTCCTTTTTGAAGATAATAAATGAAAATTACCTTACGCGTGGCCCAAAAAACTGATGCCATGCCTTCCTTCGTCTTCCTTAGAGCCGATTCTCACCTTTGAGTCCACTTTTTTGACTGTTGCTTCGTCTCAGATGTGAAATCGTTGACCAATGTCTCTTCCATGGTTTCGAATCGACGCAAAAACTCGGCTTTATTGCTGTGGAATATCGACAAACACTCGATTGAAACATCTTCACGACGCTGTTTTTGCTACATTGTGAGCAAACGCGGCACCCGTCTTGCGAACAGCTTTCTCAAGTCCAAATTTTAAGTCAATATGCGATGTAAAGTACTTTTTGAAATGTCAACCAGATCTGCCAGCTCGCGCACTTTGAGTCGACGGTCATAATACTATTTTGTGGATTTCCTTCACTTTTTCTGGCGTAGTCACCTCATTTGGTCAACCACTGCGATATTAGTCTTGGCAGCTCGTACGGCCTCGCTTAACTCTTTAACCCAATATTTTATTGTTGTAATCGAAGGGGCAGATTCCCCCGACTAGAATCTAGCTCAGCTTTGATATCGGTTCGATTTAAATGAAAGTATTGTATCATATAACGATGACCAATTTTTCCAAGTAAAATATATAAATTCACTGAGAGCGTTCACTTTTGATGGCTGCCAAACAAACACGAAGCAACGCATCGTCATCAACCTTAAAACTTAACCTTTCGACCATAGTAATTATTTTCAAACCACTACGGCCATTTTTTTCTTTCCTCATGGCACCATCTTCGGCGCCTTTCTAGAATCGGCGCCCTAGGCGACCGCCTGCTTCGCCTTAGACTTTGACCGGCTCTGAGTAAACATGTAAAATAAGTTTGCTGCCTAAAGGAAATTTGTCCGATTGTATCTGTACCAAGGGTTTAAGCTTCCTCTCGAAATTTGAGTTGACGTTTGAATTCTAACTAAAGCAAGACACACTCCCAGCAAAGACATGCCCCGTTTTTGTGTTCGCTACTCCAATCGGCGTTTTTTGCCGCTTATGCTGCTCTACTCTGCTCTGTAGAAAAAACCCAGCTAATAGTAAACTTTCATCCCCTGGTGGTAGTCTTTTTTGCGGACACCGAAAACATAAGGGAATATCCGTTAAGCATTGGTCTGTTTATGATATGCCCATCAAGTTAGCATTACCACTTAAAAATTTCAATGTCGTGTATAGTTGATTAATTGTCGTGAATTTGTCGTAAATTTGTCTTGAAAGAGAAAATTTTGTCGCGTTTGTACTTTAAAAAATAACTTAAACTCAAGTTAGCATTACCACCCCTTTAAAGAAGGTAAGCAAAAATTAGAAAATGTTAGTCATTAAAAAAAAAACAAACAAAAACAAAAATAATAATGCTAACTTGCCACTCGAGTAAGCATAACCACCCGTCGAAATATGGTATAACTAAAAATCAAGTAAACAAAAATAGTAGGTACTCGACATAGAAATTTTTACCCTATTTCATGGGGTGGTAATGCTATCTTGACTGTTAAGTTTGTTACCAGGGGTTACTTTTACAAAAACAAACGCGACAAAATTTTTTCTTTCGCGACAAATTTACGACAAATTCACGACAATTAATCCACTACAAGCGACATCGAAATTTTTAAGTGGTAATGCTCACTTGATGGACAATGTTTAAGATATTGCTTACAATCTGCTTTTTTTATTACCTGAAAATCAAACCCTTAGGCGGCGTTTATCAAATCTACCGAAGCCGTCGCGGGAGCCGCCGCGGCTTACAAATTTACATTTAATTTAAATGTATTCTCGCCGCACAACAAACCGCAGCGGTTTGTTGAGCGGTTTGTTCCATTTATTTTAAATTCAATGTAAATTTGGAAATTGCGGGTGCTCTCGCAGCTTCTAAATTCGGCCCAATAGATCTTTGGCTTATCTCGTTTACAACTTTGATTAGATATTTTTTTCAATTCAGTTTCCATGTATATTTCGTAGAACTGCATAGCTGATGTTTATAAAGCGACCATATTGTTTATATGAACTAAAATCAACATAATATTCACTATGTGTTTACCAACATAATCCGAAACCAGTCAAGGATCAATTAACTCAAAAGCCTTATCGCAAATGTTTTAAACGTCGTGTGCGCCTCAAGATAGAATTATTCATTTAATCTTGGTATACTAACAAAGGCAAACTTCATATGATGTCCTTGTGTGAAAATTGTTTTTGTTGTTTCTTTACGAAGCGTTTGATGCCAATCTTGCTAGTGAAATACGCATTCAAGATCACTAATAAATTTAATATTTTCTATTTTAACGTTATAAGCTGTCCAATTTCCCGATATTTCTACTGCTGACTGAAATTATTCGAAAAGAAACTTATATTTGAAGATCGTGGCTGTTGATATATATTTTTTTTTTTAATTTTTTTTTTTCCTGTGTTATTCTCTGCGGAAAATTGAATATGCCTTAAACTTTTTTTAGATGATATATTGACGATTCATTAATCAATGTGAATTCTATCACGCTAAGGTAAATAGCTCCCGAAAATATAATAATAAAAAACTACACCGCCTCTCATTATTAATTTTATGATCAAGTTGCAATTCGTCTTGTTGCAAAACAATTAAAAATTTCTTCTAAAATCACAATTTAATTTAAATTGATAAAATTTTCGATGTCAGCGTACGAGTATGTTGAAATAGTAATGTTATTGGTTATACAGACTCGTTGTTCGCCTTTAAGTATTGTTGAGTTGTGTGATGTTTCGATGTTAGTGTGATTAATGAGTGTTGTTTATGGTTTTTGGTAAAAAAAAAGCAATTTCGAAGTTTATGTCAAGTACACAAATATTTGTTTCAACGGCAGGAATTCTTCTGTTAATACATTTAAGATTTTCAGATCGTTTTGCTTATCAACTTTCGGTAGTCACGTCGATGTGAATTTGTTAGGGCGACTATTTTACATTATAAACCTAACACATACTAAATATAAACACGACCTTTTTTTGTTGCATTATTCTTTTGCTTTAACATTCTGCTAGATATTTTTGTTAAATTGACAATATTGTTGATATTGTAATGCGATTATTTGATATCAAAAACTAGCAGACTCGGTTACATTAAAACCTCCTTTTTTTGCGATTCTCGGGCTAATTCATTCCTTACTAGGACTTATCTAACGCAAGTGCTATTTCAAATGAAACGTAAACATAATCCGTCTCCATGATTATTCACTGCGAGAAGAAATATACATGTATACATATCATTCCATATGTTACTTTTCATACCCTAGACCTTGAAAAGGTAGGGTATATTGTTTTTGTCACATTGGAAACATGTAACACCCTAAAGGAGGTTTGGTAGGTATAGGAATATACAGGGTGTCCGGATATTGGCGGATAAACGCACTGTCACTTGATTCTCCATGCAATTTCCAGGAAAAAATATTAAGGAAAATTTTTTCGAATTCTTAACCTTTTAGCTGCCACAGGCATTTACATTTTTCTTAAAAATTTCCTGCCTCGCATGACTATAAATTGAATATCTCGAAAACTACGCTAACTAAAACACTCAAACTAAATTTTCAACACTATCAATTTGTTACTCTAATTTTCGTTTTGCTCCAAAAATATTTTCTTTTCTATCACCTTTTTCTTAAATTTTTCCATGCATAATGTACTTGTCTGGTTTTAAAAATAAATTCTTTTTTTTTTTATAAAAATCAAATTGTGTTAACATTACTTTATCCTATTTTTTAATTTCTTTCCCGCAATATCCGACACCCTATATACAGTGGCGGTCAAAATAATTGTAATGAAAACTATGGAAATTTTAAAGACTGTAAAAAAAACAACTTGTTATCGATTTGACTTTTTTTTTTATAATTTTTCAACAAATAGCATAGCGACTGTCTAGTTGTGGATCTGGTAATTGAGATGGGAGGGGCATGACTTTTTTTGTTATCTGTAAAGCATACCAAGGGTTTTTGCAGCGTCCACCCATTTCCAACTTTAGGTCGTCCAGCGACATGCATCTGTTGAAACAGAGCACGTATGCCTTATCGCCTAATCGAAGAGAGCCATTCAACAATGAACGTGAAAGGACATACATAGGTCATTCCCCGAATTCAGGTAGCTAAAAGTCTAACATTATTTTGAATAATCGCGTCGATATGAATTGAATTGTTGAAAGCAAGAGATGCCTGACATGGGTGGGTTCATATTCGATTTTGATCTATGGTATTTCTCGTTTTAAATTGCTTGACTCTCTTCAATAAGGGATGCGGCCATCTTTTCAACAGACGCATTACTCCTAACTACCGAATGTTGAATAAGTATACCCAATGGGTACTCAATGATGAATGTGATAAGCCGTAAACCAAAATTAAAGAGGATGCGTAGCGCAAAGGAACCCAATCATGGCGGGTATTTTTCGCTACATCGGTATACTAATTTTGATAATATGAGGGCGTAAGCATTACTCCTAGTAGCCATACTATTATTTTGACCCCAGCTTTATTCAATCATCCCCTAAGTCGATTTAACCGCTGAATTTGAACTTGCAAAAGTGAACAGTTCTAGCTGTCAAATTCTTAGCATCCGGTAGCAGGTGTTGGGTTTTTGTTAAGGATAAATTTTCAACCGGAAACCAGGGGTTTGGTTTTGTTTTGGATAAGAGATTAATCAAAGGCTAGGAAACGGTTAGCGTTTATCCACAGAAGAGAGAGTTAGAAGGAAATGAAAAAGAGCGAGAGAAATGAAGTAATTCGGCACAAGTGTGGAAGTAGGAAGGGGGATGGGTGTTTGACATCTCATGTGTCGGCTATATAGACCGGGTGGGTGTTCTGCGGTAGAGGGACAATATGGAATGTTATTGTTCACAAAGGAGAAGTATGAGGGGGGAATGTGAGTTTGACATCTTATGTGCTTCTATATGGACTGAGCGGGTGTTGCGGGGAAGAGGGCGTGTGTCTCTCTGTTTACTTTTTCCGAGTGGAATTACTTCAAATCGTTTAGTGTTGAGTATATGCGGATTGCTCCTCTATAGATTCTCTATGCGTTTATCCGGTTAATAACGCTAAACAGATATCGAGAAAATCAAATTGTGCTAAATGGCAGTTTATTATTAGGATAAACTTTAATCGGATACTGAGCAACCGGCCCTAAATCCTAAATTCGCATGCGCAAGTGAATATTAGGGTTCTACTGTGAAATGAATAGTTTTAACTGCAATGCCCGTCCATAAGTAAGAGAATGAGGAGTATAAGTCGACATGTCGACTCATTCCCCTTATACTTCACCCTTGAGCGAAATTACTTTATTTCTCTCGGACAGTTTCATTTCGTTTAACTCTCTCTTCTGGGACAATCGTTTAAAAGTTTATCCGAAACAAATACCCAACAGCATGTCTCCGCTTGAAATTTCAACCGGTTCAGCCCAATACAATTTTAAAATACGCTCCACAAATTCGCTTGGTGATTGATGAGAAAATTGAGATATTTATCGGGCAGTTTATCGCTTGCATAAGCTCATGTCTCTGTTAGCTATCGGGCAGTTCAACGATCCCGTTTTCTCAACGTCTCGTTAAACTGCCCGATAGCTAAGAGAGAGATTAATGAAATTGTCCGAGAGAAATGAAATAATTTTGCTATTTTGTATTAGTACGGTCTTTCAGCTGAGTTTGTTGCAAATTCTCTTCTATCCAATGAATTACCAAGAACTCTGTTCTTTATGGCCACTTTCATTGTTTTCATTTGAATTTGCAAAAGTAAACAGTTCTATCTGTCAAAATCTCAGCATCTGGTATCAGGTGTTGGGATTTTGTTTAGGATAAATTTTCAACCGGAAATCAGGAGTTGTGTTTTGCTTTGGATAAGAGATTAATCGAAGTCTAGGGGACGGTTAGCGTTTATCCGATTAGTAACGCTAAACAGATATTGAGAAAATCAAATAGTGCTAAATGGCAGTTTATTTTTCAAATAAATTTTAATCGGACATTGAGTAACCGGCCCTTAAAGAGCAGATGAGGCTCCCTTGAGCGTTTTCGATTGGATTAACGCTAAACAGACATTGAGAAAATGAAATTGTCCTAACAGACACTTTATTCTAACGATAAATTTTAACAGGACATCGAGAGAACGAGCCCTGGAAAGTTTAACTTTCGCTGACGTAAACATAAGGCAAAGCTGGATATTAGGTATTTTAGTACACTTGGGACAGCTTAAATAAGACTTATATAAGTTTCCGTCAATTTCGAGACTGTGCGTCATTTGTGGGAGCCGAAAAACTGCGTAATTTTGGCACTTTTTCAGTTTTTTTCTTTTAACTCAAAAACGGTGCATCCTACATGAAAATTTACTATAACTGAAAAACGGTGCATCGTACATAGAATTTTACTATTACGACATTGAAGAGCATAAAATTCTACGTCTAATGAATTCTCAAACGTTAATTTTGGTTTAGCGGTTTAGTCACAATCGATCGTCAAAGATTGACTAGGCTGAAAAGCAGGTTATCTTCGTTTTCAAATGCCTGTAACTTAAGAACGGCTATTCCAAATAAAAATGTCAAATAATGAAAGTTGTAGAGCACCATCATTGTATAAAAGGCGCTACTAATTCTTCCTAACAAAATCCAAATTGGCCAGTTCCTACGCATAGCTGCAAAGTAAATAAAACTAGTCGTAGCGCTGAATTTCCACTAAGAGTTATTTTTGAAGTTGAGCCCCCAAATCATCTACTTTTTTCAGTATTTCATTATATTACTGCAAATTTGGAATAACTATTTAAATACTAAGTAATACAGGATAATATTTACTTCAGTTGAACTCAATCTTGGTTGTTCTATAAATAAATAATACGAATGTTTTATAAAATGAGAAAGCTGTTTAAGCTATGACAAAATAAATGTTTATGTTAAAAAATGGAGTTAACCTTACCTCCCTGTGGATAGTCATTTCCCTGTTTTTGATCTTCTTCTTCGTTTTGGAGAAGATGGTCTGTTGAAGGAAACGTCTATTTCTGTTTCATCTTCAGGGAAGGGATCCTGTTTAGTTTGATGTGCAATTACGAGTATATCCACTTCTTCGTCGTGCGATGCAGCCTCAAAAAACATTTCGTCCTCAGTGATACAATTTCTAGATGTGTGTCTTTGGCAGTAGGTACATATTACGGAGAATTTGTTCCTGCAGTAAAACTGTTTTTTTGTGATGGTATCCTCACAACAAATTGATCCATTTTCGAAATAACAAGTAACGTATCTCTTGCACTTTAAATAATTTGCTGATGAGAGGTCCACAAACAGAACGGCCCAATAGCCCTAGCTAAAAAAAAGTCGACGTTTTAAAGCGGGTAAATATTTGATATCGTTACGAATGTATAGTCTCATACAGTCAACCAAAATGGTCTGACGATTGAGGGCCACCAATTTAGAACCAATTTTTTCATAAAGTCTCGAGTTGTAAGGTCCCACCGTGCAAATCATCAGCGTTGTATGGAAATTACGTTTGTTGTTTGTTTTTAAGAATGAAGCTAATTTTTCAAGCATTTTTAAATGAAACCATAATGCTTTTTTGTTTGATAACATAAAATAATGAAATAAATTTTAATTAAATTCAAACTCAATTTTTTCACCGTCCACGTCTTTAAAATAATGACCATTAGCACAAAAGATCCATTACGCTTTGACAGCATCTTCAGGAATCATAACCAAATTGAACGAAAAGTTTTATTACCTCATATGACCTTTATGGTTAGAGCTAATATCACACGGATTCTCATGAACCAGGGCCCGGGAGATTGACCACTGTCAAGCATTGTTAAAGGTGCGTTAGTGTTAGGCACACGATCGTCGTACATTATTCGCGATTAGCGATCAAGCCATTGAACACGGAACACTATTTGTATGCATCTTTTTGATCGTCGGCTGCGATCGACGCAGAGTGGTGCCTAGCAAAACACACCTTTAAGCACAGGATTCAATCGTACAATCCTCATGGGCCATATATCTGTCTCCATAGAAGCTCCTTCCTTCCCTATTTGTCATAGGTTAGGTGAGGTTAGGTGGCGGCCTAACGGCCCCGCATAAACCACTTGGGTCCATAGCGATGCCACAAAGAAAAACAACAGAGATCGTTAGGTGTTGTTATCAGTCGTAATCAACAAGTCCTTGTTGAGCCCGAAGGTTTTCGTCGCGCTTTCGAATCTTAGAAGATTCATTATGTTAAGGTTTGCAATCGCTTTAACGTTGCGGGGAAAGTAGTCTCCAAGATATGTATGTCTTGTCCTTGCGAGTGCCGGGCATTCGCACAGGAGGTGCTCCAAAGTTTCTTTGGTATTTGGCAGCTTGCAGTTTCTGCAGCCGCTATCTGTGATCAATCCCAGTCTGTGTACGTGCTCACCTATTAGGCAGTGACCCGTTAATAAGCCCACTAGCATTGCACAATTACCCCTAAAGAGGCCTAAGAGTACTCGTATATCGGTTTTCTTAGTGTTGTACGAGTTCCAGAGTTCTCTTGTTATTCTGGAGTTGACGGTTCTGTTCCAGTTTTGGTTGGCCAGTTGCATCATCTTAGAGTCCATTTTTGTTCTTAGTGTTTGTATTGGAATAGGAGTTGCTATTGCCATTGAGGCGTCCGCTGTGGGCTGATATCCATCGGAGTTCCAGTTTCCTTAAGGTGCCCAGTCTCTGAAGAATTGAGAGACAGTTAAGCACTGTCTCTGATCTGATAGTGTCTGATTGCAGCGCTTTCAACGCAGCCTGACTGTCTGAGTGAATGTAGATGTTGCCCATCCTGCGTGTTGTTGAGACTAGCTCCACAGCTTTTTGTATCGCTACCACCTCCGCCTGGAAGATGCTGCACTCGTTCGGCAGTCGGAGCGATAGATTGTGTAGGAGCTCCGGCGAATGAACCGCGGCTCCAACACCTGTTTCGGTCTTAGAGTCATCCGTATAGAGGTTTAGGGAATTATTAGGTCTGCTCTCGCCTGTGGAGTAGAAATCCCTTTCTGGTATGGTTACCCGGAATTTTCTCTTGGAGTCAATTACCGGTTTAATGAGGTCTGTATTCTCGAGAGGCAGTTTGATGTTACGATGACCATAGGGCCTCGTGTTGTCATAGCTACGTGTTTGATTGTTTGAACGAAGAAGTCGAGTGAGGATCGCTTTTCTTGCAAAATGATATTTGTGCCTGAAATATTCGGGGGCGCCCCCCCCCCCCCATTATTTGGATTGAGGGGGCAAAAGTTCCTTGCCCCCCCCCCCCCCATAGTCGGCGCCTATGTTTCTGGTTGTCTTCTATCCCCACTGCTTCGGATCAAGAATATTATTTTTCCATACCTGCACCTGCAAATAGGTATGGGGATTGTTGGTGAGCAGCCGCTTCAGTAGGAGGCAAACATGCCAAATTGAAATTATTTTTTGAGAGTGCTCTCTGAAAGAGTTGCAATCCAATTTCATTTAACGATTTGTTGCTGCCTCTCGTGTAGAAGGACTGCCTCAGAATCTTAATCAGGCATGGCATTAAAATCCATAAACACTTACACTGTGTTGCGTTCTTTTGATATGTATTTGTAAATTTTATTTTGCCTTGTCTGAAAAATGCAGACGTACTGTCACAGCCACTGAAGGCATGTAGAAACAACAAATGTTTTTTGGCTTCTTCTGAGAGCTTACAATCGCTAGGACTTCAAAAACATGTGTCTTGTTTTCCTTTGCCGAGTTTCAGCAGGAAGATGTTGCAGATTGGATCTGGCTCACTACGGTCAGAAGCCCCAACAAACCAATGTTCTCCCCAACGATCAATACATTTCCGTCCTGTGTAGATCTTTCTATTGCTGTCTGCTTATTAGGCCAGTCAAATTAAATATTATTAATAATAATTAGGGAAAGATCTGGAAATAATTTTAATCCCTTTTATAGATACTGAGTACCTACATGAAAACTGAGTTTGCACGGTCGTAGAAGGTGAGCTTAACTTTTGGAGGGCGAAAATCCGAGAAATTTGATCCTTTTTCTAATATTATCATTATAACTCCTAAACGGTGCCTCGGGTCGAAAAAACTTGCAAGACCGTTGAATTGCGTTGCGTTCAATGCACTGCTCAAAGTTGAAATTCGGTTCAGTAGCGTAGTCAAAATCAATAGTCAAAAAATGACAATTTTCGAGGCTCCGGAGAAAAATCACACTTTATCACTTTTCAAGCTTATAGATCTTTGCAACGAAAGCTTCAAATGGAAAAGCTTGTCTGTAAAAGTTGGGAATAATTTGATTGTAAGCCTAACGTGGCCAATATTTTTCAATTTGGACTATTTTTAGAGTAGCTATGAGCAAAAATTCAAAAATTAATGCTCATCGATTTATGCCTTAAAAGCTCTATCTCGGTAAATATAACAGCTAGAAGTTTTATTTTAGTCTCAGATTGTAGATAAATTACCCTAGTTAAATAAAGTCTTACAAGATTCCTTGTAAGACCAATTTAGGAGATACTAAAAAGAAACAGGACAAGCCAAACAATTAGGCACATTTTCAACATGGTGGCGAACAGTGTTTTGAACGCAGAATTCAACGGTCTTTAATTTACTCCTGCAAGTTTTTTTTCGACCCGAGGCACCGTTTATTAGTTATAATGATAATATTTAAAAAAAAGGCTCAAACTTCTTGGATTTTCGCCCTCCAAAAGTTAAGCTCACCTACTACGACCGTGCAAACTCAGTTTCCATGTATTCAGTATCTACAGAAGGGATTAAAATTATTTCCAGATCTTTCCCTCATTATTATTAAAAAGCCTCAAAATTGGCTTAATTTGACTGGCCTATATGCTGACTCCCTGATTGTAGGGAATCTGCATCCTCATTGGCCTGCTTGACATGAAAGCCCTCACCATTCAATTTATCTACAATCATTGCTATCAGACGTTTCTTATTATCTTGGTTTGATAAGAAATGTTTTTTTTTTGTTTGCATTGTGAAAAGCTTTGACTTATCAAACAAAACAGATGCTGAAGACATGGCACGGGCTCTACGAGTACGTTCAGCAGATTTTATGCTTTTCTCCGTACCATCCTCCATCAAACACTATTCTACAATTTAACCTAAAGTGTTTTTTGGCATAGTTCACATACTTTTCAATGATGGAGGAAATTTATTAGTAAGAGTAGTATTCCACGCAACTAACAATCAGTATAAAAGAAAACCTCAAGAACGAAATGCGCATTCCTTAAGTCAACATTAACTTGATTAAACAGCTTATTATACCCTAGACTTATAGTATAGGGTATATTGTTTTTGTCACGACGAAAATATGCAACACCTTAAAGGAGGCTCCGGAGCTATAGCAATGTATATATAGGTACAATATATAAATTATCAGGGTCACCTCCTGGTTCGATTTAGCCATGTCGCACGATAACTTTCGATAGAATGAAGGTAGAGCCTCGAAATGTTGCTCAAATGTTGGCAGTATGATCTAGTTGGTTGGTACTGAAAATGGGCATGATCAGGCCAAGAGAACGCCTACCTCCCCTACATATGTATAATAATTAAATGTATTAATAACTCCTGATTAAAAAAAAAACACAAAAAGCTCTAGCTGTGGTAGATTGGTCGTGAGGGTAATTTTATACTCCCCTGGAAAAACAGAATCGATCAGTTGAAAACTAACGGTAATTTTCATACAAAGAGCTCCCTCCCTACTACCCTACTTTTCACGTTTTTTGTCTATAACTCTTGAACCAATTGACGTAGACACCTGATTTTTGGTACGTAACCCTGAGGTTAGAAGTTGCTTGAGTTTTAGTAAGTTGAGCATAATCAGATCAAAGGAACGCCTACCTCCCCTACAAATTTCAAAAAATTAAAAATTCCTTCAATTACGCTAACTTTCAATAGAATGACACTAGCGAGTTGAAAATACCGTCTCTCACTCGCGCAACGTAAAGGCTCATGCTCCCCGTGTGAAAGCTCCAGTAAACTCTTTCAGTCTTACGCGCCTCGCTTCCACTCGCGAGCGAAAGCCGTGCGGCTTTTCGTGTGAAAGAATGGAAGTTGGCAGCGGAAAAAGCTCTCACTCGTGAGCGAGAGCCGTGCGGCTTTTCGTGTGAAAGTGCACTTACAGAGCAAGGGGAGCGTTGGGGACGAATGCTCGTAGTGAGACTGGCAAGAAAATGTAATTCGTAATTGTATTTATTAGTAGAACCACTTAGATTGAGCTAAGTTGAAATAAATATTATATTACTTAATATTTCGTTTTTCGAAATATGTAGTAATATAATGAAATCTGAAAGAAAGTAAATGATTTGGGGGCTCAACTTCAAAAATAATTCTTAGCTGAAATTCAGGGCTACGACTACATCTATTTTCTTTGCATCTTTGCGTAGGAATTGGCTAATTTTAAGCATTACATTTACACAAAATTTGATGTTCTACAACTTTTATTATTTCGCATTTTTTATTTGGAGTAGCCGTTTTTAAGTTACAGGTGTTTGAAAACGAAGATAACCTACTTTTCAGCCAAGTTGGTAAAAATGGCTGATCTTGATCTTTGTAGATCAATACAAAACCGCTAAACCAAAATTAATGTTCAAGCGGCTCATTAGACGTGAAATTTTACGCTCTTTTTATGATGGATAAATTTCATGTAGGAAGCACCGTTTTTGAGTTATAAGTATTTTAAAAACTGAAAAAGTGCCAAAATTACGCGGTTTTTCGGCTCTTATAAGTGACGTACAATTCAGAAACTGTCACAAACTTATGTAAGTCTTGTTTAAGATGTCCTAAGTGTATTAAAATTATTTCCAGCTTTGCCTTATTTTTTCGTCAGCACGGCCTTTTTTTTGGTTTAATTTGCCTGGGCTATAGTCACAGATGAACAATCTGTGACTAATCAAGCTCACTCGCTTAAAAGCTGCGCCTACCTCTCATACAAAGATCTCTTCTTCGTTTTATTAATTGTCAGATCCAAATAATCTGGTTACGATATTAACCATAGAATACTAACACTACGTCAGATTGACGTGTTTGCTCAATGCTCACACAACAGTATGCATGATCAAGTCTGCAAGTCCGGATGACCACTCACTCTAGCAGTGCTTTCCCCAGTTAGTTGTTGATCGTCCCTGTAAGTATCAACATTCTGTCCAATCTAATACGGTAAGTTCACCAATTTTTTAGAAGCTATGCGGTGAAAAAACGATTAAAACGTGGCATCATTGTCTAATTCTAATTGTTTGATTATTTTTGACAGTATTTTATAGCAAATACACAAAAAAAAATAATAATAAATAATTCTGGAGTGCTACATGTAGTTTTTCGGCCGTTATTTATGTTGTGTAAGGTGGGCAATTTAGTATTGTACATGAAATAAAGGCACGATTTACAGGAAAATATCATGAACACGTCAGAATGACGTATTGTTAGTAACAACGCCCTAAAAAGTAGTGTTAGTATTCCAGGGTTAAAACTGTGATATATGAACCCATATAACATATTTTTGTGAGCATATTAAATTAGCCAGATGATGGTCACTAAGTCTAGGGTATCCACGCTCATTCATTGGACGTTTGATATTCAGTACCCTTATCGCTAATAATAAAAAAAAAAGTTTTAAATGCTATTTTTTCTTGAACAATCGAAAACGAAAATCAGGCATCAGTAATTAAGACATTCTTGCCGTTGTTCTTTTACGTCCCCACTAAATCCAATAAACTCGTTTTATTCACTTTTATTTTTATACCCCCGGCGAAACAAGCATATAGTCTTTCCTCGTAACAAAGTATTACTCCCTGTTATGTGTAATGTTCTTTCTTTTTATACGAAATCTTTAAACTCTTTTGGGCGTATTCATTTTCATATTTTGTATCTCATTTTAACAAAATACACTCTTTCGTTTTTATAGCAATTATAATATTATATCGACTAATAATTTTTTACTGTTTATCATTCGTCAGATAAAATATTCAGTTTGTTTTGATTTTGTTTGTTTGTGCACCGATGTTCATTGTGAATAGATGTCGGATATTGTTTGTTTTTGTTTGATATTGTTTCAATGTAGTCAATTATTATACATACAAAATTTACATCATATAAGAACAAAACAAAAAAAGTAAATATACAACATATATATGTTTTTAATTTTGAACGAATATTTAAGTAGGCCCTCGAACCATTAAGCTTAAAAATAATCGAATTACATATATGGAATCCTAAAACGCATTGGTGGTTTGTGTGATTTTCTTTAATTCTGTTTTGTATTCTTGTTTTATTTCCCACTTACCTTTTTTATTCACATTCCACCAAGACTAAGCATTAATAACAGACTTATAAACACAGAGAAAACTCACAAACACTATACAAACAGTACATATATTTTGGAAAAAGTACTTAAAAATTGATCATTGATTTTGTCATGTCAGTTACCACTATAAAAAAAATAAACCCGGTAAAATCACCACGGTTTCGTACATATTCATAAAGAGATAGAGCAAAAACACAGATTCGTATCGTTTTTATATAGTGTTTAACGAAAAAAATCTTTTAAAGAGCAGTCTTAGCTCATGCGAGCTTAAATGTATGGTTTCTAGATTCTGCAGAATCTACAAAAAAAAAGTGCTGATCGAAGAGGAAGAATGCACAGAAAAGATAAAGAAGGCTTAACCAAAAGCAACCTCATATTGAAGGTAACACTTATTCAAATTGCGATGAAAAATGCTTTTAAAAAGATCTGTAATTTTCTTCAAAAATAAAAACCTAGTTTTCATAATTTTACATTTGATATTTTCACTATTTTATTTGTTCGTTTCACCAAAAAGCTATAAAAATACGGCAAAAATCCTATCAATTTATTTAATTTCTGATCATAATTCCTGCTGTGCCGTTTATATTGAATGTGGTAAAAATAAAGAAAAGGCTAATAGCCGTTTTCATTTAGATTCAAGCATTTTGTTTTAATTTTTATTTATTTCTCATTGATTTTTGGAAAACTGAAATGAAAATGTGATGCTTTAATGTTTTCTTTATTTTTTGATGGTGCCTAGCATTGTGTTTGATGCAAACTCGATGTAGTCATGCAAAAATGTACAAAACAGCAAGAAATAAATGTTACGAAAACCTTGTAAATAATCCAAAAGCATTTTTATATTTATACATTTCTGTAAAGTATTTGATTTTAAGTATTTTGATGTTGGCATTTTTACGCAAAACAAAATTAATTTAATCTCCTTTTTCACACACCTTTACTGTGTTCACAATTCGTACTATTATCACGTTTAGTCAAAATTCTACTACATTCACGAAACATTTATATAAAATCAAATATCCTGATTTTTTTTATTATTTGTATTTTTTGCTACTATTTAAAAATTAAAGAAGAAACCCAAATTTAAAGTGCGTACTTTTTCTATGTAGCTAAATTAGTAATTTGAAAAACAAATGTTTATTTCGTAAAAATTGGTATAAATAAAATAGATAAAATGGTTTAAATGAATCTGATTTATCTCTATTTTCTCATCATGAACATAAAAACTGTACGCATTGTATGCATATAAAATTGCGCTCAAAGCTTCATTTGTTTTGATTATGTATCACAGGCAAACAACCTTTTTCTGCTCTAAATCTTTTTTTTAATTGTTATATACATATAATTCTGTATAGGTTCTGCAGAATCAACTTGAAAATGTTAATTTTAGACAAAATATTAGTAATATTATCTTACATATTTAAATAGAATGTTGGATTTTATCCAAACACGTTTCTTCCAGTGAACCCCGATCTTTAATTTGTTGTTGGTTTTTCGAATGAATATTTTCTCTAGTTTTAATTTAATTTATTTAGTTAGATGTTTTTGGGTAATGTCTTCTTTTCAAATTGTTTTATTGAGCAAATATTTGACATTTTAGTTTGTTATTATGCTAAGTTCTTAGTTCAAGTGGAAGGTTCATGCACCATTTATGAAGCAAGTTAAATTAGCCGTTTTTTAATAATTATTAGCTATATACATTATATCTAACCACTATTAGTCGACAAGCAGAATATTACATCAACTGAATCATAAAATGAAACTAAATCTATGAAAACTAAATACCAAACAAACAAACAAAAAATATCGCGCTGGCTGATATTATTTATATAATCGTGTTTTTATATACTAAATTTGTTGCTTAACGTTCGCTAATTGTAGCTCAACAAAATTTTCTTCTCAATTAATTTGTTTTGTTTATATATATTTCATACATACTATATGTTTAAATTTGATTATTCATTCTTCCGTTTTGGTAATTGTTGGTGGACTATCACCATTAATAATGAATTCCCATTACAGTTCCTGAATATGGCATCAGTGTTCATGAGAATCTTCAATTTAATTTGCATGATGCTATTGATAGGTCATTGGAGTGGTTGTCTGCAGTTTCTTGTACCAATGTTACAAGGTTTTCCGTCAAATTCATGGGTGTCAATTAATGAGTTACAGGTAAGAAATAACATATTTTACAAAAGTCTCATATAAATTAAAATTATACCAAGTGACGTGCCAGTGTTGATTATCACACCTTTTTCTATTACATTTCCATACTGATTTGAACTTTAAATTGGCAAAGGTCGACAGTATGCCATATGGACTAGGGTTAGGGTAAAGTTGAGTATGTAAAATTCCGGAACGCTGTTTTCTTTTGATTCTTGCCTAGGTGTAGGAGAATAGGAAAATGCAGGGTAGCATGAGAGTGGGAAGGGTACATGGGAGGCGTCAGGGCCGTCGAGAGAAAATCCGGGCCCGGTACTCAACTTTTGTTGGGGCCCCTATATGGCGACCGGTAGCTCAATGAACAAAAAAAAAAGGTCAAAGCGTAGATTTTTCTATTTTTTGGTAGGGGCCCATATATGGCGACCGGTAGCTCAGTGCGTCAGAGTGGGATGAAAGGGGAAGGAGCAAAAAAAAAAGCTCAGTACGTTACGGTTTTTTTTTCATTTTTCAAATTTTCGGGCCCCCGAGAAAAACACGGACATAAGACAAACATTCCGATATTTTTTAGAAATATTATTTTCGGATTAGTCCCATATATTCATATAATGGACGTGCATATAGTCCGAT
Source organism: Chloromyia formosa (assembly GCA_964017055.1). NCBI lineage: Eukaryota > Metazoa > Arthropoda > Insecta > Diptera > Stratiomyidae > Chloromyia > Chloromyia formosa. The sequence goes on from OZ024818.1 coordinate 57,609,318, forward strand.
GCATGCTGTAAGTTTGTCCGTTTGCCCGGGCACTTCCCTTGGACTGATATTAACCAAATTTGATATGTATGTTCCATGTTGTGACCCTGAGTATGGGTCGCAGTTTTGATTATCGACTGGACTAACGGTAGGTTAGGTTAGGTTATACGTGCTGCTTCAGCGTACGGAGTATTTATAGACCACACTGGATCCGTTGTGATTCCGCTAAACACATTCTATAAGATCCCCTTAATTCCCCCCTTATCTACGCCACTGTCTCGGCGATGATAGTTCTTGTCTTTCATAACCCAAACGTGGAAATGCATATAAAATTTAAATGTTTTCAATCGTTAAAACGTTTCTTTTGAATACATTCCTCAAAGCAACGCGCTGCTACGAACGGCAAATCCAAATTTTTTTTGGATCTGGCGTTCGAGTCGCCTGGCGAAAGTAGACTGTTCTTCTAGCCGCTTCGTTCAAACACGCTTGCAGTGGACGAAGGTTCATAGAAATCCTTGGCTTTGGATCTGCCGCGCATTGCCGCTTCTCGTCGCTTGTTTCGCGTTGCCGCTCAGATATTCTAACAATGAACGAACGCCCTTATGATCGCCAACGGTTATTAATCAAGTTCTAAGCGCTCTCAGTAAGGTGCTTCAGAACGCCCTCCCTACTTATTGTACAATACAAATTAGGCCAATTCCTGTGGCTTAAAGGCTAAAACGAGCAAGACTAAACTTGTTCTTTTTACTAGGAGGTACAACCTTCTGTCGTGCTAGCACGGTTGGGAGGGGCTAGATTAGGTTTTTTTAGAAACAGCAAAATTTCTCGTGCTCATTTTCGACAAAAGGTGGCTGGAAACCCAATATCCAGCAATGAGTCAAAAAGGCTATTATTGCTATGCTTTCCTGCAGGAGAGCCATAGGTAGAAGCTGGGGTCTGTAACCAAATGTTGTGCACTGACTTTACGTTTCTGTTGTACGCCCCATACTTATTCATGGTATTGTGGTTTGGTGGAAAACCTTTCATATTGCAGCCAATTTCAGCCTGCATAGTAAGGTTCAAAGACTAGCCTGCGCCCTCGTTAGCGAAGTATTGAGATCAACTTCGTCTGTAGCCTTGGACGTGCTGCTCAACCTGCTTCCTCTGGATATCATGAACAAACTGCTGCAATCACTGCCATATGCCTTCATGAAACTGGACTGTGGATCTCGTCTGCCTTCGGCCACTCATTAATTTTAAATAGTTAAGCTATTCCTAGAGAAACTGATTATTCCACTCTCAAACATCTGTTCGATAAGAACTTCACATCCGTCATTCCAGGTCGGGATCAGTGGAAGGAAGATGAGTTTTCAATTGCTGATTCTATCGGCATATATATACTCGTATACGGACGGATCCAAAACAGACGGAGGGGTAGGAGCGGGTATCTATTACGACAGATTAAATCTAAGCCTGGCTTTCCGTTTACCAGCTCACTGTAGTGTTTTGCAGGCGGAGATCACGGCGATTTCGGAAGCTCTAATCTTTTTAGGACGACATGTCATAACTGGTAGAGACATTATTATACGGACAGCCAGGGTGCAATCAGACCGCTGGAATCAGTCTTGATAACATCTAAGACTGTGGATAATTGTCGATCATCCCTCTCTGAATTGAGGAGCTATTTTAACATTGTCCTGTGCTGGGTCCTTGGCCACAGTGGCTTGCAAGGTAACTGTCAGGCTGATGAGCTTGCCAGCCTGGGTTGTTTGAATGGGGAGCTCCAACAGGATGGTGATATCTATCCGCCCATTGCTTCTTGCAAACTGATTGTCAAATCTGAGGTGTCTGAGGCGATTAACAAACCCAATGCAAGATGGATTATGGCAATACCTACCGGACAACTCGATCGCTGTGGCCTATACTGGACGTTACCCGATCTGAAAATCTACTGTCGCTAAACAGAAGGCATATTAGCTCGGTGATGGGTGTTATTACTGAGCATTGTCTCGTTGGGGAACATGCCAGTAGACTTCGGCTTCCCTGTAATGACTTTTGCAGCAGCTGTGGGGATGTGAACGAAGAAAAAAGTAGCTTTCACCTTCTCTGCTTCTGTCCGGCTTTGGCAGGTAGAAGGAGGTCGATACTTGGATCCTACCTCTTCACTAACTTTGAAGAGCTAGAAAACGCGGATGTTGGAAAACTCCAGAGTTTTATTTTTGGCTCTGGATGGTTCTAACTATCAGAAATGTTGAGACAGGATGTGTGTTAGTAGTATCACAACGGACCTATTTGGGGTCTATATGAGCTGTGATTTGTCACAGCAGCCCATCTACCTACCTACCTACCTTAATCAATTCGCTCGGTCTAAAGCTTTTTCCAATTGATTTTTATATACAATATAAGTGTAAGTCCAATATGATTCTAATGTAGGCCTCATTCTAAATAGATGTAGTAGACGTTTTTTTTTTTGTATAATATTTCATCAATACCCGATTACAGATTCTGTTCCAGTATGTGTACAGTCGAGAACGGAGAAATGCAAAACGCTTAAGTGCAAAATATATAAAAGCCCGGTAACTTTTGACCTATTTTTCATATAATATTGCCTCTATAAGTGCAAAACACGCTTAAGTGAAATGGAAATGTATGACAGGCCCATCATAAACACAAGCAAATTGCAACGGATGAGTGCAATCGTTTTTCGCATGTGCATAAAGGTCAGTGAAATTAAGTCAATTTCTGGGCCTTAGAGAAAATAATTACGAAAGATTTGGAAATAATTTTAATGCCTTTTATAGGCATACATAGGTAAGCCTAACTTTCGGTAGGTGAAAATCCGAGAAATTTAAACCTTTTTTTAATATTTTCCTTATAACCGGTGCTTCAGATCGGAAAAACTCATAGAGGGGATAAATTAAAGAACGTGGAGTTCGCGTCCAATGCACTGCTCAAAGTCGAATTTCGGTTCAGCAGTATAGTTGAAATCGATAGTCACAAAATGACAATTTTTGAGGCTTAGGAAAAAAAATTACACTTTATCAACCTTCGAAGCCACAGATTTTTGAAACGGATGCTTCAAATGAAAAACTGATAAAAGATGAAGATAATTTTACTTCAAGTCTAAGGTGATCCATATTTTTCAATTCGGTTCATGTGTAATGTGAGCAAAAATGCAAAAATATCTGTTTAGCAATTACAGTCTTAATAGCTTAATATCTCGGTAAGTATAACAGTTAGAAGTTTAGTTTTTATCTTAAATTGCAAATAGTTTACTCTAGTTCAAAAAAGCTCCTTTTTTAACAAACTAATTTAGAAGATATTTAGGAAAAAAATAATAAAAACAGGACAAGCCTAAAAATTAAGCGATTTTTTCATGATGGCTTTGCAAAATCGCCGACCTTACTTTAATTGACACGCAGTAACTTAAAACCTACACCAGATATAACTTTGTAGTAAACACTGAATCGAAGCTAAGTTCCTGCTTTTGAAAATGAAAAGTAATCCGTGGAAATCAGATAAATTGTATACTAGATATAGCTCCGAAAAATAAAATCAAAATGTGTGCACAATTAAAATCTTGCTGCTTTATCTTACTTTTCTCGAGTTTTCACCTAGATATCATATTAATTTTATTAGAAAGATAAAATTCCTGTTTTGTTGTAAATAAATTGTGGTAACTTTATTAATCATAATTTGAAATTTATTGAAGAAAAAACACACTTGTGCACACATATTCTTTATTTTCCAAAGCTATATCTAGTAAAAAAGAAACAGTAGCTCTTAAGCCGAACATGCTCGTACACCATCCGGAATTCCTGTCCGGAAAAACTGATCAGGCCCGGCCAGGAGGAATTCCGGATCGTGTATGGCCGTTTCAGGCGGCCGGATTGGACTTTCAGGCGGCCGGAAGGAAAATCGTTCCCGTCAGGCCTCCACCACACACATTCCGGAATTTTTCTCCGGAAAAACTCATCAGGCCTCGCCTTGAGGAATTCCGAATCGTCAATGGCATGTGCAAGCCGCCTTGAAGCCGCCGGACAGGCATTTCAGGTAGGCGGATGGATAATTGGAAATCGATCTTATCACCATAGAATGAAAGTATCTATCTATTGGATTGCTGTGTACGGCATTTTACTTTCCATAGCCAAGCTTCAGATACATTCGTCTATTAAAATAAACTCCAGTGAAAATTCATTCTGCCCATGCGGCCGGACAGTTCGCCTTGAAGTGGGTGGACAGACCGCCTTGAGGCCGCCGAACAGGCCTTTGAGGCGGTCGGATGGATAATTGGAAAGCGATCTTATCGCCATAGAATGAAATTATCCGGCGGCCTATCCGGCCGCCTCAAGACGAACTGTCCGGCCGCGTGACTAGAATGAATTTTCACTGAAGTTTATTTCAATAGACGAATGTATCTGAAGCTTGGCCATGGGAAGTAAAATGCAGTACAATTCAATCCAATAGATAGATATGATACTTTCATTCATGATCGAATTCCAATTATCCATCCGGCCGCTTCAAAGGCCTGTCCGGCGGCCTGTCCGGCCGGGTGACTAGAATAAATTTTCATTGGAGTTTATTTCAATAGACGAAGCTTGGCTATGGAAAGTAAAATGCCCTACAATTTTTTTTTAATAATAATAATTTCTATTACAAATTATATTCATGGTACAAATAATATTATCATATAATTGGAATTCATTCTTTCTTGTCTCCTCTAAAGACAAACTTGTGCGTGGAGAAGATATATTCTTTAAATTTATGTAGACTAAGTGAACTTATTCAAAATTAAATAATGTTAAATGTGTGATAAGTAACAAATGAGATATTGAAAATATATGATGTACAATTAAAATGAAAGAAAATATAAAAAGTAGCGTATGTAATGCAGGATATTATACAGATTTCTCGGTGCAATGAAATTCAAATAATAGAAAGAAATCACTTAGAGCAAGGTTAAGTAGCCAAAAATTAGTTTTTATTTTGAATCTTTGGATATCATAAATATCAGTTCTGATGTTAATTGGCAGTCCATATTAAAGAAATATGGACCGGTGAAGGTGCGGTATCTTTGTGAAAATGTTTTCTTCATGCACGGGACTATTAGTCTAAAGTTTCTGTGACGTGTATTTGTTCGATGTGAGATGAAATTGGTGCTGAAGTGATAGCATAGGTGACAAAGTGTGCTTTTGACGTATAAAATAAATAACTGGCGCAACAGTAAAATTTGAACCATGGCCTCGAGATGAGTTAGCACCATCTCATTTTCTAGATCGTGACGGTATGTCTTGAAATGACTGGTTCGACGAAGAATGCAAAAATTCACTTGACGCGAAAAACGAGGCCTACAGACAATGGATTCAGCGAGGAACCAGAGCCAGAAGAGAAAAATATGACGAGCTACGACGAATATCGAATAGTATAATTAGACGTAAGAAACGTTAATACTTTGACGAGCAGTTGCTGAACATAAACGAAAACTTAGCTAATAGGAACACCAGACAAGCGTACAAACTAATACATAAATACAATTAAGAACGGCTACCAACCCAGGACTAGCCTTTGTAAGGACAAGGATGGAAACATCATCAGCGACACCGATGGTATTAACAAACGATGGGCCTCTTATTTTGAAGAGCTTCTAAACCGACCATCTAACATCCCCACACAAGAAGCTCTCGACGATATTGTTGATCGAGGCCCACCCATTCAACCCCCGACAGTAGAGGAAGTTGATCTCGCCTTGCGGTCATTAAAACGAAATAAAGCGTCGGGCGCTGACGAGATTCCAGCTGAACTGCTAAAATTCGGTGGAATGAGACTAGTTGATGCCATACATCAATTACTCCTGCGAGTATGGGAGAACGAGGAGATCCCAGACAATTGGCGCAGAAGCATCATCTGTCCAATTCACAAAAAGGGAGATAAACTGCGGTGTGAGAATTACAGGGGCATCTCACTAGTTTGTACGTCCTATAAAATTTTGACGAAAATTCTGGTAAATAGAATAAAACCGTACGCAGAAGGAGTCATTGGCGAATATCAAAGCGGTTTCAGACCTGGTCGCTCCACAACCGATCAGCTCTTCTCAGTCAAACTGATACTCCAGAGGTGCTGGGAATACAACGTAAACGTATACCAAATCTTTGTCGACTTCAAGCAGGCATACGACAGTATCGATCGTGGAGTACCGTAGAACATCATGCTGCAATTTGGTATACCGGCCAAATTAGTGCGACTGGCAAAGATGACGATGACCAACTCCGTCTCACAAGTCAGTATCCATAAGAGACTTACTGATCTATTTGAAACACGCACTGGTCTGAAACAGGGCGATGGACTGGCAACGACGCTCTTCAACCTAGCACTGGAATACGTTATTCGGGCTATGAATATGGACAACAGCAAGACGCTACTCATCAAGTCGACACAATTAGCAGCGTACGCCGACGACATCAACATCATGTCCCGAAGATTGGCTGACGCAGAAGAACTTTTGCATACGCTCGATACCGCTGCAAAGGAAGTTGGATTACGTATTAACGAGGGTAAAACTAAAATAATGATGCAATCGGAGACAAGGACACCTGCACAACCGAGCATCAATGTGGGGGAACTCAATATCGAGTTCGTGAACAACTTCATTTACCTGGGTTGCAACTTGTCAAGGGACGCCAACGAAACTGACGAAATCAAGCGACGGATACAGTTAGCTAATAAAACTTTTTTCTTGGCTCTCCCCATACTGAAATCGAAGCATTTGCACAGAAACACGAAGCTCCGCGTGTACAAAACCATTATACGACCAGTGCTATGCTATGGCTGCGAAGCATGGACCCTAACTCAAGCCTCCGAAAACATGCTAGACACTTTTGAACGTAAGGTTCTACGGCGAATTTTCGGGGCTGTTTGCGATCGAGATGGATGGCGCATCCGGTACAACCATGAGTTGTATGAAATGTACGATGAGCTGCAAGTCTCGAAAATCATCAAACTACAACGACTTCAATGGGCAGGGCATGTACAAAGAATGGACGATGATCGCATGCCTAAGAGAGTAATGAATGCAGAACGAGTCGACGGAGCGAGACTGCGAGGATGACCGAGATCTCGTTGGGAGAGCTCAGTAGGTGTGGACGCCGCGCAGTTGCTGGGCTCCCAAAACTGAAGGACGCGGTCACGTGACCGAGATAATTGGAGGACAATGATCCCGGCGGCCAAGCCCCGACGTCGGGCTGTCGCGCCACGATGATGATGATGACGGTATGTCTTGTGCAGAGGTGTGCGATCAGCAATACGCTCAACCGAGCTATTTACCCCATAAAGGGGTACTCATTTAACAGCTGAGTGGGCTCATAGTCCGACACGTAAATCCCCTTTTTCATCGAAAATTATCGCATTCGAAGGAATCGAACCGGAACCCAGTGCGTAGAAGGCGAACGAGCTAACCGTGACGTATAGCTTCTTTATGTGTAGTACATTTACTAGCACGAATAGGTTTTCGGATGGGAATGTCGTGGGAAGATTAAATGCAGTTTTCAAAATTAATTTTTGCTTAGTTTTTAGGGATCTCAGATGGCAGTCGTACGTTTCGCCCCAAGCTGTTATTGCATATTGTAAGATTGATTGAACTAACGCAAAGTACACTTGTCTCATTTGCTGTTCTGTTAAAGTATATCTTATGGTTTTGAATATATGTATATAGCGCCTTGCGTAGTTTTTAGACAAACTGGGCGATATGGACGTTTCATTTAAGGAAATATTGGGGACAGTTACATGATTTATTGCAAGGCTGTTGCGTTTGAGTTCTGCAGCTATCGTCGTGAATTTTAATGCAATTTTGTAACGGTTGACCCGATATGTTTATTGAAAATGTCATGGCTTTGGTTTTAGTTATATTTAATTGAAGCGAGTTTTTTTGGAGCCATTTTCTTATTAGTTTGAAATCTTGCTCCGCATAATGGGAAATTTCTGACCAAGTAACAACCTAAACGCCGTATACGGTATCATGAAGAAGTTTGCAGGTGGTTGTAACTCCCGCCAACATCCGAAACATATTTTTTGCACGTAGTTTCTTTTGGATAATTGCATGATTAAGCTCAGATTGTTTCGGTATCGTTTATATTTGTTTCTCATTGCGGTATTGAAGGGTTGAGTATTTAATTGGTTCTTTAGCCTGTCTCTGATTCTTATTGATCTTATGATGCCTTCTGTTATCCATGGTTTTAACGTTCGAAACTTGCGTTTTGTATTATGCGTGTATTGACATTCCAGAACTAGCTCATTTATTTTGTCAAAGAATATCCTAGTCTCCCAATTTCTGCACTATATTCAGAATTTGTCGTGTTATTCCAGTCAATTAGTTGTTTTTGTGATAGTATGGTTGAATTTATCTTTACTTTTGCGCTTTCACTAGCGTCCTGTCTTGTCTTCGGGTCAAGAGGTATTTATTAGTGGAGTATTGTGGTCCGTAATAGTTTTAAGTATGATTGGTGTTCTTTAGTCGGGTTGTTTGTGACGCAAAAAGATGTGATCAATGCAGGTTGAGGAGGTTTCACTTGTCCGGGTCGGTTTGTTGATTAATGAAATAAGACCTAGCTTCGCTAGACAGTTTAAGTAATCGTTTGTTATTGTAGAGTCTTCTAATATATATCTAATATATCCGGAATTCCTCAAGGCCGGGCATGGTCAGTTTTTCCGGCAGGAATTCCGGATGGTGTGTGGTGTATTCTATATTCAGGCAAACCGGAAGGCCGGGCCTGATCAGTTATTCCGGACAAGAATTCCGAATGGTGTATGTTCGGCTTTAGGATACATCTAACCTCCGATGTATGCGTTAGTGATATTGCTCACATGACTAATCTGAAACAAATTCCTGGCATACAGATCAGATTGGATGACCACGGTGTTATGCTTCGGTAATAAATTCATAGCTCTAGTCCCATATTGCTCGGAATGGGAAAATGCCAACCTCGGCCCAGACCCCAGGTGTATCATGTGGTACACCGTTGGGTCTAAAACTGAACAGGAAGTTGGTGCGTGCGTCTTTGGATCCAACGCATGGCTACATGGGATCTAGCGTTGCTCAAGCCGAGATCCATGTTATTGAGGTGTGAGCCAGGGTAATTCTCGGAAACAATAGCCAGGCAGCCACTAAGGCTCCCTCTTTACTCTTCAAACTAGTGAAAGTGTGTCATGAACTTCGGGACAACCTTACAGGACTACGGCAATCAAAGGAGTTGATGAGACCCTTCAGCTTTGCTTGAATAATAAAAAATAGATTATGGCACAATAACCCTCCTTTGGTCGCAGTGCCTTTCACCCTTTATTGTGAGTAGCCAATATCCTCCTCTATCTATGAACCTATTAATCTCATTTCACCAAGTTTTTTTTAATTTTTAGGGTGAGATACTAACTACTCAGTATTTACTGAAATGTTCTACCTGATGTTCTTGACTTATTCTTATTTATTAAAGCAATATTGGATTCACACTAGGCGCCTGCGCCTGATCAATTCGATCTAGGAAATCAAGTTATGGTGAGGTTGAATTTGTATCTGACAGTTTCAGATCAAGTGAACTGGCCAGATTGAGCTGAGATGGAGTGCTTTGGCCGCAGTGTGATCATGATCATGAACTAAAGTCGGCTATTTTGCAAAGGTTAAATTGCCTATGGCCTGTCAAGTTATTACAATACTGGTTGTATTAATTAGGGTAGTTTCGAGTTGTTAACATGTTGTATGAGTTGCTGAAAAACTCAACTTCTTTAATTCCCCCACCACGGTGGATCCCGCCATCTGGAAATCGCTTAATTGTTTGGCTTGTCCCGTTTTTTCTTAAAATATCTCCCAAATTAGCCTGCTAACAAAATTTAAATTAAACTAAAGTAAATTATATCTGAGACTAAAACAATACTTCTGGCTGTTATACGTACCGAAATACAATAAGGTTGGAATCTAAACAGAAATTTTTGATTAAAATGGGTTCAATATTGGCCACGATAAACTTGAGATTTTTAACTTTTTTTTCAGTTTTTCATTTGGAGCATCCGTTTCACAAATCTGTGAACTTGAAAATCGATAAAATGTGATTTTTCTAAGCCTAAAACATTATCATTTTGGGACTCGATTTTGACTATACTGTTGAGTCAAAATTCGACTTTGAGCAGTGCATTCGATGCAGAATTAAACGCTCTTTAGTTTACATTCTGTGGAATTTATTGATCCGAGGCACCGTTTAGAAGTTATAGGAAAAGTATTAAAAAAAGGTTCAAATTTCTCAAATTTTGACCAGCCAAAAGTTAAGCTCACCTTTTTCGACTGTGCAAACACAGTTTCCATTTATTCAAAATCTACAGAAAGGATTACAATTATTTCCAGATATTTCCCAATTATTTCCTATAAGACCCCCAAATTGATTAAATTTTACTGGCTTATTTTTGGAACGGATAAGTGCAATTAATTTCATTGCCAGAGGCGATTGCATTTATCTGTTCTCGACTGTACATACTTGATTGCACATGGCATAAGCACCAACTGCAGTTGTTTAGAATATTTTCCTGGTGACAAGCTATCTCTGGGTACAAATGGATAAAAGGTACAAATTAGGGTAAATGGCATGTCACATACTGTCAACGATACTATTTAATCTTTTCCTCAAATTCTTTTTTAACTGATTCCTGTTGCGTTATTTAGGAAGCATACTGGCTGGAACAGTATTCCTGGGCTCTATTTAAAGCAATGTCCCACATGCTATGTATAGGATATGGAAGGTTCGATGATTTTACTTTTTTTTATTGTACATAATTCTATTAAAATTTTTATTTTTCAATAGATTCCCACCGCAATCGTTAACTGATATGTGGTTAACGATGTTATCAATGATATCAGGAGCAACTTGTTATGCACTGTTCTTGGGTCATGCAACAAATTTAATTCAAAGTTTGGACTCTAGTCGAAGACAATATCGCGAAAAGGTGAAACAAGTTGAGGAGTATATGGCATATAGAAAATTACCACGGGATATGCGTCAAAGGATAACGGAATATTTTGAACATCGCTATCAAGGCAAATTTTTCGACGAAGAACTAATACTTGGTGAACTAAGCGAAAAGCTTCGTGAAGATGTTATCAATTATAACTGCAGGTCATTTTACGTTCTTCTTGAATGGTAATTATTACGTTGTGACAAAATTGTAAAGTATTGTATTTTTAGATCCTTAGTTGCGTCAGTGCCTTTTTTTGCTAACGCAGACTCCAATTTCGTTTCGGATGTTGTTACTAAGCTTAAATATGAAGTCTTTCAGCCAGGTAAGTTCTCATCTGTTCAAATTACTAAGCAATTTCAAAATCGTTTTCTTTCACAGGTGATATTATAATCAAAGAAGGTACGATTGGAACAAAAATGTATTTTATTCAGGAAGGCGTTGTTGATATTGTTATGGCGAATGGCGAGGTAAAGTATTGGTTGATTCATAAGGTTTTTTTTTTTTGCGTATCCGTGTAGGGTGCCTGCACTGGTTGCGCAAAAAAAGCTTTAGGGTGGCATCCATGTTAAATTCCAAACCGTCAAGTTGATGTCAAGTGGTACGCCTCATATGTGGTGAAAATAAATTACAAATTCGGATGAAATATCTGTCCGATTATCAGATCTTTTATTTATTGCGACGGCGGACGTTTATAAACTCGGCGTACCGCTCTAACATAACAAACATCATTCAAACGTGTTTTTTATCAGTGACTGTCACAAGTATTTTACAATGGGTCGCGTGTGCGATCCCCAACAAATTCTTATCTTTTTTCTAATTTTTAGTTTTTTTTTATATTGATATTTTTAGTTATCCTTTTGAAAATACAATATTATTTAATAATAAGCATGGGTCTATCAGAGCAAGACGTAATATTAGTTTAGCAATGAACTTGGCTGATTGGCAAAAACTCAAGTATGCCAACACCAACATATTAGATTACACACGACACCAAGGCCATATATGTGTCGCCATCATCATCAACATGGCGCGACAGCCCGACGTCGGGCCTTGGCCGCCTGGATCGTTGTCCTCCAATTATCTCGGTCACGTTACCACGTCCTCCAATCTTGGAAGCCCAGCGCGGCGTCCACATAAACTGAGCTCTCCCAACGAGGTTTCGGTCGTCTTTGCAGTCTCGCTTGGTCGGCTCGTTCTGCGTTAATTACTCTTTTTGGCATGCGATCATCATCCATTCGTTGTACATGCCCTGCCCATTGAAGGCGTTGTAGTTGTAGTTTGACGATTTTCGAAACTTCTAGCTCATCGTACACTTCATACAACTCATAGTTGTACCGGATGCACCACCCATCTCGATCGCAAACAGCCCCGAAAATTCGCTCAGTTTGTACTTTTCGACCTGTTGAAGCAGGGCCTTCTCGGCCCCCGGTTTGTTCAGGGAGCGTACATTCCATGATCCGATCTATGTGTCATGCATGTGGAAGTTATTGCGGAGTTATCGAGTGTAGGGTAGCCACACTACTAAGCTATCAAGACTAATGTTGTTTGTGTAACGCGTGTGTAATTTTATCCTACACCCGATAGATTCCCCAAAAAATATGCCTATTCATATTTGATTGTATTTTATTTTGTGCATATGTTACAACATTCCTCCCGTCTTTATCCATTTAAAACCGAGAATTAAAAGCAATTAAAAAGAAAGCTAATTTAAATGTCGATATTTTTTCGTGAAAGACAGGAGTCAGGCGGTTAACCCTCCACCCGTCACACCTTTTTGTAACGCCATTCGTCGCGCGGGGTCATCAGAGACTCCAAAAATAAACAGTATTCAGTTGCTAACATACATTTTATGTATTATTTTAGCGTATTATAGTTAGGTAATAAGACCCCATTGAAATAAATAGAGATAATTCGAAGTTAATTATTTATTTATACTCGTACTATATAAACTTAACGATAAAAAAGCAGCAATTTTCTCTATCTTTGTAAAGTGGTAATTTTAATATTAACTTTAAAAACAAACTATGTATTTTCTTTCAATCTTACAACTATTTTAAATCAACACAAACTTCAAATTAATTCAAAATAAAAATTAACAGAAATCAACTAGTAAAATTTTACTTGCGCCAGTCGTCGCGTGGGGTTCGTCAGAGTCTCACACAAAAACACACGTCTCTATATAACAGCACACTCGCTGCTACAGGCGCGAGCGTCAAGTATTGTAGAATGATTTTTATGAAGCTATATAAAGTAAAAGACCAGTGGGAACATTTTAAAGTACCGATTTTAATTTTTTTCCTAAACGCTAGGCTTTTAAAGACCCTACGCGACGTTAAAGTAAATGTATGGGTATATAGAATATAGTCTTTGATATTCAGAGCTCCTACTGTATTCTGTCTATTGGCAAATACATATAATACCTAATTGTTCTAATTAAACATATGATTTTAGGGATCTCGTGACAATGCATTAATGTCTGGTCGCCCAAAATACCGCTTAAGTAACTAGTGAATATGTAGTTCATTATTGATGCAATCCGAATACACACAATACACGTATATGTTTACATTAGGTGTATATTTCCCCCTTTCCTAGGTGGCAACCTCTTTATCAGACGGTTCATACTTTGGTGAAATTTGCCTGTTAACAAACGCACGAAGAGTAGCCAGCGTACGAGCGGAAACATATTGTAATTTATTCTCGTTAAGTGTTGATCATTTCAATGCTGTCCTGGATCAATATCCGCTAATGCGTAAAACAATGGAAACAGTAGCTGCTGAACGTCTCAATAAAATTGGTAAAAATCCAAATATTATGGCACAAAAAGACGAACATTTAAGCAATCCCGAGTCAAATACCATCACGGCGGTAGTGAATGCATTAGCGGCGGAAGCTGATGATTGTAAAGAGTAAGTTTCGCCACATTTGAATATGATTTTGGCTTATTTTGGCCATAAACTGATAAGTACACTTCGTCCAGATAAATAAGTTGAATCCTGCAACCTTACTAATTTAGACAATTTTATCTCTTCATTTTAGCGATGATGATGATGCAAAGGACAATTCATTAGAAGGCTCACAAAATAGTATTGTTGACACTAGTCAGACAATTCGTAAAGGACTTCCGCGACCTAAAAGCGGCGAGTTTCGAGCTCTCTTCGAAGGAAGCACACCATGACTCAAGGAACATTGAATTTATATATAAATATATATATAAAAAAAAATAGTTAGAGATGTAAAACTTCATTTAATGGTGAACAACTTTCTTAACTGAAGATGTTTTCAGCTCCGCTAACTGTGATGACTATATAAAATATTTAAGAATCGAATTAATAGGGAAAATGGATGATAAAAAGATATATAAACAAAACATGAGAGAGGGCGAAAATAATCAAGAGAAACTACACAACAGAAAATAAAAAAGAAAAATCATCTCATCTACACTATTACTATTAGCAATACTATGACGATTCTTGCAGATATTTAAATTTTCCTCATCGAGATACTAGAGAAACCTCATAAAAAGCATGTGGTGTTTTTATAAACTTTTGTTGTTTCAGTTTTAAAGTTTATTTAAAATTATATTTGTTAAAAAAAACTAGGCGATTTGTTGTTTTATTGAAACTTTGATTATTAAAAACCACGGGAATTTTTCAGGAGAGTAAGCAATGTTGGTAGGTGATTAGTCAAATGTTCATTAACAGCCGAAATCCTTAAATGGAACAAAACGTAGGGGGATTACATTAAAACTTTTGATAACTATAGTTATAGTTCGTATGTTATATGTGTCTAATTATGAAATTATAATGAGATATATGTATATCACTCGATTAATAAGTAACGTCCCGACAATACGAACGAGATTTTAGTCGGTATTAGCCGCTTTCGATTCACCGGATCTCAGACCATTTTCATACAAGTCGACATACCGGTTTTAATCCAGGTCTTGTATGGAAACTGCATATTGGAACCTGCTACTTTACAACGCTCTATGCTATTTACCTTAACGCCTTGTGGACACAATGCGTCTACAACTCTTATGTAAAAACGTTACTGACGTTTCGTTAGCAAATACATATGTACAAAACTCGAATAATTCCGATGAATGATGTTTTTCGCATTCGTACGAAGCCAAATTCCTCCTTCGCCTGAAGGTTATCATACCTTCTTTCTGACTTATGGTGCATTTGCCACTTTGAAATTAGTAGTAAAACTTGTTCCGATTTCATTGTTTTCTATGAGAGGTATATGAAATAGTGGGTCAATTTCAACGAACTTTAGGAACATGATTTGGCAGTCAATATGATTTAATAATATGAAATTTGGTAAAGATATCTTCAGAAATAAAAAACTTGCTTTCGGAACGATCGTTCCTATGACAGCTATATGATAAAGAAGTCCAATTTCAACCAAATTCAGAATTTGATATGACTAAAGATACTTTTGATTGGTGTGAAATTTGAAAAAGACTTCTTTAAAAATAAAAAAGTTTTTCTCACAAAGACGAATTTTTGGACCGTTCTTATATGAGGTAGTGGTTGGATTCCGTTGGTTCCGACAATAGTTGGTTCCGTGCAATAGAAAGAAGGCTTTGTATAAAATTTCAGCCCGATGACTTTTAAACTGAGGGACTAGTTTGCATAGAAACAGACAGACAGACGGACAAAGCTTAATCGACTCGTCTCATCATTCTGACCAAGAATATATTCTATATAGTTTAAGGGGTACCGGTTAATTCGTGCGGTTTTCTAACAGATGGCGTAACTTCATTTTTATTCCAGTGATTCACCTTTCCAAATATGTGTTGGAAAGCTACTGTCATATAGTTTCAGAATCAGTATGTGTCATTTAGCTGAAGCGTAAACAACAATACTTTTTTTTACTCTGAAAATGTCGAATTTTGTGCCGAATAAAGTGTTTTTGCGGGGAGTACTTCTTCATTACTTCAATATGAAGAAAAAGGCTGCCGAAAGTCATCGTATTTTGGTGGAAGTGTATGGTGTGCATGCTCTAGCTGAGCGTACGTGCCAGAAGTGATTTCCACGGTTTAAAAGTGGCAATTTTGACTTGGAGGACGATAAACGGCTCGGACAGCCAAGATCCATCCCAAACGCAAAAAGAACTTGCAAAATCACTTGGCGTCGCTCAACAAACCATTTCCGATCGTCTAAAAGCAATGGGAATGATCCGGAAGGTAGGCCATTGGGTGCCGTATGAATTGAAGCCAAGAGACGTCGAACGCCGATTTTTCACGTGTGAACAACTGCTTCAACGGCACAAAAGAAAAATTTTTTTGCATCGAATTGTCACTGGCGATGAAAAGTGAGTCCATTACGATAATCCAAAACGTCGGGCAACCGAATGAAACGATCACAGGGGAAGTCTACCGACGACAATTGATGCGTTTGGGCCGAGCACTGCGCGAAAAACTGCCGGAATATGAACAAAGGCACGACAAGGTAATTTTGCAACATGACAATGCTCGGCCACATGTTGCACAGGTCGTCAAAACCTACCTTGAAACGCTCAAATGGGATGTCCTACCCCACCCGCCGTATAGTCCAGACCTTGCGCCATCCGATTACTATCTCTTCCGATCAATGCAACATGGCCTGGCTGACCAGCATTTCTCCAATTATGAAGAAGTCAAAAATTGGATCGATTCGTGGATATCGGAGAAGCCGGCCGAATTTTTCAGAAAGGGTATTCGTGAAAGTTATAGCTAGCGATGGACAATACTTTGAATATTAAATTTGTAACCATTTTTTCACAATAAAGCTTCAATTTTCTGTTAGAAAACCGCACGAATTAACCGGTGCCCCTATCTAATCTCACAAACACCCAAGTTATATAGTAAGCCCGAGATGTCAAATTTACGACTTTATTACACGCGGACATTCTCCTTTGAAATTCGATATGTTCTTACTTTTAGAGCACAGTTATCAATAAAGTACGCAAAGTAGTACCTATTGAATGTACTTACTACAAAACAAACTAGCCTTTGGCTAGCTTCCCGAAGATATACATAATATCCTACACAGTTGTTTAATTTCCTATGGGAGGTATGCAATATATGAAATAGCGGGTCGATTTCAACTAATTTTGAGATTGTATTTGTACGGATATATATGTACATACCGAGTGCCTCAAAAAAATGTATATAGGTACACTGTTTAATTTTTTCTAACTCCAGTTTATATTTACATAAAATTGATATCCTAGCGCAAATGTTGAAAATAATTACCGTTCTGGTCAATACACTGTTGATAACAATGGTCTACGTCTATTTGTTCGCAAACGTGAAAAAAACATTTCAATTGGTATTGTGGTGCATTCTTGCTCAATTGTGGGTTTTAATAGTTAGAGTTGTCGTCGATTTTCTAGCATAAGGTATCCCTACAGGAAAAAGACCAGTAGTGTCAGGTCTGGGAGGGAGGCTATTTTATGGTACCAAGCCATCTGTCTGGAAGATTTGCGTCAGAAAATGCTCTAATATCACGATGATAGTGTGGAGGTGCTCCTCCGTCCTGTTGGAAATAAAATTCACCATCTTCGGCGATGGTTCAGGAATAGAAGGTTACGCAAAGAAGTACATATGCAAATTTGCTCTCTCTCTCTCCGTATGACGTCACAGTTTCACATTTTCGAAAGCTTTCAATCCATTTTTATGAAAAGAGAGTAGTGTCACTTACAAATCTGCAGTTTTAGTCCAATTTTGATGAAATTTTAAATATTGGACCTCCAGAATAAGGGGAGGGTTACTGTCCATATGGTATTTTGAAAATCCACCCCACCCCCATCCCTTTTCTAGCCTCCCCTAAAAGAAATTTACATTTTTGTATTTAGTTTAATTTCTATCTCACTGATATTTTGTGTATTGGACCTCCAAGACTAGGGGAGCGTTAACGTCCACATAAGATTTCAAAAAACCACCCTTATCCCCCTTCCCACCTCTAAAAGGAAATCTGCGAATTTATATACAGTTTTATTATGCGTAACGGACGGTCTGGTGGACATCCGGAGATGACTGTGTGGACAGATCCTTAGGTAGCATAATGACCTTGAATGTCGGGCCGTGCCATCTGGCGAAGAAAAAGGCCCCTCAACGAGCTAAGCAGCGGTCTATGCTTGCTGTAGCTCAGTTCGGGAGATGTGGGCGGGGTTTTCGCCGCTCGTTGCCCCTGTCCTTTATGTATTAACAAAAATTCATAAGCCTGGGGAAGACAACACAAACAGGGGAGGTAAAAATGGGGAATAAAAAAGAATAGTCAATAAGGATGGAATGGTTGGCGGAGGGATCAGACGCCCACGCGGTCGCACCTGGGTCCGGGTGTAATGGGACCCTCAGCCTCTGGTTTCGTAACACCAACAGATCACTACTCATCAGGTGCTGCTTCGATCTGCTGGTGGGAGCAGCACTACCAGACAATAATATGCTCAGATGGTTCATTACATATGATCTTAATGAAATTTTGTATATGAGACCTTCAAGGCAAGGGGAAGGTGACTGTCTATGTCGGATTTCGGAAAATCACCGCCAACCCCCTTCTCACCCCTAAAAGTAAATCTTTAAATGTATCTACAGTTTTGTTTCAATCTTGACGAAACTTGTATATTAGACCTTCACGGCTAGGAAAAAGTTGCTGTCTACGTAGAATTTCGGAAAACCACCACAACCACCAAGATCGAAATCCTTCCTTGTCGAGGTCCAAAATTCAAAATTTCATTAAAATTGAAATGAAACCGTAGGTTTGAAAGCAATTCATCTTTCAAAAACCATGAAATTTCATACAAAATGCACGCGCGCAAATGAAAAATTGAAACTGTGATGTCACGAGCTTTTTCTCGTTCGGTGGCTGAATGTCGGACCTGCGCCTTACGCAACCTTATATCCTAGAATCATGATCTTCATCAAAGTCCTCCCTAATGCGTGGCAAAAGAGATTCCTGCAGTAAATGCAAATAACCACTCACTGTACTGAATACAATTTTTGGGACACCCAGTAAATAGCATAAAAAAAGATTTGTGCAGTTGCAGCTCGATAGCTTTGAAACTCAGAAAGTAGTTGACATCTCCCAAAAACAACTCTGTTGTAAAAAATTTCCCGCCAAAAAAAAACTCATCCGCCGCAAAAAGGATTGATATGAACATAATTCCGCCAAAGTACTCGTAACCTTGCGCCTTCCTCTAGGGTATGCATATTGAACCCTGATTAAATTAGTCGATTTCTTTTAGCGCTGATTGGTAGGGAGCTTTGTGAGCTTAAGCTCAGATGCCAAGTACTGTCTCCTCGCCCGAATTCCTTTATAAAGCCCCTGCCTTATAAAAGACTAGAGATGCACTTCAGGCCAGAAGTGATCAATGGACAATATCCGTATTGTCTGCGCAGCAAGCTTCACACTTACAAAATTGCTCTGAATTGAGCCGGTTGTTGGTGTAATGCGTATGATTATTGTTCTGCACTTGATATCCACGGCACGAAAAAACAAGCAAACAGCTAATACATAGTTTCTACTCCGTTCTTCTCTTTAATCAACTCCATTTTCCGTTTCATTGAGCAGCTTTTGTTTAATTAACTTAATTTTTCAATTCAATTAAATCATTCCATATTCATCAGATCTTCCTATATTACTTGTCTGTTTATTCCCTAGACTTTTAGTATAGGGTATATTGTTTTTGTCACGACCAAAATATGTAACACCTTAAAGGAGGCTCCGGAGGTATAGCAATGTATATATATAAATGATCAGGATCACCTCCTGATTCGATATAGCCATGTCTGTCTGTCTGTCTGTCCGTCTGTCCGTCTGTCCGTCTGTCTGTCTGTCTGTCCGTTCGCACGATAACTTTCGATAGAATGAAGCTAGAGCCTTGAAATTTTGGTCAGATGTTGGAAGTATGATCTAGTTGGTTGGTATTGAAAATGGGCGTGATCAGGCCAAGAGAACGCCTACCTCCCCTATATATGTAAAATAATTAAATGCATCTATAACTCCCGATTAAATAAACATAAAAAGCTCTAGCTTTGGCAAATTGCTCGTGAGGATAATCTTCTACTCCCCTAAAAAAATTAAAATCGATCAGCTGAAAACTAACGGTAATTTTCTTACAAAGAGCCCCGTACTACCCTACTTTTCGGTTTTTTTGTCTATAACTCTTGAACAAATTTACGTAGACCCCTGATTTTTGGCACGTAACCCTGGAGTAAGAAGGTGTTTAAGTTCTAGTAAGTTGGGCGTAATCAGATCAAAGGAACGCCTACCTCCCCTACAAATTTCAAAAAATTAAATATTCTTTTAATTACGATAACTTTCGATAAAATGACACTAGCGAGTTGAAAATTTGACAAAATGTTGTTAATAGGATCTATTTGGTTGGTATTGAAAATGGGCAAGATCTGACTCAAGCAACCCCAACTTCCCCTACAAATGCAACTTCAATAAGCGATAACTTTTGACAGAATCAAGTCAGCGACTTGAAGTTTTGGTCAAATGTTTGAAGTGAGATCGGGTTAGTTGGTATTTAAAATGGGTTAGATCAAATTTAAGGAACCCCTACCTCCCCTACAAATGAAACATCAAATAAGCGATAACTTTCGATGGAGTGAAGCTAGGGACTTGAAATTTTGTACAAATGTTTTTAGCATGATCTTATTTGTTGGTAGCAATGATGAGCAAGATCCGACCTAAGGAACCCCTACCTCCCCTACAAGTGAAACTTCAAATAAGCGATAACTTTCGATAGAGTGAAGCTAGAGGCTTGAAACTTTGTTTAAATGTTTGAAGCATGATCTTATTTGTTGGTGGCAATAATGAGCAAGATCCGACCCAAGGAACCCCTACCTCCTCTACAAGTGAGACTTCAAATAAGCAATAACTTTCGATAGAATGAAGCTAGCGACTTGAAAAATTCGACAAATATTTGTAGAATGGGTTAGTTAATTGATTTTGATAATGGTCAAGATCCTACTGAATGATTGCCAACCTCCCCTATAAACTGGCCATACAGGAAACTCACTTTTAGTGCATATGGTTGTTACCAATTGGTACTTTTGGTATCATCACTAGGTCTGTACAAGTCTAGGGTATATACGCTTCGGACTCCGGACCGAAGCTTCGCTTCGGCCTGGTTTTATTTTAGGCAAGCTCCCCGCCAAACATCGTTAAAAGAAATTGACTAATTTAATCAGGGTTCGCACGTTAACACCTTGCGAATCATCATCGAGCAATGCGCTGAATACGACTCTCCGCTTCACTTGCTTTTCATCGATTTCGAAAAGGCTTTCGATAGTGTGAACCGGGATTCTACATGGGCGGCCTTGCGCAGGAGAGACATCTCTGAGAAGCTTGTGGCTATTTAAGGCAACCTA
Source organism: Chloromyia formosa (assembly GCA_964017055.1). Classification (NCBI taxonomy): domain Eukaryota; kingdom Metazoa; phylum Arthropoda; class Insecta; order Diptera; family Stratiomyidae; genus Chloromyia; species Chloromyia formosa. The sequence continues at coordinate 57,630,634 of OZ024818.1, forward strand.
TGACGGCGCGAAATGTCGCGTTCTGCATAAAGGTAAGGTGTCGGGGGACTTTGAGATTCGCAGTGGAGTTCGGCAGGGGTGTATCCTCTCACCGATCCTATTCCTTATTGTGATCGACGATGTGTTGGATGCAGCTCTATCCGGACTCGACAGAGGAATTCAATAGACTTTGACATCTTATCTACAACATCTTGACTACGCTGACGACATATGCCTACTCTCCCACAAAATCATGGATCTGTCCGCAATGGCGTTAGAGGCAAGTAAGGTTGGGTTAAAGATTAATACCAACAAGACCAAGGTTCTTAGCCCGTTGTTGCGAAAAAGAAATCCGACACCTATTGCCATCAATATTAATGGGCAGCCTATGGAGAAGGTGGACAACTTGGTCTACCTGGGTATCATTGTTGCTGAAAATGGTGGTACGGAGCAGGACATCGCTCGTCGTATCAAACAAGCTAAACGCGCATACGGCATGCTGTCCAAAATCTGGCAGAGCAGTTATCTCAGCATCAAGACCAAGCTGGGCCTGTTTCGCTCCATTGTATGTACTGTCAGTGCTTTTGTATGGGAGCAGTACATGGAAAGTTTCCGTAGGAGTTACCAGAAAACTGCAAGTTTTCGTCAACTCATGTCTTTGTCCAATTTTAAGAATTTTCTGGCCCGAAACAATATCAAATGAAGAACTAAGTCGGCGTACGGGTCAGATGCCAATCGACGAATTGATACGCAGGCGAAAATGGCAGTGGATAGGTCACACATTGCGGAAGAGTGATAACTGCATTGCTTTACTTGCCATGAAATGGAACCCCATTTACAACCAAGGCCGACCAAGAGGGGATCCTTGAATCGCATGCCGTCGATCTGTGACAAAGGATCAGGCACTGGGTAAGTCTTTTGGGGAGTTGCGCCCCATTACCCAGAACAGAGTACGATGGCGCGCAGGAGTAGTTGACGCGCTATGCCCCGCTAGGGGTTAACGCAAAGTAGTATTTATTTTATTGTATAAACAAAAGTAGTGGATGTGTTCGCCTTATAAAAGACAAGATGTACATACATTCCATTATAACTAAACTTTCTTCAACAAAATGTCGACGTGGTTCAGATTAAAGCAATTTATTTGGACAAAAATGCATAATCACGTGGCTATCCAGAAATCACATTACCAGGTCATACTATTAAAAACTTTAGCTTACATGTGCAATGTTCATTAAATATCTAAAAAAATCAATATGATATATACATATCAGCATTGCTATTACCAGACACTATACTTAATGTGATTAGTTACGAACGTACACCATGTTTTCTTCTTTTCCTTATGCACCCAACAAAAAAAAATCGAAAAATGGTTTCCACATACCTGTATAGTTTATTAGAGGCTTCTTTAGCATAGTTTTTTATGCGAAAATAGTTCACTTTTGTATCTTGCACGGTCAGCTCCGGTCAATCGTTGTTTCCAAACGTTGAAGAATTCAATTCAAAAGTGGAACAGCACACCCCAAAAAGGAAGCACATCAACTGAAATTCCTCGTTCGGATGGTATTTGCGGTATTTTAGTCAGAAAGGCGTGTGCGGAGATAGCGTGTGATACTAATCCAGTAAACCCGAGAGTAAATGAGGTGGACCAATCGGTTAACTATTTGTCTTTCGCCGTGAATTTGTTTTTAGAAACCCATAGTATAAAGTCATAAAAATGACTGTCTTCCGGTCCGAAGGTATGCAAAAAGAGAGAAATGGACTGATATTTATTGTTAAGTATAGTGTTTCAGTTTTTCAAAAAATTGGATATTAATCCCCTCACAAATTGTCCTTGTCTGTTAATCTTTGGAATGATCTGGTAAATTGAAAGTAAGTGTACATACTCCATGAATCCATGTGCAGTGAAAGTGCCGTCTTACCGATTGATTACAAAAAACGTTTCCAATTTTAGATTTTTTCTTTGGAGCTAGTGAGTAAATGAATAAAACACAAATTTCATATACAGGGTGGCGCAAAAAAAACGAAGGGGTTCGAATAGTCTATAATTCCTTTATTTTTGAATAAATCGAATTTTTTTTTTTTCTTAGTACACTTCATAAATGGGGAATTTTGTTGATTTAAACGTGAAAAAAAAAATCGCGTAAGTGGTGCCCATTCTTAGCTTAACATTGTCGCGGTCTTTCTAAAACATTTTCCAAGAATTTTTTCAAGATTTCAGGTATCGCTAAAAATTCTTCTCAAATATTATTTTTTAGTTGGAGTATGGTCTGGTGTATGTGTATGGCATATGAATAAGGCACAAACCATACCCCAACTAAGCAATCATATTCGAGAAGAAATTCGAGCGATGCCTCCTGAAATTTTGAAAAAAATCATGAAAACGTCGCAATTTTCAAAGCTAAGAGTGGGCACCACTTACGCGATTTTTTTTTTCACGTTTAAATTAACAAAATTCCCCATTTATGAAGTGTACTAAGAAAAAAAAAGAAATTCGATTTATTCAAAAATAAAGGAATTATAGACTATTCGAACCCCTTCGTTTTTTTTTTTGCGCCACCCTGTACATACTTACTGATTCGAATAAAATTTGTTTATGATGTTAATATTTTGCTCTATAAATAAGAATAACCTCTTGTACCTATATATGTATGTTGCAGGGATTTAGTGCACAATGTCAAGTAACGATATTGCCCGACACACAATGCACTATGTTATTTTCTTTTTTTTTTTGCATGGTTCACTGGCATCGTTTTACAACTTTCCGGAAAATTTACAATAGGCGTTTTTTTTCGTACTGCGGTGCAGCTTAGTTGGGGGTTATCCGGGTTAACTTACACATGTTATGTTGTTTTTGTAATGTGTGTAAGTTAACCCGGACACATCCGTCGCACTTGTAAACTAAAAACAAAACGTGTATGGGCTCTGGGCTCATACCGCCTAAAGCGGAAATATACTCTGAAGCCGGACTTAAGGAATCAATTTCCGCTTCAGGTGGTAAGAACCTTGGACCCACACACATAGTGCAGTTCCTAAAGCGGAAATTCCTTAAGTGCGGTTTCGGAGTTTATTGAAAAGTCAAATAGTGGCACCCGGATAGCTCAGTGGTTTCCTTCTAAAGGCGACCATACTCTTCAGGTGCTGCCAGAGACGGAAGGGGTCGACAACCAGGTGACTATTGAAAGTCATGCGATTCATTACAGTTGTTGAACATTTATAAGAAATGTATAAAAAACTTTGAATGACGAATGACACAGCCATACAATACTCCGTTAATATGTCTTAGCACCCCCATATTTCTGGTTGCGGAGCTCATTCGACTGCTCTCTTCGTCGAAGGAACGATTAAATTCCATAGCTTCTACAGCCAAATACAATACATAAAAACTGACATTCTACTGGAGTTTAGCTGAAATTCCCGTTTAAATGTTCGATAAGATCTTAAAACATTGAAAAACTCAAAGCTGAATGTTTAATTGTTACAATTTGAAAATTCATATTTAGGAACATTTCTAGTTGAGCTGGCAACGTACATATAATGGTTCGTGTCTTCAACCAATAGTGGGCTTTGAATTGAGGTGACTTCGCACTCCCTTTAAATGGGCTCCGCGGCTTAAGGGGTGACAACCGTTAGTGTGTCGCCGTGGAACGCTCACTCTATACGCTACAGCGGTACAGCCACTATTTGACAAGGCGCGAATAACGATGCGTCGCGTCGCCCAATGGGAAATGGGAATATACCAAAAGTTACTTCTGGATTGACACTGAAGCTAAACATTGGCGTCTTTGACAATGTGCTTCATAATATCTTCAACAGTCGTTACCAAACTATAAATAAAGCTAGTCATAAATTAAAACCGCTGAAGTCATGGATAACAAATGGACTCGTGCGAGTAATCAGAACTAGGAACAAATTGGTGTTTCTAGCTCGAAAAGAATTTACTAATATCCACTTGAAAAAGCAATATATGTAGGAGCTATAGAACCACTTTGAATTCACTGATCTGAACCGCCAAGGATAATTATTATAAAATAAAAATAGGTAACTGCGGGAATGATATAAAGAAAATCAGGGATGTTATAAATGTGGCAGCGGATTCAAAAATAAGTAAAGATAGATTTACGAATAACATCAGAAGTCCTACAAGAGAATCCATTTGTTGTGATCAAATACAAGAAGTAGCTGATGTATTTAACACTTATTTTGTTAATGTTGGTCGTGAAATAGCTGACAGTATTCAAGTAGCCAATTTCATAAATACAACGCCTGCCATAACCAATTCCAGTGCGCAGTGCAATTCTTTGTTTTTCAATCCAGTGTCGGAAAACGAAACAACACAAATCTATTATGAGCCCAGGTTTAGATGGACTTCATTCCAAATATTTAAAAGAAAGTATTTTTCAACTCTGTAAACCCTTGACATATCTAATGAATACATGACTGACTCAAGGATACTTTCCAGTTATACCACTCCATAAAGGTAACGACAAGGAAAATCTAAATAATTACCGTCCAATTTCACTATTGTCGAGTATATCCAAAATATTTGAGAAAGCCTTTAAGAGTAGATTAGTCAGGTTTCTGGAAGAAAAACATATTATATCAGATGCTCAATATGGTTTCAGATACTCCAGAAGCACTAAAGATGCGATTTATTGAGTTATTGTACAGAAGAAATTGTGTCAAACATGGATAATGGTAAAGCATGTTTGGGGGTTTTTCTAGATTTTCAAAAAGCCTTCGATACTGTTGATCATAAAATGCTTCTTATAAAAATGTTTAATACTGGCATAAGGGGCGTAACTCTATGTCTTTTTAAATCGTATTTAAACGAAAGGAAACAGTCGGTGAGACTGAATCAACACAGAAGTTCAAAACTTGACATTACTACTGGAGTTTCTTAAGGAACAGTACTAGGACTTTTAATACGGATATACATTAACATAATGATCTCCTAAAATTGAATCTTGTCAATTGCTCCATGTACGCGTTTGCGGATGATATCATTACTCTTTTCAATGGCGAAAACCGGGAGAAGGCTTTCGCAGATGCAAATGAAGGCATGCAAGTTATAACCGCTTGGCTAAAAACTAATTTGGTCAATTTAAATTTACAAAAGACAGTTTTAGTCCCAATCTTTCTCACGTCGGCTAGGTCATCTGCTGTGCATCTGCAAGTAACAATACATGAAAATATATGTACAAGAGGAAGTTGCAAGTGTGAGCCTATAAACATAAAGAGCTGCGTTAAATATCTAGGTGTCATAAAAGATAGGTAATTACGTTGGTGTGAGCACATTTCAATGTTATGTAATCGGCTGCGAGAAACAATTTAAAAATTTGTTGAACTAAGGACGATTTTATCAACTGCTCGGTTGAGAATGGTTTTCCTTGCCTTGGTGCAATCGATAATACAATAGAATACGGTATTATAAGCTGGGGTGGTTTATCACAAAGCTTTTTGTAACCTTTAGTAACTTTGCATAAAAAATTATCAAAATCTGTTTAAAGAAACCTCAACTTTATCCAACGGTGCAGTTATACCGAAAATTTGAAGTTATGAATATCCCGAACATATAAAAGCTTCAGTTTCTAAAGTATATGTTTAAACAACCAATTTTCGCTGGAAGAGGAAACTGGGTACCTAACACGAACGCAATTTCGGGGAGCACTCAAATAGCCGAGAAATAACACTTGGGTTGCACAACATCATGCTTATTATTATGGCCCACGATTGTTTAATAGTTTATTGTTACCAGAAAACATTTCTAGGCGTTCTAATTTTGCTCATTATAAAAAACAATATTATGTTTTGAATAATTATTTACCTCGAGCTTTAAACGCGTCCTTTCTACAAATTTGATTGAAGAAATCCCACACCACGAGCTTAGTTTATTGTGGGATTGCCAAAAACAGTAAGAATTGCGCATTTCGTTTAGTTATATTATATTTGAATTGTTTTTTCTATAAAATGTGTATTCTCAATTTGAATTGAATAAAGTTTAATTGGATTGAATTTAAAAAAAAAAACGGAGTCCGAAGCGTATATACCCTAGACTTGTACAGACCTAGTGGTGATACCGAAAGTACGAGTACCAATTGGCAACGACCATATGCATTAAAAGTGAGTTTCCTATATGGCCAGTTTATAGGGGAGGTTGGCACACATTCAGGAGGATCTTGGCCATTCTAAAAATCAATTAACTAACCCATTCTACAAATATATTATTTGTCGAATTTTTCAAGTCGCTAGCTTCATTCTATCGAAAGTTATTGTTTATTTGAAGTCTCACGTGTAGGCGAGGTAGAGGTTTCATTTGGTGAATCTTGCGTATTTTTAATAACAACCAACTAGATCCCAGTACAAATATTTTACCAAAATTTCAAGTCACTAGCTTAATTTTATCGAAAGTAATCGCTTATTTGAAGTTTCACTTGTAGCGGTGGTAGAGGTTCCTTAGATCGGATCTTGGCCAACCAATTAGATCACCCTACAAACATTTAAAAAAAAATGTCAGGTCTCTAGCTTCACTCTATCGAAAGTTATCGCTTATTTGAAGTTTAATTTGAAGGAGAAGCAGGGGTTTCATTGGTCGGATTTTACGTATTTTCAGTATTAGCCAACTGAACCCTACTACAAACATTTGACCAAAATTTCAAGTCACTAGCTTTATTTTGTCGTAAGTTATCGCTTATTTAAAATTTAATTTCTAGGGGAGGTAGGGGTTCCTTGGGTTGGATCTTGCCCATTTTCAATGCCAACTAACTAGATTTTACTACCAATGTTCTACCAAATTTTTAACTGGCTAGTGTTATTCTATCGAAAGTTATCGTAATTAAAGTAATATTCATTTTTTTTTATTTTTGTAGGGGAGGTAGGCGTTCCTCTGATCTGATTATGCCCAACTTACTAAAACCCAAGCAACTTCTCACTTCAGGATTACGTGCCAAAAATCAGCTGTCTACGTCAATTGGTTTAAGAGTTATTGACAAAAAAACCTGAAAAGTAGAGTAGTACGGGGCTCTTTGTAAGAAAATTACCATTAGTTTGTAAGTGATCGATTTTATTTTTCCAGGGGAGTATAAGATTACCATCACGAGCAATCTACCAAACCTAGAGCTATTAATGTTTATTTAATCGGGAGTTATAAATACATTTACTTATTTTACATATGTAGAAGAGGTAGGCGTTCTCTTGGCCTGATCATGCCCATTTTCAATACCAACTAACTAGATCATACTTCCAACATCCGACCGAAATTTCAAGGCTCTAACTTCATTCTATCGAAAGTTATCGTGCGAACGGGCAGACAGACATGGCTAAATCGAATCAGGAGGTGACCCTGATCATTTATATATATACTTTGCTATACCTCCGGAGCCTCCTTTAATGTGTTACATATTTCCGTCGTGACAAAAACAATATACCCTATACTAAAAGGCTAGGGTATAAAAAAGTTAGCTTTCATCGGGGGAGGGGATACGTTTTCGGCACTATTTTTTTTACTAATATGTGCTCGAGGCACAATTTCGTCGCAAGGACCTACCACAACTGTCTTTTTGGATGAAAATGGAGTAAATATCAAAGCACCTACAAATGTTGATGACATTTTTCAATATACGAGTAGCTTCGAAGCACTCATTGGGAACGAGAATGCATTTGTGTGCATTTAAAGAAGGTGTCATTATAAAGGGCTCTAAATGCCCTTCCTAATTGAACAGTACGCTACATTTTAAAAACTAACGGTAATATGCGCCTATTAAATTGTTCACACGATTTCATTGACCACATAAAATCACACCGACCCCACATTGGACGCTGAACGTGTTCAAGCTTTTTCGTCTAATTTTCAGATATTTCCCACTGCAAATTTTTACTGATGTAGGATGAAAAAACGTTGATGTAACTTGAGGGTAGTAAGGTAGGTAGATTAAGGTAGCCTGATGTTAAGGTCCAAAAAGTTTTCGATTTATGTGTCTTGTGACTAACAATGGCTTCTGCCTATTTTGGTTGCCCATTTCAGTTTCAATGACTTGATAAAATTACGCTTATCCCACATTGGACGTAAAATCCACCATTTTCCTGCATATGCATTATCGTAACGTCTAAGATTTCGATTTTAGCGTCTTGTGACTGATGTCATTACTTCTAGTTAAGCTTTTGGATTTTAGTTAAAAAGCGGCACTTAGGAGTCGCCATTTTTTATAGCAATGTATATATCTAAATGATCAGGGTCATCTCCTGATTCGATTTCGCCATGTATGTCCGTCTGTCCGTCTGTCTGTCTGTCTGTCTGTCCGTTCGCACGATAACTTTCGATAGAATGAAGCTAGAGCCTTGAAATTTTGGTCAAATGTTGGTAAAGTTTTGGTATTAACAACACGAAGACTGGTCTGCCTTTTTTATAATACCAACAGGGTTTTATTGTGAGAAATCTATGTCGGTTATATGAAAATAAATGTTAATTTGGAAGGTACTTTTCCACAAATAAATGAACACAGAGAACACAGACAGAGAACAAAGCGTCTAATTTCATAAGTATAGACATTTCGAAGCAGAAAACGCTTTTCTAGAACTTACATAGCTCAAATATTGGGTTGGGAGCTCTTACTATGTAAGAGAATTCATTAGGGGGGGCGGAGGAAGGGGGCGGGGGTTGTAACCTCTCAATCCCCCTTATCTACGCCACTGAAGCCAAATATAGGCGTTCAAAACGCGCGATGTTCCATTTCATAGGAACTTTCGGGAAAATCCTTCTATTTCCTGGAAGTTTCCATAAGATGAAACACCGTACATTTTTACAGCCATCTTCAGAAGATTACGGTTAAAACCGTATGGTGTATTAATGTCACCATACACTGTCGAACACGAACCTGGTACAAATGTCCTCTGTCACACACATATACGTCACATAGGTGTGAAGAAAACCGGTCCACTTGTACTAGATTCGTGTTCGAGTTCGACAGTGTATGGTGACACTTATATAATAAATTAGTAAAAGCTTACTTAGCAAGTGGAGGGACACTTCGAACAACATATTCAACTAGCAAATTTTAATAGTGTAAATTAAGAAATTTTTTATAATTCTCTGTAATAATATGTTTATTCGAAATTATTTCGTCCTAATGAAAATAATCATCTACATACTCGTATAAATGAATATTATTTTCAATGAAAATAGCTGCCGGTTTTTAGAATGTATTAGCTTTTTCAGGTGGTTGAGTAAATACATTCTTACAAATCAGTGTATCGAAATAGTTCTTGGCATCTAGGCAATTCCATTGTAACTGCAATACATACTCGTATATGTTCAAATAATAGCAATTGGTATACGACTACATATATGTACGAGTATAGATAAAACCACAATATTGATTTCAAAGGTGGTGGCCAGGGGTGACGACTATATGGTTTCTTTTTGTCTGTTCAATAAAAAAATTTGTTTGGTTTTTCATGATTCTGGAATATTTCCATGCAGAATGGATGGATGGATGGATTCAGAATGCTACTGTGCTCGTCATTAAATGTACGTAAAACGAAACCGTTTCGCCGCAATTCGAGTGTTTTGTAGTGTTCGATGCCAATAGGAAATGAAGTGTCCTACTCCTGGAAATGCTTAGCCATTCATATTAAGGCGAAATCGCTAGCTTGCATTTGAAAATGACACCGAACCTTTTCCCTTATTGGGAAAAATATTGGCTGCTTTCAGGCAGCAGGTAGCTGGAGGTAGCGCTATGTACCAAAATATCGCGTTCACTACACATTTGAGGAGCCGCTACCTATTACAAGACTTGTTTCGTGATTGAATAGCTACATACATGTCAAATATCTGGCAAACAGCTGACACCGCAAATATTTGATCCGAGGGTAAAGTGAAAAGTTCTCGGCCTTCTACAGAAATACCGTTACAATCAGCAAAAATGTATGCTTCCTGCCTGGATGCACGTGTTCTTAGTTCGTATGACAAGTTTCAACTTTTTCTCTCGAGTAGTTTGTTTACACGAATTTTTGTAGTAGACGTCTTTCGTGGTTTTCGTTAAAATGGAGAAATTTCAATATCGTGCGGTTATAAAATTCTTCGTTTTGGATGGATTACCTCCTAACGAAAATCATCCGAAGTTAACAAAAGTTTACGGGGACTCTGCTCCTTCGATGTCAACCGTTAAGAAATGAGCAGCTGAATTTAAACGTGGGCGCACGTCCCTCGAAGACGACCCACGTGAAGGACGACTAAAAACCGCAACCACACCGGGAATTATCTAAAAAGTGCATAATATCGTATTGGACGATAGGCGAATGAAAGTGAGTGATATTGCTGAGGCTGTGGGGATATAGGGAAGAAGGGTGCGAAAAGAACTAGAGATGCGAAAGCTCTGCGCAAGATGGGTGCCGCATTTGCTGAATGCCACTCTTTGCACCGATTCAATCGAAATCCGACCGATGTGTGCGACGATTTGACACCATGGATGAGACTGCCACCCACCACTACACTCCAGAAACGAAGAGCAGTTGAATCAGTGGGTGGAAGCCGATGGTGCAGCGCCAAAGAAAGCGAAGTCGATCGCATGCCAGAAAGGTCATGGCCAGTGTGTTTTGGGATGCGAAACGGATCCTATTAATTGATTACCTTGAAAAAAGCAGAACAATAACAGGCGAATATTACTCCAAACTTCTTGATCAGGTGGATACCAAATTCGCGAGAAGAGGTCTGGCTTGAAGAAGAAAAAAAATAATCTTTCACCAGAACAACGCAACTATACACAAGTGTGCGTTTGCGATAGGAAAACTGCGGGATTTCGGGTATGATTTGCTTGACCATCCCCCCTATTCTCCTGATTTGGCACCCTCAGACGTCCATCTGTTCCCAGACTTGTAGAAATTTGTTTTTGGGAAGCGCTTTGCATTCAATGAAGAAGTTGAGAGGGCCGTAGATGAATATTTTCACAGCCTTCCAGACTCTCACTTTCGAGAAGGAATACTGATGTTGCAGAAACGCTGGACCAAGTCTGTTGAAGTCAAGGGAGATTATGTAGAAAAACAAAATCATTTTTTAACTGAAGATCGCAGTCTGACTTTTCACCTTATGCTCGTATTTGAGTCGCTAAAGTATGATGGCACGACTGCAATTATTTGTTAACATCACACTGTACTTACTTTTGCACGATACGAATCTAGACGCGGATTCTATTTGCGCTTTAAGTACACAAACAAATGTTACTCATGTGACAACACACATACCACCAGTGAATTGTCAAATGTAGTGGGCTCCATGCCCAGGTTGCGTGAAAAAATTTCGCTACGAAGGGGAAGTAGCCGCTCAAGAGCGGATCAATTGAGCGATTGAAATCATGATGCGGAGAATTTGTAGCGCTACCGAGCAGTCCGGCGATCTGAATGCACTCATTGGGTCATGGATACATATATGTATCTGTTTCACAAAGACGATATCCGCCGCGTTTAGGTTTTCAAATCTTGTGATTCTGATTGTGTAATACATTTAGATACATATTAACCATAAATAGGGGACATTGATCGGGAAAATCGGTGATTCATTTACACTATTTAAGGTCGTTGTTTTCTGGCGAAGCATGATTTCTCTCTATGATATGTTATCATTGCTTCAGCGTTGCGACAACGATGCTTCAGCGTTGCGGCAACATTGCGTCAACGTTGCATCAACCTTGCGTCAACCTTGAGTCAATATTGTGTCAACGCTGCGTCAACATTGCTTATGTCAACACCAGAGGGTTAAAAACGCCTTTAACAACACACAAATGGACACGAGTTCGATATCTGAGGCGCCGAATTTTATCGACGGCTCATTCGCGCTAAATCTAAGATACGAGTGGCCTGAAAATATAAAAAATTAAATAATGATGTATATTAGTAGGCTCGTAACTACCTAATGCGGAAATTTATTCTATATATTTTACAATTCTAGCACTGGATTTTCCCGTACAAACGTTCCAATTTTAAAGGTAAATATCTCCAAAACGGTTATGAGTTCGCAGAAAAGGACTTGAGATTCGTTCATTTCAGTCCAAATTTGATTGAAACGCATCATTAAAATTTGACGCCTCAGACATTGAAATGGCCGCCTCCAATGCATTGGCGTCATCACCCTGATTTAGACGACACCCGCATTTCTTATATGTCACTTCATGCTCAAGAATGTGCTATGTCAACGCCAAAGGGTTTAAAACGCGTTCAATAACACTCTAGTATATTGACCTCATTACCCTGCTTCTACCGACACCCGTATTTATTAAATGTGCGTATGCCAACACCAAAGCTTTTAAAACACCTTCACCATCACTCCAGTGCATTGATCCCATGACTCCGATTCAGACGACTCCCGTAAATCCTAGATTTCTCTTCATGTCCGAGAATGCGTTTATGTCAACACCAAAAAGTTAAAAAGGCCTTCACCAATCCTTCATTGCGTTAGCCTCATCTAACCCATATTTCGTAGACTTCACTTCATGTCCCACGCGCTTCATCATCATCGTGGCGCGACAGCCCGTCGTCGGGTCTTGGCCGTCTGGATCGTTGTCTTCCAATTATCTCGGTCACGTGACCGCGTCCTCCAATCTCGGAAGCCCAGTAGTTGCGCGGCTTCCGCATACTTAGCTCTCCCAACAAGCTCTCGGTCGTCATCACAGTCCCGCTCCGTCGACTTGTTCCACGTTCACTACTCTTGTCATGCGATCATCGTCCATTTGTTGTGCCCTGCCCAACTTCTTCTACTGTCTGGAGTTGTATGGGTGGGCCTAGATCAACAATATCCGAAGCTTCTTGTATGGGGATGTTAGATGGTAGGTTCAGAAGCTCTTCAAAATAAGACGCCCATCGTTTGTTAACGCCATCTGTGTCGCTGATGATGGTTCGATTCTTGTCCTTACAGAGGCTAGTCCTAGGTTTATAGCCGTTCTTAATTTATTTACTAGTTTGTACGCTTGTCTGGTGTTCCTATTATCTAAGTTTTCATTAATTTTCAGCAACTGCTCGTCAAAGTATTTACGTTTCTTTCGTCTAATTATTCTATTCGATATTCGCCGTAGCTCGTTATATTTCCTCTTGCTCGTTGAATCCATTGTCTTTAGGCCTCGTTTTTCGCGTCAAGTGAATTTTAGCATTCTTCATCGAATCAGTCATTTCGCGCTCGCCGGACTTTATATCCCAAAACTTACTCTGCAACTTTTTTGAAGGTACCCTTGAGTTCTTCCCGGAGCCCATGGGCGCCTGGGTTACTGATGTTGTATAGAAATGATGGGCATAATTACTCTTTTCACTGTGCCGGCACATAAGCTCTGACTCTTTCCAATGAATCGTTCAAAAACAGTCGTCCAAAAAGAGTCATCCAAAGAGTCAGAAACTTGGTTTATACGAGGGTCACTGTTTATAATCTGCACCTAACAATGAAAAAACAGTAATTTATTTTCGGAAACGGCTTTATTGTTTTTCAAAGTATTCTCAATGAAGATCAAAACACTTTTGGATGCGCTTGAACCAATTTTCGAAACACTTTTTCCACTCGGATTGAGGAAGCTTCAAAACTTCCGTTTTGAACCCATCGACTGCTTCTTCAGGCGTCGAAAAACGCTGACCACGCAATTTATTTTTAATGCGCGGAAACAAGAAGAAATCATTGGACTCTAAATCAAGACTGTACGGCGGATGGCCCATCAATTCGATGTTTTCGGCGCTCAAAAACTATGTTGTGCAAGTCAATGTGTGAGATCTCGCATTATCGCCATGAAGAATAAATCGCCTTCGGTCTTCAGTTTTCCTCATTTCACTGAAAACTTCTGGCAAACAAATAGTTGTATACCATTCAAAAGTGACCATCCTACGTTGCTCAAGTGGTACGGTGGCGACATGACTGGTTATTGTGAAGAAACAGGCGACCATTTGCTTCAAAGTGCTTCATTCGCGAACAACTTTCGTTGGATTTGGCTCGTCTTGGACGATCCATACCGTCGATTTCTGTTTAGTTTCGGGCTCATACGCATATAATCATGGCATGATCTGTTCCTTTTGCGGATCAGGTAGGCCTACTTCGAGTCCGAGAACGGAGTAGTTTCAAGAAACTAGATTCGCAGACCTACTCCGTATATGAAACGAATCTGTCGTCTGTCATGGAGTGTCAGATGGGGTGAATGAACTAGGTTCGTCGAAGTCTGAGTCGTAATCGTAAATAAGAGAATGAAGAACCGAACTACTGATTAGATGTGAAGACATATCTACATATCGCTATATTGCAGTGTAGTAGAATGAAATGGATTGTATTTTCAATTGGATTTTATTGATATCAAGTGGAGTGGAGTTTTTAGACTTTTGTTGCACTGTTATCTGCTTAGGTTAGAGGCGCATAAGAGATAAGAGTATGGTATTGGTGTTGGATCGGGTGCACTTACTTATTGATTTACGTTATGCTTCGTTTACACGAGAACGCTGAGCTAAACACCGAATATTGAAAAATTCCATTAAAAAGCACCAACAACAAAAAGATACCTTTTCTGTTCTTACATGGCCAACCTTAATTCACGAGCATCTGAGTAGGCCTGTTTCTAAAACCGGTCCACAGGTTTAATACTGGTCTTCTGTTAGTACCGGTCCCGAGATTCCCAAGTACCGGTTTCGAAAAAACTGAATCATTAAAAAACCGATTCACCAAAAAGCCGGCTCATTAAGAACCGAGTACCTACTCGAGTGCTCAAAACCGATCGGCTCATGGTTAAAAAAAAACAAACTGGTTAAAAACCGACTCATTAAAAGACCGATTTACTAAGTGGTGATCTGAATCGCAGTTTGCTTCTCGATAGGAGCGGACATCTATCACACTATACGCCCATCTCTTGCAAATGAGGATGTGATCGATTTGGTTGACGGTATGTGCGTCTGGGGATTTCCTGGTCTGCTTGTGAATGCGTCGATGAACGAAACACGTAGAGCTTACGACTAGATCCCTACTGCATCGATGTCGATAAGTTGCTGGCCGTTGTCGTTACATTTTTCATGGAAGCTGTGTCCTATAGTGGTCCCCCGGTGCCAACTTTCATTTCCGACTTTCGCGTTAAAGTCTCCCAGCAGCAGTTAAACGTCGTTTGTTGGAAGTGAGTCGAAGAGAGTCTCAAGGCGGGCGTAAAACTCTTCTTTTACTGCGTCTTCTTTAACTTCAGTGGGAGCGTGCAAATTAATGAGCCAGAAATTGAAGTATCGAATCTTAATGCGAATCGCACACAGCCGTTAATTTATGGGTTTGAAGTCAATAATGTGCGGCTTGAAATGATTTTTCGCTATAAATGCTACTCCAAACTCTTTGTGGCCCGATGGTTTGCCACTTGTAAAAATTGTGTGCGATTTCTTGTCATTGATCTCGCTGCCAAGCCAATTTGTTTTCTGGACTGCAGTTATGCTCAGTTTGTACTTTTCGACTTGTTAAAGGAGTGCCTTCTCGGCCCCCCGTTTATTCAGGTAGCGTACATTCCAGGTTCCGAAAGAATAATCCGTTAGTCGTTTGCGTGGTTGTCGTTGTTGATCTGTCCAATCCGAGACGTTTGTTCCAGGTATCTTGACGTGGAGTGGTTTTTACAAAGATGGGTTGTCAGCATATTGCATTCAGGGGGTGGCCTCGGAGATAGCTTCAGAAGGTTTAATAAACGTGCTGGAGTTCACACAACTATAGGTATGTTGCAGGCCCAACTACACAAATCGTTCCATCCTACTAAACCTGAAACGCTTAGGTGTTGGTCAGCCATTCAAGGTACAACTATCTTGAATTTTTCCAATTGTCTTATCGCTAAGACTTAGCCGTAAGCAGTTTGACTCTCTGCCGTTACCAAGAGCGCCCACGTGGAGGACTATGGAAAGGTTTATTTGCCCTTCATTTAATTTAATTTTATCACCATACCGTAAAAGAATCATAAACCTCTCTCTTACCACTACATGCTGAGCTCCTTATGATAATATGGTTTCTGGTTCGTCAATAAGAACATAAAGGTGTGTTTTTTTTAACATTTAACTGGTGCAGGTTAGGGTTTCTCCATGCATTACAACAACAACTTACACCTGTACGGGCCAGTGGGGTGGCTAACCTGAACTCGATAGATTGTATTGTACAATTGTACCAGCAAAACGTGCCTATAGTTATGCTTATCATTAATTTATCAATTGGTGCCAAGTTCTGACGAGAATTCATTCGCAATTTCCACATTTTATAGTATTTTCTCTTCACTACTATCTATATTATATCTAAAAATTTAGAGCTTATGCACACGGAAAACTTTTTAGTTCGCTTGAAAAACTAAATGGTTTAGTTAGAAAAATAGAACAAATGGTGGTTTATGAGACCGCACACACACGATAACTAAATATTTTAGTCGGCTGTGTGCGCGGTCTCATAAACCCCTGCACAGTGGTGAAATAGCGGACAAAAGTCGAAAATCAAAGTGCCTGTCGGGAGTTAATTTTGATTGGTTTTAATTCTCGACTAGTTGCCGAATAAAGTTCCGATTTGTATTTTCCACTTTTTTTCGTTTTTAAGGTGGAATTGTGCGGTAAAATACAGTAACGGAAGCAACTGCTTTTAGTGGGCAATTTTCGTTATGTAATATTATTATGAAGGTTTATATAACAGCTACTTTGATGATGAGCGATTAATATCTATTATGTTGGCATATCGTAATAGTTTGTAATAACCAGCGCTGCATTACAGACCACAAAAAAAATGACTTTAAAGCAACTCATTGAAAAAAAAAATTAAGTTAAATAATCTTACAAACAAAGCGTCAACACGTCTCAAGCAGACATTAAGCGAAATCGAACAAGATTAGACCCAGGAACAAATTCCCAAAGTTTCATCTGCATATTCTTGCATAATAAGAAGTTATGGTCATTTATGTGAAGAATGTCCACTTAAAAATTCATAAAAATTCAAACATAACAGAGCACGCAACAAAGAACGAATGGAATCCTATCTTCCAGGAATGAAAATAATCGTAATCGGAGTTTGTTCTTGTACCCGTTGCACATTTTTGTATTTTTTTCAACAAGAATTTTACCTGAAAAAAAAAACTTTTATTTAGGGACGCGGGAGCGTACCGCTCGCCAAAGAAAATGGAAAAAAAAATTGGAAAAGTGACCAAGACTATGTTTACGCGACACAACAAGTACGGGTTTTCGGACCTCTGTGGCTCCGACCCCGGGTGATTGTGGGTCATTGTCTCCGGTCGTCTTACGAAGTGTAACAAATTTGATTTCGATACGAGGAAAAACACTCGAGATATGGCAATTTGAAAATCGCTATTTTTCAAATTTTTCTTGTTCTCGTTGATGTCATTGTTCTCATTGTCCTTTGACAGGGCTACAGCCTCGTAGGGAGCGTATCGAGGTCTGCGTTCTTTTCTCTTGAACTGACTGTGTTCCAAGGTTGTGCATAGGCTATCATTTGCTCTGCTCCGTGCAGTAGATAAAAAGATATATATGTACGTCCAAAAATGTGAAATTTTATGGAGCTCCTCGCTTTAGTCTTTTTAATGGTTTCAATGAAAAAAAAATCTTCCAGGCATTACCCATTGTCCGTGGTTCAACTAAATTTGGTACATAGCTTCCTTTGGTTATTAAGTACAAAACGATTATATTTTGGTGCGCTGAAGATGTGCGTCGGGACAAAATTACTCTATTATTATGAAATGAAATAAAAACCAAAGCTGGTAGGTAAGGGTGTATTCTAAATCGTGGCAATGAGGCCAATGCACTGGAGTTCTGTTAATGGCATATTGAGTCCTTCGATCAGGACTGATGAAAGTACATTCTTGGAAAAGAAGTGATATCAAGGGATGATGGGTATCATATGACTGGGGGAGATGAGGCGAATGCAGAAGGCATTTTGAGTCCTTTGAACTAGAAAAATTATATTCTTAGCAAGGAACTTTTTAGACTTTTTTGAAGTCATTCGGATCTTCAGAAGAGTTAACACACCGCTAGTGAGAATGGTGTATGCGTACATATTTCAAGTATTTCGAGGAGGTAGGTTGTTTAATACCTGCTCTTCATCGATTGTGCTTTCTAAGTGGGCCTATAGTCTTTCCAGGACGATTTTAGCTATTATCTTGGCAACGGTAGGAAGCACACAGATGCCTCTCCAATTATTATAGTCTGTGAGGCTACCCTTCTTTGGAAGTTTGATGATCAAACTTTCCTTCCACTCAGTGGGAAAGGTCTCTGTATTCCACGCTTTATCAACAAGTGGGTGCAGCAAATCGGCAGTTACGCTTGGCGCTGCTTGATAAACTTCGGCAGGGACAACGTCGAGTCCGGCAGCCTTTCCTCGTTTCAGTGCAATAATTGCAGTGACTATTTCATCTTTAATCGGGGCAGTGGACCGTATACGCACGTTTTGATGGTTATCCAAATTATCTATCTGGGGGAACTTCATCAAGACCGCGGTGAAGTGTTCCTTCCACCGCCTCATGTGATCTTCTTCCAAGATAAGTAGCTTTCCATCACTATCCTTCACCGGATGTTGGCAGGAGTTCAATCGAGCGGTGTTGAATTTGCGGCGCCTGTATCTTTCGTCGCTGGGGCGGTGCACGGCTGTAATACGCAATCGAACATTAGCGATCATAAGATAATGGTCTCTTCCCATCCCAACATCGGCACCCTTCTTGTTTCGCACGTCCAGGAGGCAACTCTTGAATCTTTTACTAATGGCAAAATGGTCGATCTGATTTTGTGTTCTGCGACGATCAACAGAGGACCAACTGATTTTGTGGTGGTCCTTATGCTCAAACATAGTACCACCGATGAAGAGACTGTGAAAGTTGCAGAACACTACAAATCTTTCACCGTTGTCATTACGATCACCAAGACCGTGTCTCCCCATCACAGGTCTGAGCCCATAGTAATAACCATTATAATGTCACCTTTAGGTGTTCTGCTCTGAACGGCGTTTAGTTCTTTGTAGAAGGAGTCTTTTGCTAAGACATTGTCGGGTTCAGTAGGGGCATAACATTGTATAGGTATTATTGAGATGTTCCTCATTTCGGTCGGGAACCTGGCGGTCAAGATTCTGTCAGAGACCGGCTCCCAGGATAAGAGACAATTTCGCGCAGCTCTGGTTAAAAGGAGCCCCACACCTGACTCACGACGACTACCGGTAGCTTTACCAGAGTACAACATTACCGTGCTGCCCGTTGGAGAGATGAATTCTCCGTTGTTCCACCATCTTATCTCACTAACTCCTAAGATATTTAATTTGTACCTCGGAAATTCACTCTCTAATTGACGAAATCATGCGTTCTGGGGACCTTCTGATCCATTGTCCACGAGAGTACGCACATTCCAGAATTCAATCTTTGTCATTGTACGATAGCCAAAAGTTGTAACCGTTAAGTCAGTCCTTATCCGAGGCATAGTTGACGTTTCGTTAGCATATAAAGATTTCGGATAGTGCAAGTTGCTGGCATACACATCCTTTCTTTTGATTGTCAGTTTTAACGACAGGCCCTCAAAGGGAAAGGCAGTAGTATTATTTTTACACCCCACACCACAGGGGGAAGGTTTACCTCAACCAAATCATCGCACCGCCATCACTGGCGGCTTGACGTTGATTAGCAAAGGCCAGCGACCACTGCCGTTCCAGGAGGCGCCCACGCGTAGGACTATGGAAGAGGAGTTTTTAGCTGTGTCTCTTGATTAAAAATTTAAAGGTTTCTCAGCTGCTATTGTATGCGTGATATGGTTTCTCAATTTCATATGTGTGAGTTACCATCTTCGGCCATTGCATTAGTGCATTTTCAGCGTTGCGGGCGTGGCTTGTAGCAAGTGCATGAACGAAACGTCTGTGATGAAAAAAAAACGATTTATTTCAAAAATTTTACAAATTTTAAAAACACCCTAATAGCAGCTTCACCACTTTAGAAAAAATCATTTTACATCATAATTCATATGCCATAAATCATATATCATACTAAATCATAGACCACATAGAATATTTTTTTTTCTTTCGGGTCATCCTAAAATGCGACCATAAAGATTCAATTTCCGATTTTTCATCACACACTTTTCATTCATGCACTCGCTACAAGCCACGCCCACAAAGATGAACTCTTCGTGATCATCCCTCAATTTCGCATGGTTCCCCTTACCAGATGAGCGCGCGGTCGCCACCATTTCTCACTTTATCAGCAATCATTTACAATACATTTGCCAGAGAATAATGCAAACAGCATGCGATCTCATTGATAATGCTTCCAATACGAGATGGGTTGATCATAACACGAATTCTTTGTAATGAGATTTCAGATACTTTCTCAATGTTTATTATGTATCTAATCATAAGCCACATTAGCTATTCATTTAATACGCACCTTGTCCTTACCCATATTTCGTTAACCAGCTATTATATACGAAACTTCGTCAATAGAATTGCCATCTGTTGGCATAGGACGTTCACTCCGATTTTAGAGGCCCCGCCAGGCACAATGGACATGGATATTAGACCCCCATAGACAATGTAATTCATCGTTAGACGACAATGATATTCGTCTTCGGATCAATCTGACGATGGTATGGAACTGTAAAAGAAATCGTCAACGATAAGTACATACACTGTGCAATCAATGTGACGATCACAATATCGTCAGATCGATGTCGACTGATCGCAAGGTATATGGGGGGCCTTAGTTTTCACTTTTTGCACATCCATTGTGTACCGATTAGTGAACACAACACAGACGCAAGTGAGATACTATGGGCAACCTTTGCTTAATTTATACTGAGTCCCAACTCTGTCTATTTTTCCTGTATGGTGGGCATTCCTTAGGTTAACCTCTCATATGAAGTTTACATGGCAAAATATACATATATGTATATTGCTGTATCTACGGAGCTTCCTTTAAGCTTCCTTTTAAGCTCCAGGTAATAAACACTTGAGATCAAGTGTAATTTTAAGCACTCGAAGTATTTCGATTACGTATTCCAGTACATGATTAAGATTTAGCAGCATGGTGGTCAGCCTGCTTCAGTCCGAAGCGCCTATTTAATACTTCGGTTAAATCTGTCTGACTTGCCAGTTGAGATCTGACATTGTCAGTCCGGTTAACCGAACTAACTATGGTATGGTATTCTAAAGTTATAATAAACATAAAACATAATTTTTTGGTATGATTTTTGGAATCTATTTTATTAACCTCATTAATTTAATCGCGAAATAAGAGATAGTCCTATCACTTTCCCATTGGAATGTCTTATGTTTGACATTTGAAATCCATGGCGCTCGATTCACTCGTGATCCAAATCTGGGTGCAATGTCAAGCTATTTTAAGTTTTTTACTTTTACTTTTATTTTGATTGTAAGCAACCCCCCCTTTTTCTTTGTTCCTGTGACAGTATATATGTATATTAAGTGCAGTAAGACGAGAGAGAAATAAGAGAATGAAATTACCCGAGAGAAACGAAGCAATTTTTCGGCCTGATTCTTCTCCTATATCTTTGAAGAGAGAGAATCAGAGGAAATGAAAAAGAGCGAGAGAAACGAAGTAATTCAGCACAAGTGAGGAAGCAGGAAGGGGGATGGAAATTTGACATCTTTCGTGCTTCTATATGGACCGGGCGGGTGTTCCGCGGCAGAGAGACAGACTGGAATGTTATTGTTCCAATAGGAGAAGTAGGAGAGGGGATGACATCTCACGTGCTTCCTGTGCTTTTATATAGACTGCGCGGGTGTTGCGCAGTGGAGGGCGTGTGTCTCTCTGTTTACTTTTTACGACTGGAATTGCTTCAAATAGTTTAGTGTTGGGTATATGCGGATTGTTCCTCCATAGTTATTCTCTATGTCCTATATAGACCGAACGATGAAATGAAATCAAGTTCACATTCTCCAATTCCAATTGGGGAATGGAAACTTGACAGGTTGATTCGAGACTATATGGACCGCGCGGGTGTCCCGGGGAAGAGGGCGCATGTCTCTCTGTTTACTTTTCAGCAGACTGAATGAGGTGGAACTGCTTCAGGAAATTTAGTGAACATACATTGTGACTATCCTTCCTTATCTCTCTCTTCTCTGACTGCAGTCTAAACGACACACGACAAGCACTTTGGTCGTGAGCATGCATCGATCCACGTCAAAATCAATAGAACAGTGGAAGTAAGGAGATTTTTTTCAATCAACTTCAATCAAAATGCTTGTTGTGTGTGTCGAGCTTTAAAGTTTTTCTGTTTGCAACTAATCATTGGCACTGTCAATCAATTTTTTTAATAGAAAACACTAAAACTGTGGTTTTGGAAAAGGGTCCTAAGGAGTCGTTCGGAATTTGCATCGTAAGGGGAGAAGTCAAAGACTCACCATCATCGAAAGTGACTGGTATTTTCATTAAGGGTATTATTCCCTCCACGCCTGCCCAAAGATGCGGGAACTTGAAGGTATTTATGTATATCGATGTTGCAACGTCAACTCTCCAGCAAGAATCGTTAAAACTTCCTTTTCAGATTGGAGACCGAATATTATCAATTAATGACAACGATGTTAGACAAGCAACAGAAGAGAAATTTATCTCCTACATTAGGGCTGCGGGTTTGGCCATTACACTCAACGTTCAGACGTTTGACAAACCTTCGAATACACAGGAAAACGGTTATGCTCCGCAAAACGGAGAAGTACAAGGAGTACAAGCAGTACAAGGAGTACAAGGAGTGCAAGGTACCGTGTCATTCATTTTTCAATGTAATTTGAATGAATCACTTATTTATCATTGAACAGATGCGACCCCTTCAGCGGGCCAAGGTAGCGATGAAAGTGACGATGAAGATACTCGGGATATGACTGGTCGAATGCTAACAGCGGCTGGATATGAGATAGATCGTGCTTCTGCTGGCAATGCTAAGCTTAGCAATGCGGAAAAAGCTGCGGACAAAGAAAAGGAGGACGAATTTGGTTATACTGAAAGTAGGTTACCGAATATCTTTCGTTCATGTCCATACGTCGGAACTTGAGTGTTTCAGGAAAGGTGAAAAAACGATATGGTTCTATGGGCCAAGTCATTAGGGCACATGTACAACGGCCTCCAAATACAGATTTGGGTCTAGCAATTGCCGGCCACAAGGATCGTAATACAATGGCCTCTGTTATAGCCGGTATAAACCCCGATGGCATTTCAAAAAATGCAAATTTGAAGCCTGGCGATGAGATTCTCGAAGTTAACGGTAACGTGCTACAGGATCGCTGCCATTTGAACGCCTCTGGAATATTTAAAAAGCTGAAGGGAGAAAAGATAGTTTTTATTGTTCTAAGGTAGCCTTTCAACACATCTAATTTTTATTTTTTCATGACTTTTATAAATATTTAGACGAGATGCTAAAAAAAGCATCTTAGCTGTAGCCCCAGTAACACATTTTCCTCCTGAAATCAATGAGACTGAAAACCTGTTCCAGACGTACAAGAATTGTAAATCCGTCCAAGTTCAGAAAATTAACGGCAGTCTTGGTATTATGATTATCGAAGGTAAACATGCTGAAATTGGTGCCGGAATTTTCATATCAGACATTCAAGCTGAATCGAATGCTGAAGCGGTAATAAAATGCAGACTAAAAAAATAATAGCTATCTATTTTGAGTGTTTAATATCTAATTGCAGGCCGGTCTGCGTGTTGGAGATATGATTCTGGCTGTAAACAAGGACGTAGTTGTGGAGACAAAATATGATGACGTAGGTATTTTTATTTCAAGCTAATTAATGTTTTTTTTTTATCTAGGTCAACTGAACTACGAATTTCCAAAAAAAAAAACAAAAAAACTGACATTAGTATCGCACTTAGAAAAAGGCTTCATCCGACATTTTTGTCATATTTTTGTCTGCTCAATTATTGCTTTGTCCATTATGAAATGTATTTTGTACTGGCCTAGTGTGTGAGTAGATAAAGTATTTCAACTATCACAACGGGTGTACCCGGCTACCTTTAATACCACAACACGGATATAACCTAAACCGTGTTATCCATTGAGCCAGGTTTTTTAAGAAAAAGTAATTGTAATTCAAAAGTAATAATTACTTTCTTTTTCAGAAAAAGTAATATAATTATAGCTCAAAAGTAATAATTATTTTAAAAAAAAAGTGGTTGCAATTCAAAAGTAGGAATTACTTTGTCAGATAAAGTAATTTTAATTCAAAAGTAATATTCACTATTTAATTACTTTTCATAAATAATGCGAAGTAATTAATAAGTGTTTATTAAATCAAAAGTAATTAAATCCAAAATAATTAAATATTTTGTATTTAATTACCTTTGATTTAATAAATATTTTCACAAAAAAAAAAACGCAAATGTATATAGGAATAATTATTACTTTCTAGCTTTGCTAATAAAATATTTATTAATCGACGTTTCGCATATAATAACACATTTTTAAGACTAAAACAATTACAAAACCAGGCCGAAGCGTATATACCCTAGACTTGCACAGACCTAGTGGTATACCAAAAGTACCAATTGGCAACGACCATATGCATTAAGAATGGGTCTCCTATATGGCCAGTTCATAGGGGAGGTTGGCACTTATTCAGTAGGATCTTGACCATTCTCACAATCAGTTAACTAACTAACCCATTCTACAAATATTTGTCGAATTTTTCAAGTCGCTAGCTTCATTGCTTATTTGTAGTTTCACTTGTAGGGGAGGTAGGGGTTCCTTGGGTCGGATCTTGCCCATCATTGTCACCAACCAATTACATCACCCTAGAAACATTTAAACAAAATTTCCAGTCTCTAGGTTCACTCTCTCGAAAGTTATCGCTTATTTGAAGTTTTATTTGTAGGGGAAGTAGGGGTTTCGTTTGTCGGATTTTACCCATCTTTAATGCCAACTAACTCAATCTCACTTCAAACATTTGACCAAAATTTCAAGTCACTGGCTTCATTCTATCAAAAGTTATAGCTTATTTAAGGTTTCATTTGTAGGGGAGGTGGGGGTTCCTTGGGTCGGAACTTGCCCATATTCAAAATCAACTAAGTAGGTCTTACTAGCAACATTCCACCAAATTTTGAACTCGGTAGTATCATTCTATCGAAAGTTATCGTAATTAAAGGAATATTTAATTTTTTGAAATTTGTAGGGGAGGTAGGTGTTCCTTTGATCTGATTATGCCCAACTTACAAAACCTTAAGCAGCTTCTTCCCTCAGGGTTACATGCCAAAAATCAGGTGTCTACGTCAATTGGTTCAAAAGTTATAGCCAAAACATAAAAGAACTACGATTGGGGTAAACCCCAATCATGCAATACTCTAGATGAATTTGAACCTGGTTAAAGCCAATAAATAATTTTGGTTGCAATCTCGGATGCATCGTTAAGACTTTGTTGATCCTATCACCTCTCAGTCAAAATTTCAAAGCAATATGTTTTATAGTTTCTGAGAAAATTTGATTATTGTAAATTATCAAAAATGTGTCATTTTGTATGGGAGGGGGTAGACGGAGTAAGGGTAATCGATTACTTTTTTTGAATCTAACTGATATTGTTAATTAAGTGTTAAGTACAAAATTTCAGCCCGATAAATTGTATAGGTAATGAGTAAATTGGCTTAACGTATTTCATGAAATAGTGCAGTTTGTATGGGAGGGGGTAGAAGGAGGGTGAGGATTACAATAAATTTTATAATGTAGGTTACAATTATCATAAAAGTGATATATTCAAAATTTCAAAGCAAGATGTTTTATAGTTTCTGAGAAAATCTGATTATTGTAAATTATCAAAAATGTGTCATTTTGTATGGGAGGGGGTAGACGGAGTAAGGGTGATCGATTAATTTTTTTGAATCTAACTGATATTGTTAATTAAGTGTTAAGTACAAAATTTCAGCCCGATAAATTGTATACGTACTGAGTAAATTGGCTTAACGTATTTCATGAAATAGTGCAGTTTGTATGGGAGGGGGTAGAAGGAGGGTGAGGATTACAATAAGTTTTATAACATAGGTTACAATTATCATAAAAGTGATATATTAAAAATTTCAAAGCAATATGTTTTATAGTTTCTGAGAAAATCTGATTATTGTAAATTTTCAAAAATGTGTCATTTTGTATGGGAGGGGGTAGAAGGGGTGAAGCGATTTAGCCAGTTCACGAACTTAGCCTTCATTTTTTCTCAAAAATAACGTGTGCAAAATTTGAACTTCATAGCTCAACGCGTTCTCGA
This sequence comes from Chloromyia formosa, assembly GCA_964017055.1. Classification (NCBI taxonomy): domain Eukaryota; kingdom Metazoa; phylum Arthropoda; class Insecta; order Diptera; family Stratiomyidae; genus Chloromyia; species Chloromyia formosa. The sequence continues at coordinate 57,656,804 of OZ024818.1, forward strand.
GCTAGAGAGGTCACGGACGGACAGACGGACAGACGGACAGACGGACATCCGGTTTTGAGATATTCGAGTGATAATATGAACTTCTGTATCATTCATTTTTTTCTGCGAGCCTTATTTCTTAGCGTTACAAACTTTGTGGCAAACTTATAATACTCTCAGATTTCATCTAGAGTATAAAAACCTGAAAAGTAGGGTAGTATGGGGCTTTTTTGTAAGAAAATTACCGTTAGTTTTCAACTGATCGATTTTATTTTCCCAGGAGATTATAAGATTACCCTCACTAGCAATATACCTAAGCCAGAGCTTTTCATGATTTTTTAATCGGGAGTTAAAGATACATTTAATTATTTTACATATGTAGGAGAGGTAGGCGTTCTCTTGGCCTGATCATGCCCAATTTCAATACCATCCGACCAGATCATACTTCCAACATGTGACCAAAATTTCAAGGCTCTAGCTTCATTCTATCGAAAGTTATCGTGCGAACGGACAGACAGACAGACAGACAGACGGACAGACAGACAGACAGACAGACAGACATGGCTGAATCGAATCAGGAGGTGACCCTGATCATTTATATATACATTGCTATACCTCCGGAGCCTCCTTTAAGGTGTTACATATTTTCGTCGTGACAAAAACAATATACCCTATACTATAAGTCTAGGGTATAAATATAATCAACAACATATCTCTATCTCTCTCTCTCTGATTCCTGTTAACCCCTTGTGATGCATAGGGTATTAACCACGCCTACTTTCCACCTCGTACTGTTCATCGCCATCGCTTTCAGCTCACTCCACGTTTTGCCTATTGAGGCATCCTCTTTCATAACCGATCTTCTCCAGGTGTTACTAGGTCGTCCAACACGGTGACTTGAGCTGGTTCCCTGCGGATTCCAATCGAGGGCTCGTTGAGCAATGTTGTTCGGCCCTTTTCGAAGAGTCTGACCTATCCATTGCCACTTTCACCTTTTAATGGAAGTGTCTATCCTGTCCTGACCAGTAATAGTAAGTAGGTCGTCGCTAGAAATGACCTCCGGCCACCGTATATGCAGGATGCGCCGTAGACACTGATTCACAAAAGTTTGCAATCTAGTTGTCTCATTAGTCACCTTCCAAGTTGAACAGCCATATAAAAGCATTGATTTTACGTTAGTAAAAAAGCTGCTCGAGCCTTATTGACTGTTCATCGACATCTGCTCCACTCTGCTGTAACTACGCTTCCGAGATAGCAGAAACTGTTAACTTTCTCGAATGCCTGCCCCGAAACACAAATTCCGCTTTGCCTTCCGGAATCCAAGCTTAAGTACTTGGTCTTGGCAGCGTTGATTTTCAGCCCCGCATTACAGTTTTCGCAATGCAGAGCATCAGACATTTCAGCTACTTGATCTGAAAAAATAAAAAAAAAAAAAAAAACCAGGCCGAAGCGGGGAGGTTGGCACTCATTCAGTAGGATCTTGACCATTCTCAAAATCAATTAACTAACTAACCCATTCTACAAATATTTGTCGAATTTTTCAAGTCGCTAGCTTCATTCTATGGAAAGTTATTGCTTATTTGAAGTTTCACTTGTAGGGGAGGTAGGGGTTCCTTGGGTCGGATCTTGCCCATCATTGCCACCAATCAATTAGATCACCCTACAAACATTTAAACAAAATTTCAAGTCTGTAGCTTCACTCTATCGAAAGTTATCGCTTATTTGAAGTTTCATTTGTAGGGGAAGTAGGGGTTTCATTGGTCGGATTTTACGTATTTTCAATATTAGCCAACTGGATCCGACTACAAACATTTGACCAAAATTTCAAGTCGCTAGCTTTATTTTGTCACAAGTTATCGCTTATTTTAAGTTTCATTTCTAGGGGAGGTAGGGGTTCCTTAGTTCGGATTTTACCCATCTTTAATGCCAACTAACTCAATCTCACTTCAAACATTTGACCAAAATTTCAAGTCACTGGCTTCATTGTATCAAAAGTTATTGCTTATTTGAAGTTTCGTTGGTAGGGGAGGTGGGGGTTCCTTGGATCGTATCTTGCCCATATTCAATACCAACTAAGAAGGGCTTACTAGCAACATTCCACCAAATTTTTAAGTCGGTAGTATAATTTTATCGAAAGTTATCGTAATTAAAGAAACATTAATTTTTTTAAATTTGTAGGGGAGGTAGGTGTTCCTTTGATCTGATTTCGCCCAACTTACAGAACCTTGAGCAGCTTCTTCCCTCAGGGTTACATACCAAAAATCAGATGCCTACGTCGATTTGTTCAAGAGTTATGGACAAAAAACCTGAAAAGTAGGGTAGTACGGGGCTCTTTGTAAGAAAATTGCCGTTAGTTTTCAACTGATCGATTTTATTTTTCCAGAAGAGTATAAGATTACCCTCACGAGCAATCTACCAAAGCTAGAGCTTTTCATGTTTATTTAATCGGGAGTTATGGATACATTTAAGTATTTTACATATGTAGGGGAGATAGGCGTTCTCTTGGCCTGATCATGCCCATTTTCAATACCAACCAACTAGATGATACTTTCAACATCTGACCAAAATTTCAAGGCTCTAGCTTCATTCTGTCGAAAGTTATCGTGCGAACGGACAGACAGACAGACAGACAGACAGACAGACATGGCTAAATCGAATCAGGAGGTGACCCTGATCATTTATATATACATTGCTATACCTCCGGAGCCTCCTTTAAGGTGTTACATATTTCCGTCGTGACAAAAACAATATACCCTATACTAAAAGTCTAGGGTATAACAAGCTATGCTACCCTCATACCTTCGTTGTGTCTTATGGTGCGTTTGCCACTTTGAAATTAGTAGTAAAACTTGTTCCGATTTCACTGTTCCTATGAGAGGTATATGAAACAGTAGGCCGTATTCAACCAAATTTAGGGACGTGATTGGCAGTCAATGTGATTGAATAATATGAAATTTGGTAAAGATATCTTCAGAAACAAAAAAGTTTTTCTAACAAAAACTTGCTTTAGGAACGGTCGTTCCTATGACAGCTATACGATAAAGTAGTCCAAATTCAATCAAATTCCGGAATATGATTTGGCTGAAGATATTATTGACTAGCGTGAAATTTGAAGAAGATATCTTTAGAAATAAAAAAGTTTTTCTAGCAAAAACTTGCTTTTGGAACAGCCGTTCCTATGACAGCTATACGATAGAGTAACCCAATTTCAACCAAATTCGGGAATATGATTTAACTAAAGCCATTATTGATAAGAATGAAATTTGAAAAAGATACCTTTAGAAATAAAAAAGATTTTCTCACAAAGACGAATTTTTGAACCGGTTGTTCCTATGGCAGCTATATGACGTAGTGGTTCGATTCCGTTGGTTCCGACATATATACAGCGTGCAATAGAAAGAAGGCTTTGTACAAAATTTCAGCTTGATAGCCTTAAAACTGAGGGACTAGTTTGCATAGAAACAGACGGACAGACGGACAAAGCTTAATCGACTCGTCTCATCATACTGACCAAGAATATATATAGTTTATATGGTCGGAGATGCTTTCTTCTGTGCGTTGCAAACTTCATGACAAAGTTAATATACCCTATCACATCCGTGAAGACTATGTTTACAAGACACAACAAGTACGGGTTTTCGGACCTCTGTAGCTCCGGCCCCGGATGCTTGTTCGGGCTCGAATTTGGTATGGTCATTGTATTTGGTCATCTTACGAAGTGCTGCAAATTTGATTCGGATACAAGGAAAAACACTCGAGATATGGTCATTTGAAAATGGCTATTTTTCAAATTTTTCTTGTTCTTGTTGTTCTCGTTGTTCTTTGACAGGGCTACAGCGTCGTAGATAGCGTATCGAGGTCTGCTTTCCTTTCCCATGTATTGACTGTGTCCCAAGGGTGTCCATAGGCTATCATTTACTCTGATCCGTGCAGTAGATAAAAAGATACTTCCAAAAGTGTGAAATTTTATAGTAGAGTTTTCGCTTAAGTTTTTTTGATAATTCCAATGCGACTTAGAAATCACTCGCAGAGATCGAGGTTTATTTCATTTATGCCATATGAGATATGAATCGTCTATTTATAGATTCGCGGCAACTTGACGTCGATCCTTCATGTATAAGCAAATTTCAGAAAGACGGTTTATAAACGTCTAGGGTTATTTGGACTATACTGATGTAACAAACAAACATCAATAAATAATATTTAACTAATAAATAGTAAAATATTAAATAATTTTATTAAAAACGTAAATCTATAAACAAAAAATAATAAAAACCTACACGCCAGTAATCAATTGTACATAATAATAAATTTTACAAACACTTTAAGGCAGTTTCGAAATTCAAGTCAAGGTTCTTCCTCTGTAAAACATATACACCCTTACGCTCAACCAAGTTATTTACCCCAAATGGGTACTCATTTAACACCTGAGTGGACTCATAGTCCGGCACGTAAATCCCCTTTTTTATCAAACACTACCGCATTCAGTAGGAATCAAACCGGAGCCCAATGTATAGAAGGCGAACGTTGCTTACCATTGCGCCATCTGTATTACTACTACTACTATGCAAAAAGATATGATATCTCCCAAAAACAACTCTGTTGTAAAAAATTCCCCGTCAAGAAAAACCTCTCAACCGCAAAAAGGATTGATATGAATACAATACCGCCAAAGAACTCGTAGCTTCGCACCTCACTCTAGGGTTGGCATATTGAACGCTGATTGAATTAGTTAATTTATTTCAACGCTGTTTGGCGGGGAGCTTTCATTAAACAAAATAAGTTGAACAATCTGAAGAAGAACGCAGTAGAAAATAGTCTATTAATCACTTCTGGCCTGAAATGCATTTTCAGTCTTTTGTAAGGCGGGAGCTTTATAACGAGATCCGGGCGAGAAGCCAATAATACTTGGAATAAGAACTTACAGCATGATCCGCACGCAACTACTTATCCATAATTTTATCAGAACGACATCGTTGTCATTATCACTGTCATTTTGTCATTAAATCCGTTCGGCGGTGAATCTTTAGGCTACGAAGCTCCCCGCCAATCAGCTTTGAAAGAAATTAACGAATTCAATCAGGGTTCAATATGACAACCCTAGAGTGAGGCGCGAAGCTACGAGTTCTTTGGCGGTGTTGTATTCATATCAATCCTTTTTGCGGTTGAGAGGTTTTTCTTGGCGGGGTATTTTATACAACAGAGTTATTTTCGGGAGATTCGATTTATTTTATAGAAGACAAATATCATCAGCATATTCTAGGTTTTGAAGGTATTTGAACAGCTTTCATTTTATACCTTTGTTCTAGTGCTCTTGAAGCGTCCCGCTTAGTACATCATTAATGGCAATTAAAAACAGTAAAAGTGTCAAAATGCAGCCTTGTCTCACTCCGCTATACACCTCGAAAGGATCTGATAGCTTACCCTTGTGTAAGACGTGACATTGGGCTCCCTGGTAGGACTCCTTGATGACGGAAATTTTTTTATCTGGTATGCCTCTGTACGTAAAGCCCTCCAGATATATTCCCGGTCAACGCTGTCAAACGCCTTCTCAAAATCGATGAACATGAGTTGCAATGGGGATCTCCACTCTGCGGATTGTTCAATAATAATTCGGAGGGTTTTGATGTGATCGCTACATGAGAAGCCCTCATGAAAGCCGGCCTGTTCATCATTCAACTGTTTGTTGTTCCGGTTCAAGATTATTTTTGCCATCAGTTTGGAGACTGCTGGGAGAAAACAGATCCCACGCCAATTATTGCAATCCTTCAGATCGCCTTTCTTCGGGATCTTGATAAGGACGCCCTTCTTCCAGTCTTTAGGGAAACTTTCGGTTTCCCAACGCTCTTGGATATGGGGGAGAAGAATATCGGCAGTAGCATTGGCATCCGCTTTAAAAATTTCACCGGAATTCTATCTTCACCCGGGGCTTTACCCGCATCTATCGATTTAATAGCCGCAGTTACTTCCAGCCTAGATGTTGGGCTGGTAACAACTCTGGCTATTTGCGGAATATCTTCTGCTACTAATGAAGATGCATTCGAAGATCCAAAGGTGTTGTTGATGACCTCAACGAAGTGTTCTCTCCATCTCCACAGTTGGTTTTCTTCAATTACCAGCAGAGACCCATCTTTTTCTTTCACAGGATGTTCTATTGCAAAAGATTTGCCAGTTAATGGTTTAATAAGCTTAAGAAAAAGGGTCCCACTGTCACCGCGGTAATCCGTTTATTTACATTAACAAACATTTTAATAACTCACTTAATTCTAGATCTGAGTTAGATGATTTAACTAAAAAATACAATATAATATTAAATAATATGAAATAAAGCTACCTAGTTATACTCATTGACAACTAAAATGTAATACATATATCAATTTTCTCAAAATATACATAATAATTTATACATTTACTCACAATTCCAGCATTTTTTCTTGATTTATTTATTATTTCCGACGTTTCGCCATTTAGTCATCTTCGAGGGTTTCTACAATGAGATACATTTAACATTACATAGTTACTTATTTTAATTGGTTTACATTTTTCTTTCTACCTTAAATGTTATTTTATTCATATAAATCGTATATATAAATATTATATCTTTAAGATTAATAAACTATTTTATTTGGACACTATCTATCAGTAGAACTTTTTCTATCATTGTTTGTGATCTGTCAAATGAAAATTTAGTACAGTTTCTCTAACCAGTTTATAGTTCTGTGTATTTTGTTTATGCTACCACAAATTAATTTTTTTTAGATATGCATGGATTTAATTCAAAAAACTCCTATGAACTGGTAGTACAAATTACTAAGTTAAGAACTACTGATGAATTCAAAATAATATCCTTTGATATGAAGGATTTGTTCACTAATATACCCATATCGGAAGTTATAAAAATCATAGATCGGGAACTTAGCAAGATAAATACTAATATACCTAAAACTACATTTATCCAAGTTATTAAACTTTGCCTGGGAAATAGTTACTTTGTTTATGGAGATAAGACATTTAAAGCAAAAGGATTAACAATGGGAGGAAATTTAAGTGCAATTGCAGCTGACATTTATCTCTCAGTAATACTCCATATAATACAACAGAAATTTTAAAATTATGTCATATGCACCAGATCATTTGTAGACGACATAACAGCGGTAATTAGAACTGATAAAATAGCTACAATACTCAATAGTCTAAATTCGGTACATCAAGATATTGAGTTCACGCTTGAAACTGAAAAACAATGTAAACTCAATTTCTTAGATGTCACAATTGACAGAATTAATAATTACATAGTAACAAAATAGTATAATAAGCCAATAGCAACGAACAACATCTTAAATTATTATATTTTCCTTATTATAATTATTATTATCCTTTTTTTTAATTTTATTATAATTTAAGTTCTGAATTATCATCATCTTTTGTATCTTTGAATTTATGCTGTATTTACTGTATTTACTGTTTTTTGGATTCTCTTATTCTGTTCAGTGATTTGCTTGATTATTTAATAATAAATAAAATAAATACACACCTAAGATCAATACACTCCTTCAACAATGCACTCTGGCTGGCATGGCTAGCGAACCACTTGTCATAAGCAACATCAACCGTGTATTTCTATTCAATTATACACATTGGATGGCTTGCACTGCTAGCCACTTGACAAAAAACAAGCTAGCTTTCGTTGTGTTTCGTGGTACATTTGCCTTTTTGAAATTAGTTGTAAAACTTGTTCCGATTTAACTGTTCCTATAAGAGGTGTATATGAAATAGTGGGCCGATTTCAACCAAATTTAGGAACGTGGCTTAGCAGTCAATACGGTTGAATAACATGCAATTTCGTAAAGATATCTTCAGAAAAAAAAGGTTTTTCTGACAAAAACTTGCGGCCGTTCCTATGACAGCTTTATGATGGAGTAATCCGATTTCAACCAAACTCGGAAATATGATTTCACTAAAGATACTATTGATTATTGTCAATTTCGAAAACAATATCTTTAGAAATAAAAAAGTTTTTCTCACAAAGACGAATTTTTGGACCGGTCGTTCCTATGGCAGCTATATGACGTAGTGGTCCGATTTCAACCAAATTCAGGAAAGTAATTTAACTAAAGATACTATTGATTTCTCCGAAGTTTGAAAAAGATATCTTTGGAAATTAAAAAGTTTTTCTCACAAAGACGAATTTTTGGACCGTTTGTTCCTATGGCAGCTATATGACGTAGTGGTCCGATTCCGTTGGTTCCGACATATATACTGCGTGCAATAGAAGGACGGCTCTGTACAATTTCAGCTCGATAGCTTTAAAACTGAGGGACTAGTTTGCATAGAAACAGACAGACATACGGACAGACAGACAGACGGACACACAAAGCTTAATCGACTCGTCTCATCATACCGACCAAGAATATATATAGTTTATATGATCGGAGATGCTTCCTTCTGTGCGTTGCAAAGTTCATGACAAAGTTAATATACTCTATCACATCCGTGAAGGGTATGTATAAAAAGCAAAATTTATCTATGCATTCTGCTCGAAGTAATGAAATTAATTGGTAAGAGCGTTTTTTATGGGCCATTAAATGGTGTGTTTTCCTTGTGGTTTATTATCCTTTTGGATTTTTCGCAAACCACGATCAAAACCCGCAGACAGCTAATTCGAACAAACTGTGAAATTTTCATCTAAATCGGCTCCGTAGTTTAGGCGCCAGGTCGGTGCATACTGAAAAAGGAATTGATTTTTATAAATATAGTATATATTTAACACATTTCAGGTAGCCGCTATTCTAAAACGATCTGAAGGAATAGTCAACTTAGTTATATGCTGTCTTAAAACAGACGAAGAAGCGAAGAAAGACGAAGAAAAGAAAAAGCAGTTGGAGGAAGAGAAGCGGAAAAAACGTGAACAAGAAGAGGCAGAAAGAGCGAAACCACAAGACCCAGCAACGGCTGAAATAAGGATTAATCAAAAAACTCTGATTGAACTCAAAGCAGGAAAAAAACCGCTTGGCTGCATGGTAGTCGGCGGAAAAAACAACTATGTCACGGTAAGTTAATAATATGTTAGGTTTTTTTACACCTTTCACTGAGAAGATATAAATTAATTATGTCCACACACGGTGTTGTAGTTCCTAAAGCCGAAACTGCTAAAGTACAGCCTCAGAGTTCATTTCCGCTTTCTCTGGATCCAGTCAACCCCTTGTGGGGCATAGTGCATTGACCATGCCTACTTTCATCTCGACCTGTTCGCCGCGATCGCCTTCAACTGACTCCACGATTTGCCTAATGACTTACCCTCGACGTCAACTAATCTATCTAATCTGGAACAGTTGACGCGCTATGCCCTACAAGGGGTTAGGGCATTTGAGTACCTTTCCATGGCCACTTTCGCCTTTTAATGGAAGTGTCTATCCTGTCGTGTCCTGGATTTTACATTGGTTTTGAAGGTCCTGAGTTTGGTATTTCTGGAGATGTTATTGTTTTGCCAGAAAGGAGACAAACTGAAAAAAGCCGCCCGAGCCTTATTGATGCGAGACAGTACATCAGTACCCGCTCCACCATCTGCTGCAACAACGCCGTCTACCGTCTACCCTGAAACACAAATTTCTCTCTGTCTTCCTGGATCCAAGCTCAAGTACTTAGTTTTGGCAGCATTGATTTTAAGCCCCGTATTGCCACTTTCGCGTTGCAGGGCATCCGTCATTTGAACTAGATAATCCGATCTATTTGAAGGAAAACAAATATCGTCAGCGTAATCCAGGTGTTGAAGGTATTCAAATAGGTTCCATCTGATATCTTTGCTCTGGTGTTCATGAGGCGCACTGCAGAGTACGTCGTTAATAGCAATCAAAAACAATATAGGTGACAAAATGCAGCCTTGTCTCACTCCGCTATGTACCTCGAAGGGATCTGAAAGCTTACCCTTGTGTAAGACATTGGGCTCCGCTATAGGACTTCTTGATGATGGATATGATACATAAAGCCTTCCAGATGTATTCCCGGTCAACGCTGTCAAACGCCTTCTCGAAATCGATGAAAATGAGATGTAATGGGGATCTCCACTCTGCGGATGGTTCAATAATAAATCGAAGGGTGTTGATGTGGTCGCTACATGAAAAGCCCTCGCGACTTAAGACTATTTTTGCCATCAGTTTCGAGACTGCGGGGAGGAGGCAAAAGACCTCTTCCATAGTCCTCCTCGTGGGCGCCCTCTGGAACGGCCAACCAAGCCAACCGAGTTTTGCACTTCAAAATATTTGGTAGAGGCACATAACGATGATCATACTGAATGGCCAATAACAGTGCGTCTCAGGAAATAGGCGAACGATGGAGTTGAAACATAATTGTGAGAGTATCAACACGCCACACCCAGCTAAACGATCATCAAAAGAACGCGCAATTTAAAACACCATTGGAGATCTACCTCCGCGCTATATACAAAATAGCTCCCGGTGACTCTTAGGACACCTAAGGAAGCAACCCTTCCCCTAAGATTGGGTATGTAGGCTTGTAACCTGCGTACTTGAAATTAATTTACACTCGAAACATTAAACGAGCCTCGGATACCACGGACTGATTCACCATTTCCGCTTTAATTACTGCAAATCCACCATGTATGCATCATAAGATTTCTTCTAACAGACTAACCTAAATTTCCGCTCTATGGTATTGTGTTCATAAGAGTTTAAGAGTTGGATTACATTCCTAATGGCTCGTTTACATTTGCCAGTGCACCGGCATGCCTGTAGACTTGTTGACTAGTGCCTTGCTTGTAGCTGCTTGCTTGACGTGTGCCAGTAGGTGTTTACACACTCAATTCGACTTGCAAGTTGGCTGGGATTTTTTCTTGAGTGTCAATTTGTCAATAGTGGAAATTGGATGCGTGGCGTTGATTAAATTAATTTAAATTGATAAATATTTAATATTAAAAAAGTGCCGCGTTTCGCCAAGAGAGAGTGTAGAATAAAGTTCATGAAAGCTATGTCAAATATAGTCGATTTATTGAAAAATGAACTACATACTTGATATGCTTGACGAAGAAGATATACACAAAATCACGCTTTAAAAATTAAATCGTTTATTCCTGTCATATGTACTTAGAAAGTAAATTAGAAAAAAAAGATATACATAAAAACAAACAAATTTCAAGGTCATATCACTTGAAACCCTTCTAAGCATTCGAAATGTGTTATATAAGGCACTGTGGCACTATTCCGGTTTTTGAAGCGGGCTCTCAGAAACACCGTATTCATAATCATGTTGAGAAGTCATCCTCATCTATCAAAAATTCAGTCTCGAACATGTTAAATTGGTTATCACTAGATGGTGGTGATTGATGGCAAGAGACGTCTTGTCCTCCGTAATTGGTACTAGGCCACATTGATGAAACTCCGGGAGTTGATGGTGGCCTTGTTTCAATTTTTTTATTGTGTTCCTGCAACCGGAACTTCATATAGCCCCCATATACGATCCAATCCATCGTCAGATCGATCTAACGATATTTTGATCGTCAGATCGATTGCACCGTGCATGTGACTATCGTTGACGATTTCACCGATCTGACGATCAAATTTGATCTGCCGATTTTTTGGTGCGATTTTACTGCAATCCGTCGGTCTGACGATCGATTGGACGGTTTATGTGATTATTGCAAGTAAATGTCAAATTATCAAATTATTCAATTGTGAAATTTGACCGATTCTGGTGATTTTAATAGATCTGTAATACAAATATCAAATATGTAGGATACGAAAATGCCTCACAAATCCAAATAGTTAACGAAAATCAATTTTGGTTATATTGGGAGTGAATCATAACCTATATTTTTTGAATTGTCATCCGTTATCGCATCGCACGAAAACGTACCGTGTATGTGCAGCGGAGATCGTCAGATATTTTGTGGCATTGCATCGCATATGGGGGCTAATAAGGACATCTTGTGCCATTAGTGCTACTGGTAGCGACAGCTTTTTTTTAACAAGACGGATACAAGCGCTCTGAATGCATCAAATTCGTCTTCCTCGCAATTCTCCAGACATCCCTTGATCGATGATAATTCTTGTATGGCGGGAGCATGTAATTCCTGTTCTGTCAATTAATCTGTAAAACAAAGCAAACACCTTCATTCTATATCTTTTATTAGGAGATTATCACTTATTTACCATTGCGATATCCTAGTTGCAGGCGACATTGATCTTCGATCGTTTGTTGGCGTACCAATGACAGCAAACATATGTTCGCAAGTCTCTACTGGAATGCCTGCAGAAAATCAATTGGCCCGGGAGGCCAGCTACTTGCAAGGCGCCGTGCGGGTTTACTGGCCTGTCAGTTCACAGGCACGGGTGTTTACACATATGCAAGTGACAGCTTGCTAGTTACTTGCAAGGCACTTGCAATGCCTGTAAAATGTACGTATTGTACTAGCACGGTCTACTGGCATGTGTAAACGCTACTTAATATCCAAGAGTGGAAAGTTTGAATTTCTGCTGAAACTGAAGGCGCGACGAAAATTATCTACAAAAGGACGGGAATGTGATTTGTACAGCACATGCATAAGACGCATTCAGACTTATACCAAGCTAGCCAACTTCTAAAAATTTATCTCGCAGTGGGAATTGGGAAATAATGCATATATGTAGAAATATCTCATTCCCGTGCTTTTGCAAATAATTTAATTGCCGTGCCTTCAGTTTCGGGTTCATTTAAAGAGATATCAAAAAATTAACTTCTGTTTACTTTAAGAAGCGAGCTCAAACGATTTGCGCGGTGGCAATTCCAATTAATTTTGAATTTCGCCCGTTAGCAAGTGTGGCCGTGGTCGTTCGGTCACTGCTCTACGATACTACATCTAAAGCTCGGAGGTTCAAATCTCGGCTGCTAACAAAAAACCAGACCGAATCTTCGCTTCGGCCTGGAGTCCGAAGCGTACATACTCTAGACTTGTACATCTACTGGTGATGCCAAAATTACCAATTGGCGAGGACCATATGCATTAAAAGTGAGTTTCCCGTATGGCCTGTATATACTCAATTGCCCTAACCCCTTGTGGGGCATAGCGCGTCAACTGTTCCATGTGGCCCAGTTGACGTTGCATTGGCATAAATTGGTTTCGGAGAATGCAGTTGACAGCATGCCCCTCCTGCACATCCATGGCCACGAACGTTGTCGTGGATGGGATTCGAACCCGAAACGCCGGTAGTCAAACATGAGACTGATGCCTCAACACACTGCGCTACCGGTCACCTGTATGGGAGGTTGGCACTCATTCAGGATGATCTTGACCATTCTCAAAATCAATTAACTAACCCATTCTACAAATATTGGTCGAATTTTTCAAGTCGCTAGCTTCATTTTACCTACAGTTTTTGCTTATTTGAAGCCCCACTTGTAGGGGAGCTAGAGGTTTCTTTTGACGAATTGTCCACATTTCCAACTAGATCCCAGTACAAACATTTGACCAAAATTTCAAGTCACTAGCTTCATTTTATCGAAAGTTATTGCTTATTTGAAGTTTCCTTTGTAAGGGGTGGGGGTCCTTGGGTCGGATCTTGCCCATCATTGCCACCAACCAATTAGATCATGCTACAAACACTTAAACCAAATTTCAAGTCTCTAGCTTCATTCTATCGAACCAAGTGAAGTTTAATTTGTAAGGGAAGTAGGGGTTTTGTTGGTCGGATTTTACGTATTTTCTATATCAGCCAATTAAATCCTACTACATTTAACCAAAATTTCAAGTCGCCAACTTTCTTTTATCGTAAGTTATCGCTTATGTTAAGTTTCATTTGTAGGTGAGGTAGGGGTTCCTTGGGTCGGATCTGGCCCATCTTCAATACCAGCTAACTCAATCCTACTTAAAACATTTGATCAAAATTTCTGGCTTCATTCTATTAAAAGCTATTGCTTATTTGAAGTTTCATTTGTAGGGGAGGTAGGGGTTCCTTAGGTCGGATCTTGCCCATTCTCGATACTAACCAATTAGATCATGGTACAACCATTTAGCCAAAATTCCAAGTCTCTAGCTTCATTCTATGGAAAATTATCGTGCGAACGGACAGACAGACATGGCTAAATCAAATCAGGAGGCGACCATGATAATTTATATACACATTGCTATACCTCCGGAACCTCCTTTACAGCGTTTTACCACTTACCGATATTTTGCCGGGATGTCGGCCGACATTCTTAAGCTGAAAACACACAGTGTACGCTTAAAGCTTCAGACGGGAAAGCTCAATAAACAATACGACAATCGTACATGGGGGACAATTTTTCGATTTTGTGGAAAGCTTCTTTGTATACGAAATTTCAGCACATGTACATTCCTTTTCAGAATTATTTCGACAAGGCAAATTCAATACACAAATTGACATGACGTCCGAGTAATAAATTTTACTCAAGGTAGGTACTAAGATCAGCTTTTCGTGCGAAAACTCATATAAAAAACTGTCAAAAATTGCGCTTGCACGAAAAATTTAAGCTCTCTCAGTACTGACATATTTAACTCGAAGAAAAAAGTCTTCACATCATTATGGGCAATTTTTACGCGGAAACAATTACTATGTACTTTATTTCGCTTGAAAACCGATCTTTTGAGCAGAAGTGTCGTGTAGAGCGCCGCGGTAATGTGCTGTGTGCAAGTCTACACTGTCACTATTTCGTGGGAAAGATAAGTGCAACATTTTCACACGAAGAGGTTAGTAGCAACCATCAGACGTTATTTGCTAAGTTTTAAATCATTTAATTAAATCAGAGTGAAAACACCTCATAGCAAAGAGCAAATATATGAAAAGGAGTTGGAAAGGTGAAGTAAAAGTCAGGTGCAGTGCAACACTATTTGCGCTGGAGAATCATAATGCAAGCGAATTTTTAAAAGTACGTAAATGTTACAGGGAAAATGATTACTCTTCTGCACTGTCGAAATATCTTCAATTATTCTTGCAAGTGAATGGGCTTCTAAACAATCGGCGTTGTATCGTGAAAGCTCAATACACGATTGTTCTAGTATATTGGGGAAAAGTAAATATACATGTGCTGAACTTTCGTATACTAAGAAGCTTCGCACAAAATTGGACAGAGAAACAGTGGGGAAATTAAATTGTCTCCGATATACGATTGTCGTATCGTTTATTATCGGTGTATTGAGTTTCATGTCTGAAGCTTTTAAGCGTACACTGTTTGTTTCTACAAACCCACCATGAATGGGCTTTAGGTTCATACCACCTAAAACGGTTATTTTTAAAAGGGGTTATCTCCCAAATTTAACGAAAATCATCTTATGCCAGATTCAGTTTCCTAATACCAAGTCTCATGAATTCCAAATGAAAACCGCCATATTTGCTCTCTCTACCGATAAAACGATCTTAAGGCTGCGCGCACGTTGGTACACGTTCGTGTGTCGCGTTCACGTGTTTTATGTCAAACGGTTTCAGTCCATGGTTTGCTTGCAAAGATGCGAATCTTTCAATTTGACAAATGCTCGGCTGTTGTCGTATCACTAAATTCGGTTCATTATTGTGTGTTAACGCCAATAATTTAGTATGAAATATGTGCTTATGTACTACATTCTACTACTCTCTCTTTGGTTGCAAACCATAGACTCAAACCGTTTGACATGAAACATGTGAACGCGACACGTGAACGTGTGCCAACATGCGTGCAGCCTAACTCTCGCAATTTAATTATTACTATTTAAAGGCTTTTTATTTCTTTACCTACTCAATTGCCCTAAACCCTTGGTGAGGCATAGTTCCAGTTGACGTTTCGTTGGCATAAACTGGTTTCCGAGAATGCAGTAGCCTTGCTGCACATCCATGGTCACGAATGTCGTCGTGGACGGGATTCGAACCCGAAACGCCTATGGTCAAACATAAGACTGATGCCTCGACACACCGCGCTACCGACTATTTAAGGCTATTTAATTTTTATTAAAATATATAAAAACAGTTGTTGAATAACTGTGAAGGGTATGGCTAGCTTTTTGCGGATCAATTTAAAATAGTATATGATTAATATTAAATACGTTTTTGATTCCTTCAGACTGGTTGTGTGATTACAAATATCTACGCCGATGGAGTAATTGCAGCCGACAAGCGATTGCAAATGTTCGATCAAATTCTCGACGTTAATGGACAGAAAATAAATGTTGCTGAGATGACCTCACTTAAAGTCTACCAACTATTTAATTTGCCCTATGAGAAGGTCGGATATATTCACTTATGTTCATTGCATCCACATAGGCTTCAACAAATAATTCTAATTTTGGAATATATTTTAAGGTTACAATGACGGTATGGCGAAATGATCCACCTGAAATCGAGACAATAACATTAGATGTGAATCGAAAAGCAGGAAAAGATCTTGGCTTGGCACTCGTGGAAAATCCTAAGGGAGTATTAATTTCGGAAATTGTTAGTTTAAACATAAATAAAATTTAACATATCCTGATATTATATGAACAACTTTCGGGAAAATTTTGAGTCGTTTTTCTTCAGACCGCAGTCATTGCATAAATATTTAAATTGTTTAAAAGAAATATATTTACAGATCTCAGCAGGTTGTGCAGATATCGACAGTAGATTACAACGTGGCGACATTATTACAAAATTAAATGGCGACAGTTTAGAAAATACACCGCTAGCCGTTTGCAACGCATTCTTCAGATCAGCAACTGGTAAAGTTAATATGGAGATTATACGACCAAAACCAACAGCTAGAACTTAAAGAAACTTTTAAGGCAATACAGATGCGATAAATAGAAAAATATGTTAATTTGGAGAAATGTGTTTATTTTGATCACGCGGAAAATATTATTGTTTCCTTAATAAGGGTCCAATAAATACAAACAAAAAGAAACAGAAATTCCAATTTTTTTCTCTAAAAAACCGAAAATATTTCATATCCACAGAATCCTTTTCTTTCCAAATTTTCCTAAATGCTTTGATCTAACTAGTCATGCCTTCCACCAGGAAGGTCCTGTAATATGACAGCTGCCAAGACAGTTCGCCAGTAATCACGAACTTTTGGTTGTTGATGGCAAAATGCGTTGGCTTCGTCGGGTTATCAAAATGCCATCCTGGATAATTGAGTTGCTGTCCCGTCCTCGGTTTAGCTGCGAAACTGACGGCCGTTTTTCTCGCATCGGGAGTAAATTCCTTCCAGGAACCTAAAACAAGCAAAGACAATGCCGCAGCAAATATGTATGTATAGGGAGGAAAAAACAATAGTTCACACAGAGAACAGGGCTAATTGAAAAAAATTGGACACCATAATTGGGTGCATTCGGGAGTCACGGTTGCTAGCTAGCTTTAAGTGCTGCCTCGTGATTTGTATTCCGAATGGTGCGCTAAGCCACTGCTAAACTTAGCGCAAATAGCTAGGCGCTAACACTTTTAGGCAGCACAAAATTTGTTCGCTGTCTTGGCTTAGCAGAGATTTGACAGTTCGAAGGAACTGCCTGCATTCACAAATCATACCGCTACCCGAGCGCTCCCATTTTTGTTCTTGTAATTCAGTGCAAAATTGGGACAAAAACAGGAGCGCTCAAGTTGCGCTACCGATTCGGGTGTCACAAGAAAAATTGGTTTGTGCTGCTTAGGAATTCGCTATTTCTATGCAGCGCATTACGCTGTTTTCCGTGACGCCCGAATGCGCCCATTATTAAGTAAAACTCACCAGTTTTAGGCGAAATTCACACACACGACACCGCACTGCACAACTGCTTGAAATTTCAGTCGAGATACACAGCATCAAATGGGCGGATTCACACTCATCGCTCAGCATGCGATACGATCGACTATGCTTGGCTATTGTGCGTGGCTGCGTCGGAGCTGAAAATGTAGCTAATCTGAATATCGCCTTACTCCACGATACTTTTCGATGAAGATTCTCGGGGCTTGCGTGTGCTCCTCGACGTTTTGCTTGTACCGAAACAGACTGTTGTTTTTTTTTTTTGCCGAGTGCGGATAATGGCGCATGTCTTTAAGTAACTCCAGCGAGAATGATGGAATTTACGTCCGGGGTTGCGACGAGCAAAATCCAACACAAATGTGGAATGCTTTGAATGAAATGTTAGTAGATGAGGCTGATAAGACACTGGGAGTTTCGAAAGGCCCACTCCACACGTACAAGGAGACGTGGTGGTAGAATAACGAAACTGAAGAAGCAGTGCAGGCCAAATAGAACGCATTCAAGGCTTGGACAACATGTAAAGCCTCGTATACATATGAGCAATCGTGCGCGCACGAACGCTATGCGCGCACGAATGATCATATGTGTACGAGATATTTCCCCGTACGAACGAAGCTTTAAAGCTTCGCACAGCGTTCGTGATCCTTATACGAGGCTTAAGACAAGCAGTGAAGCCAAGAAGGTTCAACTTCGGGAAAAATGCGATAAATGCCGGAGGGAAGTAAAGCGAAAGGTGGCTCAAGTAACGGGATTGCAGCCGAGAAGTTCTATTAGCAACTAGAAGATCTGACTGCGAATAAGAGATCGTCATTGCAAAAGAAACCTAAAGACAGTGCCAGGATTTATAAGGTCGCAGCCCAAAGGATCAGAAACGCTCGAGAGATTCAGGCGCCAAAGTACGTGGAAGACTCACAAGAAGTGCTGCTGGTTGAAGACACAGCAATCTGTAGCAGAATGCGTGAGTACTTTGACGAACTTTTGAACCAAGGATTTTCGCGAGAAGCTTTTCAAGCCGTGGGGCCAAATACCACTGATATCGCCGATTTTTCAGTGGAGGAGATGATAAAGGCAATGATGCCAATGAAACGCGAAAAGGCTGTTGGACCGGACAAAATACCCTTGGAATTTTGGTTGAAGATGGATCATGTCGGGCTTAGATGGCTCACTGTTCTTTTCAACAAATTCAAAAGAGGGGAACCGATGCCTGACGCTTTCAGAAAAAGCTTCTTTCTCCCGTTTTATAAAAACAAAGGCGACTCACGCAAGCTCAATAACTATAGGGCAATCAAGTTAACATCTCACATATTGAAGACTTACGAACGAGTTGTCTGCAATCGATTGAAAGAGATTGTACGGTTGGATGACAATCAATACGGCTTTGTGGAGGGTCGGTCCACAATCGATACTATTCAGTCCATACGTGTTACGATGGAAAAGCATCGTGATGCACGGTCGGACTTGCACTTTGTGATCATGATCATCGATGAGGAAAAAGCCAGAGTTCCTCGTGATCAGATATGGGTGGCCCTAACAGCACTTAGCACGCAGCAAAGACATCGTTGCTTTGCAGGCTGCACTGACCAAGTGGTGTAAGATACTGGAGGATCATGGACTGAGGATTAGCATATCAAAGACAGAGTATCTTTGCTGTCCTTTCTCAGATCCAGAGAGACCAATACCAGATATCTACATTAAAGGAGAGCAGCTGAAGTCCTGTACAAGGTTCAAGTACCTGGGCTCGATGGTCAACAAGGAAGCTACCTGCGATGATGGCATCAAACATTGCATCAGTGTCGGTTGGAAGAAGTGGCGAGAAAGCTGTGGAGTTTTCTACGACAAGAAGATGCCACGAAAGCTTGAGGACAAGCTGTACAAAACGGTTGTACGTCCTGCACTGAGATGAAAATGCTACGGATGTCAGCTGATGTGGCCAAAAAGGATAGTATCAAAAGTACCTACATCCAAAGCAGCTTTTGTGTTGAGCAACCGATCACAGAAAAGCTCGAAGATCGTCGCATGGATTGGAATTGCCATGTGCTAAGGCGTCCACCTGAGAACCCTGTCATGAAGGCACTATCAATCAATGTTCCATTTGCTGGACTCAAAACCCCGAGGCAGACGAAAACACATGTGTATCGATAAGATGAAGAGCAACAACAACGCATTAATCTCGGTGATAATACGATCCAAGACCGAGCTGCCTGCAGAAAGAAGCTGAGATTATATCGCCAGAATTGGCGAAGTGCCAACACAACAGGCATAGCAACACGAAGCCGCAGAGTGGAATGAAAGGGCAAGGAAGAAGAAGGTTAAAGGCCTCCGACCAAAGATTCATCACATCATCATCCAATAGCGGCCGAAACCGGATCGTACGAAGAAAAAAAATATAAGTAAAAGTAAAAACCGTGAGGACCATAATAAGCTAAAACAAATCTCTTTTCTTATATACATATATTTATGCGACGGGCACTATTAGTTGTAGTATAGCAGTCGGAAGGTTTCTTTTTTTATGTAATTTGGGTCTATTTATGCTTTGTTCTTTGATAATTAGCCACTTGCCTATTTACACAGATTATATATCAAATTAGTTACGCGCCTGCTTTCCTGCTTATTTGCAGTAACATAAGCCGCGCGCGTTTAAAAAGATGCATTAATTTAAGAAAACGAAAGATGTCCTGCCCTAGCCTTCCCATTTGCTTTCCACCTTGGCCTTAGAAGATAGCCCAGGCGCCGAATCCCCGGTTCTCACTTATTATTTTTGTTTCTTTCTGCCTGGTTGCCTCGGGGAACTCTACACTTCCCTTAGATTTCCCGTCAATTTAAAACAGCGGCTTAGTTAACTCGTTGGTGAACGATGAAACTTTGAGAGGAAGTGTAACGCGGAAATAGAGATGGACCCCCGTATTTTGACCGGCTTGGAGTTGCCGCACCCTGGAGTTCCTCTATCTTTTCACGTCGACATTATATTTCCTCCAATTACCTCCTTCGGCATCTGAACTTTTTTTTTTTGTAGTGTGTTCGGTCAATCAGCGAGGACACCCATCCCGTGATATATTGTTGTATGTACGGAGTACGTCTCTCTTATGACACACACTGTACTAAGCTCTATCATAATCTCGAATGATCGATGACAAGTACCAACTGAATGGGCACCAGCAGATTCTCGAACCTTCTCTGTAATCTTCGTTGAGTAGTGAAACCCCGAGTCTAGAAACATCTCGAACCGTCTAGAATCTACGCTAACTGGTAGATACATGGGTTAGCAGTTATATAAAAGCAGATGTCACCATGAACGAAAGAAAATTGTAAGACTCGACACTCAGTGGAAGTCGGTTCGTTATAAAGTATCCGCTCGGAAGCGGAAAGGGGATAGTCGTTATCTGCCGTTAACAAATAGTTCGAACTAGTTTGGTGTTGGCTGTTAGTTACGCGTGTGTAGTTCGTTTAAGTAAATAAAGTGTGTGTGTTTTTCAATCGAAGTGTTTTCATTATTCAGCACAAGAATATCTAACGAACCTGGTTTCGGTCAGAAGAGGAAACATTACAATATCTACTGACTGAAACGCCCACCAGCAGATGCCACTTTCCCTAGCGATAGGCGTGTCCAGGCTGTATCTGACATACGGACGCTATTAAACATAGCTCTTATCAGGATAAATGCGTACACGTGGTATATTAATATGGTAACTATATATGTCTGGAGCGGGTTGCGGGGCTGCAGGGGCTCGGCATGTCGTGAGCGGCTGTGGTGACGATGCTGGCCGATGGGTTGCTAGTGCACGAGTTATTGACGCTCAATGGCGCTTGAAATCTCGTGGCGGTGAAAGCTGGGGAGGTGTCCTGGCGAGCGTGTTAAGGTACGTATAGTGAGGTGCGTGATGTTCTGGCGCGCTAGTTGGCGTGGGGCGCAATGTGCTAGCACTCCGGATGCTGGGGCGCTGTATGTGGATGCAGGTGCTGCTAGCTCACGAGTTATTCATGCTCAATGGCGCTCGAGCTGGGGCGCTGCGTATGCTGGGGTACTGTGTCCAGGCACTTCGTTTGCTGGGGCGCGGTGAGCGGGCCCTCCGGATGCTCGGTGTGCTGAGGCGTGATGTGCGAGTTCTCCTTGTGCTGGGGCACTTATGTACTACTACTCAATTGCCCTAACCCCTTGTGGGGCATAGCGCGTCAACTGTTCCATGTGGCCCAGTTGACGTTTCGTTGGCATAAATTGGTTTCAGAGAATGCAGTTGCCAGCATGCACCTCCTGCACATCCATGGCCACGAACGTTGTCGTGGACGGGATTCGAACCCGAAACGCCGGTAGTCAAACATGAGACTGATGCCTCAACACACTGCGCTACCGGGCGCAATGTGCTAGCACTCCGGATGCTGGGGCGCTGTATGTGGATGCAGGTGCTGCTAGCTCACGAGTTATTCATGCTCAATGGCGCTCGAGCTGGGGCGCTGCGTATGCTGGGGTACTGTGTCCATTCACTTCGTTTGCTGGGGCGCGGTGAGCGGGCACTCCGGATGCTCGGTGTGCTGAGGCGTGATGTGCGAGTTCTCCTTGTGCTGGGGCACTTATGTGGCCACTCATGTATATGCTATTGACACAAAGTTGTTCACGCTAAATGGCGCTCAAAAACTCGTGTCGGTGAAAGCCAGGGCTCCGTTCCGTTGCTGGGGTGTCGCTGTTGTTGGTCCGGGACAAAATCGCTTTAAGCGCGCGGTGGTTGAGAAAATGATCCCGGGGAGTCGGAGGTATTTCAAATCATGTTGCGTTGCGTATTACTTTTACGGGGTCATCAATATAGCGTTCTTGTGTAAAATATATAGGTATTATGCTAAAATATTTGTTAATTCGTTATAAAAGTTTGACCGCTAAATATATGTTGCGGAAATATGTCCATTCCGCAACATATATTTAAAATTTCGATATGTTAGCTGAGTTTTGATTTGGACAGGTAATAAATTAAATACTTTGGGTCCCAAAGGGAAAGCATGCGTCTGCCTAACAAATTTATTATACCTGGTTATTTGCAGGTTTTCACGGGCTTGACTTCGTGTAGAATAGTTTGTGCAGCGACTTGAGAATTTCTCATGGTTTAAATACATATATTTATGCAGCATGAACGTATACAGCTGCCGGATATTCATAACGTTAAAGCTCTTATCAAGATAAACGCTTAGGCCCTAACCAGATTGAACGCAGCAGCAGTGGCATCGGCAGCAGCAGCGGTGGCAGCAACAACAACAACAGGTAGATCTGTCGCGATGACACAGCGACCTGTCATCACCGCTGTGTCATCGCGACAGATCACGGTGGCCCAAGTGATATTCAAAGTGATTGGAATATGTGGACGGGGCGGGTGTTCCAGGGTAGAGGGTGTGTGCCTCTCTGTTTAATTTCCACGATATGGAATGAGGTGGAATTGCTTCAGAGAATTTAGTGTACATAGATTGGGATTATCCATCCTTCTTTCTCTCTCTTCTCAGGGTGTCGTACAGGAATACTCTCGTTTGAATCATCGCGACGCGCACATCAGAGTTGGACAAAAGAATTTAATCTCGTTCGTGTAATATCTGTAAAATATATGTAAATAAATTCTGTGTACAAAATTTACTTTGTGTTGCTTCTCTACCTCCACAATTGAGTATAAACATTATCCATTACCGAATTGAAATTGTTCCTGTCACATTACAGTCCTTTACCGAAAAGAAGATAAACGATTCTTTGTTTTCGGATACGTGTTCCCAATCAAATGCAAAAATTCCTTATTACAATATCTTCGGGCTAGCAAAAAACTGTCTGATTTTGCTGGAATTCCCTTGCCGGCTTAAGCAATCGCAGCGGCATTGGCATTGGCTTGGCTTATCTGCTTCCCGAGCCACATTGAAAGCAACGTTGAAATGCCATGTCGTCTTCCGCCAATTCGTTTATTACGATTTTTGTCATTGTTTGGCAAAAACAAATGAAAATGTTTTATAATTTTTAACAACAAAAGGAAGCTTTCGTTCGACACCTTAATGCATAAAATCTCATTTTTTCTTTCCGACATTTCAATAATTTCCGCAGCATGCCGATAGATCCCGTTACCTAAGGCAGCATTGTAGGAATATGATAAGACGTTCTACATAATTTAATAATAACGGAACTTTATTGAGAAGATGTTAAACAATACATATTGTTGGGAGCATGTTGCTCCATGAAGACGCGGACCTCGACTGCTGGTAAAAACCACATGTCGTTGCGAAATTGCATTTGACGTTTGTTACAGCGCCATGATGTGGCGCGGTGTTGAGAAGACGAATCTTCGTAGTCAGCTGGTCGCCACACTACTCCCCCCGTAGTGCCATTGCCGCGTCCGGCAATGCGCACGATGTTGGTGCGGTGCAGGAGTAGGACGACGAAGTAGCAGCTGTTGTGGTGAATATGCGGTCAGCGTAGCGGTTGTGACGGCTCGACGTATCGGGAGCGGGCTGCGGGGTGGCAGGGGCTCGATGTGTCGGGAGCGGCGGCTCGACGTGTCGGGAGCGGGCTGCGGGGTGGCAGGGGCTCGACGTGTCGGGAGCGGTAGCTCGGCGGTCGTGGCGATGCTGTCCACGATTGCGCCGGGCGGCGGGTGCTGTGCTGATCGCTTGGTGAGGTGTTGCGTGATAACGTGTGTTGATGCGGGCGCTCCGTGTGCTGGGCGCGGGGATGCGGGCGCTCCGGGTGCTGAGCGCGGGGATGCGGGCGCTCCGGGTGCTGAGCGCGGTGTGCGGGCGCTCTGAGTGCGAGTGCGGGGTTATGCTGGTGATAGCCGGTGGTCGTGGCACTAATGTCCACGGTAGTGCCGGGCGTGTCGTGCGTGTACTCCGTGTGTGGGCACCGGATGCGGGTGCTCCGTATGCTGGGCGCAGGGTGCTAGTCGCACCGGTGGCTGGGCGCAGAGTGCTAGTCGCACCGATTGCTGTGCGCTGGGTGCTAGTCGCACCGATTGCTGTGCGCTGGGTGCCAGTTGCACCGGTTGTTGCGCGGGGTGCTAGACGCACCGGTTGTTGCGGCCGCGTGGGCGCTCCAAATGCTGAGCGCGTGGTGTGCCGGTTGACAGGCTGGCGGGGCGTGTCTCGCCGGGGCGCGTGAATCGCCGGGGCGCGTGTATCGCCGGGGCGCGTATATCGCCGGGGCGCGTGTATCGCCGGGGCGCGAGAGGCGCTGGAGCGTTGCGTGTCGCCGGGGCGCCGTGTGTGGCTGGAGCGCTACATGTGCGCGAGGCTGCTGCGTAGGCGCGAGGACGCCATGTAAACGCGAGGAAACCGCGTGGGCGCGATGATATGAACGCGCCGTTGTAACCCGGGATGACGCGGCTAAACGAAACCAAATCCCGGGGAGTCGAGGCCGGCACTCGCGACGAGAAAACTAAACGCGTGTCCGTTTGCGGGGTCACCAATGTGGGAATATTATAAGACGTTCTACATAATTTAATAATAACGGAACTTTATTGAGAAGATGTTAAACAATACATATTGTTGGGAGCATGTTGCTCCATGAAGACGCGGACCTCGACTGCTGGTAAAAACCACATGTCGTTGCGAAATTGCATTTGACGTTTGTTACAGCGCCATGATGTGGCGCGGTGTTGAGAAGACGAATCTTCGTAGTCAGCTGGTAGCCACAGCATTGTAGCGACATGACAGTGACATCACACATGACCAATGAAGAAGCACATGACAGCTGCTCGGACCAATGAATAAGATGGATATATGGATCGGCAAGGATATAAAAGTCGATGCCATGTACATGATCACACACTCGATATCATAGCGTCCTGGTGACAAATATTTATTCTATGTGTACAAATGTTCAATATTTTAAAATAAATTATTTTGTTAGAAATTCAATAATAAGTATTAATATCTACAGTGAGTTTCTACAGCATTTTAGAAATTTGGCTAAAAAAGCAGCGCTGCCGATGCTGCTGCTCCAATGTAATTCGCTCAAGGCGAATGCGTACATTCTTCTAATGGTCAAGGCCACGCGCTGCCGCTGCTGCTGCCGCGGTTTTCGCTGCTGCCAGTAATGAAATTCCCGCATAAGAGTTGCGAATGCTAAATATTACCACATTGGAATTAAATTTTCAGAAGCGACATCTACAAAATCAAGTTAAATAAATATGTAATTGTCTCTGCCAGGTTTTTAGAACATGTTCTAAAAACATAGCAAAGACAATTGGTAGGGACACGTTCTAAGAACTTAGCAAAGACAATTTTTAGTAGTTGAAGTTGTAAAAATCCGAACTACTTACTTCTAGCCAAGACTCCAACATTCAAACTACGCAGACGTTCGGCCGTTAAGGCCGGTACTCAGATCGCGTGGAATGAACATCTGACCAAAATTTCAAGGCTCCAGCTTCATTCTATCGAAAGTTATCGTGCGAACGGACAGACAGACAGACATGGCTAAAAGACAATTGGTAGGGACACGTTCTAAGAACTTAGCAAAGACAATTTTTAGTAGTTGAAGTTGTAAAAATCCGAACTACTTACTTCTAGCCAAGACTCCAACATTCAAACTACGCAGACGTTCGGCCGTTAAGGCCGGTACTCAGATCGCGTGGAATGAACATCTGACCAAAATTTCAAGGCTCCAGCTTCATTCTATCGAAAGTTATCGTGCGAACGGACAGACAGACAGACATGGCTAAATCGAATCAGGAGGTGACCCTGATCATTTATATATATACATTGCTATACCTCCGGAGAATCCTTTAAGGTGTTACATATTTCCGTCGTGACAAAAACAATATACCCTATACTAAAAGTATAGGGTATAAAAACTACCAAGGCAGCAGTATGGCTGAAACAAGACTCAACTCCTTAGCTGTCCTTTCAATTGAAAGCATACTGACAAGGGATATAGATTTTTCAGATGTAAGTGACTTCTTCACAACAGTCTCGAAGAAAAGTTCTGAAATAAGGTAATATATACAGAAATGGTTTTCCACCTGTATGGGGGCGGCGAAATTTCGTTAGCCCAGGGCGGCGAAAAACCTAAATACGCCCCTGATCTCGAACCGTCTAGAATCTACGCTAACTGGTAGATACATGGGCTAGCAGTTATATAAAAGCAGATGTCACCATGAACGAAAGGAAATTGTAAGACTCGACACTCAGTGGAAGTCGGTTCGTTATAATGTATCCGCTCGGAAGCGGAAAGGGGATAGTCGTTATCTGCCGTTAACAAATAGTTCGAACTAGTTTGGTGTTGGCTGTTAGTTACGCGTGTGTAGTTCGCTTAAGTAAATAAAGTGAGTGTGTTTTTCAATCGAAGTGTTTTCATTATTCAGCACAAGAATATCTAACGAACCTGGTTTCGGTCAGAAGAGGAAACATTACAATATCTACTGACTGAAACGCCCACCAGCAGATGCCACTTTCCCTAGCGATAGGCGTGTGTCCAGGCTGTATCTGACATACGGACGCTATTAAACATAGCTCTTATCAGGATAAATGCGTACACGTGGTATATTAATATGGTAACTATATGTGTCTGGAGCGGGTTGCGGGGCTGCAGGGGCTCGGCATGTCGTGAGCGGCTGTGGTGACGGTGCTGGCCGATGGGTTGCTAGTGCACGAGTTATTGACGCTCAATGGCGCTTGAAATCTCGTGGCGGTGAAAGCTGGGGAGGTGTCCTGGCGAGCGTGTAAAGGTACGTATAGTGAGGTGCGTGATGTTCTGGCGCGCGAGTTGGCGTGGGGCGCAATGTGCGAGCACTCCGGATGCTGGGGCGCTGTATGTGGATGCAGGTGCTGCTAGCTCACGAGTTATTCATGCTCAATGGCGCTCGAGCTGGGGCGCTGTATGCGGGTGCTGCGTATGCTGGGGTGCTGTGTGCAGGCACTTCGTTTGCTGGGGCGCGGTGAGTGGGCACTCCGGATGCTCGGTGTGCTGGAGCGTGATGTGCGAGTTCTTCTTGTGCTGGGGCACTTATGTGGCCACTCATGTATATGCTATTGACACAAAGTTGTTCACGCTAAATGGCGCTCAAAAACTCGTGTCAGTGAAAGCCAGGGCTCTGTTCCGTTGCTGGGGTGTCGCTGTTGATGGTCCGGGACAAAATCGCTTTAAGCGCGCGGTGGTTGAGAAAATGATCCCGGGGAGTCGGAGGTCGGTAGTTGGTCCCGTGTGCGCGTGCTGGTATTTCAAATCATGTTGCGTTGCGTATTACTTTTACGGGGTCATCAATATAGCGTTCTTGTGTAAAATATATTATGCTAAAATATTTGTTAATTCGTTATAAAAGTTTGACCGCTAAATATATGTTGCGGAAATATGTCCATTCCGCAACATATATTTGAAATTTCGATGTGTTAGCTGAGTTTTAATTGGGACAGGTAATAAATTAAATACTTTGGGTCCCAAAGGGAAAGCATGCGTCTGCCTAACAAATTTATTACACCTGGTTATTTGTAGGTTTTCACGGGCTTGACTTCGTGTAGAATAGTTTGTGCAGCGACTTGAGAATTTCTCATGGTTTAAATACATATATTTATGCAGCATGAACGTACACAGCTGCCGGATATTCATAACGTTAAAGCTCATATCAAGATAAACGCTTAGGCCCTAACCGGATTGAACGCAGCAGCAGTGGCATCGGCAGCAGCAGCGGTGGCAGCAACAACAACAACAGGTAAATCTGTCGCGATGACACAGCGAATCGATGGGGATATTCAAAGTAACACTCTTTGTTAGCGATGCCAACACCACGGTGCTGAGTTACGGAAACTCAGGCGTTGACACCTGATCGCTACGTGTAGCGACCTTCTTAGCGACGAGTGTCCATCTGTTGGCCGGCGTGGGATGCTGTGACGTTGGGTGTCGTCGGTGTCGTCTGAGAAGAGAGAGAAAGATATTTATTTGACAGGTTGGTTCACAATGTTTACATGTTCACAATTTTGCTGGTTTTATTGAAATTCTGAATGAAACTGACAGCGGACCATATACACTGCATCTTAATACGCCTACGCAACCTAATTTCCTTACCTGAAAAACGAAATTCCTTCGAATTTCCGCGTGTACACGCTTCTACAACCACTCACAAAGCACTTAATTTAAATTAATAAAGGCACTTCACAGTCTTATATAATGAATGAAACTAGCTCTTATTGATTGTTTTAATGTCACTATCATTCACAACTATTGTTTTCATTCACTTTAAAATGATTTTTTAACACAACTGTTCGTTACGTCAGTTGTCAGTTTGACACGTTGGCCCAAGTGATATTGGAAGTGATTGGAATATGTGGACGGGGCGGGTGTTCCAGGGTAGAGGGTGTGTGCCTCTCTGTTTAATTTCCACGATATGGAATGAGGTGGAATTGCTTCAGAGAATTTAGTGTACATAGATTGGGATTATCCATCCTTCTTTCTCTCTCTTCTCAGGGTGTCGTACAGGAATACTCTCGTTTGAATCATCGCGACGCGCACATCAGAGTTGGACAAAAGAATTTAATCTCGTTCGTGTAATATCTGTAAAATATATGTAAATAAATTCTGTGTACAAAATTTACTTTGTGTTGCTTCTCTACCTCCACAATTGAGTATAAACATTATCCATTACCGAATTGAAATTGTTCCTGTCACATTACAGTCCTTTACCGAAAAGAAGATAAACGATTCTTTGTTTTCGGATACGTGTTCCCAATCAAATGCAAAAATTCCTTATTACAATATCTTCGGGCTAGCAAAAAACTGTCTGATTTTGCTGGAATTCCCTTGCCGGCTTAAGCAATCGCAGCGGCATTGGCTGTGTCTTGGCTTATCTGCTTCCCGAGCCACATTGAAAGCAACGTTGAAATGCCATGTCGTCTTCCGCCAATTCGTTTATTACGATTTTTGTCATTGTTTGGCAAAAACAAATGAAAATGTTTTATAATTTTTAACAACAAAAGGAAGCTTTCGTTCGACACCTTAATGCATAAAATCTCATTTTTTTCTTTCCGACATTTCAATAATTTCCGCAGCATGCCGATAGATCCCGTTACCTAAAACGTGCCATACACACACCGATCGATCGGCCGATCCGTCGCCCGAAATCGATATCGGCCGATGGATCGGCCTGTGTATGTGGAAATCGCACCGATCGGCCGATCAATTTTGATCTGCCGATATTTTTGTGCGATTTTCGTGCGATCGATCGGTGACGATCGATTGGATAGTGTATGTGATTATCGCAAGTGAATGTCAAATTACCAAATTATTAAATGATGAAATTTCAAGGATTCTAATGATTTAAATGGCACTGCAATTGAAATATCAAATATGTGGTATACGAAAATACCACACACATCCAAATAGTTAACAAAAATGAATCTAGGTTGGATTGGGAGTGAATTATTTTTTGAATTGTCATTCGTTATCGCATCGCACGAAAATCGCTCAGTGTGTGTGCAGTGGAGATTGGCAGATATTTTGTGGCGATCCATCGGCCGATCGATCGGACGACGGATCGGATAATGTATGGCGGCTATAAGGCAGCATTGTAGCGACATGACAGTGACATCACACCATCACACATGACCAATGAAGAAGCACATGACAGTTGCTCGGACCAACGAATAAGATTGCTATATGGATCGGCAAGGATATAAAAGTCGATGCCATGTACATGATCACACACTCGATATCATAGCGTCCTGGTGACAAATATTTATTCTAGGTGTACAAATGTTCAATATTTGAAAATAAATTATTTTGTTAGAAATTCAATAATAAGTATTAATATCTACAGTGAGTTTCTACAGCATTTTAGAAATTTGGCTAAAAAAGCAGCGCTGCCGATGCTGCTGCTCCAATGTAATTCGCTCAAGGCGAATGCGTACATTCTTCTAATGGTCAAGGCCACGCGCTGCCGCTGCTGCTGCCGCTGTTTTCGCTGCTGCCGGTAATGAAATTCCCGCATAAGAGTTGCGACTGCTAAATATTACCACATTGGAATCAAATTTTCAGAAGCGACATCTACAAAATCAAGTTAAATAAATATGTAATTGTCTCTGCTAGGTTTTTAGAACATGTTCTAAGAACATAGCAAAGACAAATGGTAGGGACACGTTCTAAGAACTTAGCAAAGACAATTTTTAGTAGTTGAAGTTGTAAAAACCCGAACTACTTACTTCTAGCCAAGACTCTAACATTCAAACTACGCAGACGTTCGGCCGTTAAGGCCGGTACTCAGATCGCGTGGAATGAAAAATGCCGTGAAATTATATACAAAATCGCAAAATTTTTCACCAACGAAAACAGACGTGAAATATTGTGGAAGGTAAAATTTCATTTCAAGCAATCTGCGTACTACCTTGAGTGAAATGTCAAGGTTGTGAATTTCACGAGGATGAAATTTTTTTCTCGTGCCAAATGTACGATACAAATTTTCACTAACAGCTCAGCTGTCTGTGTCGGTGTCATTCAGGTTGTGTTGTGTTTTCCCAGTGTTATTTATAGTTGAGCGATAGATTAGTAAACAAATTAATCGATGTTAATGTTACGTGCGGTACTAATATTTCATTTCACCGGTACACAGTGAAAAGTGAAAAAGTTATATGTTCCACACAATCTTTTCCACGAACCATTTCGCCGATGAAAAGTGCTGCTGTAATTTTTTTCATTTCACGCGATCTGAATACCAGCCTTTAACAAGAAACATAATGAAGGTAGTGCGCAGCGGCAAGAAAACAGTAAAAGCTCAGAGTTAATTTAGGTGAGCCATATTTGGAGCGTTGGCCTCGTTTATGCCGCGGAACTATCTTTGAGTATTAACTAATTCGTGCTAACTCTCGACATTAGCTAGTTTTGGTACTAATTTTACCTGAACTTGCGATGCAGAAGTGGACTGAAAAGTTGGGTTTGGACTAGATGATGTTGTAGTCTTCGCTAATGGTGTTGGTGGTGAAAATTCTATTTTTCATGTTATAATATATAAATACCTCATCCTTCCCTGAAACTCAGCATTCGTTTCATCCTTTAATTGCAGCGGTATAAACGCGTTTTTATTAGAAGGCCACTTACTGCCTCTTGACAATTTCTAAACCAAAGCACAGATAAACACAGATAAAGCGTCACATACAAATTTTATTTCCTGGACAGTAACCCGAAATATTTATTGGAAATAACTGGTTTCAAACCTTCTTTCAGCAAAGCCAACTTTTAGCAAAGATATAAACTATCATCATACATCATTCGACATGCCATCTTCAGGGAATTTCAGTTATTCAAATCATGTGGCAGGAATTTGATTTAAATGCAAATTTCTTCGTACGGATTACGTGATTATAAAAATAAAAATTGGCTGTTTTAAACTTGGACCGTGTCGGGAAAATTTCCACATGTTATGTCTACCAGGAAATATGATATGATTTTCATTTTAGGTAAATGCATCAACGAAATGATGCATTGTATTGTAATGTTTCCTCTGACCGAAGCCGGGTTCGTTAGATATTCTTGTGCTGAATAATGAAAACACTTCGATTGAAAAACACACACACTTTATTTACTAAACGAGCTACACACGCGTAACTAATCCAACGTGAAACTAGCTCGAACTATTTGTTAACGGCGGATAACGATTATCCTCCCTTCCGCTTCCGAGCGGATACTGTCACAATCTACCTCCGACCGAGTCTCGAGAATTACTATTTGTCGCTCCCGGTGACATCTGCCTTTTATAGCTGGAACTGTTTCGATATGGTTCCAGACTCCAGATGGCTCGAGAATCAGCTGGTACTTGTCATTGATGGTTCGAGACTATGATGAAGCTTAGTACAGCGTGTGTCGTAAGAGAGACGTACATCGTACATATAACACTGCGTCCTCCTTAGACCTGTTCATCTCGAACAGAAGTCACTATGACGCCGCTCACGCGGTGCCATCGAATCCAACTGCATGGTCTTTATTTTTAGTGTTTGCGTCCAACGTTTCGGAACGCGATGCACTACATTATCAAGCCAGGCAACAATCTCGTCCGCATCCTTCCAGTTTTGCTGAAGCCACGAGCACATGTGTTTTCTCCGACGAGCGCTACACAACCACTCGAGGCCACCGTCGCTGACACCAATCGAGCGTGCTTTCAAATTGAACCTCCTTCTTACGCGATCAACTCTCCGCCGAGGTCATCAGATCATGTACGCCATGCAACTGGTGTCCGAAGTCGACGACCGACGTTGACTGCTCCACACACGAACCATTCCGCGGGGTTTGAATGCTCTGCAACACCTCCGTATTTATTTATTTTTATTTATTTATTTATTTAAATCACTGAACAGGAGTTATGTAATCCCAATAACACAGTAATCTACAAAATCAATATATTTAATTCAAGAGAGCATAATAAGAAAATGAAAAAAAAGTAAAAGTAATAATAAACCAGTCCGAAGCGTATATACCCTAGACTTGTACAGACCTAGTGGTGATACCAAAAGTACCAATTGGCAACGACCATATGCATTAAAAGTGAGTTTCCTATATGGCCAGTTTATAGGGGAGGTTGGCATACATTCATGAGGATCTTGGCCATTCTAAAAATCAATTAACTAACCCATTCTACAAATATTTGTCGAATTTTTCAAGTCGCTAGCTTCATTCTATCGATAGTTATTGCTTATTTGAAGTCTCACTTGTAGGGGTGGTAGAAGTTCCTTGGATCGGATCTTGCCATCATAGCCACCAACCAATTAGATCACCCTACAAACATTAAAAAAAAAGATGTCAGGTGTATAGCTTTACTCTATCGAAAGTTATCGCTTATTTGAAGCTTCATTTGTAGGGGAAGCAGGGGTTTCATTGGTCGGATTTTATGAATTTTCAGTATTAGCCAACTGGATCCTACTACAAATATTTGACCAAAATTTCAAGTCGCTAGCTTTATTTTGTTGTAAGTTATCGCTTATTTAAAATTTCATTTCTAGGGGAGGTAGGGGTTCCTTAGGTCGGATCTAACCCTTCCTTAATGCCAACTAACTTAATCTCACTTCAAACATTCGACCAAAATTTCAAGTCGCTGGCTTCATTCTCTCAAAAGTTATCGCTTATTTGAAGTTTCATTTGTAGGGGAGGTAGGGGTTCCTTAGGTCGGATCTTGCCCATTTTCAATACCAACTAACAGGATGTTACTACCAACGTTCTAGTGTCATTCTATCGAAAGTTATCGTAATTAAAGTAATATTTAATTTTTTAAATTTTGTAGGGGAGGTTGGCGTTCCTTTGATCTGATTATGCCCAACTTACTAGAACCCAAGCAGCTTCTCACTTCAGGGTTACATACCAAAAATCAGATGTCTACGTCAATTTGTTCAAGAGTTATGGACAAAAAACCTGAAAAGTAGGGTAGTACGGGGCTCTTTGTAAAAAATTGCCATTAGTTTTTAACTGAACGATTTTGTTTTTCCAAGAGAGTATAAGATCACCCTCACGAGCAATCTACCAAAGCTAGAGCTTTTCATGTTTATTTAATCGGGAGTTATGGATACATTTAAGTATTTTACATATGTAGGGGAGGTAGGCGTTCTCTTGGCCTGATCATGCCCATTTTCAATACCAACCAACTAGATCATACTTCCAACATCTAGTCAAAATTTCAAGGCTCTAGCTTCATTCTATCGAAAGTTATCGTGCGAACGGGCAGATAGACAGACAGACATGGCTAAATCGAATCAGGAGGTGACCCTGATCATTTATGTATATACATTGCTGTACCTCCGGAGCCTTCTTTAAGGTGTTACATATTTCCGTCGTGACAAAAACAATATACCCTATACTAAAAGTCTAGGGTATAAAAATGAAATGCAGTATGACAATATTAAAAAGTAAAAGTATAAAAAAAAATGTCACTAATACTACTTTGAAAATATAATATAATTCAAATGACAATGAACTTAGAATAAGGGAAACGAATATTAATAATAAGAGAACAAAATTAATACAAAAACGAATAAATCAAAAATTAGTCAAGTATATCAGATGAAGAAAGTTTCAATAACAAAATACGTTTAAAAGCAGAAATCGAAGTGGGAAGAGGACCAATCTCCAAACAATCATAATTCCGCATCATTCTAATTAAAGGAGAGTTCATATAAACAGATAAATCAGCTGTTGGTGGATTAAATATAGCATTGGAACGTGTGTTATATGATGGAATACGAAAATGGATGTCAGTAGAGACTGATGAATGTAAAAAGCAACGACAAATTTTATACGGGAAGCATTCATCAAGAATAATTCTACGCTTCTGCAGGGACACTAAATTAAGAAAATTAAGGCGTTCGGTGTATGGGAGAAACGGTAGATTGAACTTGAACAGTAAGGACCTGGTACAATTTCGTTGAACACGCTCTAAGGCATCAGAGGAGACCGAAGTTGCAGGGGACCACTCGACAGAGGCATATTCCAAGACACTGCGGACAACCGAGACAAACAAATTCACGGCAGTGCTTATGGAACGAAAATCGCAAACCCGAAAGCTTAGAACCTTTGTTTATAATCTGAGAATAATGATCCGTAAATCGAAGTTTCGAATCAAAAGTTACGCCAAGGTCTTTAGTAACAAAAACGTTTTGAAGAGGAAGGGAATCAATTAAATAAGGAAAGGAAATTGGAGACGGTTTCAAGGAACAGACCATGACAGAACATTTAGCAACGTTCAACCGTAAATCATTGGAGAAGCACCATGAGGATAATTGGTCTAAATCAGTTTGTAAGGCTACGCAATCGTCAATACCTGATATGGATGCAAAGAGTTTGCAATCGTCGGCGTAGAGAAGAGAGAACTTATTATTTTAAGTAGTGAAGAAAGATCGTTAATAAAAAACGAGAAGAGTTGAGGCTCAAGAATTGAGCCTTGAGGCACGCCAGACGAAGGATAGAAGGCTGATGTTACTACATTATTGAAAATAACGCTTGATGATCTATCAACAAGGTAAGAAAAGATCCAAGAAATTAGCACGGGAGGAAAGTTGGGGGTAGTTAATTTATTAATCCGTAGTCGGACATCGCAATGCCACATTGACAGCAGTAATATGCCCGTTGTCGCTCCTGCCGTCCAGCACCCCAGCGGCCCAAAACTACGAGCAGAACGCTTCCACGTCGTCGAGAACTGGTTCCCTTGAAACCTTCACGGACAGTGCGGCCCGAATCCCGGCGTTTCCGCACGTTCCAGATCGTTCCTCGAGTTTCCAATCTTCTCGAATCCATCACACACGTTTCCGATCTGGGCGCCCACCCGCATCCGCTCAAACTTCATGGTGTCTCTACGAAGCTTCCCGCCATTTAGCTTCCAGACTCCCGCAGATCGCTCCCCAATTGTGGCTTCAAGCTGTCCTTCTGCGGTTGCAACTGTGTTGTCACTCTCCACGGTGACTTCTCCAATCTCACCGACTGGCCGTTCAACTTTGCTGATTGTTCGGCCATCTTCGTTGTCGGTTCATTCAACGGTGTTGTCGACTCCTCGAAATTCGCTGACCGCTCATTCATCTGCGTTGGCATTTCACCCGGAAACTTCTCCGCCCTCGGTGACTGTTCGCTATCGGTCCGGCTGTTCACCACCGCAGCAGCCTCGAGCAGTGTCCTGCATATGCCCCAGGACGTTTGTCCGTCGAAAGCTGGCGCCATCAGATTTTCCATGGCTGACTCGGCCTTTACGACTTTTAATGTTTCGACGCGCTATAGTTCGCTCCACAGTCCTTCGACCACCTCGGCAACCGTATCGAACCCCCCATCCGTTTCGGCGTCCTCCTGCATGAGGTCGTTTTCGAACTTCTTGGGGGGTTCTCGTTGCCATTCGTCGAGCAATATGGCTATTTCCGCCGACTGATTCTGCAACTGCTCCTCAAACCGTTCAGATTGCACATAAAATCACTGATTAACTCGCTTGTCAAACTAGTCGAATTGCTTGTTAAGCTTGTCAAATTGCTTGAGTTGCTTGTCAAACTGCTTGTTAACTCGCTTGCTTGGATCGCTCGTCAAGTTGCGACAGTATCAGCTGCAAGAAAGTGCCCCTGGCGGAAACTTGTTTCGCTCCCGATTCGTTGAGGTTTTTCGTCGACTCTTCTTTATCCGGAAATTCAACCGCGTCTGGATCCTGTCCACCGGCTCTTATAACTTGTGCCACAGATTAAATAAATATACAGATGCAGAGTCAAATTTTCCCCATGAAAAATCATGCATCACCGCCATCTATATCAAATGAATGTGAATTATTTCCATCTATCCAACACTTCCACCTACCCAACATTTTAGCCCATACAACATTCCTCATAACTACTGTGGTGCAATCTGGCAACATGCACCACTTCTGCAACTGGCCGCCAGAGTTCGATTGTAGCTAAGAGGAGAAATCGATATGTCAATTTTCAATCATATGTTCTTGTACTTGTAATGTAGCCGTCGGACGACACGGACGCTTTCTTTAATTCTATCAATAAATTAATTAAGTGTAGCCGAAGTCTTTTATTAGTTGGACACCCGTTTCAACAGATACACTAACGTCTATTAAAGGCAACAACGCTACATATTTGGTGACCCCGTGAGGAGCACGTTACATATTGGGTGATCCCGTGAGGCGCACGATAATCATCGAGTCAAGTCGATCGCCGCCATCGCGACAAGTCCATTCCTGCGCAAAAACGTGGTTTAAGAAAAACCAAGTGTTTTTCACAACGTTACGGTACGTTGAAATCAATTTTATACAGTTTTGTGCCTGCGAGCGTCATTTTCGCCAGCGATTCGCAGCGGAAAAAATAGAAATTTCGCCAAATTGTGAAATTGTGCAAATTGCGCATTCGACATTGAGTCATATCACGATTTCGCCATTTGCGACGCGAACATTCCTGTCCGACATCAATCATTCATCGAGACACCGCGCGTGACATGACGGATCAAGCCGAATCCTTGACCGATTCCACGGTTCCGCCAATCACTCCGCAGAAAGCCACACCCGGAGCATCGCTTTTACGTGATTATCTTCCGCCGAGCCCTCATCTTGACTCCATGGCAAGCGTAAAATTGCCCCCCTTCTGGCAAAGACGCCCTACACTCTGGTTTGCTCAAGTAGAGGCCCAGTTTGCTTCAAATAGAATTGTTTTGGACGCTAGCAAGTTCAATGCAGTCATAGCCTCTCTTGAGTCATCGATATTGGATCACGTTGCTGATATTGTAGAAAAGCCACCTGTCAGTGATCGATACGGCGAGTTGAAAAGACAACTCATTTCACGATTCGCGGATTCCAATGAGAGCAAACTAACAAAAGTTCTCACGGAATTAGAGCTCGGTGACAAAAAACCGTCCTTCCTATACCGGGAAATGAAATCCATGGCTGGTGACCAACTTTCGGACGACGCCATAAAATCCTTGTGGTTACGACGACTTCCATCCCGAGTCAGAGCGATATTGACTGTGACAGGCAAAGTTAATGTGGAAGTTTTAGCCGAAATGGCAGATAAAATTCTTGCGGAATGCAATACGTGGCCTGCCGTATCCTCTGTAGCCAACAATAGTGAACCGCATGCACAAATCGAACTAGATTCAAACGCGATTCATGCGCTTACACAACGTATCGATAAATTAGAACGAAACTTCCGCGGAAGAAACCGTAATCGTTCTGCGTCGCGGAATAAATCAGCTCGAATGGGATCTAAATCCAATAAAAAACCCGAATTTTGCTATTTTCACAACAAATTCGGAGCGAAGGCACGTAAATGCCAATCACCCTGCAGTTTTAAGTCCAACCCGGGAAACTAGAGCCGTCGTCACCTAATGGTGCGGTAGGTGACGACACCGAAGATCAGCACAGACTAGCAGTTACTTGTAAGAAATCAGGGCTAAGCTTCTTAATTGATACAGGAGCGGGAGTGTCCGTAATTCCTCGTTCCATTATGGACAAACGAACCAAGCCTACAGAATTTAAGCTGTACGCAGCTAACAATACCATAATCAGCACGTATGGAGAAAAATTATTAAATCTTGATTTTGGTTTACGGAGAGACATGTCGTGGTATTTTCATGTGGCCGACGTATCACGACCAATAATCGGAGCTGATTTCCTCCGCAATTTCAATCTGCTGGTTGACGTAAAGAAAAAACGTCTCGTCGATGGGTTGACTAAATTATACTCGCTAGCAAAAGTTTCACATGACCGACACACCAGTCTTTCTGCTATACACCACGACAGCCCATTTCGGAACCTCTTGTCTGACTTCCCGCAACTTACATCGTCTTCAAACTTTTCTGAAGCTCAGCCGCACAACATTTGCCATCGAATCACAACGACTGGCCCTCC
Organism: Chloromyia formosa; assembly: GCA_964017055.1. Classification (NCBI taxonomy): domain Eukaryota; kingdom Metazoa; phylum Arthropoda; class Insecta; order Diptera; family Stratiomyidae; genus Chloromyia; species Chloromyia formosa. The sequence continues at coordinate 57,695,764 of OZ024818.1, forward strand.
AGTTTTCGAACGCCCTAGACGCTTGTCCACTGAAAAATACACTATTGCGAAACGTGAGTTTGATTATATGGTGGAAAAAGGAATTTGTCGTCCATCAGACAGTCCGTGGGCGAGTCCACTACACCTGGTCCCAAAGAAAAATGGCGAATGGAGACCGTGTGGGGACTATCGTCGCCTGAATGCCGCAACAGTGCCCGATCGTTACCCCATAGCCCACATTCAGGACTTTACGCACATTTTACATGGCAAACGAGTTTTTAGTGTACTGGACCTTGAACGAGCCTATCACCAGATTCCAATCCACAAGGACGATATTCCGAAAACTGCCGTCAGTACACCATTCGGTTCATTTGAGTTTTGTCGGATGACGTTTGGGCTATGCAACGCTGCCCAGACGTTTCAGCGTTTCCTCGACACAGTCCTACGGGGCCTCAACTTTTGTTTCGTCTACTTGGACGATATACTCGTCGCTTCGTCCAACGAGGAGGAGCATTACGATCACCTGAAACGAATTTTCGAAAGACTAGCTGCTTTTGGCGTGAAAATAAATTCGTCGAAATGCGTGTTCGGGGCCGACAGAGTAAAATATCTGGGATACCTTATAGATCACAAGGGATCCAGACCCTTACCCGAACGAGTCGAGCCCATTAAAAACTTCAAACGTCCAACGAACGTTGCCGAACTACGTAGATATCTCGGTATCATAAACTTTTACCGCCGCTTTCTCAAAAACGCTGCCGACATACTTGCACCTTTAAACGCATATCTTAAAGGAAGCAAGAAACGAGACAAAGCTCTCATAATTTGGACGGAAGAAGCGATTAAAGCATTCGACAACAGCAAAACGATGATCGAGAACGCCGCTTTACTGGCGCATCCCATGGCCGATGCTCCATTAACATTGTCCACAGACGCATCAAGTACTGCAATAGGTGCCGTACTCGAACAACTGCAAAACGGAAGCTGGAAGCCGCTAGGTTTCTTCTCTCGTAAGTTAAGTACTTCTCAGCTCAAGTATAGTACTTACGATAGAGAGCTCTTGGCTATATACGAATCCATCAAACACTTTCGCTATATGTTGGAAGGTCGTTCATTCATCATACAAACGGACCATAAACCACTTGTTTACGCTTTCCAAAAACGATCCGACAAGTCCTTACCCCGCCAAATACGACAACTCGAATTCATTGCACAGTTTTCAACGAACATCGTACACATCGAAGGATGTCGTAATATTGTTGCCGATAGCTTGTCCCGTTTGGACAATATCGACATCATTTCGGAAAGTAATGCCATTACATCTTCCGATATCGCAGAGGCGCAACAAGTCGACGAGGAGTTGCACCAAATTCTTCAATCCAACTCTTCATTGCGACTTCAACCAGTTCGAGTGCAAGATGACATCATATACTGCGACATTGCGTCGGGAGAAACTCGACCATACATTCCGAAACTTCTTCGACAGAAAGTCTTCAACCAGGTACACGGACTTTCTCACCCCAGCGGCCGAAGCACGAGCAAGCTGATCCGCCGAAAATATGTTTGGCCCAACATGTGTAAGGATATCGCCAGGTGAGCGAAAACCTGTATTCCGTGCCAAACATCCAAAGTCAGCCGACATGTGCGAAAAACTCCTCAACACTTCGCAGCAGTGGACACTCGTTTTCAGCATGTTCACTTGGACATTGTTGGTCCATTGCCATCATCTAATGGATTTATCTATGCCCTCACTATCATAGATAGATTCACGCGCTGGCCGGAAGTTATTCCTATGCGCGACGCAACAGCTGACACGATTGCGACATCGTTCTACACACACTGGGTCAGCCGGTTCGGAGCACCGGTTATTATTACAACCGACCGAGGATCTCAACTCGAATCTTCCTTGCTGAAGGCCCTTCTCAACCTCGTAGGATGCAGCCGAAATCGAACTACAGCATACCATCCTGCGGCAAATGGGATGGTCGAACGTCTACACCGAACCCTGAAGGCCGCCTTAATGTGCCACAATGATTGTCAGTGGACAGAGGCGCTACCCACTGTTCTCCTTGGTCTTCGCACTATGATCAAGGAGGATCTCAACTGTTCAGCAGCCGAGCTGGTATACGGAACAACACTTCGTGTACCAGGCGAGTTCTTCGTAGATGACGACGTACCAGCAGAGTCACATATCCTCGTCGAGCAACTTCGAGAGCGAATGCAGCGTCTTCGGCCAACCCCGGTCGAGCATCATCGAAGCGATTCATCATTTGTTTACAAGGACTTGTCAACATGCTCGCATGTCTTTGTGCGACAAGACGGGTCCAAACGATCATTGCAACGTCCTTACACTGGACCACATCGAGTTCTCAACCGCATCAGTGATCGTGTTTACAAAGTCCTAGTTGGGGACAAGGAAGCAACGATCACAATAGAACGACTAAAGCCAGCACATCTACTGAATCCCGAGCTACCACAAACAATCGATCCATCAGTGTTCCAACGACAAGCATCCTCGACTTCATTTGGTGGAAATCTCAGAACTTATGCGGGTCCTCGAACGAAGAAAACATCTGTGACATTCAGCCGTCAAACTCAAGGATGACAACTTCACTCAGAGGGGAGTATTGTGGTGCAATCTGGCAACATGCACCACTTCTGCAACTGGCCGCCAGAGTTCGATTGTAGCTAAGAGGAGAAATCGATATGTCAATTTTCAATCATATGTTCTTGTACTTGTAATGTAGCCGTCGGACGACACGGACGCTTTCTTTAATTCTATCAATAAATTAATTAAGTGTAGCCGAAGTCTTTTATTAGTTGGACACCCGTTTCAACAGATACACTAACGTCTATTAAAGGCAACAACGCTACACTACCCTCTATAGATAGCCATCTATTGCAAAGGTATGAAACCATTCGCCCTCTTCTTTTATTATTTCCACTATTTCGATTATTATCGATAATAGATGTCCCTAAGGGTATTATAACTGAAAACAATTGTGTGCATTGTGTGCTTCTTCAATGCATACGCACCAGCCTCATTGAAGGTGCATTATGGGAATAAAGTCAATCGTATGATGATCCTCGCAACGACCCAAAGATGCTGAGTCGATTGCGGCGTTTCAATAGAAAAAGAGACAAGGTACTTGTATGTATGGATATATAGAACTATATACACGGCCGGTGTTGTTGGAACAGGTTTCTTGCAACGATTACATGCATCAGCTATAATCAGTTACGACATTTTCGCGCAATTGAGTTCAAATTGAAGTAGGTAGAAAATTTAGGGAATCCGAATGACAATATTTGAGCTAATGCGTGAAAAAAGAAATACTAAAATATATATCTACATACGTATACTTCAGTCAGGCGAGTGCCGTTTAGTTTATTTTTTATGTGCTATTGAAGGGAGGCTCCAATAAAGATTTAAAATTTTAATAACAGTAGGTGGATAATTATAAATGGTTGACACGCTCGGGGACATGCCTACTATTGCATTCGGCATAATAATTCAGACAAAGAACAAAAAATAGGAAAAAAATCTTTTAATTTTGAAAATTTGCACAATTGTTGAGGACAGTTCTCAAAATGTAAAATTTACTGCAGTTTAAGGACTGTTGTCCTCTTTTCCTTGAATATTTCAAAAAGTAAGAGTCGTAAAAAATATGGATATAGGAACACATAATTATTTGCGGTCCATATCAATTAACTTCAAACAATTGGCTAATTTTCTGTTTACAGGTTCGTAAGAAAGCATGTTCCTTTTGCAACAGCCCATCTTTCCTTATATCATCGATTTGACCTGATCAAAAATTAAATTTGCCTGGTAGTTGTTGGTTTGCAGATCCAAATGCATAAGTATACGCAAAACTCAAGCCAATTCGCGCGCAAATTTCTAGTTTTAGTTGAATGTTCACGTGTAGTATAATTTCAATTGCAACTTCTATCGATTGAATGCAAATAAATTGTAATTATAATATTAAAATTATACAACAAGTAACGATGTCGTTATAAATCCTTCAAAATCTGATTATAATTTACTCGATGTTCTGCTGAAAGTCCAATGAAAATCTACAGCTCCGGACAGACGATTCAACTAAATGCTCTATTTCGTTCAAGATGATTTCAGTAAAAATAGTAATTTGTTAAAATATTGTTTTTTTTTACTACTACTACTTACTATAATATCATAAAGAGCATTATTTATAAAGCTTCTCGAGTGAAATGAAATGTTTACGTCACAAGTCGAGTATAAGCTCTAATCAAATATTTATTCGTTTCAATTGGAATTGTACGGAATGGCAAATAATTATCACCCATGTCGGCAGCTTCTTTTCCTAAAGATACGTCTTCAGAAGTTGTTGGTTCGAAAATTATATCATCTATAAAATCTTCCTGATCTATATGTAATTCACTACCGATTTGTGACATATTTTCATTAAGCAGTAAAACGGCAGACCAATCAACATTTAAAATTTCGTCACAATCTTCTTCACAATTAGCGTGTTTTGAAGTAAATATTAATTTTAAAGAGGCAACAATTGAATTAAACTCGTAAGTACTTGGATTTCGTTTGTTTGAATTTCGTCCACGAATTTGCGAAAAGAAGTTTTCCAGGGGATCTTGACTTAACTTTGAAGTATACAAATAGAAAAAATCCTCGTATTCCGAAAATAAATCGTCAGTCATGGCAAGAATTGAACAAATCGAGAGTTGAAAGCCATTAAGATAATAGATAGTACAAGGTTGCTTGCCAATTACTTTAATTTGTGAAATGTATTCCTCCATTTCTCTAAGAAATTTTAAGTCCTTACAATCCCTCTTAAGAGGTGGACGCCCATTAGGGATATCATATATCGCTTTAATATTCCCAAATATGTTCAAATGTAATTACAAACATCCATGACGCACTTGAAAAAAAAAATCATTTATTATCAATTTTATAACTCCATCCTATCGAAAATTGTCACTCTCATTTCCATTCTTCAAAAGATTTCTTTAGTTAGAATGGATGAACAAATACATAGAAGCCGATTTCATGTGTAGCGACATGGAAAACTTTTCGTTTACGATGATTCACTACTACAAGAAAAGAATTGTCTGTTGGGATTTGTGTGCAACGGTGCAACTTATCACATGAGGTATGGGAAGACAAACTGGCAGTGATGTCGAAAAACCGGTTTCTGTGGCTTTGTGGTTTTTGTCTTTGATTTACACAAATAATAAATATAATGCATCATTTCATTAGTTAAAATGAAAATAATTTCATATTTTCCGGTAGACCTAACATATGGAAATTTTTTCCGACACGGTCCAAGTTTAAAACATCCAATTTTTACTATTATAAACACTGATCCGTTCGAATAAATTTGTATTCAAATCAAAATCCCGCCACATGATTGAATACCTTGAACTGATATACCCTGAAGATGGCACGCCGGACGATAGTTTAAATCTTTGCTAAGTTGGCTTTTCTGAAAGAAGGTTTGAATCCAGTTATATTCAATAATAAATATTTCGGGTTACTGTCCAGGAAATAAAATTTGTATGTGACCTGAGAAGAGAGAGAAAGAAGGAAGGATAATCCCAATCTATGTACACTAAATTCTCTGAAGCAATTCCACCTCATTCCATCCCGTGGAAATTAAACAGAGAGGCACACGCCCTCTACCCTGGAACACCCGCCCGGTCCACATATTCCAATCACTTCCAATATCACTTGGGCCAACGTGTCAAACTCACAATGGCCTTGAACATATGGTCGCCGCGCGAAACGAGCGATTGTGTATAAAAATCATTTTAAAGTGAATAAAAACAATAGTTGTGAATGATAGTGATAATAAAACAATCGATAAGAACTAGTTTCACTCATCACATAAGACAGTGAAGTGTCTTTAACAATTTAAATGAAGTGCTTTGTGAGTGATTGGAAAAGCGTGTACACGCGAAAATTCAAAGGAATTTCGTTTTTCAGGTAAGAAAATAAGGTTGCGTATGCGCATTAGGATGCAGTGTATATGGCCCGCTATCAGTTTCATTCAGAATTTGAATAAAACCAGCGAAATTCTGAATATGTAAACATTGTGGGCGAACCTGTCAAATGAATATCGAAAACCGGTTTGGTCGTCCATAGGCGTAGGAAAAAGGGGAGACAATTTTTTTTTTTGTATTTTTTTAAAGGTTTCCGAAAAATTGAATTTTGAATGCGCAATGGCTAAAGGTGGCGACACATGAACGAGCACAACCACGACCGAACTTACATCGAACCATCAATTTCATAGAACGTGCTGAAAAAAAAATTCCTTCTTTTTCCACCGTTCTATGAGATTGATGGTTCGGTGGAAGTTGGGTCGGGGTTGTGTGTGTTCATGTGTGGCTACCTTAAGAAAGAAAGAATTTTACATACGGCAGAGATTCCATTAAGGCTGAGCGCATGTTGTTCGCGCTCGCGTGCCGCGTTCGCGTATTTTATGTCAAACGGATTGAATCTTTGCTAAAATGATGCTGTGTACGTACACCATAAAAGGCGCTGCAAACTTCACCATGAACGTGAAAATGAAGAAATATTTTCTTGGAAAATATCCATGAAAATTATGGGGGGATTCACGTTCGCTGTTGCAAATCGTAAAAGCGTCGTAAATCGTAGACTAGTTCACAATTTCACTTATTTTGCGAACCTACTGTAAGCTCCCCGATGATTCATCGGTTGGTATTTTTTATAAGACGATGTGAAACAAGAGTTCAGTTATTCACTTTAATATTAACGGGTGGTAAAAACATGTGGGAAACGGTAAATAATTAAAATAAGTGCAGGCCCAACATACTTATCGTCAGCTCTAAATTTAAGTATTGAACGCATTTGGTATTTGTTGTTTATAAATTTTCTAAATCAATTTTATATGCTGCCCCCAATATAATTTTTCAACATTCCAACGACGCCAATTGCAGAAAGCAATCCGTTCCCTTTATACTTCCCCCTATAAATACTAATGGCTCACTTGAGTAAAATTGCTTCAACTCTCTCTTCCTTATTTTCTATCTTCTCAGTGTATTACATACATATATTCTGCTTGTCGTTGTTATTAAATTGGATTGATAAACACATTACACAATTTTTTCATATCAATAATCACAATTAATGTGTTTGCAAAACTATCAATTTCAAATTTCGCGCCAAGCCCCCAATAAAATTGTACATAAGTTCAACGACGTCAATGGTACATTCCAGGCCATTCCCTTCGCACTTCGCCTTATTCCAAAATTACTTCAATTCTCTCGGCAAATTTCCCTTCCTTCTTTCTCTATCTTCATAGTATGTGACGCTTCATCTGTATATTAATTGTTTGTGCTTGTGCTAAACGAGCACACAGCGCGATTTCCGTCTTGCGGCATTTTAGTTCGTTATTCACTTTACAAGTAAGGCTGCGCGCAAGTTGGCACACGTTCGCGTGTCGCGTTCACGTGTTTTATGTCAAACGGTTTGTGTCTATGGTTTGCCAAATTGGATTCATTATTGTGTATTAACGCCAATAGTTTAGTATGAAATGTGTGTTTATGCACATCCTACTAGTCCCCAGTCGTTTGTTTTGCCACTCAATTCTTACCTAATTATTCATTTTAAAGCACAATAATGAACTCAAATTGTTGATATGACAATAGCCGAGCATTTGTCATATTGACAGATTCGCATCTTTGGTTGGAAACCATAGACCCAAACCGTTTGACAGCAAACACGTGAACGCGACACGCGAACGTGAGCCAACATGCGCGCAGCCTTAACAACAGTCAATCGTGCAAATTCTACCCGCGTAGAATATTTCCGCACTTCACTACAAAGTTTCTCAAAACACACACAATCGCGCAACTTCCCGGCGCTTTACTTCAAAGTTTCTTGAAACTTCCCGTGCTTATTTACTCAATTGCCCTAACCCCTTGTGGGGCATAGCGCGTCAACTGTTCCATGTGACCTAGTTGACGTTTCGTTGACATAAATTAGTTTCAGAGAATGCAGTTGCCAGCATGCACCTCCGTGCTTATTGACACCACCGTAAATATCTCGCACGACTTTCACGAATACAAAATCGCGCAAGTTCTATCCTCTAAGAACTTCCCGGCGCTTTAAAGTTTCTCGAAACTTTCCCTTTATTTACACTACTGTAAATATCCCGCACGACTTTCACTTTTCAAACGAACGTCCACAGCACGCACGAGAATATCCCACTTCTGACATCAATTGTACTGTTTCCTCTGACCGAAGCCTTCCTTAGATATTCTTGTGCTGAATAATGAAAACACTTCGATTGAAAACACACACACTTTATTTACTAAGCGAACTACACTCGCGTAACTAACAAGTAACGTTAAACTAGCTCGAACTACATTTTTGTTAACGGCGGATAGCGACAAAGCCATCTAGATAGACAGACCTGCGCTCAGCTAATCGTGTACGTCATTAATTCCTTTGCTAGGCTAGGCAGTGACTGCACACGATGATGTCCCCGGCACGACATATGTTTACAATTGGAATTACGTCAGATGGCATTTTAGTCCTCTAAAAACACACTTTCTGGACACTTGCAGCAATTTGGTTGAAGCCGCAGCCCCCGGGGATCAGTCGCAGAGTATCGTGGAACAGTTCACACTCGACATAATACATCTTTTGACCGCACGACACACTTTTTTATCGCGCACGTGTTTGTTTTCTCGGATCACTAGATGAAATTTTACAACAACAAATAAACACTGAACGCGGAAAACGAAAACTAAACACGGAACGCGCAAATACTGGGGACTCGCCGCTATCAGTCGCCGACCACTGGATTGTGGATACGATGGTGTCATCAAAGGAAATATGTAATTGCGTTTTTAGCCGTCAAAATCAGCTGAGCGCTGGCCTATATATCTAGATGGCGCTGATAACGATTATCCTCCCTTCCACTTCCGAGTGGCTACTGTCACGAGCAACCTCCGACCGAGTCTCGAGAATTTCTACTTGTCGCTCCCGGTGACATCTGCCTTTTATAGCTGGAATTGTTTCGAGAAGGTTCCAGACTCCAGATTGCTCGAGAATCAGCACGTAGTTCTCATGGATGGTTTGAGACTTTGATGGAGCTTAGTACAGTGTGTGTCGTAAGAGAGACGTACTTCGTACATGCATATAACAGCATTTATTAGGTGCGTTTTTTTCGTACAGGCCAGAGTAGAGCAGGTTAAGCGACGAAAAAAACGATCGAGAGCAAATTAGCGCAAAGAACACAAAATCGGGGCATGTCTTTGCTGGGAGTGTGTCTTGGTTTAGTTAGAATTCAAATGTCAACTCAAATTTCAAGAGAAAACTTAAATCCTTAGTAGATATACAATCGGACAAATTTCCTTTAGGAAGCAAAATTATTTTGTATCTTTACTATTCCATATAATTACACAAAACGAACATTTTATTGGCAGGAAATGAACTTTATGTGCTTCCCAAACTGGAAACTGTTCTAAAATTTCGACGCCTGCGCCGCCTGCATTTCAAATGTGGAACTATTTAACAGAGTAGAAATCCTGCACTAACGTTTTATCGAGAGCAACTCAGATCAAATTGTTAGTGTAATTGTGTGGTCTTAACCTGCTCTGCTCTATATGGATCTTGAAAAAGAACGCGCCTATTGTAAACGAAAAGTTTTCCATGTCGCTACACATGAAATCCGCCCCTACGTATTTGTTCATTCATTATAACTTAAGTCCGGATTCGCGTGCAATTGCACGTAACTGCACAAAATTGCACGTTTTGGGGGTTATTGCACAAAATTGCACGTTTTAGGTGTTACTGCATAAAGTTGCACATTCTTCATCTTTAATGCACAAAATTGCATATTCACCTGTTTTTTATCATATTTTTGTAACTGCCCCACGTAAATCAGCAACTGATCGACATAACTCGGTGCTCTTCGAATATTCGAGCCAAATTAGCACACATATTGTAAACTGGTACTCATAGAAACATTCCTGTGGATACCAACGACATTGAAACTCTTTTGACAAAAAAAAAGACGCCCCAAATTATCTCCTTAAATTGATTACAGGCAACCACTCATTGTGTTGTAGATACATACTAAGGGAGGCCTATATTGATGTGTAAATCACATGGAGTCGCACCCTCATCTAGCAAAATACGCGGGAAAAAGTTTTCCGAATAAGTAAATTCAGTATGAGCTCCAATAAATTTCAAATTTCCAAGCATGGAATTTTTTTCTCAAATAATATAATATATATATAATATTATTATTATTATAAAATAAATAATATAATAGTGAAACACAGAACATTCACAAAGAGAAAAGAAAATTCTTTTTTGCTTAGAAATTTGAACTTTCCGATTAGATTTCCCTGCAATTCAAAACTCTGAGTGTCCAAATTTGCGAGCTACTACTGTACATGATTTCCTTTCAGGCGACGAACCCACCGAAGTAGATTGGGGTGGCATAAACAAAAAGCGCGTGAACTACTACATACTTCGAGTTGGAAATCATGCACAGTACCAGCTCACAAATTTGAACACTTAGAGTTTTGAATTGCTGGCAAATCTTATGGAAAAGTTAAAATTAAAGTTATGTTAAGTTAAAAAAGCAAAAAGGGAATTTCTTTTTCGCTTTGTGAATGTTCTGTGTTTCACTATTATAGTTTTGAGACAAAAATTCCATGCTAGGAATTTTGAAATAAGTTAAAAGAATATAATATAATCCTTATAGTAAGCTACAAATGTGAATTTGTGTTTAATAAAATATTATTCCTTTTTGTTTTTGGAAATTTTATTGTCTTTACCTTTTAAATTCAATTATTTCAACTTAATATTTGGTGAACATAATGTGGGAATAATTGGTATTAGGAGACAAAATGATTCTCCTTCTTCTATGGTCTTTATCGTTAAACTTTAAGGTGAAGGCAATTATTTCCATATTTTGAAGGACATTGGATCAATACCATAATAGACTGACATAATTTTAAAGATCTGGATTTTATTATGCACCACCTAAAATTTTAATTGCACAATCTTGCACGATTTGGAGTTTTCATTGCACGATTTTGCACGATTTGGAATTTTTACTGCACGTTTTTGGATTTTTGGCTGCACGAAAATCCGGTCTTTAATTATAACTAAAGAAATCTTCTGATGAATGGGAATGAGATTGACAATTTTCGATAGGATGGTATTATAAAATTTTATAGGATCCTTTGATAATAATTGACTTTTTTTTTCCTGTCCGTCATGGATGTTTGTAATTACACTTGAACATATTTGGGAATATTCAAGCGAGAGTAATAAAAAATCGCGAGGCGCTCTTGAAAATCAATGCGTATTCTGTGTTCGAATTTGGGGGTATCTGGAATGGATAATAGTAGGACGTGGGGGTGCCGAATGATTATTACATCATTCACCACTCCCACATAATGCCTTTCGGTGATTTCCGAAATGGTGGTTTCTTCAGATGAAAAACGAAATCAAGGAATTACGGTTTGGCAAGTCCTTACAGAAGTAGAAGTTGCGCCATGCTTTGGGGGGCTTTGTTCTAAGTCCTACATACAAAGTGACAACAAAACCGTACCATACGATACAGAAAATATTGTAATGTTTCCTCTTCTGATGAGCGAAACCAGAACGAAACCAGGTTCGTTAGATATTCTTGTACTGAATAATGAAAACACTTCGATTGAAAACACACACACTTTATTTACAAAACGAACTACACACACGTACTAAGAACCAACGTCAAAACTAGCTCGAACTATCTATTAACGATAACAATTATTGTTGGAATCACCGCCCCAACCAATCTTTGCCTTTCCAAAATTGGTTCATTAAATAACTGCCATTCGCACTACGAAAAAAAACATGCAAGTAGTACTCGTACTCGCACCAATGCATGAGGCCGGTAGGTGTATTTTTCGTATGGATAGTGTCAAAATTCCTGACTTTAAATTAATGTACTATATTATTAAATATTAAGTGATTGTGATGAAACTTAGAGATGTTATTGCCTATAATGTTGGTTATCTTTAACCATCAATATTTTTTTCTTCAGGTGTGCTTAAGGGGTGCAGGGTTGTGCCAACTACAACTAGAGAAATGTACTATTATTAACCTTTTTTGATGAGATTTCAAAATTTTATTATTTTTAGTTTTCTAAACTAGTAAAATGCCACTTTTCTGTAAATTTTCATATTTCTAAGTATAACGGTGTCGAAATGCAAGGGGGGGACAAACTCGGGTCACTTATTTTCCCCTCTCCCTCTTTTCTGCTTTCTTCAAATTTGAAAAAAAAACTCCAGAAATGGAATGTACTCGACGGTACCTTTCTTACGATACCCCACTTGCCTACACCAAACGAAAAAAAATTTCGACCTTCATTTACCCTCTATGGGGACCCCCCTTTAAAGTTGACCTATTACGACGCATCAGAGAATTATAGTACTTTTACATATTTTCACCAAATTGAATGCATGTAGCTTCAGTGGTTCGTGAGATATTTCATGGACAGACAGACGGACGCATGGGGCGACCGGTAGCGCAGTGTGTTGAGGCATCAGTCTCATGTTTCACTACCGGCGTTTCGGGTTCGAATCCCGTCCACGACGACGTGCGTGGCCCTGGCCATGGATGTGCAGGAGGTACATGCTGGCAACTGCATTCTCCGAAACCAATTTATGCCGTCGAAACGTCAACTGGGCCACATGGAACAGTTTACGCGCTATGCCCCACAAGGGGTTAGGGCAATTGAGAGATATGACCGATATCAGAAGGGTTTTGTTTTACTACAAAACCCTAAGAAATCGTGAAAACACGTCTCTTAACAGCAAAAATTATCGTGAGTTTCACCCAAACTAATAATCAACGGTTGATATAAGTCGCCTATTTAACAGATGTCTGGTAAAATTACCGCTATTGACCACAAGGCGTCAAATGGGCGATTTTTTTTAAAGATATCAATTGACGAAACTGGAAAAGGTACTTCTTGTTTAAAGGATCCAAATTAACAATGGGAATCAGGCGGTCCTCAATTACCGAACTCATTAATGATTTATATTGACAGTTCTAAAACGGCTAGAGGTGTAGGCCCCGGCATCCACTCCGAGAAACTTAATTTCAATCGCTTTTACCGACTGCAGCGTTAATCATTACAGCATTTTACAGGCAATAAAAGAGGCCGTGGTGTGGCTGCGACGTCATATCACCACTATGAAACAGATCACGATTTTCACTGACAGCCAGGCTGCGATTAAATCCTTTCAATCTGGAGTATGTACATCCAAAACTGTAACTAATTGCCGAGTATACCTCAGGGAGATGTGCTACTTTTCCAACAGTGTGCTTTGCTGGATTCCTAGTCATTGCGGCCTTGTGGGAAATTGTAGGGATGATGAGCTTGCTCAAAACGGACAAGCCGATGCGACGCAGGAGGTAAGCAGTAACATTCCCACCTTCTTATCTCAAATACATGTCGTACAGCCAAGCCGGTTTGGCTAAGGTGGGCGTGGGCATGGTCACTGGACGCTATCTCATTGGCGAACATGCGTGGAGGCTTCGGCTTCTGCATAATGATTTCTGTAGGAAATGACAATGAGAAGAAACTATTTGTCATTTTCCTTGCGAATGGGCAGCGCTGGCAAGTAGGAGCAGGTCAAATCTTGGTCACTACTTTTTCGATCATCTGGGGGAATTATCAAAGGTTCCGTTTCGGAACTGGCTCCGGATGGTTTTAACTTTATATGTAGGCTGGAATCTCTTTTGCAGTCATAGGGCCGTTTTCACAATATCTGGTTAAAGTTTATCCTATAGATAAACGCTAAACGGCACTCATCCACCAGTTAAGAATTTATCGGATAATAATTCCAAACAACTGATACGGGCTGCTGCTGTTTACCTTTGCACGTTCAAATGAGACAATTAAACTTGTCACAAAGAACTGAGTTTTGGAAATTCATTCGAAGGAAAAATTTTTGAAACCAACTCAACCGCAAATTAATGCTTAGGCGGCTATTACACTATAAAAGTTCTTTTACAAATATATTTGACGAACGATATTTCAAAAGAACTTTTATGAATGATATTAGCCGCTAAAGGGGGAAGGTGTGCAAGCATATTAGAAAAGTAGTTGAAACAAGCAACGTCCATGTCGCAAATCTTTTCTTAGGCGGCTATTACACTATAAAAGTTCTTTGAAAATAGCTTTCATAAAAAATATTTGTAAAAGAACTTTTATAGTGTAATAGCCGCCTTAGAGACGGTTCACACAGAACAGAACAGGCGGCAGAATTTCGCCGAGAAAATCAGCTGATTTTGTACTGCATTAGCTGAGCTTGCAACTGCATTATCATATTTTGACCATTGCATACGCTAAGGTTAACTTCAGTGTCACGGATAGCTAACTGGCCCTTTAACTACATTTTTATACCCTAGACTTCTAGTATAGGGTATATTGTTTTTGTCACGACGGAAATATGTAACACCTTAAAGGATGGCTCCAGAGGTATAGCGATGTATATGTATATATAAATGATCAGGGTCGATTCGATTTAGCCATGTCTGTCTGTCTGTCTGCCTGTCCGTCTGTCCATCTGTCCGTCTGTCTGTCTGTCTGTCTGTCTGTTGGTCTGTCTGTCTGTCCGTTCGCACGATAACTTTCGATAGAATGAAGCTAGAAACTTGAAATTTTGGTCAAATGTTGGAAGTATAATCTACTTGGTTGGTAATGAAAATGGACATGATCAGGCCAAGAGAACACCTACTTCCCCTACATATGTAAAATAATTAAATGTATCTAGAACTCCCGATTAAATAAACATGAAAAGCTCTAGCCTTGGTAGATTGCTCGTGAAAGTAATCTTCTACTCTCCTGGAAAAATAAAAATCGATCAGTTGAAAACTAACGGTAATTTTCTTACAAAGAGCCCCGTACTACCCTACTTTTAGGGATTTTTGTCTATAACTCTTGAACCAATTAACGTAGACACCTGATTTTTGGCATGTAACCCTGGGGTAAGAAGTTGCTTGAGTTCTAGTAAGTTGGGCATAATCGGATCAAAGGAACGCCTACCTCCCCTACAAATTTCGAAAAAATTCAAAAATTACATTGAAATGTATTTTTTCTTTTTATTATACTCGTGTGTATACAACATAAAACTTCCAGCCATTTTGCTGGCTAACGTCCTTTCCTTTCAAAAAGAAATCGAGCACAAGCGACACTTGTGTTAGGAATCTGATTTTTTTCTGATCCAACAGTTTATATTTCCGTTGGATTTTTGACTATATCAAATGTAAATGTTTAGTAGACTTTTCTCTTTTTCATAAAACAACTCGAGCATGCTTCGACCATTTCAATCTTGTACTATGTCGTACTTGACTTAACTGTCATATCTTACATAATGTGCAATAGATATGTACATACATAACATAGTATAGCGAATCTGTTTCATGGTGAAAATGATTGAATATTGTTACAGAATTTCAATCGTACAAAGTAGAGAAGCGTCAACGAACATTGGGGGTGAAAGATGAAGATATTTTTGAGTACACATTAGTAGTTATAGCGTCTAACGAGAGATAATTGAAAGTCACGCGACTTTCGTTCAATTCGTTCAAAAGTGCAGACAGAAAGCACAAGTGAATTATATGCATCCTTTCCTTTCTGAAAACACTTTCTTGTGCTGGATTATATTGATTTTTTTCAAGAACTGTCAACACATAAAATAAATAACTGGCCCAACAGTCCAATTTGAACTATGGCCTCGAGATGAGTTAGTATTATCTCATTTGCCAGATCGTGACGGTTTGTCTTGTGCAGAGGTGTGTGGATCAGCAACACTCTCAGCCGAGTTATTGACCGCATAAATGGGTACTCATTTAACAGCTGAGTGGGCTCTTAGTCCAACACGTAAATCCCCTTTTTTACCGAAAACCTAATGCATTCAGTAGGAATCGAACCGGGACTCAGTGCGCAGAAGGTGAACGTGCTAACCGTTGCGCCATCCGGACTACAACACAAGCTCCGTGCTAAAAATTAGTCTCTCTTTATACTCTAGCTATACTCAATTTACGATGTATTTTCCTAAAGGTTCGTGGACTCGATCCCGCGTGGACATGGTTGTATGTGTGCTTTTCCAGACTTGTCGTAGAAGGCAACTAAATAGACAAGATATGTTGTGTATGCTAGCGACATGTTGATAATTGCCTTATTGACCCCTCCAGGAGCATGAGCGCGTTAACATTTCATGCATTTCTATGCCTTGTTGACGTTTCGATAGCATTATCTACTCTTCGGAAGTGCAGTTGCTAGCATCCATCTCCAATCCGCACCGTCCTGAAAAGCTCGGATCGGTGTGTGATTTCTCTTAGTACACCCACAGGCAGCTTTTTTTTCGCGCCGAGAATTGAACCTCCATTCTCCAAATCGTAGAGCAGTGATCGAACGAACACGGCCACCGAAAGCGTAATTTTTTTTCATTAGCAGCATATGCTCCGCCAAAGCCTGTCCGAAGCCAGCGTTGTGAAAAGAAGAGTGAATGATAGCTGAAGCCTGACTGGCTAAGTTAAACCTAAGCGTCTCAGGTCATTACAGTGGCATGAATCACGTAGCCAGACCTGGAGCATAGTTGTGTGAACTCTGGCACATTATGAACCACCTGAAGCAGCTATTACCGAGGTTACCCATGAGTAGGGTTTTGTGATGGGCCGACAACCCACCTGTGTAAAAAACTACTCCATGTCAAGAAACCTGAAAAAAAAGCCTCGGATTGGATGGATCAACAACGACGACCACGCAAACGTTTCACGGATTATTCTTTCGGAATGTACGCCTCCTGAACACACCGGGGGCTGCCAAAGCCTTCTTACAACAGGTCGAGAAATACAAACTGAGCATCACTGCAGTCCAGGAAACAAATTGGCTAGGCATCAACGACAAGAAATTCCACACAATTCTTAAAAGTAAAGTAAATGATCTGGATACAAGAAGTTTGGAGTTGCATTAATCGTGAACAAACGCCTAAAACTGCCCGTTATTGACCCACCAATGAAATATTGTCTCCGATTCACATTAACACTCGATTTTTCAACCTCTGGTTCTTCAACGTGCACGCCCCACTTACATGAAGGAAGAAGCAGTGAAAGACGAGTTTTACAACCGCCTGGAGACATTGTTCGACCCACTTCCAACAAACGGGGTCAAAATACTGCACGGAGATTTCAATGCGAAAGTTGCGAACAAGAGTTGGCACCGGGGAACCACTGAAGGACACAGCCTTCACGAGAAATGCAATGAAAACTTGTAATGAACCACCTGCAATGAACCATATTATGGTCTGGTAGTGCTGCTCCCACCGGCAGATCAAAGCAGCACCTGATGAGTAGTGATCTGTTGGTGGTACGAAACCAGAGGCCGAGAGTCCCATTACACCTGGACCCAGATTCGACCGCGTGGGCGTCTGATCCGTCCGCCAACCATTCCATCCTTATCGACTATTTTTTTTTTCATTCCCCATTTTTACCTCCCCTGTTTGTGTTGTCTTCCCCAGGCCTATGAATTTTTGTTAATACGTAAAGGACAGGGGCAACGAGCGGCGAAAATCCCGCCCACATCTCCCGAACTGAGCTACAGCAAGCATAGGCCGCTGCTTAGCTCGTTGAGGAGCCTTTTTCCTCGCCAGATGACACAGCCCGACCTTCACGGTCAATTATGCTACCTTAGGCTCCGTCCCCACGGGCATATTCGGATGCCCACCAAACCGTCCGTTACAAATTGTCAACGACTAATTGACTTCGCATTAACGATGAATCTTGTCGCTAGTTCAGCATGCTTTCAACACCAACGCATTCATAAATAAACTTGGAAATCTCCGCATACGCGCACCGTCAGCTAGATTGACCATGTCCTCATATGCAAAAGATGAGCTGCATGCGTGTTGGATGTCCGATCATAGCGAGGATCAAATTGCGATTCCGACCATCACTTGGCAAAGGTAGCCTTTTGATGTAGAATCTCTTCAGTGCACCTATCAAGAATCGGTCCTCTCAAAATCTTTGCGGTTAACAAACTCTCAAAGGATGCTACGGCGCAGGCATATGCAGCCGCCCTTGAAGAAAAACTGACATTTACGCTACACAACACCGGCAACATAAGTGTACCGGGTTTTGGGAAACAACTAAAACTAAACTAAAGTTCTATCAAGAAAACCGCAAAGAAGGTCGTAGTACATAAAGCCCCGCAAGCGCAAAATGATTAATTCGAATACAAATACCAAAAATCACTTGAGCCAAAGAGCGGAGCTTACGGACAATCTATCCAACGTCCAGCTAGAGCTAAGAGAGAAAAATATGACGAGCTATGGCAAATATCAAATAGAATAATTAGACATAATGCTCCGTTTACAGCGTTCACATGTAAACTAAGCCTAAGATATGCAAATTCTTTGACGAGCAGTTGCTGAACATTAATAATAACCTTTCTAATAGAAACGCCAGACAAGCGTACAGACTAGTAAACACGATTAAGAATGGCTATCAACCCAGGACTAGCTTCTGTAAGGACAAGGATGAAAGCATCATCAGCGGCACCGATAGCATAAACAAACGATGGGCGTCCTATTCCGAAGAGCTTTATAATGCACCACCAGTAATGAACCACATTCCGATAGTGCTGCTTCCACCGAGAGATCGATGGTAGCACCTGGTGCGTATTGATCTGTCGGTGATACGAAACCAGGCCGAGGGTTCCATTCAACCTGAAACCCAATGCGAGTGCGTGGGCAAGTCCGTCAACCATTCCATCGTTATCGCCTCATTTCTTTTTATTCCCCCTTTCGCATAACCTGTTTGTGTTGTCTTCCCCAGACCTATGAACTTTTTTTTTTTTTCGAGGGGCCTTTTTCTGCGCCAGATGGCACTGCCCGAACTTCACGGTTATTATGCTACCTAAGGCTCCGTCCCCGTGATGATATGCCCACCAAACCGTACGTTACATATTTGTCGCCCAACGTGGGCCGGAATCTTAGCATAATGACCATAAAGGTTGGGCCGTGCCATCTGGCGTCGAAAAAGGCCCCTCTTCGAGCTAAGCAGCGGCCCATATGCTTGCTTGGTGGTTCATTACAGCTTCTTAATCCTGCATCCTACGTCTCCATACAAGAAACGCCTATCGTTGACGATATGATTGATCATGGCCCCAATACACAATCCCCGACCGTACTACTACTTTGCCTTAACCCCTAGCGGGGCATAGCGCGTCAACTACTCCTGCGCGCCATCGTACTCTGTTCTGGGCAATGGGGCGAAACTCCCCAAAAGACTTACCCAGTGCCTGACACTCCTTTGCCACAGATCGACGCCATGTGATTCGTGGACCCCCTCTTGGTCGGCCTTGGTTGGATATGGGGTTCCATTTCATGGCATGCAAAGCAATGCAGTTATCACTCTTCCGCAATGTGTGACCTATCCACTGCCATTTTCGCCTGCATATCAATTCGTCGATTGGCATCTGACCCGTAGCTCTTCATTTGATATTGTTTCGGGCCAGAAAATTCTTAAAATTCGGCGAAGACATGAGTTGACGAAAATTTGCGGCTTTCTAGTAACTCCTAAGGAAACTTTCCATGTACTGCTCCCATACAGAAGCACTGATAGTACCAGAGAGCGAAACAGGCCCAGCTTGGTCTTGATGCTGAGATAACTGATCTGCCAGATTTTGGACAGCATGCCGTATGCGCGTTTAGCCTGGATGATACGACGAGCGATGTCCTGCTCCATACCATCATTTTCGGCAACAATGCTACCCAGGTAGACGAAGTTGTCCACCTTCTCCACAGGCTGCCCATTAATATTGAGGGGAATAGGTGTCGGATTTCTTTTTCGCAACGGCGGGCTAAGAACCTTGGTCTTGTTGGTATTAATCTTTAGCCCAACCTTGCTTGCCTCCCTCTCGAGATCTAACGCCATTGCGGACAGATCGATGATTTTGTGGGAGAGTAGGCATATGTCGTCAGCGTAGTCAAGATGTTGTAGATAAGATGTCAAAGTCCATTGAATTCCTCTGTCGAGTCCGGATAGAGCAGCATGCAACACATCGCCGATCACAATGAGGAATAGGATCGGTGAGAGGATGCACCCCTGCCGTACTCCACTGCGAATCTCAAAGTCCCCCGACACCTGGGCTTGGGCGATCTACAACCGATCAGCATTTCACGGTCAAGTAGATCCTGAAAAAGTGCTACAGCGTTGACGTGTATCCGTATCCAAATCTTTGTTGATTTTAAGCAAGTGTACGACAGTATCGATAGTGGAGTACTGTACAACACCATGCTGCAATTTGATATACCAGTAAAATTAGTACGATTCGCGAAGATGACGATGACCAACTCCGTCTAACAAGTCAGGATCCAAAGCAGGCTGACTGATCTCTTTGAAACACGTACTGGACTGAATCAAGGTGATGGACAGGCTCCGACGTTCTTCAACTTGACACTTGAACACGCAATCCGGGTAATGAATTCGAACCGTAGCGGCACACCGCTCTTTAAGTCGACGCAGTTGATAGCGTACGCTACCAAGATCAACACCATGTCCCGAAACCTGCCCGACGCAGAAGAACTTCCAAATAGTCTTGACACGGCTGCAAATGCAGTTGGTCTACGCATTAACCAGGACAAAACAAAAGTAATGATGCAATCAAGAACAAGGGCGCCACAACAAGCGAACATCAACATCGGATTCGTAGATGACCTCATTTAAAAACCTCTAAAATGAGGCCAAAATGAAACTAACGTAATCAAGCGACGTGTACAGCTAGCAAATAAAACTTTCTTCTCGGTCCTCCTAATAGTGAAATCGGAGCATGTGCATAGAAATACTAAGCTCTGCATATACAAAAGCATCATACGACCCGTGCTATCCTATGGTTGCGAAACCTGAACCCTTACTCAAGCCTCCAAAAACATGATAAAGACATTTGAACAAAAGGTCCTAAGGCTAATTTTCGGAGCAGTTTGCGACCGAAATCGTTGGGGCACCCGGTAAAACCATGAGCTGCACCAGCTGTACGGTGAGCTGGAAGTTTCGAGAATCGTCAAACTAAAAGGTCTACAATGGACGGCGACCGCATGCCTAAGAAAATATTCAATGGAAAGCGCGTCGACGGAGCAAGGCTGCGAGGAAGACCGAGAGCTCGTTGGAAAGGTTCAGTAGATAAAGACGCCGAACAACTTCCAGGCGTCCAAAATTGGAAAACGCAGTCACCTGACCGAGATAATTGGAGGCCGATGATCCAGGCGGCCAAGGCCCGCCAGGATGAAACGTAAACTAGGCCTCTTTGGAGTAGTTAACGCGCAATGCCCCACGAGGGGATTAAGACAGAGTAGAAGTATGTATGTACATAAGAGTATATACCTACTCTAACGTGGTTACCCAACTTTGAAGCTTGCTTATTTTTAAAAATGGAACATTGGAACGTGTGGTGACAGTTAAATCAATTAACGCCTTATATGTACATACGTTATTGATTCCCTGCCACGTATCATCCCAACCAAACTCTTAATGAGAAAATAATATTATGTTATGGTTACAGTGCGCAGCTAATTACAATGAAATTATATTATATCAATTCCAACGGTAACTCAAAGGATTCTATGTGGATATGTGTACGGTAGGTACCTTTATCAGTGGTACGAGGAGAATAACAACAACAATAAAGGCGAAAATCAGGACGTACATAGCTTTATGCAACCCACAAACATCCTGCTATTATCACACAAAAGGAGAAGAAGGAAATCATATATTTTGCAGCATCCCTCCAAATAAATGCCATCTATTGTAAACTATGGCAAACATTCAAAAACTTGGTGTACCCCTCACTAAAGGCAAAAAACAAAATGTTCATAGACTGAGTCCTGTAGTTTTTACATTCCAAGGGAAGATATAAAATATACCACAACGCTGCCTACCAAACCCCCTACTGCTTCCATTTCCCGTAGAATATTCGTCTACTACAAATACAAACCACCCACAGAAGAAAAGCATAGCCTCTTTGTCAGCATTCTATGCCAAACAACCCAAAATCCGTCCCACTTCGAACACCTCGAACTATTGCCCTTGCCTTGACAAACACCCCTCGAAATTTCCTGCACATTTGTTTATCTGGAAATTCAAAGCGTAACCACCCTCTGGATCGTCTATCCCACTTCATCTCATCGATATATGGCGCAAACTGGCATCGAATGCTCTCGTTTTAACAAGGTGATGTCGCCATCGGTCTACGGGAAAAACAACCCTCATTGTAATCTACGTCTTCCCATCCAGCCCGGATGCTGTTAGGAACGCGCGGTTTCCGATAAATAAATGTTGTAGTTGTGTAGAAATACAATTTTCCTAGGTGAGAGATTTTCATTTCGTCGAGTTTTGGCGTCGACATTTGGTGCGAGGGTTCTGTCCGGGTCAGACGCGAAATCTAATCAGTGCCGGCGTAATCAGTTGGTAGCGTCTTTGATTTTCCCCACCATCCATCCAAACATTAACGCCCCTGTCAGAGTACTGAACGCAAGAACGTGTATCGTCAGTTGCAAGTTCGAATTTTAGATTTTTGTTTGTTAAGAAACGCATTTCGTGATGGCGTTAGTGCAATAGTCGAAAAGAATGAATTTACATAATTTACATAATAATAATAACGAAATAAATATGTTTGAACATTACCGAAAACACCAGTGCGTTGACAGGAAGTGAATTTCGGCTAAATTGTAGTATGTACTTTTATTCCCCAAACCGAAAGTTACAATTATACAATGATAACTCAGTTCCTAGATATTCCTTTAAGATACAAATAGTGTGTTACCAGTTTAAATGTGTTATATGTAGTTTGATGTTTGGCCGGGCCCCATTGTGAATACAAATAAATCTATTGATTAAAATTAACACAAAGTACTTCGCGACAGCGACCCAAGTTTGTTTTATAAAACAGAAGCATCCTTACGCCAGCAATATGCATTCGTCCTCATCTTCTATGACGCCGCCATTGCCTCTGGATTTACGGCCCGCCCTTTCAACATCGCCACCAGCCAATACGAATTCATCGACAGCAACGGATGAAAAATCTCGCACGCCCCTTGTGAAGCCTCCTTACTCGTATATCGCACTCATCACAATGGCCATCCTGCAATCTCCCCAAAAGAAACTAACGTTAAGCGGAATATGTGAATTTATCATGAACAGGTTAGTCAGTGCAGAATCCGTGCTTTGACACCGTAAAACAAAAAAGCGGATATTTACATAGAGCGAGTTAGCAATATGTGCATCCTTCGAACTAGTCAAAAGTACTAAAAGGATATTTTATGTTTCACATAAAGTAAATTTGTCTTTAAGTCAGTATCGTATTCATATCGGTTTTATTGGCAACAACCTAACCGTACAAAAAAGTTTTTTTTTTCATTTTCGGGACATGTGTGCTTCGTCCACACGGGAACTCTTTGGAAAATACAATAACAACAAACGCGGCATGCGCGTATACTTTCGAGAACGCGTCGTGTTTGTTGCTATTGGATTTCCGAAATGTTACCGAATATGTTCATGTGTGGACAAAGCATTACGTTTCACGAGAATTTGTAGAACATTTATTGGTGCTATATAGTATGAAATATAAGAGGTGCTCCATTACTGCTTCAAATAATAAGACAACATTGCTGAAAACACTCATGTTTGTATAAAGTTCTTAATTTACATGATCGCATCCTTAGCTGATTTTAGAATCAGTCCTCAAATAGTCTGTACGAAAATCACGCAAATATAAGGTGCGTTTTGCTAGACACCACTCTGCGTCGATCGCAGGCGACGATGAAAAAGATACACTCAAATTGCGCCTCGTGCTCCATGGGTTGATCGCTAATCGCGAACAATGTGCGACGATCGTTTGCCTAGCAAAACACACCTAGAGCAGTTAAAGTGTCGAAACAAAGCTAAAATGACGTCCATCAAAGCTGAGTATTATCATTTCAGTCCAACTTCAGAGATATATTTTTAATATTTTTAATCATTAAGCAAATGTAGGAAACCAAATGTACTTCTTCAAGTACTACACTACTATATATATTTATTATCTATCATAAACAAAAAGTAGCATATTTATACAACTAAGTAACATATTAACAAAATATTCACATAAATTATTTCATAATCGCATTTTCATTAGTATACTCGTATGTACATACTGTCTTCATCTAAAAATTCAAATCAAATTTAAACATTTAAAGTGATGATACATCAGATGCATATAATGTCCACGACATTTACTTTTGAATTCCGAATTTATCTTAGTGTACACAAGATTCTTAACAATACATTTGATAATAAGGTGTAATTAACTTAAAAAAATGGTTTCAGGTTGACGTTTTCTTACGTTTCAATTTTTTTTTTTGTTGGTGAATCTTTTACAGCTGTCTTGCGAGTAAATCGGTTTGGCGGTGTTCCGTTACATATGTAGATAAGAATACAGCCATATGTAGCGAAAAACTGACATCATGACGGCCGACGGTGGTAGTTCCACAGTGTGTTTTAAGCTTGACACATACGTCGAACTAAACGGTTCGTGACCACCACCGAACCACCCCAATTTCAATAGAACGGTGCAAATGGTTCTATGAAATTGACATGGTTCCGTGGTGGTCGCGAACCGTTTGATTCGATCGTCTTTGACGACCATTACATGCTGACATAACGCAATAATTTATAGCAAATGGAAAATATGTAGGATGAAAACTGTGGAAATCAGAGAATAATAAAAACGAAAAATAAAAAATATGGGGTATGGAAAATAGAAAACTTCGGTCAAGAAAATATCAGTGTATAAATGTGGAAAAAGTTTATAAAACGGCCATTATACAGTCAGATATTTGACTACTTTTTTTGACTAACAGTGTAATAGCAATAATTTTTTGATCAAAAGTTTGACAATTATCACATTTATTTGAATTGTAGTAATCAGTTTTATATCAAAAAACTTTGGTGTCAAACGCGTCAAATTGTTTTGATTATGAATGGCTTTAGAACCTATATGATATACAGGCATACCCTGATATAAGTCGTTTCACATTTGAGTCGCCAAATAATTTCCAACCCTGACTCGATTAACGACAACTATGCTCCACACTTACGTCGCTCCCCGAAACTCGAAAATTCGTAATTGCTACCACTACGCCACAAAGGAAAGTTACAATGAAAATTATAAGTTTATGCAATTTTCAAGTTAGAAAAACAGTGACATTAGAAATGAAAATTGGGGTTTTAAGGCGCATTGATTCCGGTGAAAAAGTCACGGCCGTTAGACAAGCATTAAATTTGAAGCGTATGACTGTGCATACTATAATAAAGAATGCCGAAAAAATTAGAGCAAGTGTGCAAGCTGGCTTATCTAAAACATGCTCTGTAATTAGTAATTACCAAATTACGAAGTGTCAATATGGAGGAAATGGAAAAACTGTTAAGAATTTTGGCTGAAGATTTGAATCAGAGAAACATTTCTCTTAGTAAACTGATAAATAAAGAGAAAGCTAGAGTTTTTTTTTTTTTGATTGTGTGAAGGAGCGAAATAGCGGAGGGTCGTGAGACATTTAAAGCAAGTGCTGGTTGGTTCCACCGATATAAGAACCGGAGCAGTTTACACAGTTTAAAGTTGACGGGTGAAACTGCTAGTTCGGATGCAGATTCTGCTGCCAAATGTTTATCTACATTTGCGTATGTCAGGGTGGATACGTTGCACAACAGGTATGCGTATTCAGTTAATTATTATGGATATGGGTTGTTCAAAACTTACGGTGTTGTTATTCGTGTTCAATGTAGACGAAACGGGCCTTTTTTGGAAAAGGATGTCCTCCAGGACATTTATATCTGTAGAGGAGGCTACTGCGTCTGGATTCAAAGCATCAAAGAATAGACTTACATTGCTTCTGGGAGGGAATACACAGGGGACTTTAAGTTTAAGCCATTGTTTATTTATTCTTTGGAAAATCCAAGAGCAATGAAGAACATTAGTAAGGAAAGGTTACCCGTAATTTAGCGCTCCAACTGGAAGTCATGGATGTCTTCCGTCATATTTTATGACTGATTCAAAAATTACTTTTGTCCGGCGGTAAAAGATTATTGTCTTAAAAATAATTTATCCCACAAGGCACTGTTCATTGTGGATAATGCACCCTCATATCCGGTGAACTTCGACGACTTCTACCGGATCCGGAACATCAAAGTGATGTTTTGGCCTCCAAGTACCACGTCTTTGCTCCAACCTATGGACCAGGGGGTATTCGCTTCTTTCAAGGCTTACTACATCCGTGCGACGTTTAAGCAACTTATAACCGAAATCGAACAAGGGGACAACGATATTGACAAATCAACAATTCGAAACTTTTGGCGCAATTTCAACGTGCTGTAAGCAGTAGAGTATATCAATGAATCTTGGAAAGAGGTAAACATCTCCAATTTGAATGCAGCCTGGAAAAATCTTTGGCCTGAATGCGTGAATAAGCAATTTAATAGGATAGGTATAGCTATTAATTTAATGGGATTGGATACTGTAATCATTAGGTTAGCAACAATAAAAATAACCACATAAATCACATAGACCAAATTTAATGGTAGGAACTATTAAATTCCCATTGATTTAATGGGATTTTTTTCTGAGTGAGACTCATATTTTCCAAAGATCATCCAGCAAGCAACAACTTCATTACCACCGTCAATCGACTCATCAAATGAGAGTACAGACTAAATTTTTGCTTTCTCCGATCAATATATGTAAATATGTACAGTATTCTTCTGCATAATGTTTTTTTATTTACTTGTGCAACTCTAATAATAAACAATATTAATCAAAGAAGTTTGTAATTTACTTTTGCCTGATACATTTACATATACAGGTTGCTTTGACCCGACTTAAGTCGTTTCAAGTTAAGTCGCTTTTTTCCGGAACGTATCCCTGTCGTAAATCGGGGTGTGCCTGTATGTGATAATGTGGAAAATATGGTAAACTATCCCATTTTCTGTTTAAATGCCCAGCCTAGCTAGGACTAGGCAATGTATTTTTCACTAATAAATGTATCCGAAATCTCGTAGAAGTGGATCGGAGAATTAATGTTGTCATATGATTACAGTCATCTACCAAAGTTACAGCTTTTTAAGTTATTGGCAGTTATAGATACATTTAATGTTTTTTTTAGGTGGGTGTCTCATAATTTGCATCGAGCCCATTTACAATACGTACCACCTAGACTTTACTGTATAGTTTTGGCCAAAATTTCAAGTCGCTAGCTTCATTCTATAGAAAGATACAGTGCTGGAAAAAAAATTGCTCAAACTATTTTGTTCCCATTATCGCAAAAATTTTTCGAAGTATTGTCACAGAGCAGATATACTAAGAGTAGGGACTTAAAACATATTTATTTTTATAGCAGGATGCAAATAATCCCACGCACACAAATAAGTCTCACCACTCTAAAAGCAACGGCTACAATTTAAAGTAAACCAACCTTTAGAGTGATAAGGACAACAACACATCAAATCAGCTGTGTGTGTTGATTAAAAAGCCAAAGGTTTCTCAGTTGCTATTGAATGCGTGACATGATTTCTCAATTTCATATATATGCGAGTTGCCATTTTCCGCCGTTGCATTCGTGCATTGTGATCGTTGTGGGCGTGGCTTGTGGCAAGTGCATGAATGAAACGTCTGCGATGAAAAAACGATTTATTTAAAAAATTTTAAAAACACCCTAATAGCACCTCCACCACTTTAGAAAAAATAATTTTTATCATAAATATGATATACTAAATCATAGACCACATAGCATGTTTTTTTCTTTCCGGACATCCTAAAATGCGACCATAATGATTCAGTTTCCGATTTTTCATCCCACACTTTTCATTCATGCACTTGCCACAAGCCACGCCCACAAAAATGAATTCTTCGTGATCATTCCTCAATTTCGCATGGTTCCCTTACCAGACGGGCGCACGGTCGCCGCCATTTCTCACTCTGTCATCAATCATTCTGTTAGCATGCGACGTTCACTCCGATTTTAGAGGCCCCGCCAGGCACAATGGACGTGGATATAAGGCCCCCATAGACAATGCAATTCATCGTTAGACGACAATGATATTCGTCTTCGGATCAATCTGACGATGGTATGGAACTGTAAAAGTAATCGTCGACGATAGGTACATCTGTACACTGTGCAATCAATGTGACGATCATCGCATACATCCATTGTGTACGGATTAATGAACACAACACATACGCAAGTGAGATACTATGGGCAACCTTTGCTTAATCAAGATGCCGTGAAGTGTCAATTCTCATATCGTTGTGTTTTAGCACTGTGGTTGTTTGTTTGTTTTGTTGTTGAACGGGTTTGGCTGCCCATGGCCGTTGCTGATGAATGGGTCGCTGCAGTGCGTAGAACCAAATAGTATAGATTCCACAAGAGTTATCACTCCATAGAAGTTTCGCCTCGGCCAGGAGATTTGTATGTATTGACAATTGTATAAACATAGTATAAACTACACAGTGTAGATACACAAGAGAATCAATACATACAAATCTAATGCCGGAGGCGGAGTCAGCTTTCTTGTGAAGTCTATACAATTTGTCAACACACACAAATCTCCTGGCAGAGGGGAAAGTTATATGGAGTGATAACTCTTGTAGAATTATCAATCCTCTTTGGTAGAACCGGCTGTCGGGGGAGCGATTTGTTTTGTTCGTTTTACCAAAGAGGATTGATACTTCTACAAGAGTTATCACTCCATATAACTTTCCCCTCTGCCAGGAGATTTAGTTTTACCAAAGAGGATTGATAATTCTACAAGAGCTATCACTCCATATAACTTTCCCCTCTGCCAGGAGATTTGTATGTATTGACAAATTGTATAGACTTCACAAGAAAGCTGACTCCGCCTCCGGCGGTAAATTTGTACGTATTGATTCTCTTGCGTATTTATGCTGTGTAGTTTATACTATGTTTATACAATTTGTCAATACATTCAAATCTCCTGGCCGAGGCGAAACTTCTATGGAGTGATAACTCTTGTGGAATCTATACCATTTGGTTTTACTTTAAAGCTCTTGGAAGTGCATGCTTCTATTTTTACTTTAAAGAAGTATTGCAAGTTTATTCGAAAATTTATTCTCCACAGGTTAAATTGAACACGAACAAAGAATTTAACGACACACAGCAAAACAATTAAATACTATTTGCCCTAATCCCTAGTGGGGCATAAGGCGTTAACGATTCCCATGTAGCCTAATTACCGTTTCGTTGGCGTAAACTCGTTTCGGGCGATGCATGTTGCTAGCGCATACCTCCTGCCCATTTAGCCACATCGACAAGTCAGGAAAGTTTGTGGCTTATTGTTACACCCCACACCTAGGGACGTTCCGATACAAGTAAATACAAGTAAATAATCGATACTTTTGTTTCGATACCAAGTACATTTAGCATCGAATAATTCTTGCGATACTTACTCGGGTATAGATACCATTTCCATCCAAGTACCTACCGAGTACCCATTATTAAAAGGAATAAGAGAAAGAGAGACAGCACTAACGTTGCCAGCTGGAAACGGTCAACAGCTTGTCTCCGAAGTACTTGGAGAAATTGCTCTTCTTGGGCAGTCTCGATAATAAAGAGTTCTTCACTTAAATTTAATAGCATTTTAATAATAATTACTTCTTGCACTTTTTGACATCCGCGTGCATCTTGCCAAGCCTAAATGTTTAACTTCTCATTTTTCTATCTTTTCATTTCTTAAATCAGAATATATATGTTCTCTATATATAAATTCTATGATATACTATCCACTTGGAAATAGCCCTGGAAACATAATCTGGATTAAGTAAAACTCTTTGTATAGATGTATATGCATATATAAGCATATGGAATACTTATAGCCCTTTTTCGTTTTATTTTTATTATTATGTTTATTTAAAAAAATCAATTTTGTTGTTAAACCTAAAAATGAATAAACGTTTCCTAATAATCTAAAATAATCTTTTGATAATAATTATTAATAACAGTGCTCCTAAGTTACCAAATCACCCGCGATCTCAAATTCATAAGAAAAACTATCGATATGAGTACTTTATAAGTATCAATACTTTCAAGCTACTTATATTAGTATCGAATAAATGATTTAAATGCTACTCATTTGAGCGGGTATCGATACTTATATGGTATCGGAGCGTCCCTATCCACACCACGGGGTACAAAGGATAGCTTGCGTAAGCATATGTGGTGCAATGCGCACCACACCAACGCGAGCAATGGAGGCATTGCTGGGACTGCCGCCGTTGGACTTATTTATAAAGAAAACGGCGGCGCTTTCGGCAATACGCATGGAAAGGGATGCCATGTGGCATCGCTTTGGAACTAGCAGCGGTCATAAGAGCATCCTAGACATTATTCATGATGAGGTCAGGGAGACTCTAATGCCGGTAGAAGGCATGAGTAGACGTAGGGTAGTTGAAAGACTACACAAGACTCACATTGCAGATGGAAACATACATAATGAGTGTATGTACAATGACATCAGCATTTTTACTGATGGATCTTTAATGGACGGTAAAGCGGGGGCGGGGGTTTACTCTGAAGAGCTAAACCTAGCATGTGCGCTTAGTCTAGGAGAGTATGTGTCCGTATACCAGGCAGAGATGCTTGGCTTGTTGCATGCGTTGGACCACTTGCTTGAAGGTCAGGTGCGGGGGAAGAAAATCCTTATTGCACTGGACAACCAATCGGTGATCAGACGCATGCAGCAGACGAACATAAACTCTAAACTGGTACTAGAGTGTGTCCGGAAGCTCAACACGTGTGCCTCAGGAAATGAGGTTACGCTGATGTGGGTAAAAGGACACATAGGTACAACAGGAAATGAGGCGGCGGATGCCCTAGCAAAACAGGGATCTGCGGCAACTTTCATTGGCCCAGAACCCAGAGTTGCTCTGGGGAACGGCATGATTGGAGCGAAGGTTGGGAAGTGGATGGACTCCATGCATCAACAAAGATGGCAGGAGCTAGTCACTTGCAAACAAGCTCGGAATGCAATGACCAGCCCTTTAGGCAGGGAAGCGAGAAAGGTACTTAGTTATAAACGGAGTACCCTAAGCTGGATAACTGCCTTGGTCACAGGGCATGGTAATTTTAAGGCTCATCTGGCCAAGATGAAAATCGGGGAGGATGACGTTTGCAGGCCATGCCTGGAGGAGGCCGAGACGGCAGCACACATTGTGTGCGAATGTCCAGCACTGGCTAGCACGAGGTTGAGGATCACAGGCAGGCACACGATAAGTGTAGAAGCCATGAGTGAACTCAGCTTCAAACAAATGCTAGCAATAACACGGGACTCAGTGATGAAGAAAGAGGTCGACAATTATCAGTCGACATCTGGAAGCCACTGATGACCGGGAGGGGGCGAAAAGGGACCCAAACGTTAGTGGTCTGCTTCGGCTATCCCCCAGAGGATATAATAATAATCCACACCACGGGAGAAAGACAACACAACACAAAAATCCATGGCCACGACGTGGACGGGACTCGAACTCGTCACTGATCGGTAGCATGAGTCCGCCCCAAAACAATTGAATTAAAAAGATACTTAAAAAAGCTCAAAATTCTTCCTGCTGAAAAGAATAAGGAGGCCAAAGTGACCGTTTTTGATATAAAAATAAGAGGGTAAAAAGTGTAAAACATCTTTAAAACTGAAATTCTGTCCATCAGCACGTCTTTTCCCTGCAACATGAAGGTTTAGTACTTTGTGAAAGTATTGCTGAACTGTCAAATTGCCATTAACGATCACAACTTAATCACTTTTGTCATTCAACGAAATAGCACCAAATACAGTAACGGATCCACCGCCAAAAAATGATGTCGGTTGAAGAGCACAGTGTAGGGAACGTTCGTTTCCTCTTCTCCAGAGTCTAGCCCGACCATCATTTCCACACAGGCTAAATTTTGATTCATCGGAGCAGAAAACTCTACCCTATTGCCTTATACTCCAATTGCAGTGGTCGTGGCCAACTGATATGGTACGATTTTGTGCGTTCCTATTAATCGCGGTATTTTTACGGCACTTCTGGAAAGCAAGCGATTTTCCCTCAGACGATTACGCACAGTTAACATGTGGCTCTTGCAATCTTTTCTAAACTCTCTGGATGACACGATGTCTCACTCCAAGCCGGCGCAGCAGCTCACTCTCGGAATCGATTACCTTTCTCTAGTAATATTACAGGCCACCATTCAAATTCGTTGAGATGTCTTCTAACACCTTAACACTTAACCTAACGCTTACTAAACAATAGCAAACTTTAACGAAAGCTATAAGTACAAAGGACCGATAAAAACTGACAGGGGAATCGAAAATAACGACAAAAATGCAGGTATATATAGCCAAATCAGTGGCGTAACTGTCAGTGTTCGGTGTGCTTCGTGAAACATGAGCCCCCATGCCAAAGGGGCCCCCGAGGCAGGGACAAGCAGCAGAAGTTGAAGAAAAAGAAGAAAAACTGCCAAAACTTTTTTTTCGTTCATGGTCACAAATAGCAAAAATTCGAATACTAAGGATGAAAGTAACATACTCGTACAACAACACACTTTGTCTAATTTCGTAGTTTAAACTATCCTTTCTGGAGCTGGGTGTTGGTGCTGGAGTCTATGGACCGGACACCAGGATCTCCAAGGCTATGGGCGTCTGGCCTAGCGTTTTTCAAGCTGAAATCCATGCCATTGAGGCCTGCGCCAGAGACATTCTGGACAAGAAACTCAAAGGCGCTAACATCGCTATCTGCACTGATAGTCAGGCAGCCATTAAGGCTCTTTCTTCACATAGTTTCTCATCGAAATTAGTGAAAGAGTGTTTTTATACCCTTCAGTGTCTCACAAACACCAATCGGGTTACTTTATGTTGGGTACCTGGCCATCAGGGCATCCCTGGTAACGAAGCTGCCGATAAACTTGCTAGACAAGGCTCTTCGGATATATTTTTCGGGCCTAATCCTTACTGTGGTCTGAGTTGAGCTAAAACAAGATCACTAGTGAGGGAGTGGTCTGCCAATGAAAGACTGCGTCACTGGGATTGTCTTCCAGGACTACGGCAGTCCAAAGATCGT
The DNA here is from genome assembly GCA_964017055.1 of Chloromyia formosa. NCBI lineage: Eukaryota > Metazoa > Arthropoda > Insecta > Diptera > Stratiomyidae > Chloromyia > Chloromyia formosa. The sequence continues at coordinate 57,728,907 of OZ024818.1, forward strand.
ATAAAACACTACGGTCTCAAAGAAACCAGCCCCCTGGGTAGAGTGAACCTGAGACTAATCGTGGGTTACCTCACGGGGCACCACTGGGTGAGATATCACCTCAACGAAATGGGTCTATCCACTGATACGGAGTGCAGACTTTGCCTGGAGGACACAGCACAGAGTCCACTAAACATCTTCTCTGTGAATGTCCGGCGGTAGCCCGTTCCAGGTTCTTGTTTCTTGGAGACTCCTTCGTGAGCTCAGCGGTCGTAAGGAGCACCCCTACAAAGGATCTACTAGCCTTCATTAGGCTGGTTGAGGGTCTTTTGGATTAATTAAGGCTATGGCACAATAGATCTCATGGTCGCAGTGCCCACCCTTGGGTATCTTAGCCTGTCCTTGTTATTATTATTATTATCCTTTCTGGACTTAGCTTCTGAAATTTGGTTTCTGTTCGTGGTCAATTCAAAAATTAGAATCCCATTCTTTTTGCGGGATTCATCTGTCTATGAAATTTTCTCAGCGAGCCAAGACTTCTGCAAGAAATATGAGGATGATGAATCAGATACTATTTCAAGTTAATTATTATCCTTCAAAGAATATTTTAAAGTGTTTTGAAAAAGTTGAATCATGCAACAGAAACTGTCGATTTAATTTTATTTAAAAATCACTAGCCCCAGATGTTCTAAGATTATCACAATATGTTCTGCATTTCTAACCGTTCCGGCCACCTTTGCAAATGCGGAAAGAACATTCTCAAAAACGTTGAAAATAATTAAATTATTATATAAAAATTACCTCGGTAGAACCTGGAGTCTTGACAAGGAAGATTAAGCTCTTTAGATACAATTTGAGTTGATAATGAGAAACCCGAAAGTAATTATTCAAAATTTCAGCTTTCGCAAATGCAAAGCTTGCAATAGCTCTTTTTAATGATTCTGTAATTGAAGGCTCGAAATAGTATTTCTTCCTATCTTAACCGTTCCGGACTTGTCGTAAAAAGTGACTTAATGGACAGGATATGAATGCCAGGGACTTATGTCAGCCGAAATTTGTATGTGCTAACAAAACGTCAACTGCGCCTCAAAGAATTAGGGTTTACTAATATCTAACTATCAAAATCTAATATTTATAATAATAATCTACCAGGATTTTCTCTTCCTCTGAGCTGTCATTTATCAAATATGTAAAGTACGTTTATGCTTCTAAAAACTATTTTTTAATGTTAGAAGGAGAGCTCACGGTTCAAATTTAATATTTCAAAACGACGCAAAGCAGCTTGTTTTTACACACGAGCAAATTAGGTTCACTAAGACTCGTCTATTAACTAACGAATATTCACATATTCGAACAACCTAATTGCACTGGACGACTAAAGTGATCTTAAAAATGAAACCGGAATATAGAGGGCTACGCCCGCAATCCGAGGGTTTTGTAGCAAGGGCTTATTTTGGTATATAAATATCGGCTCCTTGCTCTTCTTCATACCACTCAGATTAATAAAAAAAACATAATTAAAATGTGTTACTCGCTTACATTTTACATGCCAATTCATGTAACGTGATTGTAACGAAACTTAGAACATATTATTGCCAAAGGTGTTGGTTATCGTTGGCCATCAGTACTTTTGACCTCGAACGTGTTTAAGGCATGCAGGGGTGTGCTAACTGTAACTATAGAAATAAACTATTATTGACCTATTCTGAGAAGATATACAGATTCCTTTATTTTCCATTTTTTTCGGAACCCACATTTCCGTAAGTTTTCATAATTCTAAGTATAACGGTCTTGAACTGCAAGGGGAAGGGGACAAATTACGAACTAATATTTTCTCCTCCCCCAATGTTCCCCTTTCTACGAATTTCAAGAAAGTGCGAAAAAATGGAATGTACTCAACATTACCTTTCTCACGACACCTCACTTGAATATACCAGCCGATAAAAAAAAATTGATCTTAATTTCGCCTCTATGTGAACCCCCCCTCCCCCTCCCCCCACACGCTAAAGTTGTATTAGTCGGCGCCCCCAACCAATCTTTACCATTTCAAAAATGATTAATTAAATAACTGCAATTCGCACTACGAAAAACAACATGAAAGTAGTACTCACACCTATGAGGCCGATAGGTGTATTTTTTGTGTGGATAGTGTCAAAATGCCTAACTTTAAATGAATGAATTATTATTAAATATTACGTGATTGTAATGAAACTTAAAGACGTTATTGCCCATACTGTTGGTTATCATTGGCCATCAATATTTTTCACCTGTCATGCGTTTAAAGGGTGCAGGGGTGTGCTAACTGCAACTATGGAAATGTACTATTATTAACCTTTTTTGATAAGATATCAAAATTCTACGATTTTTAGTTTTCTATGCTAGTGAAATGCCGCTTTCCTGCAAATTTTCATATTTCTAAGTGTAACGGTCTCGAAATGCAAGGGGGGACAAACTCGGATCACATATTTTCCCCTCTATCTCTTTTCCCAATTTTTCAAATTTGATGAAAATACCAAAAATTGAATGTACTCAGTGTTACCTTTTTCATGATACCCCACTTGCCTATACCAGATGAAAAAAAAATGACCTTCATTTCCCCTCTATGGGGACCTCCCCTTAAAGTCAGCCTATTACAACGAATCGCTTTCTCCGGTGAATTATAATAATTCTACATATTCCCACAAAATTTCATATATGTAGCTTCAGCGGTTCATGAGATATTTCATGGACAGACGGACAGACGGACGCATGACCGATTTCATAAGGGTTTTGTTTTACTACAAAACCCTAAAAAGCATAGAAATCTAGCATACCAAGTGCCAATGATTTTAGCGAGTCACTTTGCCGAAAAATAACTTTGCTAGTGATTTCGTTCGAAATGTACGTCCACTATGAATCTTATTTGGCTCGTTGCTGGAAATCTTCGCTTCAAACGAACATGCATATGTACAAATGCTTATATGGTCACCAAAGGTTAGGGTGTCTTGAATCAAAAGATTCACATTTACTACCGAACCGAATCATATTTTAGTTGCACCAAACCACATTACTTTAAGTAATAGGAATGTGCAGATTTAACAGAGTTTACCGCAGGAACGTTTGAATTCCAATGATATCTTTCGCTTACATTCACTTTAGTGGCTCTCCAAAAATCGCATAGCTTCGCTGAAATGACGAACCTAGATTTGTTCGCAAGCATCCACTAAATTATGAAAACTCAACATGTTTTCGCGTTTTGGTAAAGTGTAGCTACGTAGTATGGGTAGTACGTCAGTGTTTAATAGCCAAAAGTGTGTGTGAGGTTTCCTAACTCTGTTGAATGTTAGCAAATAATTTCTTTGTACATTGCATCTATCCCCGGTCTAACTAAAATTTTCCATCTTTTAAAAAAAAAGTCCTGTCCCCTCCAAACTCGATTTATAGATCCGCCACTGAGTTAGACTTTTACGGCGCCTGGGCCCCTTTTTTTCCGCTGAACGCAATATTTTTGGAGATAGTTACGTTATGTTGGAGACTAACATTTGAAATGTGTGTTACATTTCGCTCTCTCTGCACTTATACCAGTAACTACAGTCTAGGCTTCCTTATTCGTAATAACCGGAATAATTCGGCGTTTTTCAAAGGGCCCTTTAATTGTTTTGCTGTGTGTATAACAGGCTGAACAGCTGATTTTCGTGGGCTGCGATTTGGGGACGTTTTTCGCGTTCAATATAATGGAAACATAAAGCAAAACATACTTATATCTATACACATTTTATGAAGTGTTTGATAATAGCTTAAGAAAAAACTAAAAGCCCTGATCTATATTACATACTATTATCATTTTTAACATTAATGATCTTCACGTTGTTAAATATCGGCAATGAATATTGATTTTATAATTGGATATTAACAGTTTAGACAGACTCCGACAACATAGCGAATCAATACACACTATACATAACTAAAGCATGCACTCATCTTAAAGGCAAAACAGATAACCCCGTTCCGTAACGTTTCGTTTGCTCCCATTGACGCCGAGAAATTAGGATATCCAGATACCTGTTTTCATTTTTTTCCATTCATATATTTCCCCGCTTATTTTAGTAACGACAAACCAAGAACAAAACAAGGTTATGTTATCCATTAAAGTTGGTTGTAAGGCATTTTGAGATACGCCCCGTTCCGTCCTATGCATGATGTGCATTTATACACAAATCCCATTAAACGAAACGCAACGGCCGCCGGCGCGCGCGGCGTCAGGAGTATCGGTTCAGTCCTTTACTTGTCTATTTCAAATCTCCATTGTGCATAGGCTTTGTTTTATGATCTTTTATAAGAACAATAATTATGAATTGCTCTGGTGTATTAATTAATATGCACAATTTGCATCATTATCCTTTTGTTTGTTTCACAATTTATTTAATAAGGGCAAATACTATAAACTGATACTGTGCACTAGGCAAATAACACAAGATTCCCATATCGCAGAGATCGCATTGAATAAAGGGGGTTTGCTTATTATAGGATCATTGTCATCCATCCATCGCCAATTTAAAATAAATCTCCACAGTGCTAGATACTCGTACTAGTCACGTTTGGGCAACACCTATTCCAAAGCATTCGAAGCAATAATGTTTTATTGCATAAATATTTTTCCATTTTCTGTCTTTATTTATCTAGGTCCACGGTAAAACTTGCGAGATGCTTACGTTATCATAATGTAAAGATTTTGTTCACTTTCTGAATAATTTCCCCAAGATAAGGATGTGTGAATTGCTTTGTCTGTAATACTCTTGAGTAAATAAGGTGTATAGTTGTAACACCCAACAACGTTTTATAACCAATTTATTAAATGGGCGCGAAAGTGCACTAATGACAGTCACAAACTTAATTCGGGCTCGATAATTTTTGGATGAATAATTTAAATTACAAAAAATAAAAAAAATACTTCGAGATCCCAAAGGACACAGTAGTACTTATAATATATACGAGAAATCTTTTTCTTGTTTTTATGTGGGAATGTAAAGACAGACGGTAGATGCCACTAATTAAGACGGCGTTCCGCGTTCACATTCACTATGTTTGAATCGCGGGACTATCTTCGAGTATTAAGCAATCTGAACTAATTCACGACTATGTATGTAAATATGGAACGGCAGTGGTCACTGACCATTGCCAACCAACGTCAAGCCGCCAGTGATGGCGGTGCGATGATTTGGTTGAGGTACTCCTGTGGTGTGGGGTGTAAAAAAAATACCACGGCCTTTCCCTTTGAGGAGCTGTCGTTAAAACCGACAATCAAAGGACAGGATGCGTATGCCAGCAACTTGCACTATCCGAAATCTTTATATGCTAACGAAACGTCAACTATGCCTCGGATAAGGACTGACTCAACGGTTACGACTTTTGGCTATCGTACAATGACAAAGATTGGATTCTGGAATGTGCGTACTCTCCTGGACAATGGATCAGAAGGTCTCCAGAACGCACGATTTCTTCAATTAGAGAGTGAATATCTTAGGTACAAATTAAATATCTTAGGAGTTAGTGAGATAAGATGGTGGAACAGCGGAGAATTTATCTCTCCAACGGGCAGCACTGTAATGTTGTACTCCGGTAAAGCTACCGGTAGTCGTCGTGAGTCAGGTGTGGGGCTCCTTTTAACCAGAGCCGCGCGAAACTGTTTCTTATCCTGGGAGCCGGTCTCTGACAGAGTCTTGACCGCCAGGTTCCGGACCAAAATGAGGAACATCTCAATTATACAATGTTATGCCCCTACTGAACCCGACAATGTCTTGGCAAAAGACTCCTTCTACGAAGAACTAAACGCCGTTCAGAGCAAAACACCTAAAGGTGACATTATAATCGTTATGGGTGATTTGAATGCGAAAGTTGGCGCTGATAACTATGGGCTCAGACATGTGATGGGGAGACACGGTCTTGGTGATCGTAACGAAAACGGTGAAAGTTTTGTAGAGTTCTGCAATTTTCACAGTCTCTTCATCGGTGGTACTATGTTTGAGCATAAGGACCACCACAAAATCAGCTGGTCCTCTGTTGATCGGCGCAGAACACAAAATCAGATCGACCATTTTGCCATTAGTAAAAGATTCAAGAGTTGCCTCCTGGACGTGCGGAACAAGAAGGGTGCCGATATTGGGATGAGAAGAAACCATTATCTTATGATCGCTAATGTTCGATTGCGTATTGCAGCCGTGCGCCGCCCCAGCGACGAAAAATCCAGGCGCCGCAAATTCAACACCGCTCGATTAAAAAATCCAGCTGTCTTACAACAATATAATGACCATCTTGCGCAAAAAGCGGCTGAGATAACTAGTCACCCAGATAGTGACATAAACGAAAAATGGGATGCCATAAAAAATGCGTACATTGATAGCGCAAATGCCATCGTCGGCCCAAACCCGGATTGCCGGAATAAGCCCTGGATGTCCGACGCTTCATCGCAGCGGATTGTTGAAAGAAAGGACTTGAAAGTTCGTTTGGCTGCAGCATCAGACGACAATCGAAGCAGCATCGAACTCCTTTACCGTTAGAAAGCTCGAGAAGTTCAGCGTAGTGTGCGACGCAATAAAAGAGTTTATGCCAATTCTCTTTTAACCTCAACAGAAGAAGCCGCAAGAAGTAACAACTTAAACGCTGTATACGGTGTCATCAAGGAGTTTACAGGTGGTCGTAACTCCTGCCAACATCCAGTGAAAGATAGTGATGGAAAACTACTTATCTTGGAAGAAGATCAAATGAGGCGGTGGAAAGAACACTTCGCCGCGGTCTTGAAACGTGTAACCTCTGGTGAAGTTCCCCCTCATATAGATAATTTAGTTAACCATCAAAATGTGCGTATACGGTCCACTGCCCCGACTAAAGAGGAAATAGTCACTGCAATTATTGCACTAAAACGAGGAAAGGCCGCCGGACTTGACGGTATCCCTGCCGAACTTTATCAAGCAGCGCCAAGCGTAACTGCCGATTTGCTGCACCCACTTGTTGATAAAGCGTGGAATACAGAGACCTTTCCCACTGAGTGGAAGGAAGGTTCGATCATCAAACTTCCAAAGAAGGGTAGCCTCACAGACTGTAATAATTGGAGAGGCATTTGTGTGCTTCCTGCCGTTGCCAAGATAATAGCTAAAATCGTCCTGGAAAGACTAAAGGCCCACTTAGAAAGCACAATTGATGAAGAGCAGGCTGGTTTTCGATCCGGATTCTCCTGTGTCGATCACATTAACACCTTGCGAATCACCATCGAGCAATGCGCTGAATACGATTCTCCGCTTCACTTGCTTTTCATCGATTTCGAAAAGGCTTTCGATAGTGTGAACCGGGATTCTACATGGGCGGCCTTACGCAGGAGAGGCATCCCTGAGAAGCTTGTGGCTATTATTAAGGCAACATATGACGGCGCGAAATGTCGCGTTTTGCATAAAGGTAAGGTGTCGGGGGACTTTGAGATTTGCAGTGGAGTTCGGCAGGGGTGCATCCTCTCACCGATCCTATTCCTCATAGTGATCGGCGATGTGTTGCATGCAGCCCTATCCGGACTCAACAGAGGAATTCAATGGACTTTGACATCTTATCTACAACATCTTGACTACGCTGACGACATATGCCTACTCTTCCACAAAATCATGGATCTGTCCGCAATGGCGTTAGATCTCGAGAGGGAGGCAAGCAAGGTTGGGCTAAAGATTAATGCCAACAAGACCAAGGTTCTTAGCCCGCCGTTGCGAAAAAGAAATCCGACACCTATTGCCATCAATATTAATGGGCAGCCTGTGGAGAAGGTGGACAACTTCGTCTACCTGGGTAGCATTGTTGCCGAAAATGGTGGTATGGAGCAGGACATCGCTCGCCGTATCAACCAAACTAAACGCGCATACGGCATGCTGTCCAAAATCTGGCAAAGCAGTTATCTCAGCACCAAGACCAAGCTGGGCCTGTTTCGCTCCTTGGTACTGTCAGTGCTTTTGTATGGGAGCAGTACATGGAAAGTTTCCTTAGGAGTTACCAGAAAACTGCAAGTTTTCGTCAACTCATGTCTTCGCCGAATTTTAAGAATTTTCTGGCCCGAAACAATATCAAATGAAGAGCTAAGTCGGCGTACGGGTCAGATGCCAATCGACGAATTGATACGCAGGCGAAAATAGCAGTGGATAGGTCACACATTGCGGAAGAGTGATAACTGCATTGCTTTGCATTGCATGAAGTGAAACCCCATTTCCAATCAAGGCCGACCAAGAGGGGGTCCTCGAATCACATGGCGTCGATCTGTGGCAAAGGAGTGTCAGGCACTGGGTAAATCTTTTGGGGAGTTGCGTCCCATTGCCCAGAACAGAGTACGATGGCGCGCAGGAGTAGTTGACGCGCTATGCCCCGCTAGGGGTTAAGGCAAAGTAGTAAGTAGTAAATATATCGGATTAGTTACTTTTGGTACTAACTTGTAGCTCAACTTACGATACAGTACCGGACCGAAAAACTGTAATTAGGACTAGATGGTGTTGCTGTCTTCGCTAATGTTGATGTTCGTGGTAATTCTATTTTATTTGCCATGTAAATACCTAATCCTCTCCCTGAAATACTGCATTCGTATCATCTTTTGATTATAGCGGTATAAAAGCGTTTTATTAGGAGGCTACTGCCTCTTGATATTTTCCGAACCAGCAACTAACATCTTTCATATTTAGTACCGGTCGAAATAGTCGGTATAAACACACCACGAACAGGTACTCGCACTAAAACGACTTAGTTAACACGCCTTTTAGTTCCACGATATAAACGTGGCCATTGCCTGCTATGTTACGCAATGCAATGATGTTTTTTTATACCCTTCACGGATGTGATAGGGTATATTAACTTTGTTATGAAGTTTGCAACGCACAAAAGGAAGCATCTCCGACCATATAAACCATATATATTCTTGGTCAGTATGATGAGACGAGTCGATTAAACTTTGTCCGTCTGTATTTCTGCCTGTCTATTTCTATGCAAACTAGTCCCTCAGTTTTAAAGCTATCGAGCTGAAATTTTGTACAAAACCTTCTTTCTATTGTACGCTGTATATATGGAACCAATGAAATCAGACCACTACGTCATATAGCTGCCATAGGAACGACCGGTCCAAAAATTAGTCTAAAGATACCTTGTTCCAATTTCACACTAATCAATAATATCTTTAGTCAAATTCCAATCCCGAATTTGGTTCAAATTGGGCTACTCTATCATATAGCTGTCATAGAAACGACCGTTCCAAAAACAAGTTATTAGAAAAACTTTTTTATTTCTGAAGATATCTTTACCAAATTTCATATTATTCAATCATATTGACTGCCAAGTTCCTAAATTTGGTTGAAATCGGTTCGCAATTTCATATATGTACCATTCATAGAAACAGTGAAATTGGAACAAGTTTCACTAATAACTTAAAAGTGGCAAATGCACCAGAGTCCGGATGGCGCAACGGTTAGCACGTTCGCCTTCTACACACTGGGCCCGGTTCGATTCCTACTGAATGCAGTAGTTTTCGATAAAGAAGGGAACTTACGTGTCGGACTATGAGCCCACTCAGCTGTTAAATGATCACACACCTCTGCACAAGACAAACCGTCACGATCTAGAAAATGTAATGATGCTAACTCATCTCGAGGCCATGGTTCAAATTGGACTGTTGTGCCGGTTATTTATTATTTTTAAATGCACCAGAAGTCACAACGAAGTTATGTTTTATTCACATTGGCTATAGGTACGATGCTAGGCCATGCGGTGAGGCGATGTGGTTAGTTGAAAACAGACCACTTTAGTTGCAATAGGCTCGACATCATTTCCTTGTTTTTTTTTGTAACTTGACTTGTGACTTCGAATTCGCAATCGACGACCCCAAAAATCCCCTACTAGTTTCTTCCAGCATGATAGAACGTATAAATGGAAACAGTGTATTATTTGCATGTATCTAATGCCTGTTTTCTCAATGTCCGATTAAACTCTTTGTCAACTAACTGGGACATAAATTAATCGAAGCTATAAACAGCCCGACAAGCATTTTCGTTTTCTCATACGTCGATTAAATTACCAAGCCAAAAACTGTGGAACGCATCTCAAACCGCAAATTATGGCAAAAACAGCTGATTTTCTTGGCGGAATTCTACCGTCCACAAATCTGTTTTGTATCAGAACGGTCTCTTAGCATATTAATTTGCGGCTGAATTTGTTGCAAATTCTCTTCTATCGAATGAATTTCCAGGAACTCTGTTCTTTATGGCCAGTTTTATTGTTTTCATTTGAATTTGGAAAAGTGAACAGTTCTTGCTGTCAAAATCTCAGCATCCGGTATCAAATATTGGGTCTTTGTTTGGGATAAATTTTCAACCGGAAACCAGGAGTTGGGTTTTGTTCCGGATAAGTGATTAATCGAAGACTAGGGGTCGGTTAGCGTTTATCCGATTAATAATGATTTCTATTGAGAAAATCAAATTATACTAAATGGCAGTTTATTGTTAAGACTTATTTTAATCCGACATTGAGCAACCGGCCCTAACTGCTTCAGATCAGGTGTGAACCCTATGTTACCAAATTTTCATGTTACTAGCTACATTTTGTCGAAAGTTACCGTGTGAAAATCGAAGGTCAATTTACCCTATATGTACTATTTTATGGTCTATGGTATAATATACTTTGTATATCATATGAGCCCATGATTACCAAAGTGGCCTAAGTCATATATTTATACACTAGCCTTTTAGTACAGGGTATATTGTTTTTGTCACGACGGAAATATGTAACACCTTAAAGGGGGCTCCTGAGGTATAGCAATATATATATATAAATGATCAGGATCACCTGATTCGATTTAGCCATGTCTGTCTGTCTGTCCGTCTGTCTGTCTGTCTGTCCGTTCGCACGATAACTTTCGATAGAATGAAGCTAGAGGCCTGAAATTTTGGTCAAATGTTAGAAGTAATCTAATTGGTTGGTATTGAAAATGGGCATGATCAGGCCAAGAGAACGCCTACCTTCCCTATATATGTAGAATAATTAAGTGTATCTATAACTCCCGATTAAATAAACATGAAAAGCTCTAGCTTTGGTAGATTGCTCGTGAGGATAATTTTCTACCCTCCTGGAAAAATAAAATCGATCAGTTTAAAACTAACGGTAATTTTCTTATAAAGAGCCCCGTACTTTCCTAATTTTCGGGTTTTTTGTTTATAATTCTTAAACCAATTGACGTAGACACCTGATTTTTGGCATGCAACCCTGGGGTAGGAAGCTGCTTGAGTTCTAGTAAGTTGGGCATAATCGGATCAAAGGAACGCCTACCTCCCCTACAAATTTCAAAAAATTCAATATTCCTTTAAATATATAACTTTGATACTTTTGATAGAATGACACTAGCGAGTTGAAAATTTGACAAAATGTTGTCAGTAAGATCTACTTGGTTGGCACGGAAAATGGGTAAGATCCCACCCAAGCAACCCCTACCTCCCCTACAAATGCAACTTCAAATAAGCGATAACTTTTGACAAAATCAAGCCAGCGACTTGAAGTTTTGGTCAAATGTTTGAAGTGAGATCGGGTTAGTTGGTATTCAAGATGGGTTGGATCTGACCTAAGGAACCCCTACCTCCCCTAGAAATGAAACTTACAATAAGCGATAACTTACGACAAAGTAATGCTAGCGACTTAAAATTTTGGTCAAATGTATGTAATATGATCCATTTGGCTAATATTGAAAATACGTAAAATCCGACCATCGAAACCCCTACTTCCCCTACAAATGAAATTTCAAATAAGCGATAACTTTCGCTAGAGTGAAGCTAGAGACTTGAAATTTTGTTTAAATGTTTGTAGCATGATCTTATTTGTTTGGTGGCAATAATGAGCAAGATCCGACCCAAGGAACCCCTACCTCCTCTACAAGTGAGACTTCAAATAAGCAATAAGTTTCGATAGAATGAAGCTAGCGACTTTAATAATTCGACAAATCTTTGTAGAATGGGTTAGTTATATATATGACCAGTTTATAGGGGAGGTTGGCACTCATTCAGGAGGATGTTGACCATTCTCAAAATCAACTAACTAACCCATTCTACAAATATTTGTCGAGTTTTTCAAGTCATTAGCTTCATTTTATCGAAAGTTATCGCTTAGTTAAAGTTTCATTTGTAGGGTAGGCAAGGGTTGGGTCAAATCTTGCTCATCATTGTCACCAACCAATTTAGATCATACTATGAACATTTAAGCAAAATGTCAAATCTCTGGCTTCACTCTATCGAAAGTTATCGCTTATTTGAAGTTTCATTTGTAGGGGAAGTAGGGGTTTGGTTGGTCGGATTTTATGTATTTTCAATATCAGCCAGCTGAATCCTACTACAAACATATAACCAGAATTTCAAGCCGCTAGCTTTATTTTGTCGTAAGTTATCGCTTATTTTAAGTTCCATTTGTAGGGAAGGTAGGGGTTCCCTGGGTCGGATCTGGCCTATCTTTAATACCAAAATCAGGCGACCAAAAGCTGGCTTATCAACACTCAGCAAACCCTGACCAATTTATGGGAAGGTGCCAACCTGAGGGTGGATACCTTGCATGTGTTGCGTGACGAGGTAAGGATGATCATCCTTGCTCATGGTTGTACCGACAGCAAGGATATCATTCTGAAGAGGCTGCAGAGGCAAAACGAATGCGTGAAGGACACTTCCAAGTGGAGGGTTACTCACGAGGGAAAATTTGGCAATGCAGAGAAGGGGGGCAAGATGCTCACGGTATGGTGTCCAAAGGAGGACGCAAAGGCTATCGAGAACGCAGGGGGGAGACTCAACTGCGGTCTTGATCAAGCCATTGTGAAATTCAAGAGGAATGTCCGGTGAGCTGAATGTCGAAGTTAGAGCGGGGGTAGATGATTCCGCAGGGAGGAGTCTATCAGGGATGGTGGCGGGCCCGCACAAAGAAACACTAACTGTGTGCCAGCTGAATATTCATCACAGCAAAGCGGCATCAGCGATGATGACGAGATGCTTTGATGAAGAGAAACTGGACATAGCTTTGATACAGGAACCCTGGATTTTACAAAACAAAATTAGGGGTTTGTCACAACAAACCGCAAATCTGTACCATGCACAGGTGGACGGTAAAATAAGGACATGCATCCTGGTGCGTCATGGAATACGTGCAGTACAAATGATGCATCTCTGTTCGCCTGATCTTACGGTAGTAATGATCGGCAGTGGTGCAGGATCATTCCTAATTGCATCAGCATATCTCCCTTATGATGCACCAGAGCCACCTCCATCAGAGGAAGTAGAAAATCTGGTAAGGTATTGTAAAGAAAGAGATATGGCCCTGATCATAGGCTGTGATGCCAATGCGCACAACACTGTGTGGGGCAGCACAGATGACAATCCCAGAGGACAGCAGCTGCTAGAATTTGTGGAAAAGTACAATCTGCTGGTAGCAAACAAGGGGGTCGCTCCCACCTTCGTGGATGCACGAAGGGCTGAAGTGATCGACATTACCCTAAGCTCTGTTAATATGCTTGACAGAGTTCAGAATTGGAGAGTGGTGGACAGGCTAACCATGTCTGATCACAGGGCTATCCAGTTTGAAATTCTGTATGGCAGAAAGCGGAGTAGCGAACGCAAACGTATAAGAGTGCCAAAAAATACTGATCGTGTTAAGTACGAGACATATTTATTGGAACAAGTCGAGGATATTCAAGACGGAATACCTCGGAATACGGTCGAGATAGAGCGAACAGTGGAACAACTGAACTCCGCTATTAATCGCGCCTTCGAACACGCTTGTCCCTCCACAGTAGTGGACGAAAAGGACCCAACACCATGTCTTCGGAAACGAAATACGTGGAGGGAATTCTGCTCTAGCATGAAGGATACGTCGGAAGTATGCAGATTACAGAAGATGATATCGAAAGACACTGCTTCGAAAATGGGGCTGATACGCAAAGTTGATGGTTCCATGACAGAAACAGTGGAAGAAACGTTGCAGGCCCTGATGGAGGTACATTTTCCTGGAAGTTTCAAGTCAGACCAACCATGGCCTCAAAGTAACATGGGAGCTGGTGGGGTAAGTCAACAAGAAGCTGAGAGGATAATAACTCCAAATGGAGTCAAAAGTGCTATAAACTCTTTTGCTCCATTTAAAACGGCTGGAATGGACGGAATATTCCCGGCACTATTACAGTGGGGCATGAGCGCTCTACTAGATAGGACCCGGAATATATTCGTCGCCTGTCTTTCAGCAGGCTACATCCCGAAGGCATGGAGGGAGGCTAAAGTGGTCTTCCTGCCTAAACCGGGAAAGAAAGACTATACAGAGGCAAAGTCCTTCAGGCCGGTTAGCCTTACATCATTCCTGTTGAAAACAATGGAAAAGGTGTTGGTGGACTACCTGGAGAACACCACGCTAATGTATAGTCCTCTGAGTAGGTGCCAACATGCTTATAGAGCAGGCAGATCTACGGAAACCGCTCTACATGAACTTGTTAGAGTTGCAGAGAGAGAGATTAACAATGGCGGGATCGCTATGTCTACTTTTATGGATATAGAGGGTGCTTTTGATAAAATCTCCTTTACCAAACTAAGGAACGCCCTGTTTGAGCGGGGGGTTGATTACATTATAATTAAGTGGATCGACTCTATGCTTAAGCAGAGGGCGGTAAATCTTAGCAGTGGATGTGACAGAATACGGGGTAAGGTAGTCCGAGGATGCCCACAAGGAGGTGTTCTTTCGCCTCTACTGTGGAACATCACCGTGGACAGTCTTCTCTGGAAACTGGACTCGATGGGCGTACACACTGTAGGATACGCCGATGACTTGGCACTCACGGTCAGTGGAAAGTTCATGGACGCAATTCTAGGTTGCATGGGACAAGCTCTCATAGTAACCGAAGAATGGTGTAATGAGCAAGAGCTAACCATAAACGCTAGTAAATCAAACACTATGATTTTTACTCGTAAGAGGAAAGACATAGAGATAACTCCCTTACGGCTTTTTGGTTCAGAAATCAAGGTGTCCAAGGAAGTGAAGCATCTAGGAGTTACCTTAGATGCGAAACTAACTTGGAATGTTCACGTTGATGAAAAGATCCAAAAAGCGAAAAGGATTTTGCATCAATGTAAGAGAGTGTGTGCTCGTAGGTGGGGAATTTCACCTAAAGCGACACACTGGATTTACACAATGATGGTAAGACCTATTCTAGCCTATGCATCAGTGGTATGGTGGCCAAAAGCCATGCAGAATACCACAAAGCAGAAGCTAGATGGGGTACAAAGGATAGCTTGCGTAAGCATATGTGGTGCAATGCGCACCACACCAACGCGAGCAATGGAGGCATTGCTGGGACTGCCGCCATTGGACTTATTTATAAAGAAAACGGCGGCGCTTTCGGCAATACGCATGGAAAGGGATGCCATGTGGCATCGCTTTGGAACTAGCAGCGGTCATAAGAGCATCCTAGACATTATTCATGATGAGGTCAGGGAGACTCTAATGCCGGTAGAAGGCATGAGTAGACGTAGGGTAGTTGAAAGACTACACAAGACTCACATTGCAGATGTAAACATACATAATGAGTGTATGTACAATGACATCAGCATTTTTACTGATGGCTCTTTAATGGACGGTAAAGCGGGGGCGGGGGTTTACTCTGAAGAGCTAAACCTAGCATGTGCGCTTAGTCTAGGAGAGTATGTGTCCGTATACCAGGCAGAAATGCTTGGCTTGTTGCATGCGTTGGACCACTTGCTTGAAGGTCAGGTGCGGGGGAAGAAAATCCTTATTGCACTGGACAACCAATCGGTGATCAGACGCATGCAGCAGACGAACATAAACTCTAAACTGGTACTAGAGTGTGTCCGGAAGCTCAACACGTGTGCCTCAGAAAATGAGGTTACGCTGATGTGGGTAAAAGGACACATAGGTACAACAGGAAATGAGGCGGCGGATGCCCTAGCAAAACAGGGATCTGCGGCAACTTTCATTGGCCCAGAACCCAGAGTTGCTCTGGGGAACGGCATGATTGGAGCGAAGGTTGGGAAGTGGATGGACTCCATGCATCAACAAAGATGGCAGGAGCTAGTCACTTGCAAACAAGCTCGGAATGCAATAACCAGCCCTTTAGGCAGGGAAGCGAGAAAGGTACTTAGTTATAAACGGAGTACCCTAAGCTGGATAACTGCCTTGGTCACAGGGCATGGTAATTTTAAGGCTCATCTGGCCAAGATGAAAATCGGGGAAGATGACGTTTGCAGGCTATGCCTGGAGGAGGCCGAGATGGCAGCACACATTGTGTGCGAATGTCCAGCACTGGCTAGCACGAGGTTGAGGATCACAGGCAGGCACACGATAAGTGTAGAAGCCATGTGTGAACTCAGCTTCAAACAAATGCTAGCAATAACACGGGACTCAGTGATGAAGAAAGAGGTCGACAATTATCAGTCGACATCTGGAAGCCACTGATGACCGGGAGGGGGCGAAAAGGGACCCAAACGTAAGTGGTCTGCTTCGGCTATCCCCCATAGTATATAATAATAATAATAATCTTTAATACCAACTAACTCAATCTTACTTCAAACATTTGACCAAAATTTCAAGTTGCTGGCTTCATTCTATCAAAAGTTATCGATTATTTGAAGTTTCATTTGTAGGGGAGGTAGGGGTTCCTTGGGTTGGATTTTGCCCATTTTCAACACCAACCAAGTAGATCTTATTAGTAACATTCTACCAAATTTTCAACTTGCTTGTGTCATTCTATCGAAAGTTATCGTAATGAAAGTAATATTTATTTTTTTTTAAATTTGTAGGGAGGTAGGCGTTCCTTTGATCTGATTATGCCCAACTTACCAACACTTAAGCAGCTTCTTACCTCAGGGTCACATGCCAAAAATCAGGTGTCTACGTCAGTTGGTTCAAGAGTTATAGACAAAAAACCTGAAAAGTAGGGTAGTACGGGGTTCTTTGTAAGAAAATTACCGTTAGTTTTCAACTTATCGATTTTCTTTTTCCAGGAGAGTATAAGATTACCTTCACGAGCAATATACCAAAGCTAGAGCTTTTCATGTTTATTTAATCGGCAGTTATAGATACATTTAAATATTTGACATATATAGGGGAGGTAGGCGTCGTTTTGGCCTGATCATGCCCATTTTCAATACCAGCCAACTAGATTACACTGCCAACATTTGAACAAAATTTCAAGGCTCTAGCTTCTTTCTATCGAAAGTTATCGTGCGAACGGACTGACAGAAAGACGGACAGACAGACAGACGGACAGACAGACAGACGGACAGACAGACAGACATGCCTAAATCGAATCAGGAGGTGACCCTGATCATTTATATATAACATTGCTATACCTCCGGAGCCTCATTTAAGATGTTACATATTTCCGTCGTGACAAAAACAATATACCCTATACTAAAAGTCTAGAGTATAAAAAGAGCGATTACACATGCTTTCCTATGGACCGTGAAAAGAAAAATTGCTTCTCCTGAAAATCACGATTTTAGCCATTGTGTTCCTTTTTCTGAACTGAACGTCATTTGTTTTATAAGGTCATCAGACATAAGTAAATTAACGTCCTCCCGTTTTTTGGACGGTTAGAAAGAAAAAGGTTTAAACTTCGAAAAAAATGTGCAAACAATTTCAAAATTGTTGAATTGCTCCAATAAAACTTAAACTTGTTTTTGTTTTTTTTTTTTTGTTTAAAAAACCTTTCCAGGGCACTTCACATTATTGTCTGAAGTGAACCAACATAAAAGTTGTCAAAAAAGAGCCGTTCCTAAGAAAAGGGAACATAAACACGACCCCATTCTCAGTGAAATAATTGGATTTAGAACACCGATTTCTGATTGCCTGTGCAATTTCCACCAAAAAAATGTTATAGAACCATTTCTCGAATTCTTAACCTTCCAGCTTTCTGACGGTAAAGGAGTTCGATGCTGCTTCGACTGTCGTCTGATGCCGCCGCCAAACGGATCATCAGTTCTTTTCTTTCAATAATCCGCTGCCATGAAGCGTCGGACATCCATGGCTTATTCTGTCAATCAGGGTTTGTGTCAAGAATGGTATTTGCGCTATCAATGTACGCATTTTTTATGGCATCCCAGTTTTCATTTATGTCACTATCTGGGTGACTAGTTATCTCAGCTGCTTTTGCGCAAGATGGTCATTACAGGCGTGTTTTTTGTACTGCGGTGCAGGTTAATTGGGAGCTATCCGGGCTTACTTACACACATTCCACAAACAACTAGGGTATGTAAAAAAACACGCCTTATATTGTTGTAAGACAGCTGGATTTTTTAATCGAGCGGTGTTGAATTTGCGGCGCCTGGATCTTTCGTCGCTGGGGCGGCGCACGGCTGCAATACGCAATCGAACATTAGCGATCATAAGATAATGGTCTCTCCTATCCCAATATCGGCACCCTTCTTGTTTCGCACGTCCAGGAGGCAACTCTTGAATCTTTTACTAATGGCAAAATGGTCGATCTGATTTTGTGTTCTGCGCCGATCAACAGAGGACCAACTGATTTTGTGGTGGTTATTATGCTCAAACATAGTACCACCAAACCAATGAATGGACTGTGAAAGTTGCAGAACTCTACAAATCTTTCACCGTTGTCGTTACGATCACCAAGACCGTGTCTCCCCATCACATGTCTGAGCTCATAGTTATCAGCGCTAACTTCAGCATTCAAATCACCCATAACGATTATAATGTCATCTTTAGGTGTTCTGCTCTGAACGGCGTTTAGTTGTTCGTAGAAGCAGTCTTTCGCCAAGACATTGTCGGGTTCAGTTGGGGCATAACATTGTATTATTGAGATGTTCCTCATTTTGTTCCAGAGCCTGGCGGTCATGATTCTGTCAGAGATCGGCTCCCAGGATAAGAGACAGTTTCGTACGACTCTGATCAGGGCCGTCGAGAGAAAATCCGGGCTCAACTTTGTAGGGGCCATGGTGACCGGTAGCTCAATGAACAAAAAACAAAAAAAAAGCTCAAAGCGTAGATACATTGTTTTTTTTTCAATTTTTCAAATTATTCAACTTTTGTAGGGGCCCATATACGGCGACCGGTAGTTCAGTGCGTCAGAGTGGTATGAAAGAGCAAGGAGCAACAAAAAAAAAATCAGTGCGTAGATACGGTTTTTTTTTCTCTTATTTTCAATTTTTAAAATTTTCGGGCCCCGAGAAAAACACGGGCCCGGGGCGTTTCGCCCCTTCCGCCTTGGGAAGACAACACAAACAAGGGAGGTAAAAATTGGGAATACAAAAAAAGGGGCGATAAGGATGGAATGGTTGGCATATGGCTCGCTTGCCCTCGCGCTCGTATTGGGGTCCAGGTGTAATGAGACTCTCGGCCTCTGGTTTCGTAGCACCGACAGATGCTTACTCATCAAGTGCTGCCATAGATCTGCCAGTGAAAGCGGCACTACCATATGGTCCATTGCAGGTGGTTCATTACAGATCGGCCGATCGATCGCTGCGTCTATGGTGGGCCTTACGGCTTAATTTTTTTAAATTTCGAAAATATTATTTCAGATTATGGTAATACACGAAAATACAAAACGAAACCAATATCAAAATCTATTATTAACTCATTTTGAGAAAATTTTTGACATAAGCCACTTACAAGGGCACATATAACATTTTGTAGGAAATGTAATATACCTATACATCCATTCGTTCTTTGAACGAAGTTTAGTATAGGACTTCCTGTTTAATCAATCAGTACCTGAAAATTGCTTCTTATTACAAGTCGCAGTGGACAAAAAAGGGTCCACCTCCAGTCATCGGACAGAATCCCTACATGTTTTGTAACATTTTTTTTTGGCAAACATTTACGTACATATAATCAAGGCATAACCGCGAAGCTATAAAATTGTCCTTCTACCGACTATCGTTTTTTAAAAGCCGACTCTATATTTTGCATTGTTTTCTTTTTCATTTCAGATTTCCATACTACAAAGACAAATTCCCAGCGTGGCAGAACTCCATTCGACACAATCTCAGCTTAAATGACTGTTTCATAAAAGTTCCCCGCGAGCCAGGAAATCCGGGCAAGGGCAACTTTTGGACACTAGACCCACTTGCTGAAGATATGTTCGATAACGGTAGCTTCCTGCGACGTAGAAAACGTTATAAGCGGCCGCCGTTAACACAAAGTGTTCCCTTCCCAGCTGTTTTTGGTCCATTTTCGCCGTTTTGGATACGGAAACCAGTACCCGTTTTGCCCATGCAGTTCAATGCACCAAACTTTAGTGGATTTCGTGAGAATTTTGATATCTTCAATAGCAGGCCCGACCTTTTAGTCGGCCGAAATCCCGTCATTGATCAGAAATTAGATTTTTTCAATAACACCGAAGTGGCTAGTGATTTATACACGAATCGGGAAAAAATTGAAATTTTTCGACGGAATATGGATTTGTTTCGACGCAACTCAGTCACTTTTGACACTTTCAGTCACTGTGTGGATAAGAAGCCTAACATAAACATTGCAGAAACGAATGATTTCCGACCGACAAATTTGGATTGTCTGTTGCACAAATCCAAACAATTCCACATTGAAGCGGAAGACAGTACAAATCACTTCCCAGCTGATAATTCACTAATTCAAAATAGCCCGTCCAAATATGATCTTCATCCTGAAGACCAGGATATTTCTTGTGATAAAATTGACGTGGAAAGTGAACATGAAGAATTAAAAAGATCTGAATCGTACGACAGTATATATAATAAGCCAGAGAATTCATCACCGCAAATGGCACCTGTATCCATAAAGTCGCCATTTATATCGGACTATTTTCACCACTACAACAATGCGGAGGTGAATTTACCCGAGGTTGTTCAAAAGGTTACTGGAGACGTTTCGAATGGCGATAACAGTCTTCAGGATTTAGTCGGAAGAGTTACAAATTTGAGCCCGGAATTGACACGCAACGAGAAGAATGAATGTGAACTTAATACAGACAGCAGAGAGATCCACAAATGGGGTAAACGCTTGTATGAGCCCACTGTGCTGGGATTTGAGCTTGCTCATAAAAAACGTAAACATGGAAATGCGCGTGGATTTAGCATAGAAAATTTGATAGGTCGAACGGTGGAAGAAGAATAACCTTTACTGTTACCATATTCCCAACAAAGTCCTTTTAGTAAAGATGTGCATTAGAAGCATGCCGTTAAAATGATACGTTTAACATTCCCGATATAGGTAGTTTAGTTGTAAGTTTTAAAATTGTACAAAAAACAAGACATGATGTAACTATCTGTCACATTTCTTTTAAAACTAGTCCCCAATGTGAATAACTGTTGGTAGCAATTAGATGACTTGTAACAACTTTTCGTGTGTATCAGAAAATAAATAAAAAAAAACCAACAAGAAATTAGAATAAAAATACTTAAAGTAAAAACAAAGTACTGTTCAGGAGTACATAATAGATACATTCTAAGATAATCAGTATCGAAGTGTGAGTACAGCTCCACATACTATTTATATTGGATACTGTGTATGGAAATAAAATATATACAAAGGTTTTAACATAATCAGTCAAGCCTGAAAGTGGATAGTGTGTAGAAATGAGGTATTGTAAAAAATTTTGTACTTATATTTTATGTAATGTGATAAACAAGTCGAAAATATATGTAAAATTATTTATTTCGAATGAATCTAGTTTATATGACACAGAGAAGATATGGTTCCCATAACCCGAATGATTTTCAATGCATTTGGCCTGGAGTAAGAGAGTAGATGTAGGGACATTGTGGATATCCTCAACCACACCCGCCAATGTGAATAATCGCGACAATATTGGAAACTCACAATCGTTCCTTGTATCTCTAGGTTAACTTAGTTATAGCTCAGAGAAAATACAATAATATAATAAAAACCAGAATCCGAGGCGTATATGCCCTAGACTTGTACAGGCCTAGTGGTGATAACAAAAGTACCAATTGGCAACGACCATATGCATAAAAAGTGAGTTTCCTATATGGCCAGTTTATAGGAGAGGTTGCCGCTCATTTAGAAGGATCTTGACTATTCTCAGAATCAACTATCTAACCCATACTACAAATATTTTTTCGAAATTTTTTAAGTCAAGTCTCTAGCTTCATTTTATCGAAAGTTATCGCTTATCTCTCCAACGATCGCGCCTTTAAATTGCCTTTAAAAAATCATAAGTTGGATCACACGCATGGGAAGGGGTTAGGGTCTGAAGTAGCTGACTTTTTAGGGGTTGCGTTTAAGTATTGTAGTAAAAGTTTTGATTTAAACCTTTATTCGGGTTACAATTTATTATTCTTATTTTTTTTTTCAATCATATTGGTGTACTGTACTGTCCATCGCTAGCGACAACTTTCACCCATCTCTCCGGATTTTCGGATTCCATCTATGAAAAAGGAGGTGTCTTTCGACGCGATCCATGATTGGATCCATTTTTAGACTTCCTCGTACGAACGAAAATTCTGATCAGCCAGGCCGTGCGCCATGTAACAAAACAGATGGTAGTCGGAAGAAGCGATGTCTGAGGAGTACAGCTGTTGGGGCAAGATTTCCCCATTTCAGGGTTTCCAATTATGTCTTGACCACTTTTGCGACATGTGGCCAAGCATTATCATGCTGGAGGATCACTTTGTCGTGTCTCTCTTGGTGCTGTGGTCGTTTTTCCTTTAATGCTCGACTTAAACGCATCAATTGCGTTCGGTACCGATCTCCTGTGATAGTTTCATTCGGTTTCAGTAGCTCGTAGTATATCACACTGAGTGCCGATGCACATGAACGTCCAAATGACGCCTGACGCCGCGTCACTTTCAATCGGATAGGAAGAAATACATTACGGGCAATGAAGCGATGCACATGGCCGGCATTTTGCCGCCGCGATAGCTATCTGGGATGACGCTGGTTTCTTCTCCTATCTGCATCACTTCACGCGTCCGCATATCAATTTTTAATAAGCCGGCCCACATACATTCGAACACGGACACGGTCACAATGTCTGATTTGTATGATGTTTCTTAAACCATTCGCTTGAGGATCACGTTTAAGTGCCAATTAATTAATTGTTAATCGTGACTACTACAATTGACAATTAATTTTGAAAAAAAAAATAGTTGGGATGGATGCTCCTCAGCCCGGATGGGTGTTTCTAAGGGGGGTGAAAATGGTGTCAAAAATGCGAAATTCCTTATATTTTAGAAGTTATGGCCAAAAAACAGTTTTTATAATAACATAAATTGTAAATTCAGGTTCGCTATTATGTGGCCCGGCTTATATAATACAGAGTGACGCTGCGTCTTATCGCATCATGTGAATTGAAATGCAGATAGGTATCAAAGAGGGAGGAGCTTAAGTGACGCGGCGTCCGGCGTCATTTGGACGTCCATGTGTACCGGCTCTGAGCTGGTCCCACCAAATGCAAAGCATAACCTTGGCGCCGTGAATATTCGGTTTTGCCGTCGACGTTGAGGCATGTCCGGGCATTCACTATAACTTTCTGCGCTTTGAATTATCGTAACGGACTCATTTTTCGTCGCCAGTTACGATGCGATTTAGAAATTTCTTCCGATTCTGCCTTTGAAGCAGTTTCCGCATGCATATAATCGCCGTTCAATATCTATCGGTTTTAACTCATGCGGAACTCAATTTCCTTGTTTCTGAATAATGTCCATTACCTTAAAGCGTTTCCAGATGTCTTGCTGAGTCACTCTCAATGATTCAATTAATTCTTCTTGCGTTTGGCATGAATCTTCATCGAGCAGTGCTTCCAATTCATCGTCTTTGAAATATTTTTCTCTCCCATCACCATGCTTGTCCTCGACATTGAAATCACCACTTTTAAAACGTTGAAACCACTCACGACATGTTCTGTCACTCAGAGCAACCTTACCGTAAGTATCTGAGAGCATTCGATGAGCCCCAGCTGCAGTTTTTTTCAAACGGAAGCAAAAGATCAAAACTTCCCGCAAATGACGAGAACTTGGCTCGAAAACAGACATTTTGAATCGCGAATCTTATTAAAAATGCGAACTACTTTTACTAATGCGGGGATGTCGATATGTTTACAGACGTCCAAACGCACTTTGTGACACTTTTAAATTACGTACTTTGACCAGTCCTCATCGATGCAGCCGTCTGTCGGAAAACGGCGGAAGCAAAGTTTTACACTAGAATTAACTTGTTTCCAAACCTAATTTCAAAAAATAGGTCATGAAAGCAATGCCAACCATTCGCGTGACAATCCGTGTTACAAAATTCGCGCGAGTGATGGAGGGTTATTGTAGGGGAAGTAGAAGTTACGTTGGTCGGACTTTACGTATTTTTTATAACAGCCAACTGGATCCTACTACAAACATTTGACCAAAATGTCATGTCACTAGCTTCATGTTATCGAAAGTTATCACTTATTTAAGTTTCATTTGTAGGGGAAGAAGGGGTTCCTTGGGTTGGATGTGGGTCATCTTTAATACAAACTAACTAAATCCTACTTAACATTTGACCAAAATTTCAAGTCGCTGGCTGCCTTCTATCAAAAGTTATCGCTTATTTAAAATTTTATTTGT
This sequence comes from Chloromyia formosa, assembly GCA_964017055.1. NCBI lineage: Eukaryota > Metazoa > Arthropoda > Insecta > Diptera > Stratiomyidae > Chloromyia > Chloromyia formosa. The sequence continues at coordinate 57,753,452 of OZ024818.1, forward strand.
AGGGGAGGTAGGTGTTCCTTATTTTGGATCTTGCCCATTTTCAGTACCAACTAATTAGATCTTACTATCAACATTCGACCAAATTTTCAGATGTTTGGAAACCACAATTTTTTGAATTTTTTAGAATATAATTAAACAAATATATATATAAATAAAAAAATAAAAAAAAAATAGTCCGGATGGTGCAACAGTTAGCATGTTCGCCTTCTATGTACTGGGCATCGGTTCGATTCCTACTGAATGCAGTAGTTTTCGATAAAAAAAGGGGATTTACATGTAGGTCTATGAGTTCACTCAGCTGTTAAATGAGTACCTATTTATGGGTATGTTGATGTTCACACATCTCTGCACAAAACACACCGTCATGATCAAGAAAATGAGATGATAACTAACTCATCTCGAGGCCATGGTTAACAATTCGGCAATTCGACATCTGACATGACACATGACAGATGTCGAATTGCCGCGCCGGCGCCGACACGAACGATAACAAATAGAAAACAAACAAATTTGCTTGTAAGTCAGAACTTCAAATTAAAACAATTTCCCCTGAAGATGCCAATAGGCGAATCGTTGGGATAGAATAAAAAACACTTTGCTGGAAACTCGAAGAATCTTTTCAATCAACAGAATCAACCAGTGACAAATAACTTTATGTATTAATGTTCTTGCAAATGTACAAGTGCGAATCATTTTCAATTTAAATTGGAATTGTTTGTGACACTTGGTTTCATTCTGCACACTTTCGTGGTCGTCTTGCACATGGATAGCTGCAAAGATGCAAGACCTGATGAGTGCTACTATCCATACGAAACCACTAAGCTCGGAGAAATTAATTCAGAGGGAATTTGAGAATAAAAAATAGTTGGTCCCGTTGCGGGGCGCGAACCGCAGAGACCGTGTTTCGAGTAGCAAAAAATGCCCGGTGCGTTACCGAGCTAAGCTACAGACGCATACTAAGTTGGTGTGCAGAATGAAACCAAGTGTCACAAACAATTCCAGTGACAAATAAGTTAATACCAGGATCGCATAATGTATGGCGGCTATTAAGCGATGAATCTGAATACTTTAATGTTCATTTACTATACCCTTCACAGATGTGATAGGCTATATTAACTTTGTCATGAAGTTTGCAACGCACGCAGAAGGAAGCATCTCCGACCACATAAACTCTATATATTCTTGGTCAGTATGATGAGACGAGTCGATTAAGCTTTGTCCGTCTGTCTGTCTGTCCGTCTGTCTGTCTATCCGTCTGTATGTCTGGTTCTATACCAACTAGTCCCTCAGTTTTAAAGCTGTCGAGCTGAAATTTGGCACAAAACCTTCTTTTTTTGGACGCTGTAAATATGTCGGAACCAGTGGAATCAGACCACCACGTCATATAGCTACCATAGGAACGGCTGGTCCAAAAGTTGGTTTGTGAAAAGAATTTCTTGATTTCTGAATGAATCTTTTTCAAATCTCATTTTACTCAATAATATCCTTTGCTAAATCACCTTGCCAAATTTAGTTGAAATTCGACTACTCTATCATATGGCTCTCATAGGAACGACCGTTCGAAAATCAAGTTTTTGTTAGAAAAACTTTTTTATTTCCAAAGATATCTTTACCGAATTACAGACTTCTAAATTTGGTTGAAATCGGCCCACTATTTCATATACATCTCATAGGAAAAGTGAAATCGTAACAAGAACCATAAAGTTCACCAAAATCAGTCCACCTTTGAGTAATCAACTTTTGGAGGTTCATCTCTAATCTCTAATTGCCTTGGCCCCTCCTGGGGCATGGGCGCGTCAACATCTCTAGCATTTCTATGCCTTGTTGACGTTTCAATAGCATTTCTACTTTTTGGAAGTGCAGTTGCTAGCATGCACCTCCTATTTGCGCCGTCTTTATAATGACAAGCTCGGAGCACTGTGAGAATTCTATTAGTACTCACAGGCAGTTTTTGATCGCGCCGAGATTTGATATCCGAGCTCTAGATTAGTATCGTAGAGCGGTGACCGAACAATCACGGCCACCGAGCGCGACCAGTCAACTTTTGGAGGTTCCACTCTATATTATTTTAAGATCAAAATAAATCTATAATTTTGCTTAAACAAATCATATTTTCTTACGGGGTTCCTTCGAACATATTTGGAGATAGTTACGCCACTGGCTATGTCTCCTAAGCGACCGTATTTACGCGATTTTATTGAAAAAAAAAAACGGTTATTCACGATTATTCATAGATCATATCATTCTGAATATGTACTTTTAATTCTTGGCTATATTTCTATGATATATTTCTATTATATTATTTCTATTATCCCCCCCCCCCTCTTCACGAGCCTAGCGGGCAATTAATAAACACCGCTGGATAGCGTCCTCTTAACATACCACTAACAGCCACGACATATCCACAAACAACGCAACCCAATACATTACCGTACCTACTCCCTGAAAACATATCTATTTACGCATTTAAGGATCATGTCCTCGCGGACATATATAGAGCAGAGCAGTTTAAGACCACACTAGTACACTAACAATTTGATCTGGGCTGCTCCGCATAAAACGTCAGTACAAGAATGCTTCTCCGTTAAGTAGTTTGCGTTTTGAAAAGCAGGTGCCACAGGTGTCGAAGTTTTCGAACAGTTTACAGTTTGAGAAGCACGTACAGTTCATTTCCTGTCAAAAAAATGTTCGTTTTATGTAATTGTTTAAAATAGTAAACACACAAAATAATTTTGCTGCCTAAACGAAATTTGTCCGATTGTACAATATATGTACTAAGGATTTAAGTTTTCTCTTAAAATTTGAATTCTAACTAAACCAAGACACACTCCCAGCAATGACATGCAACGTTTTCGTGTTGGCTACCCCAATTTGCTCTCGATCGTTTTTTTTTGCCACTTAACCGCCTGTATTCTGCTCGGTACGAAAAAATGCAGCTATTACATGCATATTCGCATGTAAGCCCCAAGTTCCGGGAACTAAAATCTCTTCGGAAACTTTTGAGTGTAAGATGTTATCACCATAAAAAAAATTTAGAATTTACTGCCGTACCACTTCTATTGCTTCATAACATGTAAATTGTTATTTAGATTTACTAAATTCAATTGCTTTTTTAACAAAAAAAAAACTTTCTCCGCGCTTTTTATAATTGATTTACATGTAAAACAAAAGTTAATTTGATGTCATGTTATCATGTCGTATATACTCGTATGTAGAGTAATCTTGCCGCGGATATTGTTGTTACTGCTACAATTATTTTTGTTATTATCTTAACATGACATTGTGTTACTTATCACTTAACCAACGTAATTAAGAAAACACCATAATTCATACGCCTAAGAAGAGTACAGCAGTTTGTTGGGATAGATACTATTGTATGTAGCTAGAATCATATTTACAAATAAAAATGGTTTTGATAAATGCGATAGCATCTGAAATACTCGTATATTTAACAGGTCTGTTTTTTTAATAAATTTGAATGGAAGATTTAACTTGACTGTGACACATGTTTTAACATAATGAGAAATAATGTTTTTGTTCCAGATATACAACAAAGATGTTGTTTAAATTGTAAAAGATCCCTTTAAAAAAAAGTGTTTCTATACGGGCACTATAGTATACCTAGAGGCAACATTCGATTTTTAGAACTGTAAGGTCCACACGATAGATTGTACTCTTCAGGAGCTGCAGAAGTAGGTCCACTAGACCAGGTTGTATTCCGACCTAAGTTAGAATACGTCCCTGGGTACAATACTTACACTATATAGAGTGTGCGTTATGCGACATGGGTGCGAATTATTTTCTAGTGAAAATTTTCTGCATGAGAGCATTATTTTATTCACAAGCTCGTTTTATAGGGTTTTGTAGTAAAAAGAAAACCCTTATGAAATCGGTCAAATGTCTGTCCGTCTGTCCATAAAATATCTCAGGAACAGCTCAAGTGATATATGTATATAAAATTTTGTGGGAATATGTAGAATTATTATAATTCGCCGGAGAAAGCAATTCGGTGTAATAGGCTGACATAGAGGGGAAATGAAGGTTGAAATTTTTTTTTCATCTGGTTTAGGCAAGTGGGCTATCATGATAAAGGTAACATTGAGTACATTCCATTTTTGGCTTTTTCATCAAATTTGAATAAAGCTGAAAAGAGGTAGAGGGGAAAATATATGATCCGAGTTTGCCCCCCCCCCCCCCCTTGCATTTCGAAACCGTTATACTCAGAAATATGAAAATTTGCAGGAAAGCGGCATTTAACTAGCATAGAAAACTAAAAATCGTAGAATTTTGATATCTTATCAAAAAAAGTTAATAATAGTACATTTCTATAGTTGCAGTTAGCACACCTCTACACCCCTTAAGCATACCCGAGGTCAAAAATATTGATGGCCAATGATAACCAACATCATTGGCAATAATGTCTCTAAGTTTCATTATAATCACATAATATTTAATAATAGTACATTCATTTAAAGTTAGGAATTTTGACACTATGCACACAATAAATACACCTACCGGCCTCATAGGTGTGAGTATGTGTACTACTACAATACTTTCATGTTGTTTTTCGTAGTGCGAATTGCAGTTATTGAATTAATCATTTTTGAAAGGGTAAAGATTGGTTGGGAGCGTTGCGTCGTTATTGTCCAACTTTACCGGGTGGAGGCTGGAGGGGGGGAGGCGAAATTAAACTAAATTTTTTTTTTCGACTGGTATAGGCAAGTGAGGTGTCGTGAGAAAGGTAATGTTGAGTACATTCCATTTTTTTTTGCATTTTCTTGAAAGGGAGAAAGGGACACAATGGGGGAGGAGAAAATATTGGTTCGTAATTTGCCCCCCCCCCCCCCTAGCATTTCGAGACTGTTATACTTAGAATTATGAAAACTCACAGGTAGGTGAGTTCCGAATAGCATATAAAATGGAAAATAATGGAATCTGTATATCTTCTCAGAATAGGTCAATAATAGTTTATTTCTATAGTTACAGTTAGCACCCTTGCATGCCTTAAACACGTTTGAGGTCTAAAGTATTGATGGCCAACTATAACCAACACCTTAGGCAATAATATGTTCTAAGTTTCGTTACAATCACGTAATATGAATTGGCATGTAAAATCTAAGTGGGTAAGACATTTTAATTTTGTTTTTTTTTTTTATCCGTCTGAGTGGTATCAAGAAGAGCAAGGAGCCGATACTTATATTCCAAAATAAGCGCTTGCTACAAAACCCTCGGATTGCGGGCGTAGCCCTCTATATTCCGGTTTCATTTTTTTTAGAATAAAGTGGAGTGGGTCATTGCTACTCCAAGTCAACAATGACATAGCTTAGATAATCCAGTGTGAGCGAGCTGCTTCCCCGATGGATTATGGCAGCTCCTGAAGATTACAACACATCGTGGGGACGAAAACAAAGACAGGTGAAAAATTGGCTTTATGCTGATTAATTTTTCGTAGTAGTGGATAGCTAAGCTCTGTTTAAAAAAAAAGTAGCTTATGAATAAAAACGCTTCTGCTAGCTTCACCTTCACAGTTATTTCAATAAGATTGTTTTTAAAATAACAATTGAAATGCCAACAGCAGCTCAAGGGGTAAGATATCGAACATAATATCAATTTAGTAAAGATTTTTCTCACAAAACTTACTTTTGGAGTGGTCGTTCCTATAGCAACTATATTATGTAATGGACCGATTCATACATACAGCGTACAATTGAAAGAAGGACCAGTGCAAAGTTTCAGCTCGATAGCTTTAAAACTGAGAAAGAATGTTAGTTTGCATAGGAACAGACGGACATAGCGACATAATTCTGCTTCGCAACATAACATAAGTCACGTTGAATGCATCGTGATCCGTTTCATTCACTCGAAACGTGATCCGTTTCATTCACCTGAAACGTAATTGAAAATTGAAATTATGCAAATGCATTTTTTACACAGATGCACTTGCTGACTAGCCAGTTCTACTTCAATAAAAGTCAATGAATTTGCTTTTCTCGTCGCAATTAAGTTCTAAACACGGGTTGACTCTGTTACAATTTTTATTTAGTTCATAAAATTTAGTTATTGTAATTAATTGTGCTGATTTCTGCATCGTTGGATTTCGCCTGTCCGAGTTAAGTATTTGCTATTTCAATTTCACCTTGCTCCGCTTTCGGTATTGGCCGTGGTGGAGTTCGATTTTGACGTTCTTCCCTTATAAATCTGGGTTAATTAAAAACACTTTCCAATTTGTTTGAGATCGGATCTGTATCTGTACTAACCAACGCAAGCACCCTGTCAATCTCGTAACATACGTATATCAATGTGGTATGCTAATTTCTGCGAAGGGTTTAAAAAAATATTAAAAATAGGACATCAGGTTGCATCCTAGTTCGGTATCACAATGACGGTTGTTACATTCGCATATAGTTGGGACGGTAAGCGATTTGACCTTGCAAAATATTATAGAGAAGTGGCGTTTGGTATGATTGTTGGTAGTCCCAATACATTCATTTTAAGAGACGGAGCCATCTTGGACCCCGCGGCAGAGCGGCTGTGCGGGCGAAAGACCGAAAAATTTGAGCCTTTTTTTAATATTCTCGTCATAATTTGTAAACGGTGACTCGGATCGAAAAAGTTAAGAAGATTTAAATTAAAGAGCGTCAAATTCTACATCCAATGAATTGCTCAAAGTTAAAATTCGGTTTAGTAATATAGTCAAAACCAATAGTCGAAAAACGCCACCTTTTGAGGTTTTGGAGAAAAATCACAATATATCGTCTTTCAAGCTTACATATTTCTGAAACCGATGCTACAAATGGAAAAACTAATTAGACAAAAGTTGAAGATATTTTAATTTCAAGTTGACTAGCCCAATACTTTTCAAATCTGCCCATTTTTAGTGTAGTTGTGAGCGAAAATGCAGAAATGGTTTTTTAACGATTTGTGCCTTAATAGCTCTATCTCGATAAATATAACAGCTGAAAGTTTTGACTCAGTCTCAATTCGTAGATATTTTAATCTTGTTTATAAAAGTTTTGCTAATTTTTTTGTCAGACTAATTTAATTAATTAAATAATTAGTTAATTAAGCGATTTAATTTCTTCCATAATTTCAAATTTCAAGCAACTCATATGACACTTACGGTTGGTTCCTATTGTATTTGGTCATGCTGAGTCAAATAAAACCAACCGATATTCCATATGGCTATTAGTTCAAAAGATATTCACTTTTTTCCAGATTTGGTTATTAATTAAATATGCTTTTTTATTAAATACGTTGAAAATAAAATTCTTTTGTGGCAGTTTTAGGATAGTTCCTAATGTAGTTGGTCATTTCGAGTCGAATGAAACTAACTGCAATTCCATATGACCATTAGTTCAAAAGATATTCACATTTCTCCAGATTATTTTATTAGTTAAATAAGCTGTTAAATTTGTTATAAGAAACGACTGTCAAAATGAAAGTAAAGCTAGATAAACCTTTACAGGATCTCCCTATGAATTCTGTAACTCGTAGAAAGGTTTTCAAGAAAAGTACTTAGTTACATTGGAGCCACTGCAGGTTCATTGATGAAGACCTTTTGGGTCGGTGAAAAACTGTCAGTATTCTCGAAAATAGCCAAAAACTCTACCAAATCACTTTGACAGGGTTTTGATCGCCAAAACAAAGTTACAGAAACTACTGAGGCTATATATGATATGAAGGAATTTGTAAAATATAGCCCCGCCTACCATGCCATACCACTTTTAAGATTCCTTTGGAGCAGTTTTAGTGAAACTTCAATGACTTTTTGTACATATTCATCATTGTGGATGGATTTTGGGTCTACTGAGGCAAAAACTAGTCGAAAACTGTGGACTGGGAGACGTACACCTGCGCTAAAGAAGTCGAAGTTAGTGGACTTGGTCGGGAAGGTTTTGGACCAAACTGTTTTTTCTTAATGACAAGGTCGTGTAGCCCGTCGATTATAGGTATATATATATATATATATATATTACATGGATCAGGGTTGAACGATAACTGTCGGATACTATGCAACATTACTGAATACATAAACGAAAAGGAATATTCATAATTACACATGAGTATGTACAATCAGTTTACCATAGCCCATAGGATTTTAATAATTTTTAGATTTTTATCAGTTTTCCAGTTTGGGGAGGGGAGGAAGATATTTTCCATAGTCCTCCCCGTGGGCGCCCCCTGGTAACAGCAGTGGGTCAAACCGCTGACGGCAGAGTCTTATCGATAAGGCAGTTTGGAAAAAGGAATGGCTGACCAACGGCTTAGCATCTCAGGTTTAGTAGGATGGACTGATTTGTGTAGTTGAACCTGCAACATAGTTGTGTGAACTCCAGCACGTTTATTAAATTAAACCATCTGAAGCAGCTCCAAGGCCACCATGGACTATGACTCGAGAAACTGGACATAGCTTTGATACAGGAACCCTGGATTTTACAAAACAAAATTAGGGGTTTGTCACAACAAACCGCAAATCTGTACCATGCACAGGTGGACGGTAAAATAAGGACATGCATCCTGGTGCGTCATGGAATACGTGCAGTACAAATGATGCATCTCTGCTCGCCTGATCTTACGGTAGTAATGATCGGCAGTGGTGCAGGATCATTCCTAATTGCATCAGCATATCTCGCTTATGATGCACCAGAGCCACCTCCATCAGAGGAAGTAGAAAATCTGGTAAGGTATTGTAAAGAAAGAGATATGGCCCTGATCATAGGCTGTGATGCCAATGCGCACAACACTGTGTGGGGCAGCACAGATGACAATCCCAGAGGACAGCAGCTGCTAGAATTTGTGGAAAAGTACAATCTGCTGGTAGCAAACAAGGGGGTCGCTCCCACCTTCGTGGATGCACGAAGGGCTGAAGTGATCGACATTACCCTAAGCTCTGTTAATATGCTTGACAGAGTTCAGAATTGGAGAGTGGTGGACAGGCTAACCATGTCTGATCACAGGGCTATCCAGTTTGAAATTCTGTATGGCAGAAAGCGGAGTAGCGAACGCAAACGTATAAGAGTGCCAAAAAATACTGATCGTGTTAAGTACGAGACATATTTATTGGAACAAGTCGAGGATATTCAAGACGGAATACCTCGGAATACGGTCGAGATAGAGCGAACAGTGGAACAACTGAACTCCGCTATTAATCGCGCCTTCGAACACGCTTGTCCCTCCACAGTAGTGGACGAAAAGGACCCAACACCATGGTGGAGTAGGGAACTGGAGTCTATGAAAAAAGAGACAAGGAAAGCCTTTAACCGTTACATGAGGGAGAGAGACTCTCACTCTTGGGAACTATACAAGGATAAAAAGAGGGAGCTGAAAAGAACCTTACGTCTTCGGAAACGAAATACGTGGAGGGAATTCTGCTCTAGCATGAAGGATACGTCGGAAGTATGCAGATTACAGAAGATGATATCGAAAGACACTGCTTCGAAAATGGGGCTGATACGCAAAGTTGATGGTTCCATGACAGAAACAGTGGAAGAAACGTTGCAGGCCCTGATGGAGGTACATTTTCCTGGAAGTTTCAAGTCAGACCAACCATGGCCTCAAAGTAACATGGGAGCTGGTGGGGTAAGTCAACAAGAAGCTGAGAGGATAATAACTCCAAATGGAGTCAAAAGTGCTATAAACTCTTTTGCTCCATTTAAAACGGCTGGAATGGACGGAATATTCCCGGCACTATTACAGTGGGGCATGAGCGCTCTACTAGATAGGATCCGGAATATATTCGTCGCCTGTCTTTCAGCAGGCTACATCCCGAAGGCATGGAGGGAGGCTAAAGTGGTCTTCCTGCCTAAACCGGGAAAGAAAGACTATACAGAGGCAAAGTCCTTCAGGCCGGTTAGCCTTACATCATTCCTGTTGAAAACAATGGAAAAGGTGTTGGTGGACTACCTGGAGAACACCACGCTAATGTATAGTCCTCTGAGTAGGTGCCAACATGCTTATAGAGCAGGCAGATCTACGGAAACCGCTCTACATGAACTTGTTAGAGTTGCAGAGAGAGAGATTAACAATGGCGGGATCGCTATGTCTACTTTTATGGATATAGAGGGTGCTTTTGATAAAATCTCCTTTACCAAACTAAGGAACGCCCTGTTTGAGCGGGGGGTTGATTACATTATAATTAAGTGGATCGACTCTATGCTTAAGCAGAGGGCGGTAAATCTTAGCAGTGGATGTGACAGAATACGGGGTAAGGTAGTCCGAGGATGCCCACAAGGAGGTGTTCTTTCGCCTCTACTGTGGAACATCACCGTGGACAGTCTTCTCTGGAAACTGGACTCGATGGGCGTACACACTGTAGGATACGCCGATGACTTGGCACTCACGGTCAGTGGAAAGTTCATGGACACAATTCTAGGTTGCATGGGACAAGCTCTCAAAGTAACCGAAGAATGGTGTAATGAGCAAGAGCTAACCATAAACGCTAGTAAATCAAACACTATGATTTTTACTCGTAAGAGGAAAGACATAGAGATAACTCCCTTACGGCTCTTTGGTTCGGAAATTAAGGTGTCCAAGGAAGTGAAGCATCTAGGAGTTACCTTAGATGCGAAACTAACTTGGAATGTTCACGTTGATGAAAAGATCCAAAAAGCGAAAAGGATTTTGCATCAATGTAAGAGAGTGTGTGCTCGTAGGTGGGGAATTTCACCTAAAGCGACACACTGGATTTAGACAATGATGGTAAGACCTATTCTAGCCTATGCATCAGTGGTATGGTGGCCAAAAGCCATGCAGAATACCACAAAGCAGAAGCTAGATGGGGTACAAAGGATAGCTTGCGTAAGCATATGTGGTGCAATGCGCACCACACCAACGCGAGCAATGGAGGCATTGCTGGGACTGCCGCCATTGGACTTATTTATAAAGAAAACGGCGGCGCTTTCGGCAATACGCATGGAAAGGGATGCCATGTGGCATCGCTTTGGAACTAGCAGCGGTCATAAGAGCATCCTAGACATTATTCATGATGAGGTCAGGGAGACTCTAATGCCGGTAGAAGGCATGAGTAGACGTAGGGTAGTTGAAAGACTACACAAGACTCACATTGCAGATGGAAACATACATAATGAGTGTATGTACAATGACATCAGCATTTTTACTGATGGCTCTTTAATGGACGGTAAAGCGGGGGCGGGGGTTTACTCTGAAGAGCTAAACCTAGCATGTGCGCTTAGTCTAGGAGAGTATGTGTCCGTATACCAGGCAGAAATGTTTGGCTTCTTGCATGCGTTGGACCACTTGCTTGAAGGTCAGGTGCGGGGGAAGAAAATCCTTATTGCACTGGACAACCAATCGGTGATCAGACGCATGCAGCAGACGAACATAAACTCTAAACTGGTACTAGAGTGTGTCCGGAAGCTCAACACGTGTGCCTCAGAAAATGAGGTTACGCTGATGTGGGTAAAAGGACACATAGGTACAACAGGAAATGAGGCGGCGGATGCCCTAGCAAAACAGGGATCTGCGGCAACTTTCATTGGCCCAGAACCCAGAGTTGCTCTGGGGAACGGCATGATTGGAGCGAAGGTTGGGAAGTGGATGGACTCCATGCATCAACAAAGATGGCAGGAGCTAGTCACTTGCAAACAAGCTCGGAATGCAATAACCAGCCCTTTAGGCAGGGAAGCGAGAAAGGTACTTAGTTATAAACGGAGTACCCTAAGCTGGATAACTGCTTTGGTCACAGGGCATGGTAATTTTAAGGCTCATCTGGCCAAGATGAAAATCGGGGAAGATGACGTTTGCAGGCTTTGCCTGGAGGAGGCCGAGACGGCAGCACACATTGTGTGCGAATGTCCAGCACTGGCTAGCACGAGGTTGAGGATCACAGGCAGGCACACGATAAGTGTAGAAGCCATGAGTGAACTCAGCTTCAAACAAATGCTAGCAATAACACGGGACTCAGTGATGAAGAAAGAGGTCGACAATTATCAGTCGACATCTGGAAGCCACTGATGACCGGGAGGGGGCGAAAAGGGACCCAAACGTAAGTGGTCTGCTTCGGCTATCCCCCATAGTATATAATAATAATAATAATAATGACTCGATTCTTCAATCTCTGGCTCATCGATGTTCACGCCCCCACTGAAGTTAAAGAAGACGCAGTAAGAGACGACTTCTACGTCCGCCTTGAGACTCTTTTCGACTCACTTCCCAAAAACGACGTCAAAATGCTGCTGGGAGACTTTAACGCGAAAGTCGGATATGAAAGTTGGCACCGAGGGACCACTGGAGGTGGCCGTCTCCATGAAAAATGCAACGACAACAGCCAGCGACTTATCGAATTCGCCTGCAGTAGGAGTCTTGTCGTAAGCACTACGTGTTTCCCGCATCGAAGGATTCACAAGCAGACCTGGAAGTCCTTCGACGCGCATACCGTCAACCAAATTGATCACGTCCGTATTTGCAACAGATGAGCGTCTAATGTAATGGATGTACGCTTCAATCGAGGAGCAAACTGCGACTCAGATCATCACTTGATGAAGACGACCTACATACATATGTAGAATTTCTTCAATGCACCAACCGAGAATCAGCCCACCCCCCAAATCTTTGCGGTTGATAAGCTTTTGAGCGATGCTACGGCGACGGCGTGTACTACCGCCCCTGAGGAAAGACTATCACCTATTCTACACATCATTACCAACACAAGCATCCATGGGTTCTGGGAAGAACTCAAGGGTACCATCAAAGAGGTCGCCAAGAAAATCAATCAAACCCGGTGAGCGCGAAATTACTAATTCGACGAAGAATGCAAAAATTCACTTGACGCGAAAAACGAGGCCTACAGGCAATGGATTCAATGAGGAACTAGAGCCAAAAGTGAAAATTATGACGAGCTATGGCGAATATCGAATTGAATATTTAGACGTAAGAAACGTAAATACTTCTACTATATTACCGAAAACTAATAGAAACACCAGACAAGCATACAAACTAGTATATACAATTAAGAACGGCTATCAACCCAGGACTAGCCTCTGTAAGGACAAGGATGGAAACATCATCAGCGACACCGATAGCATTAACAAACGATGGACCTCTTATTTTGAAGAGCTTCTGAATCTAGCATCCCCACACAAGACGCTCTTGACGATATTGTTGATCTAAGCCCACCCATGCAACCCCCGACAGTAGAGGAAGTTGATCTCGCGTTGCGGTTACTAAAACAAAATGAAGCGCCGGGCGCTGACGAGATTCCAGCTGAACTGCTAAAATTCGTGGGAACGGGCCTAGTTAATGCCATCCATCAATTACTCCTGCGAATATGGGAGGACGAGATGATCCCAGACGTTTGGCGCAGAAGTATCATCTGTCCAGTTCACAAAAAGGGAGATAAACTGCGGGGTGAGAATTATAGGGGCATAACACTAGTTTGTACGTTCTATAAAATATGTATTGAAAATTTAGTTATGTATTTATAGTTTATTAAATACTATGAATGATATGCGAGTATGTACTTCAATGTAATAGTTTAGTTTTACTTAATGGTTTCTGGCAAATGACCGTATGTTCAACAGTGAATTAGTCTAAGTTGGTACTCAGTAAATCACTGATCCACTGTATTACCTTTGTATTTAAGGGATGACATCATGTCAGATGATGAATCTGTTGAAAATGAAGCCCTAGATGTCAGCCAGAGTCTTGAGTCGGAGGAAACTGTCAAAGATGATCTCCCAGGAAAATTGGTTTAGTAGAATTTAAAGCAAAAAAAGAGTTTCGTCTACTACGTCACTAAGGTCTTACATCTGGAAGATAATGGATACCGGGTGCTTGCTTACCTAAGGAAGTAATCATCGACACAATATATGTTTTCGCTGCTAGATATTAGGGATAAGACTTCCGTTTTGAAATATGACATTTAAATGGTTTTGCCATTACACATGGGAGCACCTCAAGCTTGAAGGATTCCAATTTTTCGATCAATGTTCTCTTAAGTTCATAGGAAACGCAACTGAATTGTGATTTGTTTTTCGTGTGTTGCAATTTTAAGTTTTTTTTTTTCAAATTTTTGTTTATGACAAATTAATGTATGTATGTATTACTAAACCAAACAAAATTATTAAAAAACTAATACAGGTTTTTGTCAATAGGACTTCCTATAACAGCAAAGTTAGTGCGACTGACAAAGATGAAGATGACCAACTCCGTCTCACAGGTCAAGATTCATAACAGACTCACTAATCTATTTGAAACACGCACTGGTCTGAAGCAGGGCGGTTAACTGGCGCCGACCCTCTTCAACCCAGCATTGGAATACGCTATTCGGGCTATGAATGTTAACACCAGCGAGACGCTACTCATCAAGTCGACACAATTTGCAGCGTACGCCGATGACATCAAAATCTATCCCGAAGACTGGCTGACGCAGAAGGGCTTCTGCATACAATCGAGATCGATGCAAAAGAAGTGGGACTACGTATCAACCAGGGTAAAACTAAAATAATGATGCAATCGAGAAAAAAGACGCCAGCACAATCGAGGTTCAATGGACCTCAACATCGATTTCGTGAACGCCTTCATATACCTGGGTTGCAACATGTCAAAGGACCCCAACGAAACTGACGAAATCAAGCGACGGATACGGCTAGCTAATAAGACCTTTTCTTTCTCTCCATAATGAAATCGAGGCATGTGCACAGAAACACGTCGTCGGGCTGTCGGGCCACGATAAATATGATCAGCTTTCCATAGGATTTTCATAAGTTTTTCGTAGGATCAATATAATTTTTTTTTAATAAGATTTATGTTAGTTTTTCATAGGATTGATTTATTTCAGAGAACTGAAAGTCCTGTGGAAAACTGAGAGAAATCGTACAGAGAATATACACGAATCTGAAGCATATCGTATGAAACGCTGATGAAATCGTACACAGAAGTGAATTTCTATAAAAATATTCTATGAAAAACTGAAATAAATCCAACAGAGAGCTGATATAGAACTGTTATTGATATGAAACGGATATAATTGTCTAAAGAGCCCTTGAAACTTTATTACATATTAGGGAATAACTCGAACTTTTCCGAAATAGGCATTCTTAACATTATAATACACACTGGAATTATGTGCGGAATTTTTAGCATATTCAGCTTCACAAAAATGCCTGTAAACAGAAAACAAGATGTATTACCTATTAAATCAATATTGATTCCTGTTCTTATGAGAAAATTCCAAACAAACACGTCGCCATCATCAACTACTCTTATATAGCACGCTAGTGGGAATTTCGGCAAGGACGATACAAAACAAAAATGTGTTCTACGATATTTATCGTCCATTATTAGGCATAGTATGGGCTGCGACACGTGTCCAGTGTTTAATTTGACACCCAATAAGGATACAACTGAAGCGTGAGATTACACCCCGAAAATAAATATTTCCGCCGTGGTTTCCTGGTGTTCACCAGGAACACTTTGAAGACAATGAACACTCAAGCAGGTATCGCAATGATCGAAGATAAATAGGCGGACACGTTTTGATCCTTGACGCCACGCGTTTGTAGATACATTGAAATTGAACTTTCTTTTTGTTGAATTGTTTATTTGCCGTTGTAATCTCTTTGAAATTGAATTTAAAGGGGATTCGGTAAAATGAATTGATTCTTGATGTTAATATACATATTTACAAAATGATAGATGACATGACAGGTTGGCAACATATATTCACATTAAATATTTCCATGTTTTAAAATAATGTCATTAAAGTCACCAACATTTGAAATTTCATACTATAGAATTATGTTCCCACTACAGGCTAAATGCCTTTACCCAGCTATTTTCTGATTCAATGACTTAATGTGGGGAAGGGGGAGGGGGTGTAATAACGTCAAGGGCTATAATGTCAATTGACGTTATTTCACTTTGAAAAAACGTTAATTTTTGTGCGATACTGAGGGTTGCAATCCCTAAAGCGCGGTGATATATGCGAAATAGACGCTTAATATGCAAATAATTTTCCTGTCGATGAAAGTGATATTATCGTGTCGGGAAAATTCATCCGAACAACATATAATAAAAAGTGTCACTTACTACGGTACCAGCAAATTATGTAATTCAATTAAAAACAAGTCGTAAAATGGCGTCCTAATGCCTAAATCATTCATAATTCCATATCAGTTCAAGATGTGAAAAGAACTCCCTAAAAATTCACAGCACAATGTTCCCAGCAAACAATACGATTCCGAATGATATTTTAAAAGTATCTTCCTCTAGAAATCATATATTGCAAGTGATATTGGAATGGACATTTTGGTGGGCATAAGAAGATGCCCGTGGGGACGGAGCCTAAGGTTACATAATGATGAAGGTCGGGGCGTGCCATCTGGCGAAGAAGTAGGCCCCTCAACGAGCTAAGCTGCGGCCTATGCTTGCTGTAGCTCAGATCGCGATACGTAGGCAGGGTTTTCGCCGCTCGTTCCCCCTGTCCTTTACGTATTAATAAAATTTATTGGCCTGGGAAAGACAACACACACAAATGGACAACAAAAAATGGAGAGTAAAAAAAAAGGCGATAAGGAGGGAATAATTGTCGGACGGCTCAGGTGCCCTCGCGCACGCTGCTGGGTCTCGGTCGTAACTCGTAAGCGACCCTCGGCCTTCTATACCCTCCCATCCATGAGATCTCATGGCCACTACTTAAAAATTCGGGGACTTCCCTATAAACACAAAGACTATAACAGTGCCGCCAATTATTACCGTGACACGAATGTCTAAATGCTTTGCCAATTCAATACAAACTAACGGAGTCTGCAAATAAGTCTCGGACATTCGGGAAATACACACGTTATCCACGGACTTAATTTTTTCTTCCCTATTAAAAAGGTTTTTTTTTAACATACACTTTCACGCGCACTTCTACAGATAAGGCCATATGGTCCAAACGGAACGATAACTGGACTCGTAAAAAACGCGAAAAGTCTGAATTTCAAAGTTGTAGTTTGTAGCGCAAGCTCGGTCGTATGGGATATATGCAGTTGAACTAATGTTATGTTCAAATATACTTCATTTCGATGATTTCACTTCATTTAAAGACAGGATGGCGCAACGGTTAGCACATTCGCCTTCAACGCACTGGGACCGGGTCCGATTCTTTCTGAATGCGGTAGTTCCCGATGAAAAGGGGGGTTGAAGTGTCGAACTATGAGTCCACTCATCTGTCAAATGAGTACCCATTTATGGGGTAAGTACCTAACTGTGTTAAGCGTGTTGTTGATCAAACACCTCTGCACAAAACCTACCGTCACGATCTAGAAAATGAGATGATGCCAATTCATCTCGAGGCCATGATTCAAATTGGACTGTTGCACCAGTTATTTATTTTAAAAAATCACCACTAATATTTGAATAAGCGACAAAATTCTAAATGAAGGGAAATCGTCGAAATGAAGTATATGTGAATTTCCAACTACAAGCTACAGGCCACGCAATAGGCGTGTTTTTTTTCAACAGTCGACCAGGACAGAGCAGAATAAATCCACAGAGTTACACTAACAACTTGAGTGGTTGTTAGTGCAACTAAATGCTTCCTTAAGCATGATTTGGAAATTATTCTATATTAAAGGACATCATTTCCACTTTTAAGTAAGAAAAGTAGTATCTTATAGATTAGTAGTGTGGACCCGGGGGGGAGGGGTTATCCTGAAGTTTTGCCCCGGGCGCTAAATACCTTAGCTACGCCACTGCAGGCACAATACATAATCAGACAAATAAATAAATATAAATAAATATATACAAATATATAATAATATAAGTAATGAAAAAATAAACACAAAACAGCATATCTACACCAATACATTTACACGGCACTTAGCTTATTACGTTCCAGGGAGACTTCTCCTTGGCGTTCTTAAATCGTGGTCGCCTAAGCCAAACGGAAAAACAATAATTTTGTTGGTTGACTGGTTGCGGCATGCCGGTGCCATCGCCGTTTGACCATCGTTATTCACAACTTGGATGAACGGAAAAGAAATCACCGCCACCTCATACACACAGCGCAAGTACGACCGCATAAAATTCAACTCCCGTTTCCAACACCCGACCAAACTTCTTCAAAAACTAAACATAAAACGTCCGCCACTCAAAAAAACAACATTTGATTCATTACAATATCTTATTATGACCGCAAGAGGTAAGAACTCCGTATTAAATTTCCAGTCGAAATGATATCTTACATGCGATTAAAACAAGATAAGGGGGGAAATTATCCGTAAGTATTCTTTTAAAAGATGTCCAAAAGATATCGTTTCAAGGATAATATCAAATAATAAACTAAAAAAATGTATTTTAATTTTTAATTGGGTATTTGTTTCAAATAGTCGCACTCCCCCTCCCTCCCTCTCAGACTGAGATCCAAATCCTTTTTATACCATAGACTTATAGTATAGGGTATATTGTTTTTGTCACGACAAAAATATGTAACACCTTAAAGGAGGCTCCGGAGGTATAGCAATGTAATATATGAATGATCAGGGTCACCTCCTGATTCGATTTAGCCATGTCTGCCTATCTGTCTGTCTGTCTGTCTGTCTGTCTGTCCATCTGTCCGTCTGTCTGTCTGTCTGTCTGCCGTTCGCACGATAACTTTCGATAGAATGAAGCTAGAGCCTTGAAATTTTGGTCAGATGTTGGAAGTATGATCTAGTTGGTTGGTATTGGGGCATGATCAAGCCAAGAGAACGCGTACCTCCCCTATATATGTAAAATACTTAAATGTATCTATAACTCCCGACTAAATAAATATGAAAAGCTCTAGCTTTGGTAGATTACTCGTGAGGGTAATCTTATACACTCCTGGGAAAATAAAATCGATCAGTTGAAAACTAACGGTAATTTTTTTACAAAGATCCCCGTACTACCCTACTTTTCGGGTTTTTCGTCTATAACTCTTGAACCAATTGACGTAGACACCTGATTTTTGGCATGTCACCTTAAGGTAAGAAGCTACTCGAGTTGTAGTACATTGGGCATAATCAGATCAAAGGAACGCCTACCTCCCCTACAAATTTCCAAAAATTAAATATTAGTTTAATTACGATAACTTTCGATAGAATGATACTAGCAAGTTGAAATTTTGGCAGAATGTTGCTAGTAAGACCTACTTAGCTAGTATTGAAAATGGGCATGATCCGACCGAAGGAACTCCCACCTCCCCTTTTTTTTATGTTTATGCTAAGGCTTAGGGGATACCCTTTGAAGCGAGAGCACAGCCTTGGCGGGAAGGAAATGAGGGTAGTGGGGCTGGGATGGGTTGAGTTTGAATGAGGTACCGATCTACGTTTCGCTTAAAATTTTGCAGATCATAACTACAGGGGAAAACAAAAGATGGTAGGTTGTTCCACATTCGTGTTGTTCTGGATACAAATGAATCATAGAATTTAACGGTACGACTACTACTGAGTTCAATGTACAAATGAAACTTCAAATAAGCGATAGCTTTTGAAAGAATGAAAGCAGCGACTGGAAATTTTTGTCAAATGTTTAAAGTGAGATTGAGTTAGTTGGCATTAAAGATGGGTAAGATCCGATTTAAGGAACCCCTACCTCCCCTAGAAATGAAACTTAAAATAAGCGATAACTTACGACAAAAATTCGACAAATATTTGTAGAATGGGTTAGTTAGTTAATTGATTTTGAGAATGGTCAAGACCCCTATGAACTGGCCATATAGGAGACCCAGTTTTAATGCATATGGTCGTTGCCAATTGGTACTTTTGGTATCACCACTAGGTCTGTACAAGTCTAGGGTATAGCCGCTTCGGACTGGTTTTTCTTATTGTGAATAAACCTACCGTCATCAGTATGTTTCGAACCAGGGTCCCAACACTTAGAATGTTAATTGCCTTGACACCTCCAGAGGCATGGGCGCGTCAAAATCTCTTGCATTGTTGACATTTCGATAGTATATTTTTCAGATGGTGCAGTTGCTCCCAATAGAGGAGAAATGAAGGTCAACATTTTTTTTCATCTGGTATAGGCAAGTGGGGTATCATGAGAAAGGTACATACTACAGAGTACATTCCAATTTTGGCGTTTTCATCAAATTCGAAAAAGGGGGAAAAGAGGTAGAGGGGAAAATATGAGATCATAATTTGTCCCACCATTTCGAAACCGTTACACTTAGAAATATAAAAACATACAGGAAGGTGGCTTTCAACTAGCACAGAAAACAAAACAAAATTATGGAATTTTGATATCTTCTCAAAATAGGTTAATAATAGTATATTTCCATAGTTACAGTTAGCACACCCCTGCATTTCTCAAACTAATCCGAGGTCAAAAATATTGATGGCCAACGATAATCAACACCATGGGCAATAATATCTCCAAGTCTCCAATAATCACGTAATATTTAATAGTAGTACATTCATTTAAATTTGGTCATTTTGATATCATCAACACAAAAAATTCACATAACAGGTGAATATACATACGAGTACTAGTACTACAAGTACAACATACGAGTACTTGCATATTGTTTTTCGTGGAGCGAATTTGAGTTAACCCTTTTTAAAAGGGTAAAGATTGGTGGGAGAGGAGAGAGGAGGGAAAGGGGGGGGGGAGGTATGCTGGTCGCTGACTCTACTTTCTATAATTATTCAAACAATTTACTTTTAATATTTTTCACGCAAGCTTGCAATTTGCATTATCGTCTTAACATGAATGGTTAAGCATCTCCAAGAGTAGGACAGTTCATCTGCTATTGGCAAGGGACACTAGGGAATCCTCGGATTGCGGGCGTAGCCTTCTATTTTCTGGTTTCATTTTGTTTTAGATTAACATTTACGCTAAAGATGGTTGTCTTGACTAAGCATTTAATTGAATTGAATGTAAATATTTATCCAGGACAACCTGAAGCGTAAATTTTAACCTAAAAAGAGAATATCTGTATGTCATGATACATATGGAATCGTAGGCGCAGGTTAAAAGGGGTGCTTGTTGGTATTATTGCCTATGAAAAATTTTCATTGGCGCTAAAACTAATTTTTTTTATTTTTATTTTTTATTGGTTATTCTATAATTAGGAATCTCATGAAATAACATCGTAATGCGAATTATTAGGGAATACTTTCCACTTCAAAATAGCACCTTTTGTTTGTCGATTGGATAAACTGATATGGAATTATGAATGATTTAGGCACTATGACGCTATTTTGCCATTTGTTTACAGTTAAATTACATAATTTGCTGGTAACGTATCGAGTGACACTTTTTAGTGTTTTGTAGTAAAAACAAAACTCTTACGAAATCGGTCAAACGTTCTTCTGTCTGTCTGTGTGAAATATGAAATATGAAATATCTCACGAACCGCTGAGGCTACATGCATGAAATTTAGTGGAAATATGTAGAAGTATGTATTATAATTCTCTGGAGAAAGAGATGCGTCTTAATAGGCCAACTTTAAGGGGGCGTTCCCATAGAGGTAAAATGAAGGTCAAAATTTGTTCTTTCGTTTGGTATAGGCAAGTCGGGTATCGTAAGAAAGCTACCGTCGAGTATACCAGTTTTGACATTTTCATTGAATTTGAAGAAAGGAGAAAAAAAGAGGGAGAGGAGAAAATATGTGATCAGAGCTTACCCCCCTCCCCGCGGCCATTTCGACACCGTTGAACATAGAAAAATGGAAATTTACAGGAAAGCACAGCTCTGCACCTTAAGCACATCCCAGTTCAAAAATATTGATGGCCAACGATCATCAAACTGCAGGTAATAATATCTCTTGGTTTCGTTACAATCATGTAATATTTAATAATAGTACATTCATTTAAATTTAGGCATTTTGATACTATCCATACAAAAATGCACCAACCGGCCTCATGCATAGGTGCAAGTACCACTTGCATGTTGTTTTTCGTAATGCGAATTAGTTATTTAATCAACCATTTTTGAAAGAGTAAAGATTGGTTGGGGGTTTTGATTCTAATGCTGCGCTTACACGTGAACATCTCGCCGAATTTGAACGTGAATACAATAACAATAGCATTATATTCGCCGAACGGAACAGGCAATGTTCCCATCCATCCATTTCCCGAGAACTTTTTCGCCGAATGTTGCTGCGCGTCTTATGGAAAAAGCATTAAGAGGACAAAAGGTGCATTCGGCGAATATGTTCGGAGCTGTTCCCATGAGGAATGGGAACGGGCGAAAATGTTCGCCGAATAAAATGGAAATGTACCTTTTCATATGGAGGTATGTTTTCAAACGAGGGTCAACCATTGAGAGAAAATGTATATGCTACGAATCTATTTCAATCGTCTTGCGTTTCACACAAATTGCCAGCAGATAGACGATGGTTAATTTGAGTTGAGTTGTTGTTTGTTGTTTGAGTTTTTTTTTGGTTTGTTTTCGATTTTATGACACCTGGTCTTGTGTGGTGTTAGATCGAAATGCAATCAGATGTAAGTCTGATTGATTAAAATGTAACTGTTTGAGGTATGTAGGTGTATTAGATAGATATATTAGTATAAAGATGTAGGTAGATTATTTAGCCCATATTTTCGCATAATTTGCTTATCGAAGTATAAATTAGGTAGGCAATTGATTCTAAAACGTAAAATTTTACTACAAAAAAGATCTTATTGATCTCTGCCGTATGATCAATATTTTGAATGGGTGGGTTCCGTGAAATGAAAACCCTAAACGTTCCAAGTTGCTTTGAACTCATTGTCAGTTCAATTTCAGGTGGAGATGCCATGTAAAATACCAACTAGTGAAATAAATCAGAAAATTGTTCTGGTTGATTTCCCTTTTTATCGTTTGACATGCATTTGCTAAATACTTGAAACATAATTGCAACGTTGAGAATCCTGGACCTAGGCAATGTATGGCATGTACCCGAAACGTAGAATTGGTATAATTATTCATTTTGGAGTCATTTTGATTTTGGTGTCAGATAAAAAAAACGACACGGATCTGCGACGAGACAAGACAAGACCTGGATCAAAACTGGTCTCTCATTTTCTATCTACTGATTAACAGATACAGTCTCTACAAAGAACAGATTCAGTACCAACTGACCAAAAGATACAGCATCTACTGATCGACAGATGCAATATATATTGGCTAACAGACACAGTATATACTGAGCAACATACTCGTTATCTATTGACCAAAAGATACAGCCCCCTATTGAGCAACAGATTAAGTATCTATTGAGAAACAAGTAGATACAGAGACTCAAAATGCCTTTAACAGTAGTCTATTTATGTCTCAACACTGAACAAACAACATGCATCGCATCAAGAAAATTACCGCGGTAATGTTCAAATTCAGCGAGATGTTCACGTGTAAACGCACGCTAACAATATTTATACATAACATAATATCTTGCTGATATTTGTAACCTACAAGTATAATTAATGGTCGAATAAATTGTAATGAATTGTTATCTAAAATTGAATTCAGAAATAACTTTTATTAACACCGTAGTGGTGGCACTTTCGTAGCTCCTTTTCACAGAACATCATATGGAAAATTTTCTACAATAACTAGATTAGTAAGTTTGGGAATCAATTTGGAATATTAGATGAATATAATTTACCATTTACGATATTTAAAAAACGAATGAAAAGTGAATTGTTGAATGATTACTGCTAGCGAATTGTTTTAATTAGTATGTATATGCATTTATGAGAAGTTTTTTTTACAGAATAATTAAAGTGCTCTCAATAATAATATTGTTAAATATGAATTGTATGCGAACGTTACATCGATATATTTATGTATATTATACTATGTAAATTGGGCCACAAGCCTGTAAGTAAACAAATAAATAAATAAATATTTTTTTTTTTCTTTTTTTAGGGTTTTGTAGTAAAAATAAATATTTCAAAAATCGGTAAAATGTCTATCAGTCCATCCGTCTGTTCATAGAATGTCTCACGAACGGCTGCTAAGCTACGCACATGAAATTCGGTGAGAATGTGTAGAAATGCTATTCGCTGGAGCGATGAGTCGTTATTGGCCAACTTTAAGGGCGTCCACATAGAGGCGAAATTAAGCTCATATTTTTTTGTCGACTGATATAGGCAAGTGGGGTGTCGTGAAAAAGGTAATGTTGAGTACATTCTATTTTTGGCGTTTTCAAGAAAGGGGAACAGTGGGGGAGGAAAAAATATACCTAAGATCGATATTTGCCCCACCCTCCTTGCATTTCGAGAAATATGAAAACATGCAGAAAGGTGGCTTCCAAATAGCATAAAAAATGGAAAATAATGGAATTTAGATATATTCTCAAAATAAGTTAATAATAGTATATTTCAAATATAATCAGCGCCATAGGCAATAATCTTTGCATGTTTCGTAACAATCACGTAATATTTAATAATAATACATTCATTAAAAATTGGGCATTATGACAATATCCACACGAAAAATGGCCTCATGCATAGGTGCGAGTACATGCTTTCATATTGTTTTAAAACAAGTACTTTGAGAGGTTAGAAATGGAGTCTTTTTTTTTTTTGAATTAGAATGTAAGATACTAGATCCGGATGGTGCAACGGTTAGCACGTTCGTCTTTAACGCACTGGGCCCGGTTCAATTCCTACTGAATGCGGTAGTTTTCGATAAAAAACCTACGACACGTAAGTCCCACGTGTCGGACTATGAACCCACTCAGCTGTTAAATGAGTATCCATTCATGGGGTAAATAAGGTTGAGCGTGATAACCCACCTCTGCACAAGACCGTCACGATCTAGAAAATAAGATGATGCTAACTCATCTCGAGGCCATGGTTCAAATTGGACTGTTACGCCAGTACTTTATATTTATATAAGATACTATATCATAGGTAAGACTTTTTAATTATGGTGTTTTTATCTATCTGAGTGATACCAAGAAGAGCGAGGAGCCGATATTTACATACAAAAATACGGATTGCGGGCATAGCCCTTTATATTCCGGTTTCATTATAATGTTGTTCGGGGGAGTTTTCCCGAAACGATGATATGACTTTCATCGACAGAAAAATTATTTCCACCTCCCCATATAGAGACTGTCTAGTTTGATTGGTCTACAGGCGGCATTATGAACTTGAAACGATGGAAGATTGTATCTTAAAGATCGTAAGGATGTATGATTAACTAATCGAGACAGGTTATTTGATTTTGTCGATCATGATCATACGGCTTTTAAGTTGTAACAAGCTGGCATGCTGGTATTGTATGCGGATTGTCTAGGTTTCGTTAAAAGTATACAGTCCTCTGCTAAAAACTTTTTGCTGGAGAATGAGATGGGTGTAGAACAGTCAGATGTAATCTATGTATGCTTATTGTCTTAAGAATAAGAATTAATCGCATTGCTTTCGGGGCACAAATCGCAATGTGTAAATACATTTAATTATAGCGAGGATGCGATTTTTATCGCATTGTCCTTGCGACACAAGTTGCAATATGTAACTATTGTATTTATTGTTCAGAAAGTTCTTACGGTTTTTAACATTTAAATTCACATGCACATATCTCAGTTCAAACAAAATTTTATTAATCGAAATAAAAACCGTTTGAATCAAAACATCTTTGCAAATGGGAAACAAGAATAATAATATAAAATGGAAAAATTTCCAGTTGCACATAAAACTCTGGAGTTCTGGAGGCGATGAATTCGTTCAAGGCATTTTTAACTTTATCTTGATTGTTAAAGCATTTCTCACGAAGAAAGTTGTCCAGATGCTGGAAGAAGGGGTTGTCAGTAGGCGAAAGGTCTGGCGAATATGGCGCAAGAGGCGGAGTTTCGTATCCCAGTTGGGTTAACTTCCTGCAGGGTCGATCGTGCGATTTGCGGCCAAGTGTTATTATAGAGAAGAATTGGTCGTTTCCTATTGACCAATGCCGGGCACATACGTCGAAGCTTCTAATTCATTTCGTCGATTTGCTAGCAGCACTTCTCCGCTGTAATGGTTTCCTGGGCCAAACGCATCGTTGATGACGCGAACTGTTTCGACAGCTTTTCGACGTAGCCTGAATCAGTGGCGTAGATAGCTTTTCATCGAGGGGGGGTCTAATTGTAAAATTAATTTGAAAATCAAGAAGGGAGTTAACATTTATCTGAGTTTTGAAGACTCCATTTGTCTTTGTTTTGGTTAGATAGTATCCATCATCAGGTCTAATTTTAAGCCATTAACGCCAACGAACACCGCCGAATACGCTTTCAGTTGTAGATTACATTGAAATAACTTAATTAATATATAGGCCAGTCAAATTAAGCCAATTTTGGGGCTTTTTAATAACAATGAGAGAAAGATCTGGAAATAATTTTAATCCCTTCTATAAATACTGAATACATGGAAACTGAGTTTGCACGGTCGTAGAAGGTTAGCTTAACATTTGGAGGGCGAAAGTCCGAGAAATTTGAGCCCTCTTTTTAATATTATCATTATAACTCCTAAACGGTGCCTCGGGTCGAAAAAACTTGCAGAAGTAAATTAAATTAATTAAAGACCGTTGAATTCTGCGTTCAATGCATTGCTCAAAGTTGAAATTCGGTTCAGTAACGTAGTCAAAATCGATAGTCAAAAAATGACAATTTTCGAGGCTCCGGGGAAAAATCACACTTTTTCACTATTCAAGCTCACAGATCTTGGCAACGGAAGCTCCAAATGGAGAAGCTTGTCTGTAAAAGTTGGAGATAATTTGATTGTTAGCCTAACGTGGCCAATATTTTTCAATTCGAGTAATTTTTAGAGTAGCTATGAGCAAAAATTCAAAAATGAATGCTAATCGATTTATGCCTTAAAAGCCCTTTCTCGGTAAGTATGACAGCTAGAAGCTTTATTTTAGTCTCAAATTGTTGATAAATTACTCTAGTTAAATATAGTTTTACAAGATTTCTTGTGAAACCAATTTAGGAGATACTAGAAAGAAACAGGACAAGTCAAACAATTAGGCACATTTTAAACATGGTGGCGAAGGCCGTGGTGTTAAGGGGCAAATAAAAAACTCGAATTTTTAAACAATGCACCAATTCAAACAATATATAAAAAATCGAAACTACCCTAATTAAAGTAACCAGTGTTACAACATTTTGACTGAACAAAGTATTTTAACCTTTGCAGAATCAACGACTTTTTTTTTACTAAAAACGCAATTACTCAAAAACTATACCTGCTAGCATATTCTAGTAAAGAGTGAATCGCAGGTAATATCCTGCCCTAAAAACAGAAAATAGCCTGTCGAAATCAGATAAACTGTTTATTAGATATTTAAGTTTATTAAGTATGGAACTTATCTCAGACCACAATTATGGCAAAATCAGCTGATTTTCTTGGCGAAATTCTACTTGGTAATTTGCATGAGACGTATGAGAAAATGAAAATGCTTATCAGGCTGTTTATAGCTTCGATTAATTTGTGCTCCTGTTAGTTAACAGTGAGTTTATTCGGACATTGAGAAACGGGCCTTATAATACTTTCGAAGTGGTGTTTATAGTGCTCATGCGATAAGGGTTTTTGGCTAAAAGTGAACCAGTGCGGTACATTAATAAGTAGGTACAGCGGCTAGGTGTAAGGTGATTCTCGGTTTAAACTGCCAAGAGACACTAAAGGGAGTTACATGAAAAGGCGGAAAACTAATAAACTGGAAAGTGAGCTGTATACACATTAAGGAGAACAAGATTTGATGTTAGCAGAATTTCCTCCCTTATTCTCTTATTAATCCTCTTCAAACTTTTAACCGCTGATTTTACATTGACTTCATTTTTCCAAGCGAAGCAACGAAGAAATCATACTCAATTGCCATAATCCCTTGTGGACAGCGCTTCAACTGTTCCATGTGGCCTAGTTTACATTTCGTTGACATAAACTAGTTTCGGAGAATGCATTTGCCAGCATGCACCTCCTAACAAACAAATCGTGCCCAACATCCTTCTTTTCTAAAAAAAGGGACTGTAGAGATGGATTGTTACGAAGTAATATTATAAATTTATTTGAATATCTTATTAGCATCTAGGATTCGCAACGTCAAAATTTGACACAAATTTTGGTCGTTTTGGATATTTTTCACGATCGCTCTCCCTGGGTGGAAGTCGGGGTCGCTGAGATGAATAGCGCATCTCAGTGACCCCGCAAACCATTGGTTTGACACTAATCTGTAAATACTTGTGTCAAATTCCGTTATCACAAATGACACCGCCCTCCATGGTTCAGCTAAACGGAGTTTCATTGTATCCGGTATCATTTTGGATTTGCGAGACACATTATTTTCCTCCCCGGTCTTAAGAAAGTACTTGTGAGAAATTTAGTTTTCCGAAATGTCGCCTCAATCTTTGATTTGATGAATCGGGGGCTTATGTGGTATCATTTTGGAGTAGCGAACCACCTTATTTTTCTCCTCATCCTCCCGAAAGAGTTATGAAAAGTTTTGTTATCTAAAATAAAGCCACAGTCTTGGGCTCAGTTAATCGGAATTTTACTGTATGTGATCGCGAACCACCTTATTATCTATTCCAAGTCTCCAAATATACTCGTGCAATATTTTTGTGTCAATAACCCCAGTGGTTTAAAAGTTTTTGCACGACAAACATACACAGGTCATCTTCACTTTTATATATTTCTCGTAGATAATCAACCATTATGTTTTATTATCCATTGTGTTCTTTACGCCCTGTTCTATCCGCAACGTTAGCTAATTGGCCTAATCAATCAACATCTCGATTCCGATAGTGCCGATATTTTCTATATTTGGTTTTAATTTCCCTCCATACCTAAGAACTTCCTGTTGGCCTTGCAGCTCCAAAACAGTCTGCAGAAATCAGTCGACGGATTGTGCTTAAGAAGTTGAATAACAAATTTGATTGATGTTGAACCACGAGAAACGTCCGAACCAACAAATGACGAACGGACAATCAATACGACCTTTCAATATATAAATATAAGAGACTGCCCGAAAATCAGAACTACCGACTTTATTCGGATTAGCTCGAAGAAAAAACTGGTGTCCATACGAATATTCACAGCAGTTGGGAGTTCACTTTAATATATAGGTATGTCTGAAGTTTAGTTCTAAATATTTTAAAACTATTATACTAACACGTTGAAATGGAGCAAAAACACGCTTTAAAAAGATATGCATATAAAGTCAAAGCAATATATAAAAAAAAATATTTGAAAATACTTCATTTAAAATTAAAGTAATGAAAACCGCAAGAACTTTCTCAACGACCAATATCTGGTTGCGTATAGATCATTTAGTTTTCTGAACAATACAACATGAATCGTTAAGGCGTAAATTACGAACGGTAAAAATTAATAATAAAATAAATAAAAAATAAATAAATAACTGGCGCAACAGTCCAATCTAAACCTGGCCTCGAGATGAGCTAGTATCATCTCATTTTCCAGATCATGACAGTGTGTTTTGTGCAGAGGTGTTTGATCAACAACACGCTTAACACAGTTAGGTACTTACCCCATAAATGGGTACTCATTTAACACTGTCCGAAACGTGAATCCCCCTTTTTTTACCGAAAACTACAGCATTCAGTGGGAGTTGAACCAGGGCCCAGTATATAGAGACGATTGTGCTAACCGTTGCGCCATTCGCACTACACTAATACCAATAAATAAATAAAATAAATAACTGGGGCGACAGTCCAATTGGGACCAAGGACTCGAGATATCCGACGCGTAAATGCTCTTTAATCAAAAGACTACTGCCTCTAGTTATAATCGAACCAAGGGCCCATTGAACAGAAGACAAACGTGCTACCCGTTGCGTCATCCAGACTACGACGATTTTCAATAACATTTGATTAAAATTTTCCGTTTACCTGAAGTACGTGAATTTTAAGAAATATATTCTGATCAAAAGTCACTACCATTAATCACCTCACTGAACAGCAAGCTCATTTCCATACACATAGTTGACCTAATCCCGTCGCATCACACCCGCTCAATTCAGTCGAATATCCCTTGCAAAGGGACATATTGCCAAATAATAAACCACAATAAGCAATAAAATGACAGCAATAAATTTTCAGGATTATCGTATTATCGACTGATATATTAAAGAAACCGTTCTTAATGCGAATGCACCATCATTAACTGTTTCCTGAGCGCATCAATTTAAACACTGGGCTACAATGAATTCTGAAGCTCAATAATAAAATACCAAATATTAAATGTAAATAAACATTTTAATAAAAACCCTGACAAATATCTAAATGTTTTGCAGGAGAATAGGGATGAAAACCACCCCCAAACAATTTAACACCCCGTTGTCCTTAATTCGATCACTTTAGTAGTCATAATCGCGTATCACTATTAAATTTGTACACTTGGCCCGATTTGAATTCATGAAACACACAAATCCGAGGGTTCTACTAGTGCGAATAATAATGAAAGCTTATGTCTGGAAGGGATTTGAACGTAGGGGAAATGGGGCGTTAGGGAAAGGAATGCTAGATGAATATTTATAAGCGTTTATGGCGCGCCATAATGAACAATATTGTTAAATCCTTGTGTAGACCGTCAATGAGGTACTCATAATGTAAACAGTGGAAAAAATCCAGAACCGATAAGAATATTCTATTAATGAAAAGTTGGGACTTGAATACTTGTTATCAGAAACCTAAGACATCCTCGTTTCGACACACCGCAATACGCATGAGTGTTGTGCAGAATACTCCATTAGAATCTTCTCTACCGAATGATAGCCGCTTGGTCCCATGTCTCCCTTGCGTAAAACAGCAATAATGCAGTCGTCCTCGTTGCTGTGATACCCAAACATCCCTCACTTTTCGATATTATGATCCTTGAATGGCATAAACTGAGCGGAAAATATTACCCGGTCTCAAACGTTGTGCAGTACTTCCTAGGGTGTTTTGTGCCTAGTATATATGTAGGGAAACCTTTGTTCGTTTCATTCCGGGATTAAGCAGCAAATGCACAAAAGCGCACAAATACCCGCAAACAATTTTCGAATAAATATTCAAACGGTGTTCGATGATACTAAGCACCCTCACCGCTTATTTGTACAACATCGTTGCGAAATGAAAAGGGAAAATGCATCTTAGCATCTATAAATCCACTGCAAGAAGACCAGACCATAGCGTCTCGAACTTGTCATCGCTGTATTCGCTATATGATGAGCAATGTCGAAGGAATTTTGCCTCAGTAGTTAAGAGGAGTTTTGACTTTTGAAAGGAAAGATTACAAGATCCCATTGTTCATAGAAGCGATTGTACAGGGAGTGAGCAGTTTTAAGTGTTTACGCTCCAAAGGATTTCATGTGTCACGATGAGGATATCAAAATCAGAACAATTGTGTGGAAGTTTTATTGTTTGTTGCGCTTTGAGGAATTGACAAATGTGCCCATGTGGTGCTCACGTATATCTTTTACAGTAGTGCCTATCGTGTGTAGGCTAATAGAGCATAAACCGCATTGGATACTACTGCTGGGAGTGTAGTCACATGTGTAAATCGTTTCGATAGATTCAAAAAAATCTAGTGATTAAAACATGCTGAGTTATTGGTTTCCTTTCGATTCGGATTGACTACACCCTGTGGCGGCATTACTTAATGAATAATCTCCGACATTTCTTGATATTTTCATAAGTTCATTGCAGATAATTTGGGAGTGAGCAGTTCTTGCTCGAGTCGAGTTCGCCAAAGCCATTTTGAAATAAGGCATTTTCCATAGTCCTCCTCGTGGGCGCCCCCTGGTAGCGGCAGTGTGTCAAGCCGCTGACGGCCAAGTCTTAGCCACAGTTTGGAAAAAAGGCAGATAGCTGAATGGCTGACCAACACCTAAGCGTCTCAGGTTTAGTAGGATGGAATGATTTGTGTGTTTCGACCTACGAGTACAACACAGTTGTGTGAACTCCAGCAAGTTTACTAAGCCATCTGAAGCAGCTATCTTCCGAGGCCATCCCCTGAATGAGGTTAAGCGATGTGCTGACAACTCGTCCTTGTAAAAACCACTCCACGTCAAGAAACCTGGAACAAAAGGTTCAGATTGGACGGATCAACAACGACGACCACACAGACGACTAAATGATTATTCTTTCGGATCCTGGAATGTACGCTCCCTGAGCAAACCGGGGGCCGAGAAGGCCCTCCTTCAACAGGTCGAAAAGTACAAACTGAGCATTATTGCAGTCCAGGAAACAAATTAGCTTGGCAGCGAGATCAATGACAAGAAATCGCACACAATTTTTGCAGTGGCAAACCATCGGGCCGCAGGGAGTTTGGAGTAGCATTTATAGTGAATAATCACCTCAAGCTGCATATTTCTGACTTCAAACCCATAAATGAACGGCTGTGCTGTGTGCGTTTCGCATTAAGGCTCGATTCTTTAATCTCTGGCTCATCCATGTGCACGCCTCCACTGAAGTTAAAGAAGACGCAGTAAAAGATGACTTCTACGCCCGCCTTGAGACTGTCTCACTCACTTCCAACAAACGTCGTCAAACTGCTGCTGGGGAACTTTTACCTGAAAGTCGGAAATGAAAGTTGGCACCAAAGGACCACTGGAGGCGGCAGTCTCCATGAAAAATGTAACGACAACGGCCAGCGACTTATCGACTTCGTCTGCAGCAGGAATCTAATGGTAAACTCTACGTGTTTCCCGCATGGACGCATTGACAAACAGACCTGCAAATCTCCAGACGCACATACCGTCAACCAAATTGATCCCGTCCTCATTTGCAGGAGATGGGCGTCTAGTGTGATGGATGTCCGCTCTTATCGAGGAGCAAACTGCGACTCAGGTCATCACTTGGTAAAGACAACTTACAGATGTAGAATTTCTTCAATGCACCAACCGAAAATCAGCCCTCCTAAATCCGTGTTAGTACACGCCACCGCCGTAGCATCGCCCTTGAGGAAAGACTATCACCTATGCTATACATCATCGGCAACACAAGCATCCATGGGCTCTGGGAAGAACTCAAGGATACCATCAAAGAGGTCGCAGAGAAAATCATGGGATATAAAGCCCGCAAGGGCGAAATTACTAATTCGTTAAAAAATGCAAAAATTCACTTGACGCGAGAAACAAAGCCTGTATACATATACAACGACGAACCAGAGCGAAAAGGGAAAAATATGACGAGCTACGGAGAATATCGAATAGAATAATTAGACGTAAGAAACGTAAATACTTTGACGAGCAGTTGCTGAATATTAAGGAAAACTTAGCTAATAGAAATACAAGACAAGCGTACAAACTAGTAAATACAATTAGCAATGGCTACCAATCCAGGGCTAGCCTTTGTAAGGACAAGGATAAAAACATCATCAGCAACACCGATGGCATCAACAAACAGCATTACGAGTATATGTCTGAGCTCAAGTGCTCCAGATATACAGCTGTAGCCAGTATTGTCAAAAGTATCTTCAATATCAATGAAGGCGCAGAGAGCAATTCCCTTATCTATGAGGGTTTTCTCAATCGCTCTTACGAGATTGTGCAAGGCAACCACGGTCGACTTAGCTTTGATGTAGGCGAACTGAGTCTGATGCATGGGAGACGTGCAATCCATTAGCTGCCTGTGATGTGATGTGCAGATCCAGTAACCTCTCCATAGCTTTCAAAAGAAACGATGAAAGGTTTATCGGCCCGTAAAATTTCGGTAACTCCTTCGGCATATTTCCATTTTCGGAATTCATTGGCCACCATAAACGTGGAATATAATTCAAGGAGTAACTGCCTCTAAACAGAACAGTCAACAAAATCAATGCTGTATTGTAAAAGAGCAGGAA
Organism: Chloromyia formosa; assembly: GCA_964017055.1. Taxonomy (NCBI): domain Eukaryota; kingdom Metazoa; phylum Arthropoda; class Insecta; order Diptera; family Stratiomyidae; genus Chloromyia; species Chloromyia formosa. Next base: position 57,787,165 of record OZ024818.1, read on the forward strand.
AATATGCTATATCATGAAATGGAATCCCATTTCCAACCAAAGCCTACCCAGGGGAAGTCCTAAAATCACAATGCGTCGATTTGTGGCAAAGGAGTGTGAGGGGTAGTTGGCGCGCTATGCCCCACTAGCGGCTAAGGCAAAGTAGTAAGTGACCGAAAAGTGGCACCATGAAATAGGCCATATCGATTGTATGCATGTGACTCCGGTTGCCGCGTGGCACCCAGAGCGAGCGAGGCGAGCTTTAATATTTGTGCGATACTGGTAGTCAATCAATGGTCACGGTTCGGAAAGCCGAACAGGATCTGACTCTTTCGATTTCTCCTCCATATGTTTTCCCTTCTGGTAAAATATGTACCGTGAACTGTAAATTTTTGGATACTTTTCAGATCCGGAGGGGAATACTTTCAGATTCAAAAATTAACAGTTCATTCCATGTTTAAGCGGAATGAAGGGCATACAGAGCTTGTTACGCTCGTTCCACGCTTAGTGGCCCCTAGACGGTCAATACATTGAGCAATATACATAATACAATAATAGTGTTTGCGATTGCGGCTGGCCAATGTAGTGTATTGGCGCGAAGATGATTGCGATTCTGTGTCTGTGGTGTGACTTTGAAATTGGCGAGAGGATGATATTGAACACGGCAGCCAATGGTGTATTATTATTATATTCTGGGGGATAGCCGAAGCAGACCACTAACGTTTGGGTCCCTTTTCGCCCCCTCCCGGTCATCAGTGGCTTCCAGATGTCGGCTGATAGTTGTCGACCTCTTTCTTCATCACTGAGTCCCGGGTTATTGCTAGCATTTGTTTAAGGCTGAGTTCACTCATGGCTTCCACACTTATCGTGTGCTTGCCTGTGATCCTCAACCTCGTGCTAGCCAGTGCTGGACATTCGCACACAATGTGTGCTGCCGTCTCGGCCTCCTCCAGGCATAGCCTGCAAACGTTATCTTCCTCGATTTTCATCTTGGCCAGATGAGCCTTAAAATTACCATGCCCTGTGACCAAGGCAGTTATCCAGCTTAGGGTACTCCGTTTATAACTGAGTACCTTTCTCGCTTCCCTGCCTAAAGGGCTGGTCATTGTATTCCGAGCTTGTTTGCAAGTGACTAGCTCCTGCCATCTTTGTTGATGCATGGAGTCCATCCACTCCCCAACCTTCGCTCCAATCATACCGTTCCCCAGAGCAACTCTGGGTTCTGGGCCAATGAAACTTGCCGCAGATCCCTGTTTTGCTAGGGCAAATAGTATAGACTCCACAAGAGTTATCACTCCATAGAATTATCGAATCTGCCAGGAGATTTGTATATATTAACCAATTGTATAAACATAGTATAAACTACACAGTATAGATACACAAGAGCATCAATACATAAAAAACTACCGCCGGAGGCGGAGTCAGCTTTCTTGTGAAGTCTATACAATTTGTCAATACATACAAATCTTCTGGCAGAGGGGAAAGTTTTATGGAGTGATAACTATTGTAGAATATCAATCCTCTTTGGCTAGGGCATCCGCCGCCTCATTTCCTGTTGTACCTATGTATCCTTTTACCCACATCAGCGTAACCTCATTTTCTGAGGCACACGTGTTGAGCTTACGGACACACTCTAGCTAGTACCAGTTTAGAGTTTATGTTCGTCTGCTGCATGCGTCTGATCACCGATTAGTTGTCCAGTGCAATAAGGATTTTCTTCCCCCGCACCTGACCTTCAAGCAGGTGGTCCAACGCATGCAACAAGCCAAGCATCTCTGCCTGGTATAGGGACACATACTCTGCTAGACTAAGCGCACATGCTAGGTTTAGCTCTTCAGAGTAAACCCCCGCCCCCGCTTTACCGTCCATTAAAGAGCCATCAGTAAAAATGCTGATGTCATTGTACATACACTCATTGTGAATGTTTCCATCTGCAATGTGAGTCTTTTGTAGTCTTTCAACAACCCTACGTCTACTCATGCCTTCTACCGGCATTAGAGTCTCCCTGACCTCATCATGAATAATGTCTAGGATGCTCTTATGACCGCTGCTAGTTCCAAAGCGATGCCACATGGCATCCGTTTCCATGCGTATGGCCGAAAGCGCCGCCGTTTTCTTTATAAATAAGTCCACCGGCGGCAGTCCCAGCAATGCCTCCACTGCTCGCGTTGGTGTGGTGCGCAATGCATTATTACATTTATTATATGGCCAACGTGATAATTGAGTGAAGAGTTTCGCACAAAAATTACATTAAAGATGCCTGCCCGATGTCTCAGTTATCACTAGATATCAGATTGGATTTTTATATTGAATATTTAGCATTTATTTTTATATAACTACGAGTATAATAAAAAGTATTCCAATATAAAAAAAATTATAAAGATGAACAGATGGCAAGTGGGTTAATATGTTGCACGAAAAAGCGCATTAATAAACGATTAATACACGAAAATTGAATCAAAGTGTTCTCAAGTGCGTGTTTTACATGCAACGCAAATATTTATAAGGCTCGCTTTCATCCCGATACGAACAAGTGACGATGTTTCTCTATTCAGAACCGTCCATGGAAAGGGTGCTATAAAAAAGTGCGGTCTTCTCCAATTTAATAAAAGGATTAAGTGTCGACACTTTTTGAATCCTTTGCATTTATTATAAACACTTCAACTTGTTGGCTACAAATATATCGTCTATTGTACCCTATTAACTCATTCCTCAGGGGTGGCAGCATCTCTCAACCGCGTATTGACAAATATGCACGAGTATGTGTAAGTGGATATTATATTGGAGTGAATGAATAAGATCATGTAGCTATTTCCATAAACACACACCCATGAATGCCACTCTTGCTCGAGTATCTATATGTATAATATATTGTTTGATTTCGAAGGAATAAGTGGAGTAATCTGCGCTCTGATATCTGTGTTCAACTACCCAACTTCATCCCCCAATCTAATATGGGCTACGGTCGCTATGATAATGAATTCTCAATTGAATTTTCGAACAAATGTGTGAGTACCTACATTTGAATTTTCATTTTAGCATCTTTCGATGGTTTATTGGTGAACGCAAATGATTTTCTTTAGTGCTTACTACAACCCCTCTTACTCACTCACTCTTGAGATCCTGTCAGAGCGCTTTTGATGCCTATAAAAATGTTCGACATTCTAGATGGATTTTAGTATCCATCGATATACGTAAAATGGCAAACAAAACGCTGTATTCAATTGAAAAGTGAAACAGGGAACTACCACTCAACAAGGACGAAGTGTAATCGTGGAAGAGTGAAGAGCCTTTATTGTGGGGCTTTGTTCGTAATATTAAGCAACCTTATAGAGTAGAGTGAATGATTTGTATGAATTATTAAGTGCTCTTGTAATGTTAATAGGTCCATGGGTTATACATCGGAAGCAGAGTTAGAATGAGCTATTAGCCCCGTTCAATTCATTCGGATCAGATCAATTTTCATACAAAACTACCGACCGGCCTTTGGTTCAGGTTTCGTATGGCATCACATCTGGATCTGAATTGAAAGTGAATTGGTTGAACGTCAACTTTCTTTCGCCCCTTTCTATACTGAGCCCACAATTCGCTCTCAAGCGGCGAATTATCTGTCTGGTGACTGCTTGATTTTACACGTCACTGATTCAGACCGTTCGATGTAGAGATAAAAGTCTGTCCGGTTGTTTCGAACACAGTTAATGTCTGATATATATCGCCCTTTTAAAGCTTCATACTAAATTAAAAATTCTTTTAAAATTAGTTCGATATTTTCCTGCCTTTCCGTCTATACGCTGAAGTTGTCCTAGCAGGGGAGGGATGTCAAAAACCGGACGGTTAAAGCGGAAAACCGAAACTTTCAGAACGGCTAATCGAGTTATTTCCGGTTATTTTTTCTCGCGGTTTTTACCCGGTCGGTTATTCTTCCGTCCGGTTATAACTGGAATGAAATTTCATTTTTCATTCCTAATTTTATTAACAAAAATCAAGTCTTCTTGCGAAACATGTCTCTACTTCTATTTCGCATTTCTCATCCCCATTCGCGTTTATTCTATGATCTTGCTGTCTGTTGCTCCTCCTCAATTTACAATACTTAAATTCATGAAATATGTGAATGTGAATTCATTCCAAAGATGTAAAAAAAAGAACAGAATTGGAACAAAGCGCATTAATACATGTGAAAATAATAACAAATAGTGGGCCAATTCAGTGAGTATTTAATTGTCAATGCCTTGTAAAAATGGGTCGCTAAATGTCAAATATTGAAGGATTTTCCGATTTTCATCTCGACTGATTGATATTTAAATTTTTCTTGTAATAGAGTGCCATTTAAATTCAATTTGTCGAGTAAATTACGCGAAACCGTGTCCAAAAAGATATTCATTAGCTGAGACACATTTAATGAAAAGCTGCCCCAAAATGTTCCCTATGTTCCAGTCTAAGGTCCATCCAAATATAAATATTTTCGCCGTTGGCTAAAAACTGAAAAAAAAAATACAAACCAGAAATAAAATAATCATCCGATGTTTTTGGCTGAAATTCTTTTTATGAGTGGTTGAATTTTTTCCCATCAAGTCGAAAAAATGATATCTCCCAAAAACAACTCTGTTGTAAAAAATTTCCCGCCAAAAAAAACTCATCAGCCGCAAAAAGGATTGATATGAACATAACTCCGCCAAAGTACTCGTAGCTTTGCGCCTCGCTCTAGGGTATGCATATTGAACCCTGATTAAATTAATTTATTTATTTTATTTTAACGCTGATTGGCGGGGAGCTTTGTGAGCTTAAGCTCTGATGCCAAGTACATTCTACTCGCCCGGTTTCCTTTAAAAAGCTCCGTGCCTCATAAAGGATTAGAGATGCACTTCAGGTCAAAAGTGATCAATGGACAATATCCGTATCGTTTGCACAGCACAGATCAGAGCAGAACAGGAATTGCAAGCGACACACTTACAAAATTGCTCTGGATTGAGCCGGTTGTTAGTGTAATGCTTATGATTGTTGTTCTGCACTGATCTCTACTGCACAAAAGAAAAGAACCAGTTAATACATAGTTTCTACTCCGTTCTTCTCTTTAACCAATTCCATTTTCCGTTTTATTGACCAGCTTTTGTTTAATTAACTTAATTTTTCAATCAAATAAAACTATTCCATGTTCTTCAGATCTTCCTACTTATCTGTTTTTATTTTAAACAAGCTCCCCGCCAAACAGCGTTAAAATAAATTAATTAATTTAATCAGGGTTCAATATGCATACCATTGAGCGAGGCGCAAAGCTACGAGTACTTTGGAAGAGTGATGTTCATATCAATCCTTTTTGTGGCTGATGAGTTTTTTTTTTTTTGGAGGGAAATTTTGTACAACAGAGTTGTTTTTGGGAGATATCACATATTTCTGCATTTTATGGAGGAAGAACCCGGATATGAATTCCAAAACTGCTTTAGAATGCTTAAAACTTATCATTGTGTACTATTGACTACCAACGTGTGGGTTTTAATACATAGAACAACACCCGAAACAATTTGCTGCAATTAATACCAAATTTTAACTCCAAAGATTCTTTTTACAGAACCTGATTTCAAAAACTAAATTTTTTTGCGTATAAAAGAGCGATGAATTCATCGGCACTTTAGCCCAGTCCCATGTAAATGCATTTCACTTTCATCCATTTGCTTTTAAGTTGTACATGATTTGCTTTGAAAAGGAACTAATAATTTAGGTGGACATCATTGAGTAAATATGCCTCTGGCATGAAATTACGTGTTTCGGTTTCGGTCCTTTATGTCCGTTGAGTTATTTATATCCTACATGTTCCTTAAGTCGAAACTGATCTTTTCTAAATTTGGTTTCTGTTTAATTTCATGCTTAAGAAGATGCTCTTTTCCTAAGTAAAAGACTCAAACACCATAAATGGTACTCTAGTGCATTCACACTACGATCCCTAGTCGTATGATACTCATCCTGTCTAGATATCGATTCCTTGCGAAGGACATCTTTTTTCCTCCCCAAAGGACTCAAAATGCCCGCAACAGTAGTCTACTGCATTCGCCTCAGCTCCCCCAGACATATGATACCCATAATCCCTTGATATCACTTCTTTTCCAAAAATGTCCTTTTTCCTCTTCAAAACACGCAAAATATGCCATCAGTCCTAACCGAAGGACTCAAAATTTCTTTAACAGAACTCCAGTGCATTGGTCTCATTACCACGATTCAGAATATACCCATACCTACCAGCATTGGGTTTTGTTTAACTTCATAATTAGGAGAGTCCTTTTGTCCTGACGCACATCTACAGTAGCACCAAAATATAACCGTGTGTTACTTATAATAACCAAAGGAAGCTATGTACCAAATTAAGTTGAACCTCGGACCGGCTGGAAGATTTTTTCTTTAAAATCATTAAAAAGACTAATTTGTTCCATTGAAATCATGAAACTTCGAGAAAGCGAGAAACTCTATATATTTTTTCACATTTTTGGATGTATCTTTTTATCTACTGCACGGATCAGAGCAAATGAAAGAAAAGGCACACCCTTGGGATACAGGTAATCCGTGAGAAAAGAAACCAGACCTCGATACGCTCCCTACGAGGCTGTAGCCCTGTCAACGAACAACAAGATCAACGAGAACAAGAATAATTTGAAACCAGGCCGAAGCTTCGCTTCCGAAGTCCGAAGCGTATATACCCTAGACTTGTACAGACCTAGTGGTGATACCAAAAGTACCAATTGGAAACGAACATATGCATTAAAAGTGAGTTCCTATATGACCAGTTTATAGAAGAGGTTGGCAATCATTCAGGAGGATCTTGACCATTATCAAAATCAATGAACTAACCCATTCTACAAATATTTGTCGAATTTTTCAAGTCGGTAGCTTCATTCTGTCAAAAGTTATTGCTTATTTGAAGTTTCACTTGTAGAGGAGGTAGGGGTTCCTTGGGTCGGATCTTGCTCATCATTGCCATCAACAAATGAGATCATGCTACAAACATTTAAACAAAATTTCAAGTCTCTAGCTTCACTCTATCGAAAGTTATCGCTTATTGGAAGTTTCATTTGTAGGGGAAGTAGGGGTTTTGTTAGTCGGATTTTACGTATTTTCAATATTAGCCAACAGGATCCTATTGCAAACATTTGACCACAATTTTAAGTCACTAGCATTATTTTGTCGTAAGTTATCGCTTATTTTAAGTTTCATTTCTAGGGGAGGTAAGGGTTCCTTAGGTCGGATCTAACCCATCTTGAATACCAACTAACCCAATCTCACTTCAAACATTTGACCAAAATTTCAAGTCGCTGAGTTGATTCTGTCAAAAGTTATCACTTATTTGAAGTTGCATTTGTAGGGGAGGTAGGGGTTGATTGAGTCGGATCTTGCTAATTTTAAATACCAACCTAGTAGATTTTATTAACAACATTCTAACAAATTTTCAACTCGCTAGTGTCATTCTATCGAAAGTTATCGTAATTAAATTAATATTTAATTTTTTGAAATTTGTAGGGGAGGTAGGCGTTCCTTTGATCTGATTATGCCCATCTTACTAGAACTCAAGCAGCTTCTTGCCCCAAGGTTACATGCCAAAAATCAAGTGTCTACATCAATTGGTTCAAAAGTTATAGACAAAAAACCCGAAAAGTAGGGTAGTACGGGGCTCTTAGTAAGAAAATTACCGTTAGTTTTCAACTGATCGATTTTATTTTACCAGGAGTTTAGAAGATCATCCTCATGAGCAATCTGCCAAAGCTAGACCTTTGCATGTTTATTTAATCGGGAGTTATAGATACATTTAATTATTTTACATTCACTGGATATCGTTTATAACGACCTCGAAGGGACCGAGCATTTCGCGTCGTTATAACCGATCGTCGTTATATCCAGTCATATCGTTTATAACGTCCGTCGTCGTTATATCCACCTCATATTGTGATAACGACAGGTCATTGTATACTGAGAATATGAAGATTATATAAAAACAGAAATAAGCCAAGATTTTTGGTACCCATTTACAACGTTTACTGAGACATTACACACCACAAAAATGGTCCCCCGGCTGTCAAATAATTTGCTGTGATTTTCAATCAAACCGCAACCGAGGGAGCACCAGCTGATAGGAGAAAGTAGGCAATGAGAAAAAAAAATATTGTAAAAAGCCGACACAAATCGAAATAATGAAAGCAAAATTGTAAGAAAAAAATGTTTTATTAAATAAAAAAAAACTTAAACAATTCATATTTGTATCGATGTACTCTGAAGTATTTACAAAACAAGGAATTATTTTCAAAATAATAAAAATTTCGCATTTCTATTTCCTTTAATTGTTGTTCGTTTCGTTTTTCATAACTTTTATTATAGAATTCCTGACCAAGTTTTTTTTTTCAATTTCTTCGATTCCTTTAGTCGTGCATATGTCAAATTAAAAAAGATTTCACAATGTCTGCGCAATTTCTTATATAGTACAGCATGATTTTTTAACAAAACAAAGAATTTGTATAAAAATTATTTATTTCTATTGCGAAGAAAAATAATCTTTAATTGTCGTTTGTTTTTTACATTTTTTTATATAAAATTCTTGACCAACTGTTTTTTCAATTTCTTCAATTCCTTTCATCATATTTTGTGTGCAGATGTGTTGATTACAAATCAAAAATTTTCTTAAAGTTTGCGCAAGTTCTAATACCCGCGGTAACGGAGGTATTTCTTCTGCGATGTCATCATCGTCCTCTTCGTTGTTGTCTATTTCCGTATTTGTCACTTGATTGCGTAGATCCTGATTGGTGATGTCGCCTTCGGTTATCAAGTCCCGATCGATTTCGGCATAGTCTTTCAATGTATCTTCAGAAATAGGGGCTGGAAATTGCAGAGATTGAGCCCAACGCGCAAAGCTTGGTTCGGTATCCTCTTCAATGATGTTATTTTGGCCGAGTCCTGAATGTCGGAAACAGTTTGAAATTGTTGTTGTCGAAACATCACTCCATGCCTTTTCCACCATCAAGATCGCATCTAAAACAGTGATTTTTGTTTCCTGTTTCAGCTCGATATTTTGAAGGAATTTCATTACGAGCTGTTTCCGGTAGTTGTATTTTATATTTTGAATCACTCCCTGGTCCATAGGCTGCAGGACGGAAGTTGTGTTCGCTGGCAAAAATGCGACTTTGATAAATCTAAAATTTTCCAGATTTATATGTGCAGGGCAGTTGTCTATCAGTAACAAGATTTTTCGCTTTTTTTTACTAAGTTCTTGGTCCCAGCTTAATAAAAATTTGTTTAAGAGCTCGGTTGTCATCCATGCCTTACTGTTGTTTTCATACTCAACCGGCAACTTTTGGATGTTCTTAAAGCAGCGTGGGTTTTTATATTTTCCAATCACGAAAAGTTTCCGCTTTTCGGTTCCGGTCATATTATGTAGCTGCCACCAAAACCGTTATTCTGTCTTTAGACATTTTTCCATTTGAACATTTTTCTCTTTTGAAATGCAGTGTTCGATCAGGCATCAATTGATAAAAAAGTCCGGTTTCATCCGCGTTGAATATGTCAGCATCATCATAATTCTCACGAATTGTCGGCCAAACCGTTGAAAGCCATTCACTTGTTAGCTCAAGGGGAACGCTGGCAGCTTCACCAGTAAGCTTTTTGAAAACAATATTATGCCGAGAGCAAAAGCGTTGGATTCATCCCCGCGAAATTGTACTCATCTCTTCACTTGAAGACGGATCGTGAAGAGACCCACCAGTTGACTTTAAAATGGCGTTGACAAAATAGGTCCTGACAGAGGAATATTGCGGCTTCTCTGGCTTCTAAACCATTTTAGTAATGCCTGGTCAATTTCGCTATGAGTTGAACATCGTTGTTTCTTAAACTTGAATGATCCGCCGCGCTCAACAAGCTGTCGAATTGAACCTCGATTCTTCCAAATTGTTGAAATTGTTGAATGACTGACATTTAGTTCTGTAGCTAGATTACGATTCGACTCTCCATTCTCCAGTCAGCAGCATATGTGGAATTTTTCTTCCAGGGAAAAGTTCTTTCTCTTCGACATTTTCAACGCGCACATTTATTTATAAACAACACAACAACACAGAAACACTTCGGTCGATCGATTCGCGGGCAGTACTAAGGAAAAATACAAAATAAACTGTTATAGCGGGCGCGGGGAAGTGTTGTTTATACAAAAGTTTTCTGGGTTCTGAGAAGCGACCGACGTTATATCCGATCTTTTAACATGTTGGGTCGCAGAAATTGCGTCGTTATAACCGATCAGTCGTTATCGCGATGGTTGTTATATCCATTAAAAATTACATTGCAAGAGATTCGTGGGTCTCGGGACCAAGAATTTGCGTCGTTATAGCCGATACGTCGTTATAACCGATGTCGTTATAAACGATATCCAGTGTATGTAGGGGAGGTAGGCGTTCTCTTGGCCTGATCACGCCCATTTTCAATACCAACCAACTAGATCATACTTTCAATATTTGACCAAAATTTCAAGGCTCTAGCTTCCTTCTATCGGAAGTTATCGTGCGAACGGACAGACAGACAGACAGACGGACAGACAGACATACAGACAGACAGACATGGCTAAATCGAATCAGGAGATGACCCTGATCATTTATATATATACATTGCCATACCTCCGGACCCTCCTTTAAGGTGTTACATATTTCCGTCGTGACAAAAACATTATACCCTATACTAAAAGTCTAGGGTATAAAAATAGCGATTTTCAAACTGTCATATCTCGGTTGCTTTTCGTCATATCGACATCAAATTTGCAACACTTCGTAAGACGACCAGAGAAAATGGTCATACTAAATTTGAGCCCCCACAATTACCTGGAGCCGCAGCTACAGAGGTCCGAAAACCCGTACTTGTTATGTCGCGTAAACATAGTCTTGGTCACTTTTCCGATTTTTGTTTTTTTCGATTTTTTCGTTTTTCTTTGGCGGGCGGGACGCTCCCGCGTCCCTAGATCAGTCAAATTGTTGCCGCCAAAATTGACTATACGGGCCCGTTTTGTGGCATTTTCCATCACGTTTGCCAGAGCTTCCGGCTATAGGTTCCCGCATTCTTGGCAGATACATATTCTCAATGATGGCTTCAAAAGTCTGAGGCTTGTTGACATAAACCCGTGACTTCGGAAAAAAACCCACAAAAATAAGTCGGAAGCGGTCAAATCGGATGATCTTGACGGCCATTGCAAATCGCCAGAACAAAAGATTAGGCGGCCCGCTTCAGAATTTCGGTCGTGGCGCGTGTAGTGTGCGCCGTTGCTCCCACCTGTTGGAACCACATGTCCTCCAATTCCAATTCATCCAATTGACGAAGGAAAAACAACCGGTTGGGCCGTCGAGGGAGTGCGGAAGGGGCGGATCGCCCGGGGCCCATGTTTTTTGTGGGGCCCGGATATTAGAAAAATATAAACAAAAATCAGGAAGGACGGGAGGCCAGACACGAGAAGCGAATCAATCGTAACTCGACAAACGCTCTTCGTAGAAAGGTTTACCTGTATCAAAAAAAAAGTGATAGTTTCCCCGAAAAACTCAATACAAGCTAAAAAAAATTGTCTTCCAAACGTTTTAAAAGGCCACAAGATCGCTGAAATACCTGAATAAATGCAAATAAAAAATAGGTCTCATTTTTTAAACCTCATCGTCAATTACGCCCTAAAAAACCGATTCCCTTGGAGTGGAGAGCGATGAAAGTGAGGGAAATAAGTGTGGCGCTTGACTTTTTGATGGAAAACCGGCTGTAAATCGGCAACTACTCATCATAGATAGCTTTTTCAGGTTCCTAAGTTATTGATTTTAGTCTTCTTTTAATAAAATAATTTTGCTAAAAAGTGGCAGTGTACTTCGAAAAGTAAATCAATGTTAGACAAGTTTAGCGATTCCCTTAAAGGCGGTATCCTCGATGTGGAGATTTTGGTAAATGAGCAGAATATGTACTAGTTTGATGGAAGACCGCTGAAAATCGGCAGCCGCTAGTTATACAATTTCGGACCCTGCTTTTTGGTTGCTACATCTCCCTAGCCCATAGAATTACAGGACATGAAATATGGCCTTTTGGCTAAATTTTTTAAACCGCTTTTTTCGGCGCTGGTTGTCAAACTCAGTGCAAACTGACAGCGAACGACCACTCTTGTAGGACGCAGAAGTGGTTTCGGGTGGGAGAGGGGAAATCAGTTCGGGTATCAGAAACGTACGCTCATCTACATGCGAAAATCGCTTCCATATCTACTTATTCAAAGCCCTAGCCGCATAACGACCAAGATTTCCGGTGGCACCCTGTATTTTCCTAGTCACACCCTAAGAGTCCATAGCGACTTCCGGTCCACGGATTTTGCATATACTCAATCCCCGTCAGCTCCTAATCTATAAAGTCTGTGTATGTTTTATGCAACTTGGTGTGCACCCTCAGAAAATCAAACTCTGTCGGGGTGCCAAGGAATATATGAGCTCCGCGCTTGCACAACTTACGCCAGGTTCGGTCACAACACAACATGCACTCTGGAATTTCCACGACTCAAGCAATTTTACACAAACTGAAGCGTTCGAAATACTACACGTTTACAGCGGGGTGATGGAAATCTCGGATCCAAACACTAGCTTTAGACTCACACAAAACATCCAGTACTATCTGCACTCTTGACAGGACTCGCCACAAGTATCGCAATTCTCCCTTCAGGCGAGGGAAAGTCTGCGTGCCCTATTTGAAGGCAAAACGCAAGCAAATTCAGCAAAGCAAACCGGCCTTCTAACAGATCCCAACAACTCTCGATCCTATTCCTCCATCCACTCCCATACAACCCCAATAAAAAGCGCGTCCTGCGAATTCAGGAACGTCGAGTACGACCGCTTTTCTTCGCCAAATCAAAAATCCCTAAATAAACGTCCGATAGCGCTGGCCGGTGACGAGCAACTCCCCCTGACAGCCCATTTTTGGCGTGAACATTTCCTTCTAGTCGACAACCATCCGCAGTGATTGTCGAAAAACATGGTCGCCGCGTCTATTTACAGGGGCCAATTCTAGCTCATAAATGTTCATTTTTATACCCTAGACTTTTAGTATAGGGTATATTGTTTTTGTCACGACGGAAATATGTAACACATTAAAGGAGGCTCCGGAGGTATGGCAATGTAGTTATATATAAATGATCAGGGTCACCTCCTGATTCGATTTAGCCATGTCTGTCTGTCTGTCTGTCTGTCTGTCTGTCTGTCTGTCTGTCTGTCCGTCTGTCCGTCTGTCTGTCCGTTCGCACGATAACTTCCGATAGAAAGAAGCTAGAGCCTTGAAATTTTGGTCAAATATTGGAAGTATGATCTAGTTGGTTGGTATTGAAAATGGGCGTGATCAGGCCAAGACAACGCCTACTTCCCCTACATATGTAAAATAATTAAATGTATCTATAACTCCCGATTAAATAAACATGAAAAGCTCTAGCTTTGGTTGATTGCTCGTGAGGATGATCTTTTACTCTCCTGGAAAAATAAAATCGATCAGTTGAAAACTAACGGTAATTTTCTTACAATGAGCCCCGTACTACCCTACTTTTCGGGTTTTTTGTCTATAACTTTTGAACCAATTGATGTAGACACTTGATTTTTGGCATGTAACCCCGAGGTGAAAAGCTGCTTGAGTTCTAGTAAGTTGGTCATAATCAGATCAAAGGAACGCCTACCTCCCCTACAAATTTCAAAAAATTAAATATTCATTTAGTTACGATAACTTTCGATAGAATGACACTAGCGAGTTGAAAATTTGTTAGAATATTGTTAGTAAGATCTACTAGGTTGATATTGAAAATGGGCAAGATCCGACTCAAGCAACCCCTACCTCCCCTAGAAATGCAACTTCAAATAAGCGATAACTTTTGACAGAATCAAGCCAGCGACTTGAAGTTTTGATCAAATGTTTGAAGTAAGATTGGGTTAGTTGGTATTCAAGATGGGTTAGATCCGACCTAAAGAACCCCTACCTACCCTAGAAATGAATCTTAAAATAAGCGATAACTTACGACAAAATAATGCTAGCGACTTAAAATTTTGGTCAAATATTTGCAATAGGATCCTGTTGGCTAATATTGAAAATACGTAAAATCCGACTAACAAAACCCCTACTTCCCCTACAAATGAAACTTCCAATAAGCGATAACTTTCGATAGAGTGAAGCTAGAGACTTGAAATTTTGTTTAAATGTTTGTAGCATGATCTTATTTGTTGATGGCAATGATGAGCAAGATCCGACCCAAGGAACCCCTACCTCCTCTACAAGTGAAACTTCAAATAAGCAATAACTTTTGATAGAATGAAGCTACCGACTTGAAAAATTCGGCAAATATTTGTAGAATGGGTTAGTTCATTGATTTTGATAATGGTCAAGATCCTCCTGAATGATTGCCAACCTCTTCTATAAACTGGTCATATAGGAAACTCACTTTTAATGCATATGTTCGTTTCCAATTGGTACTTTTAGTATCATCACTAGGTCTGTACAAGTCTAGGGTATATACGCTTCGGACTCCGGGCCGAAGCAAAGCTTCGGCCTGGTTAAAAATTGTAACGACTTTTCACAAATGGAAATGATTTGAAATAAATTCAAATCGAATATCCGTATATTTGTGAAAAATATACAAATTCAAAAATAGACAGCTATGTGTCAGAATTGGTCCGTTACAGTATGCTAGTAGGACTTAAGGCTTGTTCGGACTAGGCTAGTAATTTAGTCGAGTAGCGAGTAATTTAGTAGCTAAATATGTCTGAACAGCAAAAATTTAATCGAGTTGTTTAGCAAATGATTTAGTCAAGTCAATCCATTTTGTTCTATTTTTTTCGCGCGAGTAGTAAGTATCCCAGTAGCTTGAGTGATTGAAGTGTCAACTTGTTTTATTCGAAGAAAAGCGAGAGTCAGGTTGTGAGTGTTAATTATCCGAAACTAGCGACGATAGCGAATCGAATAGAACTTCACTTTTCCGAGATTCCGCGCGCTAAACTCGAAATTATTTTGGAGAGACGTTGCCAAATTCCGAAATCGTATTCGCAAAAGATGGTCAAGTGCGTGTCCGAGTTGCAAGTGAATCGCAAGACGACGAGTAAGAATAATTTTACTCTCCGTGATCTGTTTCGATGGGGCAACCGGTACACGTGGTCTGATAAGAAGCTTTTGGCCAACAATTTGCACGATTGGAATCAGCATCTGGTGAACGAAGGTTACTTGGTCCAATCGGCGAAAGTTCGTACTGAGATTGAGATCGAGATTATCGAGGAGACGCTGTTCAAAAATTTCCGAAAGAAGGTCGATTTAAATAATTTGTATTCGTTACATGAAGAAACGTCCTTGGTGACCAGGGACATTGTGGAGAGTCTGTTGTCCTACACGGAACGTAGCGATATTATTTGGACTGAAAATATGACTCGAATGGCCGTTCTGACGGCTAAGGCTTTGCAGTTCAGGGAGCCGGTTCTGTTGGTTGGTCCCACGGGTTGCGGCAAAACGACAATATGCCAAATATTGGCCGACATCCAGAACACAAATTTACGAATTTTGAATTGTCACATGCATACGGAGGGAGCCGACTTCCTCGGCGGGCTGCGGCCGTGTCGAGATAAGCCGCAGGAGCAGGGGTCGAATTATGAGTTCCGTGAACGGACTACTTGTCACGTAAAAATGTGTATTTCGTATTATGCAATCCGTGAACGTTAACAAACGTATCGTAATTGGCTATTATGGCTTCCGTTAATGTATACGATATCGTTTCAATTTTTCAATCCCCTACTCGATTACATGGAGCCGTTCGTATGGCACAAATTTCGATAGAAAAATGGAAGTAAATAATTAAAATAAAAAATATCAAAAGCACGTTTATTGGTTATTCTTCAATAAATGTAATTTAAATTATTTCTTAAGTTGAATAATGGGCAAAAAACATTTTGGGCGAGTTCAACTCTCTAAAGGTGCGTTTATATTAAGCGAAACCACTCGCGCAATTGGTGCGCGAGGAAAAATTGTGTGCAGTGTGAACATGTTCCTCACCCGAAACTAATCTCCTCCTCGTCCTTCCTCTCGAGAGAAACTCGCAGTGTGACCGACCCGGTTGCTCATTGTGACTTGCTCGCATGCAAATACTCAGTCTCCGATTTTGCTTAGGGTGATTGCTGCGCGTGTATGTTTCGGATGAAGATGAAAGCATTTATTTATGATTTAGGCTTCTAAGTATTACTTACTTAGAAGCTTGGTCATAGTGTTCTCGGTCGCGGTTACATAGCATTTGTCTTACACCGCATTCGGCCACCGCAAAGCGGATTTGGTTCACAATTCGTACTTGTGTTACTGTCGAGGCACATACCACTGTCGAAGAGCTCCAACTCTTCAGTCTACCATAAAGGCGGAGGTATGAGTCTAAAGACCTGGATCTATGCCATCTGCACTCATTATAACACGTTCCTCATTGCAAACACTTCCGAATAGCGAACTGATTGGTTTCTTCAATTCCAAATATTGGATGATTGAAGAGTCTCCCCTCAGCCACTTACGTAAAAGTGCTATGTATTGACTGCATGAGAATCCACTGTAACCACTCACCTAAACAGCCGTCTTGCCCTCTCTAGTGTCTGTTGTACGCAACGCTGCACGTTGTGTGAACGGAAAGGGCTAGACTGACCTTCAGTGGGTTTTGGGTAAGTTTCCTCGCGCAACAATTACACGAGTGGTTTCGCTAAATCTAAACATACCTTTAATCAATTATTACTCCGCCTTCCGTCATAATCGCCTCGAGCCATTCTTCGCTTCTATTCGGTCTATCTGTAATACACACGCACACAAATCAATCACAGATTAAAGAAAAAAGACAAGTTCAAACAAACCTTCTGTTTTAGTCCTCCTTTTTAATATTGCATTTTAATTTTTTTGACATTAACTTGTCATATTTCCAATACGATTCGTTTTTAATCTATTACATTCCTCGAAAAATTACGTTCCGTTAGCAATCGTATATGATAATCGCAATGTATTCATTCGTACGACAAGTCACGTAATTTTTTTTCATACGATTGCCGTTCCGTTCACGTAACTCATAATTCGACCCCAGGAAACTGAGAAGCAACTATTCGAATGGGTCGATGGACCTTTTATACACGCCATGCGAGACGGAAGCTTTTTTATGGTGGATGAAATTTCTTTAGCCGAAGATTCAGTTCTTGAGCGGTTGAACAGTGTCCTGGAGATAAGCAAGAACTATCGTTCTGGCGGAGAAGGGAGGAGCATTGTCAGCTATTTCCAAAGAGTTTATTGTTCAAGCCGTGGAGGGATTCCAGTTCCTCGCAACAATGACCAATTGATTTAATATTCAAACGAAGGGATAATATAATACTGGTACAAGTACATCAAAAAATATTATTATTACAACAATGCAAGATTTTAATGTTTATAATCAACCTTCTTAATAAATGAATATTCCTCGAAATATATCTGTACAAAGTTTATTAATGTTCCCCCGATAAATTCCTTTAATGTTTCATAGATAGCATCACAGACTTCTATTAAGAATTCTGAAATGGTTGATTTTCCGAGTCGAAATACATACATGTGTGAGTGTCCTTAAACTGCATCCAGTAGCAAGAGAGTAGAGAACTGCTTGTAATTTTGTCCTAGCCGGAATCGCACTCCTTAAATGGGTATCTTCACGTTGAATTTGCGGAGCCATTTTCATTAATAGATAATTAAAACAATTTTCAGACATTCTTAAAGTTGCGAAATATTCTTTGGGATCTTCTAATGCAATTTCCTTCAGGAGACAATTTAGAGCTCCTAGCTAGTCTCTTCTTTTAATCCATTTCCGTACCCACTGCTTTTTTCTCTTAATCACACAAATTTCGTTTTCAACCTCTTCTGAAATAGCGAATACCATAAGCTTTATTAGCTTATTTACTTTTTTACGTTGTGACGTTTTGAAAAATGAACATGCTGCATGTTCATTTTTCAAAACGTCACTCACTTGTGCACTTGACACGACTGTAGTGCGAACGACTTTTTTGACAGTAGCGAGTATTTTAGTAGCTAAATTACTGGCTACTTGACTAAATACTCGTACATTCCGAACAAGCCTTTAGTCCTAGTCCTGCCCATTTACATTTCAAATTTTTGTGACAAGTCGGGGATGGTTATGGCTTATTATTACGTCCCCACTACAGGAGAAAGACAACAAAAACATCCATGGATACGGTCTTGAAAACAACAGTTTGAAAAAAAAATATTTTGTTACTTATAATTATAATCAGGAAAAAAATATGTTATTGGAATATAGTAATCATCCACTTTGGTTTGACACCTCATATACCGGGTGAAAAATAAATTTGGGCCTCGATATTACCATAGTATTTCATAGCCTTTATGCAAAAGCCAAGTTTTATACATATTGTAATGAGCAAGATTTTAAGGGACGTTGGAAGTATCCATGCGAACGGAGCCAAGGTTTGCCGAAGTGTACGTGACGACCTAGCAGCGCCATCAGACCATCCCTCAAATAGAGCAATGACGAAATGAGCTTGCTGTACCTCAGTGACGGATTATGTGTGCTCGGTTTCCCTGCCGTAGCCCTAAACTATTACACATCGAACAAAATCGATTGCCTATGTTGTAACTATAGAACAAACGTAGGATTAATATGGCCAGAGACCTAAGCCCGGCCGTGCACTGCAAGCTGGAGTGGCTATACGTACTTCCACGTCAGCAGGCTTTCACCGAATAAGCGGCCAGGTGCAACAGGGATTATACATTGCCGGTGTCTTCGTGCCTCAGGCTTAATTATATCTCCCTTGCATTGCACATAAAATCAATCGGCCCTGCTTTTTTGGCATACATTCTTCGAAACAACGTGCGCCTGCGAGCGGCAAACCCAAAAGATCTGGCGCTCGACTCGCATGACGCAAATAAACGCTCGCAGCCGCTTCGCTCAAATACGTTTGTAGTCTCTATCTCGGCGCGATCAAAAACTGCCTGTGGGTACTAATAGAACTCCCACAGTGCTCCGAGCTTGTCAGTATAAAGACGGCGCGAATAGGAGATGCATGCTAGCAACTGCACTTCCGAAAAGTAGACATGCTATCGAAACCTCAACAAGGCATATGCTAAAGATGTTGATGGGTCAAGGCAATTAACCATCGAAAATAGTCAACTTTGGATCTGGTGCACATTTCCGCTTGTTGATGCTCGTATAGAGGAAGCTTGTCGCCGCTCAAATACGCTTCCAGTTCCAATTATCACCATGGGCGAAAAACCCGACGTCGGGCCAGTTGACGCCTAGAAGACAAATCATACTATGTTTTAATGTCTATGACCATCCACGGATCATATATGCGACAATAAAAATGTCAACAAAAAATGGTAGGGCTCGATAGTGAGTTTCGACCTTTAGATTCCATCCCCACGTGCATTTTAGGATGCTCAACTAACGGCCAATTACAACATACCGTGTAGTATAATTTTAATACTTAAGGCATGTAACGGACGGTTTGGTGGGCATCCGAAGATGCCCGTGGGGACGGAGCCTAAGGTAGCATATTACCGTGAAGGTCAGGCCGTGCCATCTGGCGAAGAAATAGGCCCCTCAACGAGCTAAGCAACGGCCTATGCTTGTTGTAGCTCAGTTCGGGAGATGGGGGCGGGGTTTTTGCCACTCGTTGCCCCTGTCCTTTACGTATTAATAAAAATTCATAGGCCTGGGGAAGACAACACACACAGGGGAGGTAAAAATGGGGAATAAAAAAAATAGTTGATAAGGATGGAATGGTTGACGGACGGATCAGACCCAGACACGGTCGCACCTGGGTCCGGGTGTAATGGGACCCTCGGCCTCTGGTTTCGTACCACCAACAGATCACTACTCATCAGGTGCTGCTTCTATCTGCTGGTGGGAGCAGCACTACCAGACCATAATATGGTTCGTTACAGGTGGTTCATTACAGGGCAGCTTCTACTTCGAGGCCGGCCAAGAAGAAGAAGCTGAGGACAAAGTGTACTGCTAGAAATAGAAAAGAAAAACAAAAGCGAGCTGGGTACCGGAGTCAGCCGACAACCATTGCAGAGGGGAAAAATTAGCAAACCAAAAAAAATACTACATTTTTCAATTATTCAGATGATCAACAGGTTACAAAGAATTCTGAGGCCAGCAGAGGCGCAACACTGCATTCCTTGCCGTAAATCACTCATAAACTCTGTAAGCTGCTGAACACAAGAACAATAGAAAAATGCAATACTGTGTAAAGAATTTTTGTTAAGTTACTTAGAAGGACAATCCTGGCAAACAAAAAGGTATCCAGAGCTCCTCCGCGCTTCGTCCGGTCATCGAAGATGCTCCAAATGCCGGCAATTCAAAGCATTTATGGAGGCCTTAAATACGTGGCTAAGCCACAAAGGACAAACACAAAGCCAGGACTGCTTTGTTAAACTGAATCTAAAAGGAAAAACTACTCTATAGGAAGGATGGGGGTGCTACAGAGGAAAGCACAGCTACTTGAAGGGAAAATACGTGAAGTAAAGTGGCTAAGTCGTAAGACTTAGAGCAAGTAGCCTTAATGTGCTTGTGGGGATACAAATCGGTGGAAGGACCAAAAAGGAACTCGATAAGGTCCTTCTTAGTCCAGTTCTTTACCAGAAATGGGCCCCACGTTGGGCGCCAAATATGTAACGGACGGTTTCGTGGGCATCCCGAAGATGCCCGTGTGGACGAAGCCTAAGGTAGCATACTACCGTGAAGGTCGGGCCATGCCATCTGGCGAAGAAATAGGCCCCTCAACGAGCTAAGCAACGGCCTATGCTTGCTGTAGCTCAGTTCAGTATTAACAAAAAAGGCATAGGCCTGGGGATGACAACACAAACAGGGGAGGTGAAAATGGGGAATAAAAAAAATAGTCGATAAAGATGGAATGGTTGACGGACGGATCAGACGCCCACACGGTCGCACCTAGGTCTGGGTGTAATGGGACCTTCGGCCTCTGGTTTCGTACCACCAACAGATCACTACCCATCAGGTGTTGCCTCGATCTGCTGGTGGGAGCAGCACTACCAGACCATAATATGGTTCGTTACAGGTGATTCATTACACGCAATGCAAAAGCGACGTTTCCCTCATAGTGCCAGACACTTGTTTATTAATACGAATGTTAAGCACATCTAAAAACTGTTCCATCTACTTTATAATAATTATTTTTCGTAAAAAAATAACATATCAAAATTTATAATATACACTGCGCATCAAAAAAAGTGGCGCACCCAGTTTTCTTCGTGCTGAAGCCAAAAAGAATGGCAAGGGTGCAGTTTTTAATACTAGTATGGGAAAAGTGAAAAAATCGAACGTTTGTAAAGGTAAATTACCGATATAATTTGAGTCAATTTTACTAGAAACGGCAAAAATACGAAGATTAAAAATGTTACTTTCGATCAAAAAACATTTATAACGATTTAATCTTTTAATTTTTTTAATGTTTGCTACTGTTTAGTTACCTAAGGACCTCCCGCAAGGCATCGAAACGCGTTTTTCCAAATTTAACCAATGCGGGGTTATACACTTAATAGAGAAGTATCGTATGGTACTTTGGCCAATTGACGACCTCTGGATGACATTTTCAAATCCAGAATGCATTGAATATGTACCACGAGACAGGATCATTCAGGAATAGAATACCAGCACGATACTGGTCCAGAGCGACATCAATAGGTGGAGACCGATTCATGCGGATATCATAATCATCGTAGCACAACCGCCCGCCGTTGGACCCTGGCCGATTATATCATCGTCCTCCAATTATCACGGTCAAGTGACCGTCTTCCAAATTTGGACGCCCAGAAGTTGTTCGGGGTCCTTATCTACTGAACTTTTTCAATGAGCTCTTGACCTTCCTCGGAGCCTTGCTTCGACGGCGCATCTTGCACTTGTCTCCGGCATGCGGTCATCGTCCATTCGTTGTATATGTCCTGCCCATTGTAGACGTCATTGTAGTTTGACAATTCTTGAAGCTTCCAGGTTATCGTACAGCTTTTACAGCTTTTCATGGTTGCACCGGATGCGCTATCGATTTCGATCTCAAACTGCTCCGAAAATTAGCCGAAGGACCTTTCGTTCGAATGTATTTAAAATGTTTTCAAAAGCTTGAGGGATGGTCCACGCTTCGTAGCCATAGCATAGCACAGGTCGAATGATGGTTTTGTATATGCGGAGCTTCGTGTTCCTGTCCACATGCTTCGATTTCATTACTAGGATTATTATTTACTAGCTGTATCCATCGCTTGATTTCGTCAGTTTCGTTGGCGTCATTTGACAAGGTTACTACCCAGGTATATGAAGTCATCTACGAATTTGATACTGAGGTCGCCGTCATTGATGCTCGATTGTTCTGGCGTCCTAGTTCTTGATTGCATCATTACTTCTTTTTTCCTGGTTAATGCATAGACCAACTTTATTTGCAGCCGTGTCAAGACTATTTAGAAGTTCTTCTGCGTCGGGCAGGTTTCGGAACATGGTGTTGACGTCGGTAGCGTACACTATCAATTGCGTCGACTTGAAGAGCAGTGTGCCGCTGTGGCTCATTACTCGGATTGCGTGTTCAAGTGCCAGGTTGAAGAGCGTCGGAGCCTGTCCATCACCTTGCTTCAATTCAGTACGTGTTCCAAAGAGATCAGTCAGCCTGTTTTGGATCCTGACCTGTTAGACTGGTATATAAATGCAGAATGGTGTTGTACAGTACTCCACAATCAATACTGCCGTATGTTTGCTTCAAATCAACAAAGATTTGGTACACGTCAACGTTGTATTCCCAGCACTTTTCCAGGATCTACTTGAGTTTGAAAGGCTAATCAGTTGTAGATTGCCCAGGCTTGAAACCGCCTTGGTATTCGCCAATGATTCGTTTACGTACGGCTTTATTTTATTTACCAGAATTTTCGTCAGTATTTTGTAGAACATACTAGTGAGATGCCTCTGTAATCGCCACACCGCAGTTTATCTCCCTTTTTGTGAATGGGACAGATGATGCTCCTGCACCAATCATCTGGGATCACCTCATCCTTCCAGATCCGCAGAAGTAGTTGATGTTGATGCATTTAATAGACCCGTTCCACCAGACTTTAGCAGCTCAGCTCAAATATCGTCTGCACTCGGTGCTTTATTCGGTTTGAGTAACTGCAAGGCGAGACCAACTTCTTCTACGGTCGGGGGTTGTGTATTGGAGCCATGACCAATCATATCGTCAACGATAGGGGCTTCTATATGGGGAAGTGGCATGCAGGATCAAGAAGCTCTTCGAAGTAGGACACCCATCGTTTGTTGATGCTATCGGAGCCGCTGAAGATGTTTCCATCCTTGTCCTTACGCTTCCCTGGTGTTTCTATTAATCATCATTTATATTCAGCAACTGCTAGTCAAAGAATTTTGCAGATTTAACGCCTCAAAAATAGTGAAAACACGCCTTTTGTTCGCAAAAACGACCACAGATGCAACCTGGGTACCGTTATTTCGGCTCAAGATTATCGTAAACAGTTAAGGTAAGATGATCTAATATTCAGATTTCCCCAAAAATTGCTGGTATTCACCACAAGGCGTCAAATCGAACGACAATTGTTGGCTTCAGCATGATGAAAACTGGGTGCGCCACTTTTTTGATGCGCAGTGTACTCAAAGTGAACTATTTGTGTTTTAATGACGACCCCTTATTAAAAAAGCAAGGATCGATTTTTACGAAATTTCTTACCAAAGTCTTTGCAAAGTATATTTATTTAATCTCTTTGAGTTTTATTTCTCCCGATATAATTATTAAACGCGCCCCTCTTTCCCTTTGGCTAAAATATTGAATTGCACGTCAACCACCTCCACATCGGGGAGAATACAACAAAGGACTCTTCTTGTCTCGGGAGTCGACTTCATGCTACCACCGTAAACAAAGTTTAGTCTTTTTAAATAAGCCATGGGATAAGTTGAAGTGGCGCTTAAGCTTATTGCAAAGAATATTGAGGAAAGGTTGAAATCCTTCTGATCTCAGCATTGCGCTAAAACGCTAAGATGCTGAGCAAACAAAACTCTTTTTTTTATTTTTTTCGCTCCTTTTGTTGCTCTGGCCTTGTGTGTTGGAAATGGAGTAGATAAGAAGAACTTGTGAAATGTTTTCCTTTTGTTCCGAGTACTGTATTGCTCACCGCCACTTTGCCTCCCTGTCTGAATCCAACTTTCTGTTTCGAAAAGTTCATTGTGATAACCATTCGATAGTGGTGGTGGGAATTACCAAATTACTGGTACATAACAACATAGCAACCGAGTTGAACATTTCAAAGCGGAAAATGAGATTAATGCCGAGTCAGTGAAAAAGAGACGCAATGAAAGTAAAATAGACTGCCGATGACGAACTTCAATTAGGGTTTATTGCCAATTTCATTTCCAAGTAAAGGTTCACTGCCATTATTTGCTGGCACTTATGGCCTAGTCATTCCAGTTACATACCGAAAAAGGACAACAGAAATAGAGGTAAATATTTCTTGTTAACTCAAGTGCCGACTAAATGAATTTTTTCGTTTGGTCGAATTATCAATAAAGTTGAACTGATTTGATGGGAAAATCGAACAAATTGCTTCAGTTAATTACATTAAATAGAACGTCAACATAAAACATTTACGTATACTTAAATATATGTATGTATGTGCATTTACATATATATATATATAGTACATATATATTGTATACATATAACAGGGTGTCAGGATATTACCGGACAAACGTATTGCCAAGTGATTTTCCATGCAATTTCTAGTAAAAAATATTGAAGAACATTTTTTGGAATTCTTAACCCTTTAGCTGCCACAGGCATTGATTTTTTTTATTAAATTCCCCGCCTCAGGCGATTAAAAATTCAATATTGCGGAAACTAGATTGCTAGAAAACTCAAATAAAATGATAATAAATAAATAAATAACTGGCGCAACAGTCCAATTTGAACCATGGCCTCGAGATGAGTTAGCATCATCTCATTTTCCAGATCGTGACGGTATGTCTTATGCAGAGGTGTGTGATCAGCCACACGCTCAACCGAGTGATTTACCCCATAAATAGGTACTCATTTAACAATTGAGTGGGCTCATAGTCCGACACGTAAGTCCCCGTTTTCATCGAAAACTACCGCATTCAGCAGGAATCGAACCGGGACCCAGTACGTAGAAGGCGAACGTGCTAACCGTTGCGCTATCCGGACTACCAAATAAAATGATAATCGCAGCCAATATATTGGTCTAAAATATAAATAAAATCTATTCTGTTTAAATCGGACAAATGATTTAAGTATTACAAATTTTTAAAATCAAAATTTTTGTTTTGCTCTATTGTACAGAAAAAAATTCTGTCAACTTTTCTGAATATTTTCATGATGATGATTCCATAATGTACTTGCCCGATTGTAAAAATGAATTGCTTATTTCATAAAAATCAAATTGTGTTAACATAATTTTATCCTATTTTTCAATTTCTGGAAATTATAGTCCTTTGAATGTTGGAAAAATGGTTTTTTGTGCGTTGCATAGTCGAATACAACGTCGATTTTATATTGCTCAAAACTCAAGAACTACGCAAACAATAACTCCCAAATAAACTCTTAATCTCAGCTAATACTTTACCATTACTTTTAAAATTTATCCCATTAAATTCAGAGCAACAGTTTAGTTTGTGTACCTCCATGAAATGAAAATGTTTGTTTTATTTTTTTAGTCTTGGATTTTTGTCATTTCTTCACGAATCTTCGTTTTCATTTTATTTTAAGAATCCAATCTCTATTTTCTTGTGGTCAAATAGTGCTAAGATCATTCTGCCCTAGCTTTATAATTTCTGGCAGTTGTGAACCTATGTTTCATTAAAAATCTCATTCTTAATTTTTTATGTGCAACAGGACTTTAAATTTTAAATATTTTGAATTGGAAATTAAAAGAAAATTATTTTTTTTTATGTTTTTTTTTATTTATTTTTTATTGTTTATTTTAGAATAAGTGTAAGAAAATGAACGTATCTGGTGACACTGCAAGAGGAATATTAGAAGGCGTGGTACGTAGTTTTCCAAAGAGGGCACGATATTGTTTAAGATTAGAAGGTTATCACTTTGAACACTTATTATAAAATTAAATAAGCAAGGAACATACCAAATGAGACTGTCATTCATTTCCTATTCAAAATATTGTAATTTATTATTAACACTCCTCAAGGCTGTTGTATATTGGAAATCGAAATATTTAATGAAAAAGGGAATTTTTGACATGAACGATTTTCTTTCACGGACCTGGAACTGCCAAATAATAATAATTAGAATATTCTGAGTACTATTCGTCCAAAAGAAAGCGGAGATTTGATTTTTTTAATAAAACTTGTCCATTATGCATTCGAAAATTCGGGAAAAAGTGTAAGCTTCAAGAAAATTAAAACAAACATTTCCATTTCATAGAGGTACAACCAACAAACTTTTACTCTAAATTTTATGCAATATTTAAAAGCAAGGGTAAAGTATTAGCTGAGACAAGTTTTTTACTTAAGAGTTCTAGCTTGCATACTTTTTTAACTATTGCCTTTTTAGCAATGCAAAATCGGCGTAGTATTCGACTTTGCAACGCCCAAAAAGCCTGTTTTCAAGCATCTAAGGGGCTATAACTTCCAGAAATTAAAAATAGGATAAAATAATGTTAACACAATTTGATTACTAACAAATATGGAATTTATTTTTAAAACCGCACAAGATAAATGCACGAAAAGGGTGACAGAAACAAAATATTTTATTGGAGCAGAACAAAAATTTTGGCTTAAAAAAATATTTAAATATTAAATAATTTAACCATTCATCTGATTTTTACCAAATAAATTTTAGATTTTAGAGCAATATATTGGCTGCGATTACCATTTTATTCGAGTGTTTTGGTTATAGTAGTTTTTGAGATATTGAGTTTTTAGTCATGTGAGGCGGGTCATTTTCAAGAAAAATATAAATGCCTGTGCAGCAAAAGGATTAAGAATTCGAAAAAATGTTCGTCAATATTTTTTACTAGAAATTGAATGGAGAATCAGGTTGCAGTGCGTTTATCTGGCAGTTTCTGGACCCCTTTGTACAGGGTGTCCCGTAAATACCGCACACTGGCAGTGCCACATGATTCCTCAGTTTCCAAACAAAAACAAGAATAGTTAAGGACATTTTGCCGAAATCTTAACCCTTTAGCTGCCACAAGCATTTACTTTTTTTTGAAATTGCTTGACTCGCGTTACTATAGACACCATATTTCAAAAACCACTAAGGCTCAAACACTCGAATGAAATTTGTAACACAGTTTTTACTTCCCTCTATTACATCAAATGGATTTCATCGAAATTAGACGAAGGGTTTAATTGTTAGAGCACTTCAAAGCCAACTTTTATGTTTTTCTAAAAAAAAAGAATGATAATTTCAAACACTTTTTTCTTAAGTTTGTTCATACAAAATGTTTTGTCTTACATCAGAAAAAAACTTACTCAAGGGATTAGCTGTTTTACAAATTTTAGTTGAGTTTAGACATCGAAGTTCTATTGCGTACGGAAAAAGATCCGAAGAAGCAGAGTAGAAAAAGCGGAATCTACAGGATGAAATGCGAAGATTGCTCCTGTACATACATTGGAGAAACGAAGGGGTTAGTCGACACCCGAATAAAAGAACACCTTAAGAAAACCGAGTTAGCGAAACGGGGTAAGAGACAACACATTAGGTACTCGGTCGCACGTCACATAATAGAAACGGGACACAAAGGTGATCAGGTAACTGACATTAAAAAAGTGAAACCCAGCAAACTAGACCCATATGAGAGCTACTTTATCGAGAAAGAGAATCGGGGAAACCCACTATATACTGATTTGGGAAATTTTAATGAACAACCTTTGAAGTGGGTTTAGCGATGGGCCGGCAACCCATCCTTGTAAAAACTACTGCATGTCAAAAAACTTGGAAAAAAAGCCTCGGATTGGATGGATAAGCAACGACGACCACGCAAACGTTTAACTGATTATTCTTCCGGATCCTGGAATATACGCTCCCTGAACACACCGGGGGCCTAAAAGAACCTCCTACAATAGGTCGAGAAATACAAACTGAGCATTACTGCAGGAAACAAATTGTCTAGATAGCGAGATCAACCACAAGAAATCGTTCACAATTTTCAAAAGCGGAAAACCATCTGAATAAAAGGAGTTTGGAGTTACGTTCATCATGAACAAGAACCTATAATCGCACGTTATAGACTTGAAACTCATCAATGAAAGGTTGTGTGCGATCCGCATTTAGACTCGATTTTTCAACCTCAGGCTCATCAACGAAGAAGAAAGGCGAGTTTTACGATCGTCTGGAGACAATGTTCGACTCACTTCCAACAAACGACGTCAAAATACTGCTCGGAGTCTTCGATGTAAAAGTTAGAATCGAGAGTTGGCATCGGGGACCACTGGAGGGCGCAACCTTCACGAGAAATGCAATGACAACGGTCAACGATTTATCGATTTCGCATGCAGTAGGATACACGCACCGTCAACCAGATTGACCATATCCTCATATGCAAGTGATAGGCTTTAAGCGTGATGGATGTCCGACGGATGTTGCGATTCCGACCATCATAATAGGTAAAGACAACCTATCGGTGTAGGAGCTCTTCAGTGCACCAATCATGAATCAGCCCTCCCAAAATCTTTGCGGTTGACAAAGTCTTGAACGATGCTACTACGCAGGCATGTGAAAAACTGACAGCTATGCTCCACAATACTGGCAATGGGTACACGGTTTTCGGGAAGATCTAACAAGTACTACCAAGTAGGCCACAGAGAAAGTCGTGGAATATAGAACCCGGCGAGCTACTGAACTTTAATGATGACCTAGCTAATAGAAACACCAGACAAGCGTACAGACTAGTAAACACGATTTAGAATGGCTATCAGCCCGGGACTAGCCTCTGTAAGGACAAGGATGAAAACATCTTCAACGACACTGATAGCATCAACAAACGATGGGCGTCTTATTTCGAAAAGCTCTTACTCTTGCATCCCACGTCCCCATACAAGAAGTCCCTTTCATTGACTATATGATTGATCATGGCCCTAATACACAACCCCCCACAGTAGAAGAAGTTTATCTCGCCTTGCGGTCCCTCAAACCGAATAAAGCGCCGGGTGCAGATGAGATTCCAGTTGAACTGCTAAAATCTGATAGAACGAGTATATTAGATGCAATACATCAACTACTTCTGCGAATCTGAGAGGATGAGGTGATCAGAAATGGTGCAGGAGCATCATCTATCCCATCCACAAAAAGGGAGATAAATTGCAGTGTGAGAATTACAGAGGCATCTCACTAGTCCTGTACGTCTTACAAAATACTGACGAAAGCGGCACACTTCTTTTCAAGTCGACGCAGTTGATAGCGTACGCTGACGAGTTCCTGCCTGATGCAGAAGAGCTTCTAAATAATCTTGACACGGCTACAAAAGAAGTTGGACTACGCATTAACCAGGACAAAACAAAAGTAATGATACAACTAAAAACAAGGACGCCACAACAACCGAACATCAACATCGGCGACCTTAGCATCGAATTCGTAGACGACCTCATTTACCTCGGAAGTAACCTGTCAAATCACGCCAATGAAACTGACGCAATCAAGCGACGTATACAGCTAGTAAATAAGACTTTCTTTTCGGTCCTCTCAATAATGAAATCGAAGCATGTTCATTGAAATACTAAGATCCGCATAAACAAAACCATCATACGACCTGCGGTATGCAATGGTTGCGAAACTTCGACCCTTACGCAAGCCTCCGAAAACATGAAAAACACATGTGATCGAAATGTCCTTCGGTGAATTTTCGAAGCAATTTGTGACCGAAATGGATGCCGTATCCGGTATAACCATGCGCTGTACGATGAGCTGGAAGTTTCGAGAATCGTCAAACTGCAGCATATACATGGGCAGGACACATACAAAGAAAGGACGATGACCGCATACCTAAAAAAATATTCAATGCAAGACGCGTCGACGGAGCAAGATTTCGAGGAAACCCAAGAGCCCGTTGGAAAGGCTAGTGAGTCTGAGGACACCGAACAACTCCTACGCGCCAGAAATTGGAAGACGCGATGATCCAGACGGCCAGGGCCCGACGTTGGATTGTTGCGCCACGATGATGTTGATGACCTGTAATGAACCATATTCTGGTAGTGCTGCTTCCACTGACAGATCAAAGGCAGCACATACTACACAGAAAGAAATAAGTAGTGAAAACATATAAAAAGTATACAGTTTAACTAAAGTTTGTTAACTTTAGCCTGATAATTCATTTTGTTGAAACATGTAGTAAAATTTAGTCAATTTAAATGAAGACGCATTCGATAAATTAGATACTTCATGTCGACAAATTGGAAATAACAGTGAAGGAATCATATAAAGTGATTAGTTAATAAGAGTGCGCCATTAAAGAAAACATCGAAAATATAGTCGTTGATTTGTTGATGGTAATTTGTTGACGCTGTTTTTGAAGTAGATGTTTCATCTAATAAATATCAGTTGAACCTACAAATCATTTGATAAACTGGCTATTTGGATTAGATGTGTCCACTACACAGTAGTAAATTACAAATATTCGGATTCATATTAATAAAAACACCAAAAAAATCTCCAACGAAATTATTTATTTTTAATATTTTTAGAAATAACTCACACAAATTAAAGACAATAAAAAATCATTATTCGAATGAGTGCTTTGGACATAGAACTTTATCATCATTATTAAGATAAAGAAAATTAATAGGCGGATGCAAAATATTATCAAGCGAAAGCATTTTATAATCAGAATCTAGATTTTTTTCAATTTTAAATGCATTAAAATAGTTGCAATATTTCTTACTGCGTAATTTATTTACGATAAACCAAATTTGGTTCGAATTATCATGAATAATAAATTTAATACAGAAAACCGAAGGATTTTCTTTCCTTCCTGTAACTACATAGAACGAATTCTATATTTAGTATTGTATTTAATTACAAATGAATATGTTGCGACATTTTGGAAGTTTACATCAGTAATGTCATTTAATTTTAAACAGTCAATTTGACTTTGCAAATCCATAGTTTTTATTTTACTTCCAGATATCTAATCGTTAAAATCCTTTCGGTTTAAAAAATATGCTACTAACTTCAATTCATTTTTGTACCAATACTTAAACAAATGTTCTTCCTCGATGTAATACTATTGGCATATGCTTTTAGCTCTTTATGTATCGCTTCAAATCTCATTGTCCACAGTTTTCTAAGGGGCCCTAACTTCCGAACAACTCCTGGGTAATGTATAACATTATGTTGCTTTGGTGTGAAGGTTGCATTTAAAAATAATTTTAAAAATAACTTATGATGCTTTTCTATATATTCTTCAAATAAAGCCAAAGTATTCTGATCAAAGCTTGACATCATACAAAAATCCACAAGCTCATTTAATACAATCAAGAACTGCCATACAGGATCTGTTTTGGGCACAAGATCGCCAATAATAAGTGGATAAATAAAAGCAAAAACATTGCATCTCTGTTGCAGACATTTTAAAGTGTTTGATACTAATATGATCTAACGTGATGTGTTCACTTAATGACCCGTACGCCGACTTAGCTCTTCATTTAATATTGTTTCGGGCCAGAAAATTTTAAAATTCGACGAAGACATGAGTTGACGAAAACTTGCAGTTTTCTGGTAACTCCTACGGAAACTTTCCATGTACTGCTCCCATACAAAAGCACTGATAGTACCAGGGAGCGAAACAGGCCCAGCTTGGTCTTGATGCTGAGATAACTGCCCTGCCAGATTTTGGACAGCATGCCGTGTGCGCGTTTAGCCTGGTTGATACGACAAACGATGTCCTGCTCCGTACCACCATTTTCGGCAACAATGCTACCCAGGTAGACGAAGTTGTCCACCTTCTCCACAGGCTGGCCATTAATATTAATGGCAATAAGTGTCGGATTTCTTTTTCGCAACGGCAGCTAAGAACCTTGGTCTTGTTGGTATTAATCTTTAGCCCAACCTTGCTTGCCTGCCTCTCGAGATCTAACCCCATTGCGGACAGATCCATGATTTTGTGGGAGAGTAGGCATATGTCGTCAGCGTAGTCAAGATGTTGTAGATAAGATGTCAAAATCCATTGAACTCCTCTGTCGAGTCCGGATAGGGCTGCATGCAACACGTCGCCGATCACTATGAGGAATAGGATCGGTGAGAGAATGCACCCCTGCCGAATTCCACTGCGAATCTCAAAGTCCCCCGACACCTTACCGCGACATTTCGCGCCGTCATAAATTGCCTTAATAATAGCCACAAGCTTCTCAGGGATGCCTCTCCTGCGCAAGGCCGCCCATATAGAATCCCGGTTCACACTATCGAAAGCCTTTTCGAAATCGATGAAAAGCAAGTGAAGCGGAGAATCGTATTCAGCGCATTGCTCGATGATGATTCGCAAGGTGTTAATGTGATCGACACAGGAGAATCTAGATCGAAAACCAGCCTGCTCTTAATCAATCGTGCTTTCTAAGTGGGCCTTTAGTCTTTCCAGGACGATTTTAGCTATTATCTTGGCAACGGCAGGAAGCACACAAATGCCTCTCCAATTATTACAGTCTGTGAGGCTACCCTTCTTTGGAAGTTTGATGATCATCCCTTCCTTCCACTCAGTGGGAAAGGTCTCTGTATTCCACGCTTTATCAACAAGTGGGTGCAGCAAATCGGCAGTTACGCTTGGCGCAGCTTGATAAAGTTCGGCAGGGATACCGTCAAGTCCGGCGGCCTTTCCTCGTTTTAGTGCAACAATTGCAGTGACTATTTCCTCTTTAGTCGGGGCAGTGGACCGTATACGCACATTTTGATGGTTAGCTAAATTATCTATATGAGGGGGAAATTCACCAGAGGTTACACGGTTCAAGACCGCGGCGAAGTGTTCTTTCCACCGCCTCATTTGATCTTCTTCCAAGATAAGTAGCTTTCCATCATTATCTTTCACCGGATGTTGGCAGGAGTTACGACCACCTGTAAACTCCTTGATGACACCGTATACGGCGTTTAAGTTGTAGCACTATATTAGGATTTACAAAATCCTTCCAAGCAAATTTTTCTAGTCGTTTATGACACTAAGTATGGTGACACTTAGTGTCATAAACGACAAAAAAAATTTGCTTGAAAGGATTTAGTAAATCCTAATATAGTGCTCAGTGATAAATTATCTCCAGTAAAAGCTGACAAAATAAAATGTACTCTTTCTGTTTTATTTCCTATATTTATCAGAATGACTTCTTCTTCCAGCTTTTGAATTTCATTTATTAGTTCATTCAAGTTGGCTTTAAGGCCGAAGATTAAATCACAAGTTTTAGTTAAGCTACATAAGAGTATATTTTCCAATTTTGATATTTCGTGTACTTGTATAAGAGGGAATAATATGTAAAAAGCAGATATTTTATGCTTGGCTCGCTTTGATCCTAGAGGGTAATTTATTTCTAAATCATCCTGGTAGAGGATGTACGGGATTACTATTTTACCAGAATATTTACTTATTTTCTTTTTCCATACTGAGCCATCCGTGATATTTTCTATTATCCCTTCTTTTCTATCATTTATCTGTCTTTCCATTTCAGAATATAATGCAGACTGGTCAAAATATCGCCTTAAAGTGTCAGCTAGTGGAAAAGAAATTCCAGTCACGCTAGTTTTACTAGCATTCTCTAGACTTAACACGTCATCGATTAAAAATTCTTTTACATCTAAGTCAAGTCAAATCTTTTTAG
Source organism: Chloromyia formosa (assembly GCA_964017055.1). NCBI lineage: Eukaryota > Metazoa > Arthropoda > Insecta > Diptera > Stratiomyidae > Chloromyia > Chloromyia formosa. Next base: position 57,820,976 of record OZ024818.1, read on the forward strand.
CTCCTGCAAAGTTTTATATTCTGTATCGAATTTTTCAAACAAAATTTCTATTGATCTAAATGCGGCAGTAAGTTTAGAATGATGATCGGGAGAATTGCTTTCAGACGTAAATTTAATTGGAAAAAGCACACCATTTTTAATATCTTGTATTATATCACCGGCAACCTTTCTACTAATATGTATTGCTTTTACCATAATATTTAAGGACAATTGACAAAATAGAGTTTGCAACCTCATCTATGAGGGGATTATCATTTTTCATTTCACAGGCGGGTTCATCTATAGGTCCATACATAATAACATTATTGGAAATTGATTTTTTTTCGTTGACATGCGTTTTAGTTATTTTGACTCTTTCTTCGGAGTTAGAGGTTTCATGCTGTTTTGTCAGATGTCTTTTGAAAGAGTAAATCGACTGGAACTCTTGTGGACAATGAGGGCAATTGAAATTTGAAAGAGAACATTTTCGATGTTGTAATTTTAGGTGAATTATATACAGTGATGCTGTTTCAAATTTGTTATTACATTCATAACACAAATGCATATTGTTGAATTCTTAAATTTTCAGTTATCGATTGCATTTAATAAAACCTTAAGTGAATTAGATATTTTCCCTGAAATTTGCAACCCAAAAAAGTACTTTTCAAATCGCAGATTTTTCTTATGAATTATGTACTATTGCTTTGTACTGTTGATCATATAATGTATTCTTCATGAAACAAATAATCAAATGTATGCATTTTGATGATATCCTTTAGGTAATTTATATAATTTGTCTACAATCTATCGAAACTTGTCTTCATCTAATTGCGATTTGATGAAAAGTATATTCTATTTTTTTCTGTGTACTACTACTCAATTTTCCTAACCCCTTGTGGGGCATAGCGCGTCAACTGTTCCATGTAGCCCAGTTGACGTTTCGTTGGCATAAACTGGTTTTGGAGAATGCAGTTGCCAGCATGCACCTCCTGCACATCCATGGCCACGAACGTCGTCGTGGACGGGATTCGAACCCGAAAGGCCGGTAGCCAAACATGAGACTGATGCCTCAATACACTGCGCTACCGGTCGCCCCAAGTATTGATCTGTCGGTGATACGAAACCAGAGGCTGAGGGTCCCATTACATCCCTGCACGAGGACGAAGATATCTGCGCTGTACGCCAACCATTCCATCCTTATCGCCTCATTTTTTTTATTATTCTGCATTTTTTACTCCCATGTTTGTGTTGTCTTCCCCAGGCCAATGCATTTTTATTAATACGTGAAGGACAGGAGCAACGAACGACGAAAACCTCGCCCACGTCTCCCGAACTGGGCTATAGCCAGCATAGGCCGCTGTTTAGCTCGTTGAGGGACCTTTTTCTTCGTCACATGACACGGCCCGACCTTCACGGTAATTATGCTACCTTAGACTCCGTCCCCACGGACATCTTTGGATGCCCACCAAACCGTGCATTACAAAATACACACTCATACTTTTTTTTTGTTAATAACAGGTAACAGGTAATTAGAGTAAACAACACTGATTCTTTGTTTTGGTATTTTCTTGTTTTTGGGTTTTCATGATGTAATTAAAGTAACGTAATACTATCTATTGGAAAAATGAAACCGGAATATAGAGGGCTACGCCCGCAATCCGAGGGTTTTGTAGCAAGCGCTTATTTTGGTTTATAAATATCGCCTCCTTGCTCTTCACTCAGATGGATAGAAAAAACGCAATAAAAATGTCTTACCCACTTACATTTTACATGCTAATTCATATTATGTGATTGTAACGAAACTTAGAACATATTATTGCTTAAGGTGTTGGTTATCGTTGGCCATCAGTACTTTTGACCTCGAACGTGTTTGAGGCGTGCAAGGGTGTGCTAACTGTAACTATACAAATAAACTACTATTAACCTATTCTGAGAAGATATACAAATTCCACTATTTTCCATTTTATATGTTTTTCGAAACCCACTTCCTGTAAGTTTTCATAATTCTAAGTATAACGGTCTCAAAATGCAGGCAAGGGGGGGTCAAATTACGAACTAATATTTTCTCCTCCCCACAGTTCCCCTTTCTATAAATTTCGAGAAAATGCCAAAAAATGGAATGAACTCATCATTACCTTTCTCACGACACCTCATTTGCTTATACTCGTACCAGTCGATAAAAAAATTTGACCTTAATTTCGCCTCTATGTGGACCCCCCTTCCACCCGGTAAAGTTGGCCAATTAAGACACAGCGCCCCCAACCAATCTTTACCCTTTCAAAAATGATTAATTAAATAACTGCAATTCGCACTACGAAAAACAACATGAAAGTAGTACTCACACCTATGAGGCCGGTAGGTGTATTTTTTGTATGGATAGTGTCAAAATGACTAACTTTAAATGAATGTACTATTATTAAATATTATGTGATTATAATGAAACTTAGAAATATTATAGCCTATGATGTTGGTTATCATTAACTATCAATATTTTTGACCTCGGGTACGCGTAAGGGGTGCAGGGTTGTGCTAACTGAACCTATAGAAATGTACTATTATTAACCTTTTCTGATGAAATTTCAAAATTCTAGAAATCTAGGTTTTCTACACTAGTAAAATGGCGCTTTTCTGTAAATTTTAATGTTTCTAAGTATAACGGTCTCGAAATGCAAGGGGTGGGACAAACTCGGAAGACATATTTTCCCCTCTCCCTCTTTTCCCGTTTCTTCAAATTTGAAAAAATTCCAAAAATGGAATGTACTCGACGGTACCTTTCTTATGATACCCCACTTGCCTGTACTTAACGAAAAAAAAATTTCGACCTTCATTCCCCCTCTATGGGGACCTCCCCTTAAAATTCACCTATTACAACGATTCGCTTTCTCCGGTGAATTATTGTAATTCTACACATTCCTACAAAATTTCATGTATGTAGCTTCAGCCGTTCGTGAGATATTCCATGGACAGACAGACATTTGACCGATTTCATAAGGGTTTTGTTTTACTACAAAACCCTAAAAATCCAAAGCAATGATAATTGTATTATATATGATAATAAGGATTTTAGGGAAACTATATTCACTCCGCTGAAGAAGGTAGCAACTAGTTGCTGAAATACGTATACGGAAAAATAAAAACCAATCGTCGACTTAAAGGAAACTGAAGCATTTTAATTATGTTACATAACAGTATTAATATGTATTATATTATAACATAATGTAATGACATAATTTGAACGAATTTTTTCTGTGAATTTCTAGTGTAAATGTTTAAATATTCGACGACCCCTGCTTCGGATTAAAAAAAATATCGTTTAAACTACAAACGCCAAAATCCCTTCAGTTCATCAGACTTTTATCCTTTATGGGAACAATCAAATGTTATTGAACACAATAATGATGCAGGCATTAATGCGGAAAAAACATTTCGTTGTAATCTCTTAAATAAATCAAACGAAATCTGTTTAATTTGTCACAATTCCGAGCTGATTAATTTGAAAATCGGTATGATTCATGTACCCCAGAATCACATTTGTCCTTCTATATCGCCTTAAGCCATTCATCTCAAGAGCAAATTGAGGAGCGTGCGAAACTTCTTTTGTCCTTGCGTCTGCCCGTGTAGTGTGTATCCGGTGCCTTTTCATTTTGCATTTGTTCTTAGCGAAGTTATAACGATTACACGAACGCAAATATTGACAGTGCCAGTGAGGGAATGAAATGAGTCCTTCCGTTCAGTGACAACAGTGTGTCGAAAAAAGGGCCAACTATTATTTACACAAGTGCTTATCCAAATTGAGAATTGATGTTGTTGCGCAACACTCAACCGGAGAGGAGATTACGTCAACATGAGTAGCGTTCATTTTGGTTACGCCATGTAACTTTTTTAACCATTTTAACTTCATTGAGTGAATTTATTATAACCCGCTCTTCTTTACTTGAGAAAGTTTAACACGTAGAGTACATGAAGCAGTGGCGCAGGGAACGGGGAATCATGATTTCCTACAGTCACGTAGATGTTGTCTTTGTGCCGACTCTGACAAAAAAATGTCTAAAATCCTGACAAAATTAAATGAACTCAGAACGATTTCAATGTAAAAATTGGATCCATAAAACTATTGTAGAAATGACTATCAAAAGTATAAAATAGTGAGAATCGACTGTCCACAAGCTTCATAAGTCCGTTCAAATGTGAGTGCAATTCCTCCTAAGTAGTTCTGGCCTTAACTATTTTAAACTGAAACTAAATACATACTTATAAAATCCAAACTCATTGAAAATTAAGACAAAAACTGCACTAGAAGTAAAGTCATTCATCAATCATTCGTGACCTGCCCAATACATTGAAGCCACTTTATTTCATGACTTTTTTTCGTGGTTTTCTTTTTAGGCTCACTTTACATTGCCGCATAAACCCGATGAACCGGATGAGTCACATGAGCAAACCACATTGACAACCAACGCAAGAGTAGGTTGTTGTGAATCGAGGGCATGCGGTTCATTCTGTTCATGCGACAATGTAAATTGAGCCTTAGCCATTCATCCATGATGACATCAACCAGATGGCTGATGCATGGCTACCTTAAGGTGCGTAGATTAGTATATTCCACTTCATTCTTAAAAAAGATATAGAAGTGTTTTGGCAAGATTTTTCTCTATTCAGGAAGGTAATCAATCAGAAGGATTTGGTATAACGTTACGCAATTTTGTATTTAATACTTTGACCTATCCACATTGGTTTGAAAATATGGAACGTGTTTTATTTTTCACAATATAACCTTACTGCTAATTTATATTTGCGAAAGAAGAAATGCAGTTGCAGCTCACAAATTAAGACAATCGGAGATTTGCTGGGAAATCTGAACTGAAAGCTAAAATTTCCAAGCAAAAATTCAGTTACGTTTTCTCTGTGTAAATGTTCTGTTTTACTGTTGAAGTTTAAGAAGAAAGTTCGATGCTAGGATATTTTAAATATATGGGAATTCAAACAGTAGTAAAATTTTGTGTTAAAATTTACGATTATGTAATATTTCATGATTGTGAGCGTTTTTTTTTTTCTTATAGAATTGATTTGGCGCTACAACAAGTTTCCCCAGGCCTATGCATTTTTATTAATACGTAAAGGACAGGGGCAACGAGCGGCGAAAACTCCGCCCACGTCTCCCGAACTGAGCTACAGCAAGCATAGACCGCTGCTTAGCTCGCTGAGGGGCTTTTTTCTTAGCCAGATAGCACGGCCCGACCATCACAGTCATTATGCTACCTAAGACTCCGTCCCCACGGGCAGCTCCAGATGCCCACCAAACCGTTCATTACAGGCCATGATCAATAATAATGCCATCGATTTAAGCTTCTTGTGTGAGGGCGTTAGATGTTTGATTCAGAAGCTCTTCAAAATAGGACGCCCGCCGTTTATTGATGCTATCAGTGTCGCTGATGATGTTCCCTTCCTTATGGTTATAGAGTCTAGTCCTGGGTTGATAGCCGTTCTTAATTGTATTTACTAGTCTACCTATATACGCTTGTCTGGTGTTTCTATTAGCTAGGTTTTCATTAATCAATCATCAGCAACTGCTCGTCAATGTATTTCCATTTCTTACGTCTAATTATTATGTTCGATATTCGCCGTAGCTCGTTTTTTTTCTGTTTATTTATTATCTAAAAATTTTGATATTTCATAGTATTTGTCCCGAAGTTTCACCAATATATCATATTTATTTTATTACTTTAAAAAACTTCTGTTTTATTGTTATTTCTGGAACGAAGCAATATTTGTATGTATCTTTTTGGTCCTCGCCTGCGATCGACGCTGAATGGTTCCTAGCAAAACGCACCAGAAAACTGGCGACAATAAATGGCGCTTCATACCGCGATACAATTATACATACATAGTCAATAAAACCAAATGGACAATGGATAGGCGTATGTTACCGTTATTGACGAGACAAAAAAAAACATACATATTTAGATCTTACCTAAAGACACCTTATGATTTTGAAAATGTAACGAATTGTTTAATTAGGCAGGAGATTTCACACCCATACATAATAGGCGTATTTTTTTTAACAGCTTAGCAGAACAAAGCAGGTTAAGACCACACAATTAAACCAACAATTTGATCTGAGCTGCTCTCGATAGAAGGTTAGTCCAGGAATTCTACTCTGTTAAGTAGTCTGCATTTTGAAATGCAGTTTTCGGGCAGTTTATCGTTTGGGAAGCACATAAAATTAATTTCCTGTCAATAAAATGTTCGGTTTGTATAATTACATACAAAATAATTTTGCTGCCCAAAGGAAATTTGTCCCATTGTATCTATACTACGGAATTAAGTTTCCTCTTGAAATTTGAATTGGCGTTTGAGCTCTACCAACGCCATCTAGATATACAGGCCTGCGCTCAGCTGATCGTGTACGTCATTAATTCCTTCGCCAAGGCTGTGACTGCACACGACGATGTCCCCGGCACGACAAATGTTTACAATGGGAATTGCGTCAGACGGCATTTTAGTCCTCTAAAAACACACTTTCTGGGCACTTGCAGCAATTTGGTCGAAGCCGCAGCCCCGGGGATCAGTCGCAGACCATCGTGGAACAGTTCACACTTGACAAAATACATGTTTTTACCGCACGACACACTTTCATCGCGCACGTGTTTGTTTTCCCGGACCACAAGATGAGATTTTACTAACAAATAAACACTGAACGCGGAAAACGAAAACTAAACACGGAACGCACAAATACCGGGCACTCGCCGCCAGCAGTCACCGACCACTGGATTGTGGATACGATGGTGTCATCAAAGGAAATAATTGTGTAATTTAGCCGTCAAAATCAGCTGAGCGCAGGCTTGTATATCTAGATGGCGTTGGCTCTACACTAAACCAAGACACCCTCCCAGCAAAGACATGCCCCGTTTTCGAGTTCGCTACTCTAATCTTCTATCAATCGTTTTTAGGGTTTTGTAGTAAAAACAAAACCCTTATGAAATCGGTCTGTCTGTCCGTCTGTCCATGAAATATCTCACGAGCAGCTGAAGCTACATATGTATGTATATGAAATTTTGTAGAAATATGTGAAATTATTATAATTCGCCGGAGAAAGCGATTCGTTGTAAAAGGCTGAGGTCCCCATAGAGAGAAAATGAAGGTCAACATTTTTTGTTTCATCTGGTATAGGCAAGTGGGGTATCATGAGAAAGGTAACATAGAGTACATCCATTCTTGGTATTTTCATCAGATTCGAAAAGGGGGAAATGAGGGAGAGGGGAAAATATGTGATCCGAGTTTGCCCCCTCCCCTTGCATTTCGAGACCGTTATACTTAGAAACATTAAAATTTGCAGGATATCGGCATTTCACTAGCATAGAAAACTCTAAATCGTAGAATTTTGATATCTCATCAAAATAGGTTAATAATAGTACATTTCTATAGTTGCAGTTAGTACACCCCTGCACCCCTTAAGCATACCCGAGGTCAAAACTATTGATGGCAAATGATAACCAGCATCATAGGCAATAATATTTCTAAGTTTCATTATAATCATATAATACTTAATAATAGTACATTCATTTAAAGTTAGGCATTTTGACACTATCCACACCAAAAATATACCTACCGGCGCGGCGCCAAAGGTGTGAGTACTACTTTCATGTTGTTTTTCGTAGTGCGAATTACAGTTATTTAATTAATCATTTTTGAAAAGGTAAAGATTGGGGGGGGGGGGTGTCCACACAGAAGCGAAATTAAGGTCAATTTTTTTATCGACTGATAGGCAAGTGAGGTGTCGTGAGAAAGGTTAATGTTGAGTACATTCCATTTTTCGCATTTTCTTGCAATTTGTAGAAAGGGGAACAGTGAGGGAGGAGAAAATGTTAGTTCGTAATTTGCCCCCCCCCCCCCCCCCCCTGGCATGTCGAGACTGTTATACTTAGAATTATGAAAATCTACAAGAAGGTGGGTTCCGAATAGCATATAAAATGGAAAATAATGGAATCCGTATATCTTCTCAGAAAAGGTCAATAATAGTTTATTTCCGTGGTTACAGTTAGCACACCCCTGCAAGCCTTAAACACGTTCGAAGTCAAAAGTACTGATGACCAACGATAACCAACACCTTAGCGTGACATTACACTTTGCGTTTTTCTGTAGGAAGAGCAATCCCGCAAAAAAACGCATTGTCGTCCAAGAAGAGGAACGTGTACATTTAAATGGAACGCATTACACTTATGCGTAACGACAATGCTGCAGTTTGCAGGAATCGTTTTGCAGCAGCAAGTCCAATGACAGCGAGAAGACTTCTCCCGCAAAGAAACGCAGTGAGAAGATGAACACACGGTGGTATATGAAAAGCATTACACCTTCCATTTTTTGGTCCAACGACAAACTATTGTAGAAACTCATGCACCCAGTACGAAATTCATGCAGTGCATCCATTGAAGACTGGCTGAAATTGTATCGGCCTCCCGACTTTTACCTATTATATTGCCACAAAAATAAAACCGTCAATATCCTCACTGGGATATATTTATTTCTTTCACAAGCTCTTCCCGCAGAAAGACGCAATGTGTAATTATAGGGATCTCTTCTTGGACGCAATGCGTATTTTTGCGGGATCGCTCTTCCTGCAGAAAAACGCAAAGTGCAATGTCACGCTTAGGCAATAATATATTCTAAGTTTCGTTACAATCACGTAATAGGAATTGGCATGCAAAATGTAAGTGGGTAAAACATTGTAATTATTTTTTTTTATCTATATGAGTGGTATCAAGAAGAGCAAGGAGCCGGTATTTATATACCAAAATAAGCGCTTGCTACAAAACCCTCGGATTGCGGGCGTAGCCCTCTATATTCCGGTTTCATTTCAGTTGTTTCTTGCCGCTAATCCTGCTCTACTCTGCTATGTACAACAAAAACCCCGCCAATGAGATCCTGTTTAAATGCACAGTCTGCGCATTGACCGAGCCGGGCTTGTCGCTAAGTGCTAAGCATGTGATGATGATATATATTGGCTGAGTTCGAGACAACCGGACCGAGATTAAGAATTAATCGAACGGCCTAGATCAGTGACGAGCGAATTCAAACATCCACTATACAGATTATTTGCCGCATGGGGGGCGAATTTCATCATCATCATCGTGGCGCGACAGCCCGACGTCGGGCCTTGGCCGCCTGGATCATTGTCCTCCAATTATCTCGGTCACGTGACCGCGTCCTCCAATTTTGAGCTTTTTTTTTTGTTTATTGAGCTACCGGTCGCCATACACATATGGGCCCCTACAAAAGTTGAGTACCGGGCCCGGATTTTCTCTCGACGGCCCTGGCCCTGCCCATTGAAGTCGTTGTAGTTTGACGATTTTCGAGACTTGCAGCTCATCGTACATTTCATACAACTCATGGTTGTACCGGATGCGCCATCCATCCCGAAAATTCGCCGTAGAAACTTACTTTCAAAAGTGTCTAGCATGTTTTCGGAGGCTTGAGTTAGGGTCCATGCTTCGCAGACATAGCATAGCACTTGTCGTATAATGGTTTTGTACACGCGGAGCTTCGTGTTTCTGTGCACATGCTTCGATTTTATTATGGGGAGAACCGAGAAAAAAGTCTTATTAGCTAACTGTATCCGTCGCTTGATTTCGTCAGTTTCGTTGGCGTCCCTCGACAGGTTACAACCCAGGTAAATGAAGTTGTTCACGAACTCGATGTTGAGGTCCCCCACGTTGATGCTCGGTTGTGCAGGTGTCCTTGTCACCGATTGCATCATTATTTTAATTTTACCCTCGTTAATACGTAATCCAACTTCCTTTGCAGCGGTATCGAGCGTATGCAGAAGTTCTTCTGCGTCAGCCAATCTTCGGGACATGATGTTGATGTCGTCGGCGTACGCTGCTAATTGTGTCGACTTGATGAGTAGCGTCTTGCTGTTGTCCATATTCATGGCCCGAATAACGTATTCCAGTGCTAGGTTGAAGAGCGTCGGTGCCAGTCCATCGCCCTGTTTCAAACCAGTGCGTATTTCAAATAGATCAGTAAATCTATTATGTATCCTGACTTGTGAGACGGAGTTGGTCATCGTCATCTTAGTCAGTCGCACTAATTTGGACGGTAAAATGCAAGATGATGTTGTACAGTACTCCACGATCGATACTGTCGTATGCCTGCTTGAAGTCGACAAAGATTTGGTATACGTTTACGTTGTATTGCCAGCACCTCTGGAGTATCAGTTTGACTGAGAAGAGCTGATCGGTTATGGAGCGACCGAGTCTGAAACCGCTTTGATATTCGCCAATGACTCGTTCTGCGTACGGCTTTATTCTATTTTCCAGAATTTTCGTCAAAATTTTAGAGGACGTACAAACTAGTGAGATGCCCCTGTAATTCTCACACCGCAGTTTATCTCCCTTTTTATGAATTGGACAGATGATGCTTCTGCACCAATCGTCTGGGATCTCCTCGTTCTCACATACTCGCAGGAGTAATTGATGTATGGCATCAACTAGACTCGTTCCACCGAATTTTAGCAGTTCGGTCTCAGTATAAACATGTGTACTGGCGAATTTTCGAGAAAAAGTTGACGTTCAACGAATTCATTCTTAACTCTGATCGAGATGTGATTCCATACTCGTTTGCCTTAACCCTTAAGTGGGCATAGCGCGTCAACAATTCCATATCGCTTAGCTGACGTTTCGTTAGCATAAATCATTTTCGGACGATGTACGTTGTTAGCAAGGGTTTTCAATGGTCAGTTGAATCTGGAAGGTTGATTGAATAAGTTTAACGCAATAAAAGTCACAACTTTGTCATTCACCCTTGCTCCAATTTAGCCGCCTACCAGTGACAGGCCGGAAAAGGCGGGTCAATAGTTTTGTATGAAAGTTGATCTGATCCAAATGAATCAAACGGGGCTTATATGTAAATCAATGACCTCATGAATGATGCTTATGTATGTACTTTCGACTTTTGGTATGTCATATAATTTTGCTACCCGCACTACTTGTCAACGACATAAATTAGTCAACTCATACTACTTTGCCTTAACCCCTAGCGGGGCATAGCGCGTCAACTACTCCTGCGCGCCATCGTACTCTGTTCTGGGCAATGGGGCGCAACTCCCCAAAAGACTTACCCAGTACCTGACACTCCTTTGCCACAGATCGACGCCATGTGATTCGAGGACCCCCTCTTGGTCGGCCTTGGTTGGAAATGGGGTTCCATTTCATGGCATGCATAGCAATGCAGTTATCACTCTTCCGCAATGTGTGACCTATCCACTGCCATTTTCGCCTGCGTATCAATTCGTCGATTGGCATCTGACCCGTACGCCGACTTAGCTCTTCATTTGATATTGTTTCGGGCCAGAAAATTCTTAAAATTCGACGAAGACATGAGTTGACGAAAACTTGCAGCTTTCTGGTAACTCCTACGGAAACTTTCCATGTACTGCTCCCATACAAAAGCACTGATAGCACCAGGGAGCGAAACAGGCCCAGCTTGGTCTTGATGCTGAGATAACTGCTCTGCCAGATTTTGGACAGCATGCCGTATGCGCGTTTAGCCTGGTTGATACGACGAGCGATGTCCTGCTCCGTACCACCATTTTCGGCAACAATGCTACCCAGGTAGACGAAGTTGTCCACCTTCTCCACAGGCTGCCCATTAATATTGATGGCAACAGGTGTCGGATTTCTTTTTCGCAACGGCGGGCTAAGAACCTTGGTCTTGTTGGTATTAATCTTTAGCCCAACCTTGCTTGCCTCCCTCTCGAGATCTAACGCCATTGCGGACAGATCCATGATTTTGTGGGAGAGTAGGCATATGTCGTCAGCGTAGTCAAGATGTTGTAGATAAGATGTCAAAGTCCATTGAATTCCTCTGTCGAGTCCGGATAGGGCTGCATGCAACACATCGCCGATCACAATGAGGAATAGGATCGGTGAGAGGATGCACCCCTGCCGAACTCCACTGCGAATCTCAAAGTCCCCCGACACCTTACCTTTATGAAGAACGCGACATTTCGCGCCGTCATAGGTTGCCTTAATAATAGCCACAAGCTTCTCAGGGATGCCTCTCCTGCGCAAGGCCGCCCATATAGAATCCCGGTTCACACTATCGAAAGCCTTTTCGAAATCGATGAAAAGCAAGTGAAGCGGAGAATCGTATTCAGCGCATTGCTCGATGATGATTCGCAAGGTGTTAATGTGATCGACACAGGAGAATCCCGATCGAAAGCCAGCCTGCTCTTCATCAATTGTGCTTTCTAAGTGGGCCTTTAGTCTCTCCAGGACGATTTTAGCTATTATCTTGGCAACGGCAGGAAGCACACAAATGCCTCTCCAATTATTACAGTCTGTGAGGCTACCCTTCTTTGGAAGTTTGATGATCAAACCTTCCTTCCACTCAGTGGGAAAGGTCTCTGTATTCCACGCTTTATCAACAAGTGGGTGCAGCAAATCGGCAGTTACGCTTGGCGCTGCTTGATAAAGTTCGGCAGGGATGCCGTCAAGTCCGGCGGCCTTTCCTCGTTTTAGTGCAATAATTGCAGTGACTATTTCCTCTTTAGTCGGGGCAGTGGACCGTATACGCACATTTTGATGGTTAGCTAAATTATCTATATGAGGGGGAACTTCACCAGAGGTTACACGGTTCAAAACCGCGGCGAAGTGTTCTTTCCACCGCCTCATTTGATCTTCTTCCAAGATAAGTAGCTTTCCATCACTATCTTTCACCGGATGTTGGCAGGAGTTACGACCACCTGTAAACTCCTTGATGACACCGTATACGGCGTTTAAGTTGTTATTTCTAGCGGCTTCTTCTGCTGACGCTAAAAGAGAATTGGCATAAACTCTTTTATCGCGTCGCACACTACGCTGAACTTCTCGAGCTTTCTGACGGTAAAGGAGTTCGATGCTGCTTCGATTGTCGTCTGAAGCTGCAGCCAAACGAACTTTCAGCTCCTTTCTTTCAACAATCCGCTGCCATGATGCGTCGGACATCCAGGGCTTATTCCGGCAATCCGGGTTTGGGCCAAGGATGGTATTTGCGCTATCAATGTACGCATTTTTTATGGCATCCCAGTTTTCGTTTATGTCACTCTCTGGGTGACTAGTTATCTCAGCCGCTTTTTGCGCAAGATGGTCATTATATTGTTGTAAGACAGCTGGATTTTTTAGTCGAGCGGTGTTGAATTTGCGGGGCCTGGATCTTTCGTCGCTGGGGCGGCGCACGGCTGCAATACGCAATCGAACATTAGCGATCATAAGATAATGGTCTCTTCCCATCCCAATATCGGCACCCTTCTTGTTTCGCACGTCCAGGAGGCAACTCTTGAATCTTTTACTAATGGCAAAATGGTCGATCTGATTTTGTGTTCTGCGCCGATCAACAGAGGACCAACTGATTTTGTGGTGGTCCTTATGCTCAAACATAGTACCACCGATGAAGAGACTGTGAAAGTTGCAGAACTCTACAAATCTTTCACCGTTGTCATTACGATCACCAGGACCGTGTCTCCCCATCACATGTCTGAGCCCATAGTTATCAGCGCCAACTTTCGCATTCAAATCACCCATAACCATTATAATGTCACCTTTAGGTGTTCTGCTCTGAACGGCGTTTAGTTCTTCGTAGAAGGAGTCTTTTGCCAAGACATTGTCGGGTTCAGTAGGGGCATAACATTGTATTATTGAGATGTTCCTCATTTTGGTCCGGAACCTGGCGGTCAAGACCCTGTCAGAGACCGGTTCCCAGGATAAGAGACAGTTTCGCGCGGCTCTGGTTAAAAGGAGCCCCACACCTGACTCACGACGACTACCGGTAGCTTTACCGGAGTACAACATTACAGTGCTGCCCGTTGGAGAGATGAATTCTCCGCTGTTCCACCATCTTATCTCACTAACTCCTAAGATATTTAATTTGTACCTCAGAAATTCACTCTCTAATTGAAGAAATCGTGCGTTCTGGGGACCTTCTGATCCATTGTCCAGGAGAGTACGCACATTCCAGAATCCAATCTTTGTCATTGTACGATAGCCAAAAGTCGTAACCGTTGAGTCAGTCCTTATCCGAGGCATAGTTGACGTTTCGTTAGCATATAAAGATTTCGGATAGTGCAAGTTGCTGGCATACACATCCTGTCCTTTGATTGTCGGTTTCAACGACAGGCCCTCAAAGGGAAAGGCCGTGGTATTTTTTTTTTCACACCCCACACCACAGGGGTACCTCAACCAAATAATCGCACCGCCATCACTGGCGGCTTGACGTTGGTTGGCAATGGTCAGTGACCACTGCCGTTCCAGGGGGCGCCCACGCGGAGGACTATGGAAGAGGAGTTTTTGCCCCCCTCAAACTCATCAACGTTATTATACCCTTCGTACAAATGGTATATTAACTTTGTCATGCAAAGTGGAATTCAATGGTTGTTGATTTCTTGACTACCTACCGTACGCCGTAATATTTTTATCACATATCTCGCCAAAATATGCCTATGGTTGATTTTTTTTGCAGCATTGTAAACTTTAAGCGTTTTGTTGTTAATTGCCTTGACCCCTCCAGGGGCATGGGCGCGTCAACATCTCTAGCATTTCTATCTATGCCTTGTTAACGTTTCGATAGAATATATATACATACTATTCGGAAGTGCAGTTGCTAGTATGCACATTCTATCCGCATCGTCTTTATACTGACAAGCTCGGAGCTCGGAGCACGGAGACTTCTATTAGTACTCACAGGCAGTTTTTGATCGCGCCGAGATTTGAACTCCGAGCTCTAGATTATTAGTATCGTAGAGCGGTGACCGAACGATCACGGCCACCGAGCGCGACCAACAAAGATTAAGCGTGAGCGAACTATAAAATTGCAAGAAAATAAATGTTTCATTTGAGATGTTAAGCTCGCCACACAAATCGAAAAAAAAACACAACTTAACAGTTCGTCAGCAACACGTGCGCGCGCAACCAATCTATCACAACCACGATACGACTAAACTACCTTCGATCCAAAACCCTATGCAATTTCAGTTCAGTGGAAGTTCGGCCGTGGTTGGTTTGGTCGCGCATAATGGTCACCAACAGTTCAATTCTGCAGCGAGCTTTAAAAAATCTGTATTGTGTAATGACCCATACTCTGGTAGAGCTGCTTCCACCAGCGGATCGTTGGCAGCACCTGTAATGAGAAATTATCTGTCGGTGGTACGAAACCAGAGGCCTAAGGTCCCATTACACCTGGACCCCGACGCAGTCGCGAGGGTTTCGGAGCCGTCCGCAAACAACTCCATCCTTATCACCCAATTTGTTTATTATTCCCCATTTTTTCTTCCCCTGTTTGTGTTGTTTTTCCAGGCCATTGAATTTATGCTAATACGTAAAAGACAGGTGCAACGAACGGCGAAAACCCCGCCCATGTCTTCCGAACTAAGCTACAGCAAGCATAGGCCCCTGCTTAGCTCGTTCAAAGGCCTATTTCTTCTCCTTTACCTTTACGGTCACCATGCAACCTTAGGCTACGTCCCCACTAGCAACTTCGGATACCCACCAAATCGTCCATTATAATTGCAAATTAAAGAACGAAAGTACGTTCAATGCCATTTCATGCTTTAGAGCATGAGCGGTGGCACATGATTTTTCCAGCTCAGTTCGGGAGTTGTGGGCAGAGTTTTTGCCCGCTCGTTGCCCAGCCATCACACAGATAATATAAATAATCATGTGGCTTGGGGGTAGACAAACACAACCAAGGATGAAACTGGGTCCAACCGACCCAGAAAAATTAATAAAATAGATGGCAATAGCCGTCGACCGGCTGCATCACGTTCCGGGCCCTAGTATTGGGAACCCTTGGCCTCTTTGCCCATGACATATCCCCCGATAGATCGAAGGCAGCACCTGATGAGTAGGGATCTTTCGGTGGTAGGAAACCAGAGGCCGAAGGTCCCATTATACCTGGACGCCGATGCGAGCACGAATGCAACTAAGCCGTCCGCCAAGCATTTCATCTTTATCGTCCCACTTTCTTTTATTCCCCATTTTTGCCCCCTGTTTGTTTTGTCTATTCCTTTAATAGTCCTTGACGGTCATCATGCAACTGTAGGCTCTATTCCCAAGAGCAACTTCGGATGCCGACCAACCCGTTAATTACATATTTGACGCCCAATTTTGGCCCATTTCTGGCCAATAACAGGACTACGAGGTCTGCAAAGAAGTAGAAGCTGAGGACAGAGTGTGCTGCAAAAAAGAAAAAATGAACTGGACCCCTGAGCTAGCCGGCAACCATTGTGTAAAGAGCAAATACAAAAAATACTGCGTCTTCCATCATCCAGATGATCAACGGATTATAGAGAATTCTGAAGCCAGCAGAGGCGCAACACTGCATGCCCTGCCGTATTTCATTCATAAACTCTGTAAGCTGCTAAGAACATGAATAATAGAAACATGCAATACTATGTGTAAAGAAACATTTTAGGTTACTTTAAAGGATAATCCTGCCAAGATCTCCTCCACACTTCGTCTGGATACCGAAGATTCTTCCAATGCCGGCAATTCGAAGCCTTTATGGAGGCCTTAAATAGTAGTAATAGTTGGCGGGGGCTGTCGCCGCTCGTTGTCCCTGCCCGTATATAGGTATTAAAAGGAATTCACAGGCCTGGGATAGACAACACAAACAAGGGAGGTAAAAATGGAAAATTAAAAAAACATGGGGCGATATGTATGGAATGGTTGCCCTCGTGCGCGCATCGGGGTCCAGGTATAATAGCAGCCTCGGCCTCTGGTTTCGTACCATCTACAGATCCCTACTCATCAGGTGCTGCCTTCGATCTGTCGGCCAGACCAGAATATGGTTCGTTACAATTTGACAGAGAAATTTTGTCTTCGACCAGGGACAGTTTGGCTTTAGACCGTTCGTGAATATCCAGCAGTACACTACATAGTACATATTTATATGATAACTAATATCCTTTTTAGGGCTTTGTAATTAAAACAAAATCCTTACAAAATTTACTCAGCGCGGATTATAAATTGCGACATGAGCCCATTTAAATAATTCTAGCGCACATTAGGCTTTAGAAGCTACAGAAGAAGAAGAACAATCGAGGAAGATATAGAAAAATGTAAAATATCTACACGAAAAAGTATAACTCTTCAAATGCTGTCTTATACGTCTATATATTCGAACATATGTATATGTACATAAATTATTCCATACAACAAAAGATGCCTAACTTTGTACTCCTATTTTTAGTACATTGCAAACCGGCGTAAACTACTTAGTAAGGATTCATATTTTTTTTCATTCATGTCGTCATACACATGGCTTTTCAATCAAATCTAACAGCCGACAAACTAAACCCAATGATGAGTGGGTAGCATCTGCTTCAGAACAGTACATTTTCGTCTTTTCTCCCAACCACTCATATAATCTATACTCCACCACAGGCTCCAACACTGTCGTTTTCTTTCATCCCTAACCCCTAAACTCAATAAACTTCGTGCACAGACACAAACGAATGTATACACAAAATACAAAATGAAAATCATCAAAAGAGATCAGACCAAAAAACTAGATTCTTGTGGGATGGAGGATGTAGAGCTAGTTACATGGAGGTGGGGTAGCTGGGCGGAAGGAGTATCCTTGTGGGCTGGGGGCAGAGGCTGCAGCATCCTTTGAAAGACAAGGTCCCATCAAAACATGGTCGGATGGAAATTTCGAAACGAAGCAAAATAAGAAAACATTTATTTGATGGATTCCTCAAGTTTACATACAGAACCTTTCTATTTAAAAAAAAAATACCCTCAAACAGTCGACGGGAAACGTTATAATCCCCACTCTCCAGCTGTTGGGACTATATACAACGACATAAGGATACGTACTGATAACAGGCAACACCCTGTACATGTTCGTGAACCCAACTGTCTCACCTCATTGCCACCCTTTGCCAGTACATTATCATACCCGTACCGCGCGAAGAGGGATATCTCATCCGAAGTTTTCTATCCTTCTCTTGGCCACTCCGTGCGAATTCCTTATTGGCCAATTTCTGCTTTACGGAGACACCTCCATAGCGACCATTGCTTTTCTATTCCAATTACAGCCAACACCCTCCATCAGCTCATTCACTCGTACTCGACTCGGATGTATCCGATCCTTTCACCAATACGACCATCTTCTCCGCCCGTCCTGCTCATTTGGTTCCACACTTATAGCAGTGCTAGCAACATTAAAAGTAATGTTGTTTGTCGGTGTAAAGACAAATAAAATACCACACGGTGTCGAATACACGTCGAATATTCAGACACAGATACAGATACGAGTCCAATTTCATTCCTACATAAACATGGAACCTGATTGCGACCATGGAAAAGGAGAAGGGGCGTACCTTGCATTAATTCGAGAGCCGTTCGTGTTTTTTGTTTCCCGGCTGAATTGCGCTTGGCTGTAATCAATTGCTGAAACGTCAATAAAGCGAATGAGGAAATATTCCCGGGCCCTTTTAGAGCCTCTCGAATAACATGAGATTTTTGTTTACCGCAGTTTAATATCCCACGATTGTGTCGTTTTATCCTTGACATCAGGCAACCCCGCTCTATTATCCAGCCATCATATAGGGGATGGAAATGGAGTGACTCACCAGGGATATGGCTCAGTATCGGACAAGGTATGTGCGCGGTGCTTTGTTTTTTGTTGTTGTATACCTTCGTGTTCATATTCTCGAGTTGGAGTTAATCTTCATCCCTGTTCTTGTTCAATTGGATTCGATTTAGAATCGGAATTCGAATCGTTGTTTCGTAACTTCATTGAAATGTTCCCTTGTTTGCACGTTTATATTATGTACATACATACACGTTCGTGTGGAACGGTTCAAAAGTAGAACATGACAACAGGATATTTCATTTTCCTTTTTTTTATCGCGTTAGTGTAGTGATATTACAACATTGTTCTCATAAGCAACTTTATTTCTTATTGCTGATTTAGTACATCATGATTTTATTAGCAGAAGAGAAGCAAATAACTACAACAATTTTGTTTTAAAATTAAATACATTACATTCGTAATAATTCCGAACAGAACAATCAATTTAGGAAAATTCATAATAATATCGACCGTGCTGCAACGAAGAATCCAACTATATATGATCCCAGCCACTTTGGTTCATTTAAGTTAGCGCTGGATGATACATAGCCGGATTGACGCTTCAACGGTGCCATGATTGTGTAAATCGCATTATAATCTTCATCATATTTCCTTATCACACTATGAAAATCTCCTGGAATTCGTATACACTGTGATTCAAACCAGCGTCCAATCACCCCTACACTATTTTTTGCCAGTACACAAGCTTGCACAAAATCGGATTTAATTATGGCGTTCTCAATGTGGACACCTTCAATTTCGGCTTGTCGAGATGTATATGACAAGTGTTGATCAAAATATATGACATTGCGCTTGTCGCGGATATTGACATAGAAATCAGCAACATCCGCAGTTGTTGTAACGTACCACCGCAACAAAAGTTTTCCTTTGTGACTGAAATTGAAGCAAGTAAATAATAAGTGATTAGGATATACATATACATATCTCATTCAGGATTCTAAAAAATATTGGACATATACAGCGAGTCACAGTCAAAATAAGCAACCTTATGTTAGAGAAAGAACTATACTTAAAGCATTACTGAGAAACCATTCAAATTAAAGTTGTTTTTAAATAAAAAATGTATTGTCTCAAGATCAGGGTTCTCACTTTACTGCAATCGCAGTAAATCTACTGCTATTTTCACCGAATTTGCTCATCTACTGCACCACTGCATTTTTGTTCGATTCTGCTGCGATTTTGCAACATCCAAAAAAGCAAAGCAGAAAAGCTTAATTTCTCTTGTTCAATCTTTCCTGTTTCTTTCTCTTCTTAGTATATTAAACAATAGCCCTCTCCTTAATATTTATTTCGTTGGAAATATTCTCCATTGCGAATTTGTGATTGTGAAAGCCATCCACGGCTGTCACGGTCATTTTTTCTGTCACTCTTGAGTGAATGTTTACAGTTGCAGTTGCATTGAAAGTATCCAAAGAAGATGGATAAATATTTAAAAGTGCGCGATAGGAATAACAGGAATAACTTAATTCCTAAGGAAAAAATTTAATTTAGATTCACTGCAATAAATAAGCAAACACTGCGATTTTTTTTCTGAAGTGAGAAGCCTGCTCAAGATGCAAGTCTCTTATTTCAGTGTGTTTTATAATTATTTTTTCTTGTTAAGCTGAACACATGAACGAGGACAACCACGACCAAACTTCCATCGAACCATCAAATATCATAGAACGGTGGAAATAGGGGGAATTTTTTTCCACACGTTCTATGAAATTGATGGTTCGATGGAAGTTCGGTCGTGGTTGTGCTCGTTCATGTGTGGCGACCTTTAGGACCCAAAAAACTACACTGCAAGATTTGAACTTAAATTTCCTCTCAATTTAGATTAATTTTACTTATTTTTCCGCTTATATACACATCGTGGATTGATATTTAAACAAATTTTATGTAATGTCTAAAAAATTCGGAAAATTACACTAAAATTGGTGTACAATTTGAAATCGTGTATTTTTTATGTAAGTACATATTTTTACAACATTTTTTTTATAATTCGGTTTCTGGTGCATTTTTACAAAGTGTAGATGTAGTTTTGCTAATTTTTTGCTGAATTTTGTCGCATTAATAATAATTCTTTCTAATTAGTGCACATAAGTAGTCCGGATGGCGCAACGGTTAACACGTTCGCCTTCTGCTCACTGGGTCCTGGTTTCGATTCCTACTGAAGGCATTCGTCTTTACGATAAAAGGCGATTTATGTGTCGGACTATGACCCCACACAGCTGTAAAATGAGTACCCATTCGGGGTACTTGTAGGCCTTCATTCATTAATTAGAGTTGTGCCTGTTATTTATTTTTTAGGTAGTGAGAAAATATGGAATATCACACATTTTAGGGGTGAATTGATTTATATGTATTTCTACTTTTAGAGAGTATTTTTACATATTTCCGGGTGCAAATTTGCAAATATTTTGGAGTACTTGTTTACATATTTTTTGTGTTATTTAAATTACACTCGATATGTAAATCTGCATTACAGAGTAAATTTATCATTATAATAGAAGGAAATAAAGTCATATAAAACATACAAAATTTCCCGGTTTCTAAATTCACCGTTACTTCAAAAATACAACTGCTCAAACTATCAAAATCGATTTTTTATCGAAAATTCAAATGACAATTTTACAACGGTACTTTGAACTGAACTCTGCAAGTTTGACAATAGTTGCCCCAATGTGTTGCCTTTCCAACGGTATATTTCTTTGATACGTTTGGATTTGAAAATACGCTTTAAAAGAAAAAAAACCTGGCCTGGAGAAATCGACTCGAAATATTAAAGAAAAACTATAGAAAAGGACTTTGGACCCGCTTTCCCCTAGACTTCCGGACCCCCTAGCGACAGAGACTTTGGAGCATATATCCAGAGGACTCTCCATATAAAATGCGCAAAATTTCAATAGTACTCGTATACGATCTTTTTTTCCTATTTTTCGTTCGTAGCATGGACTCCTGTTAAGTCAAGGTTGATGTAAATTTGTTTCATCTCCACGCCATGTTTTTTTCATTTAATACGTATTATTCGAAAATTTTCAAATCCAAACGTATCAAAGAACATACCGTTGGAAAGCCAACACATTGGGGCAACTATTGTCAAACTTGCAGATATATCAGTTCAAAGCACCGTTGTAAAATTATCATTTGAATTTTCGATGAAAAATCGATTTTGATAGTTTGAACAGTTATGTATATCTTTGAAGTAACAGCGAATTTGAAAACCGGGAAATTTTATATGTTTTGTATGAAATTTTATGTAGTTTGAGAAACTGAGGTCAAATCTCGGATTAAAAGATTGTGAGAGTGGCAAATTTTGATTTTGTTCGGAAAGGCAAGTTTTTTACACAATTTACAAAAAAAAAATGCTATAACTCTGTAACGGTTAAAAATAGTGTCCGCTTTGGTGTCAGTTTTCCACAAATGAACGGTTCTATCCACCATTAAAGTATCTACTATCTGAAGCGCGGCACCCTGTATATACTTTTTATTTTTATTTAAGTGGCTCATTTTGACTGTGAGTTGTATTTTTGAACTTTTGAAGTTAATATCATTTTTTGTATACTAAGAAAAAAAATAATTATAAAACACAATGAAATGAGAGACTTCCGTCTTAAAACAAAAAAATTATATAAAAACAACTTTAATCTGAATGGTTTTTCAGTTATTCTTTAAGTTATTCTTTCTCTTGCATAAGGGGTCCATTTTGACTGTAATTCACTGTATATATTTGATTTTATTCTAAAGGATCATCTATATAGAACGTCCAGCTTCGAAATGTACTTACTTCCAAGGCCGAATGCATCTTTATTCTTTCTTTGTGGAAAAACACACATTTTTTGTTGTGATTGTCAACCGTAAAGGTCAAATTACAGTAATAGCTTCACGATTTTACGCTAAGATCTTGCGTCAGGGAACGCCGATTGCAATAGCTAATGAACGCGGTATCAGCATTTTGTGGAGTACTGGTGAATACTGTCACTCTCACTCAGCTGTGCATTATGTATTGTGAAAATCCCCGATCGTCCATAGAATAAATAGAAACGAAATCTGTCATCACTTGAACCGCGGCAATGTTTTGTGTTTCATAAAACTTTGGTGCCGCGTAAAAGCGTCAGAAATGCGCGCGTACTTTAGCTCTATCCAATACACACTGAATGTTTTCAAACTCGTTTTTGCGCAACCGCAAAAATCGTGAGTTATCATTGTATTGTAATTTAAGCTTAAGACTTTTGAGTGTCGTTATAAAATCTGCATTTCGTTTTTGAATAAAGAACCGAATTTGAAGTTTCTTTTAAATTTAAACTTATGTATCGAAACCTACGATAAATTTCGAGTTTCTCATGATGTGGCCAAAATATTTCTGCTTTTGTTCTTTGATGATGTCGAGTAATTCTTTTTGCTTATTTAGTCACCTTAGCACATTTTCGTTTGTTTCACGTTGTGTCCATGATATATTTAGTAATCAACAGTATGTTCACATTTCGGAGGCTCCGATTTTGTTTATATCACAGTTGTTTAACTTCCAGGCTTCAACACCATATAATTAATACGGGCCATACGTAACACAGTACTAAACGTAAACGCAAATCACACTGTCACATAAGATTTTCCTTAGGTTATTAAAGGAATGCATTAATGCCTTCCTTTACCCTAATTTCAGCTCCTCTGATCTAAACGTTATTAGAACTGGGACCTCATGAAGGGTGAGCTATACATCTCCTCCGCCTACATGGCCCATGGAAGGCCGGCACCGCCGGAGGAGCTGGAGCAGCTTGTAACATTCACCACATCTAGGAAGGCCAACCTTTTGGTGGCATGCGATGCCAACGCACAACACACATTGTGAGGGAACACCAAAATCAACGATAGAGGTGAGTCCCTCTTCGACTTTATCCTGAATACTTATCTCGTGGTGTGTAATAAGGAGAACGCCCCAACCTTTTTTTTCCCAAGTTCGGAAAACAATGTAGGGTGGGAAAAAGTCTTAGACATCACACTACTGACGGACAACATTATATTTAAGGTTAAACATTGGAGGGTATCCGATCTGAAATATTTTTCGGATCACAACTGGATACTCTTCAATTTGAATGTCTCCAAGGAAACTCCGAAGCCTTACAAAAACCCCAAAATAATCGACTGAAAGAAGTTTAGACAGATCTTCAAAGTGAAACTCTCGAGTATACTTAACGCCTCAATAAACTCCGTGGAGGAGCTGAACAAGGAGATTGAATCTTTCGAAGAAGCCATGAAAGTCGCTTTCAAAGCTTCGTGTCCGGTGAAATGAAGAAAGAAAACTCTTCCCCCCATGGTGGAACGAGGATCTTCAATATCTGCAACAAACACAGATTCTGGCTGCCTTATAAGGATTGCCTAAAAATATACAAAGAGGCCATTAGGGCGGCAAAAGTCCAAGCGTGGGAGGACTTATGTCTATCTTTGGACAACATCAAGGATCAGCAAGATCCCGTCCAAAGAGCATTAAAATCCGTCCCTAGTGAAGAGAACGGATGGCACTTGGACAGAATCCACTGCCGAATCCCTGGAGCTCCTTTCCTGGATGCAAGGAAACCTGCATGGAAGGCCCGGAACTGCGTAACACGGAGTGAACACAAAGTGAATTTGTGCTTCAATAGCTTCTCTTCCGGGCCAGACGGCATACTACCTATTATGCTTCAGGAATTGCAAGACTTAGTAGTGCCCAAGCTACTGGTGTTTTTTAGAAGCTGTCTCCTACTCAACCACGTCCCCCAGTCGTGGCGAAGGGTTCAAATCGTGTTCATACCGAAGATAGACAAGCGAGGGCATGAAGTAGCGAAGGATTTCAGACCGATTAGCTTATCCTCCTTCGTACTAAAGATGTTAGAGCGTATCATTGATTTCCACATTCGACAAACACTAGAGAGCTCACCGCTGTCGAAGGCGCAACACGTCTACTTCAAGGGTAGATCCACAGAAACGGCTCTCCACGAGCTGGTGCGTACCATCGAATAGAGTATTCAGTATAAGCAATATATATTATCTGCTTTCCTCGATATAAGGAGTGCATTCTACAATGTCCACATCGAATCTATTATTTCATATTGGGAGTCGAAGCAAGGATCGGCAGCTGGATAGCAACTCGGCTAAGATCTAGAATAATTCATGCGGACTTAGGAAACCTAACCAGATATGTATGCAGAGGGACACCTCAGGGAGGCGTCATCTCTCCGTTACTCTGGCTAGTTGTCATCAATAAAATCTTAGCTTGGCTTGACAGAGAAGAGGTTAAAGTGGTCGCGTACGTGGATGATGCGGCGATCGTAGTGTCAGGGATGTGCCTCCCCGTGATTAGTCAAATCATGGTGAGCGACTGGGCCACAAGCTGTGGCCTGGACGTCACCTCAGATAAAACTGAACTGATGCTATTTACCACAAAAACCAAAGTACCACATTTTACCCTTCCTAAACTAAACGGACAGCCACTCCAAATATCGCCCAGGGCAAAGTACTTAGGTGTCATCCTAGACATGAAGCTCAGCTGGAAGTTACATATTAAAGAACGGGTAAAGAAGGCCCGCAGTGCATAGCCTTCTACGCCTGTAAGAAAACCTTCGAAAGAAGGTGGAGCTTTAAGCCAAATATGGTCCTTTTAATGTACAGTAGTCCGCCCAATTCTTACATATGAGTCTTTGATCTTGTGGCCAGCGCTTGTTAAAAAATATAACGTCACAAAACTTGGCAGGGTGCAAAGAACGGCATGTCTTGGTACCACAGGTGCCATGCGAACATGCTCGAGGGAGGTGCTAAACGTGATCCTCCACCTTCCACCTATCGACCTCTTTATCAAACAACTGGCGGCAGGCAGTGCAGTCGGGAGGCTGAACCGCTAAACTTTACGGCCATAGCGACATTCTAAACCAGTTGCCGACTTCACCGTGCCCAAACTAAGGTTTGGGAGAAACTTCCCTGCCAAATTCCTCACCAGAGCTGAATGGGGGGGGGGGGGGGCGAGGTGGTGAAAGATTTTGACATCACGATTTTCACCGACGGGTCCAAAATGGACTGCGATGCCGGTGCAGGGATATTTTCTGACGCACTAAATATTTTGGAGTGTTACCGCCTCCCAGATCATGCCAGCATTTTTCAGGCGGAAACCCTCGCAATCATGAAAGCTTGTCACACTCTCAGAGACACACCAAATAACCACTGAATCGCCTTTTGCTCGGACAGCCAGACCGCTATCAAGGCACTGAACTCAGTAAGTACATCCTCCAAGCGAGCGATGTGGGGCGGAGTTAGCTTGCTTTACCAGACTGCTCAATATTACCCTGCCCTGGGTTCCTGGTCAAAGGAATATAAAGGGTAATGGGGGGCTGACGACCTGCTCAGAAGGAGCGCCGCCCTAGACAGATCTTAAGCGGATCCTGTCTGCATTCCGCTGTTGGCTGTTAAGCGCTATCCAACCACTACCTCAAGCTTGCGGATTCCAAATGGCGGAATCTGCACACCTGCGCCGTATCAAGAAAGATATGGCCCTCCTATGACAGAAGGAGAACATAGCGTATGACCAAATCTGGCAGAGATGTCGACAGGGTCACGGCAGTCATCACGGGGCATTGGCCTATAGGGGATCACGCAGCCAGACTCCCCTACAACACGCATTGCTGAAGTTGCGGTAATGAAGATTAGAAAGAAACCCTCACTCACTACCTATGCGAATGCCCAGGCCTTGCTAGGACCAAACACCGTACATTGGGCAAGGGCTTTATTGACAACCTGGGGGATGTGTCGGGGGTGAAAATTGGGGAGTTGCTTTACTTCCTTAACTCCTCCGGTTGAATCTAGGTAGCATCCCCTGTATTTTCCGACTAGCAGAAAATTACAGATTTTCACGAGATTTGTAGCTTCAAAATGGCGCGTTTTGCGCTAATTGGGCTCTGGTAAAGGTTGCCTCAGCCACCACTTATACCAACCAAAGGAATGCCTAGTCATTTCGATCCTTTTTTGATTTCCACACTGTGATTAACTGATTTCGTTACACAAGTCCCTAAGTACTGGTCTCTCTCTCTCTCTCTAATTGCCTTGACCCCTCCAGGGGCATGGTCGCGTCAACATCTCTAGCATTTCTATGCTTTGTTGACGTTTCAATAGCATAACTACTTTTCGGAAGTACAGTTGCTAGCATGCATCTCCTATCCGCGCCGTCTTTATTTTATACTGACAAGCTCGGAGCACTGTGAGAGTTCTATTAGTACTCACAGGCAGTTTTTGATCGCGCCGAGATTTGATCTCCGAGCTCTAGATTAGTATCGTAGAGCGGTGACCGAACGATCACGGCCACCGAGCGCGACAAGTACAAGTACTGGTAAGTGGTAACGTGTTTTTGCTAACAACCTTTGTTTTCATCCCATTTATGGCAAGTCCAAAGTCGTTGCTAACGGTGTTTTGTCTATTGACTAAAGGTCGCCCCACATGATCGCGCAGAACTACGACCGAACTTCCATTGTCATTGTACCATTAAATATCATAGAGCGGTGGGAATGAGGAGGCGTGGTTCGATGCATGCTTGCTACCAAAATGGTTGTCGTGTGTGGCGACCTTAATGTTTCCATGTCTTGCATGCTAATCGTTATTATAGCTGTATCATCCGCCTTCGGACCTACCACCAAGAGCATCCTTAAAAATTATCTCGGAGTAAAGATTGAAAAGTATCGGTGATACAACACAGCCTCGTCGGACGCTCCTTAAAATCTGGATCTCGTTAGTTTCTTCAGCATCTACGCAGACCGTTGCCATTTGTTCCCAGTACAAGTTCTTAGTAATGTGTTTATAAGCTAGAAGACGTAGCAGTATATCACGGCGGACTTAGTCGAACGTTTTGGAATAATCGATGAAACAAAAATGAATATTTATTTTATGGTTTAAGAGAAACGATGCTCAAATCCCGTATTATTATTTTTATATCAGAAATAAAACTGGTTAAAACACCCAATTTTGAATTTGCAAATTCAGGTCATTCCTGAAGTCGAATTGCGTAGCACTTACATTTTCTTCCAGTACGTTATATAATATTAAATGAATCATTTGAAGAAGGATTTTTGGTAAGCGACTCATAAGGCTGATGGCTCTGTAGTCTTCACATTTCGTGGCGTTATTCTTTTCCGGAAGAACTATGAAAGTCGACTTTAGCCATTCTTTCGGTATTCTTCAAGTGTGGTAGATATCGTTGAAGAGATCTACTATAGGACTTAATTGGTTTTCCTCAACTAGTTTGTTCAATTCAATGCGAATTTTGTGCGGACCGACGCGACGGCTTTATTGTTCTTGCTGATGTTGATGGCGATGGCGTGCCTAACTTCCTCTGCGGTAATGGATAACACGTCGTTCTCCGGCATTTGACCGTCTGAAGTATCACAGGAATCGTGGAAAAGATCTTCTACATATTTCTCCATAGTCTTAAGGTCGCCACCCATTGACGAGCACAACCACGACCAAACTTCCATCGAACCATCAAATATCATAGTGGAAATAGGGGGGATTTTTTTTCCACACGTCCTATGATATTTGATGGTTCGATGGAAGTTTGGTCGTGGTTGTGCTCGTCAATGGGTGGCGACCTTTAGTTTATCCTTTAAGTCAAATATAATACTATGTACCATGTTCGTCTCTAATTATATTTTTATATTTTTTACGATTTAAGGCAGTTACATTTTTTATTTTCTTGTGAAGATGGAAGATATCATATTGTTTGTCTAGCTGTTCGATTTCAGCGCATTGTTCGTGCCAATATTTTCTTTTTGCATCTCTAATTTTCTTTCTGAAGATTTTTTTTTTCAGATTTTTATATTTTATTTCAGATTGGTTTTTGTTTTTTCGACGTTCATCCATTAGATTTAACATTTCATCGGACTCTCAGAATTTGTTGTTGTTACCAGGCGTATATTTTTCAACTTCTAAAAATGATGATTGGATGTTCTTCCACTTATTGTCTACGCTTTCAGTCATGAGGTTGGCGCTCTTGATTATTTCAAGATGTTGATTTAGATTTTGTTTTATGATTTTCATTTCTGCTGGACTTTTCAATTTATCTAGATGGACATTCACGGATTGTCCAAAGCCAAATTTTCCCTGATCGAAGCTAAAATTTCCTCGGTGGCACTATGAATTTGGACTGTCTATGAATGTCCAACAAAACAGTGACAAATATAATCTGAATAATTCATTGCCTTTGAACTAAGACTTAGAAATTATGTATGTAGTGATTCAATCAACTTACTATGTAATCTCCCGAAATCGCAAATCTGGAAGTATATCATACTCTTCACCCACAGGCCCTGTAGAATTGACCACAGTAACACAATGTAACTGATCGTCAGGAACTTGGATCAATAACTGTCCAGAAATATGAACTGGAGTAAAGCATTCCAAATTGGAAAATTCAGGAGGAGGCTGAGTAAGCGTTTGTAAATAGTGTTTCATAGGACGAATTTCACATGTACAATCCATTGGATTTCCTAATGTAAAAAAAAGTATATAAAAATTGAGAAAAATTATGGTTATCAATAATACTCCAATATAGAAATATATGTGGACCTTCGAACATTATTTCCTTGCCCTCCTTCACTATTTTTGTTAACTCTTTGGGAAACAGTTCAATTTGATTTGCCCGCAAATCAATTCGAGTTATATTTGCTGGTATCACTAGTTCGTCATAAGGCAGCTTGACTATTCGATTGTTCTGAAGATAAATTTCCGATATATTTTTAGGCAAATGGAACACGTCCTTCTCAATTGTTAAATCTGTAAGATCATTGAAGGACAGATCCAAAACACGCAAAGCAGTTAGATTACCCAGAACACCTGAAACCGGAATAAAAACGCGTTTTGTATATGTATATCATATGTGTGCAGAAAGATATTATCTGAATAGAGGTCTCTTCATTTCCAGGATAAAAAAAAATATGAAAAAATTATACCACACTGAGAAATAATGACATAACCGTTAACAAGATATAACTGTTTTTGTGATTGCCGTCAAAAACCGTGACCTGCCACACAGAATCAAAATTTGCCACAGATGATCTAATTTTGGTGTTGTTGAAACTGGCCACCTCTATGTTGCGGGTACATCCGATATCTTCTTGCAACAGACGAAACCGCCCAAAGAGTTTTTTCTGGGTTGTCCCTCATTTGGGTGCATGCTGCGTGAATTCTTGTAACAGCTGTTCGCGAGAGACAATAG